>CM064069.1:5002500-6252500 GCA_032594955.1 Panicum miliaceum
TGTTCATCAGCAGCAGGTGGATTGGACGGCAAGGATAGCAGAAGTAATCCAAGATCAGTTTGGGCTGAAGCCGAAAGTTCAAACTTATACTTACAAGACGCCGTATCCATCGGCCTATGACTCGTTGCCGTTCCCACACCGCTACATGGTTCCTGATTTCACCAAGTTCTCAGGGACGGATGACACATCCACTATGGAACACATCAATAGATTCATCATCCAGTGCGGTGAAGCTGCCACACAAGACGCTCTGAGGGTACGGTTATTTTCATCATCTCTATCCGGATCGGCCTTCCAGTGGTTCACCACTTTACCGCCAAATTCGATCGTCACGTGGGCCGATCTGGAGAAACAATTCCACAAGTACTTCTATGCAGGAGTACACGAGATGAAGATCTCGGATTTGACCAGTCTCAGGCAGAGGAGCGACGAACCAATAACTGGATATATACAGAGGTTCAGAGAAGTCAGGAACAAATGCTACAGTCTGGCTCTGACCGATGCCCAGTTGGCCGATATTGCTTTCCAAGGCCTCTTGCCACAACTCAAGGAAAGATATGCCTCGCAAGAATTTGAAAGCTTAAGTCAGACCGTTCACCGGCTGGCCGGTCAGGAGGTACACCTGTCTGATCAGCAGAGGAATTCGGAAGGGTCTGAATCTGAGGAAGGAGAAGAAATCGGCCTAGTAGAATGGGTCAAAGGGAAGAAAGAACCGGAAGCATTCAGCTTTGACACATCAAAAGCCGATAAGATTTTCGACTTGCTACTCCAGGAAGGGCAGATCAAGCTATCATCATACCATACCATTCCTTCGGCCGATCAGCCCAAAAAGATGAAGTACTACAAATGGCGCAACGCTACGTCTCATGACACAAATGAGTGCAAGATCTTCCGTCAGCAAATACAGTCGGCCATCGAGCAGGGAAGACTCAAGCTCAAAGTCCAGGCGAAGACGGTAGAGCCGATGAAGATTGATCAGCATCCTTTCCCTGCTAACATGGTTGAAACGGGAAAGAACTCACTTCAAACTAAGGTGCTGACATCGGAATCGGCTAGAAGAAGTGGCGCCGTGGATCCCAGAAAGCAGGTCACGGTGGATGGTGTTAAAGGGAAAATACGGACGGAAAGCAAAGGCGAAGGATCAAAGCGATCGCGTAGACCCGTTACTTCCCAATTCTTACTCAGCAAATATCGGCGACGGCAGGAAACGACGAGACACCATGATGAGATGATACGCCAACACAAAGGTCATTGGCGATGTCCGTTTTTTATTCATTGCTGGGAAAGTGACCTCAGATTGCCATCAGCCGGTAATTGCCCTGAGTGCAGCGGGTCAAGTTGCGGCGTTCGCCCGCTCAAAAGATCGCGCTCCAGAGATAGAGGATCAGAGACGATCAGCAGAAACTGGCGCGAACAAGAGGGTCGGCGCCTTTCAGTACATGGTCGGTTGGAGGGTAAAGCTGACCGGTATGATCGGTCGAAAGGCAGGATCGACCAAAAGGATCGACTGGGGGGCAGAATCAGCGTACACGATCGGCTGGAAGAGATGGCTGATGGCAGGATGTCAGATGAAAACCCCCTAGGAAGGGAATCAGATTGGGAGCACGCCAAATCATCGGCCAAACCAATAAACCCCAGGTGGTGCCCTGATGGATTATCCAAATCGCAGAAACGGAGGATCCAACGCCTGCGCCAATGGGAGCAACAAGAAGAAGAGCAGAGGCAGACGCTGGAAAAGAGAAACGTCAAGTGTCGGGTCTGGCGCCCCAAGCAAAATAACAGCAAGGAGATAGAAAATCAAGAATCGGCAGCTAATGTCAAGAAAAAGGGTGGCCATGTGGTATGATAAGAAAGTCAAGATTAAACAATTCTCCCAAGGAGATTTGGTATGGAAATTGCCGATAGGGTCTAAGGATCCCAAATTCGGTAAATGGTCGCCCACTTGGGAAGGGCCGTATAGAATCGGCCGATGTGCTCCGGGAAATGCATATATCGAAGGGGAAGAGTTCACAAGAGCTTTGAACGAAAGAAGATTTTTACTGCGCTCGTTTCGGAGGAAAGGATTAGAGAAAGAGTTTCGAAGAAAAAGTTATGTTTTACTCCGAAACTGGGGGGGCATGTGTTGACGCCAGATTTTGACACGTATTGAATCGGCGTCAGGAGGAGAAGGTTGGCCGATGAAGCGGATCTGAAAGCTACAGTAAGGAATCGGCCGATCGGGGTAACAGTTGAAAATCGGCCGATTGGTGGCGCAGCCTATGCCAACAGGATAGGATTATTCCAGAAGATCCTAGTCAAAAGCTGGTCAACACGGCATGCTAAGTCGGCCGGAAAGCAATTGGAGAGGTCCTGATTGGATTAGGAAACGGCGGCGGAAGATTCTGCGGGAGTCCGTTTCCTTTTTAAAGTTATTATAGATATAATAGTTTTCCTATTTTAAATAAGGTTGTAACAAGTCGTAATCGACCAGGAGTCCTAGTTTCAGGGTATAAATAGGAGTCGCTAGGGTTTTGCAAAAGACAACCAACATCAATCAACAAAAACACCTCTACTTTTTACCAGTACTTTACTTTTCAAGTCGGCGAACCGCACCAGGGCAATAACCCGAACAGGAGCTAAGCAGATTCTCCCGGGTCGTGTGTCCGACGCTGAAGACCCATCGGCCGATTCCTACCCGGCCGATTTTAGCGCCAACAGAGGGCTATTTCACCGACCGTCACTTCTCCTTGTTAGGTCTAGCGTCATCGACAGGGAAGAAAGAACATTCATTACCGAAAGGACATTCATTCATTTCTTTCTTCCCCGTCGACCACTACGACTAAAACGACGTGACAAATCAAGACCCGGAAAGGATAAGGGACGGTGGTGGGCATTTGGGAAAGTCGGGCCAATCAAGTGTCTTCATTCAAGCAAGGGTACAGAGGAAGAACAAAACGAAGTGAGAGGCCGGGGGGCAGGGAAAAGAGTCAAGTCGATCGACCGGGAGAAGCAAAACAAAATTAGGATTTGGCCGAAAAAGATGCAACATTATGGATACCATGACCGATCACCATCGTGAAAGAAGAATTTTTCGAAATCACTTCAGGTGAGCGGAGCCTTCAAGCATTCGAAATATGCCGGGGTTGTAAATGACATAGCCTTCCTGATAGAAAATGATGACTCCTTTAGAAAAACAAAGTTATTCATTTTCTTTTACCAAAGAAGTCCCGCTTTGACGGCCCGACGAGTCATCTACTAAAAAGGACCCTCCCCGTTGTGCGTACCTCCTTGAATTATTTGGTCATGCAATACCTTTTTAATACAAAGAACAAAATGCATTTCGACCCCATCGCAGTTCTCAATCATTTCGTGGCACCGGGTGTGGTTGAACCATCTATGATGGGGCAGCGAAGGGAGGAAGCTTAGATAAGAGAATACGCTCTCGCATCGCTTTTTTTGTAGAAAGCTCGACCAGCGAGAAAAAGTGTTTGGCGAGCCAAAAAGAGGTTGATCTACTTCATTCGCCAAGCGAATGATTTTTGCTTCGCGGGAACAACAAAAACTACCATCTCGCTCTTTCCTTTCTTCGGTGCTACCTTTTTTCCAAGGGATGCGGTTGGGGTGTATAATAACCCATTTTTTGAGTATGCCCGCATACAACTCCTAGGTCAATTAAGGATCAAATGTAGGAACCTCATGGGTAAGGATAAGGTAATGGAATTGATAGAGAAATTCATAGACCTAGGTAGGATAGGCAAATTGATAAAGGGAATAGAGATGCTGATAGAGATCATACTGAGAAAGAGGAAAATTCCGTATGTGTACAACTCTTATTTGAACGGAGTGCAAAAAATGCGATCTTTTTTGTCTAATAGAACAAACAGTAATACCTGTTGGCGCTAAAATCGGCCGGGTAGGAATCGGCCGATGGGTCTTCAGCGTCGGACACACGACCCGGGAGAATCTGCTTAGCTCCTGTTCGGGTTATCGCCCTGGTGCGGTTCGCGCGGCGTGCCAGTCAATCTGACCTGTTGATTGACAAGGAAATAGAGTATTAAATTCCAGGCGCGTCGATCGGCTGGATTTCCGATCTGTCCTGAGGAGCGCGTCGGCGGCAAATTGGCCGATTTGCTGTAAAGATGATCGGCTATGGGTCAGCCGATGATCGTATAGTAATTGTAAAGAGAACTGCTGGAGCAATCTAAACAATTACTATAGAAGCAACACTTGAAACAGATCTAATCGGCTATATGGCGATGAATCGAAGGAGAACAATGACGAAGCCGATTACCCTGATCTCAAGCTGGATAACTGGTGATAATACTAGAATAACAGGTAAAACTTGCAATTCTAGTAAATATCGATAACTTGTGAATAAATCCAAATGAAACCACAGCGATGCGCCCGTAGTTAAAGCTCGGATATTACTCGATAAGCGGAACCTACCAATTGGCTGGAGATCAGGTTGATGCAGCCCTGCCAATCCGTACGAACTCGTGAAAGAAGAAAATATTGGCGAAGTCGCCGACTTGAAAAGTAAAGTACTGGTAAAAAGTAGAGGTGTTTTTGTTGATTGATGTTGGTTGTCTTTTGCAAAACCCTAGCGACTCCTATTTATACCCTGAAACTAGGACTCCTGGTCGATTACGACTTGTTACAACCTTATTTAAAACAGGAAAACTACTATATCTATAATAACTTTAAAAAGGAAACGGACTCCCGCAGAATCTTCCGCCGCCGTTTCCTAATCCAATCAGGACCTCTCCAATTGCTTTCCGGCCGACTTAGCATGCCGTGTTGACCAGCTTTTGACTAGGATCTTCTGGAATAATCCTATCCTGTTGGCATAGGCTGCGCCACCAATCGGCCGATTTTCAACTGTTACCCCGATCGGCCGATTCCTTACTGTAGCTTTCAGATCCGCTTCATCGGCCAACCTTCTCCTCCTGACGCCGATTCAATACGTGTCAAAATCTGGCGTCAACACATGCCCCCCCAGTTTCGGAATAAAACATAACTTTTTCTTCGAAACTCTTTCTCTAATCCTTTCCTCCGAAACGAGCGCAGTAAAAATCTTCTTTCGTTCAAAGCTCTTGTGAACTCTTCCCCTTCGATATATGCATTTCCCGGAGCACATCGGCCGATTCTATACGGCCCTTCCCAAGTGGGCGACCATTTACCGAATTTGGGATCCTTAGACCCTATCGGCAATTTCCATACCAAATCTTCTTGGGAGAATTGTTTAATCTTGACTTTCTTATCATACCACCTGGCCACCCTTTTTCTTGACATTAGCTGCCGATTCTTGATTTTCTATCTCCTTGCTGTTATTTTGCTTGGGGCGCCAGACCCGACACTTGACGTTTCTCTTTTCCAGCGTCTGCCTCTGCTCTTCTTCTTGTTGCTCCCATTGGCGCAGGCGTTGGATCCTCCGTTTCTGCGATTTGGATAATCCATCAGGGCACCACCTGGGGTTTATTGGTTTGGCCGATGATTTGGCGTGCTCCCAATCTGATTCCCTTCCTAGGGGGTTTTCATCTGACATCCTGCCATCAGCCATCTCTTCCAGCCGATCGTGTACGCTGATTCTGCCCCCCAGTCGATCCTGTTGGTCGATCCTGCCTTTCGACCGATCATACCGGTCAGCTTTACCCTCCAACCGAACATGTACTGAAAGGCGCCGACCCTCTTGTTCGCGCCAGTTTCTGCTGATCGGCTCTGATCCTCTATCTCTGGAGCGCGATCTTTTGAGCGGGCGAACGCCGCAACTTGACCCGCTGCACTCAGGGCAATTACCGGCTGATGGCAATCTGAGGTCACTTTCCCAGCAATGAATAAAAAACGGACATCGCCAATGACCTTTGTGTTGGCGTATCATCTCATCATGGTGTCTCGTCGTTTCCTGCCGTCGCCGATATTTGCTGAGTAAGAATTGGGAAGTAACGGGTCTACGCGATCGCTTTGATCCTTCGCCTTCGCTTTCCGTCCGTCTTTTCCCTTTAACACCATCCACCGTGACCTGCTTTCTGGGATCCACGGCGCCGCTTCTTCTAGCCGATTCCGATGTCAGCACCTTAGTTTGAAGTGAGTTCTTTCCCGTTTCAACCATGTTAGCAGGGAAAGGATGCTGATCAATCTTCATCGGCTCTACCGTCTTCGCCTGGACTTTGAGCTTGAGTCTTCCCTGCTCGATGGCCGACTGTATTTGCTGACGGAAGATCTTGCACTCATTTGTGTCATGAGACGTAGCGTTGCGCCATTTGTAGTACTTCATCTTTTTGGGCTGATCGGCCGAAGGAATGGTATGGTATGATGATAGCTTGATCTGCCCTTCCTGGAGTAGCAAGTCGAAAATCTTATCGGCTTTTGATGTGTCAAAGCCGAATGCTTCCGGTTCTTTCTTCCCTTTGACCCATTCTACTAGGCCGATTTCTTCTCCTTCCTCAGATTCAGACCCTTCCGAATTCCTCTGCTGATCAGACAGGTGTACCTCCTGACCGGCCAGCCGGTGAACGATCTGACTTAAGCTTTCAAATTCTTGCGAGGCATATCTTTCCTTGAGTTGTGGCAAGAGGCCTTGGAAAGCAATATCGGCCAACTGGGCATCGGTCAGAGCCAGACTGTAGCATTTGTTCCTGACTTCTCTGAACCTCTGTATATATCCAGTTATTGGTTCGTCGCTCCTCTGCCTGAGACTGGTCAAATCCGAGATCTTCATCTCGTGTACTCCTGCATAGAAGTACTTGTGGAATTGTTTCTCCAGATCGGCCCACGTGACGATCGAATTTGGCGGTAAAGTGGTGAACCACTGGAAGGCCGATCCGGATAGAGATGATGAAAATAACCGTACCCTCAGAGCGTCTTGTGTGGCAGCTTCACCGCACTGGATGATGAATCTATTGATGTGTTCCATAGTGGATGTGTCATCCGTCCCTGAGAACTTGGTGAAATCAGGAACCATGTAGCGGTGTGGGAACGGCAACGAGTCATAGGCCGATGGATACGGCGTCTTGTAAGTATAAGTTTGAACTTTCGGCTTCAGCCCAAACTGATCTTGGATTACTTCTGCTATCCTTGCCGTCCAATCCACCTGCTGCTGATGAACAGTTGTTCGCGGCGCGGGCACGTGTTGAAGGGCTGGTTCGGTCAGGTGATGAATCGGCGAAGTTTGCTGAGCGGCCGATAACTGCTAGCGAAACGCGTCCGCGCCCCCTTCGTACATCGTTGCTGGCACCGCGCCTTTGAATGCCTCCACAGTGCTTGCCCCCCTGCCGATTTCTGGTAAAATCGGCTGGTACTGAGAGACCACCGGCCGGGCGGCCGATTGGTATGGCACCTGGAACGGATAAGTGCCATGCCCGTTCGCTGGCTCGGGTAAATACGTCGTGGCTGATGCCCCCCAAAGCACTGAGCTCGTAGGTAGTGTTTGCACAGAAGCCATTTGAACGGGTTGAAGCGGCGCTCGCGATGGGAGACATGGTGCACCGCTGTATCTTGGAGACGCCGGAAATGGTGGAGAGCTGTATCCTTCGCGCTGCGTCAATATCGGCTGAGAAGCCGATTGGGATGTGTACGGTAAGCTTCTGGCCGGCAAGGTAGTTGGAGGGGCATATGCCGGTCCCTGATAACCTTGAACGGCTCCGCTGGCCAGAGAGTTGACGACGGCGTTGTACACCGTGTTGCTCATCACCGAGGATTGGTCAATGAACGCTTGATACACGGACTGTTGAATCATTTCTGACATCTTGCCCGAGTCTTCAGCAATGGTGATGTGGCGAGGTGCTGGAATAGGAGCTTTCTTAACTGCTTCCCCGCTTCTGGTACGACTGAACGATTGGAGGTACATCTTCTTATAATCTTCCAGATATTTGGCCAATTCCTCCCTCTGGTCGTCCTTGAGATCAGCTTCTGTGACCCCAATGATGTTGCTGTCAGAGATTTCTGCGTTGTTCGACATATCAGGTCTTGGATGGTCCCACCGGGCGTGCCAAAAGTGTGTTGGCGCTAAAATCGGCCGGGTAGGAATCGGCCGATGGGTCTTCAGCGTCGGACACACGACCCGGGAGAATCTGCTTAGCTCCTGTTCGGGTTATCGCCCTGGTGCGGTTCGCGCGGCGTGCCAGTCAATCTGACCTGTTGATTGACAAGGAAATAGAGTATTAAATTCCAGGCGCGTCGATCGGCTGGATTTCCGATCTGTCCTGAGGAGCGCGTCGGCGGCAAATCGGCCGATTTGTTGTAAAGATGATCGGCTATGGGTCAGCCGATGATCGTATAGTAATTGTAAAGAGAACTGCTGGAGCAATCTAAACAATTACTATAGAAGCAACACTTGAAACAGATCTAATCAGCTATATGGCGATGAATCGAAGGAGAACAATGACGAAACTGATTACCCTGATCTCAAGCTGGATAACTGGTGATAATACTAGAATAACAGGTAAAACTTGCAATTCTAGTAAATATCGATAACTTGTGAATAAATCCAAATGAAACCACAGCGATGCGCCCGTAGTTAAAGCTCGGATATTACTCGATAAGCGGAACCTACCAATTGGCTGGAGATCAGGTTGATGCAGCCCTGCCAATCCGTACGAACTCGTGAAAGAAGAAAATATTGGCGAAGTCGCCGACTTGAAAAGTAAAGTACTGGTAAAAAGTAGAGGTGTTTTTGTTGATTGATGTTGGTTGTCTTTTGCAAAACCCTAGCGACTCCTATTTATACCCTGAAACTAGGACTCCTGGTCGATTACGACTTGTTACAACCTTATTTAAAACAGGAAAACTACTATATCTATAATAACTTTAAAAAGGAAACGGACTCCCGCAGAATCTTCCGCCGCCGTTTCCTAATCCAATCAGGACCTCTCCAATTGCTTTCCGGCCGACTTAGCATGCCGTGTTGACCAGCTTTTGACTAGGATCTTCTGGAATAATCCTATCCTGTTGGCATAGGCTGCGCCACCAATCGGCCGATTTTCAACTGTTACCCCGATCGGCCGATTCCTTACTGTAGCTTTCAGATCCGCTTCATCGGCCAACCTTCTCCTCCTGACGCCGATTCAATACGTGTCAAAATCTGGCGTCAACAATACCTTAATTGAGTCGGTAAAGATCAAATCAGTTTATCAAAGTGCTTTTCTGATTGCTCAAGACATCTCTTTTCAACTGAGGTACAATCAAATCTCATTTCGTTCCATTTTTAATCAAATAGTGAAGGATATTCCATTAATAATGCCAAAAGGGGTGGAGGGGATACATATTTGTTGTTCTGGTCGATTAGTGGGTGCGGAAATAGCTAGAACTGAATGTGGAAAGTATGGAAAAATATCATGTAATGTATTTGAGCAGAAAATCGATTATGCTCCTGCGGAAGTATCTACTCGTAACGGAATTTCAGGTGTCAAAGTGCGGATCTCATATAGTCAAAATAAGAGGGGACGTGCTATATTCGAAACGTACGAAATATAGCAAATATAGTAAATGCGGATGTAGTAGTGGTCGCGAACCGGATGTTACACAACTTGGTTTTGGAAAATATGGCACCAAAAGTAGTAGAGCTGGTCGTCTTTCATATCGAGCCATTGAAGGAGCGCGTTGTTGGGGGAGAATAGAATGGATGCTCTTAGACCCCGGGATCAAAAACCTCACCCATCGGAGAATACTAGAGCGGCCCGTGAACGGCCCATGGGCGGCCAACGAACCATCGACAAACGGCCCAACGGTCCAGGGCGGGGGCCGGCCCGCGAGCGCATCCCTCCGAGGAAAATCCGCCTCGCCCGACCCTCCGACGAGACCGCAAACCTACCCTGAGGGAGCTGTCTCCCAGTGAAAGGGATGGTACGAATGGTCGCATCAGGGTGCAGAACGAGGCAAAACGACTGTTCGGGACGTGATATGAACATTGCCCCTCCGGCAGCCGCGGCATAGGGAAAGGCCCTCCAACCACTCCTCCTGTGAGCAGCGCCAGAGAGTATAGCAACCACAACAACCAAAGGACCAAGGACGGACGTGCGCCAGAATCGACGTACGTTCCCCGACGACGACGTCACCCCACACAGGACGGCATGGGGAGCGCTCCATGCTCCGCACAGGATGAGGAACAGGGGACGGACATCCCCCGTCGGAGTCAAGGGCCCCACGCCACGACGACGGGGAATCGGGAACATTTAGCCTCCCGACTTATCATCTCTCTCTCTCTCTCATTTTGTAACCGACCCCTTTCCCTCCTTGAAGTATAAAAGGGGCGGGAAGGGGCCGGAGCGGGGGGGATTCGACGACACACCCACACACACGTTCACCCACGCACGAACACAGAGACTTGGGAGCCCGTCTCCCTCTCTCGCCTGTTTGTAACCCCTACTACGAACTGAGTGCAATAACACGAATCGCTCGAACTGGACGTAGGGACATTCAACCCGAACTAGTATAAATCTCGTGTCTTCCCTTGCATTACCATCCGGGCCGTAACGCGCATACAAATCTACTAGCCGGTGATTTGATACACCGACAGTTGGTGCGCCAGGTAGGGGACTTGCGCATCGCCATCAGGTTGCGGATGGCCAACATTCCAGGAGTGTGGGCTCTCGGGACGCGCGTGCGTTTCGGGACCCTGGACTTCATCATCACCATCGACGGGCAGCTGGAGCCGATTGGCTTCAGAGTTGCTCCCCAGCGCGCTGGCATCCTTGAGGAAGCCGCGGAGGCTCTCCTCAGGCTGCGTCTGGATCCCCCGGTGAATCTGGCGCCGGTGAATCCAGCGTTGCAGAATCTGGCGCCGCCGGGCGTAGCGCTGTCGAAGGCCCTTCATCACCCGGCTTCGATGCCGCGAGGCTGGGCCGCCAACTTCACGCCTTCCTGGGTTCACGACCAACTCAGGAGGATTTGAACGACATCATCTTCTCCTGCGTCAACGTGACATCGCAGCTTCTTGGGGGCGAACCCCTTGTTCCACCCCCAACGGAGGGGGCTGCGGCTTCAGCATTGGCAAACCGCTTTCCTATCGGCCTCTTGAACGCGGCAGGCAGCGCAGACCGGTTTCTGAAACCGCGCCTTGCCTCTCTCCCTACGGGCAATGAGCTCAGCGAGATGGCCGACGATCTCTCTGACCCGAGGGACGACCTTTACGCGCGAGGGTCAACTCTTGGCTCCAGCATAGACTCCCACGAGGGAAGCCACGATCCCTCCCGGGAGTGCAACATGGCCGACACCCCGGAAGGGCACGTCAACGACGTCGACAATGAGCCCAATGTCGTCCCACCTGCTCCACTGCAGGACACGCCCACGGGGGACAGGGAGAGGTCAAGCGTCGACAACAGCGCTTCGATCAGCTTTGCGCATGCCAGAAGGAGCAAAAGGAGGCCCAACTCCAACTCAAGCAGGAGCGTGAGGAGATGGCGCGTGAGATCGCTCACCGCGTCGATGGCGGGCCATCACGAGCTCACGCCGCCGAGGTAAACCGCAGGATAGTGCAGGATGCGGCCGGACCTGCACCGTACGTGCGGGCCAGCCAGAACGTGGTGGCGGCGGCCGCCCTGCTCAAGGCACTGCCCGCCCCCGTCACGCCCAAGGAGGAGCGCGCCCGCGAGAAGACGCTCCGACACCTGGAGCTCGCGGCGATACAGCAAACTGAAAGCTCCAATCTCCGACGACAAGCGCCACAGGGAGAGCGCCAGGCCCCCGCGGCGCCCGGGTTATGAGAGGTCTCCGCGCACTCCAAGCCACGCCCGGATGCGCGACGCGGTCACTCCCCACGCCCTGTCGCGCGCTGCCCGTCCCCTCGTCATCGCGACGAGGGACGAGCAGTCACCCCCGTTTGGCAGCGGGTGGGAGAGGAGCGCAACGCTCGCCACACCATCAACGCCCGGTGATGAGGGCACAACGATGACAACACCGTCTCGGCCAACCGAGTCTACCGCCCGCGTCGCGGCGGGCGCTACAACAGCGGAGAGGACCGGAGCGTGAGTCCTGACCCTCCCGAGCCTCGGGTTCTCAGCGCGGCAATCCGCAACGCTCGGGTTCCCGAGCGTTTCCGTCCCCCGACGAACATCATCAAGTATGATGGGAACACAAACCCTAGGCTCTGGCTCGACGACTATCATTTCGCTTGCCGATCCCAGGGCGCGCGCGATGACGACTTAATCATCCGCAACCTCCCGTTATACCTCGCCGACTCTGCTCGAACATGGTTCGAGAACCTTCTGCTCAACTTGATCCACAGCTGGACTGACTTGAAGGAAATCTTCATGGGCAACTTCCAGGGCACATACGAGCGCCCTGGGAACCCTTGGGACCTCAAGAACTACCGGCAGAAGCCGGACGAGTCCCTCCGTGAGTACATATGGCGCTTCTCCAAGGAGTGCAACGTCGTTCCCAACGTCGCCGACGTCGATGTCATCGGAGCCATCCTAACCGGGACCACCTGCGAGTCCCTCATCCATAAGTTGGGCCGCAAGTGCCCGCACACCACCAAGGAACTCCTCGACATCGCTACTCATCACGCCTCCGGTGAGGAGGCCGTTGGGGTGATTTTCAACCGCAACCAGGGCAAGGCCAAGCGGGACGAGGCGGCTGGCGAGGGCGCCCAGAACCGACCCGGCAAGAAGGGCAAGAAGAACAAGAAGGGTGGCGGGGGTAACCTCGTGGCTGCCGCCGACCGCAAGGCCGACAAGAAAGTGGCAGGCGACACCCCCGACCACTTCGAGAAGTTGCTCAAGAACCTGCCCAAACCATGCCTATCCCGTCAAGCACCTCTACAAGGATTGCGGCTTGATGAAGAAGTGACTAACGAGCACCACCCAAAAGGGGGCATAGGAAGAAGGAGGCCAAGCTGGTGGACGGCGAAGCCGAGGAGAAGTAGGATGGTTTCCCCGATGAGGATGGGTGCCTCCTCATCTTTGGGGCCGACTGCTTGCGAATCGAAACGCAAGCAGAAGGTCGCGCGACGAGAGGTATTCGACCGCGCCGATCACCCTGATCACATCCTGCAGCCAGGGAGGTACCCGCTGTTTGTTGACCCGATCATCGGCACCAAGTGGCTTACCAAGGTGCCCATGGACGGGGGTAGCAGTCTGAACATCCTGTACGTGGATACCCTCGATGCCATGGGCCTCGATCGCTCTCGCCTCCGACCCCCAGGGTCTCCCGTCCATGGCATTGTGCCAGAAAAGTAGGTGATCCCTCTGGGAACATCGATCTGCTGGTTACTTTTGGGGTCCGACCAACTACCGGAAGGAGACCCTCATTTTTGAGGTGGTGGGATTCAAAGGAACCTACCACGCCATTTTGGGTCGGCCATGTTACGCGAAGTTCATGGTCGTCCCCAACTACACCTACCTGAAGCTGAATCATCACCGTTGGGTCAACTTTCTAGCGCACCTATCAGTGCGAGGTGGACAGCTGCGAGCTCGCCTTGGCCGTCATCGCCTCCGAGGAGCTCGCCCTCATCAAAGTGGAGACCCCCGAGGGAACCCTCGACTCGAAGCGCACCACCGGATCTTTTGAGCCCGCAGAGGGCGTCAAGGAGGTCCTCAGCGACCCCCAGGCGTCGGGGAAAAGAAAGTGAGGGTCGGCACGACGCTGACACCCAAATAGGAAGGCGCGTTCGTCGACTTCCTGCGCGCGAACAAGAACATCGGACATGCCGGGCATTCCGAGGGAGGTCGCGGAGCACGCCCCCAACATCAAGCCGGGGTCACGCCCGGTCAAACTACGCTTGCGCTGCTTCGATGAGGAGAAGCGCAGGGCCATAGGGGAGGAGATCACAAGGCTCTTAGATGCGGGCTTCATTAAGGAAGTATTCCACCCTAACTGGCTCGCCAATCCCGTCCTTGTGCGAAAAAAGAGTGGAAAATGTAGAATGTGCGTTGATTACACGAGTCTCAACAAAGCGTGCCCAAAGGATCCTTTTCCTTAGCCACGCATTGACCAAGTAGTCGACTCCACATCCAGGTGCAAAACCCTTTTCTTTCTCGATGCTTACTCCGGGTATCATCAGATCGCGATGAAAGAGTCCGACCAGCTCACGACCTCTTTCATCACCCCGTTCGGGTCGTACTGTTATGTGACCATGTCGTTTGGTTTGAAAAATGCCGGAGCGACCTACCAACGCTGCATGATCAAATGTTTCGGAGAGCTCATCGGGTGAACCGTCGAGGCTTACATCGATGACATCGTAGTCAAGACCAAGCAGTCCAACCAACTTGTCGCGGACCTTGAGCAGACGTTCGTCCGACTCCGGGCCAACGATGTTAGGCTCAACCCCAAGAAATGCATTTTTGGGGTTCTACGAGGTATGCTTCTGGATTCATCGTCTCCCAGCGAGGGATTGAGGCGAATCCCGAAAAGATCAAGGCCATCGCGAAGATGGGACCGATCCAAAATGTCAAGGGGGTTCAGCGGGTTATGGGATGCCTTGCAGCACTCAGCCGCTTTATCTCCCGACTCGGGGAGCGGGGCCTACCTCTCTATAAACTCTTGCGAAAGAGCGAGCGCTTCACCTGGACTGCTGAGGCTCAGGAGGCTCTTGACGAGCTCAAGGCGCTCCTGATCCGGGCATCGATCCTGGTCCCCCCGACCGACGGCGAACCCCTCTTACTCTACATCGCGGCGACCACCCAGGTGGTCAGCGCCGCATTGGTCGTAGAAAGAGAGGAAGAGGGCCATGCCCTCAAGGTCTAGCGCCTCGTTTATTTCATCAGCGAAATCTTGGCCGGCGCCAAGACGCGCTACCCCCAGATCCAGAAGCTTTTGTATGCACTGCTCATCGCCAAGAGGAAGTTGCGTCACTACTTTGAATCTCACCCCGTGACAGTAGTTACATCCTTCCCTCTCAGCGAGTTTGTGCAAAACCCCGACGCGACAGGAGAATAGCAAAGTGGGCCCTCGAGTTCATGGGTCAGGGGATCACTTACGCGTCGTGCACCGCAATCAAGTCGCGAGCGCTAGCGGACTTCATTGCCGAGTGGACGGAGACGCATCTCCCGTCGGCTCCCGTCGATGGGGAGTACTAGACAATGTTCTTCGATGGCTCGTTGGTGAACGAAGGCGCTGATCTCGGCATCCTTTTCGTGTCCCCCCTCGGCGTGCGCATGCGATACGTCATCCACGTGCACTTCCCCGCGTCTAACAACGCAGCGGAGTACGAAGCTCTCATCAACGGGCTCTGTATCGCCATCGAGTTAGGTGTCCGTCGCCTAGAAGTCAAGGGTGACTCTCGCCTCGTCGTTGACCAGGTGATGAAGGAGTCGAGTTGCATCAGTCCTAAGATGGCCGCGTACTGCCAAGCGGTGCGCGAGCTGGAGGACAAGTTCGACGGCTCGAGCTCACTCACCTCACATCCCCCGGAGGCTGAACAAGGCCGCGGACACGCAGGCTAAGATGGCATCACAACGGCAACCCATACCCCACAGGATCTTTGCCAGTGACCAACACAAATCTTCGATCCGCGATGTCGAGACATAGCGGGATGGGCTTGCTGCACCGACGGCTGACGCGGGGGCTCGATGGCAGACCCTCGCAGCGGCCGACCCCAACGCAACCGCGACAGGCTCGGGGTCTCGGTCGCCGACCCGTCTGCCCGCCGACCCTGAAGTCATGGAGATCGATGAGGGGGCAAGCGTTGTCCCCGACCCCACAGAGGACTGGTGAAAGCTTTTCGTTGATTGGTTAGCCAATGGAGTACTCCCTGTCGACAAGACGAGGCCCGACGGCTCGCTCGCAGTGCCAAGTCCTTCGTTCTTGTTGACGAGAACTCTACAAGCGAAGTCACACGAGGATCTTGCAGCGGTGCATTCCGATCGAGCAGGGGAGGCAGCTCCTGATCGACATCCATGGCGGCGTGTGCGAACACCACTCCGCTCCTAGGACCCTGGTCGGGAATGCCTTCCGGCAGGGGTTTTACTAGCCCACGGCGGTAGCCGATGCCGAGCAAATTGTACGCACCTGCGAACGGTGCCAGTACTACGCTCGGCAAACTCATTTGCCGGCTCAAGCGCTACAGACTATCCCTGTCACATGGCCTTTCGCGGTCTGGGGACTCGACCTGGCAGGCCCTCTCAAGAGGGCGCCCGGGGGCTTCACGCACCTCCTTGTCGCCGTAAACAAGTTCACCAAGTGGATCGAGGCTCGGCCAATCACTACCATCAAGTCGACCCAAGCCGTAGCCTTCTTCTAGGATATCGTTCATCGGTTCGGGGTCCCCAACTCCATCATAACCGATAATGGCACGTAGTTCACTGGGAAGGAGTTCCTTGAGTTTTGCGACAACCACCACATACGGGTGGATTGGGCTGCCGTGGCGCACCCCCGCACGAACGGGCAGGTTGAGCACGCCAACGGCATAATCCTCCAAGGACTAAAGCCTCGAATCTACAGTCGCCTCAAGAAGTTCGTAGGGCGATGAGTTGCGGAGCTCCCAGCCACCCTGTGGAGCTTGAGGATGACCCCAAGCCACGCCATAGGATTTACCCTGTTCTTCATGGTCTACGGCTGGGAGGCAATCCTCCCAACCGACCTAGACTACGGCTCACCAAGGGTCAGGGCCTAGAATGAGCAAGGAGCAGAGGCCGCCCTCGAGGACGCCATGGATCAGCTCGACGAGATGCGCGACGTTGCCCTCCTGCGGTCGGCCAAGTACCAGCAGGCTCTTCGAAGATATCATCACCGCTGAGTGCAGGGTCGTGCGTTCCATGTTGGAGACTTGGTGCTCCGGCGCGTACAAAGCAACAAGGATCGCCACAAGCTTTCACCCCCTTGGGAAGGGCCCTACATCGTCGCGGAGGTGCTCCGACCCGGAACCTAAAATCTCCAAACTAAGGATGGCGAAGTCTTCCCCAATGCATGGAACATCGAGCAGCTACGTCGCTTCTACCCTTAGTTTGAAAAAATTATGCAAACTGCTAGTTTCAATAAAGGGAACCCGCTTTGCTAAGAGAGTTTCTTTGTCGATCCATTTACAATTCAGGAGTAACCCCCGACCCCCACCACAGCATGGGGCCGGGGCTCACTCGGGGGCTATACAGGCTATACCCTCATTTTTCTTTTCCTTTTCCTATCACGAACGAGTTGGACTGCGAGCCGCCAGAGCTTCGGCAGCAAGGGCACTCGCTCACTCGCAGACCCAAGGAGCTTTTCATTCAAACTGTACCTCTTCTATTCATTTTTGGTGATAGGAAAGGATGCTTTAACTAACCGACCCAACTCGCGGCGGGTCGGAATTGTTTGTAAACAAAAGCAAGTTAAATTATTACAGCTCCCCGATGAGTTCAAAATAAACCAAAACAGAACGCTAAACAAAAGTTAAGGCGCGCGCGAGGGGAGCGACATCGTCTTCAATCCACTCCAACTCTTCCTCCTCGTACCCACTCGGGAACCCTTGGCTCAGCTCGGGCAGATCGATGTCTTCGTAGTGGGAGCACGCGACCGCGAACACGCGACGGACACCGAGGTGCAGCGCTTGGGTCACCACACTTTGAGCCCCCTCCGCGAAGTGAACCAGCTGGGAGATAAGCCCATCATCTGTTGTGGTTGCTAACACTCCAAGGTCCTCCAGCGCCAACTTTGCAGCCATCTGCAGGTTAGTCAGCTCGACGTCCTTCTGCTCGAGAAGCCCCTTCACCACAGTTAGCTCAATCGACAGACGCTGCAACTTGGACTCCCCGTCCTTAAGTTGAGCACTGATGGCTGCACCACAAAAATGAAAATACATCGGCAAAACTAGTCGTCATGACACTGAAAGGAAGGCGAGAGGGCGATGACACTCACCGATCTCCCGATCGCGTATCGACGCCACCGTGGTGTTGAGGTTGCTGATCGCCGAGCGTGCATTGCCAAGACTTTGGGTCAGGGCCGCCTCGGATGCTTCAGCCTTCTCTTTCAGGATCTTTGTCGCAGTCAGCTCCTCGCGAAGGGCAGCTATCTCCTTCTGGGCAACTACGCGGGATAGGGGGTCAGACAATCCCGACTCCTATCCCACAGCTATTCGATCTCTGACTGTCAAGACCCTTTACCTTGAAGCTCCGATCGCGCCATTTGCGCTTTCGACATGGCATCCTCAGAAGACTTGAGCACGGCGTCTTGCTCGCCGCACAGCTCGTCACGCTTCTTCTGGAGCTGCTCAAGCTCGAGGTGCACCATCTCAAGCTTCACCGCCAGGATCTCCCGTTCTCAAGCGTCCTCGGCATGCTGGGTCCGATGCCGTAGTTTGAGAGACTGCGAGGAATGGGTCAGAAACGAAGGGACCCCCCGGCCGCGGCTGGCAGGATTGAACGAAACACGGGAGACAAGAGCGCCATACCTCGCATAGGAGGGCGATGATGTCGCACAGGGCAGTCAGCGCGAGGGCAATGCCACTCCTAAGATCCCCCCACTCGGCGTCCACCAGCGCGTTGCTCATGGCAGGGAGGACGTCCGTCAAGGCACCGCCGCCTCCCAGCAGGGTAAGATCACCGCCATGTCGAGCGAGGGAGGGCGATAGCTCCCTGGCTCGGCTTGTCGACGGGAGCACCTCCACCATCGGCACAACCGCCCGGGGAGGAGCGATGACCTCATCTCCGACCCCCCGCTCCCCCGTGCCCTGACTCATCGCAGCATCGATCCGGGATGCGACGTCAGTCCTCGCATCGGGGGTCGGCGCCGGCGAGTCCGACGCTGCGGCCTGGTCCTGTGACGTCTCCTCGACTGATTGGTCCGCCGCGGCAGTCACCGCCAGTATCGGGGGCTCCGGGTCGGCGGTAGCCACCCCTTGCGGAGGGGCCGCCGCGTCACCCCTCTGCTCTGTAGGTGTCACCTCGACGGTCCGCGCTCCTTCCATGACGGAGGGTGCAGGCGGGGGCGAGGCCGACTCTTCTGCCGCGGCCTTTGCCGGTGCGTCCCATTGCTTAGCAAGATCCTTCTTGGGGGTGAGCGACAACGAGGCCGCGGTCCTACGGGGGCTGATGCAGAAGGCGGCAACGCTAGCTCCATAAGGGAAGGAGGACGACGCCATGAAAAAGAGAAGAGAAATCAGGTTACGCACCGGGTCGACGTCATTCTTGAGCGCTTGAGGGCCAGACCACCCGACCCCGGCTCTGAAGCCCCGGCATGCCTCTTGGAGGACCCCGCCGCCGAGGAAGGTCCCGTTGTCGTTGTCGTCGCGCCCTCTACCCTGCTTCCCCGCACCGTGGGGGTCTGCGGGGTGAGCACGGTCACCGATGTCGCCGCCCCCGCGCTCCCGGCTCTTCCTCTTTGCGACTCGGAGGGGCGGGAGTCCGGCACCTCCATGTTTCCGGCCCTTTCCCCCCGCGCGCTGGGGGGCGGGGGGTCGGATGCCGCCGCCTCGGACGGGGGTGGAGGCGCCTCTTCTCGTTCCTCATCGTCGGCCAGGAGGGTGTCCCACGATGCATCCCCCTCGCCATCCGAGCCGCCATCGTCGTCGTCGTCCTCCTCCTCCTCGGTGCTCATGAAGTCACTATCGCTGGACACGACCTCCCCGGCCTTGCGGCGCCTCGCACGATCGCGCCTCCTCTCCTCCCATTCTTTCTTCCTTTTTTCCTGCTCGTCTTTTCCCTTCCTGTACTCCTCAGCATGGAACCGGTTGATCCTCCTCTGTCGTGTCCTCCGGCAGAGGCGCCGGGCTGTTGGCCATGAAGGGGTCGTACCCGTTCTGCAAGACGCGACCTCTGAAGGATCAGGTGGAAGGAAGAAGAGGCGCACGCGGCGGAATTAACGAACAAAGGGAGAGGACGCTTACCAATGGGTCGGCCCGGGAGTCCGGAAGCATCACCGGATGACCCGAGACCGAGTATTCCACTTCCTTGGCGTCGATCGCCTCAAGGACGCGTTGCCCGACCTCCGAGGCGTTGATCACCCCGGCAGCGAGCATGATCCTCGGGTACGCCAGGAGGGTATCCATCGCACACATGGGGATGCTCCGCGCCATCAGCGGCGCAACCCGCCTCTGGTGGTAGGCGCCGATCACCTCGATTCCTTTGAGCTTGCGCTCGTTCAGGTGCGCAATCGCATCAAGGAGCGCTAGAAGCCTCTTCTTGTTCTTCTTAGACGACCCAAATCTCCACACCGGAGGTAGAACCTCGATGATCCGACCCGAGAACTCCGGTAGGGGGGGTTTCCCGGTAGTTCTTGATATAGAACCAGGTGGAGTGCCAGCCCTGGTTGCTCCTAGTGAGCACCAGATCCATGTACTGACGGACCCTCGACCCCTGACGGAGGTGGATGGAGGCATTGCCCATCGCGGGCACCACCCACCTCGCCCGATTCGAGTTGGGTACCCTGACCTTGGCAATCTCCACCTGGAAGAAATACGTCCAGAGGTCGAAGTGTGGAGTGATTCCTAGGAATCCCTCACAAAGGGCGATGAACGCCGCAATGTGCTGAATCCCGTTAGGATTGAGGTGTTGCACTTCAATCTGGTAGTGATGCCGTCGGGCAGGGAAGGCACCCTCTCGCCACGGGGGAGCTTTCACTCCTGCCCCCTCACGGTCAAGGGGCAAAGCAGCCCTTTGGCCATGAACCCCTCCGCGCGGGCCATGGTCATGTCCGAGCGCTGCCACTAACCCATCTCGCGTCACGGACGGGCGAGGACGGCGTAGGGGCGCGGAGGCTCGGGGGTTCGACGGCGACGGCGGCGGCGCGATGAATCAGGTGCGGGCGCGGTCTCTCTCTCTTTTTGTCCCTTCTTTTCGCTTGCGCTAAGAATGGCAGGGGTGGAGAGTGTCGTTTCCCATCTAATCTCGATAAAAAGGGGGGAAGGGGGAAGGCGAACCGCCCCCTCGTTTCTCACAACCGCCGTCATCATGGAAACCGCCCACACCTTCTCTAGCCACATCCCCACCGCACCGAGCTGTGGAGCCGCTACAGGAGTCACCCGTCAAGAATCGCACCCGCAGCGAAAAAGATAGAAAAGCCCCGGAGGTAAGCGGGAGAATGGGCCGGTAGCGCCTCGCGCAACCCATTTCCGGCCCACAGGTTCTAAGGTTGGCCCAGCTGAGGGTTCACAGCCACCCAAAAATGACTATGAGCCAGGGACGAGGGCAGATGGGACCCAGCGGCCAGAACCCAGGCGCCCCCGCGCGCCGAAGTGCATCTCAACCCATGTTCGAGTCCTGATTTGGGATTGACCCGTGGTTTTCCCCCGAGGGGAGGCATCGAGCCGTTGGAGTCAGTCGAACGACTCCGGTAACCTGAGTGGGTCAATCATCAGGAGCTTTGAGGGTGATCACCAGCTGATCCATCTCGGCTCCCTAGCGAAAGGGAACCGGACCCTCACTCGGACCAACCCGTTAACAACTCACCGGGCACTAGGCTCTCGACCAGCGAGGAAGAGCCTGGCCATGTCCAGCCCTCTCGTCCCTAACGAAGGTGGGGCGCGGAGGGAGTCGATGCAAAGACGGGCCGACCCCTCTCCACCGCCACCTCGAGGGCGGAGGGAGCCATGTGGGCCGGAACCCGTAGGAAGGCCGACGGGGCCCCCCTTGGTGTCGAGCCAAGGGGGTCGGCGATGCCCGACCCTCTGCTAGACGAGCAAAAAGGATGGGCTTCGAAGCCATATAAAAAAAGGGGGGCCAGTCAAGCTGGCTGGCTGCCTGGCTTGTCGCAATCACCCAGTGCAAGTCACGCCAAGGCAAAAGCGATACACCCGAGCGACCGCCAAACAAGGAGTGGAGCGGACCATTCGCTGGACCCTCTGAGTGAATATCTGATCCACCCAGAGGCTCGGGAGCTACACCCACTGGGTGCGCTCGCGTACACCCACTAGAGTGCCGAAAACGGGCTCCGCAAGATCGAAAGCAGAACCCCCTGAGCGAATCCCCGATTCACTCAGGGGCTCGGGGGTTACACCCAGTGGGTGCGCTTGCACGCACCCACCTGAGCCACCTAACGGCTAAACTCTACCAACGCTAGCTCCTGCCAGCCGAAGGGAAAACAAAACCCCCTCACGGTTACCATGTAACCGAGAGGGGGTTGGGGGCTACTGTTGGGGGAGAACAGAACGAATGCTCCTAGACCCCGGGATCGAAAACCTCACCCATCGAAGAATACTAGAGCGGCCCGTGAACGGCCCACGGCTTCCAACGAACCATCAACAAATGGCCCAACGGTCTAGGGGCGGGGGCCGGCCTGCGAACGCGTCCCGCCGAGTAAAATCCGCCTCGCCCGACCCTCCACGGAGGGGGTCGGGGGGCTCCGCCTCGCCCGACCTCCGCGGAGGGGATTCGGGGGATTCCGCCCCACCCGACCCTCCGCGGAGGGGGTCAGGGGACTCCGTCTCGCCCGACCCTCTGCGGAGGGAGTCAGGACCTCGCCCGCGCCTCGAATCGTCCGTACTCCGACGAGAACGCAAACCTACCCTGAGGGAGCCATCTCCCGGTCAAAGGGATGGTATGAATGGTCGCATCAGGGTGCAGAACGAGGCAAAGCGATTGTTCGGGACGTGCTCTGAATAGTGCCGCTCCGGCATCCACAGCATAGGGAAAGGCCCTCCAACCACTCCTCCTGTGACCAGCGCTAGAGAGTACAGCAACCACAGCAACCAAAGGACCAAGGATGGATGTGCGCCAGGATCGACGTACGTTCCCCGATGATGACGTCACCCCACACAGGACGGCATGGGGAGCGCTCCACGCTCTACACAGGATGAGGAACAGGGAACGGACATCCCCCGTCGGAGTCAAGGGCCCCACGCCATGATGACGGGGAGTCGGGAATATTTAGCCTCCCGACTTATCATCTCTCTCTCTCGTTTTGTAATCGACCCCTTTCCCTCCTTGAAGGATTAAAGGGGCGAGAAGGGGCCCGAGCGGGGGGACGATTCGACGACACACCCACACACACATTCACCCACACACGAACACAGAGACTTGGGAGTCCGTCTCCCTCTCTCGCCTGTTTGTAACCCCTACTACGAGCTGAGTGCAAGAACACGAATCGCTCGAACTGGACGTAGGGACATTCAGCCTAAACCAGTATAAATCTCGTATCTTCCCTTGCATTACCATCTGGGCCGTGATGCGCATACAAATCTACTAGCCGGTGATTCAATACACCGACACGCGTCGGGCTATTTTCTTTTTTCATTTCTTTTGTGTGCTCGTTTCCTTCGTATTTTTCAAGTTTATAATTTTTCAGATCCCTTTTATTTTCTAATATCAATGTGTTCTTAGTTCAAAAAAAATATTAAGGTGTTCTTTCTTTTCTTTCTTCTTCTTTTGGTTTTTCTTTATATGCTAACTTAATTAGCATGTGTATATATGTTTATAAGAATATTTTTTGCAATGTAGATGCATCTGTTCATCATGTAAATTTTTTATCTATGTGTAACTAATTTATTCACAATGCCAAATTATTTGTTCACTTTGTAAACTAAATTTTTCAGTGATATTGACTCATTTGCTCATGATATTCATTTTTTATTATTTATCCTATTCAATCAAATTCTACAACATTTAACGTTTTCTTCATAATACATTATTATTTGTTCATCATGTTTAACTTTTTGTTCGTAGAAAATAATCATTTATTTGTATTGTTAAAATATTTATTCCCAGTCATTGAAATTAATTATTTAGTATTAAAAAATACTTTTGTAAGATATTGTGTAAATATAGGCAAGTGTGGTCTTATTTTGAAAAAAAAATAGTCGCAATCCGTTTAGGATCTTCGATCGTGGCACTGCACAGGCGAGTTTACTATTTACTATGGATCACAAAACTAGTAACTATTTGATTTTAAAAAAAATGGATATGAACTTACAGATTCTATATACACTAGTATTTTTTTTATATGATCATAAATCAATAAGACTTGAACAAGTATATGTTCCAACTTTTTAGGCACAAAAGCATATTTGTGAGAGATCTTTTGGAGCTGATGGAAATAAACAAGTTAATAAGTTATACTTCGGTGCACAAAAATGTTAGCACATATACTGGTAATCAACTGTCTCTTTTGTTAAAAAGTGATCGACTAACGCTCATCCGTTTGCGGCTTAAAGCCTGTTTGGTTCATGTCCACAACGTGCCTCGCCACATGTTTGCCTAAAATTAGTTCTGCAATGTATGTCATAGAAATATAATGATAGATGCAGCAAAATCATTCCGTTAAAGATCTCTCCCTTCCTCCAACGGAAAAAAAATACAGAATCTGCCAAGACGGTGAAATCTGAAGAAAGACAAGGACATCAGCAAAATCATTCTGTTTTTGCTTGATCCGTCCAAAGTCAGAAGCAAAAGAAATAGTTGCCAAGAACAGAATGACAGTGTAGCTTACCGCCCACGGCTACACTGTCATTCAACGTCCTAGGCGGCGCCGTAGTTTACTGCCCGCCAGCACCCTTGCCCTGCCGCGCCGTGGCTTAAGCCGCTGCCACCAATGCATCTTCTTAGCCTGCACCCGGCTCCGGTTGGCAATCTTCCTCCACATCTTGTCGCTTGCCGGTGCCCTCCGCTTGTCCCGCAAGTGCAGCCGCATCGCGTCGAATAACGCGTGCATGTTCCCGCCGCCGCCGCCGCCGGGCCTCTTTCCCGGCGCGCTCGCCACCGCCCGGCTCGTGGGCTTCTTATCCTGGCCTTTCGGGTGGTGGAGCATTCCCCCGAGATACTTCCATGGAGAAATGTGGTGCTGTTCGCCGGGAATCCGGCTGGATGACGGGCCCTCCTGGTCGCGCCCGTAGTGGTAGTGGTGGTGGAACACCGTGGCGATCTTGTTCTTAAGCATCCGCAGCCGCTCCACCCGCTTCGCCAGGATTTCCTGCCGGCGGCGCCTCCTCATCGATCTCGACACCTGAGGTGCGTACATCGGCGGCACAAGCCCTCGCCACGGCACCGGCGGCACAGTCTCTCTCCACGACACCGGCGGCGCAATACCCTGCCACGACGCCGGCGGCGCAATACCCCGCCGCGACACCGGCGGCGGTGAGTTGGAAGCGGAGGCTCTCGACTCCGGCAACGCCGTAGGGCTCGTGGAATGGTACGAGATGGCGGCGCCTGACGAGCTGTTGTGGCTGCTGATGTACATGCTGCTGGAGTCGACGTGTTTCGACGCTCGCCGTGGTTTGCGTCTTGACAAGCCCGCGCTGGAAACGGAGGCGTCCGTGCTGCTCCGTCGCAGCGGAGTACTCTCTTCATCATCTTTTTTAGCTCGGCTCAGGCGACGCTCCTTGGGGTCTCGGTTCGGCCTGATGCGACTGTGTATGGTGACCATCGTGTTGCTCGAGGAAGATTGTTCCGGCGTAGCCACGCCGCGCCCGGCTCGCTCCGAGCCACGGCGCGACGCCATGCCCAGGGACAACCCGGAGTCCTGTCTTCTCAAAGAACGCGTCGAGGAGGAGCTTTCCGATCCCACGTGCCGGGCCGTGGCGCGGTCGCGCAGCCGTGCCCGGCCCAGAGACGTCCCCCGCGACACGGAGCGACGCCGGCTGCTCCCCTCTGTCGACGACTGGTCACCACGGCCGGAGGTGCGGCGTATCCTGTCCCGTTGGCCGGCGTGCCGATTGCTTCCCGTCACCGTGTCATGCTGCGACGTCGCAGCGACGCCGCGTCGGGCTCGCTCCGAGCCACGGCGCGACACCATGCCCAGGGACAGACCGGAGTGCAGTCTTCCCAAATGACGCGTCGAGGAGGAGCTCTCGGTTCCCACGCGCCGACCCGTGCCGCGGCCTTGCAGCCGTTTCGGACCCGGAGACATCTCCGGCGACACGGAGCGACGCCTGCTGCTGCCCTCCGGAGACAACTGGTCACCACGGCCGGAGGTGCAAGGCGTCCTGTCCCGTTGGTCGGCGTGCCGATTGCTTCCGGCCACCGTGCCATGCTGAGACGTCGCAGCCACGCCGCGTCCGGCTCGCTCCGAGCCACGACGCGACACCATGCCCAGGGACAGCCTGGACTCTAGTCTTCCCAAACGACGTGTGGAGGAGGAGCTCTCCGTTCCCACGCGCCGACAAGAGCCGCGGCCTTGCAGCTGTTTCGGACCCGGAGACATCTCCGGCGACACGGAGCGACGCCTGCTGCTGCCCTCCGGCGACGAGGGGTCAACACGGCCGGAGGTGCGGCGCGTCCCGTCCCGTTGCTCGGCTTGCGGATTGCTTCCAATCACCGTACCATGCTCCGACGTCGCAGCCACGCCGCGTCCGGCTCGCTCCGAGCCACGGCTCGACACCATGCCCAGGGACAGCCAGGAGTGCAGTCTTCCCAAACGAAGCGTCGAGGAGGAGCTTTCCGCTCCCAAGTGCCGAACCGTGTTGCGGTCTTGCAGCTGCGCCCGACCTAGAGACACCTCCGGCGACACGGAGCGACGCCTGCTGCTGCCCTCCGGCGATGACTGGTCAGCTCGGCCGGAGGTGCGACGCGTCCTCTCCCCAGCCACCGTACCATACTGCGACGCCGCAGCCACGCCGCGTCTGGCTCGCTCCGAGCCACCACTGCTGCTGGCCTCAAGCGACGTCTGGTCACCACGCCTGGAGGTGCGACGCGTCCTCTCCCGTTGATCGGCGTTCCGATCGCTACCCATCACCGTGCCGTGCCGCGACGTCGCAGCCACGGGCAAGCGGTAGAGGCTGAAGCCGGAATTCCGCTGCTCTCCGCTTGGACGACGGTGCCGTGGCGGCAATGCAGATGCAGTAGTTCTTGACGAGCGGTAGGAGGCGAGGCGGGCAAGGATGGGATCTTCCGCTGCAACTGCGGCAAGGGGACCGCCATGGACGTGGCCGCCGGCTCGGCTTAACACCGTTGAATACTGCGGGTTAAGCCGGCTAGGTCTCTCGCCGGCCAGGAGGCTAGGGGGGCTGGGCGACGCCGGCGGCCTCAGGCTCATGGGTGGCTCGGCGTCGCGTGTCTGGCGATCTGATCGGATGGAGAGTTTCCTCTCCAGTGCAGGAGACATCAGAGAACCCGATAGTATCTGAAAACAGATGATTTACTGCTGATCAGCACTTGTCGAGCGAGGACACAGAGAATGAGAAAGTGAAGGATAATTTTTTAAAAAAAAAATTAGAGCAGGAGCACTGCCATGTCATTTAAGCGAGGAGAGAAAGCGAGTGTCTAAAACGAAGGATAAATATAATGATGCCTTTTTTACAATTACTGGCACGAAAATAAATTACCTTTGCCTGCTTCAGGAGAGTCTGCTGGGTAGCATCATCTAGCATCTTCATCAGTAGAGCCCTGGATGCCTCATCTAACTGCACAGGTCGATGTAAGAACAAATTAAACTTGCGATCGTATGAGATTTGCCAGCATATTTTACTACAGCAGAAAATTGTAACTTTGACATTAAAAAAAGAGGCTTCAGTTTCCGTCATCCTTGCAGTCATATTTTGAAATCAGAACTATAGCATAGCTTCGGTCTACCATGACTAATCTTCAATCCTTCGCTCGATGTTCAGAACACGATTTTCTACTGGAAAACGAAGTCTATGTTTGACTTGTTCTCACAAGAAATAGCAGTGAAGCCATAAAAGAAGTAGTTACATTTTCATCTGCCGGACCCTTGTGAAGCAGCCCGTATAGCTTCTTGAGCGCCTGTAGATCAGACGAAAGTTGCTCCAATCCCGCTTCATCTGGCGTTTCCGTTTCCAAATTAATTACAATAAGAAACGAAAAAATAAACCCATCAACACACGCACATGTATCTCTTTCCGAAGAAGAAAAATGTAGAGATGGCAAAGATCCAGAGAACAAAGATTGATTCGATCACAAACTAACCGCCGTTGCGAGGCGAGGAAACCGATGTCGTTGCTTGATCCATCTTCTTGGGGGGAGCACCAAACCAAGATCGAGGGATCGAGATCAGAAGAGAGTTTGCGAAACGCTGTTCGGTAGGAACTGGAAATGACAATGGACAATGGCGGTTCTTCCTTCTTTTTTTTAATATAAAACGGTTCTTCCTTCTTGTACCAAGGGACAGGACGAAGCGGCGGCTGTTCACGCAATAATGCGCGCGACTGTGATTGGTTATGGGTGCCGGGGGCTAACTCGATTTCCAGGGGCCTTGTTACATGGGCCATAAATGTGTATGGGCCAGCCCAATAGGATGATTGCTTCATTGTTCTGCTCAGGTTTGGGCCTGAAGCAGGTGGTCCGTGTTTGTCAGACAAAAGGTAATGAAGGAATCCAGATTTTTTTTTAATGGCTGGAGGAGCAAGGAAAGTAGCGCCGGCAGCAAGAAGGGAGAAACGGGGCAGATCACACACAGCCTGCTGCTGATTCTGACCTTCCCTGCAAGCGACTTCTTCATCCACAACCAGAAAAAAAGTATTCCGCCACGATGCCACAGAGACAGGCTACCCAAACTATCTCCTCCTCCTCTCTTCTCTACTCGTCGTGTGGTCGCTCTCCTTCCGCCATCGATCCAGAGGGCAAACGATGTCATCGTCTAAGTCCAACTTCTTCAGCCGCGCCTGGAACAGAGCTCGCGGTAAACATCCACGGTTCCCCTGCCCTGCATACGCGTGCATCTCGCCTCGCCATTTCCTGAAATCTCGTGGTTTTCTTCTCCCTTCTCTTTGCTGCATGCAATGCTGCCCATGTTGGCGAATTTAGTATACCCAATTTTTCCTGAAATTCAGTTCAGAGAAGAAGTTTCCTGAACATCTATGCGGCCCAATGCTGCGCGACGCTTGCAGGCAACTCGGATGTGGAGAGGATCTGCAAGAAGGTCTTCGACGACCTGGCCGACAAGGACACGGAGCTCCTGGACATCAACTCCCTCCACGTCGCCACCCTGATGGTTTACAAGTGAGGATGCCATTGCTTTTTTTTGTACTTCATCAGTTCATCCTGCGTCCCATCACTAACGGTTCAGGTGCTGGATCCAAATTTGTGTAATCTGCCCGTGCTTACTGCGCCTCCCCGTTTTGATTGGCTGCACGTTTCGTCAGTTCAATCAACAAGCAGTTAGTCGGGCCTCACAAGGACCCTCCCTGCTTGAAGATCGTCACTGAAAAGATGGAGGTATTGCTCGAAGCTCAACTTCTTTTCTTATTTTACAAGAAAAAACGTTGTCGGGTGCCCACCAAGGTGCGGCCTGCTGGTGCAAGAAATCTTGGCCCATGATAGATAGCCCATGTTAATGTTCGCAAGCCCAACAACTAAAAACTTTTCCCTAAAAAAACAACTAAATACTTGTTGCTTGTTCGCCCTGATATGCAAGGAGTACCGCGCGAAGAAAGGGATATCGTTCACGGACTTCCAGGAGCTGATCCTCAGGTGGGTGGAGAAGGACCTGCGGCTGGTGCTCGCGAACAAGGCCGCCGTCGCGGTCCTGGGTGCGCCGCTGCTCGCCGTGACGGCCAAGAACGCCGGCAGGCGGGTGCCGAGGGTCGGCGACGCCGTGGAGAAGGTGCCCACGCCGCTGGTCGCCGCCGTCTTCTCCGTCGGGCTCCTGCTCCTGCAGGACGTCCGGGTGGGCAGGCAGAGGGAGTGAACAGGTCAATTGGACGGATGCGCTCATCGATCCAAAGCGCTGGAAGGCTTTCGCTTTCAGGCAATGGCTCACGGGACATGGTCCCATCCCACTGCTTTGCTGCTGCGTGATGGTAGGCTGGAAGTCTGATCGATAACGATGTGCTGCTACTTAAGTTGCAGCCTTTACCGGCAATTGGCGTCTGATGGGAGAGAAGCACTCTAATAATGATGACGCTCATTATTAATTTAATATACATGTTGATTTATACGCTTAATATGTGGTTTCCTTTTTGTCTAAAAGAAACAAGTATGTCCGGTAGCATCATGCGGTACATGCCGTGATTCTTTGTGTCCCGATGATGGACATTTTCTTTTAGAATTGGATGTTACATTAAAACCTTTTTGTGAGCCGTGTCTTGGAATCAACAAGCATCTAACGAATGTATGGAAACTGCAGCGTGAAAAAAATGTTTGACTACTAATGTCTTCTCAAATGAGTATCTGACGAATGTATGGAAATATGAAAGTCCTTTTCAACACAAATGATTTTCACGATTCTGAAATTAAATATTTTGAAGCTATTGACAGTCTAAATTTCTAAAATTTGACTATGACTTTGATGAAAACATCAAGTATGTTCAGATGGAGTAAAATAATGAGTGATCGCATTTAGGCAACATATATACGCTATCTTAGTCTCTTGAAGGCGACATATATCCATTTAGGTAGGGTGTGCGTGCGCCTCTATTATATTTCAAAAAAATAGGTGTACTTACACCAATTGGAAAAAATCTCAATAACACACTTGGTTGAGAAATAAGTGCTATGCACTTCAGTTTTTGTTATTTTCCAAAAATTGTGCGAGTACTGTGAACAGAGGCTGTGTCTCTGGGTACCGAATATCGGGTACTCGTAGCAAAATCTTGTAAGAAACCACCAAATTCTCGCAGTCCACAGATTTAGATTAGGGATCCGTTAAACCAGAATACACACGCACACCAGCGAAATACTTTTATTTCCGTTCCTCTTTTCCAAAGCCCATCCAGCCCTCCGGCGTCGGCCATGGGGCAAGCCTGGGGCTCTCTCCAAGATAAACTCCAAGGTACCCGCCCCTTCAACCCCCCTATCGATCGGTTCGAATCTGATTCGATCGCAGCAATCTGTCCGGACTCGTGAGCGGTCGTGTTCTTGGAGATGAAGGATGAATCGAATTGGTGCAGGGCGGCGGTGGAAGGAGCGGCAGGTGCGGAAGATCACCGACAAGGTGTTCGACCGCCTGACGGAGGACACCCAGAAGCGCGAGAAGGAGGCCCTCACCTTCGAGGAGGTCTACATCGCCGTCCTCTGCGTCTACAAGTACAGCAGCCGATCGAATCCTATCTAGTACTAATACTCTGCAGTCTTTTTTTCCTATTTCTGATTGGTTTTGTTCTTGTTGGGCAGTGATATCAACAAGTACTTGCCGGGGCCGCACCACGATCCGCCGTCCAAGGAGAAGCTCAAGGCGATGATGGATGTAATCACAGTCCCCTCTTCCCTCCCTTCCGTGTAATTTTGTTGGTTCAGTTCAGTATGGCCAATCGAACATCGTGTTCTTCTTCCAGCTGTTCCTTGCACTGAAAGCAAAGTGTTCTTGGTTCCTGTGTTTAGTATACTTTGGTCACCTTAATTCTAGTGCCATCAGCTTTGCTTGGAAGCCTAGGATACATCGTAGAATTGAGAAATAATAGAACAGTGCTTCCAATGTCCAGTGAGTCAGTGGTTTGCAGGGGAAGCATAAAATTTTCCTCACAAATTCCCCATCGATTCAGCTGCTACAGGTTTGATTTCTGAAATGTACAGGAGTACGATGTCAACCTGGACGGCCTCCTGGACCGCGAGGAGTTCGCGGAGTTCATCCGGAAGCTGACTGCGGACTCGCTGTGCTCCATCAGCCTGAAGCTCGTGATCACGCTGGTGGCCGCGCCGGCGCTGGCGATGGCGACCAAGCGGGCGACCGAGGGCGTCCCCGGCGTGGGCAAGGTGGTGCGCAAGATGCCCAACGCGCTCTACGCCTCCGCCATCACCCTGGGCGTCGTGCTGGTGCAGAAATCCTCCGAGGGCGTCGAGTGACCCGCGAACCGAAGCAGCAGCGTGCCGTTATGTGCCTGCCATAGGCTGGGGCTGCAGCAGGCGACACTACAGCAGGGTATATGATGTGATTTGTGATATATTTTGGTCTGTGTGCAGACTGCAGAGTTGTGTGGGTTCCGGTCCTGTGGATTGTCTTGTCATGAGCAATTTAGGAAGTGAACAATAAAGCTGTACTCCTTGATATCCCTTTTTTGCGAGTTTGCTTTTGTCATTCCTTTGATGAAGTTCCCAAAGCTTTTGTCTGCCTTCTTTTGTTCTCCGAATTCAATTGGGCCAGCTGAATGCGCCCGGCTCTCTGCTTGGGCTTGGTTTTGCAATTCTCACCCCACCCCCAAAAAAAATTCTAGTGATGTCAAAAATATGTATGGACCAGCCCAATAGGATGATTGCTTCACGGACGAGCTCATGAGGTTCAGGATTGGGCCTCAAGCAGGTGTTCCGTGTTTCTCGACAAAAGGTAACGAAGGAATCTATTTTTTTTAATGACTGGAGGAGCAAGGAAAGTAGTAGCTCCAGCAGCAAGAAGGGAGAAAAGGGGCAGCCGTTCGCCAGATCAGAGATCACAGCATGCCGCTGATTCTGACCTTCCCTGCAAGCGACTTCTTCATCCACAACCAGAAAAAAAGTATTCCGCCACGATGCCACAGAGACAGGCTACCCAAACTATCTCCTCCTCCTCTCTTCTCTACTCGTCGTGTGGTCGCTCTCCTTCCGCCATCGATCCAGAGGGCAAACGATGTCATCGTCTAAGTCCAACTTCTTCAGCCGCGCCTGGAACAGAGCTCGCGGTAAACATCCACGGTTCCCCTGCCCTGCATACGCGTGCATTTCGCCTCGCCATTTCCTGAAATCTCGTGGTTTTCTTCTCCCTCTCTCTCCTCCCTCTCGCTCTTCCATGTTATTAAAAATCCTACGTGAATCTGCATAAGACAACTTATAAAACTGCGATGTAGAGCAATATACTTACCCTCACGTTGGTGGAGAAGGACCTGCGGCTGGTGCTCGCGAACAGGCTCCTGCGCTTGTGCGGTGCTGCTGCAGCTCTGCGTACGTGCAGAAAACTCGTCGTTGCCTCTGACACGAGAGCAACCATCCAGCAGCTGCTGCAGCAGCGGAAGATCACCGACAAGGCGTTCGACCGCCTGACGGAGGACGCCCGGAAGCGCGAGAGGGAGGCCCTCACCTTCGAGGAGGTCTACATCGCGGTCCTCTGCGTCTACAAGTACAGCAGCCGATCGAATCCTTCTCGAGTACCTGATTGTTCTTTTTTTTCCTATTTCTGATTGGTTTTGCTCTTGTTGGGCAGTGATATCAACAAGTACTTGCCGGGCACCACGATCCCCGTCCAAGGAATTGCTCAAGGCAATGATGGATGTAATCACAGTCCCCTCTTCCCTCCCTTTCGTTTAATTTTGTTGCGCTTCCCTCCCTTTCGTTTAATTTTGTTGCGCCTTGTTTAGATGCAAAAATTTTACATCCAAAAAAAATATTTGCACACATACATGATATATTAAATGCAGTTGAAAACAAATTGCATTACACATATGGTCCGTAAATCGCGAGACGAATCTAATAAACCTAATTAGGTTGTGATTATATAATAAATTGCTACAGTAACGCTACAGTAAACATGTGCTAATGATGGATTAATTAGGCTTATTACGGACGGAATCTGCAATTAATTTTTTAATCAATCTATGTTTAATATTTCAAATATAAAAAGATTCTATTTCAAAAAATTTATCCAATTCATTTAAATAATGGCTTGGTTCAGTTCGGTATGGCCAATCGAATATCTTCCAGCTGTCCCATGCACTGAAAGCAAAGTGTTCTTTTGTCACATTAATTCTAGTGCCTTCAGCTTTGCTAGCAAGCCTAGGATACATCGTAGAATTGAGAAATAATAGAACAGTGCTACCCGTTTCCAATCATCCAATTAGGGGTGGTAATGCTTCACAATCCAACTTATTTTTTAATATTTTTAGATTAAAATTGAATAAAATTAGAGTCGGCTCTTTTAAGGCCTGATTCTTATATTATCTTGGTTAAAAAGTAATATCTTTTACCACCCTACATCCGATGAGCTTACCACCCTACATCCAATGAGCCAGTGTTTGCAGGGAAAGCATAAAATTTTCTTCACAAATTCCCCGTCGCTTCAGCTGTTACAGGCAGCTTTTGAGTGTGTTATCAGTCGTATTACATTCTTGGTTTCTGAAATGTGCAGAGCTTACCACCCTACATCCAATGAGCCAGTGTTTGCAGGGAAAGCATAAAATTTTCTTCACAAATTCCCCGTCGCTTCAGCTGTTACAGGCAGCTTTTGAGTGTGTTATCAGTCGTATTACATTCTTGGTTTCTGAAATGTGCAGGAGTACGACGTCAACCTGGACGGGCTCCTGGACCGCGAGGAGTTCGCGGAGTTCATCCGGAAGCTGACGCCGGACTCGCTGGACTCCATCAGCCTGAAGCTCAGTGGCAGACCTACGATTTTAACATAGGTTATGCCGCACAAATGCTACCATATACATTTTGGCATAATTTATATTTATAGAATGATTCGATAAGCTATAAATTCGTCTAACAATTCAACATATACAAATATAAAATAATTAAAAGTATGATAAAGTGCTAACTGATGATAGAAAAATTATTTTAACTCCCTATATTTCAACATATACCAATGACGGGTAATTGGTGACACATTTTGCCAAAACACGTCTCCAATAACCCGTCATAGGTGATACGTTTTGGCAAAACGCTGATGATGGATTAAAAAAACAAAAAAAAAGAAAATAGGATAGGAAAAGAGACAGGCCATACTTATCACAATTTCCCCTCCGATCACATATACATACAAAAGAGTAATCTTCACCAATTGTTCATATATACATCCGTGCATCTTAAGATCCACTTACATATTGAAATTACATGGAACTAAGAACAAAAATACACATTTGGACAAGGCATACATTGACAATAAAGCATACTGAAAGTTAACAGATAGTAGACCAAGTTGTGTACAATAGACCAAGTTAACAAAATGCCTACTAAATATCTGAAAAAACTGAAAGTGCATGCTGACCTGCAAATCTAAAGCTCTTAGATATTGGAACCTTACATATGGAAGCTTTGCTGAATCTAAAGCTCTTAGATCCTGCATTAAGTCACTTAGTGAAACAAAAGCTCTTAGAGCATATTCTGCTGGGATTTTGTGTTGTCACCTCCAGCTGAAAAGGAGGAAGAAAAAAGTCTGACATAGCTTGGAATGCCTTCAATATATACTTGCCACCTGCAATAGAAAATGTAGTCTGGACATTAGTTGAACACAATACTGAAGTTCCAAATGATAGTGATGGTTACATACAGTCAAAGGATGCCTCAGCAAAAGATACCAATGCTACACCACCAACAATTAGAAGAAGAGAGATAGTACTATCCAAGCAGATTAATGGCCAGTGGTCAACAGGCCAGACTGTTTGAAGCCATGTCTAGACAAGGTCAACATCAAGTATAATGAGATAATATAAATATCACATAGATTTAGTTTTCAGCCAACTATAATCTTATAAGCCCAACCTAAATTGAATACGTGCAAGGCCCTCATAGATACCTTGCATGAGGCAAAAACCACCAAAATATAATTGTAGTATCTCATATATATTAGCAGTAAACACCTGCACACCAAAAGCAGAAAAGAATCTCTACTTTCTTGAAATATTGTGCACTTATCATCCAAACATGGTAGCTAAACAACCGCAATCTTAGCTAACTAACTACATTTCCTAGTCAACATCAAGCATAATCAAAATTAGTGATACAAAATCACCTGCTTGTTATAGATGTTGACGAGATACCAGAGGCCAAAGAGCTCGCCGAGCTGCGGTGTCTTCACAAGCCCGCCACCTTCTTGCTCCGCCTTCCCAGGCGCTGCCGCGTCCCCAGCCGCACTGCACGCCACCGTATCCATAGAGTCGAACACTGGTTAATGTTTTAAATAACTAGCAGCTCACAAGTTATACCTAAAATTTCATTATAAGAGGGCATTGCAAATAAAATTTCATTATAAATAACTAGCAACTCACAAGTTACACCTAAAAAAAGAGGGCATTGCAGCATATTTAGCTGACACAAATTGCGCCTATCCACTGTCCCATGTTGCATTTCCTTTACATGTATAATTAGGAGCATAGAACACCTAGAAAGTTTAATCTCTTTGCTTATATGTCACTACTAGCAGAGCACGTCATTCATATACTTGGTAATCTATTTTAGCTAAGAAGAAAAATGTTCTAGTTCTTGTATCCAAACTCCAAGGCTTATCCTCTCGATGGCAGCGCTGCAGATTCTTGACGCGAACCAGCAGGAGGTCAAGCAGGTTGAGCAGCGGGCAGCCGCCGGCCATCTCCGCCTCCATAGCTAAGAAATTGCCGGCGGCTGGGCAAACAAGTTGTGGGAATGGCTTGGCAGCACGAGTCACCCTAAGAGGCAAAGAAATCGAGGGGAGATGGTCAGGAGGGGAAGAGCAGAGAGGGTTGACGACACGAACCAACGGACGCACCGGTGACGTAGAGGTGGATCCCGAAGCATGGCGGCCACGAGCGGCGCGATCGGTGACGCGGCGCGCGGCTGCCTGGAGCGGCGGCGGCGGCGGCGGCGGCCCGGTGCCAGGAACGCGGCTGCCCGGCGCGGCGCGGTCGGAGCGCTGCCGCCGGAGCGCGGCGGTCCGATGCGGCGCCTGCTGCACTGGTTGTTGGCCGCGCGGTGGCCCGGCTGGCGGCGGCGGCGGAGCTTCGGGAGGCAGATCAGGAGTCAGGGAGTGAGAGAAACAGAGAAATACGAAGGGTCGCGGGAGTGAATTGATTTAGGGTTTGGGAAGGCCCGCGGGAGCACTTGTCCGCTCGTGGGCTCTTAGCGGGCCACATAAGTGCCACGTTTTAATTTAATCGTGTCACCTGTATAGTTATACATAGGTGATGCGAATAGATAGAAAGTGTCATCGATAATGTGCTAAGCATAAGTGACACGTTTTAATTTAACCGCGTTACCTGTATGGTTATACATCGGTGACGCGGATAGACAAGACGTGTCACCTATGAGTCGTTAAACATTGGCAACGCGTTTCGGTGAGCCGCGTCTCCGATATGTCCACATCACTGACGTATTTTGTTCCATACCGAGGGGGGCAGGCATATAGGTGACACGTCCAACATGAAAACCAGAAATGATTTTTCACCTCGAACTATAGCAATTGGAGAGCTTTAACCCGTGGGAGAGCCGAAAGTAGGGTAGGGGGTTAAAGCTGCCCAGTTTCGATATCGTTCGAGGTGAAACGCTCCTGATTTTCAAATTAGATGCTCAAAAAACAACTTGGATATTAGTTGGAGGGTCAAAGCAGTCTTGTTACTATGAAAATAGTATATGCCAGACAGCAAAATTGTCGGGTGGTTTCTAAAAAAAATAGAGCCAAATCACCCAGCAAGAGATCCTATCAAGTTTCTAATTTATTTCTCTAGCCCTAAGAAGATTTGAAGGATATATCATATTCATTCCTCAAAGAAGAGATATATTATTCCTAAAAAAGATATACAAAAATATACGAGTGTCCCCACCCTTGTCTTCCTTTTCGATACTTTGCTGCTCTCTCAATCTCATTCTCTTATCAGAGAAACTTGTCATCAGGCACGCTCTCCCTTGCCCGTGCTCTCGCGCCCTTGGCCAGCTTTCTTCCCTCATCCATCTGCCGAGACCACCTTCAACACACGAACAAGCAAATGGATCCTTCACGGAAGAGGCTCCCCGCGGCCACCTTCCTCCTGCTCCTGCTCGTCGTGGCCACCGGTACGTGCAAGCACCAAGATGTACACTTGCAGCGCGAATCAGTGAGACGATCAGACCTGCTTTGGGGCTTATACGTTGCTGGCTGCGTGTTGATCTGCGTCGTCCGTGCTGTTGCAGAGATGGGGGCGCCGGTGCAGGCGGGGGACTGCCTGGTGTTCAACGCGAAGTGGTGCGGGCCGTGCCTCAAGTGGCGCGAGTGCGCGGACGCGTGCGTGCGCAGGAACGAGGGCTTCACCGGCGGCAGGTGCAGGGGCTTCCTCCCCCCGTACTGCTTCTGCAAGAAGCCGTGCTAGCCGCCTGAGCCTGACGGAGAGCATACCAAAAGAATTATACAAGCACTCAATTACTCCTGAAGCTGCAACTAATTGAAGCATAACAGCTTGCTCACTTTCAACTGCAGTGAATAAATTGAGGTGACTGAAGCCATCACCGTTTGTGAAGTGAAACAACTGAAGCTGCGCCTGCACACGAACTGTACTTGTTCTAGGGGACGAGGCAGTATGAGCGCGTCGCCTCCAAGCTGGTCGCCAACTCGCCATGTCTTAGATCGAGCAATGTCCAGCACGCATCCCTCGAGGGCGAAGAGCATTCAGCTCCCTCGGGCGCCAATGACACTGTCTGGACGTCGGCACGTCGCGACACAGAACGCATGCTCCCCAGCTGATGGTATCCAGGTTCAGAGTTAGTTCAGCCCACACCGCCGCGGACATCAGCTTGCCACAGCCTGACCCCGGTCGTGGCGTACGCCGATCAAAGCATGTGGCCCGTCGGGGATCTGCGAGGCGGCGAGGGTAGCGAGGATGAGGAGAGAAGAGCTTCAGTTGCAGGTGAGACAGCGAGAGCCCTGCCACCCCCGCGGGCGGCCGGGCGCCGCCGGCGCTAGAGGTGGGATGCCGCCGCCGCAAGCCAGCAACTACAGCAAGCGGTGGATGAACGGAGAAGTCGGCGGAAGTCATGATCTGTGGAGTGGGCAGATGGAGGATGCCGGATTGACGGGCGCACGTCGCACTGCCGGAACGCGGCGATGGAGCAGGCGAGCAGCGCAGGGTGTGTTCACGCGGAAGGCAGGCAGGCAGAGCGCGGGGACGGTGGGTAGCCGAAGATTCAGTACCCTGTGCGCCTCCGGCGAAGTCCTGCGACGGCGGCGGATGGCTTGTCCGTCGGCGACGTCAGCAGCGGCGCGGAGGCCGCCATCCCTCGGCAACATCAGCCTGCGGCGGTTCCGGGCCGTGGTGCGGCACGACCGGTTTCCCCTGCTTTGAATCTCGACCGCAAGATACAGATTGGACGGCTCTCAGGTACCTAGGGGGTGGACGGTAAATGAAATACCGTCCACCCCTGATCCCAGGTCCAGCGGCCATGGCCACCTGCCGCAGAGCTGGAACACGGCGGCTGAAGCGCAGAAGCGGACGGTGCGCTTGTGGGTGGTTCAGGGACCACGGCTGACCCTTGCACAGCCACGGCACCTCCGGAAACCGTGAATCCTCTCGCCGGTGGCAGGCCGCACGGCGCTGGCAGGTGGCAGCAGCGCTCGCGGCACGCCGCGCACCGGTAGGTTCCAGAGCGACGGTTGCGTGCGCTCGGAGTAGCGCGCGACGTCCGCCGGGACGCAGCGCGGTGAGCCAGTGACACTAGAGCAGCAAGGAGTTCGCGGTGACACTAGAGCAGCATGGAGCCGGTGACACCAGACGCCGGCGCTGCCGTTCGGCTTCTGCACCTGGAGTCCGCTGACAGCGTCGTCGATGAGGACGACGGTGGTCACCGAGGCGTCGGAGTGGGGCTTCAGGACGAGGACGACGAGGTCCGGCTTGGGGCAGCGCGAGCAGTAGTTGAACCTAGCGTGTGTCATGGAGACGCCCTCGTTCATCATGCCGACGAAGGAGCCCTCGTGCAGGACCAGCAAGCAGCCTGGCAACTCTGGCGAGCACGACGTCGGCGATGTCCCAGCACCTGCCGCATGACGGTGTACTCGCGCAGGACACCTGGCGATCCAGATTCATAGCTCTGATCTGGGGGCTCTGTTCCTCCGGCGAGTGCCTGTGGCGACGGCGGATGCCTTCTTCGTCGGCGACGTCAGCGGCGGCGCGGAGTCCATCCCCCTCGGCTATATCAGCACGCGGCGGTTCCAGGCCATGGCGCGGCACAACCGGCCTGCCAGCCGGTTTCCCGTGCTTTCGATCCCAGCTGCAGCGGCTGTTCCTTCGGCGATGTCAGCACCTCAGCGGCGGCACGGGGGCGCACGGCCATGGCGCGGCAGTACGGTTCGTCTCCTTTGTATATGGTATGGCCTGCTCGTGACCGAGGGTTGTGGATCAGACAGCCCCAGGTACCTTGGGGGTGGACGGTAAATGAAATACCGGCCACCCCGGTCCCCGGGACGGTAAACCAAATACCGTCCACCCCTTGCCAGTTGCCACAGTGCCCGCGTCCACGGCCACCCGCCACAGAGCCGGGAGACGGCGGCGGAAGTGGACGGCGTGCGAGCGGGTGGCGCAGCGAACACGGCTGATCCTCGCACGGCTGCGGCACCTGCAGAAAGCGCAGCCTCTGGCCGGCGACCGGCTGCGGTGCGTTGGCAGCCGCGGCCGCGGCGTGCGCTCGGAGAAGCGCGCGACGCGCGCTGGAATGCGGCGCGACGCGCGATGCTGCTGCGGCGGCGGCGGCGGCGTCGGTCGCGCCGTGTTGGAAGCTACTTGGATGGAGAACAGGGTAAGTCGAAGGCGGTGGTGCTGGAGGAGCGGAAAGATGGAGAACGTGGAGACGATGGGAAGCTATCGGGAGATCCATGGCGGGAGGGGACAGATGAAGCGGAAGGCGTTCAGTGCATACTTCCATCCATCATGATCGATTCGCATTTGGATTGGGATTTGAAGGAAAATGTGCAAATGCCTTGGTTCAAGCTGAAGCCTTACAAAACACACACGCTTGGTGGATCGCACACTGCGGCACTCACTTCTTTGTTAAACTCTCAGATTTTCGCATTGTGGATCAAATTTTGTGTTAGACAGCTACTAGGAATTCAGAGGAACAAGGTTTAGGATAAATCTCAAGCTACGCTCGCCGTTGGTTTCCGTACATCGCCGGACAGAAGAAAAAATATCAGACAGAAGAAGCGAAGGCGTCAAACCCTGCTTGCCGCCTTGTTCCTTGTCTCGTCTTCATTTCATTTCTGGGGGCTTCTTTGACAGCAAGCCGTTGAAGCTGGAAAACGGCGATTGAGATCGGGAAGCACGCAGGCTATGAAGTCCATTTGACCAAGACTTGAGAAATAAATCGATAATGAAACCTGAAATTTGTTTTTGTGTGTGCGTGCGAGCGCTATGGACCTGAAATTTTTGGTGGCAGATGGAACTCACCATGAAGGCCGGGCTGGAGCAGGAAGAGAGCATGGAGCCAACGCACGAGCACGACCCTGAGGCGCGTTCAGCCGAAGGCTTGAAGATGGTCAGTCTTCCCTTAATGAAACAATTACGTACTGAAAATTCTCTTCTGTAAGAGCGGACAATTAGCGCCATGGCAATGTACTTATAACTAACAGCTTGGTTTGCAGTTGGCATGAATGATAAAAGATCTTGAAGCTTACCGCGGAACAGGCCGCGGGCCGGCCGGGCGTCAGTGTGGACTCGAGAGGGCCTGTCGGCGCATCGGCGGCAGCGTAACTGCCGCGCGACGCGAGATGACAAGACGATCCCCAACTAATCCAGCGCTGCTGTGCCTTCGATCAGAGCAAGTTTAATAAGGTTTGTCTTAAAGCCAAGCCAAGTAAGCTAGAGACAGATCTAGAGACCTACAGGCACAATAACTTGTCTCTTCACGATTTCCAATGGTTGTTTTTTTATTCACCCAGCCCCTACTGGCTGCTGCTTTGGGAAGGTGGAGGAGGACTGGGTGAGCAGAAGTGGCGGGACCCAGCAGAGCCACAGGAGTTTCGGAGCGCGTGTAGAGCTGATCGACGGATGCAGCGACAGTCTGATGCTTCTCTCTCGTCCACCTCGGCAGGAACGATGACGTGTTGGTCGTTACGACTATGCGCCTGTTTGTTAGGGCTACAGCTCCCCTGAAAACAGCTCCTGCTCCGCTTTTTTTAGTGCAGCGGCATCTTTGGTGGAGCTCAAGCTATTTTAGAAAACATTAGGCAACACGATTTCACCTGTTAAATTGAGATTGTAAAATATTCAAATTATCCTTCCTATTTTTATTTTTTTTCTTTTTCCTTCTTATTTTTCCTCTCTTTTTCTTTTTCTCTCTTCCTTTTCTTTTCCCTCCTCTCCTCCTTATCCATTCCCGCGAGCTCCACCCGCCCAACCGTCTCCTTCTCCTCGCCGCTCCCTTCACCTTGGGCCCTGCCGTCCCTAGCTCCCTCCTCTGCCGCGGCCGGGTCTCCTCCTCCCCGTAGTCCGCCGTCGGCCGGGCTCCTACCCCCGCAGTCCGCCGCCGGGCGGGCGTGCCTCCTCCTCCGCCGCGGCCGGGCGTCCTCCTCCCCACTGGTCGGGCCTCCTCCTCCCCGCGGTCCGCCACCAGCCGGCCACCTGCTCCTTGCGTTGCGGCGGCAGTCACCTCCTCCCCGGTGGGCCCAACCCAGGGGTAGGTCCGGGAAAACAGTGCGCGGCTCCGCGCGGAACCACGCGGAGCCACGTTTTTTAGCTCCGTCTCCCCTAAAGCGCTCTAGAGAGCGTATTTTCAGGGACTCCAGAGCCGGAGCCGCCGATGAAACCCCCGTTTGGCAGGGTTTCGGCCGGAGCCCATTTTGAAGTTGCCCGTGGAGCCCTGCCAAACGGACCTATCATTATAGCTGCTCTCAGTGATGGTGGTCGGGATTCACGTGAGTTGCCCCCACGCTGACGGCGCCTATTTCACCATCATTTGACGGGACTTGCGGAGCCATCCCTGATCATTTTGACGAGACGCACTTGGGTTCAGGATCAGATGCTGTGAAAGGTGGAGTGCCGCGCGAGACTTTTGCTTTCAGTTCAGACAAAGTGTTGGTAATGATTAGTTGGGTGGTTGCTTCGATTTCACTAGCAGTAGGTAAAACCGTAAAATTCAGCAGTCAGTAGTCATCGAATGGGGGGATTCGACAGGGCAAATCTGGGTGGTAGAAGTGAAACACGTGTTCCGTAGAAACATAGCAGAAGGTAGAGAGTCCTCAAGCGATTGCCACAGCTGATCGCTGTCCATCCTCAATGCGTCATGGCTTAACTTGCTTGTTGGGTTTGCTTCACATGTCTAGCAGGCTGGCACTGATGATGCGTCTGACCATCTGGGTGCGTTGGTTGTTGGCACTGCTACTCTTCTTGCTTCCCGAATTGCAGACACAACTCAGCGTGCTTTTTTATTCAGAGACCTTTTTCACATAAGCTTCTGGTAGTTTACATCCCAAAACTTCCAAAGACAATCATAAAAATAAACTAATTACATCCAAGTCCTTGGAAGTTTCTCCCGGTCATCCCCATCGCAGACGGTCGAAGCTGCCGCCCGTGAAGCCGACCACCTCTCCCACGAAGGACATCAGAAATTTTCATTAGCACCATAAGCAGCACATCAAGGACACCAACATGCCTTGTGAGCGCTGAACGAACGAGCCGAATCACATCGCCGGTGTATAAGGGGTGTATAAGGGATCTGGCGCCTCAATCACCAACAACCCCGGCACGCCGAACGACGAGTCACCCAGAAGGGAAAGCAAACCACCAGAAGCGGTGGGAGATGAAAACCAACTCGATTTCCCAGCGAGTCGGTAAGCAAAACTCAAAGGTGGACCAATGAGTAGCAATGTCGCTGGCATCAAGGCCGATCAGGCTGCTAAAAGCATGGGCACACCTGGCAACATAAAATCCACAGAGGATTGGAGCACCGACGCATAAGGAAAAAACAACAACGAAAAGCTCGCCAGTGCTGAATCCTCTAACTGAAACACCAGATTTGCGCTCCACACTCTCATCAACTATCATTAGACACCCAACACCATTGACAACTATGCCACTAGAGGATCCAAGGAGGAAACAAAATATCCCTGGTAAAGATCCCCCCAACCAGGGGCGAAGCTACAGTCAAGATGGAGGTGGTGCACAATTAAGTAACATATCAATTTTCCTCATGTTCTAAGCTAAATATTAGCTAACTACTTAACAAAATTGTTTTTCACCCTGGTGCCAGTGCACCACGCTAACACAATGTGGCGTCGCCCCTGCCCCCAACCCTACGATTCTGGAGTACAGGAAGAGGAGGGGTTTTATTTTATTTCTACTCACCAACACTCCCGAGCTGCCGGCAACGAACCCGAAGACGACGATGGCGACGACAGCATTTGGAGTGAGGGAGGACCTTAAGAACCCTAAACTACATAAACCGACTAAATATATAGGCCCTGTCTGGATCCATGGCTATTTTTTAGCCCCCACTCAAATAGTCTAAATAATTCTAGGGGAGCCAAACAGAAAGGCTATTTCTAGGCTATTTGCAAATAGCCCACCCCAATAAACTATCCCCTCCAAGGGGTACTATTTGGAGCTATTTCGGGTGGGGCCCACTAATTCTGCCTCTCTTGTTAAAGTGGCAGCCAAATAATTGAAAAGGTACAGAGCTAAATATCTCTTAGATGCAAACATTTCAAGGACAGAACTATTTTCTTAGGATAAATTTTAATCCTTAAAATAACCCTCGACTATTTCTACCAACAGCACCGTACAATATTTGTACCACCAGCCACCGATTGACGCACCCTCCACCTCACACCAGCGAGGGCATCGGACGCAAGGCGGTCGAATCGGCGGCGGATCGGATTTCCGCCCCGGAGTCGCCGTTGTTTACTCTACGATGGGGAAAGAAGAGTCTAGAGGCTTAGACGCGTAGTAATATGCACAGTAAGCGCCGTCACGTGGGGTATCGACGCCAAGTGATGGGCCTGGGCCGAGACGATCAGGTGCCTGGGGAGACTTGTTGGGCTTACATCACACTGATTAAGCGCCGGGCCCATGCAGGGCCCACCTTCGTTCTAATACTATGTTTGGCAACCCGTCGACACGTCACGCCTAACGACCTGCCTGCACTGTACTCGAGCCCTTTGGACACGTATCATCGAATGATGATGATTCGTACCGCCACATGCCACCGCTTCCAACTCGTGATTAGCCTCCAACTGTACAGTGTACACTGTGCACACTGCACACACCACTCGCATCGCATGTGAACGTCTTCGTACGGCCATGCATGATACATGGCTCGGAGAGCCTGGCAGGCTGGCTCGCTTGGACGCTACTTTAACATGCATCCACGCCAGCATCATTGGCCACGCACATGCGCCGTGCTGCCACGCACCGTGCCGGCGTCTCAACTCTCACGAGAGGTTGTGTTCTGTTCGACCTGCTTCCCCGATCGTTGACCTGGGAGAAAACCACGTAGCCATCCATGTCGCGTAGCATGCCATGCCACCAGCGGTTGCCGGTCGTCGCTCGTGAACAAGTTTTGTTGCCTCTGGTCTCGTTTCCGGCGGCTGCGCGCGTACGGTCAGGGAGAGGTCAGTGCAGCAGCAGGCTAGCAGGCAGGGTCCAGAGTGCTGCATGCTGCATGGCGCTCTGCGCGCTCAGCCTTCTCCCCGGCCCGGCCATGCTCGTGAAACCGTGTTCGTGCTCGGAAACCTTTTTGGATTTTCCAGGTGCGCCTGCGCCTCTCGCATCGCGTCATCTGGTCTCAGTCTGAGGGGGCGCGGTCTTCTCGGCCCTCGTGCGCCCGTGGCCTGCCTGCCGTGCCAGCGAGATAACCCTGCCGTTCCCTTTCTCTGGACCACAGCCGCTGCATGCAGATTTGTGCAGCGAAGACCGGGCCTCCTACCACGACTGCGAGAAAAAAGAACTAGCCCCGTGCAACAGTGCAAGTGCCTGACATGGTAAAAGGTGATCAAAGTAGCCCCGGACAGTGGCGTCTGTCTTGGCATTCGAAAAGCTTCCTGGATCTAGACGTATAGAGTCCCTTGGATTTTATGTTCACGTTTACTTACACGAAGCGTGCTGTGATCTTGGCGGAAATTATGCATCTAGTCCTAGGAATTTAATTTTACCAATCCTTCGAGGCCTTATTCGGTTTGGAGATGATTGAAGGGGATGGAAGGAATTAAATTCCTAACAAATCAAAATTCCTCTCAATCATTTCTCATCTCTTCCAATCCCCTTTGGAGAGGATTAACCGAACACGTCATGGGAGAGGTTTTTTCTTGACCCGCCGGTACTTGGGCTAGGCAACCGGATTGTCGGCGCGTGGGCAGCAGCGATGTACGCGGTACGACGTGCGCGGCCCGGCCGGGGACACGCGCACCGGCCTTCCACTCGAACCCCCGGCGCCCAGGCCCCAGCGCCCCCCCCCCCCCCCCCCCCCCCCCCCCGCCCCCCCCCCCCGCGTGCCATCAGGCTAGATCTCAGTGTACAATTTTATAGCACAGTTATTTAGATTGAAAATTAAATAACTGTGTCAGATAGTATTTATGGTGATAAAACTTATCTCACATCCCATAAACTTACCTCACATCCCATAAAATTTCCACCTTATCTCTCCTTATCATGTCAGAAAAATGAATGATATATTTAATACCATAAAACTCTATAAAACTTTGATTGAGACCAGCTTGAAAAGTAAATAAGCGCCAACCCAGCAATCACCCACCCCACCAGAACCCCAACCCCAACCCTCCTCCTCGGCTTTTAGCGCGCGTCACGTGATCAGCTGGCCCCGCGCCGCCAGCCACCCACCGGCAGCCAGCGGCACCATCCCTGCGGCCGCGTCGCGCGCCACTCGCTCGCTCGCCAACGAGGCGCGGCGCCGCCCGGCCTCCGGGCTGGCCGGATGCTGGTAAGCATTATTGGCGGCCGCGGGGGCCTCGTTTTCGCCACGGCGCACGGCCGAACCGCCGTGAGATCCACGACGTGCTGCAACAACCGCCGCGCGCAGGGCGCCGCCGCCGCCGCGAGGTCGCTGGGTCCTGTCGTGCCATCCAGATGCATGCTCCTGCCCTGTGCCCCGACCCCGATCGACCCGATACGGTTGGCCGACGTCGACGTGTGGGGGGTTCGCGGCGTGCGCATCGCATCGTGAGTCGCGGTGGCTGGGCGGCCCTGTGCCCCGTGGGGCGCTGTGTGGCATCGACGGCGGCCGCGCCGCGCTTGCTCGCTACTGCCGCCAGCCAGTCGGAGACCGCCACATGCCGAGCCCGAGGCAAACAGAACAAGACGTGCATGTCCGCCGGATAGCTACAGTACGGCTACTACGCTAGCTAGCCCTGGTGCTCGGGCTGGAGTACTAGCGGCAATAACTTGTTACCACGACCTGGATCACGCGGGCGTGCCCTGCCGTTGATCTGATCCGTGGCTCGATCGAACGCTCAGGGGCGGCGGGACCACACGGGTCGCACGAGAAGTCAATGCGGTCAATACGCCCCGCACAGTTCCCGAGAAGAACGCCGCCGTGGGGCCCAACCGCGCGTGCGGGGCTGTGGGGGCTGTCTGGCTCGGGGCCCACCCCGGGGGGTGAGAACAGAAAGCTGGACCGCGACGTCAAGACGGGCTCGAATTGATGAGGGGCCAAGTTATTCCGTCTTAACGTGCCAACTGTCTAACATGGAAACTTGGGCCTCCATCTACATGGGTTCTCTCCCTTGTCTTGCAAGTCAACAAAAAGGGGGCGTGGCTTCGATGTCACGAACGTAGCGTCGCTCTCGCCGCTCATGCAGTGAGAAAGCACCATGCTGTATGTACAAACGCGTACTGTACCGTCCTGTAGCTGTGGTTCGATAAGAACATGAGTCGTCTGTCTTGTGTACAGGTACAGCCAGGACCGATGACTTGCTTTTACTAGTACGTACAATCCTTCTTTTTTTTTCCCTCTCTCCTCGCAACTTCTGAATTCTGACGTGGTGCCATAAAGGCTTTGTCCTGAACGTGGCGAAACGGTAAAAAAAAACTCTCGCATTTTTACCAGCGCACTTTGCAAATGCAAACGGCCGAATGAGTAGGGACTAGTCCAGGATCAGCAAAATTACCAGCGGCCATGGCTGTAGAAGTGCGCGTCACGGCGTGACCTGACCCTAGCGGCGGCGCTGGCCTCCCTTTGTCCGCAGGTGGAGGGACGCATGCCTCCCCCCGGCCCATCACGTGTACCAGCACCTCCCCGGCGCGCCCACATGGTCGCGGGCGGAGGGTACACGCACGGGCCCGTCGCGTACAGGTGCCCCGAGCCGAGCAGCGTACCGCGAGTCATGCCCCCGGCGATGAGGTGGCCGTGGCGCTGGGGCTCACACAGCTCACTGGACTATAATAATCCGGAATTCGAAACCGGATGTGTCCGTTGGCGCAAGTATATTGCAGCTGTCTAATACGACTAAACAGATAATCTCTACAGTAGGTTGTCATTTTTATTGTATAATAATAGTACCATATCCTTTTATTTATGAAACTAAAAAGGAAATATTATGAGTGTAAATTGTCTCATAGTCCTTAATTTTAATCTATAAGATGGTTGTTTCGCGAAACAACCATCTCGTTTTCTCTCTTCCCTCTCTCTTCTTCACATCAGTAAAAATCCTACGTGAATCTGCATGAGACAATCTATAAGACCGCTGAAATGTAGCAATGTACCTCTTACCATGGTAGTATTTATCTGCTTCTTTTCCCTTTTAAAAAAATCATGTCGGTTATCTGCTAACTCTATGATCTTTTATCCGCCTGCAATGAAGTTTTTTGTTTTGGAGGTGTGGCAACTGGCAAGAGAACAAGCCGTTTCTGGAGAGGAAACAACGCATGGCTCATCGATTTCTTATGTGTAGTGTATATACGTGCTTTTGCATATCTATACACACTGTAGCTAACATAGGCCTCATGCAATGCAAGCTGCCCAGACTGCCAGCCAACGTAGCAATGGCAGTCTGCAGAGCTCTGGGATACTGCTGTGTTTCCAGGCCTGCTCCTCTGATCAGGCTACTGGGCGCTAGGCTAGTATAGCTCTAGCTGATGCTACGGCGCATCGTAGATGCATGGCAAGTGCAGTGCAGGTACATGTCACGCATCGCACGGTGTAGCAGCGTTCACGTTCCCCTCGCGAGAAGTTGCTGCCCGGAGCTCTTCATACGCGGCCTGCGTTGTGTATGATGCGTCCACTCCGCGCTGTTCTGAATGACTCGGTGGTGAATGCCTAACTGTCTCCCAAGCCTGAATGCCTGATCAACAAGCAGCTTCGAGACGGATTTGACGAGACGCAGTAAGGAGGCGGCGGCGGCGCGATCGCCGATCGGCACCTTGAGATGGCCTGGCCGGCCGGCACCACCACTTGTTTCTGGATCTGGTCATCTGGATTCCAGCCAGCTCGTCAACTTCTCCCAGCCTCGCTTCCTCTCCCGCTCGTATCGTGTGCTCACACCAATGTTCCACGAGGCGTAATTCCGCGGCCGCCTAAGTGCGCTTATACGCTGGGCGGCGGGGTACCGCGGCACCTAGAAGGTACACGGTCCCTTAAACGCCCTATAGTGGCGGCGAAGGTCAGGATAGGTGGCGGAGGAGGAGAAGATAGGGGCAGATACGCGGAGGAGGAGGGGATGAACCTCTGTGGCGGCGGAGGCTGGGATGGCGGGGTAGAGGAGGTAGGGGCGACCGGCGACCGGCGAGGACAGAAGGGGAGGCATCGAACCAGGAGAGGAGAGGTGTCGGTGGAAAGACGAGATGGGGATAAGATTGGCTAGTAGACTATTTGAGTTGCTTTAGGCTTTTTTTTTCAATTCAAAACCCTGTAGTTCCTTATTTTTTTTTCTTTTAGAGTATATGGTAAAGTATATGTACTATACCTTAGCGCCTTGGAAAACGCCTAATACCGTCTAATCCCATCTAGACTCTAGGCGATGGGTCACCGCCTAGCGCCTAGCATAACATTAACTCACACCATCGTAAAGGCGATAGGACGGAACACGCAGCAGGGCGACATGGGCGAGCGAGCGTGAGCGCTCGACACGCTCAGCTCCGACCAAGCCACGGTCATCCTGTGACCCCCGACGACCTGATCCAATCCAATCCAAGAAGTGTCCCCATTCCCGGCATGCAAAGCAAGCATGGAACCGTTTGAAAAAAAAGAGGCTGCGATATCATCAGGCCACCCGCGCGCAAGGCGTCAAGGCAACGGGAGGCCGCGTGCGTCAGCTGATGCTCTCTGCTCTCTGGAGCCTTGCCTGCACGTACCACCCCTGTCGCTCGGGTACCCTGCTGCCGCCCTGCGCCGCGACCGCCGCGGGGCCGAGGGCTTGTTCGCTTTGCGATGGGGAAAGGAAAAAACATCCGGCGGTTAGGAGTCGTGCGCCTGTGATCGCTGCCGGCTGATTGTGGCGAGGGCGGTGCGCTGCGTGCCTCTGCGGCTCGCTCGCCGGCTCTGCGCTGCACGTGAAGAGCCCGTACGCATCGGTTTTGGCCTTGTCCGCCGCTGAGTTGAGATTGACCGAGCTGTACCATTTCTTGTCCTGCTCATTACTGCCCGTACCAAGCGGCGTTCAAAACTTCTCTCGAGTCTCGACGTTCAAACTTCGAACGCTTACCTGTTTCCATTTATATTAACCACACTTCACCAATGGTTGCTGTTCTCTGTATCTACTACGCTGTACTAGTGCTACGAGGCCCCCCCCCCCCCCCCCCCCCCCCCGCCGTAGTTGGTCAGCTAGGCCGTGTGAAACCGCGGGGAGGCAGAGGAAACGGTAGCCTGCGGCACGGCACCTGAAAGTAAAACCACCCGCGGAACCAAACCTACCCTGCCCGCGTCCCTCCCCGCCGCCACCTCCCGCTCCGCATAGCTAAGTATGGGAATGTAAATATGGATATCCGAATTATCCGATATTCATATCCATTTAAACATTAATATGAATATTCGTATTCGTATTCGAAATTAATGTGGTAGTAAAATAGATGTATCCATATCCAATTTTTATTGATTTTCTCTATCCGATTCCACATTCGTATTCGACAATATCGTATCCGTTTTTACTAAAACTATTTAAAAAGTATATTCATTTTTCATAACCAATTTTATTAATTTTTATAATAAAAATATAAAAAATTAAGTTTACTCTTCAATATTCTTATTTATATATTTATTTTTAAAATTACTTTTATATTTTTATTTATATATTAATAAAAAATTATGTATTATTTATTAAAAATATTGATAAATAAGTTATTTTTCACTAGCTATCTTTGTTATATTATTATATTTTAGTTTGTACATGTATAATAATTTTGTGTTTTAAAATTATCAATAAATAAAATAGCTAAACGTTGAATTATATATCGAGTAAATATTTAAAATCAAATCTGAATTCGAAATATCCGTTTTATATTCGTATTTGAAAATATCCGAATTCGTATCCGTCTTTAAGTTAAAATGTAACGGATAATACTATCTAAATCCGATTCCATAGATATCCATCCGTTTTCAGCGGCAGCAAAACCGAAGGCAAAAAGCGAGGCAGCGAGCCACACGCGGCCCAAGGCGACCGCGGACGGAGCCAAGACAAGACGCGCAGGGGGTGCATGTGGGGAGAGATGGAGGGGAGGGGCCGAGAAATATCACCGATCAGAAAGGGCAGAGAGAGAGAGGGTAGAGATGCGCATGGCGGACAGGTGCTTGTCCCTTAGCTGGAACCCTCCCGTGTCGGCCTCATCCCACCGCCATGCCCTTGCCTGCGCGGCCGCGGCCGCGGCCGCCTATAAGGCTAGCCCGTTGCCCCTGCCCCCCCGTATGTCCGTCCCTCACCTCGCCCCCCTCTCCCTCCATCACCAGGTAGCACAGCACAAGCACAGCGAGCCGCCCTGCCCTGCTCGGCGTAGCCCAGAGCGAGCGGGACAGAGGGAAACAGACAGAGTCAGCCAGGTAAAAGGCAAAAGCACAGCACATTAAAAGAGAGGCCGCGAGCAGCGGCAGAGAGAGACCAGAGAGAGGAGCATATATGGCGATGCCCTTTGCCTCCCTGTCTCCGGCAGCCGACCACCGCCCCTCCTCCCTCCTCCCCTTCTGCCGCGCCGCCCCGCTCTCCGCGTAAGTCTCCCCTTCCCCTCCCCCCTCTCGTTATCCGCTCGCCTCTTTATGCTGGCGGGGCGTGCAGGCATCTAATGCGGCGAGCTTTGGTTTGCTTTGCTTTTGCAGGGTGGGGGAGGCCGACGCGCAGCACCAGCAGCAGCAGCATCAGCACGCGATGAGCGCCGGGAGGTGGGCGGCGAGGCCGGCGCCCTTCACGGCGGCGCAGTACGAGGAGCTGGAGCACCAGGCGCTCATATACAAGTACCTCGTCGCCGGCGTGCCCGTCCCGACGGACCTCCTCCTCCCCATCCGCCGCGGCTTCGTCTACCACCAGCCTGCCCGTAAGCGCGTCCGCCTCTCCTGTTCCTTCCTGCGCACGGTTTTTTGCATTGGCGCGGCGATGGAGTCGAGCGCCGCCGTCCATGCCCTCGAATCTCGATCTGGTTGTTTATTCGGATCGAGGGGTTCAGGTGTCCTCCAACTCCAACTCAGTTTGTTAATCCAAGTCCGGTCATTTGTTAATCTCTCTCTGGATTCGCGCCCCCCCCCCCCCCCCCCCCCCCCCCGAAAGGCTCGCTGTTTTTTTAATCCGGTGGCTCTAGATTTGCTTGCTCGTCCCTATAGCTTAGCCTCATGTTCTAATGGTGTTTTTTTATTGGTCTGATGTGATTAGAGAATGATGCTAGGCTTTGGCCCCGGCCAAAAGAGGTGGTTAGTTTATTGATGATTGGTCCTTTTCTTGGGGATTATTCCTGTCTGGTTGTTGGGAGCCTAAACACGCTCCCACTTCTGCGATGAAGACAACAACCATATCACTTTCAAATGCATAGTACTTTCTTGAGAGTTGATTAAATCTAAAACGGCTTGGTAGATCTACTTGTGAGTTGTGATGTAACTTTCCTGCGATGATTGGACGGCGACGCGTCGCGTTTTGATTCTTGCGAGAGATAGGAAAAGTGCCCATTCCGGGGTTCCTCCCTGGCACCCAAATACGCACCGACACAGACGTGTTCGTACGCACGTACACATGTATGCGCGCCGCGCCAGCACATCGACACCGGGTTTCTCAGCTCTGTTGCGTGTGTGGTGTTCTTGCAGTTGGCTACGGGCCCTACTTCGGCAAGAAGGTGGATCCGGAGCCCGGGCGGTGCCGGCGTACGGATGGCAAGAAGTGGCGGTGCGCCAAGGAGGCCGCCCCGGACTCCAAGTACTGCGAGCGCCACATGCACCGCGGCCGCAACCGTTCAAGAAAGCCTGTGGAAGCGCAGCTCGTCGCCTCGCCGCACGCCCAGCAGCAGCCCCCGGCGGCCACCACCGGTTTCCAGAACCAGTCGCCCTACCCGGCTATCCTCGCCGGCAACGGCGCCCGTGCAGGCGGAGGAGGAGGTGGCGGCGTCGGGACCGGCACGTTCGGCCTGGGGTCCACCGCTCAGCTACACATGGACAGTGCCGCTGCTTACGCGACCGCTGCTGGTGGAGGGAGCAAAGATCTCAGGTGCGTTTCATTAAGTTTTCTGCAACCTCTGTCACATACCCAAACTGTTTAGTGCCAGTATTAGTTTTTAGCTCCCTGATCGGTGTCTGATGGATCACGGTGATGCAGCGTTTCGTCATTGTGCTTGATTGCTTTGCATCAGTAGTCAGTCAGTAGACACTAGACGGCGGTGGGGGTGGATCAGGCCAGTAGTGCAGCACCAGAAGCACTTTTTATTATCTGCTCTTCAGACAGATCTGTGATCAGACTTGTAGTGAAAAACTGAAAAATTTCTGTCTCTGAACTCTGCACTGCCACAAAAAACTCAGTGATTATCTGCTTCCTTTGATCTGGCCATGCTTTCTGGGACCAGATTTCATCCTGACTTCCTGAGGAGATGACGCTCTTCTGGTAATGCAGAGCAGGGGGTGTTCCATCCTTCACTAGATCGTGATGATGAAACACATCCGGGCTCTATGTTCAGAACTAGTACCTGCATCTCTCTGTCCCCTGCTCTGCCGGCCTAGGCCTCCAACATTTATTCTTCAGCGGACTGCCACTGTTTTTTCTTGTGCTGCTTGTTCGGTGACGGGCTTGAAATTTCGGCAGAGCTGCTCCCGGAAAACTGGCCTGTTTTTTGCTTTTCTGGCCGGGAAACGTCTTATCCATGTGCCTGGAAACCTATATCTGAAAAGGCTAGCATGATAGTATCCCGAGCCCGTCTCCTTTTGCACGCCCATGCCGAAAGCTTTTTTGCACCCCTCAGTATTTTGCAAGTTGACACTTGCTTTAAGCCTTTACCCAAGCTTAGGCTCTGCAATTGTAGGGTCACCTGCGGGGCAGGTGTTGGCACATGATGTTTGTTTGCTTACAGATTGGTTGTCCCATTGTTTTTTCACTTTCTTTTGCAACTTTTGTTTCCCCACTTTCTTCTGTCAGAGTCAAGAAATCTGTACCCAGTCATGGGTTAAAATCTGAAAGCCTGGTGTATATCCTAGACCATAACTTTGCAACTTCAAGTATAGTGTTTTCTCTCTGTCATCACATTATGTGTAGGGCTAAGCACTTCAGAAAGCTGCAACTGTTGGTTTGCACAGCAAATAATGCGCTTGTTTCAATTAACATGGTCTGCAAATTTGGTTCTTGAGAGAACAGCTTGTCCATTACTCCATTTGCTGGTGGATCATGTTTATATCTAAGAGACAAATACTGATTGCTGTGCACATTTTTCTGACATTTTCTTGTGGCATCTGAAATTAGGTATTCTGCTTATGGGGTGAGATCCCTGTCGGATGAGCACAGCCAGCTGATGCCCGCCGCCATGGACACCTCGATGGACACCTCATGGCGCCTGCTGCCGTCCCATACCCCCACGTTCCAGGCCACAAGCTACCCTCTGTTCGGCACGCTGAGCGGCCTGGACGAGAGCACCATCGCCTCCCTGCCCAAGACCCAGCGGGAGCCGCTCTCCTTCTTCGGGAGCGACTTCGTGACGGTGAAGCAGGAGAGCCAGACGCTGCGCCCCTTCTTCGACGAGTGGCCCAAGGCGAGGGACTCGTGGCCGGAGCTGGGCGACGACAACAGCCTCGCGTCCTTCTCGGCGACCCAGCTCTCCATCTCCATTCCCATGGCGACCTCCGACTTCTCCAACACCTGCTCCCGATCGCCGAGCGGGATACCATCAAGGTGATAAGCGCACTGTTCTTTCTGAGCAAAAGGTTTGAGTGTCTGTTGATCTGCGAACCTTCTAAATTTGACGAGGCCGGCCTGAATATCTCTGCAGATGAGCGATCGTGGCATGTGGATCCCAACGTCTCAGCTGACGATCTTTGGTGCTGACCTCATCGGATCGTGGATGCGTCAACAAACACGTTACTACTAGTATTATGCTGCTCTAAATTTTCGGACAATATGCTTCTGTAATATTTTTCTTCTTCTCCCAAGTTACACTCTTTACCCCTGTCAGAATTGTATGAAGTGGATGGTCGCCGCGGCGACGCTGTTTATTTGACCTGTTTAATATCGAAAGCTCCGTTTCGAGTTACTCCATGATCACCGTGTCTTTCTCTGTCCCCGTCCCCGCTGCAACTGCAAGTGACAGATTTTTCGCTGCGTGCGTCAGTAAATCGAAGATAAACTCCTAAACTTCACATGACTCGAAACAGTAGAGCCCTCCTGCCTTGCTGGGGGCGACAAGCCCTAATTTCTAGACGAGCTGTGGCCATTTTGGTCGACCTAATTAATATTGGTCACTTGGAACAAAACCTGCATCTCTGAAAACACATACGAGTAGGGAGCTTAGGTTGCAACCCTCGAACAAACGCGACATGGCATCTTCTCTTCCAACCCAGCTGCCTGCCTTTGCTCGTTGCTTGTGGTTATGGGCAAACGAGTCCTTTTTTTGGCGATCGCTTTGGCGTGCTGTGGCGGAAGGGAACATGATACGCAGGGCCAAGATCGTATGGGCACCGGTCAGATCGGAGCCGGGGGCTGCTTGGGGGAGGAAAAGGCGCAATAATTCTGGATCTGTGCCGCAAAGGCTTCCAGAGTTGGTGGACGAACAGGCTGGTACCCTGGGCGGGCGGGGCCACGCGCGCACCCGTTCCCTGATCCGGGGAGCAGCGGGCGCGCGGCACTGTTGCGATGAGCCCGGCACGGGGCGGTGGGCACTGTACTGCCATGGCGTATCGCCGTGGCAGGTGGTGGTGGAGACCTGCCTGGTGCGATTCGCGTCACGTGTCCTATCGGGGTGGCGCCTTGGGGGGCCGTCGGGAGTGGATCGGCATGGCCTTGGTGCCGACGCATGTGGTGGGTTCTGGCGAGCCGGGTGGTCTCGCGTCTCCCGGCAGGGCCGACGGCGCCAAGGGGGGCGTCGCGTACTAGGGCGTAGGCTAGTGCGGGCCTGCCGGGGGTCTGACGGACGGACGTCGGTGACAGTGGCATGCCGGGTGTTGGACGGGGTTAGGTCGCAAGGGGCTCTTTTGGTTGGTGGTGAGGGGTGGCTAGAAAGCACGAACGGTCCCCTCGGGTTGATGGGGGCGTGCGATCCATCCATCCAGATTGCTTCGAGCTGCTGCATTGTGTCGCGTGCGACGCTAGCTGCCGGCGGCCGGGCGCTGGGGCAAGGTTGGATCTGGGCTCGGGGGCGGGGGTGAAAGAAATGATGCCGCATCGGCCGTCGTTGGCGACAAGGGGGGAATGCGTCTCGCGGCATGGAGCTGTGCAGATGCAGTGGTGGCCTCCGGTGTACGGACGAGCGGCGTTGGTCCCGGCGATGATTCATGCAAGTGTCGACGACAAGAAGTCCACGTGAAGATCAACGGGCCCGGAACTCTGCTGGCCCAGTGACTCTCTCTCGACACGATCACACGACATGCAGACCACACAAGAGCCTAGCTTTGCTTGCTGGTCCCATCTTGTTGGGCTGGGCAAACGGGAGTTTTGATCTGCAGGCTTTTATTAGGCCGGCCCCGTGATAATGCGTCACTGCGGAAATAGGGCCTGTTAAGAAATTGGAGAAGGCGTCCTACACGCACGCAAAGGCTTGCAGTTACTTCAACAGCTGGCCGCTAGGCTTGAAATCCGGCCCGGCCCACGAATGACAAGCGCATCACCGCGGCAGGGGTTCCCGGTGGGGGAGACGCCACCGGCGGAGTCTAGCGGACGCCTCCCCCCTCATTCCCACGAGATCCGACTCCGACCGAAACCCCCCACGCCGGCCACCGTCGCGGCAGCCGGCTCCGCACCGGGACGCCGGCGGCGCGCGAGGAATTCGGGGAGCGATGGGGTGGGGCACCGTGGTCTACGAGGGCGCGGTGGTGGGCTCGTCGCTAGTGGGGCTGGGCTGGGCGGGGCTGTGGTTCCTGAACCGGCGGCTGTACAAGGAGTACGAGGAGCGGCGGGTGCTGGTGCAGATCCTCTTCGGCCTCGTCTTCGCCTTCTCCTGCAACCTCTTCCAGCTTGTCCTCTTCGAGATCCTCCCCGTCCTCTCCAAGCACGCGCGCTTCCTCAACTGGCACCTCGACCTCTTCTGCCTCATCCTCCTCCTCGTCTTCGTCCTCCCCTACTACCACTGCTACCTGCTGCTCCGCAACTCAGGTTCCGGCCCCCAACCAATCTCCCATTGCCTCAGTTGCTAACTCCCTCTGTGCGGTGTGCGGCTGTCCTGATCGGCTGATCGGCTGGGTGGTTGCAGGGGTGAGGAGGGAGCGGGCGTGGCTCGTCGCGGCGCTCTTTCTGCTGATATTCCTCTACGGGTTCTGGCGCATGGGGATTCACTTCCCCATGCCTTCACCTGAGAAAGGTCTGACGTTGCAAACTTTCGATGTTATTATTGATAGTACTAATTAATACAGCTTAGGATACTGAGCTCTGATTTATATGCTAGCCAACTGTTTGTTGCTTAATTTGGACCTAGTTGCGCCATTCGGTTTGACTTCCTGCTCATCTTGCAGGGTTTTTTACGATGCCACAGCTGGTCAGTAGGATTGGTGTGATAGGAGTATCTGTCATGGCTGTTCTTTCGGGTTTTGGTGCCGTCAATCTGCCATACAGTTATCTGTCGCTGTTCATCAGGTTTGGAGCTTATCTCATCAATATTTGTATTTTTCACTTCTGAACATTAGCTGTGTTGCAATCTTATACTTGTCATTTTTTGCAGGGAAATTGATGAAACAGACATCAAAACTTTGGAACGGCAGCTGATGCAATCCATGGAGACATGTATTGCTAAGAAAAAGAAAATTATTTTGTCCCAAATGGAAATGGAGAGGATTCAAGGATCAGAGGAGGTACTTATTTTACTAATCACTGCCTTATGTTTCAGAGGAAATGATCCAATCTTCACATTGTGTTAACATGGGAATATACTCTAGGTACAAAATATTATTAGAACTTAAAAGATTTAGCTACATGATATTGGCATATTGCCATGTTTTATTATGTATTTATGTGATCATGTAGTGGAATCGAAGGGCTAATGGGTCATTCCATCTAACATGCAATGCAAAAAGTCATAACGAACATAGGGTTGCAACTTTCTAGTGGCATGCTGTTTTATTGTTACAGCATAGGCGAATAAAGACATTTACATGCAGAAGCTAAAGGCCAGATCATTTCTGAAGCGTATAGTGGGAACAGTTGTTCGATCTGTGCAGGAAGATCAAACTGAGCAGGGTATACTTGTATACTTGTTTCCTTCTTCTGTTGCTTTATGTGTTTCTTTGATGGTGATGAGCATTAATTCCCAGATCAATCTTGTAGATATAAAAAACTTAGAAGCAGAAGTTCAGGCACTGGAAGAGCTTTCCAAACAGCTGTTCCTTGAGATATATGAACTACGTCAAGCTAAGGTATTCTTTTGTGTTCCATGTATGATATCTTAATCATCAATGACAACATTTCTACTTGTTATTGGGATACACCCCACTACTTTATGACAAATCATCTAGTAGCTGTAAGCCTGTAATTCTCATTTGATAGTGGTATTGATGCTTCGATAAGCGATGGTCAGTAAGTGAGGTAGCTGTGTGTTGTTTTCTTGTTGTGCTCTATAGGCTTATAAATGAGTTTTCCCCAAATGGCTCTTGATGTCTCACAGTTTCCACAGTACTTTACTGTCTCCCATACCCCAAACTACAGCACTTGTGTATTATAGAATCTTCTCTTAAGTGTTCAGGGAGAATAAGTTGCTAACATCGCAGTCCTTTGCATCTTGTATGATTTGACAATAGCAACTATTGGACATGTTTCCCTGCAGAAGTTCTTTCTTAGGCTAAGTAATCTGTGTTTCCATGGTCTTCTACACTTGCTTTGCAGATAGCTGCTGCATATTCTCGAACATGGAGAGGTCATCTTCAGAATCTACTTGGATATGCTTTGTCAGTGTATTGTGTTTATAAGATGCTTAAGGTATTACTCCAAATTGCATTATACATATATCTTGCATATATCGTATTGATTTACGTATCATCAAATCATCTTGTTTCATGTACCTATTTAATCACCCCATTTTGGAACAGTTTTATCTAGCTTAACCATTTTGCTGCAAAGATTGTTTTATGGAACCTTGTTTTCAGTCTTGTGTTTGCACATCGCACTTGTGATTTAACCTCAAGTATATTACCCTTTTTTTTTGCAGTCCTTGCAGAGTGTAGTCTTTAAGGAGGTACAAACTTCACAGCCTTTGTGGATCTACATCCAATTGCTTCTGTTTTTAAATCCATGAACATTTTAATTATTTTACCTACATTTTCTTTCTCCCAGTCAGGCTCTGTTGATCCTGTAACAATGACAATAACGATTTTCCTGAGGCATTTTGACATTGGCATTGATGTTGCACTTTTATCACAGGTAAGTGTACTGGAGGTAGAAATACAAATTTGAATTGTGTGTATGTAGTATACTTTATGTAGATAGAATATGAATGACTGATGTGGTCTTATTATATGTAATATTGGGTTTGCTTGTTTTTTCATCGCTGTCCACTTCGAGTTGTATATTCATTGAGGTTCTGACCTTGTGCTGCTTCTGCCTTGTACTTGCAGTACATATCTTTGATGTTCATCGGAATGTTGGTTGTCATATCTGTTCGGGGTTTCTTGGCAAATGTTATGAAGGTGAGTATAATTTGTGGATGCTACTTCTATTTTGTGAGTTTATAGTCCCATCCAGTGATCTGTGGTCATGATCTCTCTTGTATTTAGCATCTTATTCTAAACTTGAGCTGTCGTGTCTCATTTTCTGTGCAGTTCTTTTTTGCCGTTTCTAGGGTTGGGAGTGGCTCGACAACCAATGTTGTTCTTTTCCTATCAGAGATCATGGGCATGTACTTCATATCTTCCATTCTTCTTATAAGAAAAAGCCTGGCAAATGAATATAGGTATTCCATAACTGAACATGTTGCATTGATTTTAGCATGATTTATGTTCTATATTTGCAGCGGTGACCCCCGACTAGCTTTTTAAAATCCAGTACAATCAGAAATTGATGTTTAAATTGTGCTAATTTATATGAAGATTTAAACAAGGAGCAGTAAATATGTCAATGTAACAATTGATGTCACAAATAAAGTGGTTCTGGCTTTCTGGGTCCCTTATCAATAACCTTATTGGATGAAATGATGTTATGCTTCTTTTGATGTCTTTTATGTCTCATGGTTTGAAACTTTCAATCATGATCAAGTTACATCGACGTAACTTATGTTTGTTAATGCATTTGCGTTCAGGGTGATCATTACTGATGTTTTGGGTGGTGATATCCAATTTGACTTCTACCACCGCTGGTTTGATGCTATATTTGTGGCAAGTGCATTCCTGTCCTTGCTTCTGATTTCAGCCCAATACACAACCAGGCAAACAGACAAGCATCCAATTGATTGATGCATCTGTCCCACTTGTGTGCATATTGTCTTTTAACCACTATTTATCCGAGGTATGTGCTTATTTTCCTCTACGCTGCACCAATTGGCTGTTCTAGCTTCTGTTGATATTATCTTGCTTGTTTTGTCAGGTTGACCCATTTTTGTACCACAGTTTCCAAAGGCACTGTTTCCCCAGACCTCCATACACAGTTACAGAACATAATACGTCAGTTAACTTGAATGGATCTCTTTATTTCATAATATGTTTCCCAGCAGCATGATTCATGGTAAACTGTTCCTCCGCATGGAAGTTTACTTGTCTGCCAACCCTGCACGTCTATAGCAATCACCCGAATCATGTGTGGTGATGCTATAATGGGTTGTGTTGTAATGTTGTCAGCGCACCATATTACACACTTTTATGAAGGCAACGGAGGAAGCCCATATTAGGAATGGAGTATGACTTTGTAAAATAGCTTGAGACTAGCGTGCTAGCATTGTATGGGTTTGATGTATCTTGAAGATTCTTTTGGTTGTTATCTGTAACATTTGACACAACTTTGAAATGTAGATCTATTATTTATTTGATCACTTTTTCTTCGGGACGATGTCTCCAGCTGAATCCTTGTATGTACTTCAAGTAATCAGTAAGAAAATCCAATGCACTGATGATGTCTTCTTTCGTGTCAATGCCTTGTCTCTATAATCATATTTCCACACAAGACAGTCTCTCCCCCTCTTATTACTCTTTTCTATTTATTTGAAATCCTTGTCCTGTAATGGAAAAAATGTCCCAAGTCTTGTATGCAGTGATAACCTATTATTCTTGTTCTTGATCTCTGTATGAGCCCCACTTGTTTGTAATCCAGTCATTGTCGTCCAGTTCGCTGGAGAATAACCTATTATTTTTGTTCTGGATTTCCTCCACGTTTTTTTTTTCAATTTCCATGCAAGAAGTTGATTTGCTGTCCTCTGGTATACACTGCAGCTTGAGCTAGATAGATAGTGGAATGATCTAGAGATGGACCAGCAAGTTTTGGTTCCTACCAAACCTACACGGTGTGTGCATTTCACACCTGCAGGCTACAGGCGGGTACATACCGAATTAAGCATCCATCGCTGAGCAATAACTGTCTCAAAGAGTACATGGTCTGGTCCCAGATTCCCAGTCCCCCAGTCCAGAGCCCTTGCCGGGCAGCGGAGACAATAGCACGGGATGGCTTGACAATGGCACGCCATGACACCAGTAAACACCACTGCACTGCCTGTCCCCGTGCCATGCTGCCTGTGCCGCGCAAGTGCCGACCGATGCGTCCAGCTTTGCCAACCTCTTGAGACACGGCCAATGACAGACCTGCCACACCCCTGAGCGCCATACACGTCTCAATGAAAAAAAGAAGCTGCGTGCATCGATCGCGAGTGCACGGGCCAGTCGGCTGCATGCATGCCCGCCCGCATGGTGCATCGCTGCATCTGCCGCGCTCTGGGCAGCCAGTCGTCGGCCGGGCAAGGTTCGGCTCGCCTCGCCTGCGCTGCGCGCCCGACACGATCCTAACCGCCGTGGAGCCCGACGCGGCGCGGTCAGTACCCCGGCACTGACGCGCCTGATCTGCCAATTTGACCGCGCGCCGGGGCGCGCGCCCAGCCCAGCCGGCCGGGAAGCCGTACGCGGTGTGCCCCCGCCCGTGTGATGGGGGCTCGCATACAGCTCGCTGGTGGGAACGGCATCAAAATGCGGGACGGGCGAATGCTCGTGCTCTGTCTCGCCCGCCAGCATGCGGCGGCCCCGTGGCCGGCCGGCCGGCCTGCCCGAGGTGATCCATCTGCCGGCTCGGTCTCGGCGTCTGACTGGGGGAATCTGCTTTCGCCTGCTTGCTCCGCTCGCGACGCGATGCGATGCTCGTCGGGATCACAAAACATTTCTGTTGGGGTTGGGGAGCCGTGAAATCGTGATCGGTGTAAGCTTCACCTGGACCTGGTAGGAGGAGAGTAGCAGGTATTCCTCTCCGCTGAACTCATCATTTGGTTGGCGATTGCAGTGGCACAGACAGAGGTGCCATTTTCAAGCGGTTATTAGGAAGGAGAGGAAAAGAAAAAAACTGATGATGATGATACCGTGTGATGGTAATGCAATGCGAGCTGCCCCTTTTTGCCTTCTCAAGAAACTATCATTCAGTCACATTGCCGCTTTCATCTTTAGCTTTTGCTCTGTCGTCCTCCCGACGCTGGCAAGTATATGCTTTACTTCATTATTCCCTCGAGCTTTCTCAGGAAACCATGCACGTCAAGACTCAAGGCTAGGCCACACTGCACCCCAGTATATCCACTATTGGTCTTCTTTGAACGCTGAGCGGCGAGCTCTCTGACTGGACGAAAGCAGAAAGCCATGGAAATACTATCTGGACTATTTTATGTTTTCTCTTTGGTTCCTTTTTGTCTCGGGTCATTGGGCAAGCAGAATCTGAACCCAATGCAAGCGCCCCGTCCAGCGGCCTGCTCGGTCACTGTTGGGGTATTACACGTTCGCAGCGGCCTGTGGCGCCGTATAGAACGGTGATGAGCGCAGGAGCAGCCGGAGCGAGTTTAAAAAATGCTGGAGCGAATGGCTCGTGCATTTGAGTGGGAATCTAACTGTTTTGATCAGATGTACGTTTGCGACGGCTCGAACGGATTAGACTAGTCGATGAGCGATCGGCTGCAGGGAAGCCTCCATGCATGCGTGCCAGGGCTACGTGCTATAGTAGTATACTCAGCATCTATCTCCTCAGCGCTGCTTCGTTACTCAGTAGCTCAGTACTACCAATGTACTTAGCATATATAAAAGTGTTTTTTACAAGGCAGTCCTCTCTGCCATTTTTTTTTACCTAGGTAGGAGCACTCTTCTAGTCTTAGATAGAAAATCTTTGTCATGTCTTTTTCTCCAGCTTCTCGGCTTAAGTACTCTAGAAAGCGGCTGTAGAAACTGTTTCAGAGATCAGCTAGAACGGGCTTCACTTGCTCCCTAGAGCCGTTTCAAAAATCAAAATGGAACCGGATCCCTTCCAAACAGGGGGGCTTCGCTTGACACGTAAGCATTGAAGTTTGTCTTGTGCTACTTTAGTTTCTCCCTCTAGTAAAGATCTACCTTTTAATTGAAAGGGAACTATTTTAGTACCACTTGCTAATTGTACCATTTAACAAAGAAAAAAAATACCATTTTAACTATGCTGAAAAATCTATTCATTCGTGGAAGGAAAGTTAACGACGAGCTGCACTGCAATTGCAATACCCAAAAAATTGACACTCCATTTCAGACGGCAAATACGAGATTTCCCAAACTGTCCAGTTCGTATGTTCATGCGCGCATGCACGTACGACATCTCGCCGTCACGAAGCCAAGACTCATCACCGTCAGACAGGTCACAACAGCAGCCAGGCAGGAATACGGGATGACGCCACGCCACGTGCGCGCGCGCGCGGTCCGGCCCGCTCCCCCTGCTGCGCTCCGCCCTCTCTACGGCCGGGGCCCACCGCGACGGTATCGGTAGGCTCAGGTGAGGTGGGGACCGGGGACAGCCCAGCCCACAGGGCTGCCAGCCCCACACCGAATCCTTCGGTGGCCCGGCTCCCAGGGGAAGTCACCGCACGCCCCAGATCGGACGGCGGCGATCTCAATGGACCCACAGTTCGTCGTGCCCACATACGGGCGGGATACGGCTGTGGCTTTGGCACTGGCCCTGACCGTACAGGGGAACGATCCGACGGCTGGGAGCGACTTGGCTGCCCTTATCCCTCTCTACTTCCCATTCGAGAATTCTAGAAAAGTCAACTGCCAAAGAAGTATACGCATTAAATTGTGTGCTAAACAATTCACAGGGAGATCAGAGGACTTGCAACAGAACAAAAGGGAAACGTGTGTCACCGACACAAGTAGTGCTGTGGAACGTATGACCACGAGGGTGTTGTGTTTGGATGCAATGCAAGAGCCAGCTGTATATTGTTGGAACAAATTGTGTACTGACAAATTCGGTTGCCATGTGTTTAGACAGCTTTTGTTTACTAACCAACAGCTCGAGGTCATGATGTGTTCTTCGACGTCAGTTTCCCTCCCATCTCTAAAAGCATGCTGGACGAGTCGCACCTCTAGAGCAGACAAAAAGATCTTCACCACACGCTACTACGTGGCAGTCCTTGGCTACTAGTGCTTCTCTAACAGATTTTCTGTAATGTTTATTTCAACGAATAAAAGATCTTCAACACACGAGTACACTGCAACACAATCGACTTTAGTAGCCGATAGTACTGGTGGTACCGCTTGACCGGTACCACTGGCTGCCAATTTAGTACCGGCTAAGCTGACTGATACTGTTTAGTAAGCCTTTGTGTCCAAACGTAGCTTTTCCTTTCCCGCCTCTTTTTTATTTTCATTTTCTTTTTATTTTCTTATTTTCTTTCCTTTTCCTTTCCCACAACACCCGTCATCACAATCACAAATATTAAATCACAATCACAAGAATACATTTCACAATCAGAAGAATATATCTCACAATCACAAATTTTAGAAGAATACATCTCGCAATCACAAATTTCAGAAGAATACTGGAGGCAGAGCAGCAGGCAGCCCCGCACGCCGCCGGGAGGCCGGTCTAGCCCCCGTGCGCCGCCTGGATGCGGGCCTAGCCCTGCGCGCCTCCGGAGGCCGGCCTGGTCCCCGCGCGCTGCCAGGAGGGTCTAGCCCCAGCACGTCGTCCGGAGGCCAGCCTTGCCCCGCGCGCCGTTCGGAGGCTGGCGTGGCCCCGCGCGCCGCCGGGATTCCGGCCTGGCCCCGACGCGTCGCCGGAGAGGGCCACAACCCGCTGCACCTGCGGCCTGCCTGAGGAGAGGGAGGGAAGGAGGGAGAGAGATGATGAGAGGACTTAGCAGGAGAATGGAGATAGAGATAAGATGTGGCGTGAGTGGTGGTGGGTATCTAAGGACGGTGGTGGTGGCAGAGAGATTTTGTACCGGCAAGAGACTCCGGCCGGGTACTGAATGGTGAAGAATGGTGGTAATGTTATTTAGTACTAATCGAAGCTACCGGTCGTTATTAAATGACTTTTAAGGGATCTTCATACCACTATTTAGTACCGGCTGAGGCTACAAATTGGTACTAAACAAGCTTTGATGGTATTATGCCTTATGACTGGTACTAACACCGGTACCAGCCGAAAATGCGACCGGTACTAATGTGTTAGACGAATGCTCATTTTTCCAGTAGTGGTATGTCCATAGATGCCTAACAAACATTTTGGATGCATGCAGGCTCTAACCTTTCCAGATACTCATTGCTAGTTTTGACTTTTATGGTGACAAAATTGTTGTAATGAATTGAGGTCAGATTTTATTTACTGCAGTAACAAGCTAAGTAGAGGGCAAAATGGTTGTGATTTTTAATCACATAAATAACACCTTAACAAACCCAACTATATTTAGAAACAAATAATGATAATCTTCTATCTAAGAAAATCCACATATAAATATTGTATGTTTGGAAGGGAATGGAAGCCTTATTTTCCCTTCCAAATAATAATTTTCACTAGCAAAATGGTCATAGGAATGCTTAAATTTGTAAGTTTTACAAATGGGGTCATGAAAATCAAGAAAAATATTTTCAGAGACACAAGGTAACAGGGGTTATCTCCTTGCAATCCGTCAACTCTCCTACCCACCACAGTGCTGAGGAATGACGAGACAAGGGTTCGACATAGCATAACCTAGGCCCACCTAGTGACTCAAGCATTACATATAAGTGAAGTCATGAAACCTTGAGAATTGTCCACGACTATTCCAGTCGACTACAAGAAGATGGAGTTCTTGATTTTTCTCATCTCTGTCTTATTGTTCTCTGCCTTCGAATGAAGTTCCACTATTACCGTCGTCGTCAGCACGCTATTCAAGGGTTGTGCACAATGGAGATGAACACTTGGAATCATATATTCTAGGACAAAAGCTTGTTTTTATCTTCCTTGCTTAAGATCCAATGTAATCTTTTGGCTTGCAACAAGCCCCATCAATGAAATTCAGGTGGGGGATGCTCCCCCGTGACCGTTAAAAAAAAATATATTCATTGGATTTATTATCAGGCGCCTTTGATGAAAAGTTTCTAGTTTGATCTGCCGTTGACTCAATAGCACTATCATTTCATTGTCGTCTAGTAACGATTCTTTCCAGAATCTTGGGCTCAATTTTCTAGGAATGACACAAGGATAACGGAGAAGATTCCACACGATGGCTGGGCTAGAGTACAACTTTGATGAACTCTGTCGACAGATAAGTGGCATGTGCCCCCAAAGAGCTTTGTGGTATAGGGATTGTTTGGTTGGCCGCCACTGATCGCCACACCACACTCGCTCCTGCCACGCTGCTTTGGTCGTTGTTTGATTTGTACTTAAGTTGAGGCAGCCACGTAGCTTTTGTGCTTTGATTTTCGCCAAGCTGTGGCGGTCGCTCTGCTCGCCACACATCGCCACAACTTCGGTGGCCGTGCCACAGCTCGCGTGGCGGGCGTTGGTTGGGAACCAAACGGCCCTATAGTGTTTGGATCCGACAATCTGGTGTCGGCTAAGCATATGGCAAAGATGCCAAGTAGGCGAGACCAGGCATTGGCTGATGCAATATAATGAGCCAATGTTGCGTTAACGACAAATATACTATGTCGTCAACGCACAATGTTGGTGTAACCAAATGATCCAACGTTATGTTTACAACAAAATACGTACCCCTCCGTCCTGAGAAACAAGTCATTTTAGCATTCAAAATTTGTCTCAAAAAATAAAAACATATTACCCTATTTAAGAAAATGTACGTGTATGCAAGAATCAATTAGTACCAAATATGAATAATAAATATGGGTAAAATGGTCGTTTTACTTTTTTATTAACTTATTCTAGAATTTCTAAGATAATTTATATTTTGGGACAAAGGGAGTACGTGTTTAAGCAAGTGTTTGTCCGGCACAGTTTGGCATTGGCTAAGCTCGGTAACGCGGTTGTCGTCACGTTGATACATGGGCCGTGGCATTAGGTAGGTTTGGTAACCGTGGCATTGTTGTCAAATAAAAAAATGTTTGCATGAGTACCTCTCTAAACCCTCCTAAATGAAAAAAAAAACTACTATCTTTGTATTGCTCAGCTAGACTGATGATAAGAGTCGATAGTATATTTCCTAAAATACATTACTTGAGCCAGAAACTCGTGCACTTCTCGTTTGGTAATAACATAAAGTGGAGGCTGCGCTTAACAAACCTTTTAGCTTGAGTAATCCAGCAGCCATTTAAGGAGTATATATAGCACCACGAGAACCGGCTACACAGAACCAAACCAAACAAACTGACCGGCCGCAATCCGCCTGCCAGCGCCACAACATCCACGCGCGCAAGGGAGAGGGCTGGCGCAGCTTAAAAGGGAGGCGCAGCCGACCGCACGAGGCCGGGCCGCCATTCCCTCACTCCCTCCCTCCCTCCCTCCCTCCCTCTCTCTCTCTCTCTCTCTCTCTCTCTCTCCTCGCCGTGGAGATCCCGTCCACCCGGAGCGTGGGTTCCTTCCTTCTTCCACTGGTAAGTCATCCTAGCTTGCTTGCTTCGATGGATCAATTCCCACGGCCTGTGGGGTCTAACTTGCAGGTGCGGCATTGTTCTGAACCAAACCCAAATCTCTCTCTTTCAGCCTCTCCGTTCAGCTCCAGGGCTTGACCTCCGTCGTCGTCGCTGTTGTTCTCCACCACAGCACCTCCTGGTACCACGCTAGTAAGTATCCTCCCTTGCCATTCTCTCTCTCTCTCTCTCTCTCTCTCTCTCTCTCTCTCTCTCTCTCTCTCTTCCGTGCTGTGATTTCCTTGCTCTTCTTTTTTTTTCCCCACCTGTTTTCTTGGTCTGCATGTATTTGTCAGAAGTTAAAAGCCCACTCCTCCCCTGTTTACGGCCTTGCCGGGCATTGCATTATTGTTCTCCCTTCCAGCCTTTGGCGGCGAGTGGTGGTTGACTTCCTGAACTCTTCAGATCGTTCTGGCCGATCGGGCTCGAGGAGGAAGACGACGACGCGGGCAACCCGCTGGCGCGGCGCGGGCGGCACGCTGGCGCGGCGGGTAACTTCGCGGACGCTCCCTACTAGCCTGCTGTGGCTGTCAGTTACCTGGCTCGGCTGTAAGTATCTCTCTCGCCCGTCGCCGGTCATGTATGCTAGCTCCATCAATGCGTATCCCCTCTCTCCCCCGCTCCCGTATTCAATTATCACCTGGCCGAGGGGCCCACATTCATTTCGTGGGTTTAAGGTTGGTTGGCGTGGCAGGCGGAGCCGTTGGTGGATCGATCGAGCAAGGGTCTCCACAGGCACAGCAGCACACAACGTAGCCTAGCTTGCTCTAGTATAGTATCTGCATGTTCTGATTTTTCTTGTAAAAAAAATAGTAGAGTATATCCGCACCGCATGTTTTAATAAGTTTCCACGGAGTGAAAAACATTTTAAATTCCTGTCCCGGCTGATCCATTCTCTGGCTTATCCCAAGGAGAAAGGGAAGTAGTAGATCTTAGGCGGGTCCCGTCCTGCAGGAAGCCGATCCTCACTGGCTGGTAGGGCGCTTTGCCGGGGCCCGGCCGGCGCCTGGGGAGGAGATCAATAAAGTCCAGGCAATACGTTGATCTCGGGGACGACGGCCGCGGCGGGGCCCTGCATGCACACCACCATAGACTGATGCTTGCTACTAGTACCCACATCCCTGCTGGCCGCTGCGGAGAGAGAAAGAGAGACAGAGGCCCCGACGCCTCGTGCGGCGAGCGGCTCGCTGCTGTTGGCGTCGCTCGGAGTCTGCCCTCTACGCGCCTGTCCGGCCTCCATTGCGCCCCTCGCCCGCGTGCAGGCATACACGGGCATAAACGAAACATCAGAAGCTTCGCTGCCCGCCATCTACGCTAGCTGTGGCCGGCCCTGTGGAGTATTTACCCTGCCTCTCTGCACCGCATACAGAAAGAAACAGTCGTTGCATCTGCCCATCGCTGCTTGCACAGTGCAGTGCTTCTACTGTTCGCGAACAGCATGTGTAGTGTAGGCTGGGGATGCATGATACACTGCCATTGGCATGGGTTGCTTGCTCGCTTCGCTCTCATTTGTTTATGCCTTACCCGGGCGACCTGACTCTGATCTGCCCCCCGTTCCGCGCCGGTGGTGGCGCTGCGGCGTGCGAGCTCTAGCTAGTCCGGTCCCTGGCGCGGCGCCCTACTAGTTAGCTCGCATCTGCACAGTCGAGGCTGCCGCCTCCTGGACGGGATCGGACAAGCAGGCCGCATTTGCCGGCGTGCGGTAGTGATACAGGCCACAGCCCACAGAGAGGCCTGCTTGCTTGCATTGCTCGCTCTCGGCTTGAGGTCACTCTGGCCGGTGCTGTTGCACTGTTGTGCTAGCTACTCAACGCAGTGCTGCAGTGACATACAGTGTGCACTTACAGTACTTGTCATTGTACCTCTATCTGCATGCACTGATGTAATAAGCAGGTCAAGTTTGAAAATTTTGTTGTTATACACTGGCGTGGAAATGGTTGGCATGCATTGGTTCATGACCGTATCATTCAGTATCTCCGGGACGCGCTTGTTTTTTTTTGTCTCGTCTTGGTTTGAGTTTGACCATCGTGCAAGATACGCGGACGCGTTTCTGCTTCAGTGTAATACTGTCTACTGAGAGATACTAAACGTTAACCCTCCTCTTGCGGCTGCAGGCTGCGGTCATCGGTAGCGGCAACTGAAGATGCTGGCATGCATCACGTGCTCCTCGAAGGAAGGCGGGGAGGACGGCTCCCGTGCCGCGGCCACGCCGCACGGCAAGGATGCCGTCAAGTCTCTCACGCCACAGGTTACCGTCTACCGTCCCTCCATCTCTCATTCTCTACCAGTAGCTAGCACATGTGCATGCTGCTGCTACGAACATAGTAGTACATTGCTTGCTCCCTTTTTTTTTTTTGATAAATTTACATCTTTTCAAATGCTTGCTGCTCTCGTCTCTCGCTCAGAGAGAGAGAGAGGGAGGGAGAGAGAGAGAGAGTCCCCTGACACGAGCTAAACCTGCCTGCGCACTGTGCTATAAACCTGCGGGCCGGGCTAGGAAAATTGCCCAAGCGAGCAGGCCACGGGCGTGTCGCGACCGAATTGAATTCCTAGTCCAACCGCAGCAGGCAGGCGCCGCCAATACATCCAAAAGGGCCGGTGGTTGAGATGAGCTTGAGGGCGCATGAGACAAGGAGCGCCGTCGCGATCGACTCCCTCCCCGGCTGCCTCCTCCTGCACGCAGCATCCTACTCGGCTACCTAGCGTCGTTCACTGCCCAGTCGTCGTAGGAGTAGTTCCGCCGCCCCATCCATCGAACGCCTTCACACACGCGCCCAGGCCAGCTACCCCGCCGCCGCCGCCGCCGTCTTCCAAGGTCGTCTTCTCTGCATCGTCGCCGTCGTCGTCGTCGTCTTCCCCTGGCAGTGGCCATGCCCCTGCAGCTGGCTCTCGTGCCGCCAGCCTCTACCTTTCCTCTTTGTACGTACGCGTCACACACAGCAGTGACAGCACTCAAAGCCAGAGATGAGCCGAGCTCTGAGACCGACGGGGGCATGCATGCACGCAGCTGGCCAGCCAGAGAGACCCCGCTGCATCCAACGGAGCAGCTGTTGCGTCAAGCTTTATTTGCTGCAGCGATAAGACTGCTGCTAAGCCATGCCCGCCCCCAAAAGCGCAGCGCGAGTGACAGCGATCAATCGATCTCGATCCCCTTTAGGCGCGGGCTAATAAGCAGGACGTGCATGCATATGCTCAGTTGCTCACGGCGTTCCTCGCCGGCGAACAGCACAATAAAGCCGGTCAAGGGGAGGATGCATGAGTGGATTGGGTGTGGTGGGGGATGGGTGTCTGCTGAGAGAGAGAGAGAGAGAGAGAGAGAGAGAGAGAGAGAGAGAGAGAGAGAGAGAGAGAGAGAGAGAGAGGAGGCCGGCGGCCGGCGGCCGGCCTCCCCTTTGTTGCTTGGATCCCCGTCCCCTCGGCGCCTTTGCAGCTTGCCAGCGCCAGCACCTTTGCCGGCCTGTGCCGGATTTGCGCTCGCTTCGCTCCCAACATTCCCCATACACTTTATCCACTCAAGCGATCTCCAGTCGCCGCCACCGGCGAGCGAGCGATCGCTAGTCGCCGCCGCCGGCAGCCCCACCACTCATTCGTTCATTCCCTTTGCCCGAAAGGAAAAGGCCAAGCAGGGCTATGCGCTGTGACGACGCTGTGCGCGCCCCGCCCTGGAACTGGCCTTGCGGGGGATCACGCCACGGTCGCCGCTTTCCCTCGTGGAAAGCCATGCCGCGGCGGTCTTCTCTTTTTAGAACGCAACCTGGGACTGGGTGGGATTTGGCTTGCGCTCTCGGCATTCGCCATCGAATAAAGGCCGGCGCTGCGGGGGCGCGTGGTCCTCGCCTCGGCTGGCTACGCTTGCGACCCGCCCCGGCCAGGCCAGGGCCCCGGCCGCCTGGGTCTCCCCCCCTGCCGGCCGCGCCCGGGCCACGCAGGTAGACACCCAAGGCAATCTGCCTGCCGCTGATGTCTTTCCGGGCGCGCACGCAACGCACAACTCAGGCACGCGTCGCGCACCTGCAGCGCCCGCCGCAGGCAGGAGGGGAGGGGCCGGCCGGCCAAGGCCATACGCTGCGGCGTGGCTGCCATTGCTTTGAGGCCGGGCAATCCTTGCATGCATGCATGACACTGTGGCGCAGCATGGTTCCCTGTAGCATAGTAAAGATTTGCTTACCCAGTTACCCCTGACCCCGGCCTGTGTGTCCCTAAGCTAGAGTGGTCCTCTGGTCTCTGTGTGACTTGGAGTTCGTTCGATCTGTGTATCTGTAGCCGTGTTCCTGTTCGGCCTAATCAACATACAAGTAGCTGCTTTGATCGATTTAAGCGTGTGCGTTACGGGTATGCTTTGTTGAGTGCTCCATCACTAGCTAGGTGATAGTCATGTTATGAAGCCATCAGTCAATATGCAATCCTTCCTGGTCATGGTAAACCTAAAAAGCCTTACATGCGTACCTGCATACATATGCATATATACTACTACCTCCGTTCCAAATTATAATTCATTTTAGCCATTTTAAATATATAGTATTTTGCTATGTATCTAAACACGATGTACATCTAGATGCATAGCAAAATATATGTATTTAGAAAAATTAAAACGAATTATAATTTGGGACGGAGGTAGTACCTAGATGCATGCATACCCATGCACGTTTAATTTTCCTGATATACACGTAAACCATTTCTTTTTCCCATATACATGTACGAGTACTAAGCAATTCTAATTTCTACATGTAAATGTTTTCCTCATAGATCCTAGTATGTTACTATTGACACTTGATAGAATAACGATAGCTAGTTATATGCTAGTTCGAGTCAGAGCTTACGTGAGTTACACTTGTTCGATATTCTGACGACCTATGATATGGCTCCATGAGTGTCTGACTGTCTGAGTGAGTGGTGACTAACTAGGCTCTCACGATGCGATGTGGCTGTCTTCAGCTCAAGGACATGGTGCTCAAGTTCTCCGGCTCCAGAAAGCACCATCAGTACAAGGGGACGGCCGGGACCCGGTCGTCGTTCAGGAGCGGCGGGGGCAGCTACCGCCGCCCCTACCCCGGCTTCATCGATGACACCGGCTTCACGCCAGCGGCGAGCAGGGTTGTCGGCGAGGACTACTACCCGAGGACCGGATTGGCAGCGGCAGGCGCCGGCGGGACGCGAGCCGCGCCGTCGGATACGTTCAACGTGACCGGGAGGCAAGCAGCAGGCAAGAGCCCCGGCGGTAGCGGCTGGGTCCCGAGCGCCGGGGAGGACGTTGTCGCTGTGGAGGAGGCCGCGCCCAGGGAGTGGACGGCGCAGGTGGAGCCCGGCGTCCAGATCACCTTCGGCACCATCCCCACCGGCGGCAACGATCTCAAGCGCATCCGCTTCAGGTGTGCTGTCGCTACACTTCTCACTGTTTCCTACCTTGTTCGGATTACTGTGACCATGTCAGAACGAACTCAAAAGTTCATTGATTCTTGCGCTCGACTAACTCCTAATTGCCCTTGCCTGCGTCCTTTAATTTTGTGCAGACGGGAGATGTTCAACAAGTGGGAGGCGCAGCGGTGGTGGAGCGAGAACTACGACCGCATCGTGGAGCTGTACAACGTGCTGACGTTCAGCGGCCGGCAGCAGGGGTGCTCCACTCCGGTGTCCTCCGTTGACGACTCCGTGCTGGTCGGTACACGCGCAGCGCGCATCCTTCGTCACTCGAACTGATCATCGTGGCAGCTCCGCTGTAACCTGACAAGGTGTTGTCGACGCGTGCAGAGAGAGTCGTCCTACTCCCATGGCGGCTCGACGAGCAGGGGCAGCCCGATCGTCGCGCCGCTGCCTCCGCCTCCTCCTCCTCCACCGGCGGCGAGCAAGGAGCCGATCGCCCGGAGCGCGTCGTGCAAGGCAATGGCGCCGGGGTCCTCGTCGTCGGCGCCGTACGCGGCCGCGCCGTCCACCAGGGCGGCGTACTACCCGTCCACGGCCGTCCCCGACCCGTCGGACCACGTCTGGGCGCACCACTTCAACATGCTCAACTCCGCCGCCGGCACGTCCGCGACGGGCGGCGGCGGCGGGGTCTCCTCGTCCTACGACCCGTCGCGCGCCACCATGTCGTCCCGGGACGAGGCCTCCGCGTCTCTCAGCAACGTGAGCGACCTGGAAGCGGCGGAGTGGATCGAGGAGGACGAGCCGGGCGTGTGCCTCACCATCCGCGAGCTCGGCGACGGCACCCGCGAGCTCCGCCGCATCCGCTTCAGGTACGGCACCGATCGATCGATCGATCATGGACTCGCGAAAGCATCGCCGGCTACTCGATCAAACCTTCTCGATCGATCGCACACCTCACGCCCGCTCCATGTTTCTGTGGTGTTTGCATTGCAGCCGGGAGAGGTTCGGCGAGGACAGGGCCAAGGTGTGGTGGGAGCAGAACAGAGAGAGGATACAGGCGGAGTACCTGTAGCGGGAGACGACGGAAAAAGGGATGCGAATTGCAGGCTCTGATGGGGATAATCAAACGTGTTGGGGGGATAGATATTAGGGGGATAATACCGCTATACATGGCGAAAAGGGTGTGAAGGGTGAAAAGAAAAACAGGTGATGGTACTTGGCTTTGGCTAAGCTTGTACATGGTGCTTTGGGGGTAAACTTGGGTGTCTAGCTAGATGGATATGTGCTTATTACTGTCCGGTTTAGTTACCTTGCTATGCACCTTTTGGTTCCTTTCGTGGGTTAAATTTTTGTTAATTTTGGTTCTCCGTTTTCTTGCTTGGGGTTATGTAAGTAGTCCTCATTTTTGTTGTGAGTAAAAAATAAGCTGATAGATTATCGTGGGGTTTCTGAGTAATGCAGGAACGTAGATGTTCTCTAGAGAACGGTCAGGATTCAGATGAAGTGAAGTGCCGGTTTGAAGGTTGAAAATTGAATGCATGGATTTTACATGAATTTTGCAATTTGCAGAGCAGTCAGGAACTCATCAGGATGACCTATGCACTCCTAACTTTTATACTTTTATGTACATTTGTATTGCAAAGCATGTATATTTTACAACTAACGTGTTTCTTGAAGCAATTTTTTTAGATAAAATAATATTTTAATATTCTGGCCTCTAAATCACAGTATGAAAAATCCAGCCATAATTAAAAAAGAGAACTATGTATGGAAGAAAAACGATAAATTTAGTAAACAACTTATTAGAAATAAAGTCTATTACTAAACCACCATCCATTTCATTGTGAAGATCTCCATAGCCATGGACTCCAAAGCTCGACAAGCCTATGATACAGGGCTCGTTTAGCACAGCTTCGCGCTACAGTGATGGAACATTGTGCTGTACTGTAGCATAAAGCAATAACGGAAGCCGAGGTGCTATGGCTAACTGGATGGGGGGAGAAGCTGGTGGAGCTGGATAACGTGGCTTCACTGGCTCCGCGCTACAATACAGTACTGCTATAGTAAATAAAGCTGTGCCAAACGAGCCTATAGTATTCATGTCTTCCTCCTTCTAAAGCAAAACCCAAAATTTTATCTAGTATGTCGCCCTGAAAGGGAATCTGCAAACAAAGTTGTGGGTTCATTTTATCAAAGACAATATTATTTCTACTTAGTTACATGGTCCAATAAACAACAATTACGCATGTAAGTATTAAATTTTTTTTCCTTCCATTTAGTCCATTACGTTTGCACAAACAACACAAACAATATAAGTTAACTGAACATCTTACATTATGTTTTTCTAGTATCTGATTTTGACGCTTAAAGTGGGAAAAGAACGCCACTTACCTTACCATTTGCGCCAATGTTTGTGCTCCCGTCTTCCTCCTCTTCAACTACGGCGATCAGTGACAACGCGAGCGAATTTTGTGACGGGGACAATGGTCAGGAGGAGAAATGTTTGTCCAGCGAAGAATCACATGGCATGCTGCTAGCCCACTCCACGTACGGCCCAAAATAGTCTTGCAAGTCGCTGCCACCAAAAGCCCAAGAAAACCACGGGTCCACAGTGGCTGCCCTCTCTACCAACCGTCCCTTTCGGCCGTTCCCCACAACCTCGCCTATCGCCGGCGTCCGGCGATCGCCGGTACCCCGAGGATGGATGATCCATCCACGTGATGGATCCGCCAGCACTCTCGCCGCGGCCCCCTGCGGGCGAGGGGGCACAGCAAGAGGACCGGAGCGGGCGGCGGCCTAGGTCTGCTCTCCGTGGCGCCCTCGGAGTGGCCTTCCCCATCGCGGCCTCGTTCCTCTTCTCCTTCCTCGTCGGGCTCGCTGGGCTCGCGCTTGGTGGCCTCTCATCCACTGCATCCGTCTCCATGCCCTCCACCTGCCGCATCCTCTCCACCGGTCAGCCGCTACCCCCTTCCCGATTTATTTCCATAGCTGCAGCTTTAGAGCTTAGTGATTTGGTAAGGTTTGGGCAATTAATACCACGGATTAGCTGCTCTTGTGATATGCTCCAAGATCTTACTGCAAGTTTAAGTCTAGTTTATTTTTTGATGTGCATAACGTTTTCGGATTCGTCTGATTTCTCATAGTTCAGATAGTGTGAACTTACTATGTTAGCTTGCGAATTGTGATGCACGACCAGGGTCCTCCTACTAAATACTGATAGATTTCACTACTGTACCACATCTAGTATGGTTATAATGTGATTGTGCCTTTCAATTGTTTAGATGAAATTGTACATATATATATGTTCCATTTGTGCTTGATGTGTTTGCTGGTACATTGTAGGCGTTGACCTTAGGTCATCAAAAGTTTGTGAGCTTGGATTATTGAACTATAGAGCTAAGCATGTCTTTTACCCATCAAGTAAGAGAAGATTCCTCTGCCACGATGACTACTACTGGGCTTCAGTTTTCCAGGTGAGAATTTGTGCTATAATGTACTTTCCATGGACCATGGTTGCATCTCTAGTTGAACTTCTGAAAATGTCATTAAAGCTGTCAACTGGCTAAAATTTTGCATTTGAAGTATTGGATGGAGTTGTGTAGCCATTGTCATACTCAGTTCCTCTAGATCTAGCCAGTGCATTACTCTATTTTCGTTAACAGTGTTTAGATGTTATGCACAGTTTCTAGTTTGCTTGAAAAGCTTGCAAATATGCAAAGAAAGGCAAAACTTGTTTACATGCTGAAATGTTGTGCATCGTCTTTCAGTTTTTCACAGCGACCATTCATGCTTGGTGTTTTATCGTTGGCTTGTGTTATGTGTTTAGTTGACCGGTTATCGTTTGTGTTGTGTTGATTTTAGGTTGAATACACAGAATATTTTTCTGGCCAAGTATCTTATGCTGTGGCAGAGACCCCGAAAGAGGCTCTTCCTCATAATTGTCGACCTGATTTTGGTGCTGCGTGGTCTACAACATTAAAGTTCAAGGTATTTTACTTTGAGTTATCTTATCTAGTTCCTTGTAAGATGTGATATCTACTTCCTATATCCTAACACAGCATAACTTCACAAGTTCTTTTAAGGATTTCTCCGGCTCTTATGTGAATCTTCAGTTATGCCACCACCTTTTGCTTGTGTCATGTTTAGTTGTCAGCTGTCATTTCCACATTGTCATTTCGTGACCTCCTTCATTTGTAGGTCAACGAATCGTACAGCTGCAGATATACGCTAGGCAGTAACAAGGCTGATATTCACTCGGACAAGCTATTAAATTGTACTGCTGAGGAACCTTCAACAAGGGAGATTCTCAAAAGGATACTTACACTGTGAGTATTATGCTTTTTCCCAAAATCTTGCTTGTTAGCTACTTGGCACTGCAACATATGACAATAGTGAGCTAATCTAAATGTGACCCCATGAAACTTAGATGGCTAGAATTGTGGAATCTGTTGCTAGATTATTGCTCTAATCTGTTCCCAGTTCTTTTCTAATTTGTTGATCAGATAGACGAAGTCAACTATGCTCGTACTGCACTTTCACTATATTTTAAATATACTAGCAACTTATTTGTGCCCTTTCTACACCTACACTAATTACCTGCACATCTGTTTAATTGGAAATTGGTTCTTTGTTTTCATTTTAGATGGATGCTGCCATTGTTTTCCACGTAATTTTGGCTGATTTTACATAATATTAATACAGGTTTTCAGAGTCGTATGTGTCACAAGATTTCAGTTCAAAACGAATGCTTGGATATGTAGCAGCAGGTGTCTTGCTCGGCATGTTGAGTTCGATGTTTATTACCGTCTTATTTAGAGGCTGTTATGGATTATTGCTTGCTGCTGCTAAGTGGGCCGTGAGGAAGCATAGCATATGGGTGTTTGCTGGTCGGTTGAAGCGCGCTTGCCTTCTTGTCGCATATGTATCTGCTGTTGGCTGGATTACCTTGCAGTATAGCAAATTTATCGGATTGAAAGAACTTTTGTCGGATTCTGAACTCATGGAGAGGTTCTTTTGAGCTGTAGATGTATGTGCCGGTGTATATTGTTGTACTTGTAATAGCAGTCGGTTCTTAAGAGGTCTTTTAGGTTGACCTGGAACCATCCCCTGCTGTGCTAGGATGTGCACGCCGGGAACACTGCTGCTCTCTCCGACTCTCACAGACAGACATACACGTCTTGCATGCCACAGTTTATCAAGGATAGCTAGCTAACGTCACAGATGATGCATCTTTTTTTCCTTTGGAAATGGTAAGAATTGTATACTGCAAACTGCTGAGAAAGATTCCACTTGAATACTTCATGACCAACTCTCAATACACTTGCTTGTCCTTTTGGCCCTTTTCTGATTTGGCGGGTGTTCCTAATTTGCTTCAACTACACGTGCTGTACCTTTTGCTCCAAACCATAAGATAAACTGTTTGAAAAGGCACGTGTAGGTAGCTAACATCACAGTTATTCTGGAATTCCCAGCCTTGTAACCATAAAATGCCTTGTTTGAAAATAATGATAATTTGAACCGGATTCATTTTGCGTATGATTGTTGTTCTAGCGGGGTCAAACTAACTGCACTGAAACCTGCTTTTAGAACTGTTGACGCCAGATTTTTTTGACACGTGTTGAATCGGCGTCAGAGGAGAGGTTGGCCGATACGGCAGGTCCAAAGGCTACAGTAAAGAATCGGCCGATTGAGCTAACAGTTGGAAATCGGCCGATTGGTGATACGGCTTGCGCCAACAAATTGGGGCCACAACAGAGGATCCCGGTCAAAAGTGGCTTGATGTTGGTCAACAGAGCAATGCTAATTCGGTCAAGAAGCAATTGGAAAAGTCTTGATTGGATTTTGATTGGATTAGGAGACGGCGGCGGAAAATTCTGCGGGAGTCCGTTTCCTTTTTAAAGATATTATAGATATAGTAGTTTTCCTGTTTTAAATAAGGTTGTAACAAGTCGTAATCGACCAGGAGTCCTAGTTTTAGGTATAAATAGGAGTCGCTAGGGCTTTGCAGAAAAAGGACATCAATCAACAAAGCACTTCTACTTTTTTCTAGTAATTTACTTTCAAGTCGGCGACTTCGCCAATACTTTTTTTTTTCACGAGTTCGTACGGATTGGCAGGGCTGCATCAACTTGATCTCCGGCCAATTGGTAGGTTCCGCTTATCGAGTAATATCCGAGCTTTAACTACGGGCGCATCGCTGTGGTTTCGTTTGGATTTATTCACCAGTTATCGATATTTACTGGAATTATAGATTTTTCCTGTTGTTCTAGTATTATCACCAGTTATCCAGCTTGAAATTGAAGTTATCGGCTTTATCATCGCTTTTCTTCGTTCATCACCACATAGCCAATTAGATCTATTTTCAAGTGTTGCATCTGTAATAATTGTTTAAGTTGCTCCAGCAGTTTCTTTGCAATTATTACGCGGTTATCGGCTGATCCATAGCCGATCATCTTCATAGCAAATCGGCCGATTCGCCGATACGCTCTTAGGGACAGATCGGAACCCCAGCCGATCAGAGCGCCCTGAATTTAATACTCTTATTTCCTTGTCAATCAACAGGTCAGATTGACTGGCACGCCGCGCGAACCGCACCAGGGCAATAACCCGAACAGGAGCTAAGCAAATTCTCCCGGGTCGTGTGTCCGACGCTGAAGACCATCGACCGATTCCTGTGTGGCCGATTTTAGCGCCAACAAGCACTAATACATAATGGCACATTTGTAATACCTGGGAGCATTCGTCAGGATCCAATCCAGAAGTCTCGGAGTGTCCTTTGTCCCGAGGAAAATTCTGTTGGTGCTACAGCATGACTCTATTTCGCCCAAGCTAAATTGGTCTTAAGGCATGTCTAGAAACCTTTAGAATCGAGGACTTTCCTTGGAAAGAACACCGAATCCTCTAAACTCCGAGCACGATTCCACCTAATCTTCCAATTCTCAGTAGACCCGCTTGAGCTTGACCGCGTCTTTCCGATTGGATCTGGTGCGTCGTTCCCAATTTGCTGCAACCGCACCGCACGTGCCTGCACCTTTCCGTATTCGATCGCCATTTTTCCAGCCGCGGCGAATGGTCAAGTCGCCGCCACCCGGGTTGAACTCCAACGGCGCATCCCGTGGCGTCCAGGCTCACCGCACCGGGACCGACGGCCAGGACCCGTCCCCGCATGGCGCCGCCCGTGCTCGTCTCATCGGGATGGGATCCAGCAGCATAAACCTCGTCGCGGTGAGGTCAACCACGGCAAAACCAATCACGATGCCTCGCGAACGGACCCGGAAGCCGTCCAAGCCTCGAAGGCTCCGTTCGTTGGTCACGCGCGCAGCCGTTGGTGGGTTGGTCTCTCTGTTGCTTGATTGCTTCGGTCACGTCGTCTTCCTGCACGGCACGGCACTTGGAGAGCACGGCTAGCCACCGGCCGCGACGGCGCTCCGTCCGGGAGGCATCCCGCCGGGCCGCCCGCCCGGCCGAGCCCAGGACGCGCCCGTATAAAAACCTCACACCCAACGGAAAGGGTCATCGTCCCATGCTTACAGCAACGACACAGCACAAATCATCAGTTCCGTAACCTCGCAGACAAAAAAAAAAGAATTCTTTCTTGCACAAGCCTATTGTCCCAGACACAGGGAAAGGAGTCGGTTGCGATTGGTTGCTGATCGCAAGCCATGAGCTCTCGCATGGCCGGGGCAGCGCTCCTGCGCCACCTGGGCCCGCGCCTGTTCGCGGCCGAGCCGACCGTGTCCGGGCTCGCCGCGAGGGGCGCCATGCCCGCGGCGGCGAGGATCCTCCCCGCGCGGATGGCCAGCACGGCCCCGGAGGCCGCCAGAGAAGATGCCGGTGCGAAACAGCACGGCGGCGGCACCGAGCAGCAGGAGAAGGCAGCCGGCGGGCAGAGCAAGAAGGCCATCGTCAGCTACTGGGGCATCGAGCCGCCGAAGCTCGTCAAGGCGGACGGCACGGAGTGGAGGTGGCCCTGTTTCAGGGTGAGCACCGCGCGTTCTGCGATCACACTCTGTTTCATGACGCTTGCATTGCATATTTGCATATGGTTAGCTATTGCGATCTCTAGCAACGCGTGACCGTGACGACGACCTTGTGCAGCCGTGGGACACGTACACGTCGGACACGTCGATCGACGTGAAGAAGCACCACGAGCCGACGACGCTGCCGGACAAGGCGGCGTACCTGCTGGTCAAGTCGCTGCGGGTGCCCATGGACCTCTTCTTCCAGCGCCGGCACGCCAGCCACGCGCTGCTGCTGGAGACGGTGGCCGCCGTGCCGGGCATGGTGGGCGGCATGCTCCTCCACCTGCGCTCCCTCCGGCGCTTCGAGCACAGCGGCGGCTGGATCCGCGCGCTGCTGGAGGAGGCCGAGAACGAGCGGATGCACCTCATGACGTTCCTCGAGGTGACGCAGCCGCGCTGGTGGGAGCGGGCGCTCGTGCTCGCCGCGCAGGGCGCCTTCTTCAACGCCTACTTCGTTGGCTACCTTCTCTCCCCCAAGTTCGCGCACCGCGTCGTCGGCTACCTCGAGGAGGAGGCCGTGCACTCCTACACCGAGTACCTCAAGGACCTGGAGGCTGGCGTCATCGACAACACGCCGGCGCCGGCCATCGCCATCGACTACTGGCGCCTCCCCGCCGACGCCAAGCTCAAGGACGTCGTCACCGTCGTGCGCGCCGACGAGGCGCACCACCGTGACGTCAACCACTTCGCATCGGTACGCACGCTACATCATATAGCCGAAAGCATTTTTTACTTTGTGCGTTGATGATGAGAAACTATGAGCAGTTTGAGCTGATTGGGTTTCTGTGTACGTTTCGCAGGACATCCATTACCAGGGGATGAAGCTCAAGGACACACCCGCGCCGCTCGGGTATCACTAATCAGTCGATGCAGCCTGCTCAGTTCAGCATTTTTACCCATTACTATTACATTATACCGGTCGTAGTAACATTTTGTGCCAGCCAAGTTGGTTAGTAGGTCAGGACTGGTTTGCTACTTGTTATTGAGCCAGTTGGCTATGTTGGTTGTACTTTGTACATATTATTGAAGCTATTTGTAATAAAAAATAGAGGAATATATACACTACGATGTGCAAAAAATATGTGAGCTACTTGGGAAACAAATGGGACCACTAACATCAAAAATGGTTAACCAGTTTCAAACAGCACCTTTCGTCTCAGTGGCATGAAACCAAATATACCATACGCAAATCTGAAATCTCACCATAATTTCATAATTGCAACTAGCCTCCTGGCGTCTTCTTTTTGTCAACCTTTCTCCTCCCCAACTTTCTGGTTTTATAAACTTTTTCCACAAATATTTTTCTCTCGAAAAATTTTTATAGAACAACTTATCAGGAAATATTTTTTATAAAAAATATAAAAAATTCAGCAAAGCTCTACAAATATGAAGCTTTCTTAAATAAGCCAAAAAAAAAATCATGTGACTTCAAGAAGCAATGACGAATAAGGTCAAGGCAGCACGGGATCTCACAAGAAGACCAACTAAAATGAAAAAATGCGGTGAAAGGCTGGCCCCAAGCATATGCTTATATACCAACACCACGGAGATAATGTCAAGGGTATGGAGCTCTAGGATGCTTACACGGCAAATAATGGTTTTCTTTTGCTCTCCACCATTTTAGCTAAGTGATTCTTGGTGGCAAGGGTGATGTCAACCCCAAAAGAGTCTCTTTTGATGTACCCTATTACAGGTTGTCGTGTTATAGGATTTAGCACAGTTTTTGTCCTCCTTCAGTTGTAATTTGCAACAGTCAATGGCACCACTTACATCCTTTATGGACACATAGACCGAAAAGCACAATTGAATATGTACATGTCTCAATCTTCGTTATATTCTGGTGATAGTAACCTTGAACATTTTTTGCCTAATAGTTCAAGCTCGTAAAAAGTGACAGAAACTAATTTAGCATTTTTGCAAATAAAAACAATCCATTAGAAGAAACAAAGAAAAAGAGCTACTCTAGTTGAACTCCTTTGCTGCCAAGTCCTATGCACTTGCATGCGTAAAAAGAAAATTATTTTTCTTCCGAGCAAAAGCAAAGCTGATTATAGTACGCCTTGAAACAAGCAGCCGAAAGGTCAAATGATGGATACACAAAGAGTAAACAAACGGTATACTATAACCCGTACCTACACTTAAACAAACGGTATACTATAACCTGTACGGCTGTACCTACACTTTCTTTCTTAAACCATGTGCACTGTAGTACTAGTAATTAGTTGGCTACGAGACATAGGAGTAACGTGCATGGAGGATCTATTATCCGCCGGTTAGTTGCAGCAATAATATAATTTGTTTCTGCACGCGGTATTCATTGCCTCAAAGTATTCATCTGATGAGTGCCGAAGTGGTGAGGGTGACATATATCCTTCTCAGTTCTGCACCCTTGGACAGCTCCAGAAAGCTAAGATAAAATTGCCCCTACCTAGCAGGGTCCTGGAAGTTTCTGACTTATGCTTTGGCTTAAGCTTTGGGGACCCAAACAAAAGTTTAGTTCAGTGTGTGTTTAAAATAACCGTCTTTAAAATTACCCAAGAACGCTTCTAGCACTGAAGATTACTATGCTATACTACTAGTGGCGTGTCTGTGTTGCCAGATTTTTTCTTAGCGGGAGGTCTGGAGGATTCTAGTATTATTGACCCGTCACTCTATACTGGCACACATGCTTTATTTGGTCGTGATCGTCCTATCCATCTTTGCGTGTTATTAGAGAAATTGTGTGGTTGTTTGCCATTGATGTGGTTCGGTTCTGCAGTCGCTGACCTTGTCGTTTACCTTATGAGCATGAGCAGTAGAATAGAATATCCCGTCCGGCTGCCACCACTACGGCTACTTGTCGTGCTCCGACTGGTCGGTCAAATCATAGTGCCACCGCGCTGGATCGAGCTCACCTCAGCGCGCAACCACCCCGGTCGCGGCGGCGCTGCTCGATCTGTCCGAGAAGCTTCACCGCCGGCCGAGCCCAGGCTCCTCGCTCCGGCCTATAAAACCACTCCACAATCAAAGGATGTTTCGGTGTACCAGCACAGCAAAAGCACTAAGCCATCTGATCGCAACACAGCCACAAACGCTTCCAGTTTCCTTCCAGTTCCTCCCAAGATTTCGCGCCACTTGCCGGTTCTGAAGCAGGTTCAGTAGTTGCACGGCACAGCAATGAGCTCCCGAATGGCCGGAGCAGCGCTCCTGCGCCACCTCGGCCCCCGCCTCTTCGCGGCTGAGCCGGTGTCCGGCCTCGCCGGGAGAGGGCTCGTGCCCGCGGCCGCCAGGATTCTCCCCGTGCGGATGTCCAACACGGCCGCGGAGGAGGCCGCCAGAGAAGCTGCCGCGCCAGAGCAGCAGCACGGTGGCAGCACCGAAAAGCCGAAGGCCGCAGATGGGCAGGAGAAGAAGGGCATCGTCAGCTACTGGGGCATCATCCAGCCGCCGAAGCTCGTCAAGGAGGACGGCACGGAGTGGAGGTGGTTCTGCTTCAGGGTGAGCAGAGCACTGACCAACACATCTTTTTTCATGCAACCACACACGATTTTTTCCATCCCAATTTGTGATCGGACTCTCTGATAGTTTGCTGTTCGTTGGTGTGCCCGTGCAGCCATGGGACACGTACAGAGCTGACACGTCGATCGACATGAAGAAGCACCACGAGCCGAGGGCGCTGCCGGACAAGCTGGCCTACTGGCTGGTCAAGTCGCTGGTCGTGCCCAAGCAGCTCTTCTTCCAGCGCCGGCACGCCAGCCACGCGCTGCTGCTGGAGACGGTGGCGGCCGTGCCGGGCATGGTGGGCGGCATGCTGCTCCACCTGCGCTCGCTGCGCCGCTTCGAGCACAGCGGCGGGTGGATCCGGGCGCTGCTGGAGGAGGCCGAGAACGAGCGGATGCACCTCATGACGTTCCTGGAGGTGGCTCAGCCCAAGTGGTGGGAGCGCGCGCTCGTGCTCGCCGCGCAGGGCGTCTACTTCAACGCCTACTTCGTCGCCTACCTGGCCTCGCCCAAGTTCGCGCACCGCTTCGTCGGCTACCTCGAGGAGGAGGCCGTGCACTCGTACACCGAGTACCTCAAGGACCTCGAGGCCGGCGTCATCGAGAACACGCCGGCGCCGGCCATCGCCATCGACTACTGGCGCCTCCCCGCCGACGCCAGGCTCAAGGACGTCGTCACCGTCGTGCGCGCCGACGAGGCGCACCACCGCGACGTCAACCACTTCGCATCGGTACGTACTCTGGAGCTTTCAAGAATTCACCCTGCTCTGTGTGTCCAGGTTTGACCAACGTCAGCTAATCAATCGGTTCATCTGGATCGATGATTCGTCGTGCAGGACATCCATTACCAGGGGATGAAGTTCAAGGACACACCTGCGCCGCTCGGCTACCACTGATCAGTCGATATGGCTTGCTCAACTCAGCAATGTTGTTACCTGTTACCCACACCTTGTTTATTAGGATCAATCGGTCTGCATGATTTCTGGGCAAATGATCAGTGTCTTCATAGTTTCTGCCACATAATCGAGTCTGATCGATTTACCACTTGTAAGAGAATGAATTGGTTCTTGGTGTTGTGTCTATGTAACACGTGTCCTACTGTACATATTAACGAGAGGCATTTATCCACTACTAGATTTGCAGAATTTGCTGAGAGTTTAGTTAACATGTGGCCGAGGGGTCCTTGCATTTTTTTTATGCATTCGTCAGTTTTGTCTGGTCGGTAAATCTTCGTCGGCAATTCCTTTTCACTCATGGGAAATGGACCAATCATAGTAACGCACCGTCGGCCATTAGCATGAGAAAACAATACAAAGTTTAAACCCCGTCGGCCACCTGCGAATAACTCTTGGAAATTATCAGTAAGATCTTTTTAGTACGAGTAGTGAAATCTGCCATGCATTGCAATTAGCACTGGTTTGTCATTTGCAGGGTTATGTCCGAATGAACTACTTCAGCTATTGCCTGTGCCTTTTTCTCAATTGAGACATGTTGCCTAACATCCTTGTCGTTGAGACGCGTCATCACTACAGGAAGACACATTTGACATGAACCGAGATGCGCGTTGACCGAGAAGACCTCACAATGAAAAAAAAATATAGTCAAATACAACCTAATTTCAACACTGTCTGACCAGTCACGAGCAAATTCATTTCTTTATTGTTTTTCTTGTGAATAATATTACATTATTATACAAACTTCAAAAATTTGCAGAGCAACAATTGAGTTTTTTTAGAGCAACTCCAGCAGACTCTATAAACAGCTCCCTATCCCAAATTTAGAGGGTTAAAGAAAAAATATGCACTCTAGCAGACCCTCTACTAGACCCTCTATTTTGAGGAGGCATTCAAATTCCCTCCTTCACCATCCATTCCTAGGGGGTCTCTAGGGAGCCCTCTATTATAAGTTAAAACCAGCAAGGTGGCCCGCGCAAATAGCGCGGGTACATAGCTTTTTCATACTAACATTTGGTGTTTATTTTTTTATTATTTGGAGATCAAGTAAATTTCTAGACCATCGAAGTTATAACACCAAGGTAAATCAATGTCATTGTAACGTCATAGTCACAGGTTAATATAAGGCCATTAAATCATCATAAAATTTAGTGCTATATGTTCTTTTACCTTTTCAACTAACGTGGTTATTTTTAAAGCCTCTTAAGTCTCGCATGCTTTATTTTTGTCAAATGTTGTATAGTCTAAATTCGTATGATCAGTGGATCTATTTGTAGTTCATATATTTTTAGTTTCAACATCTAATGAAATTAAATATTTTCTTATAGATCAATTGATTAATTCATATTGATCGAAGTGTTTATAAATATTTACGTAAAAAATATAGATATTGTATGATCTTAAATTTTTCTCATCACTGAACTACCATCTGGTTTGCAGATAATATCTTACCCATGCCGTCTAAATAGCATAGTGCAGGCTTGCAACCCTCGTGGGCGAAGCTTCCCCGAGTCTTAGCCTCTCTCGTCCCCTTCTATTGTAGCTCATCGAGATCCCATCACTTCCGGCCCCCTTCCTTCGGCGCCTCGCTTGCGGTGAGAGGGAGGTGTGCCAGCCTCCTTCTTCTAGTGTATATTATTGTATATTATTTATAATTTGTTATGCTTGGATGGACGCTCGGCGGCAGCGCTGCCGGTCCCCTGCTGTTGTGGCCATTGTCAGTGCCGTCGACGTCCTCGTCGCCATCTCCGTTGCTATGGCTTGCTGTGGTTGCTGCAGGGCGAGATCGAATAAAGGTTTCTTCCCTCCCTCTTCTTCTTCCTTTTGCTCTGCCCGACCAAATCTCGCCCCTCCGTTTCCTCTGCTCCGTGGTTCGGCTCTTCCTCCTCCTTCCCCCTTCCTCCTTTTTCCCTCCTTTCCCTTGCTTCCAGGTTTCTACCTGGATCTGGTTGCTTTAGTTTTTGTTTAGGTTAGAGTCATGGTAGATATGCTTGCTTGTGCTACTGATTTGCTTTTGTTTTTCAGGTCTTTGCTTGCTGATTTTTGCTGTGGTTTTAGTTTGCTTTTGCTCTTCCCTCGCCATTTTTTCTATTGAAGCAGCTTCGAGCTTCTTTCTCTCTGGATCCCTATGGACCTCTGTCGTTTGTTCTATTGCAAGTTTTTCCCTGGATTTGAGGACTCTACTTTTCTACCCCGTTGGCGTCGCTTTCATCTGCGTCCTTGGGTCATCGGTGTTGGTCTTCATCAACAAAGTCTTCTTCCTCTTCAAGCCTCCTGGCGGAGGTTCTCCGTCCTGGCTCCAAGCATCATTATGGGTTCCTTTGGATGTCGTGCCTCTGGTGGCTTTCGCCGGTGAGCTTCATGGAGGCGACAATGGCATTTTGCAGCTTGCCTGTGGATTCCTCTAGGTTCTCGTTTCTGCAATACATGGGGGTGTCTGCGTGTGTCTGATCGTTTGAGTCTGGTTTGTAATTGATTCCTCTTTGAGACTGCTACTTCTATAATATATGCTATAAGGGTGTTTTTGAAAAAATTTGCATAGTGCAGTCAATCTACATCTTCATTAATTTTTTGTCACCCCCTGATAAGGTTGCAGCCGGATGCCGAATACATCTGATGTCTACCCGGTTATGCTTCCCCTATCACCTAATTATGCTTTGCAATAATTAAGTGTTGTCTAATATTTAATTTTTTGATGAAGTTTTTATTATACGTAGATCAATAGCTCATTGCAAACATGTTTATTATGACTTGAAGAATATATGCCACCTTCGATCAACTCCTACATTTTCCGTACCAATCCACAGCTGCATAGCTCTATTGTGACTCTCAACCATGCCTTGTCTGAAGTTTGCCTGACAATAACTAACACATTGTATTGTCAAAGCGGCTCTATGTCCTTCCCGCTCTCATGTTGCCGGACCTGCTAATTCTTTCCTTCGCTAGTGCCAACACTCTCCTCCCTTCTCCGTCTTTTGTTAAGCCTGCACTGCAAAAAGCATGCCGTGTTGCTGTCTCTGGCTCTATTCCATGCAATTATCCATCATCATCATGGGCGGATCTAAGGGGGGCTAGGGGGATCAAGCCCCCCTACCTCCCCAAGATCAATGGATACCCCCCTAAGCCCCCCTCCATTTTTTGGATGAAAGAATGAAGAAGAAGGGGGAGGAGGAAGAAAAAGAGAAGGGGAGGAGGAAGAAGAGAGGGAAGATGAGCCCCCTCTTAGTATAATTTCTAGATTCGCCACTGATCATCATGTAACGATCTGTTAGTTTCTTGGGTTAAAGATGCTGATGGATTGAACCTCAACCACACTGGCTTCCTCTATGTTGTGGTCAGCTGCTCTCCTAACAAAACAACCATTGCTTCTTTCAGATTCTACCAACAACTGATTTGTCTTACATTCTGCACTGTCTGACATGCAACATTTGGTCACCTCCGAGCGGAGACAGGATGTGGCCAACATTCTTATCCTCACCTCCTCAGTCTATCGATGTGTTTGATGAATATTTTTTTTGTATTAAGAAAATATTCACGTAAAAGAAGTTCATAAGCTAGCCGGACACATCACATGCATATATTTGCATGAAATTAAATTGTGCAAGGTCATTGGCAGGTGGGCCGCACCTCTTCATGCTTCTAGATGATTAAATTCTTGCGTGGTTTCCTCATAAGGGCAGCAAGATCTAATTGATTTTGATTTTTGATAGTAGAGATATGGCTTCTAGAAAGATACCCCGGTGACATATGAGCTTGAAATGAAATTAATCGTGCATGTGTCAGGTTGCTTGGAGGTAGAATCTGGTTAGCGGGGCCATGCAAGCTCTATCTCAACAAATTCCAAGAGTCCGGCTGCTCATTGATATGCTGGCCCACCTGTCACTGATGAAGTTCACGTGGTTGGGATTCTGAGCTGAGATAAAGATACACATGCACTGGTTTGGAGATAGAGTCCCGGCCGGTTTAAACTCAACGCGAGTTGTTGATCCTTCCGGATAGAGATGGAATCCGGTTTAGTTTAAACGCCTTGGATTTTGCTTGGCTGAGGGTCCAAGCTCTGCCCTCTGCTGCCTATACAAAGCACCCGCGGGACCCCTAGCTGAAGGGGAACGGAGAGCAGAAGCCAAGCGCACGCAGCACAACCGCGCCGACGCACGCCCACACGCCGCCAAGACGCCGCACGCCAGCTCGCCAAGCAGCCGCCGTCGACGAGAAGCCCTGCAGCGCCGCCGCCGACGAAGCAAGCACACACGCAGCAAGTTGAAAGGCACGCCGGCCCACGGTTCATCAACTTAATCGCCTTGCCGTTCTTGATCGTCACGATGATTTACGGTGAGCACATAGCCCAGATGCGATGATCATCTGCACAAAACCTTTTTCTTCTCTTCCCCTCCGAGCGGTAGCTCAATGATCTATACTACGGCGGATGCTCCAATCAAGAGTTCAATGATCTGTACTACGGTGGAGGCTCCTGGCAATAGTCCGAGCAAATAAATCTACGTAGCGACGGTGTCCTCGGAAGGAAACGGTTACAGCTCGTCCGACCGATTTTTCCAGGATGACACGGCTATATTCAGATTGTATAGCGACGGTGTTCTCGGAAGGAAATGGCTACGGCTGGTCCGACCGATTTTCCCAAGATGGCACGACTATAATTATCCTATGGAGAGATATGGTTAGTGTTATCTTTATGTCCCTTGCCCAATTGCCGGAGGGAGTGAGATATGATTATGCGCAATGGCAATGATCCTTATTCCATCAGAGAGCAAATAAAAAAAGAGACACGTGATGGCTGGCTTGATGATCCTGCGATGGAGATGCAAATAAAAATAGAAGTGCCGGCGAGCTGCACATACATGCCAATCGTGCGTATTCCAAAAAAGCAATTGCTCCGTTTGTACTTTCGGCTAAGGCCTAAGCTGTCTCGAGAGATCAGCTGAAATAAAAGAAAAGAATTTGAGATGCCGGAAGACTATCAAATCAGTTCATCTTGCGAGCATCGTCCAAACATGATCCTAACACCGCAATTGCGGTCGAGCTCTACATGTCTAGTACCGATGAGGCTAGACGAACCTTTCAGCTAGGTGCCGACGAAGCGAGGACACGGTTCCATCGACACGTCCCAAATAACGGGACTGGATACTATTTCTGCCGGGTACCGACAAGGCGAAGGCAACACACACATGTCCATCTTGAATGAAGTTGGGCCATATGACTGGGCACCGACGAGGCGAAAGTCACCCTTTTACCAACATTTTCCGTTTATTACTGATGTGGCGACAACACTGTCGTGACCGGGTTTCGATGAGACAAAGCCACCCATACTTCTCCTACGCTCCATATATCATATATGCCACCCATACTTTTCCTACGCTCCATATATCATATATGGACGATGAGCAGATGATTTAATAACAACCATGAAAGCGCAGCTTAATCATAGGTTTTTCGTAGACTCGCTCTACGAATGTAATTAACCGGACGCGCATAATTAGCCCCGGAAATCAGCGAACTACGCAATCTCTACAAGTTAGACCTCTCCTTAAGCATCGACGCAGAAGACAGAAGAAGATGAGCTGTCGCGAGTCATGTATTCATGAATTTTGTAAAAGATCGAAATTAATGAAATATGTGTTCTCGGAAATGTGTGCATGTGTTCCTTGTGTGCAAGTTTATTATTCCTCGTCCTCGATTTTGTTTCCGTGAACACGATGAAGACGTCGTCAGTCATCGCCTAAGCGAGCTAGCAGTTAGTCGCACTTTCGCAGCGGTGGTCGAGGCCTTGGTCCAACGGTCTCATCCATTGTGGATGTTCTAGAGCATAAAAGATCGCTCTCGTTGCCCAGGCTGTATTGCAGGTAGCAGCTGCATACAGCTCGCGGCATGCTTGATCAGTTGAGCGTGGTGCCTTCTTTTAGTGTGGTGACAAAAAGATCTAAATCACTTGGTTGGTCTAAATAGCTTGGGTGGTCCGATATATGGGTGATAGCCAAGGCTCATCTTCACCTCTGCTTGTTGCCCTCTCGCTAGTGCAACAATCTTCCTCCTCCCATTGAAATTTGTCCCTGTCCATTCGCCGCAAAAAAGAGGCCCCCCTATTCCAGGCCAAGCTTAGGCTGGCGTGGGAGGAAGAAATCCCGGTTCCGGCCGCTTGCAACTGTCGTTCTCGAGAGAACGTGCACGCAATACACATGAAAGTAGCTCGTAACGGTCTTTGGCGGTGCTTTAACCACCACCGCGATGCTAACCACTACCATCCCTGCCTGGTTTCTCGCTCGGGCATCCTCCAAGGCATTCTACATTCTTAATATAATGATACACATATTTTCTACGTATTCAATAAAAAACCTCTAGAAAATTAAGGAATGCTTGCCGCCCTGGCGGCCACCATCAACCGAACCAAGCCTCGATGTCCAGACGATTGGAGAACCAAAAGTGTGATGAATAAAACTTTATCCTTATTCTAAAACAATCGCATGATAAAAATGATCAATCTCCTGCGAATGCAGGAGAGGAGAAATAAACTCTACCCTGGAACGGCATGGACATGAGTCGCATGCCTAGGGAGCCATGGAGCGGAAGCCGAAGTCGTCCTAGCGTTGTTGCCACACACGTCATCACGCACGTTACCGTTGACATAGTGTTTTTTTCAAAAAAAAATTACTAATTTTGTTGTTTTGATTTTGGTACGTGACAATGTTTTTATGGAAACTGCAGATGAGAAATTAGTAAAGAGTTGCTTATCTTATTACTTGTATATTCTCTTCATTTTATATAATTTATCATATGCATATTATTATCTTTTTTATTAATAATCTAATATTTTTAGTTGTATTTGATATGGACTCTTTAGATAAATTTAAGCCATTAGATTTTCATAAAATTTAACGGTGTAAATTCTTCTCCTTTTAGATTAACGTGAGAATTTCTAAACCCTCGATCTTAAGATTCGAATTTGTGAAGCGCATAATATTTTTGTGCAGCAGCGAAACCTACCTTTCGTTCAATCATCATGTGACTATGTGAGATGTCACTTTCACGCAACCCTATGAAATTAAATCATTGTTTCTGATATAATTGGCTGGCTATGAGATGTCATTTGCTCCATGCAACAGGACTCCAGGAGGGTTGCTTGTCATGAATGATCTAACAGTTGATTAGTTCACTCGTGTATATTGGTTTCGGATGGTTCAAATTAAATAAAGTCAATTCCCATCTAATGGTCGCCGACAACACACATGTCCTTCCATATATTCGTTCCAATTGAGGCAGGGATACTTGTATATTCTTTTTCTTTTATATAATTTATTATATGCATATTATTATTATTATTATTATTATTATTTTTTCTATTAATAATCTAATATTTTTAGTTGTATTTGATATGGACTCCTTAGACAAATCTAAGCCATTAGATCTTCATAAAATTCAACGGTATAAATCCTTCTCTTTTTTAGATTAACGTGAGAATTTCTAGACCCTCTCGGCGAATATGGTGGCTTCTTTTAACACTATTGTATTAAGATAATAGATTGAGAACTATTGCTGGAATTGAAGAAAATTTAGAAGCCCTAAAAAATAAAGACAGCCCTCACCTAGCATTTAGAGGGTCGGGTTATTGTTGGAGTTGCTCTTAGCAGCTGAAAAAAATTCAATGAATAAATGCGCGCTATGATAGATATTCTTGATACCAAGCTACCGGCAAGTTAGGGGATCCATAAATCAAACCATTGTTTTGTTGAAACCAGATTACACTATAGTAGCAGGGAGACGCAATAGCGATTAACTAACTCTGAGTTGCAATTATGCTATTTGTTTGCCACATGGTAACCGATCATTTGACTCATCATATCCATGACGGAATCGGAGTCCCGTTGAGGCGATTACACGATTGTTTATTCAGCCAATCGTTCGCGTGGCGAGCACAATGCCAGCAAAGATTAAGCAAGGTGCGGGAAGTTTCTGGCATATGCTTTTGTTTATCCTGTTCGTCACGTTTCTGTATATGCTGTTGCTAGTAGTTTGGGTTATGGATCTAATAAGCACAGCAATTTGCAAACAAAAAAATCCTAAATATAGCAGGACGTAGCGAACTACTCGTATCTGCCTCATTTTGACTGACAACTGGTCTTGGATGGTTGGAGTCTTTCTTGGCCCACAAGACAAACAGCTAGCAGAACGGAAAGCATGTCCCGTTTTGCTTTGCTTTCTTTGTACTACGTACTACTAGCTCGTACCATTCATGTATGGAGATGGTGTGAACGGAATATTCAACTGAAACGACAAAAATATTCCAATGAAGAATCACTTGAACAAGTATCTAATACTTGGAAGAAAAATAAGACCACTTTGAGCATCATCACCCAGAAAATAATTTTTTTTTTTTGAAAATTTTGCGAGCTTACATGTCTTTGAGGGAGATCTGAAGCGTGTATCAATTTCACATCACAAACAGATATAGGTTTCAGCGTGCAAACACGTGAACCTAAATCACAGGCTGTTTCCAACGAAAAAAATAAATAAATATCATCACGGGTAATTAATCAACGCCCAACTGGTCGACTTGGAGAAGAAGAAAGGACCTCCTGAGTTTCTGGAAGCCCGGGGAAGCAAGGCACCTCCCCCGTCGCTGACGGGGCGGCCCCACATACCCTGTATAAAAAACCTCCCAAAATTCCCCGCTTCATTTCCAATCTTCACCCAAGCAATCGCCGTCAACATAAGCGCGCGGCCCACCACGACTCACGTCGCATCTGCTCCCAAAACTTCTCGCAAGCGAAACCGGTGATCGCCGGCGATGAGCTCCCGGATGGCCGGATCCATCCTCCTCCGCCACGCCGGCACGCGCCTCTTCACTGCGGCGGCGGCTTCTCCCGCGGCGGCCGCGAGGCCCGCACTGCTCGCTGGCGCCGACGGCATCCCGGCGGTCATGGTGCGGCTCATGTCCACGTCGTCATCCTCCCCCGCCGCGGCCGCGGCCGCGGCAGCAACGCCGCAGGAGGCGAAGGAGGAGGCGGCCAAGGACGGAGGGGACAAGAAGGCCGTGGTGATCAACAGCTACTGGGGCATCGAGCAGACGAACAAGCTGGTGCGGGAGGACGGCACCGAGTGGAAGTGGACTTGCTTTAGGGTACGTGATCCGCGCTCCGGCTCGCTTTGATTGATGTTCGATTTGCTTGCCTGTTGCGATTCATCCCGGGGGTGAACGGATCGTCTCTAGATCGCCTCATGCAGCAGGCGTTAATGGTGATTAACTCGTTGCGGCGGCGTGGTTAATTAATCTGTTTTTCGTTGCAGCCATGGGAGACCTATACGGCGGATACGTCCATCGATCTGACCAGGCACCATGAGCCCAAGACGATGCTCGACAAGATCGCCTACTGGACCGTCAAGTCGCTGCGCTTCCCCACCGACGTCTTCTTCCAGGTTCGTGCGCACGCACAGCTCATGGCCTTCGCTGTTCAATTGACCAGTTCGGTGGTTCTTGACTTTACTAGCTACCTGGCGTGGCATGGGGTTTTAGTATCAATGGCGTCTGGATATTTTTGTTCTGCTATCCTGCTTTCTGGGAAGTCGCAACTTGTATTTGCAACGTGGACTAAATCGAGTATTTTAGCACAAACGTTTTGTGGATTTGATTATATTCTACACGATTGACAAAACAGAGGTATGGACATTTGCTACTCGATAAAATATAGGATTGCTATTTTTACTAGCAACCATCTCTTTAATTTGGCTTTAGAAGAAGAATATGATCCATTCGTAACAGTATGTGCAAATAATCTGAGTGCTCTCGAAGCCCGATCGTTATGGCACTGTGTTATAAATTTGTAAGCTGACACCGTGACGAATTGTTTGAATTGTCTGCAGAGGCGGTATGGCTGCCGGGCCATGATGCTGGAGACCGTGGCAGCGGTGCCGGGGATGGTGGGCGGCATGCTGCTCCACCTGCGCTCCCTCCGCCGCTTCGAACAGAGCGGCGGCTGGATCCGCGCGCTGCTGGAGGAGGCCGAGAACGAGCGCATGCACCTCATGACCTTCATGGAGGTGGCCAAACCGAGGTGGTACGAGCGCGCGCTGGTGATCGCCGTCCAGGGCGTCTTCTTCAACGCCTACTTCCTCGGCTACCTCCTCTCCCCCAAGTTTGCGCACCGCGTCGTCGGCTACCTTGAGGAGGAGGCCATCCACTCGTACACCGAGTACCTCAAGGACCTGGAGGCCGGCAAGATCGACAACGTCCCCGCCCCGGCCATCGCCATCGACTATTGGCGCCTCCCCGCCAACGCCACGCTCAAGGACGTCGTCACCGTGGTGCGCGCCGACGAGGCTCACCACCGTGACGTCAACCACTTCGCATCGGTACGAACTAAAATAATTCCAGATCATCAATTTTCGAAATCAGCACCACTGTTTCATGTCATTTGGTCACAGATGTTTGTTTGTGTTTAGGGATTGGTTCTGATGTCTGATTCGGTCTTTGATTGTGGCATGCAGGACATCCATTGCCAGGGCATGGAGCTGAAGGAGTCCCCTGCGCCCATCGGATACCACTGAGGCTGATTGCGCTCTGCTGAATTTTGCATCGCTAATAAGAAAATGAGTGTTTTGTTTTCATGGGAAAGCAGGCTTATGAGTTGAGTATTACTACTACAAATATTTTGAACCATTTCTTTGTGAGTGAAACCTATTTTATGTATGCCACAGAGTGGCCTTTATCGGAACAAGCAAATCTATATTGCTATGTACATATCTGAAGCGTGACAGGTGCTTTTCTGGCGTTTTCACCTGAAGTTCCTCTGTTCTTCATGTTAACTGAATTGCGATCTCTGTTCTGGAATGTACAATTTCTGCATCAGAAACTCAGCTGAACTTCCTCTGTTCTTCACGTCATCTTAATTTTTATCTGTGATGTAGAGTGCACAATTTCTGCACCAGACACTCAGCTCGTATCTTGGTTTGCAGATGTTTGAGTGTGCTATTTGATTGCATTTTCTGTTGCTTATACTTGGGCTCTGATGTACTTTGGATGGCTGGTAATGGCTCTTGATTGCCGCCGTTTGTCTCTGTCCAAATGGCAGCTAGCTAGTTAACCGTGCAGGGACCAGGGAGTAGGGGGACTCCTTCCCTCGTTCACCACCGCCCGCCGCCATGTCTGCCCTTCACCTGCAGCACCCGGCGGTCACACTCCGGCCGAGCGCCCTATGCGCCCGCGTCATCCCGCCATCCAGACCTGCAAAGCTACCACGCTGCCGCTTGCCTCCACCAACCCCACTCATCGGCGCGGAGAGCAGATTCGCCCGCGCCCCCCGCGCGTCCGCCGGCGAAAGCCCCGGCCTCGACACGCAGGTGGTTAATCGGACCGCATCCCCCCGACACTTTGAACCTGCAGGAGTGCTGAGCTAATTCTGCGCTTGATTTGCAGGGCGAGCCCGGGCCGAAGGGTGGATTCTGGACCAAGTGGATGGTGAGCTCATGGTGACTGGTTGAATGATGGGGATTTTGATTGGTTTTGCGGGATTCCGATGTGATTGTGAATGCGCTCGCGCAGGTGCAGAGCGCGGAGGCGAGGGCAAGAGTGGCCAAGCTCGGCCTGGCCGCCGTGCTGGCCTACGGGCTGTTCGACGCCATCACCTACACCACCTTCTTCGTGCTCGCCTTCCTCGGCTACGAGAAGAGTACCGGCAAGAACCCTGCGGCCAATCTCAAGGCCCTGCTAGGTGTATGTTCTCTGTGCCTTTGCTGTGTTGTTTGCTGATGTAGTGTATTTCTGCTACGAACTGCAATCCACTTTTCGATCTCCATTGCTAGTGCCAAATTAGACAGAGAAGTTCACGGTTGACAACCAAAACTAACTGAAATCAAATGTACCCTGAATATAAGTTGTGACAGAACACAATTCTGAGATTGTTTGCTAACAGATGACTTGCCAACATTGGTCTCATCTGATGTGGTTTGACAACAGGCGCTCATTTTCTTTCTGTATACGATTCAAGTTTTTCTAGTTGTCATGAGCCATGTTACAATCTGCACATTTGCCCAATGCAAAAGTGTTAGTGTCCTAAGACTGATCTTCATCTGCTTTCTGTTTATCAGATTGTTATCCTAATGTGGACCGGTAACAATGTTACAAGGCCATTCCGAGTCGCTGGTGCAGCTGCTTTGGCCCCGGTGATCGACAAGGGCTTGAAAGGTATTCAAGAGAAACTTGACCTTCCAACCCAGATGTATGCCTTTGCACTTGTGGTTGGATCCGTGGCCACGGTATGCTTCACAGTCGTTGGTATCTTGGTCCTCTCAAAGTGGGGAAAGTAAAGAGTTGCCTCTCATGCATATCCACAGTTTTGTTTTGTTGCAATCTTCTGTTTCCACGCTCATTTCCATGGATGTGAGTTTTGTACACACTAGTATGAGATTGACATGATGTATTAATTCAGTTATCCGAGGATAATTAAAATAATTTTAGTTTTGATTTTTTTTCTTTTTTGTTTCATGGGTTATAACATTAAAGGAGTGGAGTCTAAATATTTCTGGTACATAGGATAGGAGTCAGGACCTTTAGGGGTTTTCCAGTGTTGTAAAGGCTGTGTACAGTTTTGACAAGGCAACAAGAGAGATGTTTGGGTAATCTTACGGCATAAGAAATGAGATGTGTTGGTGACTTGATTAATGCTATCATCCCAAAATGTTTCGTCAGATGGGTTACTCAGTATTACATAGGTTACAGCTGGTATTCTTAACACCAAGGGGCTACGAACTCAACAATTTAGTTCTTCAAAATTTTAGCTTTGGTAAGTGTACATTCTTTGATCGTGAAAACATGATATATTTGGTGCACATCAAGTTACTAAATGTTCGGATATATGGTACAAAAAGGACATTTCAAGATTATGCATATACCATGAGTCTAGACTGTTGCATGCTGTATCATTCACCAATATGGCAATATGCATTCTACATATGTGTACAATTCAAACTTTTCAAACAATAACCAAATTTATTCAGAAATTTCTTTCAGCAGATTTAACATTAGCAGAGGGTAAAAGCAAACTTGTGCGCTGTGGACAAGCATACTCTTTACCCACAGGAAAGAAATAACCTAATATCAAAGAGTTAACTTCCCAAAACTGTCAGCTTCTTTAACAAATCTCTATATTATCTACTGGCTGATTTTCAAATCTAGCTCACATGCTTGCATTCCTCTAGAAGAAAGGGCATATCCGCCTTTAATATTCAAGTCTAGTTGGAGCGACTCTTCAGTTTTTGGTGTCCATTTGTCTTCCTTAGCCTCCTGACTTCCTAGTTGGTAGAGCTGAAAGCCTAAATTATCTTTATGGTTGTCATCAGATATAGCTTTCACCAATTGCTCGTTACTTTCTTCGCACACTTGAGTTGCATTGTCCATGAACCCTGATAGAGCTAGGTTGAAGTCCATGAGCTGTGATCTGGTTGAGTCTATGTTGTCACTGGGTGCATTTGCATCAAAGGGAATGTTTCTCTCAGCCTTCTCTAGTATTGCCCTTAAGTATTTCCCTTGGGCCTCAATTCGCATCTGCAGCTTCTTTTGCACCTGAATGCAGACATAAGCACTTGTAGTGTTATGGAAGAAAGTTTTGGAGAGCATAAATTTTAGAGAGCATAAGCTCATGGTAGTGATGTAAAACCTGTCTTACCTCAAATTGCTCTTGCAGTTTTCTTTGGACTTGAATCTGATACTTTAGTGCGTCAGCAAGTGGCATCTCTCTAATTTACATAAGAATGTTCTAGAAATGGTTAGTCCAACCATTACGCACAAAAAGTTTAACAAAAAATAGGCGCCCAATTCAGTAACATAACAAAAAAAAACTCGGCCTGCGGGGGGACAAGCCGCCACCTGAGCATTATCTTAAGAAAAAGTCTTCCACGGACCGAGAAAATCCCCGAACCCCGACCCCGCCCTGACACTAGACCGTAGCCTGGAAGAGCCCCCTGGGCCACGGCACTCAAGGCGCACACATGGCCCCGACCCACCTGGGCCACACACGGTCCTCAGGCATTGGGCAGGCCGGTCTTGACCAGTGCTTTGGCACACGGGGTCGACGAGGGGATTTTTTTATCCTCAGCCTAAAATTCGCTCCCAACGGGAGTCGAACTCAGAAGGGGGGGGGGGGGGGGGGGGGTGCCGCTGGAGTGACTAGACCAACTGACGTAGCACCCTTTGGCTCACATAACAAAAAAACAACAAAACAAAAAAGCAATCAGTGTTCTAAAAAAGAAATGCAATCAGTTCTATGCAAATTCCTGGGCCTCTCTGTATAAGGAAATTGGCATGCAAACTTTGCAGATATAGTGTGGAAATATTGCATTTACTGTAAATTAATACTTGATCTTAGCAGGTGAATTTCTGATCAGCCCCCCTATTTGGATGATTTTGTATTATTATCTACTGATAGACAAATTCCTGGTTTGGGATTTTGACTCATTCAAGTTTTAGTTTCCTCTTATTGTGATTACACTTCTACGGTCCCATGCATGCAGCAAAATAATACCTGCGCGTGTTTCATAAATCCACTATGAATGGCAACTGATGTCTCAGATTTTGTGGCCTGTGCTGTGAGAATAGGAGTTGAGTAGGGCAAGTAATATATCAGCTGAAACTAAGGTTCAAGAGAGCAAACCCCAATCATGATGTTCCTTTTGTCAGGGAACACTTTGTAGCAATTACAGTTGTCTAATTAACACAATGCATTATGCTAATTGCACCAAATATTGATTTACTTCCTGCAGTACCCAAATGGCGGGTATACCACTTGCAAGTAGTTGGACAGCAAAAGGTAATTGCGAGTTACCCTGTGTTCTTTCCTTCACCAGGAACACCTGAAACAGGAGTTGTAGTGGGAAAACTGAGGCCTTGTGCTGCAAATCCTGATGACAGAAGGAGCGAAAGTACGAAGATAAGAAGGAAAACCTCGCTGGGTAAATCCTGATGACAGAAAGAGAGGAAGTGCAAGTTTCATACCACTACCGTTGGCAAGTTCCAGCCCTGTGCTTTTCTTTCCCTGTCTTCCCAGTCTATATTTCTATGCACATCAGTATCAACGTCACAATCTGTTAGTACAGTGGACCACAAGCCTATATTTCTAAAGCAGTGAAGAAGTAGAGCTCAAACCTGAAGGTGGCTTTTCAGATGGTACAGAGTGAGGCCTTTCATGCCCATCAATCTGAGCACCGACTTGGGCGTCGCTTCTGTTCCGGTCAGCACAAGAAATGGTTAATCCAGACTACCGCAGAGACGCTCAATGAAACAAAATTCAGACGAACATGAGCTTGATTAGCTGCAGAGAGAGTGGCTGTTCAGAGAAAGAGAGAGGAATCGCACTTGATCTTGTTTCTAGCATGACTACCACTGTTCCGAAAAGGAAATTCTTGGCGCTGTTTCTCGTCAACTGTCTTCATTGCTGGTTGCGGCGCTAGGGCAATTGAATTTTACATGGGTTTTATGCTGTTTGACTATGCTATATTGAACTTGCACAAGGCTCTATGGTCAACCATGCAGTAGCTACTGCATGGTTGACCATAGAGCAGAATTCGGCTCGAACAATGCACACCTACATGCTGTACAGCAGCATCATACTAGTAGCAGATTGCAGAGGATTGTAGAAGCCATGGGCTTTTTCACGTCGGAAGCAGGGTAAACAATCTGAGGAACTGAAGCAGGACGGAAAAAGAAAGCGAGCACTCACTGTCCGGGCCGCCGAGCCTGTCGACGGCGTCGACGAAGCGCTGGTGGAGCTCCGGCGTCCACCGCAGCCGCGGCTTGGGGTCCCGCGGCATCGCCCCGCCGCCGTAGCACCCCTCCATCATTCCTTCCCGGCGATCGCCGCCCCCTCTCCTCCGGCCACACTCTTGGCTCTTGCTCAGTTGCTCTTGCTCAAGGGAATATAACGTTGCCGCTTTCTAGGGGGAAGCACAGGTGTATGTGAGGACAAGAGCAGAGCGAGGAGGGGAGCGCAGGGTGTGGCGGAGGAGGAGGAGGGCATCATGTGTGCGAGGAATCTAGGACGACTTGGGCAGCAGCAGCTAGCTGGTGGGGTGGTGGCGTGGTGCAACGCAACGCAGCGGCGCATGGAACCAAACGAAACGAAACGAACGGGCATCGCGGCAGCGCCCGCCTCCAACCGCGGGGAGCCACCTGGCCGCCGCTCCCTCAACGCCAAGGCCCAAGGCGGCGGTTGGGGGCACGTACACACCCAGTACAGAAAAATAGGGAACAAAAATTGGGGCTCATGGATTTGAAACGAAGACGAAGAAGGAAAAAAAATCCGTGTGATCCTGCCGTTTCAAATACTGCCAGTAGGACAGTAGCTTCATCGCGAAAGAACGCGGCGACACTCGTCAGTAAAAAGAAAAAAGGTAGCATTTCAGATTCGCTCGAAAGGGTCCAACCAAGGCGCGTCCAGGACGAGGAAAACTGCAGCGAGATCACGTCGGCTTCGAATCTCTGCGTGGGAACCGAACGGAACGGGTCGGGGTCGGTAACACCTGCTCCGCTGCTCATGCCCGTGCGGCGGAGTCCAGCTGTGGCTGTGCGAGCGCGCAGCACAGGCCGCGCGGAATATTCCGGCGGTGGCGCACGCGGCAGCGCGGGGAGGGCGCCGCGGCGGCTCGTGTGGGCCCGGGGGGCGAGCGAGCGGGGCGTACGGCGCAGAACATGTCCGGCGCGCGCTGATGTCGCTGGAATATTCGCGCCAGCTGTGGCCGCGAGCCGCCGTGTGACCCGCTCTCGCTCGCTGACCGCCGCCCCCTCTTGTTGTTGGATCCTCGGATCGGTCTCCGTCCCAACCTCCAAGCGTCAGGGTCCACGCATCAGGTCGCCGTCGCAGATGATTGGCCGAGACCGGCGCTTAATAAAGAACACTAACACTGGTAGATTCGAGCATCTTCGTAGCCCTAGTTTGGCTCTTCTCGTACGATGCAGCATTGTTTTCGATCAATCTGGGGGCATAAACTGCGCGTTCCTGGAAAGATTCGACGAACCACCTGTTTTGGCGTTCCTGGAGCGTCACTTTCCTGATGAGTCCAGTGGCCTCTGGGCACCGCAGCCCGGCAACCTGCCGATGCCTGATGGCTCCATTTGCAGACCATGTTGCCATCAAACCTGATCCTCAAACCTCCGTTGATAAATCGATTCACTTGAACGACCTGAATGGCTGAATCGTATTCGCATCACATCTACGGGTGCCAAACGGCACCAGTCACGAGTCAACATCACCAAGGGCTCAGATTCTCTTATTATTGGATAAAAAAAATCTCAAGCATTGCAAGATGGTACTGTAGTTATACAGAGTGCACAGGGAAGCCACAGGATTTACACATGCTGCATAGCAGCCGGACGTATCATTCGAACTCAAACAGGTTGTGATCGGGGAGCTGGATGCTTACCCGCAAACCCAATAAATATCATAACCGCAAACACGGTAAATACCACATGCAAGCGTGAAAACGGGGCAAGATTGGTTGGTACAAATGTAGTGTGGCGAAGTCACCAAAGAACGAACAGAAGGAAAATTAAATCAATAGGCATATATAGAAGGAAGGGGGCAGGCCAGCAGAGGAGGAAACCGCAGCTGATAGAGATCTTCCTGTATGAGAGCTCGAGGCTCATTTGAAGCCAAATTGATGCTTGTTGTAGTTCGCCAAGCTCTCGATGCCACCGGCTTGTGTAGAAGGTGGGATGCCCATTCCCAGGCCAGATGTCGTGCCCATGGTCCAAGAGGGCATGGCCTTCTCATCGGACCCATCACCGAGGCCGCCGACGATGCCAATGTCGGCTAGGTTCACCTTCTTCGCTGCAGTTTGGCAGAAACAATGAAATCATCAGCATTTCTTAGATTGCATATTTATATCAAGTGGATAGATGAAACAGGGAAACACAAACAAGGAACATACGTGCAGTAATGTTCAGATCAATCAATCCTCGGCTCAAGGAGTCTGCCCATATGCCAGACTTCACCTGAAAATTTTCTTTCTTTGCGCTAGGATTGGGAGCTGTCAAAGGTGTTTGGTCTGTCCTTCCAAGGTTGCTACTCGAAGAAAGATCAAAAGGGTCCTTAGCTGCTTCCTCGTTGCTAGATACAAACGCACCAAAATCAGATGCATCGGTTTTGGGAGCTGCCAAGGGCGTTTTTCTGACATTGACAGTTGAAGAAAGATCAAATGGATCTTTAGCTGCTTCTTCATTGTTTGATACAAAGGCACCAAAGTCGGATGCAGCCTCAAGGTTCTGGCCTGATGTGCTGATATTTCCAGTAGAACTGTGTGTGGGTGGTGGTACGGTAGATGAACCAGCATTTGAGCTGAAGCCACCAAATGGGTCAGATCCATCAAAACTGTTCAAAGGAATAGCACCAAAAGGATCAAAAGGTTCAGGAGCCTCGTTCTTGGATACGGTCGTATTTACTTCAGAAGATACCCCGGAACTTGGTGGTGGAATAAACCCAGTCTGTGGCGGGAATGCTGCAGCAAACGATGGCTTTTCCGCAAAAAGGTCAACATTGCCCTGCAGTAATTTTCTATTATGAACACCATGTATCGTAGTAAGTGGATTGCAGAACTACATGATATGATAAAAATATACGTTGGGACACTACAGCAGTGCAGCACAATTTTAACTGTATTAATCCTTTTCCAAGTAATCCAGATTATAGGAATGTATGATGAGCATTAGATATTTTTCCATGTATCCAGAAGTCTTAACATATAGATAAACGAACCTGGATGTTCATATTTGCAGCTGTCTCTGTACTTGTGGTTGCTGACTGGAAATCTGCATCAGCAAACAGATCGACCTGTGGTTCGACGGCACTGTCTGTTGCTAGAGTTGCTGCAGATGCATCAATGAAATCGTCCATCAAGTTTGGGCCAAACAGATCCACCTCAGTTGATTTAGCAGCAGCTTTGCCTATAGACAAAAAAAAAACAGCATTGAGAATTGCACATAGATCCTGTTGAAGAAATGCCAATCCACAGACATTTTTGTGTAGAGAGCCACCAAAGAACACTTCAGTGCCATAGTTGATGTGTTTTATGTCATATAAATTTATTTCTAAAGTATACATCCTAAGCAAAAATGGCCCTAGGTGGCATGGAGAACCCATGGACTCATGTAATCGCCCCTGAACTCTGCTTTTCTTTCTCGACTTGATGAATAACCAGCATTTGTGCAGGTTATCGTAAAATCAAAAATAGCCAACTGACCATATCCCTGCCTCAGTTAATTTTGAAAGAATTGCCATACAAATAAAAAAAATCTCGTACTTTTGACAAGGGTCAATAAAGGGCAAAAACTGCTCACCTATTACTACAGCCATACTTGATGAGGGCCTATTTGAGGTTTCCAAAACATTAATTCAGTTATCAAAAGAAATATGATTCACATAATTAATTTACGGTGTCAGTCTTATGAAAAAAAATTTGAACAAACTATGGTTCACTTCTCTCTCCTTTTCTAAAAAATAAAACATCATGCACTCAATCTGTTCATGTTTAGAACTGGCTAAAAGCCAATCATACAAGTTTACTTTTGACAAAATGTTTATTACTGATACAGTACAAAACTGTGAGCTGAACTGCTAAACTGACAATCGTAACAAGCTTTTGCGCTGAAACTTGAACATGCATCCAATACTATAGCCAAAGGCATTCCTAGTGATGAAGTAGCATAACCACGAAATAGGTAAAAAAAATTACCATTTGATCCGCGGGGATCAAAGTCATCAAAGTCACCCTCATTGTTGTTTGTGTTAGATGGGGGCTTCAAGGAGCTGGGTGAATCCTCATTCCTGGTTATTCAAACAAACCAACATTAACAATGGACCAAAAAGGATAATAATACAGAGTAAGTCTGTGGATAAAACTATAAATGTTCAGACTTCAGACATGAATAACTGAACTTGTCATGTTCAACAACATGGTTCACAACATGGCTATGCTTTTGTGACAATGAGTTGTACTTTCAAACCATATTAACTTTCATTTCACCTTGGATCTCATTGATATGTCAAGCACGTAGCAAAACTACAACCCACAACCTATCCCACTGGCTACATCAATACAGTTTTGAAACCAGCAGCCAATTACTTGGTGCATGAAGAATATGAAGTAACTTAGAATTACCTTCTATCAGGCTTTGTATCCTTTCTCAACTTACTGCCAGATTTCTGGCTGCCAGTTTTACTTGTGGAGGTTTTAACAGGTTCTTTGTCCCTGTAACTGTCACCAAATGAGTCGGCTTCCCTTGTGCCACTGAAACTGCCATAACGTTCGCCTGAACTGTAGTTACTACCAAATGAGGCTGAGCTTGACTTATATGTTATCCCTGTCGATGATAGTCCAATGTACCTTCAGCCACAACAAATATGTGTTATAGTCTTCAGATGAGTATACAACCAAAGAGAGAACAAACACTCAACAATTTTCCAAGAGAACTTACTTGTCACGGTTGCTGGCCGCCTTGTCTCTCACAGCCTTTATTCTCTCCTTGTCATTTAGGATGCCAACAATAGTTTCTACTTTCTTCCTCACATTTATCCCAGCATCTTTTCCATTAGGCTCCACATACTCAAAGCTTGAAAGAACCTTAATGAAACAATACATAAAAGAAAATGTTTAGTGGCATTCAAAATCAAACAAATGAGAGTATAATAAAAGAACAGAATCAGGCATACCGAGATCTTAGAATAATGATCAAGAATATCATCAACTGCCCTCTCAGAACCGTTGGCTATCAAGTACTCGATAATTGTCAAGGCCTGGACATAAATTCTTCTCTTAGTGAACAAAAATATTGATAAAAATGCTGAGAATACAAGTTTGCCCCCCATAGTTTTCAGTATGGCCAATGTGGAAATTATGGAATAAAAAACCAGCACTTGCTGAAAGTGATAATATCATAGAATAGTCATGAAGAAGCAATAACCTTGTATACATGACGCCAATTCGCACCTCTCTCACCAAGCCTAGTCCATAAGACATTCATTACCATCTGGCACTCAGCGCTGCAGAATTTAGAAGCATCGTTTGAGCATCAACAATAAGCAATAATAGAGAAAACACAGCATAAGGGGCAATAACTTACAACTTCTTGGTAGCGTGTGCAAGCTCTGAAAGCGCACTTCCATGGGGGCCCCACGGTTCATCACTTGTTGCATCAAGTACCTGTTTATTTAACATAACAAGGAAAAGTTACAAGGGTTGCTCCACAGGAAATTATGTTGTAAACCAATTATTATAATTTTGTATAATTAAAACAAGTAATCACATATCTACGATAATCAATTGCCACGATGGCGTATTTAAGTGTGCAGAAAAGGGGGGTGGGTCAGGTACCATTGAGCACTTAAAATACCAAATTCACCTTAAATTCTGCTGAACTAACAGAGTGACAATCCATACTTATTTTGGCAATGTAAACTCATCCATTGAAGATCTCTATATACACAAACTATTGAAATAACATAATGGAGTCACACAGAGATACACAATTAGGGAAATGATAGCTTCCTCATCCACCACATGAACCAATAAAAGCGCCGCGGCAATATTACATTAAAAAAGGGCGGATTTTTACAGAGAAACAAAGCTAAGATCTGGGTCGGTGCGAGATCCGACCTTCTGCTCAATCTCGGGGACCTTGAGCACCTTCAAATTGACCTCCCTCTTGCTGCACGAACACATACGCAACAAACAGATCAGGATCTCAAGGAATCGAATCCAATAAGCATAACTCTCAGAATCTGACAGGCCAACGAGATCATAGACAGGGCATGAACTTACATCTCACGCACAGTCTGATCGAAAACCTTCATGAAATCCATGGCCGACGAGGAGTGGCTGCACCTGGATGCAGATTATTTTGGATCAGATCTGAGCTCCGCCCGGCCGAGTTGCAGTGGCAGCAAAATGTGTGGCTCAAACTGCGCCTCGATGAGGGACACCGCGAGCGAGTCGCCGAGGCCGCTAGGGATGCCGCCGCAGCTTCCCGGATCCCAGCCTACTGCGTTACCCTCGAGGCGGTCCCCACCTCCACGGCGAGCTCCCCGGCGCCGGCGGCGGAGGGCGGGCGCGGGAGCCGCGGGAGGTAGCGGAGGAGGGCGGGGAAGGTGAACGAGAAAGGGGAAGCGGTGAAGTGGGCAAATGGCCACTTGCAATACGAGTTGGAGATGGGTGGGTAGGAGACCATCCGTGTATCTCTGGACGGTCAGGATCAGATGGGGCGTGATCTGACGGTCCACATGGCACCAGTTCTAAGTGCCATGCCACAGACAGGGGGTGATTTTTGCTTTTGTTTTTCTTCCTTTTTCTTTTTGAACAACCAGTTTTTGTTTTCTTGATGACACGAACACATGCTGAGAGCCTGAGATTGATGCTGATGTGCAGCCAGCCTGGCACACACATCTGGCTCCATTTCATAGGATCGGGGAAATATCCAAGTCTTGACAGACCAATGTGAAATCACTGCATTAATCCTTCTGTTATGAGGTACAGCGAATCCTAATCTACAATAACGTACTGGCTAGAAGTAATCAGGAGGAACTGAAATTTGAGTGATCATGGCTGTCCGGGCCGCATGCTGTACAAAATCAGTGAACTCTACCATGGCTTGACAGCATGCAGTAGCAGCATTGGACATGCAAATTCTACACCCTTTCTTCTGAGGAATTCTGTAACTGCTGAGCTGGCAACATGCTAATATCAACTATTTGCTAGTATTCCACTTGCCATCAGAAAGCACAAAAAATCGTGAGTAGACACATGGCCTGGAGGCCAAGCAAAGTATATAAGCTAAGTATGAAACACAGAAATACTATATAAGCTTTTTATATCAAAACTTTATGTACAATATTATGGATCAGCCGCGTACAGTATTATGGACCAGCAACCAATGTTACCAGCATACCAAGGAGAAATATAATGTAAATGTGATTACAACGCTAGAAACCCAAAATAGTCAACTACTGTACACATGTCAACACAAGATTATTGCTATATTGTATGATGATCTCTTCTGTGGAACATCAGCTCGATGGTGTTTTGGTGGTGATGTTAAAGGGCACATTCCTATCAACAGGTCTGGAGGCTCTGGTAGGTCTCTTTAGAACTGCGAAGGGGGGCAAAAAGATGATCAGGGATAACTGGCTAAGGATTAGTAGTGATTGTGATTGTGATTGTGTGAAACGATAAGCTGGCAAAGGATTAGTATGAAGGGGATAGAACGATACCAATGATGCTATTTTTTCATCGGATATGGTTGAAACTGTTGAAGATCCCAGTGTGGGAAGCCTTGGCTGCAGCCTTAGGCGCCGCTTCAGGAGTTCCAAACACATTCCAGAACCGCAATGTCTCATCTGCTGCAGCAGATGCCACAGTGCATCCATCAGGGCTCTGCAGAATTACCGCGAGGCAAAGCAAGCAAGCCATAAGCAATGTGTTCACAAAAATATTATGTTATGCAATACACAATGCAAGACAAGCAAAAGCACAAGTTAATGTTATGCAAGACACTGTAAGGCAAGAAAGAGCACAAGGTGTAAGGCACCAAAGATTACCTGAGCCATGAACAGGACGCGGGAGGTATGGCCATTGAGTTCGGCCATCTTAACCATCGACGGGTACTTCCACAAGGTGAGCTGATTCTGAGTGAATCCGTGTGAGCTCAGCAGTTCCCTCTCATTCTTGTTCCAGAGCAGCGCGCACACTTGCGATCCAGTGTCAATTGAGTTGAGGCATGCACCAGTGTGGGTGTTCCAGAACTTGATGCAGCGATCACCCCCACCACCGCCAGAAGCCAGCAGGTTACTCTGGAATGGGCACCATGCCAGTGCCTTCACGGCAGCCAAGTGATCCTGAAGCCTGTGCAACCATTGTGTACGCCCAGCAGACTGTACAGAGGATGACATGGACACATCCCAGATGTGTAGAAGGTTGTCATTTCCACCACTGGCCAGTTGCTGCCCTGATCCTGACCATTTGAGCCCACACACCTCCTGCTCATGCCCATGATATGTCTGCACAACATTGTTCCTGATCCTCACATCATTGTTCACGATCTTGCCGTCCATGCCACCAGTTGTCAGGATGCTGTTGTTCCATGCCAGAGAACCGACCCTCAATTCATGCACACCTCGTAGTGTCCTAAGCTGCAGAGAGAATCAATCGCAATTAGCATCTTCAGCACAACCGTAAGAACAAACTGTAGGTAATAGAACACATTATCAGAAGAGCCCAAGAAGTACCAACCAGACGGTTCGAGGTGGTGTCCCAAAGCTGGACATCAGAGGAGTCTAGGCCTACGGCAATGTGCCGGCCATCAGGAGCCCAGCTAACACTTGTGACGGGACCATAGTCGTCACCAACGGTAACAAGCTCAGATGTAGATCCATTGGAGGCATCCCAGAGGTACACCGTGCTGCCCAGCGCAATGGACAGCACATTGCTGCTTCCCCAGTCTAGCAGGTTGAGGTAGTAATCGTCAGCGAGCTCCGGAGCATCCAGAGTCCTATCTGAAGACTGCGCCAATTGCCAAGGCACAGTTAGCAACCACCATGGATCGACACTTCAAGCGCAGCACCAAAGAATGATACAGCTACACGTGCATACCTGAGGAATGTGTCGGCGCTGCTTCGCCGGCTTGGCTTGGACCGCATCAGAACGGAGATCCGTGAGCATGCTCTCAGGTTCCGGCGGCTTGTTCCGGAAGGCGAGGATTCTGGTGCGGTTGTTGAGCAGCTTCTCGGCCAGCAGCTTCCGGTACGCCTCCTTGGCCGGGGACGCAGCCACCGCCGGGTTCTCCTTGCCCTTCCTCGGCTCCGTCAGCAGGTAGTGCGCCAAGTCCATGTCCATCGCCGACCGCTCCGGGATGAACCTGTCGCCCTGAGAAGCAGAGAGGATCAACCGTTGAGACATTCCGTCGAACAGCCCTCGTGCGCGTGCGTGCGAAGAAAGGGGGAATGGTTGGGATCAAGAACTCACGTAGCACTTGGCCGACGGGTTGCGGGACCCCGTGCTGAGCGGCGGCATGTACGGCCTGCACCCGGCCTCCTGGAGAAGTCGCCGCGGCGCCGGCGTGCGCCGGCGGCCGCTCTTCGGCGACGAGATGGAATTGGATCCTGCGTCCATGTGTTAGAACTAGAAGTAACACGAACAAGGAAACAAAACACACCGCAACTAGTAGAAGGGATCTACTACTACCACCACAAGCAAGAAACAGATTCACGCAATGGTACCCTACCGCAACGCTTCTATCTAGTACCAAAGAACAAGAAACCAAAGCGAGGCTAACGATTCAACTCGGAAATCAATCAGATTTTTTTTTCAAGATCGGCACACGCAGCAGACAATTCAATCAAAGAGACTCGAAAAGGGAAGAAGAGAAGGCGCGGGGGATCTCGGAAAGCTCTGGTCGCGAGACGGCGTCGTCCCCCCGATCGCCCGGTGGATTCGCTGGCGGCGACGGAGGACGACGAGATCGGGAGCCGAGAGGAGGGAAGGATTTTGCTTAGGCGGCGGGGAGGTTTCTTTCAGGTGGCTTTTTTGGTCGGATCCGTGGGGGAGATTATACGGGAGGGAGGGGCGCAAGGGTTTGTAGCCGTAACGGCTAGTGCCCGAGGAAATTATCCGTTGGCTGGCGGCGGCGGCCCACCTGGCAGCGCGTAGCTGTGCACGGCTGTTCGCAGTTACGCATCCGGCAAGTATAGCTTAGCAAGTCTTTTTTCCCCCCAGTAATCAGGCCCGTTTTTCAGACCGTAACAGTAGCATGAAATCATTAGTTTCATTGTCGACAGTACATGGATTTATCGCACTCTGGATTGATTTCATATCAAGATAATGCAACAGAAGTTAAGTTTCTCAATTGTCAATTCACAAGTCCGGTGCTAACCCAGACACGTAAGCACAAGCCTTGGGCATTTGCATCTCAAAAAGGGCTTGTCCTATCTAGCATGTCGGTAATTCGTAGATTGTCACAGTGATCGGTTTCTCAATTGAACATGAGGCGAACATCAGCAGCGAAACACGCAGCATCCTGTATCTGCACTCATGGCTTGTGGTGCTTCAGTTCGCAACTTCAACTCAACCTCCCAGGATCGAGGCATGACCAGAGAATTCATAGTATGCAACCGTTGAAGGCTTTTCTCAGTGCGGCTTCGTCCAAATTTCTGCCAATAAACACTAGTTTGTTGACTCTCTTCTCATCAGGTTCCCAGGGCTTTGCCGGGCATCCTTCCAGCATAGAGTGCACACCCTATAATTTTGGAAGTTAGCATGGGGGGAAAACAATCTTTCTGGGCTAGCAAAAGGTGACAAAAACATACTAATAAAATCAGAACTATACCTGGAGATATTAGCACCAAATTCACTGAAGTAAATGGGCAGAAAGATAATAAATTGGCTAACCTGAAATACGAAGCGTCCAGTGGACTCATTTACTGATATAACACCCTTTAATCTGTACAGATCTTCACCTTTCTCATCAACCAGCCTCTCCAGCCAATCATTTACCTTCAAAAGGCAGCAGAAATAATCCAGCCAATTCATGCAGACACGATTTAGTAATGAAGAGATAAAGACTGAAAACTCATAATATTTCAAGCAAGTTCTTGAGCACACTGAGCTAACCCAAGTACAATTTACCTCATCAAGATCAAGTACTCCCTCCGAAACAATGCTCACACTAGTGACAGCTGAATCATGGACATGATCATGATGGTGTCCTACAAGCCAGGAGAGTAAACTAAAATTCAGACACAAATTTAACAATGCTCTCAAGTGCATGCAAAATACTGGTGGATGAAATCTCATTGTCCCCTCAATTTGAAATTTACTTGTCACCATTTCTTCATCACAAAATTTGATTGAGGATACAAACAGATAAGGTGCAGGACATCAGGCATCAAAGTATGAACTTTACCATGTTCATCTCCATGGTGACAATGGCCTGTCTCCTTGCTTTCTTGCAGTTGGACTTCAGCCTCAATCCTGTATTCAATTATCCCGATTAGAGAAGAAAGAAATGATACTGAATGTGAGGATCAAAGCCCAATACTCTTCAATACCAAAGAAAATAAGTACTACTCACCTGTCAAGGTCATAACCTCCAATTCCTAGCACAAAATCCATATCAACATCGCCAAATTTTGCCTTTTTCATCTGTGCCATCCCATTTATGATCTGCAAGAAGGAAGAAAAGAATCAGCATGAATGAATAAATCATCAGCTTTCATTCTTATTCCATGAAGTTGTTCTACCAATCTACCTTAATTTTGTTAGTTAACGCCTCCAGTTCTGCATCATCAACCAAATCAATCTGTGTTATGGAAGTTACAGAATATTAGAATAGCAAGCGATGTTTCTGAAAGTTCTGTTCTGAAACCAGAAAAATGTAGAAATAGATGTAACCAAGAACTAATAGTATTGACTCTTTTGAATCTTCTATGAACCACAAAAAATACCTTATTCAATATAACTCGGTCTGCATAAGCAACTTGTTCTACTGCCTCGTTTACAACCCATCTGGCTTTTGCTTCATTCAAATGCTTCATGGCATGCTTGCAATCGACCATAGTAACCACACCATCAAGTTTCACATATTTAGAAACCAATTCATCTGAACAGAATGTCTCAATAACAGGACCAGGTTTTGCAAGACCTGAACAATGAAATTGACTGTCAGGTGTCCAGAAATCAATAGCAGGCCCATAATGCAAGATAGGAGAACTTTCATCCATTGAGACTCACCTGTTGTTTCAATGACAATATGATCGAACTTATCCCCCTTCTGCTTCACCAACTTCAGAAGCATCTTAACAAGATCCCCTCGGACAGTGCAGCACAAGCAGCCATTATTCACCATTACAATGTCCTCAGCAACAGAAGAGTGGCTAGCGACAAGTGAGCTATCGATATCCACCTCGCCAAACTACACAAGAAAATAGAGTATGGTTCATTCATAGATTATCACTGGGTCTCAGCGTCTCACAGTGCTGAGCCAACTAACTGCAAACATCGGCCTATTGCAGAAAAGGATGTCAAACACAAAGATAACAATGGTAAACATAGTCTGAAGAATATCTTATGCACAGCTGAAATGCACAATGTTGTCCAGGGATAAAAAAAATATAGTGGAAAGGGAAAAACTTATATTCAGATTACCTCATTTTCAATAACAGCAATCCTCTTCCCGTGCTGTGAAGTTAAAATGTGGTTCAGGAGAGTTGTCTGCAAAATTATAGATTTCAGTACAATTCTCCAACCTTACCAGACAATCATCAGTGTATTATTGTATATAGGCTAATAAAGCACCATGTATCATGCATCTGCTATTGTGGTTTAAAACAATGATAATAAACCTAAATCCACAGCGGTAGCATTTCATTTCACAAGTAGAGCACGATGTTTGTACTTATATTTGGGATCGGGTGGAGAAGTGCTGAACAATCACATCAGCCGCTGTCCGAGCTGAAGGGAACTTGCAGCGGCTACAGACTACACATACATCGACACCAATCCGTAAGCACTGTACGAGAAGGGAAGGGCGGGTGGGAGGGCGAGGCGGCACCTTGCCAGAGCCGAGGAAGCCGGTGATGACGGTGGCGGGGACGCGGGTATCCAGCGCCTGCGCATCGAAGGCCGCGTCCGAGAGGCCCCGCAGGAACTTGGCTGGCGGCGGCGCCGGCCGCAGATACGGCGGCGCGAACGTTCGGAAGCGTCTAGAGAAGGAATTGAGGGGGCCGCGGGCTATAGCGGTGGCGGAGCAGGAGCTGGCAGCGGTCCTGGCCGCCCTCGGAAGCAGCAGCCGCGCCGCCGCGGCCGCCATGTCGATAGGCTAGGCTTTGACTTGAGCTCCGCGGCGGCCGCGGGGGTGGTTTCGGGGGATTTCGTGGGGTTTAGCACAAGGGAGCTGAACCGGTGGATGCTTGCAGCCTGCAGGCAGCTGCTCACACACTGTCCCTGTCTCAGCCGGAACCGTTGCTAACGTGAAGCCATGATTTTTTGAGGAATAATTTTTTTTTGAGGAATGTGAAGCTATGATTGATATGGTCGTTAATCAGAAGAAAAAACCTGTGATGTTCATTGTTCGCATCGGCTGCGGTAATGATTGTGTCTCATATGCTTGTTCGATCGTGACTTGCCTGCCAATCCGCTTGAACAAAAGAAACATTATTTCCTCTGAAACTCGCCAGTGGAATTCAGAACTGTAAGAACCATTTGTTCAGGACTCCAGCCTCCAGGCATGAACTGATGCTTCAGATCACCAGTCTCTCTCCCTGGTAGCAGGTTTTTATTCAACATCAAGCTCCATCTTCGTGCCACAAGCCCACAAGACTCTACAGAGCAACAGAAATCACGACTGAAGTACTCAATGTCAAGCCACCACTTATATATTCAGGATTTTGCGGCAAGTTGCAGAATTCACTCACATTAGTCCTAGTCTCCAGGTAAGAAATGACTCCCCAAGCATATCAGCATTTTTTGGGTCCGTTCCAGGAGGTTTACTCAACATTGAGAGTATAAATCATATAAGAAGAGGTAATTGCACCTTGGGCTCCATAGAAACAATGTTTTCAAAGAACGGTAGAACACCATGGCACCAGCACATGCAGGAATTTCAACCATAACAAATTAACAATGCACACAGCATTCACAAAGCATCTTATCAGATTAAACAGTAGAACACCGTGGCACCAGCAATGCACACAGCAATCATAATCATGCATACATCGCAACAGAAGCATCTTATCAGTATCAGATTAAACTTGCAAGAGAGAAACCATCTTATCCTAACAGAAGTTATTCGAGGTCATGCAAGGGAAATTGCATTCGCCAAGTCGTTCAATTAGAAGAAACATCACATTACTCGGTGAGATTAGCGCAAGTGCAACCGTGGTGTCACCACTTACTGGATCAACATGAACATAGATGCAACCTCATATCCATAATACTGAACATTCATACGATGCTACTACACAGACCACACCGATGTGATTGCCAACCACACTCGCCTCATGATTAGGGTCCGACCAAAAGCACAACTTAGATACACTATTAACCAATGCCACGCATCATTAGGCGAATGCTAATCGCTCGATCTGCGCGAAGACGAGAAGTAGGTGGGGAGCCCTTCGAGGGTGGCGTCGGCGCTCTCACGGAGGATGACGAAGGCGGCCACCTCGGCGTCGCTGGGGGCCACCCCGGCCGCGCGGCGCTGCGCCTCCATCTCGCGCAGGTCAGCGGCGATCGCCGCCAGGCGCTCCTCCCGCTCCCGCAGCGACGCGAACCGCGCCAGGATGTCCTCCATCTCCTTATCCTCCGCCTCGCGGCCGTTGATGCGCAGCGCGCTGTACTGCCGCGCGAGGCTCCCCTCGTGGGCCGCCGAGATAGACGAGGGGGGCGCCGCCACGCCGGCCGCGCCCTCCGAACCATTCGCCGCCATCGTTGGGAGAGAGAGAGTTCGTTCTTGGGTCGGGGAAAGTGGAAAAATATTGCTGTTTTTGCGGTAATTTTTTAATGGGCCGGATCCGGGAGAATCTGGGCCGAGCCAGGCCTTGCGGAGTTGCAGGACGGGGGGATGGCCTTCAGAAATCTCTCTCTCCCTGTCTCCCCTACCTACAGAACGCAGACCCCTCAAAAAAAGAAAAACTACACAACGCAAGGAGAGAGACGAAAAAATCCCCTTCCCTTCCAATTCCAAGATGGCGGCAACAAGGCGTGAGGGCGATGCAGTGGTATCAACGACACGCGATCCATTCCTCGAATCGTCGATCGCGAGCGACAGCTTACAGATTGATATGTTGGTGTCGTCCGCGCAGGTTCCGCCGCCACCGGCGCCGGGTCGGTGGAAGATGAGCTGGCCGGAGACGGTGGCGGGGAAGATCGAGGAGGGGCAGTACAAGGTGCGGCGGATGGAGCTCCTAAAGGCGGACATGGATCGCGAGATCGAGGTCCTGGAGAAGGTGGTGCAGGGCATGGAGACGGAGCTGCAGTACGAGCTCGACCTCACTGCCCACTGCAGCGACCTGGAGATGATGCGCAGGGCCCGCCAGCTCGCCCGCCCTCGCCCGCCGCTCTCCGAGGCGGAGGAACGGGCCCTCCGTGACATCCGCGACCTCGCGGCCTCCGCCGTCGCCGACTACGCCGCCATCATCGGCCCCGAACCCGCCTACGACCGCCCCATCAACCCCTTCAGCGACACCTTCCGCCTCCCGCTGCCCCGCGCCATGGTTGAGGTGTCCGCTATTCGTCAGAGGTGAGCGAGTTCTCGTTTGCACATCCATTGCTAGTGGGCTTGTTAGGGTTTGGGCCGAAGCATAGTGTAGGATCAGTAGAACGACCACGGTGTGAGCATTAGCGGATTGCCTCGGTATTCGTGCTAGCTCAGATAGGGATCATCGTTCCAATTGTACAAAGGGGAAGGGGCAACATGACATGGTAGAGTTGTATGATTGATGGCAGTAGAATTTGTTGCCAGCTGCGGTTGTTCTCAGTTACGTTAGTGATGCAGAGATATGGTGGGGTGGATTAGGGGCATACATGAAAATTGATTGGCAAACCAATGATTCTGCCTTTAATTGGGAAAGAACTGCCATTGCCCGCTATGTTTGCTTTGTTTTCTGGTGGTCCTTAGTAGTTAATTGGACCAAACATGTCGATGGCTCCTTGACAAATCTGCTGGCTCTTCGGAACAAAACTCCAAAAATATTTGATTTGGTGGTGGTTCATGTGTGGCAGCTGTGACTTACCAGGCTGTACCGCTGTAGTGACATTGTTCCTTTTTTGTGTGCTTGCGGCCTTGCGCAACAAAGGAGTATGATATCGTCCTGCGTTAAATTTTCATAAGTTACAGTTTGTCTCTGGTCATATTCGTCTAGATAAGTAGGTCATGTATTTTGAATGTCGGTTTTCCCATCATGTAGTTAACCTCCCTAGTATTTTGCATGCAGTTGTATTTACTTGGTGCATACGAACAGTATACAGTTGGTCCATCTAGTAGTTTAAAGGACATCAATTTTAATTTCCTCTTAGCATGGCAGGTTCAAAATTATATAGTGCTCACAAACACAAAACCAGCATCAATTTGAGGGTGTTACCTAACTGAGTTCTGGTCTCCCTTGCTTAATTTAGTAATTGTAATCTGCATCAGGTATGCCTGTAATTAGTAATGTAGTATGCAAAAGTTCATGTGCTGTCCACAAGCGCTATTTTCAATATGTGGTGTACTGTACTAGAAGTGCAAGGTTTATGCTTTTCCAGTTTTTTTTAGACCACAATGGTTGGGTTTTGTTACGTATATGTACTTTATATGCACCTAGACAATGTCCATGCTAATTTCATTGCGCACCATTCTGCAGGCTTGTTGGCTAGCTGGAGAGTGGACTAGTGGAGGGGAAGCTAGGAGACAACCATCTGGAGCTGGTGTGCCCTAGTGAACTGAACTGAATGCCCTGAAGCTTAAGATGTTTTCATCCAAAAAATGCTGGAGCTGTTAGAATCTTAGTGTGCTTGTAGCTTCAAACATCTCTAATTTATGCAGACATGTGAACCTGTGATATTTTAAGTTTAAAGAAGCGCTTATGACATTTTCAGCTACTATAATCAGATCGATCATTTATGTCAGCGTTACTTCTTTGGATACATGGTTTGTGATGTGTGCGGTGTGCGTGTGCCCTATCAGTACATTTCATATCTGCGCCAGGGTCACTTATGCCTTGCTCGTGACAGTAGTTTCTAGTTTCACAAATAACTGGTATTGGTGTGAGCCCGCAACACAGAGCATAAACTTCACCTGGTGATGATCAATGTACCATTGCCTCTTTCCACATAAAAACATAAAAATGGCTCTTGCGAAGGGAAAGCTAAAGAACACGGCCGTGCACAAGGTAGGCTCCGATGCAAAGGGAGCATTTCAACAGTTTCCACTTAGTTTCATGCAGGCTCCAGTGCAAAGAGTACAGGAAAGAGCAGGTCAAAAACTTCTGTTGGAAGCAGAGTCTATTGGAAGCAACTTGAATTACTTAACCAAAACTTCTGTTGTAATGCGGCTACCACTGGAATTAAACCCCTGCAAATTTTAGGTTTATTTCCAACCTTCTCTCAAACCTGGCACCTGTGAAAACATCAAGTGATTTACTCTTCTCCCCCATCATCACTGAGGTTGAGGAACACGTCCGGGTCGAAGCCTTCAAGAGACCGGTAATAATCCTCTGCTACCTGATGAAGGCCCGCGTCCTGATCCTGGGCCTCCTGCATGACCTGCCAACCAACTTCCTCCTCCTCCCAGCCATGATCCTGAGCGCCCTTGAATGCGGCCTCGTCTTGCCACCAGCCATGATCCTGGGCGCCCTTGAAGACGAACTCCTCCTGCCACCCCTGAGAAACGCCCTCGGCAATGTCCTCTGCCTGGTGTTCTTCTGACCCTTGGCTGCCATCGTCACTTCCAGCGGCTCCTTGTGCATCCTGATCGACAGCTTGGCCATGCATAATGGCATTGACGCTCATGTACCTTCTCCTCCTGGGCCTGGGCGCTGCGACGACGACAGGGACCAAAGGTGTGGAAGTTCTCGCGCCGGAACCTCGGAGTCCTCGGGCCGTGACGTTGTCCCAGCATGCGAGGGATCATCCGCCTCCATCGGTCGCCACTTGTAGCAACATCCTGATCTGGGAATTCATAACTCGCTGCACAAGACAAAATACTATGTTACGATTGCTCATGGGGTTTCCTTGAATTCGCATCAGCATAGAGCATACAGTAGTATAAAAATCCAACCTTCAAGTCTCTGCCGATAAAATATGTCTTCCTCAGGTGGAGGCACTGGATCATACATGGAGGGTGCATGTACCACCACATAACGACCGCTGCAAGGAAACAGAGTGATTTTCAAGCAAATGTACATTAAAAAATCCAACCTTTCCTATGAATTCTGACCTTCACAAACTAATCAGTAATCGCAGCGCCCCTCTTGCGTGTTTGGCAACAACAACATAGAAAAAGCTCTCTCTTTCAAAAAACGGATTCATTTTCCTTGTGATCGAGCAATTTGTTCGGTTATTAATCCAAAAAAAGGGACAAGCAAGGGAAGAATTTTTTCAATCAGAAAAGGAAAAGAACTCACTCCCTTCTTGGCCAGCGCCGCTCCTGCTCCTCCTCTTGGCGGAGGCGCGCGACCCGCTCGCTCCATTCCTGCGCCTCCCTCTCTCGCTGACGCCGGAGAGCAGCCTCTTGGCGAGTCAGCATCTTCGGAGGGCAGGCAACGAGAGGACGGGAACGAGGAGAAGGGGAAGGAAGGGTGGGGTTTTGCACTTTTGGTTTGGGGTTCTGCCGTGCTCGGGAGCAGTTGGCAAGAGAGAGGATGCAGCCTTGCAGCGTGCTGTTGTGTGGCTTCGCAGCCGTACGGAGCTGTGAAAAAGGGGTGTCTTTTTTTTCGAAGCGGTTCGAGTTTGTTACTTTCAGCTACGTTCGACCCATTCGATCAACATCCAAATTTATGACTTTATATAGTTGTAGTTTACCATTCAAAAAATATGTAGTTGTAGTTTAAGTGGCTGAACGAAAATAAAATTTTAGACAATTGAAAAATTAAATTAACAAAGATGTTTATTAAACCTTCATTCTCTCACGGCATCTTAATTTGAAATGCATCAGCATTGCACATTGCGTCTATAAGTTATGCCATGCATCTAAAATTTTGAACTAGAAATAAATGGGGTGTTCAACCTCTGGCTACTGGCATCTCTACTGAAATAGATTTCGTGGGGAAACCCAACTATTTGGATATACAGTTATCCATTATTGGCCCCTAGTGTGCACAAGCTATCCTTGTATTTTGCCACATTGTACAGGGGTTCGGTCCTCCAAGGCCAGCTATCTTCGACCTGCTCATGGCCAAATCGCTCCATTTTGGGTTAGAGAGGAAGAATGTAAATCTTCTACATCAAGGAAGTCCTTGAACGTAAGGCTTAAGCCGGCCTTCACTGGCTGACAAATCATGAGAAAGATACACAGTTAGACTAAGTGGGCCGTCCAGACATACAACATGAGCAAAGGTATTACCAAGGGAGAAGTAGATGGCCTAAGAAAATTGTTTTAGCACACCTCTTCAACTATACTCATATGTCCTTACAAAAGTACTAGTAAAAAAGCACCTACGAATCGACCCGAACTACAAATGTTGTGCAAGTAGCATCAGGGAAACGATACTAGAGCTAATTCACCTGCTTCTGCTTCATGGTCGAATGGTGGATTTATTGATACACTGTAAACCTGAGTAGTTTTGCACCAAAATCTGTTGATTCTAGCTCCACCCAGCAGTGCAAAATTTAATTTCAAGGAAAGGATGGATGATACAAGTAACGAAATAAATAATCAGGGCACTTCATGGAGGCCCACCAAAATGCCATATGATCACTACACCTAAACCATGTGGTTAAATGATGTTGCTGAATTCGTCATATCAGCATAAAAGCTCACAAGCCAACACAAGAAAAACATGCTCCGAACCAACAATAGCTCAGAGCATGAATGGATCTTCAATGAGATGAACCAACATAGCTCAGCACGAGATGATCAGAATCAAGTTACTAATTTGTTCTTCCAGTGTCTTCAATGGCTACATCAACAGTTGGTCTTTTTATCTTTAGCATTCCACTTCACAAGGGAAATTACAGGGGTGATTGAAAGCATTCATTCTTTCCGAAATTGATTCAGGGCATTCACCAATCACCACCAAAGCAAATTGCAGAAGTAGGGGGCACAATCAGAATTCAAAATTGCACTTTTATTCAAAGGGACACCTCAACATTCAGCAACAAGAGTTCAATTCTCAACTTCTCATCCAGATTACACCCAGGGCACGAAATTGTTATAGAGTTAGCTTCTTAATTTGGAGCAACAGTACCTTTACACAGGATACTTAAACAACTACTTTGAGGCAACAGGACCCTGTGGAGCTCCATTCTCATCACTGCAAACTATCTCTGCTTCCACTTTGGAGCGCATCTTCTCGTTCTCATAGAACTTACGGTAATCATCGATGAAGGCGTCCAGGCCCATGTCCATGCCTTTGCCAATGTGCTCGTTCATGACGAAGGCACAGCGGAGGGCATCGTCGATCTCCTCCGGCAAGGGCTCCCCCTCCTTCCAGCCGACGCGAAGCTGGTGCCTGGCTTGGGCGACGCGGGCACGGTGGGCGAACACCTGGTTGGCCAAGGTCGCGGCCCAGCTCCTCCGCATGAACAGAAGCTCGTCGAGGCGCTTGCGCAGCTCGTCCCGCCTCTCGATCCGAGCCTGCAGCTCCTTCCTCCCCGACATGTGCCGAACCGTCACCTCGATGAGCTTCTCCTCCTCCTCCTTCGTCATCGGCACCCGGGGGCGGAACCTCTTCCCTGCGCGAAGAAGAGCCATCGGAGCAAGGGGATCAGCAACGACCCCAATTGCGCTTGCGGTGCGGTCAAAAAAGGAAGAGATTTCGGGTTCAGGGGGGCGGAGGATGAACCTGGCCGGGCCATGTCGGCGGCGGGCGGCTTCACCTCCTCCACCTCCTCCTCCTCAGGCGCTGATACCGGCCGGCCACCCTTCATCCCTGCGAGGAACCGAGCATACCGACGAGATGAGAGAGAGCAAAAGCAAACCCTAACTTCTAGCCGCGCTCGCGAGGCGAGAGGGGAAAGCGGGCGTTGGAATCGGAGGGGAACGTCAGAACCTGGGTCGGTGAGTCCCGCCGCAAGGATGGGGGCGGGGGGTGGCGGGAGCTGCGCGCGGGAGCAGGTCGCCATGAGTGGGTGGGTGGTCGCACGAGCGGCGGCGGCGGCGACGGGGAGACCCGAGAGGGCAGACGGTGCCCGCTGATCTGGTGTGGACTTGTGCGCGGGTGGGCTGCCAAACGAAGCGATCATGCAATACGCTTCCGAGTTCCGATGACGGTGCACGGAGCAAGTTTGGATGGCCCGGTCGGTGCGCAGCGTGGAAGCTGTCTTCCCATTTCCTTTTCCATAGAAAGTTGGAATGAGGGGAATATATCTAAGAACGCTTCATGAAATTCATATCTCTGGTTCAACTATATACTTTATTGTTGTGAACTGTTACGGTCCTACTGCACTAGAGAAGGATGATAGCGAGGGAGAGGAATGGGGATCGGGCTGAGAGGAAGAAGGGAGCGGGGTTCAGAGGAAGAAGAAGATAGGACGGGTTCAGAGTTTTCAGCGGGATTCAGGATTCAAATATCCGGCTCATCTCACTCCGGCTGGATTTGCTCTGCTGTCATCTGTTGAACCGTAACATGAACGGACGGCACAAAACAATGCCAATTTCATTCATCATAGCCTCGGTCGTTTAAAGGTTCTTTCCGATCAAACCTTTTTAACTTGATCCATCCGTTTATGAAAAAATGTTCTATAGATGATCGATATTACTAGATTTATCATGAGAAAACTTTAACCATATTCCATTCATTTTTTTCTAAGTCATACTTCCCCCAATTTTATTAAGTTTAATATATTTATAATATCAAATTAATTTTACTAGTGAACCATAAAATATCTTGATAATGCATTATTACCATAGATGTTAACATGTATTTTTTTAAAAAAAAATATAAGAAAATTGTTGTATAGGCACTTCAACATCATACGTTTGGGATCAGATAGGGTATACGGTATACCATACATAACGCGTTAGACCATGTCTTCTTTCATGAACATTTGGTCCAACTCATCCGATGTACGATAAATGCCATATACACCTATGCAAATATCCGCTAAGCATTTCAGGATTTGTGGTACTCCTTCCGTTTCAAATTATTAGTCGTTTTTCTAGGTTCATAGCAAATCCTATAAATCTAGAAAAACCAAAACAACTAATAATTTAGAACGAACCAGCCCATTGTCTGAATCTAGATGCATAACAAAATCTATTAATCTAGAAAAACTAAAACGACTAAAAATTTGGGATGGAGGGAGTACGAACCAACCCATTGTCTGAATCTAGAAGCAGAAGGCATAACCACCGCATCGGAACAGTAATCAGAACAGTAACCATACACCACACAAAACTAGAACAAATAATCGTAAGCTGGTAAAAAGTTCTAAGCAAAGTAAGCAACGACATAATTCTTCGGTACATCCGAGCAAGGCAAGCAGCCATGGTGCTGCTATTACGGAGAGAAGGGATTGCTGCCAAAGCTTAATAGACACTATTCTCTACGGTTATAGGCTACACCAGCTCACTTCTTCCCGCGTTTGGACTTCTTTGATTTCTTCTTATTCTTCTGCTTTTGCGCCTTCTTTTTCGAAGTCGAGGAGGTCACCGTTGCTTCTTCCTTTTGCCGGATCCACCATCTCTCTTCCTCCTGTGTCAGGGTCATTATCTGAGCATCCACTCCATTCATCATCACCGTCTGTAGCAGGCACTGCTTCCTTCCTTCTGTCAGATTCTTTTCGGGAAGCTTTCTCAGAACGCAGAAAACTGATGACTTTCTGCAGCTTTTTCTCACCGTCATTCCACATTGAGTAAAGGTCCTCAACAGTAAGACTAGCTCTCTTCTTCCTGTATTGACATGGCAGTTTGAATTTTCAAATGGGAATAGCAACTTTCAGACGATTGGAAATTACTAATGCAAAGATACATAGGCGGCACTACTGCCTATTCTCAAATCTCAAAAGTAAACATTGAAATGATGGAAATAACCCACAGTTTTTTTTTGAGGACAATAGCAGGTACTCTGCCTTTTCATTATAGAAGAAAGCAAACCCACAGTTTTAAGATGCATTCATTATTGATTTGCACTTAGCCTACTTTTACAACTTCATATATTGCATGCATCAGGAGGATGTTAGCAGTATAAGATTACACTAAAAAAAAACTTATAAGAGGAATTGCTGCACTTCAAGATATTTCATAAATGCTGACATACACCATTTGCTTACCAGATAGACTGCTCTTCGAATTGATTGCAGATATGCTTGACCTCTTCAAACAATTGACCATCTATATTTTCTGGAGGACTTCTTTGCTCCAGCCAGGAAAGAACACTTTTAAGGAATATGATAATAATCCTTGCATCCTCCTACAAAAATTAGCAAAAATTATATAAACTGACAGAGTGACAGTTGAGCAGCATTGCGATTAAAGGCACAGTTATCAAATGAACAAAAACATTTATCAACTCACCTGGACATGCATGAAGACTTGAAATGACTCAAACTTCTCCCAAAAGGAAATGTTCTTATCACTCAAATGCATTTCATTTCTATTCTCTACCTTATTATCTCGTACTCCTGCGATAGTTAAATTCCCAAAAGTAACCTTGCAGGTTTTTATTTCATCTTGCGTGGTAGATCCCTGCTCTTGACAAAGAAGTGCCATTACCTTTTCAACATCAGTCAGATCCGCACTGCTAATTATATAAGCATTCAAGTTTTGACTGATTAGCTGGCCTTTTGGTGAACCAAGAACCACCATGTGATTTCCAATCGCTGCAAGTGCATCAGCAAATATCTGTATGAATTTGCAGACTTTTCGAGTCCTTAATTCCATGCTATATACAATCTTATTGGAGAATTCCGGAGGTAAATCCTTAAAAATTTCGTACCACTGAAGGAATTCTGTGACTTCATAGCAGTCCCCCAGTTGATGAATAGTCAAAGTCACAAGATAAAGCAAGATTACTAGTCTCAGAAGGACAGGGACATATGCAATGTTTGTTTTCCGGACCCAATCTTGAATCGCAAACTTGTTTGTCAAGAGATTCCCAATTGAGTGGAATATGAACTTCCCTGATGAGTATGCCACATGGTCCAGATCCAAATCCTGGCTAACTGGTCCAGAACCCAGGCATGTACCAAGGTATTCCTTGCTTGTACGGCACTTCAGCATATTAATCAATAGAGATTTTGTGCAAAAAACACATCCATTCAGTATAAGATATGACGATGCTAAAAAACCAAGGCACCCCATTAGATTCACAAAGCATACAGGAGATACATAGTCTCTTTCAATCCTCCAGTTTGCATTGAATGTAAATTCAAGAGCTAGTTTAAAGTTCATGATGAATGTGTTTCTTCCATCACCACAGTCAAGAAATCTCTTCAAAGATTGAAAAAAATCTCCCCACTCTGAATCTCTGTCTAGGTATTGTATAAGTTTTGAAGTCAGCATGTCATCCAATCGTGCTGTGTACAGCATATACATGGTTATTCTCCCAAGATGCCCATGAGTCAGCTTCTGATTTTCTGGCCTAAGATATGAACCTAGGGAATCCACAATCAAACCGCATGCAGTTGGTGAGTCAAATATATACATAAAGCTCTTTGTCGTTTCATCCCTCCAGGCCAGGAACAGTAATTCAAGGAAGCAGTGTTCACAGTGAGTGAAGAGGTTTCTTAACTCTTTTGGATATTTTGGCCCACTGAACTCTGACTCTTGTAGAAACCATGCAATTGCACCTACGCTAGTGATAGTTCTCCACTGGGCATGCGGAGATAACGTTAGCTCCACAGAAGTTTCAACAAAACACTCCAACTTTTGGAGTACACTAAAGCCAACTGAAAAGAGCTCATTTACCAAAAAATTCTCAGCACACGACCTACACTGGACGGCATCCATCCAACATCTGTTGCCATCTTGCTCCAAATAACTCCTACCTGTGTTGGTAAGCCAACTTGAATCCATGTTAACTACCTCATATCGGCTGTCACCATCTTTTCTCAACCCAAAATATTTAGCACAAAGATCTTCACACATAGCTGCAGAATCATTTGATTTTGGATCCTCAAAGTGATGAAGATGAGCTAGCACTTTGACTATAATTGAACTCCAGTGGTTCCAAACACAGGCTAGTGTTTCCAGTGATATCTGATTACAGGCAAGCAAATCATGGCAATACCCTTCATCTTCAGATCCTGGCTCTAACTCGAGGTTGTATCCAGAGGTTTGAGACTGAAGATGAACATCAATAATGGAACGAGCAGAAATAAATTCGATTAACAAGTTTCCACATTTTCTGCCTTCAAGCAAGTTGTAGGTTAAGGCGGCAAGGGATTTATGTGAATCTGACAATGCATCTGCTTCAAAGCAAGCAAAGAAGAAAAAGCTCTCAGATACTTTATTTGCCATCTCTTTAACTTTTAAGAGAAATTGTTCCTTTCCTGCAAAACATTTTGGAGGCCATCCTCTACTATGTGCAGCCCATAAGGAATTTGCAGTGATGTAGAGGAGGAGGAGCTGTGTAGCATACTCAAACAATTCTGCCTTCTCTAGCATGTTTACTTCCAATAAGAAATCACCTTTAAGTTTTGCTATACCTGCAGCTTCAAGGAAATTACCCATTTCCATTTCTATACTCAGCAGTTCATCCAAAAGATTCCTAGAATTTAAGAATGCTCGAACATGATCCATAGAGTTGAAAGCCTTGACAAATGGCAGCATGTGCTTAATATCCCCAAGTTCAAAATAGTATAAAGCACAATTTTCTAGATATGTCTTTCCAACGATAGCAAACTCTGAGTTGAAATTCTCACACTGTTCCTTCTCCAGCTGTTGCAAGAATTGTAAGCCCTGATAAAATAATTTCCCTTTTGACCAGCAGGAGAAACACTTTGTATAACATTTAGCTTTGAAGTAAACTTCAGCTGCCTGTGACCAGCATTCAGTCTTCTCAAAACAGTCACCAGCATCTTCAAGCCTTGAAGTTCCACATTTTTCCATAAAGACCATTCCTATGCAAGTCTTTGTTTATTCAGTGTTGTGTGTGGTGTGACATAGAACAATTTTTAAAATAGCATATTTACAAAAAGCTAGGGGAATAGAAATCATAGCAACTGACTAGTAAAATACCATCAAAAGGCATAAAACCTCACTAAATGAAAATAAAACAGCTCTTTGAAATTTACGGATCCTCTAGTGTTGGTATTCAAGAGCAGCCCATTTATAATTTTTTAATAATGGAAAATAATTATGGCATCTGCACCATTTGATGCACAGACTCATGCCAGTAACATACTAGGTTTATAGAAAAAAGGATATCAAGAACCAACTGAAAGTTATTTGATCCTGAGACCATGGTCATGTTGATGAACAACTAAAAGACTTTGGATATTGACCACACCTGCTCTTTTGTAGTCACCTAATTTGATGTAGCAAGTGGCAGCCTTCTCATGCATGCCAATAGACTCATAAATCTCTGATGCTTTTTGCAAGGATGCTTTTCCCATCTCCAAATTTGTGAGGATGACACGGTCAGCAGTCGCAAGAAGTCCAGCAGCTCTTGCCCACTTCTCTCTATATGCATCACCAGCCTTTTCAAAGCACATGGTAGCCATCTCGAATTGCCCCTCATTAAATAACTATAAACAGAAAATGCACTTGTTACATGGACTTCAACTTTTTAAAGAAGTACAGTATCATCAAAGAAAGTTCCACACCATACTTGGAATAAGCATATGAGAAAATAATACCAACGCTCTTGAAATTTGAAAAATTTAGTGTAAAGATGTCAAACAAGTATATTTCCCTAACCTTAGTACCCCGTAGCCTCCAATCATCAGCACTACTCCCTGTCTGCATTGCTTGAATCAGTGAAGAATCGAGTAGTCTAACCTCCACAATGCACAACTTCTTCCAGTAGTCGAACATTGGTTGACAGTAATCATCGGTATTTTCACAGATCCACAATCTTTGCCTAGTTCGTGTGATTGCGACATAGAGCTGCTTCAGTTCTGAACATAGAAGATAGTGCTTGTTTCTATCGAAACCTAGATGAGATATCTCTTCAGATGATGTTATAACATCCTTGTTTTTCATGTAATCGTACACGACCCTCCATTTGTTATGTAATGGTGATGAACTGAAAAAGTTGTACAGCAGCACATCCTACAGAATATATTTTGGAAGGATTGATTATCCTCGAAGTTTAAGAAAGCATATTTTAAATAAATTATTGCATTATGAGCAAAACATTAGAGGCTTATACCTGGAATTCAAGGCCCTTACATTCAATGATAGTCAAGACAAGAGCTTGTTTACCAACAAGGTTAACAATTTGTTTCCTGGTAGCATCATCACGAACCAATATGACTTGCTCAGCACCAAACCCATGCTGGTTATGTTCACTTTTGCTTTGTCCAAAAATAGTCATAATTGCATTCTCATCATTACCGGACTCAAGGAGAACAGGTGCTTCACCATACACAAGCCCAGTTTCTGGATTAAGCTTATCAACACTTGATGGGAAAAAGTAGTACAAAAGGCTCATTATACTCTGAGCCATACGAAGAACACCACAGTGCGATCGAAAATTCTGACTGAGTTGGAACATATCAGTGAGACGAACTCCTCGGTTGCATGCTTCAGTCTCTGAGAGGAACGAGGTATAGAACAGTGAGCGGACATCTTCAAACCTGAAATCAATACCCTTTGCTATAGTCTGTGCCGTGTCACCAGCAAAAACAAAGCCCTCCTTGAAGTTTCTGCAGACATACTTAAGAAGAGCTATCTGCGACATGCTAAGATCCTGCACCTCATCTATGTATATAAAATCCAGCAAATCCCCTTTGTAACCTCCAGAAACTAGACGGCTGTGAAGACTATTGACAAAATCTGACAAATCAAATTCTCTAGCAGTGCGCTTCATACTCTCATAATCAAGGAAAACATCATAAATCTTCTCTCGCATTTCACTGTTGAGAGATGAAAATCTACTATCAGAGAGCATCACATAATCAAGCCTTTTGAGTTTGCCATGCATGTTAGCTTTGTATCCACCCTTTATGTGAGAAATTATTTCTGTAAAGACAGTGGACGCATCAAGTTTCTTTGTTAGTTCTGTATTGAAATGAGGCCAATAGGAAGTGGCAAACTTCTCAAAGGTGACTTCTTTCGATTCAATAAAAGCTTGCAAAGCTCGAGATTTAGAATGACCTCTCTCAATGCTAGACTTGAATTCTCCACAAAACATATCAAAAAATGATGTTTGGCATGTTCCATCGAGCATCATCAAGAATTTACGGTATGTTATAGTTAGAGGATAGTGCTCGTTCAGTAGATCATTGAAATTATCTGGCACATCTGCAAACTCTTCAAGGTCATCAAAGGCATCATGCATATTTAGGAAGTTAGGCTGGTCAGAGACATCACCGGAGCCAAATCTATAAAAGGTTAAGACAAAAAATATTAAATGAAGAACCTGGGTGACATATCTTGCATTATTTGAAGTAAAATCTCAAAGGGGAAAACTACAGAGTGCAAATTATTTGGGGACATACAATTCCAACCGGAACAGCATTACCTTTGAAGCCTGCAAATGTGATTCTTTATAGCTGAACAAAGCTTTGGGCTTACAGTGATAAGGACTTGTTTTACAAAACTCTCTCTTTTGCTTGTGTCCTTCATTGGCAAAGTATTTTTGTGATCAGCCACAGGTAAATCAACTTCGCCCAAATCCAGTCGTTGGGATGCAATCAAGGACTGTTGCTCAATTTGATACAGTTTCATCGTCAAAACAGTGGTTTTCCCGGTGCCTGACCTCCCAAGAATAAAACTACTGAGTGGGAATCGAATTATCGCCTCCTCTTCATCAGTCAGTTCAAAGGGGATCTCAATTTCAGTCCCATCTGCTGCAGTAAGCAAATGTTTTGCCACACCAGATGATAGAGAGTAAAATTTCATCAGCAAGAAACTTTCACTAACTTTTGTATTCTCCAGAGCACACGAGGTGTCCACATGATCATGATTTTCTTGATCGACTCTGCAATCCTTCTTATACTGAATAATATCATGTTCAGCGTCCCAAATTATAGGAACTTCCAGTTTCCTACAATCCACATTAAAAAATTGATGCAAAATAAGAATAAACACATGTTGGAATGTTAGAATAAACAAACATAATTATGAACAAAAGGGATGTACTGTAATAATCCCAATTTTTTGAGAAAAAAGAAACAAGTGCACACAGGCAAAGGTCCATTATACAAGGAGAGGCAGTACAAGGGACGTCGAAATGATTTTTCTTGCACATGTGGTTAGATATCATAACATGCAAGGTACAAAAGGACTCTCAAATCATAAAAAGCAAACAAATCTCAGTAATCTAATTCGATTTTATGATTAAGCAATTGCAGCCCATTATACTAGTAGCTTTACGTTAAGGAATTTAAGTTCCACTGTTCGTAAAGAATCAGAGCAAGTCAGGGAACAAGCATACCCCTCTGCCTGCACTCTTCTGCAGTGGTCAAGGTATTCATCTGTGTAGATGGAAAAGAGATTTTCGAGATGTTGAACAGTTCTAGCAACATGTTGGTGTGACAAAAGGTCCCATATTCTTATTATCTGGAAGTATCTTTCGTTTTTCTCCAAATCAGTGCTCCAAACAAGATAAAGGTCCCTGATTTTGTATGCTTTTGCAAGCTGAAAAGTATCAGTCACATCAAAATTCTTAATTGCTGTCCGCCAACCACCACCAAGTTTGACAAGCTTTTGGAGAACCTCCCTCCTTAGCTGCGGAGATTTTAGTTTTGTGAAAGACTTCCTGAAGTTGTCACTTAGAATGACCTGTTGAGTTATTTAATACAAAAAGAAGTGAGAACCTCAGCAAAAAAAACTATACAATAAAAATGGTAAGAAGTACATTTATATTTTTATATATAAACAAGCTGGATCTCCCAACATGTTCTTATGAAGGAACCATATAATTTAAACGTCACAATATAAAATAGCACAGATGTACTAGTAAAAATTAAGTGCAAAGCACATACTCCTTCCGTTTTTTTTAAGTGTCGTACTTGGTCCGGGTGCAGAGACCAAGGAGAAAATTAACTGTGAGTATTAGGCTTCGTACTTGCGCATGACACTGTCTCTCTCCCTGCATGGCTGCATGCCAGCCGCTCCCCGCTTCCTGTGTTACTAATTCACCGGCCGCGATACTAATTCATTGGCTGCATGCATGCGGACTTAATTGTTTGGAAGGAACCGAGGCATGCAGACCAAAATATGACACTTAATTTGCGACTCTCCCAAAACCAAATATGACACTAAAAAAACGGAGGCAGTACTATCCAGTTACAGCATAAAAAACTAACCAACACAACTTTATCAAAAACAAATATTACTGTGACTCCAGTGTTTTTAAAAATCTAGTCCTAATATTCACAACATAAGGGAACATCATTTGTTTTTAAAAATGATGGAGTCCATGACAACAAGGAGATTCCAGTGTCAGCTGTGGTTTGTAACTAAGGTATTAATGAACTTCAGTCTAACACCACATGATCAAATAAACTAAGAAGCTCTTGTAAAAAAAACAGCTAAGAGGCTAGGAGATAATTCTGTTCATAGAGGTTGCATATGTATAATGATGTTCAATAGCTACGAGTATTTAGGCAAGAGAGAGCAAATAAATACTCAGACATGTAAACTAATGAAAAGTGGCAACCGTTCATTATTAGCTAGTACGTTGGTAAGTGTAAACCTCATATTAATGAAGCAGTTGAACCGCATATCAAAGTGATTAAACATAATTGCTTACCTTCCATCTGGTATTGCTGAAAACTGCTGAGTCAGAATTAAGTAGATCATCCAGTTCATCAAGTTCATGTTTTACATGCAAAATCAACTTGCAGATTGCTGTGTCATTAGTGGCATTGAAAACACATTTACGGCTCTGCGCATCAGCAACAAGATCTTTCCAGACTGTCCCACTTTTATACAATGTGTTAGCATTACCAAGAATCCAAAGACAATGCCTGCATCACATAAAACATTCATTAGATACCTTATGGTTGTCACCGTCAGATGTACTTTCAAGTTTCAACAACAATGAAACAACAAATAGATGCACACCTTGCTCTAGTAAGAGCAACATTTGTTCTTTGGTTGTCAGCAAGAAATCCAACAATGCCCCTCCTATTGGATCTAACTGTTGATAGTATGATTATATCATCCTCTTCTCCTTGGAAACCATCAACTGATTTGACCCTGACATGAAAGCCGTCACTCGTTTCATACATTTTCCCAAGTCTATCTTCAATTTCAGCAACTTGAGAACTATACGGTGAAACTACACCGATGCTAATCTTTTTTCCTGCCTTCTTCCAAGCTGCAATAAAAAAGCAAATAAGATCACTGATTTTCCTCATCAGTCATTTTCTTTTATAGTACTAATGAGAGAATTTTACGCCAACCAACTTGATAGCGCTTGTATTGGCCAATAATTGATCAATTTCACTTGCATGAATATAATTTTCACAAACTAGAAATATAATTTTACTACAGTTGGTCCATGAAATGGCCAGTAACTCTAATATATAAGGTTCCATCGAACTTCACATTATGAAAGATGAGGGTATACCCCTAAATGATAGTAATACAAGAAATGTAAGGTTATGTATTGCACTGGAGAATAAAAGAAATAGGAATACGGCATAGGAAGTTAATTTTACTATACTGGAGTTATCACAGATAAAAAATAGATTCTATAATAGTACAATGTATAATCCAGTAGTTACATGCAGTTCTCAAATGTACAAGATAAAGACTATATAAGCTAATACAATGCTATGTTATGTTAGCCAAGTAACTTCATGTGCAACAAGACTTTTAGATAAGATATTAGGGCTGTAGGAAGAATTTACAGCTTAGACGTACATTTAAAGATGGTTTGAATCAAGTGCAAAACAACAGCAACTTCAACCAGGTTCCTCCAACTGTTTCCTGCACCCTCCTTTTCTTCCCTCCCATCACTGATGTTTATGAAAGTATAGCTACCAAAAGGAAGGCTCGTGTAATCATTGTTGTATGAAGAAGAAAGAACAGTTGGTCCATCTAAAATCTTCTTCTCATAAAATTGAGTATTTGGAAATAAGCTGATACATGGGTTCATGCGATATTGTATGTTCAGCAAATGTTTTTCAAAATCCAATACAACCAATCTCTCAAAAAGACTGATTCCAAATCCAGCTTCCTTGCATACCTAGATATAAACAATGATATACATCAGAATAATGATCATCAAAAATGAACAAGAGTAGAACATGATGCTGATATAGCCTTTGGCTGAAACTAAGTGTTGCAACATTTCAGCATGGGAAGGTCATATTAAAGGTACATACATCGCTGCCCAAGGAATGAAAGTATACTGCATAATAAGGGTAAAAAGGGAAATTACTTGGCTTCTAACTAGGAGGCCTTAGCTGGCAGTCATCCCCGACCAAAATAACATGTTTCAACCAACGCAAACGTAGTGGTATCACCAATTCACATTCCCTGACTTGAGCAGCCTCATCAACAATTAACACATCAAGCGGAGCAATCTCCGCATTATGCAATCTGTAAGAACTAGAAGCAGTACAGAAAATAAGTGTTGCATTACGCATGCAGTAGTTCTGAATCCAATTTCTGTCTCTTCCGATTGGTAAATTAAGTGAACTCTGAAGATCTTTCAGCAATTTAAGGCATAAAGACCTTGCTGCATCCAGTTCCTTCTCAATAGAAGATATGCGCGGTGCATAAACAGAGTTATCAGTTGACAGAAAACCGAAGGCCCTTTTGACAGCCTCATCAGTTAAATCTTGATCGCATAGAAGACCTTCAATTTTTTCCAGCAAACCCAGCAGCATAGTAATGTTGCTTATAACATCACATGAAAAGCACTTTCCTGGAAGGTGAGTCCACAAGGTCATCATGCATTTCTTTAGAGCTTTTGCTGCTGCATCAAATCGCTTCTTCAGGAAATCCAGAAAGCATTCAGAATCACTGCTCCCATCATCCTCAAGAAGCATATCATATTGAGAACCACAATCCTCAAAAAAAGATATCATTGAAGCAATTATGTACCTCCATCCAGACAATGATGAAAAACACTCAACAAGTTCATCCGCACGATAATCCAAGAAAACTTCCTGAGGCTCCTCAGTGATGTCCATCTTGTACTTGTTCCCTAATAACAATATGTCACCAAGAGAAAGAGGTAGAGCATTTTTGTCAATCTGTTTGTTGAAGTCCTTCAAATTTTGAAGGAAACGAGTGCAAACTCCAACAACAGCAACATTTGTGGGAGCACATGTAAGAGTTCTGCATTTCAGACAAGCCAAAGCCCACAGAATAGCACTAACAGTCTTGGTCTTTCCAGTACCTGGTGGACCCCATATAAGTTTTGTGAGGTTCAGATGCCTACATTGCACTGCTGAGATGATAGATTCAACAGCATCTACTTGTGATTGATTAAGATTAACTGACGGTAATTGCTTAGCAAAAGAATCTGAACAGTCCTCATCCTTTTGAACACAGACAGCACAGTCATCTTCACCCTACAAAGAACCAACAAAGAGGAGGTTAGCTATAACATGGAAAGAAATTTAAGTACAAGTGGCAATACAAAATGTTAAGTGAACTCAAATGGCAACCATGCAGGTTACATACCATGTTGCTGGGAGCTAGAAGTGACTTGATTATTGTGAAATTGTTATTCATGCATGTGTCAAAGCAAAGTGCTTTCCATATCCGTAGGCTTGTCATCATATTAGTAAGAAATATTGCATGTCTGAGTTTATTTAAGTCTTCTTCTAAACCAATATCCTTTGCTACCTTCACTCTGAAGCCTTTCTGATATTCATCATTCATGGAAACTTCAGTAACCATTGCCAAGCAATATGTCAGACCATAGCGGTTTAAGTCCTCTGCAGCTTCAGGTTTCATGCTAGACAAAATAAAGATGTCGCCATTCCTAGCAGTATAGGTCTCACTAGAAAAACCAGCACCATTATCCCAAAATTCCACATCCATTAAATACAGCCCTGATTTTCCTGCTGCCTCCATAGAAACTATTTTCGACGAGGGTGCTTCTGTGATGCTCTCAAGGCATGAGCATAGGTCTGACCTTGTTTCTTCAATCAGAGGTCCAATGAATGCTTTCAAGTAGTGGTCAAGTGAATTAAAGCTGAATGGAATTTTCTCGACCTGCGAAAAATCATTTGGTAAATGATAATGTCAAAAGTACTCCATTTTTCAGTAACTACAGCTACCCCTTTCACAGTTCAAAATTTGATTAGTTCCAAAATACAAGTCCATAAGGACAACACATGGTCGCCAACATGGCATTTCGACAATATTTACAAATTTTAAATTATTTAAAATGGAAAGATTTATATATTGTGAAAGTATTTTTCGTGATCAATCTAGTTACATCAACCCCATGTTAATATGTTATCAATCAATATGATCTTTTTGGCTATCAACGGTCAAAGCTAAAAAAGACTTAGACAAACCTAAATGGCTAAATGGACCTATATTTGGGGTCATAGGTAGTATTTTTTTACATGTACAGTTGGGAAAAATGGAGATGGTACTTTTAGAATTGTCACAGTTTTCATTGGTACTATATGTTTCTAAACGTGTACAAATATATTGCTTAGAAATAGGACAAAGTTTGAATAATGAAGCCAATGGACAGTTATTTATAAACAGATGGGGTAACAGGCAGCAATAGTAAAAGAGTTCATGGCAGACATAACTTGAACAGGCAAAAATGGCATAGAATGTAACTTAATGCTAGCAAAAGAACCATTTGATCGATTTCATAGCATGTTTGCTCAACGTACAACTTTAAAACTTAGCAGTCAATCACAGGTATTATCTCATCTCAAGCCTGAAACAGCCACAGGCTACTTCCTCCAAACATCATAAAAGACCATGCTAGTATGCGACAGACGGTACAGAACAACGCAAATGGCCATGCATCATGCACAGGACAAATCAATATAATATCATCCTTTTTCAATCAGTAAAATGCACATCGTTTGGTGGCAAATGCCACATGATCCACATGATGAGTGAGAGCGTACGAAGTTAGACACGCTGTGGTTAGTTAACTTCAGTCATTAGTTGCATCGCACCACCAACGTGCTCCTTCTGACCACGGTGCATCATCACCAGGTGTTCTAACAAACCATGGTTTACCCTTAATCATGCACGCCACCGTCAGCCATGGCACGCACGTGGCAATGAGGAACCAATTGCATTCCCAAACCCTACCGCCAGAGTAAGCACCCGTTTCCGCACATCCGAGTTCCAAGCAGCCAGCTGCTTCTATCACACTGACAGACACAAGCAGTACCAGGCCAGCAACTCGCCACAAGCGACTCATCCAAACCAGAAACACCTACTAGCCCCCTAGAAATCTGACCATAAATCGACCTCAAACTCACACTCATACACACACGCTATACGCACGAACGCGAAAACTAACCACCCAAAAAAAAAACACACACACACAAACAAATCGCTCGAGTCGGCAACCGACGTACAAGCAACCGCAACCAAGCGCGCCGGGCGAAGGATCGATCGAGCACCTGGCCCTTGTGGAGGTCGTCGTCCATGATCTCCGGCACCGACCAGGAGAGCACGATGTCGCCCAAATCCCTCTCCTCCGCCGCCATTTCGCGGACCCGTTGCTCCCTCATCTCGCTCGCTAGCTCGCCGGCTCTTCACCCGCTCGCCCGCATCCGGAGTCGCTCCGGGTCAAGGCGAAGGCGGCCGCTGCGCAGTGGAAAGCCGGATCGGTGGCCTGGGAGTGGTGGGGTTTTAATGCGGGGGTGATCTTTTGCTTCTCGGAGAAGAAACGAGGCGTTCGTGGCCTCGGGGTTTGAGCCGCTTTTTGTGGGGAAGGCGAGGGGCGTAGTGAACTGGTGGAAGACGTGAAGACGTGAGCGCTGGAACCGGAAGTGAAAGGGCACGGCCGAGATGTGGCCGATGCAAGTCAGGGAGTGTTTGGATCACGGCCACACTTCGCCACGCCCAAGTTGCGGCGGCGCCACAAAAGTCTGGCTTGCGTTTGGTTGCTCAGAAAGCTTCGGCACGCCACAGTTTTATCCGCTGCCGGCTACTGTATTTCACGCCACAACTGTGGCGCCGATTTTTGGCGCCTAAGCTTAGGCGGCGCCGCATGCGTGGCGTGGCAAACCGTGGCTGGCTACCAAACACTCCCTGAATCCCACTCTTGTTTAGCCTGGTAATTTAATTTCAAGACGAGATCGATAGGATGGTCGCATCTCTATTGTTTTTTTACAAAACTTGCAATTGGTTGGGCGAATAGAATCATCTGTTGTTTTAAAGGGATGTGGATGTGGATGATGAGAGACCTCTAATAGTAATATGTCGGTCTCTCCCGGTGCTACATGACGGTATTCACCCTCCTAGGAAGAATGTGCTGCTCCAAGAATCATACATCTCATCTCTCTCTGATCTAACACCTCAAAAAATAGACCGTCTCGTCCCACCACAGCAAAGAGATAGATGGACAGGCAGTCATGTTGGATTGCTTTATTTGGTTTGCATTTCATCATAGTGGATGAAATTTTCTTTGTTTTCATGCAAGATTAGCAGATAAGGTTAGACAAGATAACCAAAGCATTTGGTTTGCAACGGAAAGTGACTGTGCAAACCTACAGCACGGCACAGTACAGGCGGACGCCGCATGTGGTTTGGACGATGCACGGTTTGCAGGCTCGCAGCTTGGGCTCACACACTCACCAAACCCAATACAAATAAACGGCTTTTGATCTAGTTAAATACGGTACAGTCGGCGCAGTCGCTGCATACGGGTCGCGCTACATTTATATATACCCGTCGACCTCATTTTTTGATTTCTCCACGTATCATGATCAAGCTTGGCTCTGCTACTATACAGGTACTCCAGCATCATGTTGGCGTGTACAAGTCCTTGCACTGATGAGATAGTAAAAGCTTGTTAGGGCAACTCCAACCGAGCCCTATCTCGAACCCTTACCTCATGTATGAGGGCTAAAACAAAAAAAAACATCTCCAACCGATCTCTCATCCCACCCCCGACGGATGAGGACATCTCATTTTCCCCCATCGGACTCTCACTTGTAGGAGCTTCTCTACCGGACTCTCATCCGACGACGGCAGCAACTGCAGCCCTTCCCGCGCCTCCACGGAGCTTTCCTCGTGGCGGCCACGGAGGTTCCCGGTGGTAGGTACAGTCGATTTTCCATCTCCGGCGGGCATATAGTCTAGGGAAGGAAGGGGAAGCACCTGTAGGCTGTAGATCTACGGCGCCCCGCCCTCGCTGGCCCACCCGTGGATGCTCCCGAGGGGCCTCGGCCGGCGACTGAGGAGGCCGGCAGCGCCCCTGCCCCGCGCGCCGCGCGCCAGTGGCCGGGGGTCGCGTCCCAGGGCCGGCAGCGCCCGGACTGCAGCTGCCCCTTTTCTTTTTTATTTCTAATGGTTTCTACTCTTTTTACTCGTGCTCAATTGCAGGAGATGGAAATGAATATGTGGATAAATTTGGTGGAGACAAACATTGGAAGCAGTGAGCTTGATGCCGATGAGATCAATTTCGGAGCAATGCCCGACGAACAAGCAAATACAGAGGCACCTACACCTACAGAGATTTCTCCCCCCTTGAAGTAAGGAAACAACAACAAGAAGAGAATAAGGAATTTCAGCGAGAAGGAGGATATTTTGCTGGCGTCGGCATGGCTAGAAGTAAGCATGGATCCTATTCAAGCTGTTGATCAAACTCGCAGTACTTATTGGCAGCGAATTCATGAGTAATATAACAAGCACAATACCTGTGAATCTGATCGTAATATCAGCTGTCACACCGTTGGGGTATCATTCAAGGAAGTGTTAGCAAGTTTTGTTCCTCGTACAGTCAAGTACTTCGTTCAAATCAAAGCGGTGTCACCGAGCAAGACAGTACAAAGTCTTTTACTTTGACTTGTTTTGAAATGTTCGGTGTATGGTTACTAACTTTTTATCCTTTTTTTCAAGATTCAACAAGCATGTGCGTTGTACAAGGATGCAGACCTAGATAAGAAGTCATTTGGTTTGCTGCATTGTTGGAACCTGTTGCAGCATGCCCAGAAGTGGAAGGACCTCCCTTCTAACAGCAACAACAAAAAATAGAAGATATCTACTACTGGAAGTCAAAGGTCAGGCACTCCTGGAACACATGAAAGTCACCATGCTTATGAAGAGGATGGTCCAAGTCATACTTCAACCAGGAAAGGGAGGCCAGAAGGAGAAAGAAAGGCGAGGTAAAAATTCTATAGCTCAAGGTGAAACTCTTTATCTGGAAGCAGTAGAATATAGTTGGTCTAAGAGAGAAAAGGCTGATAAGATAAAAGAGCTTAGGAAGAAAGAGCGCAATGATGAGAGACTTGCTGTAGAAACTAAAAGGATTGAAATGAAGCAACAAGTAGAGATTAGGAGACTTGATATCAAGGAACAAGTTGAGAATAGACACATTATCTACAACAACAAGAAATGTTGTTAAAACAAAGGATGGATGATGAGAAAATAATTAACATGGACCTAAGTACAATGGGTGAGCTGCAACAAAAGTTCTATAGGGGGCTGCAAGAAGAGATCATTGCTCGGCGTTTGGGTAGCGGCAATATTTGAGACTATGGGTCTTTATTTGTTATGTATGAACAATTTGGCTGATTTCCCTTGTTATGTATGAACAATTTGGATGATTTCTTTTGCTATGTATGAACAATTTGGATGATTTCCTTGCTATGTATGAACAATTTGGATGATTTCCTTGCTATGTATAAATTGAATACAAAGTACATGGATTAGAAATACGCATTACATTAAATAGAAAGTACATGAATTAGAAATACATAATACATTAAATAGAAAGTACATGATCAATACAAGTCTGCATGACGTTGCCGGAGGTGCTCGATTAGATCTTCCTGAAGTTGTTGGTGTGTTTCCCTATTTCTGATGTCACGATGAGCTTGAATGAAATCATAGAACTCACGAGTACGGTTCCGTTGGTCAGGTGACGTAGTTGTAACAAGTCGGCCAACCCCCTCGTAGTGGATGTCAATATCTTCATCTTTATTTCGCTCATCTTCAATTATCATGTTATGCGTTATAACACAAGCTGTCATGATTTCTCTGAGTGTATCCTTATCCCAAAAACGACCTGGTCCACGAACAATGGCAAAACGAGATTGCAAAACTCCAAAAGCTCGTTCAACATCCTTTCTAACTGCTTCTTGTGCCTTGGCAAAATATTTCCGCTTATTACCTAGTGGAGATTGTATGGTCTTCACAAAGGTTGCCCATTAAGGATAGATGTCATCTGTAAGGTAATAGCCCATATTGTAATTATGGCCGTTGATGGTGAAATCAACTTTGGGAGCTTGCCCATCTGCTAGCCTTGCAAACAGATGCGATCGATGGAGCACATTGATATCATTGAGAGATCCTGGTAATCCAAAGAAAGCATGCCAAATCCAAAGATCTTTAGAAGCAACGGCTTCAAGAATGATTGTAGGCTCATGCACATGCCCTGTATACTGACCTTTCCATGCTGTAGGGCAGTTCCTCCACTGCCAATGCATACAATCTAGGCACCCAAGCATTCCAGGAAACCCCGACGCTCTGCAGTTGCAAGCAATCTAGCTATGTCTTGCTCGTTTGGTGCTCTCAAGTACTCATCCCCAAACACTTCAATAATAGCTCTAACTAGCCTTCTAAGACTCTCTATAACAGTACTTTCACCAATATAAAAATATTGGTCCATAAAATCTGCAGGTACTCCATAACTTATCATCATGTATGCTGCACAAATTTTCTGCAGACATGATAACCCAAGCCTTCCACATCTATCTCTTTTTTGCACAAAGTAATTATCGTGCTCCTCTACAGCATGTGCTATGCGAAGAAATAGAGGAGGAACCATTCTAAATCTGAGTCCAAAAAAACATGAATAAGAAATATGCACAACCAAATATCGATGGATGGAGAAGGCGATGAAAAAAGGATAGTTTTACACACCTACGCCGAAAGATAGAAGCGTCATATGTTGGAGCTTCTGAAAAATAGTCATGATACAACCTCCAATGTCCAGCTTCTCTATCACGATGAACATATTGACGGCCAGGTACAGAGCCCCCCATTGTGGACTATGCATAGCTAGGTATCTCGTATGAGCTTGATGTAGCGCACCCAGGATGAGTTCGGGCTCATCATCATCATCCGACGAGGATGACGACGAGTCTAAGCGATAGAGTCTACTCATTTCAGGGGGGAAAGCAACAATGAAGTGAATGGTTCATTGCAGAATGAGGTGAACGAGACTGTATATATAAAGATGAAATATAGCGGTTGGAAATATAGCCGTTGGTATGACTGACGTTTGAAATATAGCCGTTGAAAATATAGCCGTTCGTATGACCGACGTTTGAAATATAGCCGTTGGATTATAGCCGTTGCAAAGGTAATCGTTATTCAAAAATCATTGGCCGGTAAATTATCAAAAGAATAATGGTTAAAAATTATTTTGTTTAAAAATTAATAGTACAAAATTTAGACATCCACAAAATTATTGTTCATAATAAACACCGTTTGCATATATAATGCTTACATTGTTAGTTACATTATATCAATAAAGAAAGAAGTATAAAGATATAAAGACGTACATGAGAGTTCAGTTGGAGTGGAAAGGAAAGTAGCAGTCTCAAAACTGGATGAGAGTCTCGCATTGAAGGAAATAGGGGTCCAAATTTGAAATTTCTTTTGGAGCTGCCCTTACTGACCCGTACCTGGGTTGGACGGTATGTGCGTGGCTCGCTGAAATGACAAGGCCTGCAACGACGATGGGGGATGCACGAGAACCGACGTGGACAATTCGGTGAAAGCGCGAGTCAGTAGCCGTGCCAGTCTGCTCCTAGCGGCCGCCCTACTCCTAGCTAGCCCGCTGCTGCTGCTGCTGCTAGGAGCGGTCTTGGTAGTCAAACCGGCGACATTTTCCCGTCTAGAGAAAAAAAATTGTTTTGTTCTTTCAAAAGAAAAATCGTTTTCTACTGCTGCCGGGGATCAAAGGGTTCTGGTGTGTTTAGTTCGCAAAAAAGTTTGGATTCCAGTACTGTAGCACATTTCGTTGTTATTTAGCAATTAATGTTCAATCATGGATTAATTAAGTTTAAAATATTCATCTCGTATGAAATTGTTAAACTGTGTAATTAGTTATTTTTTCAACTCCATTTAATACTTCATACATATATCCAAAGATTTAACGTGATAGTACTGTAACAAATTTTTTGGCCTGCTAATAACATGGCGCGCACAAAATGGGTGGGGATGACAGTGCTAGTGGAGTAGTGGTAGCTGGAGAGTGATTGGCAAGTGCATTTGGTGCAGATCAGAACTGCGGACAGCCATGGAGGCAATGTATTTAGAGGAAGAAGAACTCACGCCTTATTTTAGATCCCAAAATATTTTGAACAAAAACATCACATCGAATATTTGGATATATGTATGGAGTACTAAATGTGGGTAAAAAGAAAAACCAATTGCACAGTTAGTTTGTAAATCGCGAGACGAATCTAACGAGCCTACTTAATCCATAATTTGCAACGGTGTTGCTACAGTAACCATCCGCTAATCATGGATTAATTAGGCTCATTAGATTCATCTCGCGATTTACAATCCATCCGTGCAAAAAGTTTTATAAATAGATTTTATTTAATACTTCTAAATAACAAGATTCTGTTTCAAGATTTTTTGACAAAATAATCTAAACACCCTCCCAAACTACTCGACGGGTGCTCTAGTCAAGTGCGTGAGTGCTACATGCTTCTACGACTGTTCCATTCGTTATGCTAATCGAGTCTGTATTCGGCAGCCCATGAGCTAGCCAAATTTGGGTCTTATTTGGAGTGTACCTCATCCTGTGACTGGCTGTCTGATGTATACCAGCATGTATTGCTGGGATTGCATAGGGTGGAATACCTGATGAGTTACTGATAGTCCCAGTTCTTTCCTTTTTTTATTAAAAAAAAGTATGTTCTACACCGCTAGGGTTAGAAAAGAGAGAAAGCGATCGTTTTGGCTGGAAAAGACCAACATAAAAAAAAAAGGAGGGAAAAGGAGAGATGGAAACGGAAAGGCGGATACCTGGGCCCTGCTGCAGTGGTAAAGCCCACGCGCTTTCGGCCTGCAGGCCCTTGCTTTCGGTTGTACTAGGGACGTCGTTGTCGGGCCTAAAGGCCCGCGCCATCTTTAGTTCTGTATACTCTTCAATAATGACTTGATGAGGAAGGCTCTCAGGAATCCGGGAGGTAGAATCGTAATTTCTTTACTCAGTGTTCTCGACAACGTAGGTTCAGAGATTAGTAAACCACTATAGTTGAGCAGTAACACCGTGCTTCAGAGTGTCGCACTTGATATTAGAACGTCAACGAGCGTGTGGCACCTCCATAACAAAACGGGATTTGCACAATTGCATGGCCTCCACTATGCATACAGAAGAAAGAAAAAACTTCAGCAATGTCTGCTTGAGCGACAACCTAAAAGGGTGGCAAAGTTGGAGGCAAGCCGATCTCCTTCGGAAACCTCCACTTTCAGGTTTCGCGTGAAGCAGAGGAGCAATCTGATGACAGTCAGTCACACAGGAACCATTTCCTGCCTCTGACGATGATCTCAATCGCTGAACAACAGTATACTACTGCTAAACTTGTATCAACAATGAGACGATGATGTTTTCCCTTGCGTAAAGGTGATTGGAGTTTGCGCTGTGTCTACTCTGTGGCAATGAGAAAAGGAAGTCCCCTGAAAGACGCAGGCACTTTGATTAATTCCAGAGCAACAGAGGAGGCCAGCCAAAGTAAAATAGCCATCTAGAGTTGACAAGCCTAGAAATGGATACTTACCAGCCACCTCTCCTAGAGAAGTAATCACTGTCCAGGGATATCGCAAGGGCAAGAGCCACGGCCCTTTCAGGCAAAGTCAGCTGCCGAGCAACATGTAGTTCTTCGACCTGGAGAATTCATGAGATGTGGGTTCGGAATTAGGACAAAGTGCAGGTAACTGCGCAAGGTGGGCGCCCATATGTTCAGCCATAACAAATGCCATGTGAGAACACTTACATCTGCTGCAAGAGCAAACTTGTGCCTTAGTCCCTCATCACCAAACCGAATTGCATACTGGCCAGCATCCGTGAAGAGCTACAGTGACATTAATAGTGAGGGAAACATTCAAAAATCATTAGTCCTCAGTCTTTACAATCCCATTCTTTCTATAGTCTAGATCAAATATGTGAAGCTGACAAAACACACACTCAGAATGACGCTAGACCACTATAATATAATCAGGCAATGGTATGTTCAGATCCATTTATCAGTTTGGCACAAGATTTTCCATATGTGGAAGAAATGGCAAGCAAGAGTGACACAGCAAATTGGAAAGGCGGTTCTTAGTTATCGGAGTTTAAAATATTAGCTTATATCTTGCTGGAAAAATATTGTTTGCTGTCAAACATGCAAACGGTGCATGAGACTACAAGACTATGAGAGCATGCATCAATATGAATGTCCATCAGGTATAAGAAGAAATGTCTATGCTTCGACAGGTATACACTGAAAAGGATATTACCTCAAACCCAATTCCCCTCCAGTTACGGTCAATCTGAGCCAACAGTTTATCATCTTCATCCACCAGGCTAAAGGTCCAGTTCCAGAAACCTGGATTCTCAACAACTGCAAATTGCCTATTCCTGAAATACAACTACATGGTTTCAGGCAGGCTAGTATGACAAGAATTACATAATAAACTGGGAGATTTAAACTTAGTCAACGATATAAGGGAAATGAATAAGAATACCATATTACCCTAAGTACAGGTCATAAATTCTCCGCCAAAGGTGCCAACGCCTGTGGACTACACCTATCTCCTGATCAAAGCCAAACAATGAAGCTTTATCAGCACTTTCATAGATTCATACGCAGACGATATTCCCATCTTAGCTAGAGCAATCTAGCAAAGAATATTTACATACCTTACCATCCACTTCTGCATAAATTGAGCTGTTGATCAACCAAAATGGCCTGCGAACCTAAACCCGACAGTACAGTTAAGTAGATTTTCAACAGAATGCAACATTGCCTTGAAGAAATATTACCTTAAATATCTCATTGCCCATAGCATCAGTTATTTCTGCTACAAATGGTCGTCTTGTTCTGAGTAGCTAAAACATGAAAAAAAGGGATTTGATTTGCCCCCTCCATCAAAAGAAGTAAGAAAAATCAATTATAAAAATGCGCCCTTTCTTCCTATCACAATTATAAAGCCAATGCATATTTAACTTTTAGCATCACAAGCCAACATTCATATACCAGCTACTATAATAAGGCAATGAACCTCAATCAACAAGCACTACACAAAACATGCCTTAAGAGGGAAAACAAGCGTACAGAACAATTCTTCTAAACAAACAGAGAAACATCGCCCTTTAGAAGATTAAAGAATAGGATGGCAAGCAATTTGCAACAAGTTCCAATCATTCCTCCTCTTTGTTTATTTTTTCAACAGCAGATGCTACATTTGACTACCTTTAACGTTACAACAACAACAACAACAACAACAACATAGCCTTTTTGTCCCAAGCAAGTTGGGGTAGGCTAGAGATGAAACCCATAAAAAAAAACAAAGATCACGGATCTTCAGGTACGTGGATGACGAGTCTCCAAGCGCTCCTATCCAAAGCTACCTCTTTGAAGATATTCCACTCCTTAAGGTCTCTCTTAACCGACTCGTCCCAAGTCAGTTTAGGTCTACCTCTACCTCTCTTAACATTTTCGGCCTGCTTTAGAACCCCACTACGCACCGGCGCCTCAGGGGATCTCCGTTGGACATGCCCAAACCATCTCAATCGATGTTGGGTAAGTTTCTCCTCAATTGGTGCCAAACCGACTCTATCCCGAATAACTTCGTTCCGGACTCTATCCCTTCGTGTGTGCCCGCAAAACCACCGCAACATCCGCATCTTTAGTACACTCAGTTGTTGGACATGTCGTCTTTTTATAGGCCAACATTCAGCACCGTATAACATCGCCGGACGAATCGCTGTCCTGTAGAACTTACCTTTTAACTTTTGTGGCACCCTTTTGTCACATAGAACGCCAGAAGCTTGACGCCACTTCAACCAGGCAGCTGAGATTCTATATCTAACATCTTCATCAATATCGCCATCCTTTTGAACCCTCGATCCTAAATACCGAAAAGTATCTTTCTGGGCCACCACTTGCCCATCGAGGCTAACATCTCCATCCACATGCCTAGTCGCGCTGAAATCGCACATCATGTACTCAGTCTTAGTCCTACTGAGTTTGAACCCTTTCGACTCTAACGTGCGTCTCCACAGCTCTAACTTCCTATTAACCCCTTCTCTACTCTCGTCCACCAGCACCACATCATTAGCAAAGAGCATACACCAAGAGATATCATCTTGTATGTCTCTTGTGACCTTATCCATCCCCAAGGCAAATAAATAAGGACTCAATGCTAACCCCCGATCTAGGCCTATGTTAATAGAAAAATCAGTGGTGTCACCATCACATGTCCGGACAAACGTCATCGCATACTTATACATATCCTTGATGGGGTAATGTACTTAGTTGGGACTTTATGCTTCTCCAAGGCCCACCACATGACATTTCTTGGTATTTTATCATACGCCTTCTCAAGGTCAATAAAGACCATATGCAAGTCCTTCTTCTGCTCTCTATATCTCTCCATCAATTGTCGGATTAAGAAAATCGCCTCCATGGTCGACCTTCCAGGCATGAACCCAAACTGGTTTTGGGTCACACTTGTCACTCTTCTTAGACGGTGCTCGATAACCCTCTCCCAAAGCTTCATCGTATGGCTCATCAGCTTAATCCCACGGTAGTTAGTACAACTTTGAACATCTCCTTTGTTCTTGAAGATTGGTACTAATATACTTCCCCTCCATTCTTCAGGCATCCTGCTGGACTGAAAAATAAAGTTAAAAAGCTTAGTTAACCATACTATCGCTTTGGCACCTAGGCATCTCCACACCTCAATGGGGATACCATCAGGGCCCATCGCTTTACCCCCCTTCATCCTCTTCAACGCCTCCCCGATCTCAGCCTCCTGAATTCTCCTCACAAAGCGTCTGTTGGTGTCATCAAAAGAGTCATCTAACTCAAGGGTAGGGTCCTCATTCTCCCCATTAAACAACTTATCAAAATACTCTCGCCATCTGTCCTTGATCTCCTCATCCCTCACTAGAAGTCGATCTGTCTCATCCTTGATGCATTTGATTTGGTTGATATCTCTTGTCTTCCGCTCGCGAATCCTAGCCATCCTATAGATGTCCTTCTCCCCTTCCTTCTTGGCTAGCCGCTGATACAGGTCATCATACGCTTTACCCTTTGCTACGCTCACAGCTCGCTTTGCAACCCTCTTCGCTAAATTATAGCTCTCGATGTTGGCTGCACTCTTATCAAGGTGGAGGCGCTTGAAACACTCCTTCTTCTCCTTAATAGCCCTTTGCACCTCGTCATTTCAACACCAGGTGTCTTTCCCTTCCTGTTTGTCTCCCCTACTCACGCCCATGTCTTCTGCATCTTCTCCTTCCTCCCAGGGCCCCTCACCTAGCATTCTCTTCTTGAACATTTGCGCCGCTTCCCCTCTAAGCTTCCACCACTTCGTTCTCGCAATCTTGGCACGTTTATCTCGATGGACACGTACCCGAAAACGAAAGTCCGACACCACAAGCTTGTGTTGAGGGACAACACACTCCTCGGGTATTACCTTACAATCTAAGCAATCCCGTCTATCCTCCCTCCTAGCAAGGATAAAGTCGATCTGGCTCGAGTGTTGTTCACTATGAAAGGTCACAAGATGGGATTCTCTCTTCCTAAAAAGGGTATTCGCTATCAACAAGTCGTAGGCCAACGCGAAGTTCAAAATATCCTCCCCCTCTTGACTCTTGCGACCATACCCAAAGCCCCCGTGCACTCGCTCGAACCCTACATTAGTCGCACCCACATGGCCGTTGAGATCTCCTCCTATGAAAAGTTTCTCGCTGCTAGGAACGGTACTAGCCATGCTATCTAGGTCTTCCCAGAACTGTCTCTTGGTACTCTCACTGAGACCTACCTGAGGGGCATAGGCACTGATCACATTCAGGGCTGAGTCTCCAACTACCATCCGGACCAGGATAATCCGGTCGCCTCGCCTCCTAACCTCTACGACTCCATACTTAAGGCTCCTATCGATCAAGATACCTACATCATTCCTACCCGGTGTTGTCCCCGTGTACCAAAGCTTGAAGCCAGTATCCTCAACCTCCCTCCTTCGCCTTTTGACCCTTCCATTTAGTCTCCTGAAAGCATAAAATATTTACACGCCTCCTAATTGTTGCATCCACTAGCTCCCGCAACTTACCTGTTAGGGATCCTACGTTCCAGCTACCTATGCGAATCCTAGTTGGCTCGGCTAACTTTCTTACCCTTCGCACCCGTCGAGGGAAGTGCGAAGACCCTTGCTCATTTTCCACTACACCCGGGCGCAGATGTAGCGCGCCACTCAGGCTGTGACGACCCGACCCTTGCTCACTTTTCATCGTACCCAGGTCACGATACGACGCGCCCTTGGGGGGATGGCGACCCGGCCCTTGCCCATTTAACACCACACCCGGGTTCCGATGTAGCGCGCCGCTAAGAGGGTTACGCCCCAACGAGTTTAAGTGCCTTACTGCCTTCTCTAATTGCTTCAATGGCTACAATAACAAATTCTTCGCAAAATCACCCAAGATAAGATAACAGAACTCTGATGAAGGTTACTTCAATAATTTTTCCAAACTACTCAATTTGATTCATGACTGAAAGTGAGACCGTACCAATAGCTGTTCTTTAGCACAGGGAGAACAAACATATTTTTCAGTCTCTCAATAGCATAATCATATGATTCATGAGACCGTGATGGTGTTTCATATGGAGATAAATACCGTAGATAGTGACAAGGTACACTTAACAATAGTGACTTCACATAGAGCAAATCAGAATAACTAGATCCAAAAGATACCAAGTATCATGGGCGTACCCAGTGCAGAGAGCTCCCGCTCTGTGCGGGGTCTGGGGAAGGGGTGTTAGTGGCAAGCCTTACCCTCGCCTGTGCAATGCGAGGAGACTGCGACTCGAACCCGGGATCTTCCGGTCACAGACGGTAAGACTCTACCGCTTGATGCAAATAATTTGAAGTTTGAACAGGAAATCGGATGTCTCAAACATAGGGACTAGCGGGCTACTATGCAGGTTAATTGAAATTTCTTGACCCTTGACTCGATCCAAAAAATTGCCATGAAGCAATAGAACAAGCTAGACTAGTTTATTGAGGATGAAGCAGCCACGTACTGTACCTGCCTAAAGATGACGTTGCTTTTCTCTCGAATAAAACCTACTGGCTGGACATTAGAAGAACAAGGAAGTCAACGCTTAAGACGTATAGAGTTAGAATATATAATGAGGACAATACAGCAAGGGAGCCAATTACAACCAGGACATGATAAAACTTACAGATTGTGGAAAGAGTGGGTCCATTATGATATATCTGCTCTCCTGCAATTCAGACAACAATATGTAAGATCATGAAAAGAAATGGAGAAGCATCCAAAAATAGAAATGTGTTTTGCGCATGCACTGGTCTATACACATTAACTCACCTGCTCAAAAGCAAACATGATGTTTGCCCACTCAATGTCCCTGGCGATCACGAGGTTAGCTCTCGCGAGAAGCGGAGCCAATTTGTCCTATAAACACATTGAAACATACTGCCGATTATTCAAGTAGCTACATCAAAAATAGCCCCTCGATGTTGAGCAAAGTGGAAATTGCCAATCAGTAAAAAGCATCAAGTAGCAGGATACAATCAAGCAAAGGAGGCAGGAAACATTTCCACAGATTGTTAACTGATGCTGATGGGCACTACAGTAAACTGATTGGGACAGTAAATGATTCACACACACTAATTACCCAGCCTAACAATGCAAAATGACCTCAAAGCACTCTCTATAATCCAATTATCGAATCATCTAAGATAGCATCGGATCAAAGCAAATGTTACCACACACGACAATAGAAAAGAGACTACACAAACAGAAGCTGCAGTCAGAGTTTCCAGAACCCGCTTGCCTCGACGGGATCGAGGTCCCTGTCGTCGTACTGATAGCTCGGTGCCTCCCTGGCGGCTCCTGCAGCCTCCACGGACTGATAGCTCCTCGGGAACGCGCCGAGAGCCCTCGCGGCCTCCTTCTGCTTCCTCAGCTCCTCCCGCCACAGCTTCCGCAGCCACTCCCGGGGCACCGCCGGCGACCCATCCCAGCCGCCGCTGGCGAACCCGTTGGATCCTCCCCTGACGTGGCTGCTGGTGGACCTGGCCGCCGCGGAGGCCCTCCCGGCCGCGGCGGCGTGGGAGAGCAGCCTCGGTAGCCACCGCATCGCCGAGGAGAGGCGGGGAACCGAGAGATGAGAGAGGCGCGGTCGCGCGGGTGCTCTGAAGTTCTGGACGATTCTACGAAGTTTTCTCTGGAAATGAGATGAATCCACTGCGGTGGATCGGAGAGCAAGCGGAGCGAGGAGGTATGTTGTGGGCTTGTTTCAAGTTTGGGCTATGGGCCTTTATGGGGACGTAGCTCAAAGATGGGCCGGGCTGCTTGCAGAGGATTCTTACTCGCAATAGAGCTTCTGGTCCAGTATGCAAATTTTCTGGATAGACCCCTCGTACTATTGTATCCCAGGAACTTGCAGGCTTCCGGCCACCTGGATCATCGGCAGTCCGGTGAGCAGCGAACGCCACGGCGGCGGTGGATCCACTGCCAATGATGCCAACGGCCAAGCTCTCACACAGGGTAGGCCACCTCCATGGCTCCATGACTACTTTAGTGAGGAACGAGGGGAAGCGTCCATTGAACGTGACAGTGGTTGATTTCAGGGGCGAAGAGCTTCGGCCGTACATGCACTGACCTCATCCTCTTTCTTCAGTACCGTTCAGCTCGGTCAAAGGAAAAACACAGCCACAAAGCAGCCTCCTGTTTACATCAGACATGATCGTGTAAGATCTTCAGAGATCCAGAGTTAACAAACTCCCACGGACAGCAGGGTAGCTCATGCCTCCTGAAATCAGTTTTAATTTGTTCTTGTGTTTGGCAAGTAACTTTCGGAAGATTCAATAGTATTCTGTGAGAGAGAATAAACCGAAAGAAACTGAAAGTAGATAAGAGGTTGTGAAGATCGGATGAACAAAACACATTGGACATGCAACTGATAGCGAGAGCACTGAACACACGTGTCATCTTTAGAAAGGGAGCTGGGAACTGGCCGTTGGCACGTCGCAGAGGAACCGTGTGCTCATCTGCAACTGCAAGGACGAGTGCCGTTACGAAGCTGCGCCGAATGCTTTCCGCATGCCCCCAGCAACCCACCGGGAATCCAGCCGCAGCAAGGAGGGCATGAGACGTCTCCCTCCCTCTCCCTCCTTAAATTAAAACAACAACAACAACAACCCAGAGTCCTCTCTTCGTCTCCATCCAGTCAGCTGGAGGCTCCGTTGCGCGACGCCCCCAAGCTGTCAGAGAGCAGTGGAGGTTAGCAGCAGCGTTCTCGCGTTCCCTCGGAGGAGGAAGGACGGGAGGCAACGAAAAGGGTTGCTCTGAGCTTACCTCACTTCGCCGTCTCTGCTTCCTCAGTCCATGTAAAGGGTTTAGCAGCGCCTGGACTTGATTCAGCTTTCAGAGGAAACCCTTCAAGACTGTTCTTGCCATGGCCTTCCATTGCTCCACCTACCGTACAAGAAAAACAAAATTCAGTTGCAAACGATTATCCTTTACGCATTCGGATGCTAGTGTCAGCTTCATTATTTCCCTTTATTTTCCTCAGTTCTTATATTCTTGCGAAAGTCGTAGCTCATTCCAGACTCAAACTGAAAAAATAATGATTGCGTATAACAGAGCTATAAATCACTTCATTCCTCACCAATTGAGTTTAAAGTGCATACAGTGAATTATCTCGGTCACTATCCTCCAATAGTTTGTAGGAAGGCAGGCAGGCAGCTAAGCTATTTGTGTTCTTACTTAGGCATGTAAATATGTAAATCCATAATCATAAGTGATCATAAATGGTTACTTGCTTTCTTCAGTCTGGTCGAACCTCAATTGCAGGATAAATGAACTCCATGTTATTTTGTTAAAGAAAAAAGGAACTACATGTCTGCAAAGATAAGGAAATAAGGATGAACACCAAGGAAAACAATGAACAAATTCTGCTTGCTGAGCAACCATGTCAAGGTGCCCACCAGTTAACTGAAGAACTTATTACTACCATGTATAGATGTATAACGGTTATGATTATTACCTTTTCTAGTAATCTGGCTATCTAAAACTGAACATCTTTGAAGTAAAGCTTGTTCTGTTGGCGCCAATTAACAATGCTAGTTTCTTGACACACTTGAAGTGGTTGTAATAACTAAGCTTACCTGTGTTGGTACGGAACTTAATAAAATGATGTTATAAATGAACGACGATTGTCAAGATGAGCCCTTCTAGACACTTGCACCGATGAGAACTCATCAACTTCTAGAGCTAAATTATGATATCCGTCTTTTTTCTGCCTGCTTCACTCAAAATAATTGTAGTAAACACTGCAAGCATGAGATCTTACATCAGGATTGAAACTTCTCCAGATACCATTGTGCATCCTAGATGCAAGGAGTTGTGTAAGGTGAACTGATGAGCACCAGATCCCACATGGACAGCTGAAAGAACTGCAGAATGCAATAAATGTCAATTTGATCACCTTCTTTAACAGAAATTGGGCAGTCAGAGTGAAATGTTCTGAAGGGGCAACACGAGTATTATATACCACAACAAGCCAACAAAAGATAAGAAAATATCAAACAGCGAAGACGGTATTCATTAGTAAGCATAATTACAATCATATGAGAAGCAAAAGAATTTCACTCAAACAGAAATAATGATAAAGATTTGGGTAGTGCAACAGGTTTCAGTTCTTATGATTGAGAACTCTTTTCTGAGATTTGGGTATGCAAAACGAAAAAGGCAAAGTACTTGAATACAGTTGATCCAGTTTATCATACAGGACCACAGCAGAATCATAAGTTATGAACTACTAATGACATGCAGTGGAGCATACATATCATCACCATCCCTTGCCCCTTGGTTATACATGGTGTTTCCTATTGTCAGATTGAGAGGAACTCAGTTTTGTGATGTAATCAACTACATATCAGGCTAGCACTTGATCTTTAGAAATTCTGTCTAGGTTCTAGATTTGTTGACATTTGGTAACATGATGGGAGAAAAATCCAGAACTTCTAGAAATCACAAGATCAAGAACACCGCACTGATACGCATTAACACAAATGAGCTTAGATAACTAATGCTGACATCACATTTCCATAATGAAAGATTTGCTCTTCGAATTTGAAAAATCTTGTAGGTAGTTCCATAGTTCAAGATTTAGTTTCTCAAAGCATAGCTGCACCAGTACATTCATAAAAAATGTTCAGGAGGCAGAAGGCATGACTTGCACTTTTCAACTTCCTACAGGTGAATAACATCAAAGATGCCAATCCAAAGGGTGTGAGGTTTCCGTCTTTCTCGTTTTGTGTCTCTTCATAACAAGAATGGCTATAATAATAATCAAATGATAGCCCTTTACTTTGACCATTCTTATATGGTTAAGAAGACACCTCTGCAAATTGATTGTCTTTGCTACGGACACATACTTCTATTTTACTATCGCACCACTTTTGTGTGGTGTCCAAATTATTGCTCATGACCTTCCACTACAATACCCTTGCCATAGCACAGAAACTTGGTATTGTGAGTCTTTGAGTTGCTACTTCGTAAACAAACCCCCCTTCACTGAAAACAGCTGAGGCAAAAGAAAGAAAGAAAGGTATGTGCTCTTCTTGAACTTACTACTGCTGTTTGCAGATGCAAATCATAATTAATTGTTCTACGCTCCTATAAAATTTTAATTGACAATATCAAAATAAAAAAAAAACATCATAGATTTTAGTGCTTCTTTCAGCTGATCAGTCTTAGATTTAATGATTAACCAGGGATATCATGCTATTCAGATTTTGCAGTATTTATGAGATTGGGTGGTTGAAGCACATTATATGAAACATCAATAAGAATATGTTTTTTTAAACACATCAATATGAATATGATTAGTGGGGTGCAAAAAGATGGTAAGGAGTTTGTTAGGTCTGCAACAAGCAAAGTTGCTTCATGTCTCAAATATCAAGCTATAAGAAACTTCTCTACACGGAAAAAACAGACAGCCAGACTGCCTAGCTTCAACTCCACGGCTCCACCTTCCCTTGAAACAACCAAAACAGCCAATCCAACTGAAATGTTCCACGCCTGATTGAACTATATCTACTGTGTCATGCATCAGAGTCATATTTTCCCCTTGCTACGCGAAGTACAAGCAATACCATTTCTATAGTAGCTATATTCAGTTCTCGTTTATGATAGTGTTGGTTCTTCGGCATCATTTTGCATTTCGTTCTGTCTCAAAATTGAGTTCAAAGGATACTTGTGCTCACCACTTTCCAAACTATGTTGATTTAGATTTGGAGTGAAGGTAGCACGCTGTTTTGCCAAAATGATTGCCGGTGGTGGCTATTTTGAAAGTTCCCATGATCAGTGCCTCATGGAAGGATCTTTGATCCATGACTCTTCTCAAATTCCTAAAGGCAACGACGACACAAGCATTGAGCTACAGAAGTTCAAAGTTCCCTCCTTTTCCACAGAAGCACTCTCAAGGCCAACCAAATTTTCCTCTGAAGAAGTAGGAGGAACCAATCTCCTTCAGCACCAACTGGGAATTGATTTGGAACAAGAGGCTCCCCCAGGAGAAACTACAAGCTGGGATCCTTCTGTCTGCACTATCCAAGATCAAATCATCAACCATCAGTTTGGAGAATATTCAGAAAACATGTTGGTTGAACCAGAGATCCAACAGTATGATGCTGCACTGTATCCAAATGGTGTTTACACACCTGCACCTGATCTCCTAAATCTTCTTTGGATCAATGTCGCTTCAGCATTTCCTGCAGCAACATCTGTCTTCAGTGATGCCGTGCTGAATGGTAGTAACTATTTGGATCTTAATGGTGAGCTTACAGAAGTAGCAGCAATTCCAGACAATGGGTTGATGTTCACTGGTGATTCATCCGTGCACTTAGGGTATCATGCTACTCAATCTCATCTGGCAAATGATATATGCCATTTACTGCCACAGAATTATGGGCTGTTTCCCAGTGAGGATGAAAGAGAAGTCATGATTGGAGCTGGAAGCGTAGGAGATTTGTTTCAGGAGATAGATGACAGACAGTTTGATAGTGTACTGGAATGCAGAAGAGGGAAGGGTGAGTTTGGGAAGGGCAAGGTAAAAGCTAATTTTGCAACTGAGAGAGAGAGGCGGGAGCAGCTAAATGTGAAGTACAGGACTTTGAGAATGCTCTTCCCAAATCCTACCAAGGTTTGTCCATTCATCATGTACTCATAATATAAATTAGCTCTTTTGGCTGCAAATAATTTAGTGACTCTCAAGAGTCTCAATTTGATTCAAAATTTTCATTAACCCTTTTAAAATCAAATGAAGAGAAGAGTCAAATAAACCAGCAGTTCAGCAAAGTGAGCAACGTCATTAGCATAAATTCTGCATTCATCTGCCTAATGTATATGTTTCTAAATAAACATAAATTAAGTAATTACAGGGGATATTATTTTGCTGGACTATCTCTTGAACACTTCTTTAAGTTCTGCTACACCTTGTTACATAGGTTTACAGATTACAGAACATGCAATCTGATAATAATATCCTATTCAATGTGATTGTCAATACATAATTCCTCACAGTGCTGTTATTTACTGATAAGTGATATAGCATAATTCCTCACCTTGTTATATAGTAATATATTAGTGTTCACCTCGTTCATCCAAATTTAGTGTGCTAATGCCTTGTATAGTTGTATTTGACTTGGAGAAAAAAAAGGATCAAATTTGAGATGTTTCTTGTGCTATATAATTTTGCGGCTTTGCGCTAGAGCACAGTGTCATCATCATAAGGTTACCCTGGATCCCACTTTGTGGTTAACTTCGAAAAAATATAGTAGTAGATTAGATGACACATAGAAATCATATGTTGTACTTTTTGGGGCACTTATTTCATGGAGATGGAACTAAAAAAAAATATCGCATTACTATTACTCCAGAATGACAGGGCTTCTATAGTAGGCGATGCCATTGAGTACATAGATGAGCTTAATCGAACAGTGAAGGAACTAAAGATCCTTGTGGAGCAGAAGAAGCATGGCAATAATAGGGAGAAGAGGATAAAGTTGGATCACCAGGCAGCTGCTGATGGTGAGAGCTCATCAATGAAGCCAATCAGGGATGATCAAGACAATCAACTCAATGGATCCATAAGGAGCTCGTGGGTCCAGAGGAGGTCAAAGGAGTGCCATGTTGATGTCCGCATAGTGGATGATGAAGTAAACATCAAGCTCACTGAAAAGAAGAAGGACAATTCTTTGTTTCATGCTGCAAAGGTTCTAGATGAGTTCCAACTGGACCTGATCCACGCCGTTGGCGGGATAATAGGTGATCACAATATATTCATGTTTAACACCAAGGTAATATACATTCTTTTTCATTTAAAGTTGCACCAAGAAGTCTTTTCCCACAACTATCTCTTAGCATCGATAGTGATATTTCACCATCAACTTGTTTTTTTTTATGGAAGGCATCATCTAGCTTATTCATAATGCTTCATCATCCACACTCATGCAGGTACCTGAAGGCTCCTCAGTTTATGCGTGTGCAGTGGCTAAGAGGCTTCTTGAATTAGTGGATGCACAGCACCAAACTTATAACATTTTCAATTAACCTTTAACCGTCATATTACAGTCAAACTATGTTTGTTGACTGATAATTTTCTGTTACCTGTCTCAGTGAGCAAACTTATTTGCTCAGGGCATGGAGAAAACTTTGTCTTTAGCATTAGCTTTTGGCCATTCCTAGAGTAGACTCTAGACTCGTTTGTTATTCTATCCCTTACATAGCCCTGCTTCTAGAAATGCTTCAATGCATGCGTCTCAAATCTAGATGATTAGCTCCTGCTGCACATTGCAATTGGGGTTAGTTTTCAAATAAGTTGATTCTCATAAGTTAGTTTAGTAGCTCAGATGCCTCAGTTTGTTGTTTCAACAGAGTGGCTCAATGTGTTTGCCACATGATGGTATCAATATCAGAAATCGCTACAAGCATACAAGAATATGGGGGGAATCCAATATGTGTGTGAAGTTTACATACTGGCACAAATAGTTAAGAGTAGTTGACTGAGACACGTAGTTTGTGCAATAAAGTACTTGTCCTACCTGAAACCATAACTTCTAGTAAACAATAGAACCTTCGGCTCAACTGCAAGGGCATCTGTAACACCTTTTTACAATGGTTAGAATTCAGAAACATTTCCCTTTTTTTTTAATTTATTCCCATGAAAGAGGAAAGAGCTAGTTAGCAACGGGCCAAGGGCAATCAGGCATGAAGTCGCAAGCATTGAATGCATCTTCCATTTTTTTGAAGGTTTGCACATGAATCAGAAAGGGCGAACGCATAGCATCCTTACCACAGATCTCATGACTGACGCCCGTCAACACCTGCCGTCAGAGGCAAGCCTGGTCGAGTGGCGCGATACGCCGAACACCTCACGGGCACCACCACCCACGACCGCCGCTTTAGCCATAGCCTGCAGGCGAATGCAATCACAGTAGGTACAGCTGCCCTCGTGCTTCGATCCACGTTTCCTAAACCATCTGAAATGCTCGAGCAACCGCCACTTCACTGTGGAGGCTCGCCACCGTTCCAAATTCGGAGTGATGAATCCAATCCAGGTGGGGGGCTCTCCACCCCTCCGTTGACCTTCCAAAAAAAAATTCGGAGTGATGGGCTACCAGCCCACTAGACCGTGGTTGCTCGTGGACTGCGGCCTGGACATCTGGCGCGCGTGCTGAAGCCACGAAAAAGGTTCGCCGCCCGTTAGCTTGAGCTTGGACGCTTTGATTCCCCTCCCCCACTGCCGAACGCCCGAACCCCGCACACTCGAATGCGGAGGCACCACCGTCGCCGGAGAAGACGCACGAGCACCACCGTCACCGGAGAAGGCGCCGCGCGTACTTCTATCTCCGCATTCCCTTACCCGATCTAAACCCAACTCAGCGCCCGCGCCGCGAATGCTGAGAACACCGCGACCGCCGCGAGTCTGCAAAGAGCGAGGTACGTGATTGAGGGGCTTAAACCCTAGATTTGTTGCCCCCTCTCATCTCGAACAACCTATTGTTTTTCTTTTCACTTCTGCAGCTGTGCGTGTTCCTAATTGAGGGTTTGAAGCGGAGTAAGCATACACACACTGACACGTAAGGACAAGGCAGCGTAACGGGTTTCCGTGATGTTCAGTAATGTTCCACTGAAATATAACTTCGCTCACTAAAACAATATTAGATAGTTTCGCGTTTAATGTTACTTCTTATATCTGACTAATACCTAGTAATAATGACGTTGATGGCCTCACGCATCACACCAATAGTCTCAATTAGGGCACAGTTGATGCTAGCGTCCCACCTCCAGGACCGTGGAAAAGAGAAGCTCGTCATTTTTAGTCCGCAGCACTTGACTGTGGTGTGGGGGAATGGTTTTGTCTTTTGCAATTCTACCGTCAAGTCAATGGCGGGTAGCAGCAACTGTCAAGAAGTTGGCAGGCTCGCCATTCTATAAAGAAACAAACCCATTTAACAATAGAAAATTAGGCATCTTGGAAGCAGGAGCAAGGATTTCAGCTGGAGCTGGTTGCTTCCTGTGTGCTGCCGGGGATACTGCCCATCACTAGGTGTGCGGACTAATTGATCACAAGTGGTGTGGTTCCTGTTCCTAGTCTTCCCCTTCTTGGTGAGATAATCTTTTCTTCTACGACTTTTGCACACTTGCAGTGTTAGTTGATGATTAACTACCTCAATCTTTTCTTCTCAAAGGGAACACGAAGGAAATGCTTTGCCCCTTTCTTCTATTATTGTTTCTCTATATGTTGGATTACTGGTAAACTTGCCCAAACACAACCGAGGCTGAGATCAATAAATAGGCCAGATAGATTCGACTTCTATGATTTTAGTCCTTCAGATAGTTGATAACTAAGTGTTCCCGTAGTCTTCCCACAGCCTACCTTATCTTGTCAAAGAACAAAGAAGGAAATGTGTCTCTCTTTTTTCTTGCAATCACTCCTCCTCATATGCTTCTTTTTCTCCTTTGTTCATCCCATGGAACCAAGCCCATCCAGGTGCTCCAATACTTCCATTCCTTATCCTTTTGGTACTGCTAGTAAGAGCCTGTCCCAAGGGTTCCAGATTTCATGTGGCTCTAGATCTCGCATATCTGGTGGTCCGGTGCTATCCATTGGAGACAGTGTGTTTGGGATTCTTGACATCTCATTGCTGGATGGTTCTGTGACCATATTGGCTAGTATCAATTCTCAGCAGTGCAAAGGAAACTCTAGCATTAATCTTGAGGGGACCATCTTCACATTCTCAGATGCAAGAAACAAGTTCATAGCTCTGGGTTGTAACATGGTGGCCATGCTGTTGAATAGCAATAGTGGGTATAGCGGTGGTTGTGCTTCCTTTTGCTCTAGCAAAGATAACATCGTTAATGGTTCGTGCTCTGGTGTGGCTTGCTGCCAAGCTTCGGTGCCGAAAGGGTTAAAGAAGCTAGAGTTGGAGTTCGGTATTATATCCAATAAGGACAACAATACTCTGCCATGTGGAGAGGCCTTCATTGTGGAGCAGAACTCATATGTGTTTTCAAGTACTGACTTGAGCAACACAAATAATACGAAACCTCAATACCGACCTGTTGTACTTGAGTGGTCTATAGATGGCAGCTGTGAAGAGGCAAAAGAGACCACAGCATATGCCTGCAGGGAGAATGCCTATTGCTACAATTCATCAAATGGAAATGGTTATCGCTGCAATTGCTCCAAGGGGTTCGAGGGGAACCCATACCTGCAAGGTCCTGATGGATGCCAAGGTAACAAATTCTTCTATATATGCTTATAATTCTGGGTCTCATAGTCACTAGCTTTTTTCTTGAACTTCAGTTGGCAAATGCAGTCCATGTCTGATATATGTTATGTTTTCATGTGGATGTTGGCAAGATATTGATGAATGCTCCACCAGAAATCCATGCACGCACAAGTGTGTCAACACAAAAGGTAGTTTCCTGTGCAGGTGCCCAGCAGGGATGAGCGGCGATGGCTTGAGGGAGGGCAGCGGTTGCAATGGAGTGGGCACACTAGTAATTGCAATAGGTAAGTGTTTAAAGCCATATCTCAACAAGTGATGGATGTGATTGTTCAATCATTTCGCATGCCGCATTGAATTAATGTTGCACCCAATAAAAAAGTTCTGAATTTTATTGCGCCTCTTTTGCAGTCACAGGATTAGCTCTGCTAGTGCTTCTCTTCATTCTTGGTTTCTGGACACATTGGCTTGTTAAGAAGAGGAAACTTGCGAAGACAAGACAGAGATACTTTATGCAGAATGGTGGTTTGTTGCTGAAGCAGCAGATGTTTTCTGAGAGGTCACAACTGCATATATTCACCTCCAATGAGCTTGACAAAGCAACCAACAACTTCAGTGATGACAATATTGTTGGCAGAGGAGGATTTGGGACTGTGTACAAAGGCATACTATCCAATCAAGTGGTTGTGGCAATCAAGAAGGCACAGCGAGTTGATCAAACCCAGATGGAACAATTCGTCAATGAGCTTATCATTCTTTCACAAGCGAACCACAAGAATGTGGTCCAGATATTAGGATGTTGTCTTGAGACAGAAGTTCCCTTATTGGTTTATGAATTCATTACCAATGGGGCCCTTTTTCATCATCTTCACAATACATTGGCCCCGATGTCATGGGAGAAACGTCTAAACATTGCAGTTGAAACCGCGTCGGCACTTGCATACTTACATTTAGCTGCAAATATACCAATAATTCACAGAGATGTCAAGTCATCGAACATACTTCTTGACAAGAACTTCACCGCAAAGGTGTCCGATTTTGGTGCCTCAAGACCAATACCATACAATCAGACCCATGTAACAACATTAGTGCAAGGAACACTTGGGTACATGGACCCTGAGTACTTCCAGACAAGCCAATTGACTGAGAAGAGTGATGTGTACAGCTTTGGTGTGGTACTCATCGAACTACTGACAAGGAAGAAACCTATTATGGATGGCGTGATGGAAGACGTGAGAAGCCTACCACTGCAATTTAGTATGTTATTCCATCAAAATAAGTTGTTGGATATTGTTGATCCTGAAGTAGCTGAGAAAGCTGGAATGAGACATGTTGAAGCAATTGCAAAGTTGGCGTTACGATGCTTAAGGTTGAAAGGTGAAGAACGGCCAAGGATGATAGAGGTTGCAATTGAACTTGAAGCACTAAGAAGGTTGATGCGACAACACTTCATCCTAAAGAGCGAACCTCTGCTTCATGAGTCGTGGTCCCATGAAGAGATGAGCATTGACACACCACCAAGTTTGCGCCTTGGCGATGGTGGCATTGCTCGAGATGAAAGCATGGAGATCGTTCTACTTCCACACAAAAATCTTTGATCCTAACTCGTTAACTCTGTCGTAAATCGAAGGTTTTACCTGCTTCCTAGCTTCTCAATTCTTCTTATCGATCTCTTCCTCTACTGCTTAGCTCCCACTCAAGTTAATGTAATATGTATGGTTTTAATAGGCCTTTTTTTGTGTCTCATTTAGCCAATCTTCAGCAGCTTCTTTTTCTATGCCCCACCTGTATTGAGACAGTCATAGCAAGCTGCACTTGCATATTGTACCAGTGCCAAGTAGAGTGCCTGCTTTGGGTAACCGGGCCCATCACACTAACAGTTGATTCGGCAAGTGAAAGGCTGGTAGCTGGCATGTGCTGCAAAAGAAAACTTGCCTTCTCCGTGGGCTGAGATATATAAAAAAAGACGAGACGGGGAGGCACACAGCCACCCCGTATTGCACTGAGGAGGAGGCAGCGAGACTCGAACCCGGGCTGGCTGCCTGAGAGCAAGCTCCGCTACCCGCGAGAGCCTCGCAGTTGGCCGAGACATAATTAGAGACTCCGTGGTGAGGGTGCTCCGTGTGCTCATGTGATGTTCTTCCGTGATGTCCACAGTTTTCTAAGATCCTATTTGGAACCTAAGGCTAATTTTTAGTCTCTTATTTTTAGCCAGTACAAACGGGACATTAGTGGAAGACTTGGCTACATACTAGTCGATGTATGGGGTTTAGCTTTTTGTGTGGAACACGGTGCTTCAATTAAGAAAGCGCACACATCCATTCTCGACGAGGACCATCCTGGAAGGAAGCACACACGGCCGCCGCGCGGCGCGGCTAGAACATCGGGGGCAGCGGCGTGCTGGCTCCCGCGCGCCTGGTGGGCCGCCTCTGCGTCCGTTCAGCGATCAGCATTGCGTCAAATGCGGAGACTCGCCAGGAAGGGAAGAGGCGTGTCTAGGCTCGCAGCGCGGAGAGGTTGGGTTTCGCGAGGAACGGGAAGCCACCCGCATGGTCAACTGCCACGTCAGCATTTTTCGATCGCCCTGTCGCACGGATTCCGCGGCTGCTGCCAGTGCCACGAGTTCAAATCGGATTCGGGGTCGGAATTGTACGCGACAAATCCAGGATCAGCCTAAATAAATGCAGAGATCCACCGAGATCGTATGAACAAACAATTGCGCCCGTGCACGAGACCGGGGGATTCTCTCGCGAATTTGCGATCGATCGAAGCATAAGCAGAAAGATGTCCAGCTTCGATTCCAGGCGGCGGGCGCGGGACGAGGACGACGCTGCGGCGACCAAGAGGGCGCGGCGGAGACAGAGGCACCTTTACCTCGTAGTTGACGATTGGGAGCTGGGATACAGCATCCACAAGCTGGACGTCGACGAGTTCGAGTCCGACGCCGGCGGCGGCGGCAACAAGCTGCGGCGCCTCCCGGAGCCTTGCGCCCTCCGCATCGAGGCGCCGGCGGATTGTTCCCCCGCGATCCTCGCGTCCATCGGCACCAAGATCTTCTTCATCACCGACCGGTGGTTCAGAGCCGAGACTCCGATGCTCATCTACGACACGGAGACGGCGTCGCTGGCCGTCGGCCCGCGCCCCACGCCGGCGCTGCGCCCGCTGGGGTTCATATTCTTCGTGCCCGTGGACCAGCGGCTGTACGCGTTCAACCCGCGGCGCGGCGGCCAGCAGTGCTCCTTCGAGGTGCTGTCGCGGGCGCCCCGCGACGAGGAGGACGAGTTCCGGCTGTCCCGGATCGCCGAGCGGTGGTCCGTGGCGAGCGTCCCCGCGCCGATGCCCCTGGGCAAGCACGAGCTCGTCACCGCCTACGCCGTGCACCCGGACGGGCGCACCATCTTCGTGTCCGCGTGGAACCGGTCCCGGCTCGTCGGCGAGAGGGACGAAGGAACCCACTCCTTCGACACCCGCAGCTCGGTGTGGACGTGGCACGGCGAGTGGAAGCTGCCTTTCCATGACCAAGGCTACTACGTCGAGGAGCTGGACGCGTGGGTGGGGCTCCGCAGGGACGGGTTCCTCTGCTCCTGTGCCGTGGCTTCCCGCGGTGGGACGGCCGCGCTGCCGGAGTGGAAGCTTGGGAGGAAGACGCTGTTCCGCGAGGACCCGAAGAGCCACGTCGGGGCTCCTATGCTCACGTACATGGGCGACGGCAGGTTCTGCCTCGTCGAGTGCGCGCCTCGCCCAGGGCTCACAGTGTCGGAAGCTCTGAACGACGAGGACGGCTGCGTGCTCCACGTCACCATATTCGAGGTCAAGTACGGTAAGAGGGGCGAGCTGGAAACCACGGCTCTCCATCTTGCACGTTCCTACCTCGTGACAAGGTACACTAGGGGGTTCTCAGCACGAGCCTTCTGGATGTAGACGTTACTGCTGGTACTTCGATGTCGTCGTACGCACTGGTGGAGCCCTGTAGGGCCATGGAGGGCTCCGGCCCCCCATTGCCACGCAAAAAATTTTGAAGAACAAAAAACTCTGCAATTCATTCAATATACAAGTTCAGGTGTAGTTCGTTCAATACACAGATAGTTCATCAACAATCTTACTATGTCACTTGTATTTTGTTAACTGTGTGATCTGGTTATCAGCAGTTTATCAAACAAACCTATATGATGTTTCTTTCCTCCACAAAAGTTTACACCTATCAGTTGTATCGGTTCTTTTGACTGCGTCTTTAGGGAACGAACCACTAAAATTTAGTGGTAACCTGATATTTAGCGTTGCTAAATCTCGCAAAAGCCACTTTAGCGGATATTTATCACTGCTAAATCTCTTAAAACCCATTTAGTGGAAGTAGCGGGCAAATGTTGCATAGTGTAGCGGTAGATCTTCTAAAAAGCTAATAGCAAGGCTATAGCGAAGCTCTAGCGGGCTATTTCAAACATTGATTTGGACACATACATGGAGTATTAAGTATAGACTAAAAATAACTAGTTGCACAGATTGTGATTATTTTGCGAGCTGAATTTTCTAAGCCTAATTAGTTTTAATAAATTCATCTCGTGGTTTATTGGTGAGTTATGTAATTAGTTTTGTTATTAGTCTATGCTTAATATTTTAAATATGTGCCGGCATATTTGATGTGACATTCTAAAATTTCGCACCGCTAGAACTAAACACCCTCGTATCTTTACCTATTTCTAAAGAGAGAACCATTTCTATGGTACGTTGACTTTTGATCGGTCATAAGCCATCGACAGGTGGGCCTTGTGGCCTTTTCTCTCGTCCGTGGGGCAAGAAGTCACCGGCACGGACACGGCTGCCCTCCGAATCTCCGATATCCTTGCTCTGCGTTCTTCTGCTAGAAAACGGACACAAAGTTCTCGTTGAGTAGAAGACGAAGTTGCGTTGCTCTTCCCGCGATCGCTGCTGCCTGCGTCTGCAACGCTGTTCACCTCGTGTGCACACCGACGCACACTGCACCATGCGCGTTAATTTCTGCTACCGCCGCTTTGTGTGCTTGCTACTTTGCCGCACGCTGCCACCACACTACTGCATGCTGCTTAGTTGCCGTTGCCAGCAGTATTAAGATATAGCCACTCGGCCATCACGTTCAAGAGCCATGTCCATAAATGAATATGCAGGAGCAAGCAACCAGGCGCACAACCCGTTGATGTCATAGCTATGTAGTAATTGTTAAGGGAAAATATTAACGATCTCCTCGCAGCCCCAGACTCATGACACCAACGTCTGGGCCCGCCCACGATCAAGACAAACTTGGTTCAACTCAACACAGGAAGGATGGCTCACGCTCCGCCTCGCCCGACCTACAGATCTGAAGGCCGGGCACGACTCAGACCCCAGCTAGGAACTTCCGTCTCGCCCGACTACATACCTGATGGTCAGGCGCGTCCGATCATCCTGAAACAGATCTCCGCCTCGCCCGACCGCGGACTGGAGGGTCGGGCGAGGTTGACCCCTCGCCATGACACTCCGCCTCGCCCGACTACAGGCCCAAGGGTCGGGCGGGTTTGCCCCCACGTCACGAATCTCCGCCTTGCCCGACCAAGACGCAGAAGGGTCGGGCCCAACTGGGTCCACAGCGCAAAGGCCGGCTCGGGCGCAGGCCAGCGGCCACGAGCGTGGGCCCGAGGGGGGGGGCTCCCAACAACTCCCAACGACTCCCAACAACTCTGCCAGACCTGCCAGCGATACGAAGAGACCCTGACACGCCGGAAGGCGTCAGCGACCCCCGATGTAACGCGCCAAGGCGTTCAGGCGAAGTACCGAGGTGATAAGGCACGCGGTACGTCAAGGCCAGTCAAATGGGCACCGTCCGGTCTTGCATCCTATCCGACGTCAGGACGCGACAACTCGTCCTCCGGTCAGATGCACGCTGCTACAGGAAGGCACCAACCACCCCGACGTACGCAACGCTGACGAAGGGGCATCATTGCCTAGCGAGGCTACAGTGAATGAACCACGCCCGGTCATGTCGGATGTAACTTCTCTCTCCTTCCTGCCCCATGGCCACTACTGAACCCTCCTTGCACTATAAAAGGAGATGGTGGGAGCACGAAGGGAGGGAGAACACGAACGAACTTTTCCAGCATAAGTCCTTAGAATAGAACAAGAGACTTGGGACCGCACCCCTCTCTCGACCATCTGCAACCCCTTACTACAGATCGAGTGCGAGTAACACGAGCAGCTCCTGATACTGGACGTAGGGCCTTTCGTGCCTGAACCAGTCTAAATCCCGTGTCCACTCGTGCCACCATCCTAAGCTCCACGCACATAAAAAGTATTTACTCGTCGTTAGCTAGCCCACCAAAATTAGCTTCGACAGTTGGCGCGCCAGGTAGGGGACCTTTGCGCATGTAAATCCAGCTTAGGATGGCCAACCACGACGCCAGCTTCGTTCCGGGCTCCCTCATCCGTTTTGGGAGCCTGGAATTTCGTGCGACGGGAGAGGGCATCAAGTTGATCCCCCTCCTGAGCTCTGTCGTTTCCGGCCACCGCGCCGAAAGAAAGGAGGGCCGCCAGGCGCCGGCTAAGGGCGCTCCATCGCAGAGGCGACCCCGCAACCGGCACAGCAGCGCGGTGTCCCGCCAACAAGTCCCGGCGCAATCCACGATTGTGCCACCCACGGACGGCAAACCCGTGGGCGCAGCAGGAGCAAGGTCCGTTACCAGCTCCAATTACGGGAGTCATCACCCTTCGCGTGAGTGCTTCATGGTTGGCGTGCACTCCAAGGGGTCCAACAGCAACGACAACCACGGCGCCGACGGGAGGCAACGCACTCCCCCGAGACGCGCCGCGGCAACCACCGGGGCCCTCGTCAGGATCCCGGAGCGACCGCGGGCGCCAGCGGACGGCGCAGTGCCCAGGTCAAAGAATGAGCACCGCCGCGACGAGAACGGCGCCCGTCGGAAGGCGCGCGACGTTCAGCGGCGCATATGCGAAGACGAGGAACAGCCTCAAGTCTTTGCGCGTGCCAGCCAAAACATCGCCGCCGCCGCGGCCTTACTGCGACGGCTCCCTGAGCCGGCGACCCCCGCGGAGCGTCAAGCGCACCAGGAGGTGCGCAACTTGCTGGAATGCGCCGCCGTCCAGCAGGCAGAAAGCTCCGCGTCCCGGCGGCGCGGGCACAATGCCAGCAGGTTGACACCTGTTTCCCTCCCCGAAAGGCGCGGGGAATCGGTTCACCAGCGCGTCGGGCCTACCCGCGACGCGCGCGATACCCTGAACGCGCGAAGACGTTCTCGCGTCGACAGGGAGGATGGAGAGGGTCGTTGCTACCATATCCACCGAGGTGGTCGCTACGACAGCGAAGAAGATCGCAGCCTGAGTCCCGAACCGGCGGGACCCAGAGCCTTCTCCGCACGCATCCTCGACGCCACATTCCCAGCACGCTTCAGGCAGCCGACCAACATCGCCAAATACTCCGGGGAAACGAACCCCGGACTGTGGCTCAGTGACTACCGGCTCGCCTGTCAGGCTAGAGGTGCGGATGATGACCTCTTCATCATTCGCAACCTACCACTTTTCTTGGCTGACTCTACCCGAGCATGGCTGGAGCATCTTCCTCCGGGTCGGATCCGTAACTGGAATGACCTGAGGGAAACCTTCGTGGGGAATTTTCAGGGCATGTACCTGCGTCCTGGGAACCCTTGGGACCTCCGGAGCTGCCGTCAGGGGTCAGACGAATCCCTGCGGGATTACATCCGGTGTTTTTCCAGGAAGCGCACCGAGCTGTCCGACGTTGCGGACGCCGACGTCATTGGGGCATTCCTGGCGGGTACAACTTGCCGGCCCCTGGTTCATGAACTGGAGCGCAGAGGGCCCCGGACTACCGAGGAGCTCCTCAACATTGCCACCAGTTTCGCCTCGGGCGAAGAAGCCGTCGGGGCGATCTTCGATCGCTCTAAGGGCAAAGCGAAGCGGGAGGAGGACAGAAGAAGAACAAAAGCAGCGCCGCAAGGCCCCACTCGTGACTGTTGCTGAGCACAAACGGGGACAGCCGCCCCTCGAGGGCACCCCAGGCTTTTTTGACAAGTTACTTGAGGGACCGTGCCCGAACCACGAGTTCCCTGTTAAGCACGCCTACAAAGATTGCCACCTCATGAAGAGGTACTTTGTGGGAAACCCTGTGAAAGGCGACCGAAGGAGGAAGCCTGAAGAGGAGAAGAAGGACGCCGGAGAGAAAGAAGACGGCTTTCCCAAGGTGGATGGCTGCTTCATGATCTTCGGCGGGCCGGCAGCATACGAGTCCAGGCGGCACCGCAAGATGGAGCGCCGAGAGGTGTACGCCGCCGAGCCTGCCACCCCGACTTTCCTTGACTGGTCAAGGTCCGCAATTACATTTGACCAGTCCGACCACCCGGGGCGCGTCTTGCAGCCAGGACGCTACCCGCTCATCGTCGACCCTATCGTCGGCGCAAAACGCCTCACCAAGGTGCTCATGGACGGAGGCAGTGGGCTCAACATCCTTTACGTCGAGACCCTTGACGCCATGGGGATTGATCGCTCCCGCCTCCGACCTAGCGAGGCACCGTTCCACGGCGTCGTGCCAGGTAAGCACGCCATGCCCCTTGGGCAAATCGATTTGCTCGTCACCTTCGGGACCCCCTCCAACTACAGGAAGGAGGTCCTCACCTTCGAGGTGGTAGGTTTCCACGGAACTTACCATGCCATTTTGGGGCGGCCATGTTACGCGAAGTTCATGGCCATCCCAAACTACACATACCTTTGCGGTATGGGGGCTGGATCTGGTCGGACCTTTCAAAAAGGCACCCGGGGGCTTCACCCACCTGCTTGTCGCCATCGACAAGTTCTCAAAGTGGATCGAAACACAGCCAATTGCCCAGATTAAGTCTGAGCAAGCAGTACGGTTCTTCACTAACATCGTCCAACGTTTCGGAGTTCCCAACTCCATTATCCCGGACAACGGCACGCAATTCACGGGGAAGAAATTCCTCAGCTTCTGCAACAACCACCACATACGAGTGCACTGGGCGGCAGTGGCACATTCCCGCACGAACGGACAAGTTGAGAGGGCCAACGACATGATACTCCAGGGTCTCAAGCCAAGGATCTTCGACCGACTCAACAAGTTCGGCGGTCGATGGGTCGCGGAGCTCCCAGCAGTCATATGGAGCCTGAGGACAACTCCCAGCAAGGCGACGGGTTTTACTCCATTCTTTATGGTTTATGGATCAGAAGCAGTCCTACCCACCGACCTAGAATACGGATCGCCGAGGGTCAGGAAGTACAACGAGCAAGAAAACCAAGCGTCCCTCGAAGATGCACAAGACCAGATCGATGAAGCTCGCGACGCGGCCCTGCTACACTCGGCGAAATACCAGCAGGCCTTACGGCGTTACCACAGCCGTAAGGTAAAAGGCCGAGCTTTCAACGTCGGCGACTTAGTACTGCAACTCGTCCAAGACAACAGAGGGCGCCACAAGCTGACTCCGCCGTGAGAGGGTCCATTCATGGTCGCCCAAGTACTGCGGCCAAGCACATACAAGTTGGCAACCCCCGACGGGAAGATCCTCACCAACGCCTGGAACATAGAACAGATAAGGCGTTTCTACCCTTAATTTCTGGTTCCAGATTTCAAGTCACGCATGTCTTTTGGTCGTCTTAATATACTAGAGAGCAATAATTTTGGGGAATTTTCGTTAAGGATTTTTTATCTTTCGGCTCACGGATATCCGACTCTGGCTCCACGCCAGGGTCACATATCCCTCGGGGGCTGATAAGGGCTCCGGCCTAGGTCGGTAATGATTCCCTAAGTTACTGCTCTCCCCAGTTCACCCTTCCTTTCCTAAACGTTTGAGCGTGAGATGATAAGACTACGCGTGCGACACTCGGGTAGGGGCCGGTCGGAATGCGAAAAAACCTAAGCCCCAGCGGTTGAGGCAACCTCGCTCATCGGCTCCTCTTGACGTGCCCGCCCGATGAAACTAGTCGGCCATTTCCTCACACTCAATACATTACATGGATAGAAGGATGCATAAAATCAAACATAATAAGAAAGGATAAAGAAATTTCATTGAACTTGTTCATTACAAAGTTATGCAAAAAACTAATTACATGTGCCGCCGCCGGGAGTTCCTGGCGGAAGGACTTCGTCTTCAAAGTGCGCAGCCAAGGCATCTGCTGGGCCGAGCACAGATGCGTCAATCTCGTCCAACTCAGCCTCAGAGTACCCCAGTGCATACCGCCCACTCATCCCGGCAAAGTTAATGCCGGAATAGTGGGAACCGAAGACCCCAAAAGCGCGCCTCACCCCGACTCGGAGCGCCTCCACCGCGAGCCCGCGCACCCGAGGACGCACCCCGGCAAGACGAGTAGCCGAAGAGCTTGTCCCCTCCGCCTGGGCGACGCCAAGGTCATTGCAGACGATGCGGACGGCATCTCGCAGACTTGAGTGCTCAGCCTGCTCCGCGTCGATGGCCTCCTTCATCCGGGTGACGTCGTCCCGCAGCCCGCACTCCCGATCGAGCCCCTGAGATATGGCGGCATGCAGCCCCTGCACTTGCGCACGGAGCTGGCTCACCTGCACCACAAGGTTGGCCGCCACCCTCTCAAATTCGACCTTCCGGGCCGCCTCGAGGTTGCGCTCCTGGCAAGCCCTCCGCCGCTCATGACGAATGCGCTCGACGGTTGTTAGAAGGCTCTCGTGATCCCTCTTCAACCGCGTGAGCTCTTCGACGTCGCGGCGGGCCCTCTCGACGGAAGCTTGGAGCCTCTCCTCAGCTCGCCGCACGGCCTCCTGCGCCTCTTGCTCGCGCGCATGCAGGTTGACGGCATTTTGCTGAGCGGCGGCAAGCTGAGAGGAGAGCTCCCCGGAGCGACGCCTCTCCGCAGCGAGGCGGTCCCAGAGCCCTCGCTCGCTATGGAGGAACTCGGACTTCCCCCGGCTGCGCTCGCGAAGGGCCTGCAGGCAGTCTTGAACCGCCTGCAATTCTCTCCACTCCGCGGCGTCGTCCAGCACGAAGGGCGGCCCCTGTAGGTCTTCTCGGGGCCTCCAGTGCAGGATCAGCCCACCCTAGGCGTTGGAGTCGGGGGCGACCAAGGGTAGGGCCTGAGAAGGCCCCCCGGCCGTCGCTGCCGCCTCGGGTGCTGCTGAAGCCGCCGCGACCGCCGGAGCCTCGGCCGCCGCGGCCAACGGAGCCTCGGCCGCCGTGGTCACCGGGCCAGGTGCCACCGTATCCTCCGCCGCTGCCTCCGTCGCGGCTGATGAAGGAGCTGCCCCCATCGCAGGTGCGGGCGCAGGCTCTGGCAGCTTCACCATCGCCACCGCCTCTGCTGACCCCGGCAGGGCTAATGCTGGCGCCACCTCCGCCGGATCTTCCCCCGCGTCGTCGAGGATGATCACCTCTTCAGGGGGAGGAGCGACCGAGGCGACATCTTGCCCCGACGGGCTGCTTGCCGGGGTAGGAGGCTTGAAGAGAACCAGCTCCATCCCCACGCCAGTCGGCAGCGCCCTTTCTCCCGCCGCCGTCATAGAAGGCGACTCCGCGGAAGGACCCGAGACCCCTTCCGCGGTGCCGCCACTTGTCACCGGCGGAGTTGAAGCCTGTCCTCCAGGGGCGGCCGACTGACGGAGCGCTTTCATCGGCGCCAGTGGAGGGACGAAGGCCCGAGGAGCGACGCTGCAAGACAGAAGTTGTTCCGATTAAAGACCACGCGATGATCAGGGATGATCCACGCAAAAGGGAGGATTTCCTCAGCTTACCTCTCCGTAACTCGAGGCCGGCGAGCGCGCTTCGCTTCCGAGCTGGGCCCCGACCCTGGGGTGTCGGGCAGCGGCCGTTTGACGCCGCGCTGCTCTTCGGGCGGCGTGAGCGGAGCGTCGGGTGTTGGCAGCGCTGCCTCTCCAGATGCGGACCCCGCTCCCCCGACCGCCTCCTCGGGGGCAGCGCTGGCCGTCTTCTCCGCCTCTGCGGGCCCGACCCCCGCAGTCTCCTCGGGAGCGACCTCAGGCCCCTGAGGAGGAGGACCTTGGGACGCCGGTGCGCTTGCTCCGCCCCCCGCGGCTGGCTGGGATGGCTGATCCCGGATCACGAGCGCGCCCGACCTGGGGACAACCAGGCTTTCCTCCTCCTCCTCTTCTTCCTCCTCGGACTCCTCATCCTCATCTTCGTCATCGTCGTCCATCACGACCGCTCCGCGCCGCCGCCTCTGGAATTCGTTGGCGGCCTTCTTCTTCCTCCTTGCCGTCTCTTTGTCCTTCCGCGTCTTCTGCTTCTCGGCAAGGAGGCGGTTCTGGAGGCGATGGTCGGGGTCCTCTGGAACCGGCAGGCGTGACACGACAGCCTGGTTCAAGTTACCCTGAGAATCATGCGAAGACTCGTGTCAGACAACGAAATCAAAGATGCGGGGAAGAAAGCGACAAGGCGGATACTCACCAGTTCGACGAAGTCCTCCTCGGGACGCATCGGGGGGTGATTGGGCACCGGGAAGACGACATCCCGGTCATCCAGTGCTTCGCGGATGCGTTGCTCGACCTCGGTGTCGGCAAGCACGCCCGCCGCGAGGGTGGTGCCCTCCGTTGATGCTCCGGGGACCATATCGCCGAGCGAGCGGGCCCGGAGCATCAGCGGCGCCACCCTCCGGGCGTGGTACGCCCCGATGATGCCGTCCCCGATCAGGCCGTTGTTCTTCAAGCGGTTGATCGCTTGAAGAAGGCCGGCGATTCGCCCTTTCTCCTTGTCGACCGGGCCATATGACCACAGCTCCGGCGCTGACTCGATGACGCGGCCGGTGAACTCCGGCTGGGGAGACTCGGGGTAGTTCTTCACGTAGAACCACAGTTGATGCCACCCCTTATGCGACGCCAAGAGCTTCATCGCCATATATTCTTTGGCGCGGTGTTGTCGGAGGTGGATGCCGACGCAGCCCATCGGCACGGGTATCGTCCTCGGCGTCGCCCCCCTCTTCTCGGTCTTCTGGTGGAGGCTGACCGCGAAGAAGTACTTCCATAGGGAGAAATTGGGTTCGATCCCTAGGAAACCTTCGCACAGCGCGACGAACGCCGCGATGTGTTGGACCCCGTTGGGGTTGAGGTGCTGCAGCTCCAGCCCGTAGTAGTGGAGGAGCCCGCGGAAGAAGTGACTCGGGGGCGACGCGAACCTCCTCTCGTGGAAGTGCGCGAAGGAGACGATGTAGCCGTCATCCGGCTGCGGCACATCTTCCCTCTGTGGGAACCGCCATTCGCCCCTCTCCGTCCTCTAGCAGAGCAGGCTCTTCTTCACCAAACCCTCGGCGCGAGAAGTGCTGAAGCTTGAACGCGTCCAGGACTCCATCGCTGATTTGGGGGGCGCGTGAGAGTTTTTTGGTGGTGGAGGCAAGGAGGCGGCAGAGCTTGGGCAGAGGAAAACGAAAGGAAGGCGAGAAGGCGAAAGAGGCGAAAGGCTTAGGTGTGAGCAGACGGAATCAACGAGACGGGCCCTCACATTTTATAGAGAAGCGCGCAGAAGCGGAAGAGGCGAGCCCATCGCAGTTAATGCGCCGCCAGGTACGCTCGTCACACCGCTTTTTAGGGAACCGAGCGCCCGCCTCCATCAGAGGGGGCGTCTCTCTCCTTTTTTCTCTCCCCCCCCCCCCCCCCCCCCCGCCGCCCCGACAGGTCTGGCGCGCCCCGCCGTTTCGCCTCCCTCGGAGCACGCGCAACTAACACTCTCCGCGCGGGGCCACGGCCCGGCGCCAGGTAAAAAGAGGGATACGGGGCTGAAACGCTCCTACGGCCCATTACGGCCAGGGGTTCAAAGGCTGGCCCGCTACGGGTTCGACAGCCGCCCCAGGACAACCGCGAGCGAGGGGTGAGAAGGGACGGGCCCGCTAGCGGCCATTACCCAGGCGAGCGAAAGCCCAGGGCGCCCCAACCTCACGTTCGAGTCCAGACTGGAATAAAAGTTCATGGTTTTTCCCCGAAGAAAGGCAACGCGCCCTCGGGTCCTAACGAACGGACTCGGGAACTATATGAACTGACCAGTCGGAATCTGGGGTACGCCACCAGCTTGGCCCAAGCCGCCCCCCCCCCCCCCCCCCCCCGAACGGGGATCAGGACTCCACTCGAACTTACCCGTTGGGAGCTCAACGAGCACCATGGAACGTCCGACGAGGATGACATGGCACGGCTCAACCCCTTCGTCCCAGCGAACGGACGCTTCAGGGAGAACGATCGACAAGCCGACCTAGTCTCCCGACCGGTCTCCTCGCAACGCACAAGGGCTCGGGGGCTAGGGTCGCAACCAGCTGCCCCATGGGTGGCCGAGCCATGGTGGGAGCAATTAACAGATGGCAGGGACTTCCCCTGCGCCTGATCAAACTCGGACTCCTCTCCCAACCAGATTTCCGGCGGAATCAACCAAATATAGTGTTTCTTCCTCCGGGCCCATTGCAGGTCGTGAGACGAGCCGACATCTTCGAGTATACATTCCAAAAATAGCCTCCGGAGGAGCAGCCACTGCTCCACCGAAGGCTCGGGGGCTACTGTCGAGGGGAAATATTAACAATCTCCTCATAACCCCAGACTCATGACACGAACGTCTGGGCCCGCCCGCGATCAAGACAAACTTGGTTCAACTCAACACAGGAAGGATGGCTCACGCTCCGCCTTGCCCGACCTACAGACCTGAAGGCCGGGCACAACTCAGACCCCAGCTAGGAACTTCCGTCTCGCCCGACTACAGACCTGATGGTCAGGCGCGTCCGATCATCCTGAAACAGATCTCCGCCTCGCCCGACCGCGGACTGGAGGGTCGGGCTAGGTTGACCCCTCGCCATGACACTCCGCCTCGCCCGACTACAGGCCCAAGGGTTGAGCGGGTTTGCCCCCACGTCATGAATCTCTGCCTCGCCCGACCAAGACGCAGAAGGGTCGGGCCCAACTGGGTCCACAGCGCAAAGGCCGGCTCGGGCGCAGGCCAGCGGCCACGAGCGTGGGCCCGGGGGGGGGGGGGGGGGGGGGCTCCCAACAACTCCCAACGACTCCCAACAACTCTGCCAGACCTGCCAGCGATACGAAGAGACCCTGACACGCCGGAAGGCGTTAGCGACCCCCGATGTAACGCGCCAAGGCGTTCAGGCGAAGTACCGAGGTGATAAGGCACGCGGTACGTCAAGGCCAGTCAAATGGGCACCGTCCAGTCTTGCATCCTATCCGACGTCAGGACGCGACAACTTGTCCTCCGGTCAGATGCACGCTGCTACAGGAAGGCGCCAACCACCCCGACGTACGCAACGCTGACGAAGGGGCATCATTGCCTAGCGAGGCTACAGTGAATGAACAATGCCCGGTCGTGTCGGATGTAACTTCTCTCTCCTTCCTGCCCCATGGCCACTACTGAACCCTCCTTGCACTATAAAAGGAGATGTTGGGAGCACGAAGGGAGGGAGAACACGAACGAACTTTTCCAGCATAAGTCCTTAGAATAGAACAAGAGACTTGGGACCGCACCCCTCTCTCGACCATCTGTAACCCCTTACTACAGATCGAGTGCGAGTAACACGAGCAGCTCCTGATACTGGACGTAGGGCCTTTCGTGCCTGAACCAGTCTAAATCCCGTGTCCACTCGTGCCACCATCCTAAGCTCCACGCGCATAAAAAGAATTTACTCGTCGTTAGCTAGCCCACCAAAATTAGCTTCGACAGTAATAAATAAGACTTTTTTTCACCAAAATAATTAGGATGTTTGATGTATTCCTAATTATTCAAACTTCTAGAAATCTTGTGATCTTTACTATATCTTTGATCCGTAAAACGATCATTCATTTGAAGTATAAAATATGATCCTTTCATGTGTTATAATCTTGTTTTATTTATTTATTTGATTTGATTCTTTTCTCAATTTTATTGTATCATAATGATACCACTCTTGATCAATAAATCCTAATTCTCATTTACTTTCCCGCTCCAGGAATGTCAATTAAGTCAACGAAACTTAGTTTTTTTCATTCTCCCACCTTTAAATGTCGCGTTAACTATAATTTTTAGCAATTACTTCTTCCGTTTCAAATTGTAGGTTGTTTTGGAAAATCTAAGTAAATATTTTTTATTATATATCTAGACATAGTGTTTATCTAGATGCATAGTAAAAATTATTATGTATCTAGATTTGCAAAACTATCTACAATTTGAAACGCATGGAGTATTACTTAAATGTGACAATAGCAAGGTGGTCTACCTTGTTATTATGTTTATGAGATGATTGTGTACTGTTTTTAATTTATTCTGCTTTTTTGATTGAATACTTTCTGTATTGATACTTTGTGGTTCATTGCTTCAGTTAAACAAACAACTCTACGTAAACCCTACAAGATCAAAGATTTTGAAGTCTCTAAGCAGTTTATTTGGGGAAGATTTTGATACTTGGTGTTTTCTATAACCCTCATGTGAAGTCAAGTGTATCTTCGTGCACATTTCAAATAAAGTACATTTCCAAACTTGATACTTTTTCTTATTTATTTGCTACAAAATATGTCAAAATAGTACCTATCTGTATATTATTATAATACTAGATAAATATATCTGTACGTTGCTACATATAAAGTTGGTATAGGTATTACATATGTATATATATAGTTGCCCCTACGTTAATTTGTAGGGATCTACGCGATCGAGTTGTGCACAGAGGGCTGGTCTGACTCGCATACTAGATGGACTAAGGCCCACCAGTCGATGACACAAGGCGGACCAACCAAAAATTTAGGTAAAAACCTTAAAATAGATATAGATATAGATATAGATGAATAATATTTAATTGAGCTAGGAGTTTATGACCAGCCAATGACACGTGCTACAGCTACAGCTCCACCACCTCCTCGTTCCGGTCCACGAACCCGAGGTGGCGGTAAGCAGAGGCCACGGGGCCGTGTTCAGCCTCAGCAGTCAGGCAGTGGCATTGACAGCGAGTCGAGTGACGACCCTGCAGTTCCAGGCACTCGGAAGCCGCCCGCACGTGTTTTTTGACATTTTGCCCCCATGGTCAACTGCCACGTCAGCATTTTTCGATCGCCCTGTCGCACGGATTCCGCGGCTGCTGCCAGTGCCACGAGTTCAAATCGGATTCGGGGTCGGAATTGTACGCGACAAATCCAGGATCAGCCTAAATAAATGCAGAGATCCACCGAGATCGTATGAACAAACAATTGCGCCCGTGCACGAGACCGGGGGATTCTCTCGCGAATTTGCGATCGATCGAAGCATAAGCAGAAAGATGTCCAGCTTCGATTCCAGGCGGCGGGCGCGGGACGAGGACGACGCTGCGGCGACCAAGAGGGCGCGGCGGAGACAGAGGCACCTTTACCTCGTAGTTGACGATTGGGAGCTGGGATACAGCATCCACAAGCTGGACGTCGACGAGTTCGAGTCCGACGCCGGCGGCGGCGGCAACAAGCTGCGGCGCCTCCCGGAGCCTTGCGCCCTCCGCATCGAGGCGCCGGCGGATTGTTCCCCCGCGATCCTCGCGTCCATCGGCACCAAGATCTTCTTCATCACCGACCGGTGGTTCAGAGCCGAGACTCCGATGCTCATCTACGACACGGAGACGGCGTCGCTGGCCGTCGGCCCGCGCCCCACGCCGGCGCTGCGCCCGCTGGGGTTCATATTCTTCGTGCCCGTGGACCAGCGGCTGTACGCGTTCAACCCGCGGCGCGGCGACCAGCAGTGCTCCTTCGAGGTGCTGTCGCGGGCGCCCCGCGACGAGGAGGACGAGTTCCGGCTGTCCCGGATCGCCGAGCGGTGGTCCGTGGCGAGCGTCCCCGTGCCGATGCCCCTGGGCAAGCACGAGCTCGTCACCGCCTACGCCGTGCACCCGGACGGGCGCACCATCTTCGCGTCCGCGTGGAACCGGTCCCGGCTCGTCGGCGAGAGGGACGAAGGAACCCACTCCTTCGACACCCGCAGCTCGGTGTGGACGTGGCACGGCGAGTGGAAGCTGCCTTTCCATGACCAAGGCTACTACGTCGAGGAGCTGGACGCGTGGGTGGGGCTCCGCAGGGACGGGTTCCTCTGCTCCTGCGCCGTGGCTTCCCGCGGTGGGACGGCCGCGCTGCCGGAGTGGAAGCTTGGGAGGAAGACGCTGTTCCGCGAGGACCCGAAGAGCCACGTCGGGGCTCCTAAGCTCACGTACATGGGCGACGGCAGGTTCTGCCTCGTCGAGTGCGCGCCTCGCCCAGGGCTCACAGTGGCGGAAGCTCTGAACGACGAGGACGGCTGCGTGCTCCACGTCACCATATTCGAGGTCAAGTACGGTAAGAGGGGCGAGCTGGAAACCACGGCTCTCCATCTTGCACGTTCCTACCTCGTGACAAGGTACACTAGGGGGTTCTCAGCACAAGCCTTCTGGATGTAGACGTTACTGCTGGTACTTCGATGTCGTCGTGTATTGGCATAGGCGATTACGGTGATCGATGCTCCCGACTAGGCGTCCAACGGCTTGCAAAGAAACGCTCAGGAGCTATGATATGATATCAAAGCATGATTAGGATATCACAGCAAGGATACAACTTTCTTTCCTAAACTTGATCACGAGGGAGATAAAGATACAATTCAACATAGTCGTGGTAACAAACTAACCAGTGGGCCATCCAGGCTGTAGATTGGTTTCCCGTCCTGCTCGGGCCCAACAAGTAGCATCGCCCCTTGTAAGCCCACTCCCTTTTCCGATTTCCCAAGCCCATTCCTAAATCCTAACTAGCCAGAACACAGTAATAAACGAGTTACAACTGACAACATTCAGAGAAAGCACACGCATCCATCCATTCTCGACGAGACCATCCATCCAGCTGCCTGCCCTGAAAGGAAGCCGCGCGGGCGCGGCTAGAACATCGGGGGCGGCGGGAGCCCCGCGGCGGCGTGCTGGCTCCCGCGCGCCTGGTGGCAGAGCTGGCGCAGCCTGGTGGGCACGTACCAGATGGCGAGGCGCGGGTGCGCGGCGAAGACGGCGTCGACGTCGAACCCGTGGCGCGCGGCGATCTCGACGAGCGGCGCGTAGCAGGCCTGCCGCCACGCCCCGACGTTCTCGCCGCGGGCCTTGTACGCCCGGCGCAGCGCGTTGGAGGCCTCCTCGTCCAGGCAGTGCAGCGCGTAGCAGTGCACGTAGTGCCGCATCTTGGGCTTGTTGATGTAGCTCGCCCCGCACTTCTTCGCGTACCGGAACACCTGGTTCGTCACCTGCACGAGCCACGCGCACAAACCCGTCAGACTTCTGTGATCCGGCCTCGTGCAGTGTCGCGCCGCGCGCGCACGTACGGAGGCAGCTCACGCAGCGAACAAGCCAAGCTTTGGGTGCGCCTGCGCGGAGGCAGGCAAGAGCGCATCGATGCGGCCGTCCAGGATCAGGCAGGGACAGGAGAGGCCATCATATCCAATCACCCCGGAATCCGGCCAGGCCAAGGGCCGTGCATTCATTTCACTCCACCGCACTCGCAGCACCGTCTACGAGCAGGCAGGCACGCCGCTAAGCCAAAGCGAGATCACATGGCTCGTACGTGCGAAACCGGTGGCAGCAGGGCACAGGCCACGGAGCCCGAGAGGGGGCATCCTGCGTCCATGTCATGCATGCCCGTCTATCTATCTGAACCTGACGCCACGGAGCAGGACAGGACAACACAAGCCGGCTCAGGCTTTGCCAGCCTACCCAGAGCTGACACGTCGCTCTCTTTTTCCAGGTGCTTGCGCATCGACGTGCGTGTGCGTGCCCAGCGTCCCCCCCAAAATATTTGTGCATCGAGTACTTCTGCATCCAGGACTACTCAGTGAACTACAGTGGCGCATGAACACTCTAGTCTATGGTGAATACATGTAGCATGTGGTAGAGCCAAAGTTAAGTTCAATAGTGGCAGCTTCTAGCTTGACAATGATCTTACAAGGGCATGAGGCTGCAATGCTGTTTATCCCACATTTCTACTGTTCATGAGACTGGAACGAAATCTAGGTCGTTAGATCTACAATTCTACACGAGCTAGTGTCTTATCATCTTATGGATAAAATGTCTTTAAAATCAATGTGATGCAGCTAATTCAATTGGACGTGTGCGTACCTTGGTTGGGGCCTTGTGGCCGCCGAGCTTGGCGATGGACTGCACCTGCAGCAGGAAGACGCGGCACTGCTCGTACAGGTGGAACAGGTAGTCCAGCCCGTTCTTCTTGGCCCGCGCCACCTCGCCGGGCTCCGTCACCACGAACGGGTGCTCCCGCTGCCGCTCCCCGCAGCCCCCTCCGCCGCCTGCGGACGACTCCGTCGACTCCGACCCGCCGCCGCCATCCTCGTCGCCGTCGTTCTCGTCCCCGAGCACGTCCAGCGGCCTCAGCTCCTTCTTCCTCCTCGCCTTCTTGCCCTTCCTCGTCGCGGCGGCGCCTTTCTTCGCCTGCTTCTTGCCGGTCACCACCATCCTCCTGCCGGCCTCGTCGTCCGGCACGCCGCCGCTGCCCGCCGCGTCCCGCTCGTCGGACAGCACTGCTCGTAGCGAATAATGCACACAAGAGGAAAAAACCGGCATCACAGACACGCACAATCGCGTATGCACGATGCTCGCACGCATGCATAGATGCATGCACACGATCACATCATCACAAAGCAAAACACGGCACAAAAATGACCGAGCACACACACTGCCTACCTTCCTGTGAGGCGGCGTCCAAGGTGCTCCCGGCGTGGAAGCGGCCGCCGAGCGACATAACGCGGCCGCGCTCGGCGCGCAGCGCGGCGCGGAGCCCGAACCGCTCGCCGAGCAGCACGTCCCAGCGGAAGAGCCCCGCGAGCGCGGCCATCATGTCGTCGAGCTCGCGCTCCGTCATGCCCAGCAGCGTGCTCGCCGTGAACCCGAGCTCCGAGATCCGCGCCACCGTCGACGGGCGCACGCCGTACCCGGCCACCAGGTCCTCCAGCTCCCTCGGCGCGCCCACCTGCGGCGCGAGCCGCAGCGGCGGCGCCGGCGGAGGAGGAGGCGGGGGCGCCGGCGCGGCGTGCGCCGGGGGGCCGAGGTCCCACCGGAACGGGTGCGCCGCCGAGAAGGCGTCGTTGGGATCCATGGGCGCAGCGTGCGAGCGAGAGGCCGAGAGCCTTCCTTCCCGTTGTTGGCTCGCCGCGAGTTGGATATATAGCGGCTACTGTTTGGAGGCTGTTCGGAAGGGCGCGGGCATCCGGTTGACTTGACAAATCCTCACTGGTTTCCTTGCGGCGCACTGTACTGTAGCTTTCGCGGTGCATGCATTTACGCTGGCTGCCGTGCTTGTCGACTGCGCCAAGCGAGCGTGCCCTGCTACAGCTACCGCTCCTATACTATACGACGTGAAAACGACTCGTCCTGTAGAAAAGCTGCGTAGCCCGTCTCGCCGACGATTTGACAGTCTAGATTCTACGCCCCCCTCACCCCTACATTACGTGCGTGCTGGAACATAAAAAGAAGAAACGGCGAGCCTAATAATGCGCAGCTGCAGCGTCTAGTCCTGTCGCGGGCGCATACGTAAATTTGCCGTGCTTCCACAGAAACACGGGGAAAAGGTGCCGCGAAGTTGGTTCGGTGATTTTCCGCGAGGACTGGTCGTACTCTAAATTTATTTTCTAAAAAAAATATTTTACCATATTTATCGAGATTCTCGATTTTATATTTAGTTTTTCCGTACGCTCTCATTCCACCACGCGTTAGATATTTTTATCCTTTTTTACCCCTCCCTCCCATTCTCTTCCCCCCAACTCTGTTCCCTCCGCGAACCACCCCCAACCCTCCCCCCCCACCCCCACCCCCCCCGACGGCGGCGGCGACAAACTGCAGCGCGGCCGCGTCCTCCTCGACGGAGACGTCCGCGTCGTCCGCGAACGGGAGCTCCAACAGGCGGCGAGCGGCCCGCGGGCCTGCGGGCGCAGCGCCCAAGCCGGCGTGACTCGAGGGCGGCAGCGGCGGCCAGATCCCGCGCGGAGGGAGGACGGCCCGACGGCCGTGGCGGCCGGCGGCAGAGGAGCACGGAGGCGGCCCCTCCCTCCTCGCGGCGTCCGGGGCAGAGGAGCAGGAGCAGGGACACCCCGGCGGCGGGCCTCGCGGCGGCGGGGCAGCACCGGCGAGCATGGGCTCCGGCGCGGCTCTGCTGCTGCTGCGGCCCCTCCCCTTTCTCTCCTCTGCCGGCGAGCTCGAGCTCCGCCGCGGTTCTGCTGCTCCGGCCGGCCGGCGGCAGTGGGCGGGCGTCCTCTTGCGGCAGCAGCGCGCCTCGGCAGTTGCTGGTGGGGCCGGCGCGGGCGTAGCGGACGCCCGCTACTCCGCTCGATTTGGAGGAAACGCCGCCGTAGCGGACGCTGGTGCAGGGCAAAAAATGGTAAATGCCTACTGCAGTATCCGGTGCCGGATGGAATAGAGTACCCACTGCGAACAGCTTTAGTGGAGCCTCCTTGGCAAATTTGCCTACCACGCACGTAACTCGGCAAGTCGTAACCTGGTTTCGTCCTAACACATGCGCAGTTTCCTTACCATGTTGCATTGATAGATGCTCGAGCTTGCTAATCTCGATTAGATCGGGTTATTTAGCATTTTAGTCTTATTGCCAAGCATGATTTGAATCCTGTGGATTGATATTTAGTTGCCTCTGGTAACCTAGATATCAGCTAGACATGATGCTTATGCTTTTCGTATGCACGAGTCGCTCGGAGTCCCTCTGTCCTATTTTAAGTGGTGCACTTCTAGAATTTGAACATAAAATTAGTATGAACTGGAAATGATATAACTGCCCCTCATACGGGGAACAGCTGGCCTGAAAACAGCAGTAATCATTGCAGACATATATAATTTTAAAGAAATAAGGAAGGCAACCATGTGCCACGTTTTACGGTCTAGAATGTTCCCGAAGAAAGAAATCACATCAAACTATTACCATAGAAGAACTTTTCAGATTAGGCGGAGGATGACCGACTCTCTGCTCGCTTTGAGCTTTATATTTTTTTTATAAATGGGCCCACATGCACAGGTGCCCAGACCAGCAATGAATGGTGGACGGATGAAGCACCTAGGAGTATGTCATACGAGTATTTATAAGGACAATCCGCGAAACTACATACGTCTATATAGGACCTTCTATATCTGTACTGTGTTATGTAAAAGAAAAAATATAGCTTTGTTGTATCTCAAATCCTCGCCCTTTGTTAAGTAATGGAGTGCACCCCAAAAATTAATTTATGCATCTGCTCCTGCTAACAGAGGGGAAGAAAATAGTGTGAGGCCTTAATACCCTTCGTTTTAAATATGCTGGGGCCATGCACCATCCTATTTTCTTTTCAACCATTTCTCTCAACACAACACTTGCCCGATCTCCTCAAGCCAGAACACTTGCCCGTTAACTTTTCTCAAGATTTATTTTTCCCGGTAAGGGGAAGGGCGAGGAAAATGCTGAAGAAAAAACGAAAACAGTGCACTGGATCGATCGTTGGAGGCTACCCGGAAAATCGTGGAGGGTACCTTAAAAAAAGATCGTGGATGGCATCGGCCATGCGTGCGCGGACAAGAGCAGGCACCTTAAACCGATGCAGGTGCTGCCCCGGCTTTTCTGCCTCCCCGCGCACCAGCATGCAAGCGCAATGCTTGACAGGCAACTGGTACGCTGCCGAGTACGCACCAGTTCACCACCATGTCAGGGGGCTGGAGCCCAGACACAGTGCAATTTGACTGGTTCCTCTACTCTACGGTGTTGTTCAGATAAAAAAACTTTTGACCAAAAATATCATATTAAATATTTATACACATGCATGAGTAATAAATATGGGTAAAAAAAATCAATTGCACAGGTATATTGTAAATCGCGAGACGAATCTAATGACCTACTTAATTCATGATTTGCAACAGTAATGCTACAGTAATCATCCGCTAATCATAGATTAATTAGGCTTATTAGATTCGTCTCGCGATTTACCATCCATCCATGCAAAAAGTTTTATAAATAAATTTAATTTAATACTTTAAATAGCAAAATTCTTTTTTTAAAAAGTGATCTAAACACCACCTACGTCTTCTTTAAAAAAAATCAATTGAACTTTGTCATTGCTTGACAGGAGGACGGTAGCTATGCTAGCACACGAGCTGAGAGGTGGGACTTAGGCCGTGCCGCGCCGTGCCAGCCCGACCCGACCTTCTCGTGCCTGGTGCCGTATTGGGTCGAGACTTCTAGGCACCTGATACGATAAGACTTTTTTTTACCAAATCTAAGTATGGCGTACGGCATGCCGGTATATTTTCGTGCCGTGCCATTTAAAGTATGGTCCTCTAGATATTTGCAGTCGGCTTGTTTGCAGTCGGCTTGTGTACTTGTCGTTAAGAGATGATCACGACTAACTTACCATGTGTATACATAGGTACTACTACCACGACAAGAAAAAATATTTCCTTCAATGATAGTTGTTAATTAGAAAGGAAGACTATTTGTCATAGTAGAACAGCGGGCTATACGTAGGCTAACGGATCATTTTCGTACCGTGCTGGTCCAAGCACGGCTCAAAATACGGACCGTTTCATACGGCCCGTCGTGCTGAGATCCTAGGCACGGCATGACCCTCGTATTCGTATCGTGCTAGCACGATTCAAAATTTTTTGTGTCGTGCCGTACTTCAGGTCATGCAAAAAATTGTGCTGTAACCCGCTTAAAAATAGCACGCCCAAACCCAGCTCTAATCATAAGGCTCCGTCCCCTAATGCGCACCCTCTGTCCTCTCTCTCTCTCTCTCTCTCAGAGGCTCGTAGAAACAGTTCGTGTGCGTGAACAGATTTTGTTCACACGCGTACCAGGGAAGGGAGCCAGCAAAGCAGGCAAATCCAGCCAGCATGTCTACCCGCTCCGCCACGACGTGTACTTCAGTCGTCACTGATGAGCAAGTGGGCACCGGGCAGCCAGCACGGCCCCCAGGCATCATTCTCGAGTTGAATCGCGCATGGGAGGGAGGCATCGCTTGTTTGCCTTGTTGGCCGGCCGATCCACTCCAATCCATTGGGTGCCTGCGCTACGGCAAGAGCTAGTAGGGGCGTGCGGATCAGTGGATGTGGTCATGTGGATGGCTCATCGTCGCCGCCGGAGCTCAGCGCATGGCACAGCGGTGAAAGGAGAAAGGAACCGGAGGGATTGCTCGCTCTTCGCTCCGCTCGGTCACTCACGCGCGCGTGGGAATCAGCAGCTCATCCCTCCGGTCGTAGGAAACACTAGGCTTCTACGACCTCTCCGGGTCTCTCCCTCATCCCTCTCTGCCACGACGCGATTTCTTCAGGAATGCCAAGTGACATCGTAGAGGAGGAGCTTAGAATTTTTTTAGACCAAAGACCGCTTTGGCAGGAGCTTAGAATTTAGAGAGAGGCTCAGCGTCGACGGTTTACCTCTGCTTGAAACCGCGGTCAGTGCGCGCGTTACCATCGGACCTCACTTGGGGCCGTCTAGGCCGACAGCGCTTGCACGTGAAATCGCTCCCACCAACTCCATACGGCCGCGTCGCCGTCTCGTGAAAGCTAAAGCTGGCCGGGGGCGCCCTCCATCATCCACCGCAGCGAGCGCCGGGAATCTTTGACCACGTGCAATTGAGCGACGTGCTCAGAAATCCAGGAACCGCAGAAGCGTGGCCAATCACCACTAACCCACAGTGCTAGCACAAGCTAGTGATTCAAAAAAAAAAAGAAAAAAAAGGAGAGCACAAGCACTGTGCGCAGTAATAGGTTCGAAGCATATCTGAATAGTCGGTTGATGCTAGTAGCTACGGGTGCAAATGGATTATCCTTAGGTGCACCTCCAAACCTTTTTATATAAATATTTATACTAATTTTTTAAAATAAGATCTTATTTTAAAAAAATAATATAAATATTTGTACTAAAGAGAATTTAAGGTGCATCTAAGGGTGATACATTTGCATCCCTACTAATAGTACCTGGACAAAATGTAACCCCAAAATACTTCAACTTGGAATCCACCGGTTGCAATCCGACCCCATTGCTTGAAACTGGCTCCAATTTTTTGCTTTGCTCCTGCTAGCTTGTTCCGTGTCCGAGCCGGGCCACCCAAACGGACCGGGAGCCGCTGCCGCAACCACAGCCAAAAATCGAAGACGCTTCTTCTGCCAGCTTCTCTAGTCCATATCCACGCTCCACGCCATGATACCAGCTTCCCATTCAGCGCAGCGCAACTCGCCGTGCAGGCGTGCACCAACAGTCCCTCGGGTAACCGACAAGGCGTCGGTGTTCGCCCCGGATGCCGGCCGCCGGACCGCACCCTCCACGGCTGCAGGGTTTCACCCTCACCGGCCGCCGGCGACGGTACGGTGCCCTGGCAAATGTGGCCACGGATCCAACACTGCAGTAGATCAGAACAAGTCGGAACACAAAGCTGCATCTACCTCTCTTAACTTCAAGTAAACAATGACGAAACACGAGCTCATAGTACATAGCGCCCAGAATAACAAGTACTACGACTTGTTTCATTCAGACATGCCAACTTGCAAGTGACTGACTACAGTTGATCCTGCACGCAGGCATGATGCTTCACTCTAGTTTCATGCAGGCCACGGACAGTAACCAAAGCGGGTTTGCCAGGGTCTCTCCAACTGAGAGCTGTGCTACCATGATTTAGGATCAAAATTTGTGACGCAGTTTTACAACGGAATATGAAGTTGGTTTGAGGGCCCCTTTCAAGTAACAGCACGGCTGCTTCAGAATCGAGTTGTGGAAGCCTTTGAGCTGAAACACATTAGTACAGTAGTACATGTACATTACTATATTTAAGCTCCAGAGAAATGTGCACGAAGCATTACCAAATCGTCCAGTGGGCAAGAATGATTTTGACAAACAGAAGTAGAATATCAGCGTGATAAGATTTGATATAAGAGTAGAGAAATATGCATTAGGCCGGCTAACGCGTTATGCGCATGAAGACTACAATTGTTGCACACGGTATTGACTTGAAAGATGAAAGCAGGCAACCGAACCACACAATCTGACGGTATATGGAACTTCCACCTGACGGGCAGTATAGATGAGCAAGCGCTTAAAATTCCATTCCAGACTCCAAATGGATACAGTAGAAACATACAGGTCTGGCTGAGGTCTCTCACAGCATAACTAGTAAAGCAAGACAAAAATAGGTGCAGCCACATTAGTTTGGTGAGGTACATATGTGAAAATCAGAGGCGCTTGGAAGCTTTGGGTAATCGTCGTTGCCCTTCTAGGTCGACGCCTGCGTGTTTATATAGGGGTGACAACAGCCGCCACCATGGTTTACATGATTGAGATATTCAGGGAAGGTTGTTGCCAATCTATCTCTAAGGTTACAACAACTTACAACGTACAATCTATTCATCTACTTGCTATACAAGACAACAACCTCCATGATATCCCAAGTTGACACGATTACAAAACATGTTTGTCTAACAACATAAACAGCAGACGGCACAGAACGCTTCAGTAGCATCTGATGATAATATGATCTCCTTAGATGTCTAGCCTGCATAGACAACAAATGCATTGGTGAGAAATCTGTAGAGGATCTCTTCATAATGCAAGCAGAAAGGAACATCACTAGTAACACATCTGTTATTCTTCTATCACAAGTAGTTTCTCATAGAACATAAGAATTATTTGAAAATTCTAACAATATATTGTTGCCCAAAAAAGTGAGGGCTGCAAATAATTAAATAATTCATATACCATACAAGCAGGGGAATGATTTGAGAAAAATCAAATAATCAGGCCACTGAAATGAATCAGTGACGAAAATAAAGCATGGTGAATTCGTGTATATATATGTCCCAAGGAACGTAGAAGTACATCATTTTCATTCCACTGCTCATCATAAACAGATGCATACAGATAAACTTCCAAAAAAGGCCGATTACAGAGAGTTGAACTAGGATGACCATTTGAACTTCCCAAAAGTCACACGCCAAGATTCAGAGTACAATTTATTGAAAATAGAATCCATCACCCAACAGCATACCGAGACAGACTAAACGAGTGCATCCAAATATAATCCCATAGCTTACGATGAGGAAGTTCAGAGAAAGGGGACAATATAATCCACCACTCAGGGCCATTCAGCAATCAGCACGGTGCAGATGCAGAAGAAGACACGAACCCCAACGAATCGCAGCCACCATCCTTATGCTCGCGGCTGCGGCACAGGCTGCTACGGCCGCAGCGACACCAGGCAGCCAACGACCGCGATCTGGGAGGAGACGGAGGCGGGGTATCGGCTGTCGCCCAAGCTGCCATGCCCGGCCGTGGGAGCTCATTCGCGCGGAAGCGAGACGATAGCAATCCGTGCGCTCTTCGGAGTCCGCTCGCGGCTGGTGGAGCAGATCAACCCGGAGGGCGGCGCGGACGCCGGCGCCGAATGGCTGGGGATGGAGATGCTCGGAACCAGGGGGCTATCTGCAAATAATAGAAGTGCTTTTTACAAATAGAACCGTAGCTTGGATCGCAATCCATAATCGCGATCCGAATTAGGGTTCTATATGTAAAATATAGGGGTATATTTATAAATATATGGATCCAAATGAGGGGGTTTTGGCAGGTTCTTCCTCATGCGCGCCGGTCGGCGAGGTCCCGCTGCGCCGGCGATCGCAGCCAGCAGCGCCACCAGCCTTCCGACGCAAGCCTCCGTAGATTCACGCTTCAATCTGCGTCTATGGGCCCCGCGCACCCGTACCAGCGGCCCCCAGCTGCTCCCCCAGCGGTGGCACCGCTTCACGCGGTGGCTCGCCTGAGAATCGCCAGATTCCGACCGTCCCCGGCTGCCATCTCCTGGACGGTTGGTTCCTCTGCTTCATCCAATTCCGTATCCCGCCACCGGTGATAGCCGCAGCCGTATGGCCGTCGCTAGCCTCCGTCCCTAACCATCCTCTCGGAGTCCCTGCCTTGCCATGTGCGCGACCAGCACCCACACGCCTCTGTCCCTATTGAAGACGCCGTCGCAGGTTGCAGGAATGAAACAGATGTCGCACTCGCACGGCGAGAATGGTGGGTGGGCGTCATAGGATCTAACGAAGCCTCTGTCGTGTTGGCCGGCGGCGACGATTGCGCCGCCGTGAGCAGCTGGCCTGACACTAATAGCGCGGTCGGACACGGGCACACGGCGGCTACAGTTGCCGCTCGCCAGTGTTGGCAATCGGCGTTGGTGGCGTGCAGCCGTTCAGGGGATACATGGGTGGTGGATGATCAAATCTGTGGCACTAAACCATCAACGAAACCAAAATTAATTATCACATCAGAATAAGAACAACAACATCCGAGATGCCAGCCCTGTTATCATGCCATTTTCACTTGGTTCTAGCGAACAGCCATTGTTGTACCATCTGCGTCTCAATCTCTCATAACATCATCTTGTGATCTTGTCTTTGAAATAGCATTTGAAAAAAACTAGACTGGCGGGAGGGAGACGTCTCTCAGCCTTTCAACTGAGAAGAAGCATAGACAACACTTCGTATGGCGGCTTCCACTTGGCGCCTGCATCGTTTGATTGGCGTGAGCCATCGAGGGATTATTTTGCGCAACGCAGGGTTCAAGCCCTTGTGGAGTTGTGCCTTGTGGTCAGCATCTCATCTGGATGCCCTTGCACGTTTGCACAATTTGCATTCGCTTCCTACACTGTAGAGTGTAGACTGCATCTGCAATGCAGCAATTCTCAGGATGTTTGCTCACGATGACACAGATCCTGCTTCTGGAAGGTACATTGCGATTTGTTTTCACATATATTTGTCATGTCTGTGTTTTCCAAACCGATCGGAATGAATTTACGCTGCATCATTGATTCTGGATTAGCTGGAAGACAGGTGACACTGAACTGAAGGCCACGAGCTAAGGGCCTGACGTCTATCGTCGCCGAGATCAGAACGAGAATCCAACACTGAAGATCAGCCTTGTCTCCCGGCAGGCTTGAAAGGGGACGAGTAGTGACTCAGGGCCATTCAGCAATCAGCACTTTGCAGATGCAGAAGAAGATCACGAACGCCAACGTTCGCAACCACCATCCTCACGCTCCCGGTTGCGGCACAGGCTGCTACGGCCGCAGCGACACCAGGCAGCCAACAACCGCGCGCGATATGGGAGGAGACGAAGGCGGGGTGTCGGCTGTCGGCCAAGCTGCCATGCCTGGCCGTGGGAGTTCATTCCGCGGTTGCGAGACGATAGAAATCTGTGCGCTCTTTAGAGTCCGCTCGCGGCTGGTGGAGCAGATCACGCCGGCGGGCGGCGGGCGCCGCCGGACGGCTGGGCATGGAGATGCTCCGAACCAGGGGGCTATCTGCAAATAGTCGTATTGTGTCTTACAAATAGGACCCCAGTTTGGATCGCGATCCGAATTAGGGTCCTATATGTAAAACTGTAGGGGTATATTTGTAACTTTGTGGATCCAAATGAGGGGGTTTTGGCAAGATTTTGGTTCTTCCTCACGCACGCCGGCGGCGAAGTCGCGCTGCGCCGGCGATTGCAGCCAGCAGCTCCACCAGCCTTACGACGCGAGAATCCGTAGATTCGCGCTTCAATCTGCGTCTATGGGCCCAGCGGGCTTGCTTGCGCTTTACCAGCCGCGCCAATTCCATGCGCGAGCAGCAGCAGCTTCTGGTCGCCTCCAGTCCAGGCGACGGCGTCCAGTACGTGCGGCGCCGGGGCCCGGGACAAGCCTCGTCGGAGACTGGAGGCCCGGAGCAGGTGTGGCAGCACTTCCGTAGACACGTTTCATCGTGCTCACCGCTCGGCCATGGTTGGTCTCCATCGCTGGCAAAGTGAGCTAGTCCTCAGCCAGCGTCCCACCGCGGCCTTCAGCTGCTGTGCCTGATGAGGAAGAGAGATGACTCCTGCGCTGTGTGCCTGGGTTGATCCGAACCGTACAGTGTCAATCGGACGGCTGCTAGGTGCCCAGGGGATGGACGGTATCTGAATTACCGTCCCCCCGGGGTCCGAAGAAACGCCCGTGCGACACCACGCCGCGGCTCGCCGGCGCGGCGTGGCACTCGGGCCTCCCTAACTTCCGTTCCCTCCTCTGCGGACACCTCGGAGCCATGGATCTTCATCTAACCAGCGCCACGCTACTGCGGCTGGCTGGTGCCGTAGCTGGCCTAGGGACGTGAAGGCACCGTCAAAGGGGATGAGGGTGCTGGGCGCGGCGGGACGGCATGGCAGACATGGCGTGCGTACAGAGCTCTGCCGAGACGATGGCGGTCCGTTCGGCGGTTCCTCTCCGGCTCTCCGTCACCCGATCACGTGCCCCACCGGACCGTCGCTAGCCTCCGTCCCTGATCTTCCTCTCGAAGTCCCTGCCTTCGTGCCTCGCCATGTGCGCGACCAGCATCCACACGCGTGCCTCTGTCCCTCTTGAAGACGCCGGCGTAGGTTGCGGAAGCAAAATAGATGTGGCACGGCGAGATCGGTGGTGGACGTCACAGGAAGTAACGAAGCCTATGTCATGTTGGACGGCGGTGATGGCGCCGCCGTAAGCAAGCAGCTGGGCCGACACTAACAGCACGGTCGGACACAGCGGCCACAGTAAAAAAACTAGACCTGCGGCATTACACTAAGAAGAAAGATCTTCTCACGCGGGTCTAGAAAATCCCTGAATTCCTATCTCACTCTTATCCCACCCTTACATAGTGGTCCGAACCGTGGCCTGTGGGAGTTCGAACCGTGGCCGGTGGGGTGCCGAGCGTACCACTAGACCAACTGATTCGCTGGCACACGGCGGCCACAGTGGCCACTAGCCAGTGTCGGGAATTGACATTACCGGTGTGCAACCGTTCAGGGGATTCATGGATGGTGGATGATTTTCAGTCTGGAATTTTCTGGCCAATCTGATCAAATCTCATCGGCTGCCGCCCAAGCTGCCATGCCCGGCCGTGGGAGCTCATTCGCGTGGAAGCGAGACGATAGCAATCCTTGCGCTCTTCAGAGCCCGCTCGCGGCTGGTGGAGCAGATCAGGCCGGAGGGCGGCGCGGACGCCGGCGCCGGACGGCTGGGGATGGAGATGCTCCGAACCAGGGGGCTATCTGCAAATAGTAGGATTGTGTTTTACAAATAGAACCCCAGTTTGTATCGCGATCCGAATTAGGGTCCTATATGTAAATTACAGGGGTCTAATTGTCAATAAAGGGATCCAAATGAGGGAGTTTTAGAAAAATTGGTTCTTCCTCGCGCGCCGGCCGGCGAGGTCGCGCTGCGCCGGCGATCGCAGCCAGCAGCGCCACCAGCGAACCACTCGGGCCTCCGTAGATTCATGCTTCAAGCTGTGTCTATGGCCCCCTACGCACCCGTACCAACGGCCCCCCAACTGCTCCCGCAGCGGTGGCACCGCGTCACGCTGTGGCTCGCCGGAGAACCGCCGGATTCCGGCCGTCCCCGCCTGCAATCTCCTGGATGGTTGGTTCCTCTGCGTCGTCCAATACCGTACGGACGTACCCCTACAAGTGAGAGCCGCAACCGTACGGCCGTCGCTAGCCTCCGTCCATGCTCTTGCTCTCGGAGTCCCTGCATCGCCGCATGCGCGACAAGGACCCACACGCCTCCCTGTCGAAGACGCCAGCACAAGTTGCAGAAATTAAACAGATATCGCACGGCGAGAACGGTGGTGGACGTCACCGGCTCACCGCAACTAACGAAGCCTCTGTCAGGTTGGCCGGCGGCGGCGATGGCGCTGCCGTGAGCAGCTGGGGTGACACTATTAATACGGTCGGACACGGAGGTTACAGTGGCCGCTCGCCAGTTTCGGCAAAATCGACGTTGGTGGCGTGCAGCCGTTCAGGGGATTGGGATTCATGGATGGAGGATGACTTGAAGTCTGGAATTTTGTGGCCAATCTGAGATGGTATCCAACTATCCATGTCATCATGACATTTTTCCCTGGCTCTAGTGAACAGCCATTGCTGTACCATCTGTGTCTCGATTACTCAAAACCTCTTTTTGGTTCTTTGCAACTTTGAATTCGGGAAAACTATACTTTTCATGTTCCAAACCGATTAGAATGCATTTGCGTTTACGATGCACCATTCTGAACTGAACTTTCAGGCTTGACAGATTCTGAATTGGACTCATGACTTTGAAGCTAAGCCCTAAGGGCATGACGTCTATCCTTAGACCGAGATCAGAAGACGAGAATCCAAGACTGCAGGAGATCAGAAGGTGGAACGCAAGCTGCACCCACCTCTCTTAATTTTCTGTAAACAACGACCAAACACGAGCTCATAGTACATAGAGACGGGAATGACAAGTACTTCGACTTGTTTCATTCAGACATGCAAACATGCAAGTAACCGACTACAGTTGATCCTGCACGCAGGCATGATGCTTCAATTCTAGTTTCATGGTACAGCACACGGAACAGAAGACTCAGTTGCTGCAAGATCGAGTTGTGGAAGCCTTTGAGCTGAAACACATAGTACATCACCAGTTTTAAGCTCCAGAGAAATGTGCAAGAAACATTACCAGACCGTCCAGTGGGAAGGAATGATCTTGATAAAGAGGTAGAATATCAGCGTGATTAGATTTGGGATAAGAGTAGAGAAGCATAGCAGAAGGGCAACGCTTCAGGCATCAGGGTCGTCTAACGTGTTCTGCACATAGACTGACACAATTGTTACACAGTATTGACTAGAAGATGAAAGCAGGCAACTGAACCACTCAGATCAAGGGAACAAAACAGCATATGGAACTTCCACCTGACAGGCGGTATAGAGATTAAGATGAGCAAGTGCTTAAAACTCCATTCCAGACTACAAATGGAAGCAGTAGTAACATTGAGGTCTCTCACAGCATAACTACTAAACCAAGATAAAAATAGGCGCAGCCACATTGTTTGGTGAGGTACATAAACAGCAGACGGAACAGAACACTCCCGTAGCATCTGATGATAATCTCCTTAGATGTCTAGCCTGCAAAGAGAACAAGTGAATTAGTCGATATATGCGTAGAGGATTTCTGGAACATCACTAGTAACGATCAGTCAGTCAACTATGACATGTAGTCTGTCATGGAACATAGGCAATATGTGACAATTCTATCAAAATATTGTTGCCAAAACGAAGGGCTGGAAATAATTCAATGATTCACATGTCATACAAGCAGGGCAACAATTTGGAGAATCAAATAATCAGGCCACAGAAATGAATAACAGTGATGAAAAAAGCATGGTGAATTCGTGTGTATATATGTCACCACGAACATAGAAGCACGTCATTTCTTTACACTTTTCATCCACAGAAATGAATAACAGTGATGAAAAAAGCATGGTGAATTCGTGTGTATATGTCACCACGAACATAGAAGCACATCATTTCTTTACACTGTTCATCATAAACAGATGCATACAGATAAACTTCCCAAAAGACAGGTTACAGATAATTGAACTAGAATGACCATTTGAACTTCTCCGAAGTCACGTGCCAAGGTTCAGAGTACGATTTATTGAAAATAGAATCCATCACGCAACAGCATACCGAGATAGACAATTATGCATCACTACAAGAACCAATGTGGCCATTCTAAAGTTTCCAGCTTTGACAATCCCAAAGCAATACTACAGAATTTTTCGAACAAAGCAATACTGAAGAATAAACAGACATCAATGGAGAATCTGGCTTTCGTGCGGCTTACTGAAACAAGTCCTGGAGCCAATGCACACAACAACACTAGCATTGGTTTCATGTAAGTTCTAGCGATCGCGCCAAGCAACGAATGTAAGAAGAAGAGCTGACGTATTGCACCTTTACGCGGAGGGGATCTCGACGTCGCCGTCATCGATCTCCTGCTGCAGATCCTTGGGGTCCTTGCCGTCGACGGTGCAGCCGACGCTGACGCAGGTCCCGAGGATCTCCTTGACGGTCCCTGTCATCTCCTTGGCCATGGACCTAGGCTTCATGGTCCTGGCGATCTCGATGACGTCGTCGAGGCTGATGTTGCCGCTGTGCTTGATGTTCTTGACCTTCTTCCTGTCCCTCTCGGGCTCCTTTAGGGCCTTGATGACGAGCGCCGCGGCGGAGGGCACGACGGAAACCTTGGCCTGCCTGTTCTGGACGGTGAGCTTGACGGTGACGCGGAGGCCCTTCCAGTCCTTGGCGGTCTCCTTGGCGATGTCCTCACCGATCTTCTTCGGGGAGAGACCGAGCGGGCCGATCTTGGGGGCCAGCGACGACGCCGCGCCGACCTCGCCGCCCGTCACGCGGACGAACACCTCCACCACCTGAGAGGGGTCCAACTTGGGCGGCATGGCGGCTGCTTGCGCGGGCGGCGGCGGGGCGCGGGTAGGGTTTGGGAGCCTGAGGAATGGCGGCGGCTTAGGGTTTCGACGCGGCAGCTTTATATAGCTGCTCGGTTTCGCTTCGCGGTGCGCAGGATGGTTTTGGGCCTTTCGGTTTTGCTTTAAGCATTGGGCCCTAGAGTTGATTATGGCCTAGCACTGATTGGGCTGTATCTTTTCGATCGAACGGGCGCTCCATTGATGCGGCCCGCGTGAACGAGTCCAGGGTGGTAAGTGCGAACAACGATTGGGCCATGAGAAGTTTGGATCCGAGAGGACAACTGTACCGTGTCAACAACAAAAAGGATTAAAAGGACATCCAACCCTTTCAAAGTCTCATCAAAATAATAAAAAGGGTACATCCACATCAAGGAGATGGAATGGTTGAAACTTGTGCCCACCTCAGACCTCTCCACGGAAAATCACGACCGGATCACCATCTCGACACGTCGGTCATGGCCGGCGAGCAGACCACGCTCTTTGACGCCCCCGCGTGCTCCGCGCGGTGGCCATCGAGGGGGCTGCCGTGCCGTCCAAAATTCAAGCGCAGCCGGGTCTTTTTCCCTCGCTGTGTGCGACTCAAAGCGTAGACGAAAGACTTCGTTCAGGACGACCGGCGAAGGCCGGCAAGTCGTGTCGGGCATGCATGGCCGGATGCTTATCTTATCCTCGTCCCGGAGGCTCGGGCACCACGCATCGTGCTGGAGGTATCATCATCATCGTCTGGTACCTGCGCTCGCGAGCCCCAACAGCGCGTGGAAAGGGCCGCGAGCGTCCCGAGTTGTCTCGTGCCCGTGACGTCGTGCGTCGCCTTGGCATGGCGCTGCACGGCACGGCCTGCGCAAGTGGTTTGCTGAGCAAGTGCGCCGGGTCGGAGCAGAAATTCCAGCGGGGGTATCACGCGTCGTCGCACGAAATGCCGTCGTGCGTTGGGAAAGCATGGCATAAAGCATACGGATATGGGGAAAATGATTTTTCTTCGTGTTCCATGTTCTTTTCCCCTTTCGTGGGGGGAAATGAGCCGTGTCCTTACCGTACAATGCGGTTCATCACTTTTCTCCACAACCACAAACCACAGCACATCATTCCCCTTTGTTTTCTAATAAATAAAGTTGCGGCCGCAATCCATGCGTACAATTGTCCAGGAATCCTTGTACTAGATTTTGGCGATCCGGTCTCGCGAACCACCAGGTTCGCCAACACCTACGGCGCCGCCGGTGTTGTGGTTGGTTTCCCGATCGCATCGGCCAGATTCCCTCATCGCAGTTGCGACCGCTCCGTGCTCCGAGCAAGCCAGCCACTCGCCGACCCACCCACCCAGAGCCAGCCGGATGGCCGGGGCGCACCTCGTACAAGCCGCATCTGGTTCCGCTCTTCCACCGCCCGACCCCGTCACCCATGAGGCCAACACCCGCCGCGCGCGCGCGCGCGGTGGCACTCGAGGGCGGCGCCATCCCATGCCATCCCGTGCCGCGGGAGCGCGACGCGTCGAACGGCTGCGCAAGTCAAGCGGCATGGCGCCAGGATGGGTCGGCGGTGACATGCCGCAACGGCAAGGATGACTCTCGCGATGCGGCTCGATAGGCCTCGCGACGCGGCTGCGCCGGCCGGCGCCGTGTGGCCGGCATGGCGCCGGGGGGCGACGGTTTCGGCCGGGGGCGCCACGACGAGGGACGGCTGCGCCTGCGCCTGCGTCCGTTACGTGACTTGTGCCTGCACGGTGCTTATCCAAGGGAGAGCATATGGTGGCATGGGACGCGCCGGAACGGCTGCTGCCTGACGTCGCCGGAAGGGAAACCCCGGAGCGTGCGGGCTGCAGCAGACGATTCCTTTGCCGTTCCGGCATCTCCCTCGACCCAGCGAGAACGCTGAAGAACCTGTCAAGATTCAATTCAACGGCGGCTACACTGCGCTAAGTTTTTGAGCTCCCGTGCAAGAAAAAAACTACGGACCTCTGAAGTCAACGGAAAAGAAGAACAGAGAGGTTGCCTTGCCTGCAAGCTGCAGTCCTTTTCTGATCGATTTAGGAAATCCGCGGTCATTCATCTCCAGAATAATCAGTCACCTAATCCGCGCTTTGGCGTCAACCTGATCCGTGGCGTCCGCCCGAGGGCACACGAGGACGGCACGTGAGGGCTGACGGTTGGTCGGCGCTGCATCAGCATCTCAGGGCGGCATATTCTGAAGCAGCGACGCCCTACCGGACCCGGGTACAGCCAGCAGTACTGCTACCGCCCCCACCAGGTATGCACTGTACGGCACCGCGAAGGAGACGAGATCCGGCGGCTCACTGGCTGTTGTCTTGGCTTGGTTGATCAAGCAAAGCTCGGCAACCGGCTGGGTTTTTAGTAATAATATAAAGGCTTCTCGAATCTCCTCTCTGTGATTGTCATGGGTACTGACGTACTGTACTCGTAATAATAGCTTGATGGAACTGTGGATGAGATGGAGATGGGATGGAAAAGGAACCGTGCACTACCGGCCGGCGTTTAAGCACCTCAGGTCACCTGGTTTTCTAGCCCTAAGCCCTTCTCAGATCAAATTTCACCAAGAAGTAAAAAGATCCTAGATACCTATCTGCATCTGCTGCATAGAAATACACCGTATCATAAAAGAGTAGCACAATATCATCAGCTACAATGGTTGATAAGAAAAATCAGGTACTCCCTCCATTCTAAATTATTAGTCGTTTTGACTTTTCTATGTACATAGTTTTTGCTATGCACCTAGATATATGTCATGTCTAAATCAAATTAAATGTCCTTATCTCTACACTCACGTGAAGAATTGTTTTGCAGTATAATCTCCCTAAACCTCTCGGTTAAACCACCCACCGTCCATTTCCCTGTCAATAATTGAATAGCACGATCCGTTATAATAAGCCATTGCTAGACAAACAATTCTGCGTTACGTGTGCCATTACGGACTGCACGACCAGGACTAGCCGAGTTGGCGATTGTTTACGCGCACCTGCCATCAAAGAAACGCAACACGGGAAGCGCCATCTCCGGGGACAAAAAAGTAAACAACCACGCAACACTAATACTAGTACCAGCGGCAACACACTGTCATCAACTCATCATATGCGTCGACAGTTTGACGTTAACCCCCGATCGGACGGCCCAGCGTTGAGTTGATGGAGGCCACAGGATGGAAGTCTCCCCCGCCGGACAGCGACGCCGCTGGCCGTTGGTTGGTACGCCCCCGACGCGCATGTTGCCGTCCCCATCGCGGTGACCGCCAACGGTCGCCGTCACTGCGGCTCTCGCTCTCCCCCATCCCCCCACCGCCGTAACTCCGTTCCGTTTCCCAGGACTATTGCACACACTAGCAGTAGCAGGCAGGCCTGCGCGGTGGTGTGGCGGCACACCGGCGTGCTCGGCGCCCGCAGGACCCCCCGGGCCCCGGGCGCTATAAAAGAAGGGCCTCCAGGGAATTGGAAACCCACCACCACTCCCTTTCGACTTCTTCTTCTTCCTCCCCCATCTCGCAGCACAGGGCTGTGCTACTCCTGCGCTTCCCCTTCCTCCCGAACGCCGGTCCTTGCATGGCAGCAGCAGCGAGCTCCAAGGGGCGGGTGATCGCTGGGAGCTTCGTCAGCCGCGTCCTGGCCGGCAAGGCCGCCTCCCCGAGGTACATGCCCCAAGAGGCAGCCGCCACACGCGCGCTTGCGATTCTCCTGTGATCTCTTTTGTTCGTTTGCTGCTCACATAGGAGTATTTTTTCTAGGCGCTTGCTCTTGCTAAGTTCGCCCAAGATCTTGTTGCTGTAGCAGAGAGATTGACTTTTTAGGCCATTTTTTTAAGCTTTGCTTTGGGTTCCTGCCTCGGGTAGTGTCTCTTGCAGCTTTGCCCTCCGACACGGGAGTAGGACCATTTAGCTTCGTGATTAACCACTGATTCGGCAATTAATCTTGTTTTAGTATGCTGCAAGATGTCCAGATGCTAGTACAGCCTAACAAAGTTCTTCAGAAAGTATACAGCCTAACAATTGTAGAAGGATTATTTTCTTACATGATACAGCAACCCTCTGCTTGGGGACCATCGCCCAGCTTGTTATATTATTAATCCTCTCAAGTCTGACCTGTCCGAGAGCACAATAGAAAGAGAGTGTACCTGGAATGGAAGCCTTGCACTTCACCTCGGAGCACCTCACCTCACCTAATCGCCTTGCACGCCTGAACCGGCAGACGAGACTCCCCCCAATCATGCGAGATCCACCGTCCACGGAGATATTTTTTCCTGCCCACTTCAGAGTTCAGACTGTCAAATCCGCCCAAAAAACAACCCTGCCTCCGCCAGGGAGGAAAAGGCCAAGCCCCGCACCCGCACTGGATGTCTGGATGCACTCCAGCTCCAGGCGCACCCACACCACACAAAGGGGGTGAGAGGCAGTGGCGACACAGTCACGCTCACACCGAGCTGCTGCCCAACGCTTCGCTTTCAGAAAAGTTCTCGGTGGCGGATGGATGAGTGATGAGTCTGGTCTGGTGCGCGGTGGTTGTCGCTCGCTCGCTCCAACCGCCGCCACCCGCCCCTTGCTCAGGTTTCTCTTGGTTTCCACTCAAAGGAAAACCATGGATCATTATCAGGAGAAAGAAAAAAGAAGACCATGACCATGGAGGGGGAGAAGGGTGGGGAGTGAAGAGGAGTGGGTCTCCGTCCGGTGGTGGGGCCCGGGACCAGAAGCCTCCGCGGACGGTGGGCCTAGCCGGCTACCCTTCCGCGTCCGGCCCGTACGATTCCCTTTCGATCCCATCATCGCCGGGGATGCCCGGATCTGCTGGGGGCTGTTCTGCACCGGGCCGACGACCGGATCGGGGCCGTCCGTTGCCGGGTGACAGGTCCATCGGACGGTGCGGGGTGGCTGGGCGTGGTGCGGTACGGCTGGGACTCGCGCGCGATCGGATCCGTCCGTGCACGGTGGAGGTAGGAGGGCCCTCGGTGTCGCGCATATCCGCACCCACCGAACACAACGGCCAGCCGCGCGTGGCGGGGGCGGCATCACGTGCGCCATCGCCATGGGCCATTGGTAACTGACTACTGTAATTGAGTGCTGGGCTGAAATCCTAGGGATCTGGCCTGCAACGGCTCGTGGGTCTTCAAAATTTCTTCCAAACATGAAACACACTAGTGTTCGCAGTAAATCGCTTGAAATTGGGATCCGGTGGGTTTTCTGGTTTCGGTCGCTGTTTTTTGTCGTGACATGTCTTGTGCGAGGATTTTTTTTTTATTGTGGCACTTGAATTATGCACGCATAGCTCGTATCATGGCGTAAGTACTTTCTTATGAGTCAGTTTAGTCATAGCTTAACATGATAGGGCATCGCAATTATCAACTCAATCTGTTCGCTCTTGTTATCACTAACCACCAGCCGTCAGGCACGTTTGTTCGTCCACCATTCTGACCGGATCGATTCATCGGCGTGTGTGCAGGAGGGCCGTGCACGCCTCGGTGTACGACAAGAACCTGGAGGACCAGGTGCGCCCGGCGTTCGTGCCGGACGATGTGATCGGCGGCGCCGCCAACCCCGACAAGTACTGGGGCCCCCACCCCAAGACCGGCGTCTTCGGCCCGGCCGCGGTGGACGCCAACCTGGCCGCCGGCGCGCCGGACGCCGCCGCGAATGGTCCGGGCACGGTGCTGGACCAGAAGGTGTGGTTCCGCCCCCTGGAGGACGTCGAGAAGCCGCCCCCCGTCGCCTGAGGCGCGCCGGCTTTGCGCTCGCAGTCGCAGCCGGCGCACTGCTGGCTGATAAGGCTCGAGTGCCTATCACCCTGCTCGGCAGGGCTCCCCTGCTTATCGCAATAATACTGCTTGGTTAGTAGTGTGTGTGGCTGTGCTTATAGTAGTACTGGTTTTATTATCGTGGAGTGAGTGAGTCATCAGGCATGGCGTGCGTCAGGACCCGTAGCGGCTGTAGAGAAATGATGCTCGTGCTCGTGCCTGTAATAAGAGCAAGCAGGAGATGTGTGCCTGCGCTGCTTGTGGATGTGGTTGTGATGTACCTGTGTACTTATCAGTGTTATAAGTACCTGGATCCTTGGTTGTGCATGTTTCTTGTCCTTGATGCTGTTCATGCGTGCTAGTAGCTGTTAAGATCACACTAGATAGGCCTGTTCCGCCAAACTCAACCATGCACAGATAATTTCATTCCATGGCGTGCATTACCACTGGCAGTAACGTGATACTCGTGGCTGAAACAAGAACACTCAGATGTGTGCAGGTATTGCCTGTGGCTGTGAAACACTTGTGTCCCAATCAGTTCTACAAGCACTTGTCGCGTGTGTTTATGGGCCCGATGCTCTTCACACCTGCCAACTGCAAAGATTTCCAGATGCGTGCGTGTACGGCTGATCTTTCGTCTTGGTTTGAAATCGCTGTCACTGGCGTTCAAGGTTGAGGACGACGTGTGAGAAGAAAAACCCACATGGCTGAATCGGCTATTGTGTGGTTGCTGACGAAGCCTGCAACGTTGTTGTGACTCGTGACTGAATAGGTGTGGTTGGTGTTCCATCTATGACTTGCGCGTCTTGGGTATCCTGTGGACTGTGGTTGAGCTCTCATGTGGTGGTATAGTGGATTCAATAATTTATTGTGGAGACACTGTGGTCTGTGGCCAACTGGGGCACACCCAATTTGGCGACCACGCTTGCCACGAGGTCGTGTGACTCGTTACTGAATCGAAGTAATTCGTGTGTGATCAACGTGTTGGCTTCTCTTGGATATCCTGTGGTCGAGCTGCATCAGGTGGTCGCATGTCGGTCTGATTAACGATGAGTGCAGGATTAAGGAACGTGTGGTGCCTGAGGAACAACCGAACAACAATCATGTATTTATGTGGATTCTTGCTATGACAAGAAAAGTTCAGAGCATTCTGCTTCATGTTCAGATTATTTTCAAGTTTGATCATGTTTGGTTCTCATTTCTCAAGTATGAAGTTCATGTAGTAGCATGTCAGAAGAAGGCATCAGCAATGGCAAGAAGCAAGACAGTTGAAGGGATTCAGAGATATTAATCGAAGATGGATCCAGATGGAGACAACTAGTGCTAGACCTGGGGGAAGACCCGTCCAATTGCAGCTAGACCTACACCACCTTCCTAAACTTTTTGCAAATTAAATCCTCCTCTGAATATCCCCTTACGAACAGGCAATCGAGCCGTCAGTCCCAGGCATCGGCTGCAACATGAAGAAAATACAGCTTACAGTCTGCAAATCGGAATTAAACATTGTTTTGGCGTTAATTAGGATCTTGAATGAAATCAGCAGCCGGATATAGAATGCAAGCTCCTGATGGAAGTCGGCGACCTCTAAATGGTACGCACCGTTTTATAACCTTACTGAACTGACGGAAAAGCAGTCTGACGAAACTGAACTTTGAACTTGCCATACCTTCAGGAACCACTGGAAAGGATTTTTTTGATGAAACAGGAGGGAGTGAACTCCCTACTGATTATATATTAAAATAAAACAAAAGGGGGTTCCGAGGTACAAAACAAAATCAAGAAACAAAAAAGGAGATGAAAAATATCAACAGAATTACACAAGGTCGTCTAGCTATTGAAGTAGCTTCCTTATTTCTAACTTTTGCTCTTAGAATAACTAAAGCAAATTCTTTCTTGAAGTTCCTTAGGCAAGCACTTGCGCTTGGCTGAATGGCCTTGAATATTTGGCCGTTCCTCCGCATCCAAATACTCCAGCAAAAAGTGATAATGATATCCATGAAGAATGGGACATTGAGCTGCTACTTGACATCCACAAGAGCCAAAAAAGGAGAGGCGGCCGTAATGATAATATGTAAACATGACCAACAATCCTGAGCAAAAGGACATGTGATGAATAGATGAAGGAGCGACTCATCCACTCCCATGTTGCAGCAAACACAATGATAAGAAGGAAGTTGCATGTTCCTTCTTCGCAGTAGCTCTCTGGTGCTAAGTCTGTCTCTAAGAAGTAGCCAGAAAAAAACTTTATGCTTTGTTTGACAGGCTAATTTCCATAGCCATTTGAATGCCGGGTGTACTTGTCTGTGGCCAGATAGATGTTTGTAAGCTCTAGAACAACTGAAGAATGGTGAGCCCCAAATATATGTCCAAAGGTCTGTTTCCTGTGAAATGATCAGAGAGTTTAGGTCACCAGCCAGAACAAGAAGCTGTTGTATTCACAGGTGATAGAGGAAGGTGGAAGAGATCAGCTGGACCACTTGCAGCAAGAGCATTCTTAACTGAAATCTCACTCTGCTTAGCAAAAGAGTGAAGCTGAGGGTACTGAAACTTTGGTACTTTTCCCAACCAGAGGTCCTCCCAAAGAAGACATGTGGCACCATCCATAATATTTACAGCCAAACCTTTGAAAGAGTCCAACAACGAGATAATGTCTTTCCACCAAAATGATCCTTTTCTGCTAGTGGTGGATGGAAGAGCTCCATTACTATAGTGTCTTTCCCAGATAAGTTGAACCCAAGGCAGATCGTGTCTGTTGAAGAATTTATGTAAGTTTTTCAACAAAAGAGCCTCATTTTGTGTTTGCAATCTTAAGACACCTAGTCCTCCTTCTGACTTAGGTACACAAATAATTTCCCATGCTGCTTTTGGTGGGCTCTTTGCATTAATGTCTGCCCCTCGCCACAGACAATGTTTTCTGTATGCATCAATTTGCTTGATCACAGTTTTGTGGAGCTTAAATGTACTCATAAAAAATATAGGCAGTGCGGAAAAAACTGAATTAGTGATCTCTAGCCTGCCACCTTGGGACAAGAAAGTTGAGGTATATGCCAATCTCTTTTCACATCTAGTGACCAATGGAAGAAATTCAATTACCTTAGGCTTGGTGAGACCGAGAGGCAAGCCTAAGTAGGTGAAAGGCAAAGTCCCAACAGTGCAACCAAATACACTCGCCAGCAGGGAAGTTTTGCTATCATCAACATTAATTGGGATCATCATTGATTTATAATAGTTAACTTTAAGGCCAGTGGAGAGGGACAAATCATGTAACAGGCTCTTGAGAACATTTAGCTGATTAGGGCAAGCTTCCATGATCACTAAAGTGTTATCTGCATACTGTAAGACAGGGAAATCCTGATTGTGTCTCAAGGGGATTGGCAGATTAAGTTGCCCTTGAATTCTGGCCTTGTTCATAATACTTTGTAGCAGATCAGCAGTGAGAACGAAAAGTAGAGGGGACAAAGGGTCTCCTTGTCTAACACCCCTCCTACAATGAATAGTTTTGCTTGGCACACCATTAAGTAAAATAGAAGAAGTACCTGTTCTGAAAATTAAATCCATCCATTGTAGCCATCTGTTTCCAAATCCCTTTGCCTTCATGATGCTCAACATGGCTTGATGTTCTACTTTGTCAAAGGCCTTCTCAAAGTCTAACTTGAGGATGATAAGTTCTCCCCTAGATTGATGGCACATATGCAGATATTCCAATGCCCATGCCAAACAGTCCTGAATCGTCCTGGTTTGAATAAAACCATACTGGTTTCTATGAATTAACCTTTGAGTGACCCTTTGCAGTCTATTTGCCAAAAGTTTGATGATTAGTTTCATTGAGGTATTAAGAAGAGAGATTGGCCTGAAGTCATTTGCACGAGTTGGTCCATCAGTCTTTGGGATCAGTGAGTGTGTGAACCATTCAAGCTTTGTAGACAGAGAACACCAAAATGAAAAGCATTGCACAGATTATAGAAATCTTGCTTGATGATTGGCCAACACTTTTTTAGGAAATCCATGTTAAACCCATCAGGACCAGGAGATTTGTCAGAAGGGAGATTGGCAACTACTTGATCAATTTCCTCAACTGTGAAAACCTCTTCTAGCCAATGCAAATCAGAGGAAGCCTGTAAAACACTATCAAGGTCAATAAACATAGATGCAAATTCAGATTGACCTAATCTGTCTTTCAAAGCCTCCCAGAGTATGGCTGCCTTCATTTGATGATCAGTATGCATAACACCATTGGAATCCTCCAAATTGGTAATCAGATTTTTCCTGTGCCTTATGGTGGCATTGGCATGAAAGAACTTAGTACCAGCATCACCACAGGTCACCCATTTTATTGTGCCTCTTTGCTTCCAGTAGACTTTTTGCTGCCTGAGTAAGGAAAGCAACTTATTTTCAAGTAAAACTCTGAAATTCCACTCCATTAGGGATAGGTCCCTGAACTCCTCTATGAGACACAAGAGGGAGAGAACAAGTTTGACATTGGCAATATTTGCTTTCAGACTTGATAGCTGAGCTTGCCAAGCTCTTATAACTCGTCTAAGATTCTTAAACTTCTCTGTGATGATTTTAGCAGCATTAATTTGATGGGTAGGTAAATTCCAACCATGCTGAATCACTGCCTAAAAGTGTTCATGTTCCATGAGGTAGTTCTCAAATCTAAATATTTTCCCTTTTGGTATATTTGTAGCAATATTGATGACACATGGCAAATGGTCTGATGTTTCCATTACCAGAGAAGAGACAGTAGTATTGGGGTAATTATTTGTCCAATACTGAGATGTGAAAAACCAATCCAGTCGTTCCGGGAGGGGAGAGGATTGCTTATTTGACCAAGTAAATTGTCGACTCTGTAGTGGTAACTCCACAACTCCCAAAGCACTATTAGCTTCATTGAACATGAACATTCAGTGAGATCTCCTCCAGGCTTATTTCTATTGTCAGGGTGTCTCATTAAATTAAAATCCCCTACCAATAGCCAATCAATTTCAGGGGGGCATTTGGATATTCTTAAGCTAGTTGGTGAAAGCCAATTTGCCTTGTGGTGTGCATGGACCATAGACATTTGTTAGGACCCAATCAGCAGCATTATGATTATAGGTGAACTCTACAGAAATGCCAAAATCATTGCTAAAGATAAGCTGCCCCTGAAAGAGCTGTGATTTCCGGATAGTAATGACACCCCCAGAAGCACCAACAGATGGTAGGAACTCAAATTTATCAAATCCATATGGACAGAACTTTTTAATAAACTGGATGTCAAAATGTTCTTTTTTAGTTTCCTGGAGGCAAATCACATCACATGCACTTTCAACAATTTTATCTCTAATAGAATCCCATTTCTTATCCGAATTGATGCCACACACATTCCAACACAAGACCTTCCAATTCTTACATGAGTAAGTTGTATCCATTAAAAACAGTTGGCATAGATAAAGAAGTGGAAGATACACAGACAATACTTCCAAACACAGGTTCTGAAAGAAGAGCGATGATGTGAGGTGAGGAGGAGAGGTTTGTGACAAAAGCTCCAACACCCATCATGATAAAGGGAAGGATTATTACAGGCCCAAAAGATAAAGCTGCTGAAGGAAATATAACTGTTCATAACAACAAAATAATGGCCTGTGGAAAGGCCAGAATCACTTCTTGGGCTTCTTCTTATCTTTGCTTGGTTCATCCACATCTTTTTGGTTCTGCTTCTTCTTGGATGGTTTCTTCCCACCAGGGGCTGAAACAATCTTCTTTTTTGACAGAGCCTTCTCTGTCAGGGCTTCATCATCAAGATGACAAAAACTAGTACCCAAGGTGCGAATTACTGAAGGAGAAAGAGCTGGTGGTGTTGCAGAACAACTAAGGCAATCTTTTCTAGTACATTGATTGCCTTTGTATCCTCTTTTCAGGCCTTGCATACGCCTACTTCTCCTCAAATCAGGGTCTTCCATAAATTCAGTTTGGACTGAGCTGCTTGTTCTAACAGAGCCTTTGACCAAGGTCCAGATGAAGGAGAGACCTTGTGTTGAAATTTTTCTAAAGGTGTTGCAGGTGAAACAGGTGTGGCTGGACCTTTGCTCTTCTTATCAATTGGCTCTACTTTGCTTGGACTGCTAGACTCAGTAATGGTATCCAATGTTGGAAGAGATGTTGGATCAGGCAGATCAGGGAGGCATTCCAAGTTGACCTTTGGGCAATTTTCTGGGAGAGCAAACTGAACCCCTTGGTCTGTGTTATTGGAAATAAATTCCCAAGCTTGTGAAGACAGGAGTCGTTTGGCCCATGAAAAGGTGGTTGGATTAACCAACAATGCAGTCAAAAAGTTGCCCATACAGTTGGTACAAAGGTTGAATGCTCTGAGAGGCCAACTGCCAGATACTTAGCCCAGAGTCTAATAGATTCTGCATTACATGTAAGCCTATTCTGATAAGCTGAGAAGACTGGGTCATGCTGAGGCTCAAAGATCTCCAAAAAGCTGATCCTTCTGAATAATTGGTGCATCTGCCATGGGCTCATCTCCCTCCACATTATGTTCTAGCAAATCCTCCACTTGAATTTCCTCAGGCATGATTGGCTGATCAGGAATGAAAACCTCCACATGATTATCCTCCTGATGCACATGGTTAACCACAACAGGTTCCTCTTCAATGAAAACACCTGCATCTATGACAAGGTTTGGGTCCTCAGCAGCCAACTGATGAACATCTGCATCATCTGCAGCTTGGATGAGATCCTCTATTTCTCCCAAATCTTGTTCCAGAGCCTGATTCAAGTCCAGGTTGTTAGCATGACCATTAACTAAATCATTCATTTCCAGGAACGGTTCTCCTGGCTGTGGCTGTGCCTACTGAGCCAATATGGGCACTTGTATCAGATTGTCTGCATTAAAATTCTGAATGGCCTCCTGTTGGCCCATGACATTGTGAGCCTCATCATTACCAGCTTGATTAGCATTAGCTTCTTGATTGGGCCAAGGATCCCAATCCACATTATTAGGCTGCCCATTCTGCTGACCCAGATTGAGGTCCAAATTATTATTTTGGCCCTGATCTTCTTCCATTGGCTCCTCATGATGACCATGACCTGGCTGACCAAAGCCAAAAAAAGCAAAGAGATTTGGCTGAGCATCATCTGGCCCATTGGGGGGCACATCTTCATCAGGTGGGCCTCCACCCAGTAATTTTGCCTGAAGAATTTCACACTGACAAGTCCATGATTCACCTTCAAAGTTCTCCCCTCCTGAACAGACAATGAACCATGGTATTTCAGTCAGGTCCACCACCCTGGCCTTGATGATGATTCTTGCCAGATTGTTGGGATCTTCTTCCCAAGCCAGCAGCTTGCCAAACTCAGCAATGGTTTTTTCTATGTCATGCTGCTCCCAGAAATCAATGTTATAACCTAAGAGCATAAGCCAGACCTCATAATTCATGGTTGTAGTTCTGTTATTCCAGCCCTTGTTGTGTGGCTTGAAAGTGACTCTGTAATTGCCATATGTGTGGGGACTGTTTTGAATTAAGAAGTCCCTCTCGTGGAACCGATTGAAACGCACATATGCTTGGCCATAAGGGCAGGGTTGGATGCTCCTATAGCCTACCTGATTATGAGTCCTCAAGAGGTCATCTAGCAATTCTCTGACAGAGGCGAAAGAAATCTGCTCGTCAGGTAAAGGCTCGATACAGGCAATAGCCACATCACTATTCCGGCCACGGAGGCCACCAATCACCGCACGAGTCATAGGTTTTCTGCCTTCCACGTGAACTCTAGTGCTACCATGTGGCATAAAAGGTGCAGGATTAAAAAAATGGTACGCCATTAGCTCACCCTGGGCTGAAGAATCAGGCGGATTAGGGCGAAGTACTGTAGCAGGGCGATGATCGGGGTTTTTTGGCCACCAACTCCCTCCGCGCCGGCGAGATCGAGGCGCATCACCGACGAAGCACGAGCGGATGGTGGGATAGCGAATGCGGAGCTGAACGGCGGTGGTGGAGGGTTGGGAGAGGGCGGCGATTGCGGGGAAATGAAGTTGGAAGGTGCCGGAGCAGAGCTCCACGCAATGGTAACAGGAGGAGCCGGAGAAGAATTACCGAAGGGTACTCTAATAGCATGCCTAAGTGAAGGTAGAATCGGTGGGACCTGAAGGGACGGCCCATCTGTCTACGATGCTGAGCTTCTGAACCAGAGGTGAGATGAAGGGAAGCTATGCGTGTCCAAGCAGGAGAAGGAAGGTAATCTTCCTGTCGTCGTCAAGATTAGCGGATCAAGACTAAGACTGGTAAATTTCTTTTATGCGCGTACGGCTCCAGATGGTTGCGCGGGTGACACGGGGTTTAGATTGGTTCAGGCAAGAAGAAGCCCTACGTCCAGTATGAGGAGCTGCTCGTGTTGCCCACGCGGGGTCTGTAGTAGGGGTTACAGGACGGCGAGAGAAGAAACTGGTCCCAAGTCTCTTTGGTGTGCACTGAAGCTCTAATGGTGAGAGTGTGTTCTTCTCGCCGGGGAAGAAAGAATCCGTGCGAGAGAGAGTGAGTGTGCGGGAAAGAGTCCAAGTTTTTTTTCTTTCCGTCTCAGGGCCCCCGGCCTTCCCTTTATAGCGCAAGGAGGGCTTGGGGTTACAGGTGAGCCGGGCGAGGGGAGAGAGAAAGAATAGAAAATAAGGGGAAGATTCGAGTCCCTGGGTCGCCGTGGCCGGCTCCAGCTTTCGGCTCCGTCAGCGCGTTCGCCAGGGAAGGACGGCTTCCTCCGGATCCTGTCGATGATCCCCTCGGAAGCCGGTGCCGGCGGGCGTGCGTGATGATGGCGCTTGGTCGTGGCGTCCGTGCCCGTCGGGGGAGATGGGTGCCCCTGTTATCCTGCTGACGGCCCGTGCGACGCGGACGTCCCGTCCCTGTCGCCGGATTTGCGGGGCGCGAGGACTGGCGGGCGTGCTCCTATGCCAGGCGACGCAGGTCATGAGTGCCTGGCGGCGAATCAGGGAAGACTGCGCCACTGTGGCGTGCGCTGTGCGGTCGCGTTTGGGTAGTTGTGACGGGTCGCGTCGGGGGCGCGAGCGCCTTTCTACGTGCCAGAGCCGCGGCGCATTTATGGCAAGACCGGCGGGGGGCCCACGAGATCCACGCTCGTATCTTCCAGCCTGTGCCCGAGGCTGACACTCGCCTGGTGGGCCCGGGTGAGTCCGACCCTCCACGCCCGGGGTCGGGCGAGGCGGAGCCTTGTGGCGAGGGGTCGGGAGCGTCCGACCCCGAGGCATTTGGTCGGGCGAGGCGGAGTCCGGCCGTCAAGGGGTCGGGAGCATCCAATCCCGAGGGACTTGGTCGGGCGAGGCGGAGTCCTTCTCTCCCACGTTGGGCCGACGGCGGTCGCCGTTGCCGCAGGTGGGCCCGGGCCTCCACGATCGTCGTTCTGATGGTCATTAGGAGGTCGTTAATATTTCCCCCTAACACTTCCAGACAGATATAATCCCGAAAACAGAGGTGGGAACCGGCAATGAAGTGCAATATGACCCAGCCTGAAGCAAGATGAGCATCGGACACCGTTGGCACACATGGGCCGAGAATGCCAGTTAGAGAAGCAACGAGAATAGTGCACCCGGCCCAACACCGAAGGCGAAGAGTCACCACCCTTTTGGGCCGCAAAGCGGGGAGCAGACGTCTTTGAATGAGCAAGATTTATGGGCGATTGATTACCCAGTTTAAGAGAGAGGTCCAAATTCAAACCAGTCGCGTGAATTCTGGGAGGAGTAAAGGGAAACTGTTCCGCGTTCATCGCTTTGTTCAAGCCGAAATCCAAATGCTTTTCAGAAAAATCTAAATTAGATCCTTGACCAACATGGGTAGGTGCAGCAGCTGAGGCTCGGAAAAGATCCTTTGAATTCAAGAGACTAAACACCGATGGGCGGGGATGGTAAGAACGTGGGATGGCTGGAACACGATTCAGCCCAGTTAGTGGGTTGATTGGTCTAGGAGCTGGCGAAGAAAAACCCTTATGAGAAGCAACAACTGAAGCATATGTGCGAGATGTTTTCTTGCTTTTGACAGGCGTCCATTTGTACTGTGGACCTTGCGAAGCTGCCACAAACGAATGTGCAGCTTCCATACCAATTCGATTCCAAAGATTGAAGGAGAGCTTTTAAAGGCATCGCACGTGAAGGATTTGAGTGCATAAATCAGAAGGCCAACTTGCCTCGAAAAGACAGTGAACTTGAAAACCCAATCTTCTACTTCAACAACAGCGAACAATGAATCAACACCGCCAAGAACGGATTGCAAAATAAGACCAACATTGGCCCCATCGAGTTTGATTTTGGATCGAGCGAAAGAAACCAGGAGCCAAAAACTACCACCATCGTCAGGAGTGGGAAAGGTCACCGGAGAACCAGTAGCAGCTTGTACCTTGGCCGAGAATTCCACCCCATGATGAGCATTAAGGGATGAAGCAGCCATGGTTGATGAGGAGACGCGAAGGAGAAACTGAAGATCGCCGTGATCGGAGAAGACTACGGCCAGAGGTGGCTGCCAGGACCGTGATGGTCACCGGAGGGGCAGGGCGCCCTCACCCGCTCTCATCGGTCGACCTTGCTCTTGCAACTTTTGTCATTAGAAGCCGTTCCCCTTTCGGTCAAATTACAATTGGGGAGGAAAGCCACCACTGGAAAGGATTGCAGGGAAACAGGGAACAAATTTGACGGTTAACTTATTGCATACACAAAATAGGATATCACAATGAGCAAACGATGCTTCATAAATACATCCCAGTAGTCTAATGCCACCTTGTTATCGCACGAGATACATAAGAAATATATATATATATATTAGCAGGTTTTCCCAACCAGTAATAGGAGTTGAAAAGAAGACAGGCAACCAACACCAGCAAACCACTCACACTTCAAAGCTGGGCACTAGCCTACGATCTGACTTGGACAAAATACAGCCGAATCGTCTCATGCCTCTCTCCAAGCAAACACGCAAACACATGAAAGAACGAGGACACATAAAAGTTAGATAACAAGGTTGGAGAAACCACAGTTTCACCATAACCTCATACTATCTGGCATGCAGACGGGATATATTAGAGCTTCTTCTCCAGGTTAATGCTGTTGCAGATTCAGGTTCTGCTGCTGCACCTCTGAGTGGGAACGACACACATTCTCGTCCACCCTGGCGAGGGCCACCCTCTTTGCTTCTTTGTTCTGCATATTACAAAGCAGTTCAGTATTAGAATCAGATAGTAGAATGATACAAAAATGGGGCTGATCGATTCATTACCTTCTTGGCGTTGAGCTTCTTCTTGAGCTTGGCTCTAAGCTGACCTAGGCTAAACTTATTCAAATCCACAGATTCCTTGACCACCTTGACTCCCTTCTCTTCTTGCACTGCCACCGGTTCAGCAGTGTTCCTTTCACTGCTGTTGTTGCACACTGATGTGCCCTCGGATACAGACACTGATGTCTCAACAGAGATAATGTTCTTGCAGATGGACTCAGTGACATTGCCAAGCAATGCTTGGGTCATGTGATCATTAGATCCTTCTGCAATGTTTAGCTCTTGTGGAATATCCCAGGTGAAGGTATTCTTGGCAGCTCCATCTGTCACAGTGACTTCTGACATGTTGTCAGTAACGACTGTGTTATCCGGTTCATCATCTTGAACAAAACCAATATCAAAATGAATTTTCTGAATACACTCATCCATTGTACCAGTGCTGTGTGGCACCTCCTCAGTGATCACAGCTACCTTATCCTCATTGAGAACTTCATCTTCTGTGCCTGTGAGTTGTGGCACTTCGTTGGTAGCTGCCACTTTTTTCAGTTCATCGGCATGGACAACATCAGTTTCGAAATGATCACCAACAACGTCTTCATCCATTGTAACTGTGCTCTGTTGCTTCTTATCAATGATCACTTTTGTCTTCTTCTGCTCAACAACTTCACAATCTGTTATTTTCAGATCCGACATGCTGTCACAAGTGACTACTTGATCAGCATGAACAAAAATAGTTTGGAGCTGATCTTCCTCGATGTTCTCATCTATTGTATCTGTGCTTTGTGGCACCTCCTCGGTGATCATAACTACCTTACCCCCCTCGACAACTTCAACATCTTTCCCTGTGAGTTCTGGCACTTTATCAATAGTTACCACTTCCTCTTGTTCATCAGCATGGGCAACATCAGTTTTGAAATGAAAATCGACAGCATGTTCAGCCATTGTAACTTTGATCTGTTGCTGCTCATCAATGATCAGTGCTGCCTTCTCCTCAGCTTCACAATCTGACATTTTCACTTCCAGCACACTGTCAGTGTCAGCAGCAACTACTTGATCAGCATGAATAAAAAAAGATCGAAACTGATCTTCCTCGATGTTCTCATCCATTGTATCTGTGCTCTGTGGCACCTCCTCAGTGATCACAACCGCCTTATCCTCCTCAACATCTTTCTCTGTGAGCTCTTGCACTTCATCAATAGTTACCACTTGCCTTTGTTCATCGGCATGGACAACATCAGTCTTGAAACAAATATCGACAGCACCTTCATCCATTGTAACTGTGATCTGTTGCTGCTCATCAATGATCAGTGCTGCCTTCTCCTCCTCAGCTTCACAGTCTGTCATTTTCACTTCCGGCACACTGTCAGCAGCAACTACTTGATCAGCATGAACAAAAATAATTTGGAACTCATCTTCCTCAACATCATCATGCATTGAAGCTGTGCTCTGTGGAATCTCTTCTGTGGTCACTACTATCTTTTCCTCACTGGATCTGTCACCATACTTCAAATTGGCAGCTTCATCCTTCTCATCTGCCTGTTCGGTTGACATTGACAAGAGACCCAGGATTGGTGAATCCTCCTGGCTGGCCAAGGGAGCAGGACACTTCTCAACGTCCATTTGCTGTTCTTGCAGAGTTGAATAATCCATGCACTCATGACTGGTCACAAGTAGCTCTTGTGCCGGGGTCTCTTCCATCAGTATCTCATCCTCAATGATCACAACGTCTGAAATTTCAAATTGAACAACAATAAACACAAAAATAGCTATATCAGCCCATGACAAAGCAGGTACCAAAAAGAAATGGAAGCAGGCATCATGTGAATGTCTCGCCTTCATCTTCTTGCTTTTGCTCTCTGTTCTGAGGACCAGAAGCCTCTTCGGAGTCTTCGGGATTATCACATTCCACCTCAGAAACTGGTGCAGGCACAGGCTCTGCATCAGAGACGACACCTGGTTCAGCAATAAAAATTGGCATAAGCAAAAACAGTGTTCAATGTGTGCACATAAATAAATTGATTAGGATCAAATCAATCTTCTCACCTTGTGATTTTTCTTGTTTCTCCTGCTGGGAAATGGTCTTCTTTACCGCGCCCCTTCTCGTTGCCTTCCGCGGCACCTTCTCCTCTGCTGCGGCAGCTGCTTTCATAGTTGGCTTACGCTGGCGAGTGGCCCGGATGGGCATGGCTTCCACAGCCACATCCCCTGCCTCAGTTTTACTTGTTGGAGCCCTTCTGCTCGTAACCGGAGCTTCTACAGGGGTGGGAGCGCGGCGGCAGGCACCACCCACGCCAATTGCTGGCGCGCCTTCATCCTTCTCCTCCAGCTTTGCATCCTCCTCCTCCTCCTCACTGTCGTCCAGCCTGATAACCTCGGGTGACTTGACATCGACTCCGTGGCCGTGTGGGATTGGGGCCCTTGGTTCCTCCTCTGCTGCTACCTTGCCTGCCGGCGCAGCCACCGCAGGCGCGAGCCGAGCATGACGGCTCCCACCGCGACGACCCACTCCTGGTGCTGGCACGTCTGCCTGCTCCTCCTCCGGCTTCGTACCCTCCTTTCCATCCTCCTCGCCGTCGTTCGGCTTGATTGGCTCAGTTGACTTTACCTTGCTCGGGGCCGCAGCCAAAGCTTGTGCGGGTCGAGCGCGCCGGCTGGGACCGCACCGCCCGACGCCAAGGGCTGGAGCATCATCCGCACTCGCATCCTGCTTGGGGTCCTCCTCTCCCGCCCCTGCAGCAGCTGACTCGGCTGCCGGCGCGGGCCGAGCGCGGCGACTTGCACCGCGCCGCCCCACGACAAGAGCGGGTGGTGCATTCTCCTTCTCCATGTTCGCCTCCCGCTTCAGATCCTCCTCCGTGTCGCCGTCCTCCACGCAGCAGGCGCTGGCGAGATGGTTCCCCTGCTTCTCCTCTTCCGCTGAGGCATTTGTCGTCAGCTTAGGCATGACCGGCGCGGCCCGGGCGCGCCGGCTGGCACCATGGCGCCCCACGCCAAGCGCCGGCGCGTCCTCCTTGTTCCGCTCCCGAGTCGCATCCTCTTCCTTGGCGTCGTTCGGCTTGATGTGGCCCGATGACTTCGCCGTGACGCGGCGGCCGCGAGGGAGCGGGCTCCCCTGCTTCTCCAGCCGCGGGTCCTGCTGCTCCTCGGTCACCGCCTTAACCGCCGGTTCAGGCACGGCGACCGGCTGCTTCACGAACTCTTCGATCCCATCGACCTGCGACCGAATTACGGGACGCGTAAGCTAGCAAGTAAATCGCAGCACCCAGATCTAGCGACCGACGAGCGTGACGGGACGGGATAGCGAGGGACGCCATCCTTACCGTGGGGAGCGCGGCGAGGGCCTCGGCCATGGCGGCGTTGGTCATGTTGGCGCGGATGCCGTTGCGCTTGCACAGCGCCTGCAGGTCGCGGCGGGGAAGCGCGAAGAAGTCCATGCTGCCTCTTCCTCTTGTTGCTGCGGGCGGCGGCGATGCTCCTCCTGCGACGCCGTCTTCTCCTCTCCGCCGCCTGGCCTCCTCCTCCTCCTCCTCTCTCTCTCTCTCTCTCTCTCTCTCTCTCTCTCTCCTCCGATCTGGTTTGGGTTCAGCTGGGGTGCGCAGCTATTTGGAATCCGGCGTTGGTCATCCGAAAAAGCGGAGGGAGGTAGCGTGGGGGTCAGATATAAAGGCAAGTGCGGCAGAATTTGAATTCGAGGAGCCGGACCGTTGGAGCGGCCTGTTCATTTCCTGGGAATTTTTTTCAAAGGCACTGGACCCCACGTTATCGGCCTACTGTATCCTGTTGGTCGAACCACCGGTGGCCGCGTGGAGATCAGAAGTCTACTAGGCGTAAAGCTGCGTCTGAAAACGATGCGTTTGTTTTGAACTAGCAACGTGGCCACGAGAATAGGGCATGTAGCTAGTTTTTTATATTTTTTATTTTAAAAGTTGGATATTAATAGTTTGTTTTCTAATGATGTTATAAAAAACAATTTTCTAGATGGTCTAGATATCATCAATATTTTTTTCATCTAATCTATACTTCTTTTCCATCAACCATATACTCCTTTTTGGACTAAAAATATAGGAGAAAAGAAAATACCTTATACAAAACATATATTTTCTCGAAAGTAATATAAAGATTTACTTCTTTTACATGAATATATTTTGAAACTTTTACTGAATATGTAAACTTTTTTTGTGAGTTTTAATTATCATATATGATAAATCAGGCTTAGATTTTCAGAATAAGACGTGAATGAGTGATGATTTAGTGTATACCAACAAAAATAAGTAATCTCCTTTCTTTTATTTTCCATCTCTATTTGCTATAGCTCCAAGCGTATATGCTTCTATATTTTCATGCATTGCTTCACCTTTCCTCCGACACGAACCATGCATGGGGTCTACACATTCACAATTACAGCTAGCGAGGTATAACCGTCTTCTTTGCGCTTGTCTCCTTTCTCCTACTTATGCTCTCTAGGAGTTTTGCCTACTATGCCTCAGTCATCGTAGATGGATCCCTAATACCCAACAATGTGCGTTATTCCCTCTTTTGAATACTACTTGCAACTTGAAATGTATGGGTGAGTATTGTAAACATCAATTTTCATGTTGCTTTTTCTTCTAGATCACATTGGTACTATCTGCGTGATGCATCTTTTCTTAGTTGTCGTCTAAAATTGAAAATCAGTCTCAGTTGCTATAGTATGCTAATTTCTAAGACATAGATCTCTCTCTCTCTCATGTCTGATTTTGTTATTTTTAAATTTTGAATTTATATATATCAGTTAGTCATATTTGGTATGGACTTGTTGGGTTAGTCTAGACTCTGGACCGTTCGAATTTTATAAAATCCAACGGTGTGAATTCTTCTCTTTTTTAGATTAATGTGAGAATTTCTAAAGCTGAAAGAATTTGCATACCTCATCTCAAACTCCCTTCATTAGAAACTCAGTAATATAATGACCTTTTCTGCTAATAACGTGCGGAAAATGCGCAGTAGCACTGCAATTTTTTCTGAGCGATAACATATGGTGCATGGATGTCCTGTTGCCCATCCATTTTTCAATTTATACTGGCCAAAAGAAAGAAACGGAACCCAAAAAATCAAGGACACCATCGCTACCACGTAACACGAACACGATGGCGCACACAAACAATGTCGTCAGCTTCTCCTGTATGCACCTACGCGTTCCTAGCAATCTCCAAGATCTCGTGCACACACTCGCCATCACACAACACCCGCTGCATAACCGATCCCGACCCTTGCGTACGCGCGCCGGATCACGACACGACCGTCTTGACCTTGTAGTTCCTGGCGAAGGCGCTGTACACGACGAAGTTGAGCGTGCACAGCGCCGCCATGGTCCAGAAGAAGTAGTCCAGGTGGCCCTCGTCGAGGTCGTCAGCGATCCACCCGGGCCGCCCGCCCGTCGCCGTCAGCGCGTCCACGGCGGCGTAGATGAGCGAGCTCATGTAACTCCCCAGCGCCACGGTGAGCAGCGCCAGGGACGTGCACAGGCTCTTCATCGCGTCGGGGGCCTCGCTGTAGAAGAACTCCAGCTGCGCGATGTAGCACAGCACCTCGGCGCCGGCCAGCACGAAGTACTGCGGCATCTGCCACGCGATGCTCGTGGCCTCGCCGCGCCCCGCGGCAGCCAGCCGCTTCGTCTCCACCAGCGCCGCCACGGCCATCGCGCACGCCATCAGCAGCCGCCCCGCGCCCATCCGCTGCAGCTGCGACGGCTCGCCGCGTGCCGGGGAGATGGCCCGGAGCGCCGGCACGATCGCCGAGCCGTAGATCAGCACCCAGGCCAGGACGCAGAGCACCTCCAAGGACACCATCGACGCGGCCGGGATGGTGAACGACATCACCCGCATGTCCATCACGCCGCCCTGCTGCACGAACGTCGTGGTCAGCTGCGCGTACGCCGCCGACAGCACGATGCTCGTCGCCCAGATCGGGAGCAGCCGCAGCAGGATCTTGAGCTCCTCCACCTGCGTCACCGTGCACAGCCTCCACGACCCCGCGGCGTCGTCTGTCGCCACCTCCTCCAGGTCCGAGCCCGCGACCACGGCCGCCCTGTCGAGGAACGCGAACTCGTCTGTGTGCGCGATCTTGGGCTGGTCGATCTTGTCGTGGACCTCGTAGAGGAGGCCGGCGTCGGCGGGGACGCGGAGGCGGACCTTCCTGGACGCGGCGACCACGACCTGGCCCAGGCTCTTGAGCGGCGTGCCGGTGGGCATGGTGCGCTTGTACATGGGCGTGGCGAGCACGAAGCCGGCGAAGGCGAGCGCGATGCAGGCGGTGGCGATGCCGAAGCCGAGGCCCCAGCTGATGTTCTGCTGGACCCACACGATGAAGACGCCCGAGACGATCATGCCGAAGTCCACGCAGATGTAGAACCAGCTGAAGAAGGACATCTTGCGCTCCCGGTCCACCGCGTTGTCGTCGTCGTACTGCTCCGCGCCGAACGGCAGCAGCGCCGCGCGCACGCCGCCGCTGCCGAACGCCACGAGGTAGAGGCCCAGGAAGGCGACGTTCTTCGCGCCCAGCACGGGGTGGCACGACGAGCCCACCCCGCAGAGATCGGTGGTCGGCAGGAACGCCGAGAAGGTGACCAGCATCATACCCTGCGCCGATCAGATTATCCGCAAAGATCGTTAAGCAAATTAATAACAGTTAACATGTTTGGATGAGTTTTCACATCGTGTCGGCTTGATTTGGATTTGAATTTGAAAATTTCTTACAAGAAGGTAGACGACGAGGGAGACGAGGATGGTGTTGTAGTTGCCCCAGAACGTGTCCGCGACGATGGCGCCGAAGACCGGGGTCAGGTAGCTGGTCCCGAACCAGGAGGTGACATTGGAGGCACTCGCAAGATTGGTGCCGTGCAGGACGGTCTCGAGGTACACCACCAGGTTCGTGCCGATGCCATTGAATGCTGTGCTCTCCAAGCACTGAAATCCTACAGAAAAAAATCGATGTTTAATTTGTCGGCATTTAGGAGAGTTTTGGGTGCATTTTTTTAGAGGACGAAATAAAGCACTTCCAAATTACAGTAGCTGTGAAGTCTCAATGGTTCTGTGTGAAGAAACTTGGAGCTCACCTAGAACTATCGCCGGCGCTTTGCTTCCACTTTTCTTGTCATGAATGAGTGGCACCGTCAGGCTTTCGTCCTGAATCTTTGGGTTCCGGTTCTGCAAAGTTTTGTGATTTTTACAAACTGTCAGAAATAAAGCTAATAAACTCTGCTCTTCTGCAAGTTACAACCAACATGAACTTACAGAGATCACAGTGTTTATTGATTGAGCACAACCATTTGTTAATCATGAACGAGAAACATGATGATGAGATGACAATACAGGTTCTCCACCTGCTAACACCCAGTTATTTTTTTTGACCTCGTAGCACCCAAATTTGTGAGCATACATACAGCTCCTTTTTAGAAAGGATTCACATAACAAGAGGACAATATTTTTTTTGTGTGTTGAGAACATATCATAGTGGTTGCGATGTGTAAAGTGACAAAGTGTGCTCTACCGCTTTTTTTTTTGACAACCTCATTCCTTTTTTACCTTGGGTGAAACGTCGGCTGCTTACTGAGTCGTTACGCTCCTCGCAGCGATGGAGACATGGCCTGCGAGGCTGTTGTCACTAACCCATGCCCCATGACCCGTGCAGTCCAATGACGAAATACGCAAGGAGCCAAGGACACAGTAAAGGGGCTCTGGGTTATTGTTTTGCCGTAGCGTGGTACGTTATCTTGGTTGCTTGCTACTGCCGCGAGACTCGCCTAAAACCTGGTTGCTTTCTACGCATGTGGTCGCTTCTGCAGATGGTTTCTTCACGAGACACAACATGCAGTAGGGCAACGGGCCTATAGCTAATAACTAGAAAATTGGCGCCAAAGCGCCACATATGACCCCCATCAATTGAGCCAGCAAACTCTATTATTGTCATGATCAGGTTTTTAATTTTTTATTATGGCCCATAGATTTGCTTCATTGGCTTCACGGTAAAAAGTTTAGACGTCCTCATGACACAAAATGACCCAAAATTCCAATACAAATCTACAATGATCATGGGTACATGTAAACTTCATTTGCGTTTGCTTTAGCATAACCTACTGATATACAGAAATCAAAATTCCAACTGCCGCATAACAGCCAGAAATAACATAGCATCAGTTGCATGCAAGAAATTTGACTATACCTTACTAGACGTTGAGATCAATATAATTAATGGAGCACTTGGGGATGGTGACGCTGCTTGTGCAGAGGAATGGTTGGTTACGGCTTTTAGCTTCCATGCAGCATCGTTGTCAAATTTTTCCATCAACCTGCAGCTGGGAAGGTCCTCTCGCATGAGGCGGTGCCTAGGTGAATGGCAACCAAAGGAGCCTCGAGTCAGCCATAGAGCGATAGTGCTGCTTCCCTGGTGCCCAGCCAACGTAGAAGGAACGACCGGGGGCATTCAATCAAACAAACCCTTTTTTTCTAATAAGGAATGTAATAGACTATTTTGATCCGATCCATTCTCAGGGAAGATGGAAGACGCTAGCAAAGGGCCGGGTATCGCGAGTTCGTGCGCTGCTGCCTTTGGCCTCCACGAGGAGGAAGAAAGGCGGTAGAGGAAGAATCTGGAATTCGTTAGAAAGGTGTCGATACTTCACAGTGAATTTTGCTAATATTTTTCTTTTACCGTTCGTTTTTAATCTGAAGGATAGAATCTTTTTAACTGACGTGAATCAATGAGAGCTTAGGGAATGCACCGGCTCTAAAGGTTAAAAAAGATGCTCCGTGATGTCGCGTTTTGATTTTAGCGTCCAGCAGGACCTGAGGACGACACAGCCGGATGGCTTCAGCGCCCTGATCTGACAGGCACAAACTGGCAGTAATTCAAACCAACCAATGCAAGAAACTACTGAGAGGTGGAGAGATTATTATGATGAGCTCTTGAAGTAGCTAGAGCTAGCAGCACACGCACCTCCGGCAGCCGCGGCGAGCGCTGGCCTCTCTCCATGGCGTCGCCGGCGTCCATTCCCGCCGCAACCTACGCCGAAATCCTCCCCGGAGAGTAAGCTACGCCGCGTGCTCTCGCTCTCCTCGGATCGAACACCCGGCCGGCAGGTAGCGCGCGCCTTCGCTTGGGCTGCGGCTGCCGGCTACGGCGCGGGGGAGCCGAGAGCCTGCGAGTCTACGGGAGCTGCCGAGCTGGGATGGAAAGGAGAGGCAAAGCAGCGCGGCTTATATACGCGGGGAGACAGCGAACGGGTAAGCGGTGGGCGTCACTGACGTACCCCGCAGCGAAACGATATTATATTGATCGCGCGTATAAACAGAACGGAAACAGGCACGCGCGCGTGTTTAGCGCTCGGTTAGCCTAAAATCCGCATGTGCGCGATTACGCGAGGCCCCTGCTGAATGCCTGAACCTCTCTTGCACTACGACCTGCTGGACTTTTTTTCCCTCGCCAGACAACGTGCCGCCGTGGTAACCTCGCCCAGTCTAAAATTGCGCTGCTCTGCTCCGACCTTTCCGCGGAAACGAGCTTAGTTAGCCTCGGCAGTAGCCACGGGAACCATCTGTCTCGACCTGATAGTTTCTCGCCGTCAGAGGAAAATTCAGCTCAGTATCTTTGAGCGACCGAGGCTGGCCTGGGGATATCATACGAGATCGACTGCTGCGTCAGGGATTCGGAATATTCAGTTCAGGGAAAGCCGTGTCTCGACCCGATCGGTTTTTCTCACCGTGAGAGGAATCTTCGATCCACGCAGGACCTGGAGATGAGAGACAGATTGCAGCTTCAGGGATTCAGGGAGTGTCCAATGACACTTTTTCCGCTACGTGCTTCAGGATCCTTTTCCCTTTTGACAACGTCCGAGGATCAGTGAGCTACTCAGCTTCAAAGCATAGCATCTATCGATGAGATGCTACTATTTGCGAAGACCCACCTCCATTGCCGTATCTTCAGTCTTCAGAGAACAGTTCTCCAAACACGTACGGAAGGCCACCCTGGTTGGGTGCAAGTGCAATTGCATCGGCTTGGTCATGTTGACCCAATCTGTGTCCTATTTTCCTGTATATTGTAAACAGTGCCGTTGTTAGATTAGGCTATGTGACGCTACGGTGCGAAATGTAAGGCCCTTTTTTCTGAAGAATGCTAGGTCTGTCGGCTGTCACTTTGACAAGATTTTGCTTTATTTATATATATCCACAGGGTTGAGTTGTTCAGCTGCATCATTTCCTGTCAATTTCGTGGATCAATTCGTTCATATCTCACCGCTTGCTTCCTCTCTGAAATGACATATCTTGGACATATATAGCTGTATGACTGCAAAACTAAAGAGATTGATGGCAACTAAGTACCTTAAGCTTTGCTTGCATCCACATGCTTGTTTATATCGTTCGTAACGTCTTTGGAGCTCATCCTTTTGCTGCTTAAGAATGCCTAAGCACAAGTCATCAGTGCAGTCAACAATCTACCAAAGCCTTTAGCAGTTAGCATGACAGGCATATTTTGAACTTTGCTGAATGCAAAGTTCAGAGTGATTCAGAAACGTATTCTTGCTTCTTTTTTATGTCCATCCTACTATCGATTGTTTAACGTTTATACATCACTTTCGTTTCCCTTTTGAGATATGCACATTCCAATGTGCAACAATAGCAGTCTTATTGCATTTTCTTTTTTAAAAAAAGTGATGCTGCGGTTCCAAAACAAATACTGCAAGCCTGCAAGGAGCGTGCTGAAAGGAGAAAGTGTGTTTGGTGTTGACGGACAAAAGGTTCTCCCTGGCAGCTGATCTTGTTTTCTCGTTAAAAGATTACAAAAATGAAATTAACATACATAGGATTATTATTAGCAGCAGACGGCCACGCACAAATTAGACTTCTCTTCATTTTAAAAATATCACATGTATGGGTGACGTCCGGGCTGCAGGATGACACCGTTGTTGTGTGGTTGTTGAGAGGCTCGGTCGTTTCAGATCCCAGAAAAGAGGCTACAGTAAAATTGACAGGAAGGTTCACCTCGAAAGATCAATTGGACGCATGACTTGTTGACCAGAGGAGTTACTAACTGAAGTATATTCACCCCTCCCTATCAGCGCAGCCGTCATGGTCTCGTACTCTCGTTTACCATCTTACGGCTTCTGTTCTGTGCTTTGAAACACGCTCGGGGAACAAAGTAACGTTGGCATATCTCCGTACTAATTGACCGATATAACTGCAGTATAATTTAAGGAAGGTGATGACTGATTAGTCCTAATTTTTTTATTTTACATTTGAACACATGGGGTTTGCTCAACTAATGCTGGATCCAAGTCCTGCCCAAAAATAGCCGCATGCATTCAGATCGAGATCAAACTGAAACCTCAAACTGACCCAAGTAGTCCTATGCATAATGACATTGACCCGAGATCTCCTCAATCCTGAAGTGTTGGTGGACAAGCTGACGATCTACTCCCATTCAAAGATGCAACTCTATGTCTCTATCGACTATCGGTGGAGAAGCAGAGAAAGAAGGGCATCTATGGTCGAACTGGTTTTGGAGTATCAGTATGGCGGCGTTCAGTTTGGAGAACTTGAGGGGTGATGGGTGTCATTGAATCGCTTGTACTTGACGCAAGGACTGAAGACCAACGAGTTCAACAACCTCGGCTCAGCTCAGCTGACGGAACTCGTATCGTAGAGCGCAGGCGCACAGCCCTCACCAACCGCAAGACTGAATTTCTCCTGCCTTGACAGTTGCTACCGACCGTTTCATCATGTAGCTCTAGAACACGAGGTAGCTGCAAAAGTGAGAGAGACTTTTTTCACGATCGTGGCTGAGCACATTTTTCATTAAGAGAAAGAGAAAGCAGTACAAAGTCCAGGGTTTGTTTCGGAGAAGTGAAACAAACCCGTGCCGCTCGAAAGCTTTACATTGTTAACAATGCGCGGCCTGACGGCCTACCTATGGCGCTCACAGCAGCCGCTAGATGCCTAAAACCTGCTTGAAACCAGCACATAATTTCCTCAACTACGACTAAAAGTGAGAGAGACTAGAATGGTATATACAAGGAGGTGACAGAAAAGTATTACCGGAGTATATCTGTTACAGAAGAAACGCCGGAAAAGGCACGCCAACAGCAGAAGTAGTAGCTGAACTACGGAGTCATCGAGTGTTGCTTTCAGTCTGACACACCAGCTGACGGACTACTAGTCCGCACCAGCCCACTGCCCAGCCCAATCGAAATCAGGAATCAAATTAGCCAAGCCCAATACTAGTTTTACATCTGTGGGCTGGAGCCCAGTTACATTTCATACGATTTGGAGGCTGAAAAGACAAGCAGAGTATATATATCCATCCGGAAATATGACCAGTAGCACGTGTGACTCGCAGTCAAACCATCATATAAGGTGGAATATTTTTTTATATTGCTGAAATAATTATTCCAAATTTTAAAAAAATATTATGCGTTCAAATAAAATTATTTTAAAAAAATCATCCAAGTACGATCTTGATTTAAAGATTTCGTCGCAAGTAACACAGTGGTGCAGTCGGATTTTGATTTGAATATACGATTTTGGAAAATATAACTGTGTAACATCTTGACTGCTAGTCACACATATGACTCCTAGTAGCCCCCTATATCATCTTCTTTTTTTCTTTTTACGAAAGCAGAGTACTTTCAAATTGAATTCAATCCAAAGTTGCATGTTAAATGCATCAAATCTAGTTTATATTTGCATTTTCATGAACTGTACGAAAGATAAGAGAATCCTATCTAACTCTCTTGGGCGTGTAATTCTTTGCGAGGTAAACAAAAAGGGCAAAGTTCAACGCGGTGATGCCGACGAGGAGGAGGAAGCAGTAATCCAGGTGCCCGTCGTCCATGTCCGGCGGGAACCACCCCTTCCGCCCGCCCGCCGCGGTCACCGACGCCACCAGCGTCACCAGCTGCGAGCTGAGGAGGTTCCCGATCGAGTCGGACAGGAAGTAGAACGCCGTCGACGAGCCCCTCATCGTCTCCGGCGCCTGGTCGTAGAAGAACTCCAGCTGCCCGACGCTGAGCGACGCGTCCGAGACGGCCATCACCACGTACTGCGGCAGCAGCCATGCGATGCCCATGGGCGCCGCACTGGCCCTGACGCTCGCCAGCCGGCGCGCCTCCGCGCACGCGGCGAGGGCCAACGCTGCGGTCACCGCGCCGTGCCCGAGCCCTATGAGCTGCAGCGGCGTGAGCGCCTCCGCGCGGCCCAGGAGGCGGCGCGCCGCGGGCGCGACGGCGCGGTTGTAGAGCGCGATGGAGGCGACCACGAAGACCGTCTGGATGCTCGTCAGCGACGCGGCCGGGACGGAGAAGGCGCCGCCGGCGATCCTGGAGTCCGTCATCGTGCCCTGCTGCACGAAGGTGGTCTGCGCCTGGGAGTTGGCGACGAAGTACACGGCCGACGTGAGCCAGATCGGGATCAGCCGGAGCAGAGTCTTGAGCTCCTCCGCTTGGGTCACCGTGCACAGCCTCCACGGGCTGGCGTCTTCAAGGTCCGCGCCAGTGACGACCGCGGCCTTGTCCAGGAACCTGAACTGGTCGGTGTGGTCCAGCTGCTCGCGTGCTGGTTCAAGCAACGGAGTCTTGACACGCACTTCCTCGTATAGCTCAGCAGCGTCGTCAGGTACCCTCACGTTCACCTTGTGAGCTAGCGCGACGAGCACCTGGCACGCGCCCTTCAACGGGCTGCCCACCGGGGGCACGACCCGGTACACGGGCGCCGTCGCGGCGAGGCCGGCGACGGCCGCCGCCACCAACGCCGCGCAGACGCCGTACCCGAGCCCCCAGCTGACCTTGTCCTCGACCCAGACCAGCAGGGTCCCTGAGGTGACCACGGCCAGGTTGCCCACCCCGTAGTACCAGCTGAAGTAGGACGCCTTCCTCTCCCGCTCCGCCGCGCTCTTGCCGCTGCCGTCGTCGTCGAACTGCTCCGCCCCGAACGAGACTATGACCGCCTTCGCGCCGCCGGTCCCGACGGCGCACAGGTATATGCCCGCGAAGAACACCAGCCGCTGGGTCAGAATCGCCGGGGCGCAGTCCGCGCCGAGCTCGCACGGCGGAGGCCTCGGGGACGGCAGCGTAGCCGATGTCGTGACCACGACCATCCCCTGCTTCCAATTGTTTTCGTCAGAGAAGCAAGCACACAATTGCCAGTTCTGTTCGGATTTTTTTAGTGCAGATATGCCGAATTGCGAAGAGCGTTTACATACAGCGAGAGATATGGAGAGGCCGACGAGCACGGTCTTGTACTTGCCCCAGTAAGAGTCGGCGATGGCGGCGCCGATCACGGGCATCAAGTAGCTCGCGCCGGCCCAGAGACTGACGGCCGCCGCGTTGGAAGCACCGTCTCCGTGGAGAACGTCCTGGAGGGTACACGACTAGGTTCAGGTAGACCCCGTAGAAGGCCGCGACCTCCAAGAACACCAGGCCTAGCACATCAAGTTGAGTTCACTGGCATATGGTTATCGCTCTGAAGCAAGGATCACCGTTGTTGAATCAAATAAAAAGTGCCCAGAGGAAATGCCAGATACTCACACAAGACTACATTGGGCGCCCTGGAGTAGAGATTACTGCTGTCCTTGCCCACTTCCTGTTGCTCCCGAGCTTCCAGAAGGGGCAGTAAGCTCTGGCCCGAACTAGATGCCTTGCACGGTAAAAAGGGGAAAAAAAGTTAGTGTGCCCTCGCTGTATTACTCCATAGTTGTATGCCGTGCTAGTACTATGTTTATCCATAGGCTATTCAAATTTTGTGTACGCTGACTGCAGGTAGATGGCTAGCAGCTGCCACTAGGGGCCATGCCCACACCGAGCAGGGTGCAGCGTTGCTAGAGAAAAACACCGGCAGCTGATTGCCAGCGGAAGGCGCCGGGCGCCGGTGGAACTCTGTGAACCCGCGTGCGCTCGTGGCCTCATGAGTCATGCGGCGCCGCGTCGTCCGACGGGCGAGGCGCGCGCAACGGCAAGAGGCCTCGAATCGATACAACTACACACGCAAGCACGCGGAGGCGTACCTCGGCCTCCCATGGCAGCGGCGTGCTCCTCCGCTCGAGGTCGGCGTCCATGGAGGAGGGGCGTGGCAGCACGGCAAAATCGGTGGGGAGGGGGAAGAGAGGAGAGGGGAGAGCGACAATGACGACGGCAGAAATCCGGGGCAAACGAGACAATCAGGGACCACAAGCCATTGCTTTCACGGCCCCGTCACCGCGACTCCATCCATTGGGGGGATTCAGAAATCCACATATTCCCGTCATCGACGTGACCGCTCGTTCGATTCTTCAGTCCCCGGATGTGCCTTTCTTCCTGGGTAGGTGCTGCAGAGGTGGATCCAAGTATCCAACGGTTGAGATGGCCCAAACTCCAAAGGCTCCGGGCACTCCTCTGCACCTGACATGACAGTCCAGTTATGCCGTGTGACGTCAGGAGGATTACCTGATTACCTGGTAATGAGCACGTCAGCCACCCGCCTAACAGCGTCACATCGAGTTGCGTAAGTGGAGCACAGGAGATTAGGTGAGATCCGAGCGCTACGCAGGGGTTACGGGTAAGCGTGAGCAGATGAGCTCACTGCTGCTCTGGGCACGATTTGAGAACAGTTTGAACTGGGAAAGATTTGAGGTACAGTTTGATCCGGGTGAGGTTTGATGTCCAGTCTGAACTGGGTCAGTTTTGATGAACAGTCGGAACTAAAGCAAGATTTGAGGAACAGTCTGAACTGGGAAAGATTTGAGGAACAGTTCGAACTGGGCAAGATTGGAGGAACAGTTGAAACTTTTTTTTACCGTAAACAGTTGGAACTTTGAACTGGGCATGGCCGCACTGCACGACCCCAAATAGCACGTCCCAGACGCCGAAGATGCAGGTGGTAGTAAAACAACAGGAACAGGATTACAGGACCATACTAGAAAGCAGAACAAGGCCCCTCCTCCATTCCGGTTCCAGCTGCGCTGGGCTTTCGGCGGGGCCCAACAAATCAAGGCTGGGCCCCTCTCTTCTGGGCCGGTAAGCAAAAGGATCCGTCCGTTGTCTGCTCGCTTTTATTGGGCCAGCACGGTAATTGTGCCTCGCTCTCGGCAGGTAATTGTGCTCAATTTCTTTGTTTTTTTCCCTCTCTCTCTCTCTCTCTGACGAGGACAAGATAATTGTGCTCGCTTCCTCACTGACCTAAGAGAGAGTTGAAGAGGAGGGCACCAAAAGGGATGTCCCGAGGAGTGCCTCTGGCATGCCACCCTGCGGTGGATCCCACGGCACAGCACCTGCGTTAAACACGCCACAGGGCTCCTAACCAGTGAAAGACACGCTGCAACAACTCTGCGAGCGCCGTGCATGCACCATCTGTGAAAGTCTGAACATCCAAATGTGCCGGTACAGGGGGCCGGCCGGCTTGTTCCTTGGACCCGCATTCAATTCCCGGCGAGGGGCCGGCTGATCAGGGGCGTCTCCCTGGCGCGGCGCCCCCGAATATCCGTAAATCGCGAGACGAATCTAATGAGTCTAATTAGATTATGATCAGATAATAAATTACTACAGTGATGCTACAATAAACATGTGCTAATAATGGATTAATTAGACACATTAGATTCATCTCGCGATTTACAGACGGAATCTGCAATTAGTTTTTAATTAGTCTATATTTAATATTTCAAATATGAAAAGATTTCATTTCAAAAATTTTACACCGTCCATTTAAACAAGGGCTCCATCCATGGCTCTCTGGTCTGCAGTGCGCGCGCCCACCCATCCGACGGAGGACAGGTCGTCTGCCCCAGCGCTTGAATGCCTAATTATTGGGCGCATCACGACCCAATCTCTTGGGTCGTCGTGGCCGCTGTCTGTGCTACGGATCCCACAGGAGCTCCGCGTACGGCCGCGCGATCGGGTTGCGTGCGGCCTTAGCATGCTCCATCGCGCACACGCCGCCGCAAGCCGGCCGGCACTCGCGCGTGCGACGCACGACGAACTCGGTGACGACGACCCCGAACTGCAGGCTGCAGCTGACGTGAGCGGTGCGAGCTGTTGCGCCGCGCGAGGCGGCTGGCGGCTTTGCAGTTTGCACCAGTGAGGGGATGGTTGCTTATTAGGATAATAATGCCCAACTGATCGAAAGCCGGCCGGATTAATATGCCCGTCAATCATCAGCAGCCACAACGCCCGGATCAACTGGGATTCTCTCGTCGCCACACCTGTCTTTGAGCTAAGAAAACTTATTGATCGTTCATCACGCCACATTTTTTTTTGCCCCTTTTCATGGAAGAAAAAGAATAGATTGTCCGGCCGGAAAGTGCATCGTTGTACTTTTGTGACAACCGGGCGATCGTTGATGGATGCACGTACGTGTATATGTAATAATCAAGGCGCATTGCGGGCGTAGAACACTAGAACTGATGAATTCTGAAGGAAGACTGAATTCTGAAGGAAGACTCTGCACACACAGCCCACGACTGACAAATTTACATTTACACATATACATGTTGACACGATACATCTGCAGGCCGCCGTAAGACACGTGCACGTGGCCGTCCTGCAGCCGCAACAGAGGCACCCGCGCATGCATGCGTTACTCCTTGACCGCATTATTGTTGCAGTACGCAGCATACTTACTATACACCAGCTGCGAGCAGGGAATTAACGTATGCAGAGCGACTGTCCCTACATACTCGCGCAGGTACTATAGACCGATGGGAAATGGTGAAGTCCCGTCCCGTGGGCCCAGGCCGAAAAGCTGGCCGGACGTTGCAGCTGCATAGGTACGTGCCACGTACCACACGTTGTGCTCACGTTGTGCTCCATCCGTCTTAGAATATATCTACATTTAGATTTATTTAAATCTAACAATATTGAAATATATATCATAAATTTGTCTTACCTTTTTATTATTCATAGTTGAAGTCAAAAATATTTGACTCAAGGTAAAGAGAAACCCAAATATACAGATATAGGTTGTACCCCAGCTAGGGCAACACATACATATGCCAATCAAATAGATCAGTGCGGAGTATATCGCATGTAGTGATGCACAGATCGGAGCTGAGCAATACTCCTGCCCCGGAGCAGTGGCTGGCGCTGGTCACTATTAGAGGAGAGGAACACAGGTAAAAGTTCATGCATCCATTTTCCTTAGAGCGCAGACAAAAACATGTACGTCCAGAGAATCCAACATGGGCTCACTGGCGAGCCAGGCCCCAGCAGCAGCATGCAAAAGCTAGCAAAGAGAGGCAGGCCAGCTATCGTAACAACATCTTCCGTTGCGACGGGCGCCCCTGCCCCTGCTTTCTGTTACATCACCTTCAAGGATGTGGGCCTCTCTTCTTCTATTCCTCCAGCCATCACATTCACACGCCCCTGGCCCCGATCCCCACCACCACCCCAGCCTCTCCAATTTTTTATGTCATCTTCTTCGAGCACATAGAATGTCAGATAACCATAAACACCTGCAGCTTGCAGAGCAGATCAATGGAGCGTGCGCGCACGCCAGAGAGGAATCCTCATCAGCTAGCGCTACCAGTAGATCATCTCATGCATAGGTACAACATCATCAAGCTGACACTAACCTTAGAAAAACAAGGTTCATATCTAAACCTTGGACAAAAATCCCGATCTCTCTCACACAATGATAATAAGAAGCGAACGAAGAACCCAAAGAGGAAAAGAAAAGTAAAAAAAAAAAAACCCTCTCATGTCTCATCCTTCCTGCTGACCTTGTGGTAGTCTTAATTTCAGGTTATTAGCTGCTGATCCAATGTATGTGTGCACATAATTAAGCCAATGGTATAGTACAGTTATTAGCCTCTCTTTCCTTGCTCAAACGAGCTTCCTGCCGAAGAAGTAGTAGTGGACCAATCCAGCATGTCGAATGGATCCAAGTCCTTGGCTATTGCTTTCTCCTGGGCACGATCACCACCGCTCGCAGGCTTTGCTTCCATGTACTCCTTGGAGAAGATTAGGCTCATGGGATCCGACTCCAGCTCCGCGAGGTCGGAGAAGAAGTCGTCGGACTGCCCGGCCTCCGGTATCATCGGCTTGTAGCTCTCACTGAACACTTGGTCCATGAGTTCCATACCGTGGTCTCCTACCGCCGCATCCATGGCTCTCCCCAGCGCTTCTGACGATCCTGCCAGCGCCTCCTCTTTCACTGCCGCTGCCGGAGAAGTACTAGTCTTGGTGGTGGTGATCGTGCTAGTGGTCGCCGTCGTGGCCGGGTCCTTGGGCTCCTCCTTGACGTTCGGCTGCTGTTGCCTCTCGTTCTGTGAGCTCTTGGGACCTGAGCTGCCGCCGCTGCTGTTCTTGCCGTGGTGGTTGCGCGTTGACCCGGCCAGCGCGTTGCGCTGGGTCGGCCATGGATGGTTGTGCTCAGAGGTGTAGGTGATGACCAGCATGTTGGGGTCGGTCCGACTGCGCTCCACTTGCTTCCGTGCTGAGCATCCTTTTGAGCTGCTGCATCTGTAGTACCCCCTGAATATCATGCATTTCAATGGAACAGAACAATTTTATCAGCAAGCAATACCTTTTCATCACTTGTCTGAGGTATCAGCAAGCACACACTTCATATGTACTTATGTACAAAATTCTTTAGACTAAAACTTTAGAGCTATCAGCAAGCACACACCATGGTCTCAGCAAACGCACACTTCATACAGCTATGGTTTTTGTTAATTCTTTAGAGGTTCATATGATTTCGCACCTAAAACTTTCTTCCATTTACATTTTCCACATTAATCTAGACAAGATAGACTAAGATATCACATGTATATAAAAATTGTACAAAATAGCTTAAAAGATAGTTCCAGCTAGACTAATGAGCACATAAACTTGGCATAGAAGAGAACTAAACCTGAAAAAATTATGAACAAATTATATTGATAATGTGTATGCCTTGGAACACGGATCAGTACATTAACCCCGGAAATATTTCAAGTATAATAATTATCTCTTGCAAATAGAGTATCCGAATATGTTACGACGAGTACCCCCAAAAATGCCATTGTATAATAGAAAGATAAACGAATCATTATATTGGATATGAGAATTAGAAGCATATCCATACGTCTTATTGCTACCTAGCTAACCAGGTAACCATTAAATTATGTTTCAGCTAATTAATCAAATCACCACATCAATCGTGCAGACACAAAGAATCGTGGAGCTGAGAATTTATAATTATGGATCATACAGAAGATAGCTTTGTTTACTCTTATCAATTCATATAAGCTTTAATTTCAATTTTTCACGAACACATTGTTCAGCTTAAGCTAATTGATCCACATTAACCAGTTTTCTCTTGAAACTTTAACCCAAACCATTTTTTTTTAAAAAAGAAACCCAAACCAATTAGTGGATGTGTCGAAAACATACCTTGGATAGGGAGAACCCTTGATAGGCTTCTGGCCATACTTCCTCCAAGCCCAGAGATCAGAAGGAACCACCTCCCCGGTGGGTCTTCCCCCTGCCGCTGTCGGCGCCGGAATGCACACCACCTTTCTTGCTTGGTTCTTCCTGCGCACACGAGTCATTTGCAAGTTAAAACTTGATAAAACAGCAGTAAACACACGATTAATTTACAGAAGTACAGATGCAAATACTGTATTATCTTGAGACATAGTAAGTCGTCTTCTTGAAAATTCCGCAACTAATTGAAAGCTTACTAGGGTTTCACACAAATCGATCGGCTTTCAAAGCTCAACAAAAGCCGGCCTTTCCGGGGAGAAGACCAGCTAGGCCTAGATGAACACAACCCTATGTGTAGGCATCGTTTGCCGGTTCAGAAATATTCCCACCGATCACACCATGTGTTCATGATGGCTCCCGCGCCTAAAATTTCGAGCTGTAGGCAACACTTACGATCTTGCCAATCCCTGGCACAGACAGAGGAATCCTTGGAATGCTCCCTCTTTTCTTACCTTTCCTTGGAGGTGCAGTGCAGGAGAGCACGAAAAGGAGGAGAAGCAAAAGGAACAGAAGAAAAGAGATCGCAGAACTTTCCCTAAGGATCACGAGCGGCTAGCAAACACGCCAGCCGTACATGTACTATGCAACATGCAGCAAGATGCAACAAAGCTGATGTTACTTGGATCCGCGCGGATCTGCCCAACCTGCGCTTGATCCCGCCCGCGGCGCGAGGCGACGGCATCTGCATGCCGACGGCGGCGGCGTCGATGGCGCACCCGGCCACCTGCCCGGCCGTGATCCCGAGCTTGACCATGTCGCCGGCTAGCGCCGGGTACGGGCGCATCGCCCTCGGCGACAGCGGCGATGGCAGCACCCTCGGCGCCAGCACGCCGACCGCCGGCATCTGCGCCCCCCGCGGCAAGAGAGGCTTCCGGCTCATGTCCAGCAGTTGGCCTCCGCCTCCGCCTCCTCCCCCTCCTCCGCAGCCGCTGCCGCCGCCGACAGCCGTGGTGTCGAAGCCGACCTTGGCCATCGCGTCGGGCATGGCGTCCAGGAAGTCGGCGCCTGATGCGTAGTCGCTGCTGAACGGGTCCCCGAGCCCGGCGAAAGGGTCGCCGAAGACGTCGGCGCCGCCGGCACCCCCGGCGCAGCCGCCGTCCGATGACGGCGGCGGCGGCGGGAAGAGCATCGTCGGGTCCCCCTGGAGCTGCCACTCGGCGGCCGTGGACGGCACCTCGGCGTTGCCCGGCATGGCTCCGCCGCCGGCGCGGACGATGTCGGTGAGGTCCCCGCCGGCCTGGTCGCCCTCCATCCTCTGAAGGAAGTAGTCGCACATGGCTCTAGCGGCTGCTAGGGCGCCCTTTGCCGATCCCTGGCGGCCTCTATAGTGGATGCAAGCTGCTGCGCTACCAACCGCTCAATAATTTTCTCCCTGTCCCTTCCAATCAACTGTCACCAGGGGCTAGCTAGCTGCTAGCTAGCAAAGAGCCGCGTGATGCTCAGGCGGTAGCTTCAGCTTTGCATGCGTTGGGACGAAGAAGAAGGGGGCTAGGGCAGGACAGTGATCTGCTGAAGGTGCAGGTTGGCTCGATCTGCTGCTTGGAGCGAGGTAGCTAACAAGCAGGCGAGCAAACTTGTTTTTGCTTTTGTGGGGGCAGAAAAGGAGGTAGGGTGGAGGGGAAGCAGGATGTGAGAGATGGGCCGTGGAAAGCGAGCTATCTTTTCTTTACACCAAGCAAGCAACAGGAGGGAGAGATGGGTAACTTGAGTTGGCTTCCAAGAGAGGACAGTAAAGAAGTATGTGAGGGCAGATGAGAGAGAGAGGAGATCAAAGAGAGGGACAGGAGGGAGAGAGTGATGGGTTGCGTGGTTTTTGTATTGTTTCCTTCTGGCGATGTGTTGTGTGCATGCATTTGCATCTGCATATGCCTACGCTGGGCATGGCCTCCTGCTGACGGGCGATTGACCGACGGACGGACGGGATGGACGGATAGGCCGGGGCGGCTGACCTTTTCCTGGGCCGCGGGGCGCCGGGCGTGGGAGGCCGGTGTGCCACCTCCATACGCAAGGCGGCATGGCCGCGGCGGGCGCCTGTCGCCTGGTAAAGAGTAAACACCGGGCCGCGCCGCGCCGCCCCATCCCATGCACGGTGAAAAAACAGGAGCCCGACCCCCGGCCCTGCCCCTCGCCGGACGCCTGCCTGCCGTCTCCTCCTCCTCTTGACCCACTGACGGACGGAATGACCGAGGCCGGACACGCAACCTGCTCGCGCTTCTCAGGCCTTCATGGCGACCTGATCGATCGGTCTGCTGCCCACAAGAATTCACATCATATTTCTTCTGTGCCCTGTACTATATATTTCAGAAAATTAGCAGTGACCATGATTGTATGGTTTTTGCTGTGAATCGATCAGGAGGGCGGCGGGAGAGTTGATAATATTTTGGTGGCGTATAGATAAAAATGCGTATGCGAGCTGCCACATGCATGCGGCGGCTACAGTGCGGAGCATAGTCGTGTGTACTTCCGGTCGTTTCACCACAGGACACATACAAGCGCATGCATGTGTTCCCCAAGTACTATGATCTGAAATGGCATGAATTTGTCTTGTATGCAACAGGGTACCTAGGTTGCGCTGTTGCACTATATGCCGGTATGTGTCTGTGGGTTCTTTCTTTCTTGATGGTTTTGGTCGTTGATGGTACTGTGACTGCCTGTGAATAATATCATCGCAATGCCTCAATCGATCAGCAACAGCAGGTGGATCTTAATTATTAGGGCCGGGTTCTCCATCTAAACAAGCATGCCTACGTGTGTGTCTGGTAAACAGCCAGCCGGCCGTTAATGCTTCATTTGCTAGCTTATTAGGATCTTCAGTATCCGTATCCTAGTTTCAGAAACTTGTATGGAAAAAGAACTATTCCAGCTTGGAGACGATATTATTGGCAGCTTCGAAAGTGAGATGATATATGTTTAATTTCTTAAAATTATATATTATTTAACTTTACCATCTCTATCTTCTTATCGTTTGAGATCAGGTATGTACGTGTATGAACGTGCTCGCTGTGAAACACAGCATAGCAACAGCACGATGATTGCATTGCTTGCCCCCCCCCCCCCCCCCCCCCCCAAAAAAAAACAAACAAAAAAAAAAACTGGCCGGCCTGCAGGCATCAGCAGCTGGACTACTGCATCTCCAGCATCCATATTAATCTCATGTGTATAGATGTACTGATAACTATATCTTGCTTGGTGCCATATGATAAAAAAAAGATATTTGGAATTGAAAAATTAATAAACCTAACCAATGAGGTGGAAAATGACTGTAAGAACATCTCCAGCAGATTACTCATCTCTTGTACCCTGTATATTTTCTCTCTTCAATACCAATAATATTTTTTATAATTTTGATAGCCAGTGCTATAGCAGATTGATGGGGTGGAGAGAGGAATTTCCTATATCTAAACAAGAGGTATATCTGTGTTTTGACGACCACAAAAAAATTTGGTATTGACGATAAAATTGATAATCTGCTGGAGCACCTCCTATTACCAATGAATAATTTTTTGATATTGGAGAGAGAGATGAGTAATCTGTTGGAGATGCTCTAATAGAGCATCAGAGACTAAACAAGAAGATATATGCGCCACATGAGCTTACATATATTAAACTACACGAAGGAAGTATTATACGTTCAATGACGCTTAAACAACACGAACGGCGGGCAATAATCCAAACAATCGACAGGGTGCACAGATTCCTTTGCCTAAGCAACTCGGGACACATATTTCACTGTGATCAAGCACGTAGATTTCGTGACATAAAATGGTCATCTGTGATCGATCAGTCCAGGATTTCAAAGGATACCTCCTGCTCTCTGCAATTGTTTATGTATCTATAGGGCAACTGGTTCTCGAAGCTGACGCCACGATGGGATTAAACAAAGGGGTGTTGCTTTCTGGTGGAAGTTTCTTTGAATCCAACGACATCCATGAGGGCGGATCCCACGCGGCCAGAAAACCTGTGACCCTCTCCTGTGCGCGAGGGTTCGGCGCGCAGAAGATCCTGAAGGCGTTTTCGGGGGAAAGGACATGCTTCGGGTGATCTCTTTCTCCTGTGCAACTGATAATATTAATTCGTTTCAAAAAAATATATAATATTAATTCAGCAGCCGTTCGCTGATGCCGATTCATTCAGCTTTAAAAACCAGCATGCGATCGTTCGTCATCACAGTCGTGTACGTTTGAATAATATATGGACAACTACTTAATTAGAAATATATATAAATGCAATCCTTTAATTTGTTATTCCGTATTGTTGTCCAGCTATAGTTGAAATAGTAGTTTGTTCAGCTGATCCAATTCCAATCAAACCTGCATACAACATGGTCCAGGTTTAGAGATAAGGGAACAGTCCTGTACTGAACTAATCTTGCATTGTTAATTATTTGCCCTTCAATTTCTTGGTGGCATGTTTATGCCAAATTTGTCTCTCTATGCATTTATGTTTGAAATAATTCTGGACATAAGAATGTACATTCCAGATATTTTTATGTGCACATATCTTGGCTTTCTTGTTTAGGTACGGTGTTTTTTGGTACGTGTGTTTGCCATACATGATGGTAAAGGACTTCATTTCTGCCAGAATAGGTAAATGACTTTTGTTATAGGTATAACCCCCAAAGTACACTACTCATCATAATGTGTAGCTCGCGGACTACTGTAATTTGTAATCAACTCCATCCTCTTTGATGGAACTGAGTAGCTAGTGCTATTCATCCACATTATTATGGAACGAAACAATAAACATGTAGCATGCTGTGAGTGCATATGAGTTATTTAAAAAGAACAATGAAAACTTGCATGTGGATGCTTAGCAGCTACAGTATGCAGCTCCGTGGTAAACTACTGGTCAAACCATATTCAACCTGCGTCCCTCTTCTAATCTTTTACCTTCCTGCGGAATCTATTGCATACTTAGGCATTAGATGTATAGCTTCGTAGACTGATTAAGAAACTATGTGAACTTACTATCTGAGATCGGTTTGACTAAGCACCTTGGAGTTGAGTCAAGACAAAGAGTCTTGTCACTTAACCACACTCCAAGCATCGAGTTTTTTTGATGCGCGCGCGCTATGTTTCTTTTCTACTGACAACTGCACATTGTGCCAGTTAGCTAGGGTTCTCTTCTCTTCTCTCTCTCTCTCTCTCTCTCTCTCTCCCCCTTCAACAGCAGTCAGCAGTCCCACTGGTCTCTCTCCCTTGTTACCACGCTTTAGAATTGGATTGACTTCTTGACTTGAGGTACTGTCCGATAGGTGATCAATGCATGATCTCTACTTCACGGAGCACTAAAAGGAATTGTTTGGAGTTAGTTACGGAGAACTGTCGCTGAATTGGAATTTGAGGGCAGCCTGTCATGGTATTATTTTAAAGGTACGATTATTTTAAACAAATGGGATTAGGTGTTCTAGATGCCTGCATTTGTCCTTTGTGTGTCATGCTGCGTTTAAGGCGATATGCTTTAACAAAAGCTAGAGAATCTTCGTTGCAAGGAGCGGGCATTATTTTAGCCAAGACGTGATCAGTTGGAGATTTTAAAACACCCCACAGCCCAGATAGTTTAAGCGCAACTCGGAATAAGTTAAGAATGCCAGCATGCAAGCTCTTGTGATCATGGCTGAACCTTTTATTTGAAAACAATTGGGAATTTTTGTAGTCGAACATATATGTTTCTATTTTGAGTAGCAATGTTAGTCCCGCAACACGAGAGACACGGTTGACCAAAATTACTGTTTATATATATAGGCAACATACAACATGTTTAATTGACTGTGTTTGACATTAATTATTTATTGAAAAATATATAAGTAGAATAAAAGAACCATTGTGTGTTTTGATGACAAGGATTTGGCGGTAATATTTAGGTAGTTTAATTTTAGCCTTCCATACATATTACTAAGAACCAAAGGATGACCAAACACGTGAAAAAGCCTATATATACGCGGATCGATCAAATACCATTAAATGGTGGATTAAGAACAGAAATGCATGCTCTTGTCTTTGTTTCTTCCAGAGGGTGTGCTGCAAGTGGATGCCCACTGTTTTCTTTATTTATTAGATTCCCAATATTAAGCATCCCCGTTAACTTTATCAGCAAAACTTTGGAAGAATCCTTCAGTTAGATCTTCCTGTCATTTGAGATAAATTAATCATCATCCAATGGTCCCTTGAAACCGTCGCAAAGGTGTAGCTTGTCCTGATGTGTGAGCTTAGATGCATTGTCCTTGGCACTTGCATTATTATTGCGTGTTTATGAGACGATATTTCCATCTCTGGGATTTTGTTTATGATGTGGGACAGTGGGGTTTTGGTTGGTTAATTATTTTTATTTGTTCGCAAAAGTTTATTATCACATACTGTTATGTTATTAACTTGTGATTTGGTCGCAGAAGAGAGTTGGCGATCATTGTGATGTCACCGTAAGTATATAGGTTTGGTATACACGCAGGAGTAAGGTAATAAAGCGACCTGTATACATCGAGAAGCTTTTATACTCCTATTTTGTTTTTTTTTTAAAAAAAACAAGCAGCCGGCCGGGGCCAATATTGATGCAGCTAGCATTCACTCGCCAATCCCATATTCTAGTATTCCCGGTAACCGATGGCGCCATAATTTCAATGTCGTTTCGTTCAATTCGTTACTACGTACAGAAAGTGGAGCGATCCCCACCAACCTTCACATCATCATATGATTTTGGATTTTGTCCAGCTCAGGCCATCAATTCGCTGCCCCCAACTCCTACGTTCGCGCGTGAGCCGGGATTAAAAAACTGGCCACCACAATCAAATCGATCGATCCCAGCATCTCTCTTGTTCTTGGGGCACAAAAAGAGGGCGCCCTACCAGCCTGCTGGCTGCTGCAATCTCTCTCTCTCTCTCTGTCTCTCTCTGCACATCACATCTCTCTCGATCTCTGATGCACACGGCATGCATGCATGTATGTGCTGCATGCCGGGATTCTCTGCTGCACGCTAGCAGCCATGCTCGCGCACGCATGCATATAGGATATGGGCCAGTGCAAGAGGGAATGAGAAGCATCCGGCCATGTGACGCCTGGGCATATTCTAGTGCAACATGTAGCAAAAGAGAAGCTCGCTCTCAGTATCGCACTCTCACGCACTAGCTGACCATCAGATATGCCATCAAGCCACGAACTAGGCATGAGTGAGAAGTACTAGTTCTACAATGTGTCTGAGACTAACTAGTACCTGTACGCACATGCAAGAAGGATGACTTGGATGAGAGAGTAATCTTTTGTGTGTTACATGGTAGCTGAGAAAAAAGGAGCAGGCATCTCGATCTGTACTTGGATCGAAGATGATCCGATCGAGAAGAGAGTAGCCTGCACCCGCACATTTATTGGCACATGTTTAACTAGCAGCTAGCTAATCGATCTGACATATGGGGACCCGTGCGCTGCGTGCCGACTAGTAGTAGCTGCAAGCACGATGCATCATGAACTGATGCGTGCGCAGAGCTTCGTTACGTTAATTGCAGAGCTTTCCGTGCCCCCGCGCGCGTGCCTAGATGAACGCATCGAGAGTTACGGGCGCCCGGCGCCGACGAGCGTGTGCTTGCGTCGCGATTAACTCGCCGATCGCTGAGTTTGGGAAAGCTGGTGGCGTTCTGGTGCACGCACGCATGCATCCATATATTCCTATTTTCTGAATTTACGCATGGTTCATTTGGAAGACGTACACGTTGAACTATTGAAGTCAAACTCAAGGTACCAGGCTGCGATTAGCTAGCGTAAACAACACTAAACGCACAAGTGCCTTGTTGCTAAGCAGATTTGAGCTCCCGGCCGCGAGCCCGTGGATAAGCCTGGGGAGGCGCGAGAGGCATGTGGAGCTCGCACATGGCGCAAATTAAATGGGACCGTGGGTTCAGCCGGAGGAAGAAGATAGGGACGAGCCTTTGCTTCGGCTGAGAGGCAGTCGGTTCCATGGATCCGCCCGGCCCCTCGCCCTAATTTCTGCTCCTCGGAGTGAGCTCAGTCCCGCGCCCCCCTCCCAAATCTTTTTGACTCGCAGGAAGGGGCGAATTTGTAAATTCTCTCGTGGGCCTATGATAAGGCCCAACTTGTCATGGAAGACCAAAATTTCACGGGTCCGGAAATTGGCCCCCCAAAATCGTTACCGGCCTTTATAGGGCCGTGGGCCCTGGCCTGTGGTATGTTCCGCGACCGAGCGAGCGATGGTGGGCGCCGCCCCGCCACGACGCACGACGCGTGTTGTGCTGGGGCGGACACGGACCGAACCCTCACCGCCCGCAGCTCGGCCGCTCCCCCAGTCGCGTCGCCATCCGCCGGTCACGTGAAAAGCAGCGCCACAACAAGACCAGCGCGGAGCAGAAAAGGCGGAGAAACTTCTTGAACTTGAAGCGACCCGAGTCCAAACCACCCCACCCCGCCGCGCCGCTTCCTCCGCCGGCGCCTCTCGCGCTCCCCTCATCTCCGGCCCGCACGCCGACTCCGAGCGCGGAAGCCAGCATGCATCACGACCCCAACCCCTTCGACGAGGCCAGCGCCGACGACGGCCCCTTCTCCGTGAGCCCCAAAACCCTTTCCCTCTTCCTGGGGATTTTTTGCTGCCTACCTCGGGGGTTTGGTAGATCTGGGGGTTTCGGGTGAGTGTCTGACGAGCCGTCGCTGTTTGCGTGGTAGAATGGAGGAGGCGGAGGCGGCAGGCAGCAGTACGGGCTCCGGCCGACCGAGCCCGTCGGCTTCGGGGGCGCCGGCAGGGGCGACGCCGTCGTCGACGTCCCGCTCGACAACATGGGGGTAAGGCGCTTCGTTCGTACGCTGCCCCCATTTTTCCATCGGTGGTTATTCGCGAGCTAATCCGAGTGTTTTGGGGGTGGCGTGGGCGCGCAATGCAGGACTCCAAGGGCAAGGCGAGGGAGCTCTCGTCGTGGGAATCAGATCTGAAGCGGCGAGAGGCGGTGGGGTTTTTGCCCTCCATTTCCACTTTTGACCTTTTAGTTGATGTTTGACTCGGTGGTGTCTCATGGCGTGTGTTTTGTGGCTGTAGGATATCAAGAGGAGGGAGGAGGCGCTGAAGAATGGTGCGTACGGGTTTGGTTGCTGCTGCCTGTGATTTCGAGTTATCACTCATTAGCGAGTTTTAACTGGAGCCTGATTATCTACGTTTTGCTTCTTTTGCTTGATGCAGCTGGAGTGCCGATGGAGGAGAAGAACTGGCCGCCATTCTTCCCGATCATCCACCATGATATTGCCAATGAGATACCAGCCAATGTGCAGAGGTTGCAGTATCTTGCATTTGCAAGCTGGCTTGGTATGTTTGCATTTTATTGCATCAGTGATATAATAGTAGTAAATTGTTATCTTATCTAGCAAGAGGAGAATTATGGTAGTAGATATGCTGTATTTCAAAGACACTAGCATTGATTGCCCATGATAGCTTTAGTGTTTGGTTCATGCAAATTGCAGGAATTGTGCTTTGCCTGTCGTGGAATTTCATTGCGGTTATAGTCTGCTGGATCAAGGAGGGAGGTGTGTTTTATGGTTCTCTGGTAATGCTTGTGTTCACTTTATACAGGCCTTGCACTGAATAGTTGTTATCTCTTGTCCTTGCAGATTCAAAACTGTTTTTCCTTGCAACTATCTATGCTTTGCTTGGAATTCCCCTGTCATATTTGATATGGTACAGGCCCCTCTATCGTGCAATGAGGTATGCTACCACCATTCTTACCACTCCTCACGATGGATGGATTTTGGAAAGCAAGACATTCTAACATGCATCTACTTCTGTTTTAGTACCTTCCATCTGCATTTTTCTAAGCAACTGCTTTGCATGTATACTCTATTCAGACCTGCATAGCATAGTCACTGCTTTCATTTTGTATATCCATGAGGCTGTGAGGGATGGGTAGTATATTTGCCCCTATTATAGTTAGACACCGCTCATATATGTGGCTCAAATTCCTGAGGTGCTTAAAACGTCACCTGGATGTATATACATGATATATATTTTTGGAGCCATGGCCCTTTTGCGTTTGACTCTGTCTTTTTAAATTGTTAAACAGGACTAACAGTGCTTTCAGTTTCGGATGGTTTTTCCTCTGTTACCTGGTAAGATTTAGCTAGATACTTTATTTTGCAATCATAGACATTTGAATTGAACTGCTTCAAGAGTTATCACTTGTCACACGTATCATATCTTTTTTTTTTCAATGATACTTGGTGCAGATACACATTGGTTTTTGCATAATTGCTGCCATTGCTCCACCCATTGTATTTCATGGGAAATCATTAACGTAAGTTCCCACTGCTGTATCTACAGTGACCAGTCATTGTTATATTTAATTTTCATTGCATTGGTATGCAATGGTAGAATTCTTGTTGGTGGCTTCATAATCTTGGAATTTCCTGCGTAAAATATACAACCCTTAAAATTTTAAACTGGATGTCTTTATTTTCATCTGCGAGATGTGAAATGGGCTGGTTGTTTTCATTCTCGTCAAAAAAGAAATGTTTGATAATGTACCCGTTGAACGTTAATATCCCCGGTGAACCTATATGCCATTTTCCGTTTTATTTAACCAGGAATTCTGCTCTTAATTTACTAATAGTGGATATCTTCTGCTCTTAATTTACTTGTCTGCTTTGGAAATCTTCTGTTTCATCTAATGCAAAACCTTTTCCTTTTCATTTCAGCGGTATACTGGCTGCGATCGACACCTTCTCTGAGCATATCATAATTGGGGTAAGCTGAACATTACCTCTCGTTCACATCTCTAGCCCTGTGAATGCTGGGCAAAGTTTGCCTGCAATTTTCTGAGTGTGACAGGTTTTCTGAAGGAACTTTCAGATGTTTTTGGGCATTAAGAATGAACGGTTTCCTCTTGCAGATCTTCTACTTTGTGGGGTTTGGGCTGTTCTGTTTGGAGACGCTGCTGAGCATTGCAGTTCTTCAGGTCTAAAATAAAATCTTATTCTCAGCAATCAACATTCTCATTCATTCCTGCTTTGTGCATACTAGGAAATGGTCCTTTGTTCACAACATGCTAAACCGTTCAAGCTTTTATGTTTGAAGTCTGAAATTTCCTTGCCTTGATTCACTTTTTTTAATAAATTAGGTATTTTGGACAATAACTTCATGAGTGTTGTAACAAGTCTAAGAATTATGTTTTATATATATCTGTATCTGCACAGTTGAGTGAAGTAATTTTATTGTAAATTAGGAAAGGACATTTGATTTCCCCCATATAGTTTCACAGTATCACTTCATCGAAAAACACATGGCGTTGTTACCAATTTGTTGGTGTCTGAATGCTAAACAATGTCTTCTGATGTGCCATGCTGTTCTTGTTTTGGTAGTTAATATTATGGATGATGAATTACCTATTTTTAAGCTTTAAGTTCTTAGCATAGAAGATATATAAATGATCCTAATAATTTGTTGCATCAGAAGTAACTCCAATATGAATGTCATGATGTTTAATTGCTTTTGCTTTTCATTATTATTACATGTTTTGGCTGCCTCTTCTGAAGCATGTTATACACAGTGCTAATGCTAAACATTTGCTATTGTTTGTGTTACGGATGCAGAGAGTGTACATGTACTTCAGAGGGAACAAGTGATGCCAGCCATGATTGAAAACTACATTTGTCAAAAAAATGTGGTGGAGAATTACTTATGCATGCTAGTAGCACCTGCTCGAGCGACGGTTTGTGCATACCTGTCAAGTACACCTTGAGTCTATCGTTTCGTATGTCAGTGGCGGTGCTTTTTTAAGCTGGTAGGATGGTACCTGTCATTATAGGTTGGCTTGCGGAACACGGGGTGTTTTATTTCTTCATTAGCTATGCCCATATTTCATCTAGTTAGTTTAGTCTCAAGTTTGCCATGTTGGTACGGCACGCAGTATTATATTATTCTTGAAACGCAGAAGAGGAACTGCCTTATGGGCTGAATTCTTAAACGCTATCGTGCTTGACAACTTGTATTGATGTTTTTCCTAGTCCAAGCAAAATTTTCTGGTATGTATATGTGGCATAGCAAAGTTTTCTGCCTGTACTGTTGTGGTGTTATTTGGTTTATCCGAACCGCAACAGTACCCTGAGGTTTCCCTTGCTGAATGTTGTTACCGTGGTTTGTTGAATGATGTTAACAAACAGGTTGTCGGCAACGGCAAGCGAAACCGCTCGTCTGTTTACCAACTTCCCATGGACTCGAGGCTTCATGATGGTTCGTTGACTTGTACCTTGTACGTGTTCAACTGAAGAAAACACCTTCAATCCTGACAGAAACGACTTCACCTCGCCTCGCGGGTTGGCCGGCTGATACCTTGGGCTCTCTCTTGTTGCACTGGCAGTTGGGCTGCCGGTACAAGACGGACCAATTTCTGCAGTCCATTTCAGACAGCTATTGTTGAAAATCAATTTTGTCGACTTGATTATTTATCTTGGCCATCTTTTACTACAGTATATGCATATCCTATGACCCCAAAAATTACCTGTTGACATTTTTGTCATGCTGTGGCTGTGTGGGGGTAACTAAGTACTTTCCTTTTAAAAAACTGGCGTAACTAAGCATGCACTCCTCTGTTCTAAATTATATTTCATTTAAATTTTTTAACATCGAGTTTGACCATTCGTCTTATTTTAAAAAATTTATGCAAACATAGTCAAATCTAAGTTATTTTTGAAAAATATTTATTAATAAAGTAAGCTATAATAAAAGAAGTGATATTTTGTATAAAATTTTGAATAAGAGAGTGGTCAAATTTAAAATAAAAAGATTAAATAAATTATAATTTAGAACGGAGTAAGTTGAAAAAAAATATTGAAAACTCACAAAGATTACGGGGATTACGTCCATGGTCAACAGACAACGCAGCATGACATATCCGGCCTATCCATTTCCCGTGCTGGTTCTCTCATCCGCAGCAGGCGATCTTCCCGGCACCACGTAAGCCACGCGGGGCCCACCATATCTTCTTCCTCAAAGCCACCACCAAGGCACCAAGCTTTCTCATGGCCGTCACAAGCCGCAACAGCACCATCAGGGACAAAAACCTGAGCAGAGGGAGGATTCACTTTCCTGATGAAGAATTAAGAGAGCACAGAGAAATCACGCAGCCACAAGCAGTCAAGCGGACAAGCCAACTCAAACCTTTTTAGCAGACAAGCCAACTCAAACTGGAGCCGAGATCTTGTTGGCTTGCTGCTGATTGGAGGTCGGAGCTGAGCTCACCACAAGCTCTGCCTCGCCTTCTCTCACCATATCACCAGTCATCAGGCACTCAGGTAGTCACCACTCACCACTCAACCGACAAGACTACAAGAGAGAAGCAAGAACAACAGACAGACACCACATCCCCATCTCCGAAGCTAGTTCTTCGTAGCGTCGTCTAGGCGGTCTCTTGGCGTCGTCTGGTCTGATCCATGGCGGCCTTCGCGGCGCACACGAGCGCCGCCACCTCGAACTACTCGCCGCCGGGCACGGCCGTCCTGCTCCGGAGCAGGAGGCGGGCCTTCCCCACCCGCGTGTCGTGCTCGGCCGCGGCGGCGGCGGGCAATAAGACGGTGGTCATCGGGGTGGCGGCCGACTCCGGGTGCGGGAAGAGCACATTCATGCGGCGGCTGACAAGCGTGCTCGGCGGCGTGGCGGAGCCGCCGAGGGGCGGGAAGCCGGACTCCAACACGCTCGTCGGCGACACCGCCACGGTGGTCTGCCTGGACGACTACCACTCGCTGGACCGCGCGGGGCGGAAGGCGCGGGGCTTGACGGCGCTGGACCCGCGGACCAACGACTTCGACCTCATGTACGAGCAGGTGAGGGCCCTCAAGGACGGCCGCGCCGTCGACAAGCCCGTCTACAACCACGTCACCGGCCTCCTCGAACGGCCCGAGCGCGTCGCGCCGCCCAGGATCCTCCTCCTCGAGGGCCTGCACCCGATGTGAGTGTGACCGCTGCTCTTGTCTCGTTTCTGCTTCGTCAATTCTGACTGCGATACCGATATAGTAATGCGCTGCTCAATATGATCTATTTCCATTTTCTAAAAAAAAGGTACGATGAGCGCGTCAGGGGGCTGCTGGACTTCAGCATCTACCTGGCCATCAGCGACGAAGTGAAGTTTGCATGGAAAATTCAGGTCTGCTGCGTAACAAGATTGCTCACTAGTTCTGACTTCTGATTCCTGAGCCTCGATCTCACTAACATTTCAAGCTTCCGTTCTGCAGAGAGACATTGCAGAGCGTGGGCACAGCCTGGAGAGCATCAAGGCCACCATCGAGGCAAGGAAACCCGACTTCGACGCCTACATTGGTAAACCCAGCCTCCTTGCAAGCTGAATTCCAGCACCAATCACACTTCTTTTTGAACAGAATCACACCGACTGCAACACCGAGTGGTAAATCGACCCAGTGTTCCCTGCAGACCCGCAGAAGCAGTACGCGGACGCCGTGATCGAGGTCCTGCCGACGCAGCTGATCCCGGACGACGACGACGGCACGGTGCCGCGCGTGAGGCTGATCATGAAGGAAGGAGTGAGGCACTTCGCCCCGGTGTACCTCTTCGACGAAGGGTCCACCATCAGCTGGATCCCCTGCGGCCGGAAGCTCTCCTGCTCCTACCCCGGCATCAAGCTCGCCTACGGCTTCGGCACCTACTTCGGCCACGAGGTGATGAAATCAGCTGATCACTCGCTCATCGCCATCTCAGCATTTCTCAGCACGCTCGCAACTCTGTCCAATACCTTTGCGTTTACATGCCAGTGACACGAATCTTGTGGTTGGTTTTGGCAGGTGTCGGTGCTGGAGATGGACGGGCGGTTCGACAAGCTGGACGAGCTCATCTACGTGGAGACCCACCTCAGCAACATGTCCGCCAAGTTCTACGGGGAGGTGACGCAGCAGATGCTCAAGCACGCCCACCTCCCGGGCAGCAACAACGGCACGGGGCTCTTCCAGACCATCGTTGGGCTCAAGATCAGGGACCTCTGCGAGCAGATCGTCGTCGAGTGGGCCGCCATGACGGCCGGCGCCGTCAAGGTCGTCTGATGTCTGATGAAGCCGGTGGTGATTGTTATGTTGCATTGCAGTTGCAGACTTTGTAGTAGTGTGTCTGTATAGATGTTGCAGGGACAGTGCAGTGAACCACACGAAACGGCGAATGCAGTTTTGCATCAACTGATCGTTTTTTTATAGTAATCTCGGCTCTTTATTAATTAGGCATTAGTCATTAGGACTTGGTTTGCCGTGCGGTATGTATGACCGTATCAGTTCCGTTGGAACTGGAAATCATGACCAGTCAATTTCATGGCGTCCTGATTCCTGAAGAGTTATCTGCATCTGGTAACTGCATATTTTTCAGAACGGAAAGTTCCTGTACCTCAGCTGTATCATTTCAGTGAATTTTAGTGAGGCCCCAAAAAATCTCGCGCCACACCTCTTCGAATTGGTCAAAAGGAAAAATAAAACGGTTGAACAAGAGTTGAGTAATAACACCTGGATCAGGACCCTACGTAACAAAATAACGACTGCCACACATGTTGAGGAATTTATCTCCCTTTGGATACGTGTGCAGCAAGTACATTTGCAGCCAGATATTGAGGACCAAATTAGGTGGAAATGGACAGCCGACGGCCAATACACCACACAATCAGCCTATCGTGCCCAATTCATCGGGTCATATAGACGCCACCACGCCAAGCTCATTTGGCGCGCGCATGCCGAGAATAATGCAAGCTTTTTGCATGGATACTAATCCAGAACAAGATCCTCACCTCAGATAACTTGGCGCTCAGAGGGTGGCCACACCAAAATTCTTGTGTTCTTTGCAATGGGCCAATGGAAACAGGGATGCACCTCTGCCTCACATGCCCTTTTGCTCAAGCGGTTTGGAGTCAAGTGTCATTATGGGAGGGCCTCAACCCCTTCCAGCAAGCTCTTCCAACCAGTTTCGACAACATCAATGAATGGTGGGAGGCGGCGAATAAATCATTGCCAGAAGAAAGCAGACGCTCTTTCAATGGAATGGCCATATATATCACGTGGAATGTTTGGAAGGAATGCAATCGTCGGATTTTTGATCAGAAGTACCTATCGGCCCAGCAGGTGGCAGGTAAAACAAAAGAGAATTTGGAAGAGTTTAGACGGGCTTTCCTAGCATACTAGCAAAATCCTCGGACGAGGTTTCTATGTGTTGCGTCATGGGAGTGCTGGACAGGGTGTTGTTCTAGTCTTCACCCTTGTTTCCATGGCCATGGTGCCATATGTACTCTTAAAACTTTCTTTCCCTCTTAATTGGAAGGCAGAGCTCCTGCCATTTGCGTTAAAAAAAATTTGAGTTGAGTAGTAAGCAATGCTCTGAGCATGAAAAGTAAATTTTGCATTGGCTGCAGACATTTGGCACCAGTATAGAACTGACAAGAAATGTTTCAGCAACACGGCATCAGACGGTGGTAAACGATGCAGCAAGCTAAGAAAAGGAAGCAAGCTAAGTTGGAACGCCAGCGTCGGAGGACTCCAGCCTCTGCAGCGCCTCGTCGGTGCGGCTGCGGCGGACGGCCTCGGAGCGGTGCGGTGGTGGCCGTCCGGCGCAGCTGAACTATCCTGGCGTCCTCAGCGCGGGATCCATTACGAGCGCCTCGCCGCCCTGGCGGCCGAGGATCCATGCGGTGGACAGGGAGGACGAGCTGCTGCAGCTGATTGGGGAGGAGAATGCAGGGTGGTCGAGGGCTACACAGCGAGCCAGAAAAATATGCAGTTACCAGATGCTGAATGGGAACTGCAACGCAGAGGCGTCGGCGGATTGGTGAGGGCAAACGCCGCGCAACACGGAGGGGGCGGAATGGCCGCCGACGCCGGACGTTTTACAGAAGAGTCCCTGATAATTTTAAATACCCCCCTAGTTGCCCCCTACATGTTTACAATAAGGACCCGGGTTTGCAAACCTATCTTGGTATATCTTCCGGGACGCCGCCGATGCCGCCGTGCTCCCGGCCAGAATCGGGAAGCTCCTTCGACCTCTCAAGGCTTAGTAAAAGCGCTGCGCTCCGTTCCCCTGTGACTCCCCCAGCAAAGAACGGAGGCGTTCTCTTGGTCGGCAGCCGAGGACCGGAGACGAGCGAGCAGCCGCGGGCTGAGCTCCCGCGGAGGACGGCGAATGTCCATCGCGGGCCCGCCGCCGCCACGCCGTGCTCGTGGTTCGGGATTCGGGAACGCCGCCTCTGGTGCATGTTACGCGCGCCCTGCCTGTCGGAGATGGCGCAGGGCTCGGGCTACCCGGGCGAGCAGTACTTCCCGACGCCGCTGGGCATGGCGGACGCTGCCGGCGTGCGCAGCGCACGCTCATCGGCGACGACTGGACCGACAGTGACGGGGCCATCCGCGCACACGTACGCCGCGGCAGAGGTGTGGCCCTGGCTCGTCGCCGAGCTCCGGGCCTCCAACCACGGCCGCCTGCACATGTTCACGCGTAAGCTTGCGCCGGACGGCCTCGGCCCGGTCCTGGCCATCGCCGACACCCTCATCTTCATTTTACTTTTGCATCGATTGTGATGGATTTTGTGAATTGTGAGGAGTCAAAAAACAAAAAAGTTTTGCACTGGGTGTTCAGATTAGATTACTGGTTTGCATGTGCCGACTGCCAACAGAAGGCAGAACGGATCCCAACGCAAGAGCATCCAGAGGAATTTTAGTAAATAAACATGTGAATGCATCGGATGCAGTATCAAAACTCATGGATTTGGAACATGTAGACCTCCTGTTCAGTTTGCTTGTGAATATCGATGTGGTGTTGGGCAAGATCTGATTCTCTAGGAACTGCAAGTTCGTCGATTTCACTTTTGTTGAAGTCTTTGTGAATCAGGCAAGTTGCTGGCCTGATGCCTAGTTCAGTGCAAGCATAAACTCGGTTGCATTTTAATACCTGAGCGGACACATTTCAAAACAAAAAGTGAGCTGACTGACTCTATGCTATCGCTATCAGTCCATACAAATTGGCCGCGTCAGATTTGACAATACTCTCAACATGAAGCAATCATGTGCAGTCGGGGAATTTGGCCCCTTCAGAATTCAGTCTTTCAGGAACCATAGAAGCTCTGTCAGAGTCCACAAAGCTATCAGGATCCCTCGTCGGCGGCGACGGCGATGAGCGAGCAGCGGAGGAGCTTGGCCACGGGCTCGCTGCTGTGCTGAATGATCCTGGGCTATGGGCCTCCGCAAACGGAAAAACTGGAGTCCGGAATTGGGCCTCCGGTTGGCCCAGAAGCCTTTCATACGCGAGGCATTCAAATTAAATCGCAGCCCCTCCTTCTGGGTTTGACGGTTCAGATGACCTAAGGCGTGGACGGTAATTGAAATACCGTCCACCCGTGGACTGGGTGCCGCTGCCCGCTGGACTCCTCGCGGCCGCGCTCGCCCAGTTCGACGCCGCCGTCGCGCTGCCGCTCGCCTCGCCGCTGGCAACACCGTCATGTAGAGGCGCAACTTACGCTGCATCTTGAATCACCGTATCGGCGGCACGGCGCCACCATCTCCGCGTCGGACCGAACCCTCCCCTTCCCGCGTCGCGGGCTCGCGGCCACCTTCTCTGCCGGCACCAATGGTGAGGAGTTGACTGAAACGTTACCTAACCACCTGCTCTGCACGACGAGTAGCTTGACAGCCGCCCACCGTACTTCGGAGAGAGCTCCGCCCCAGCCGGCAGCAACGCCGGAGTGCCGGACGCCATGGCAGGCGGTGCTAGATGTTTTTCAGAACAGCCCCTAAATATTTCAAATACCCCCCTGATTTGGATCGCGATTAATAATCGCGATCCGAGTATTTGCAAAATGCCCCAAAATTATTTATATATAACCCCTTGTTTTGGATCGCGATTATGGATCGCGATCCGATTATTTGCATATTGCCCCTTATATTTTGCAAATACCCCCTTTTCATGGTATATCTTCTTGGACGCCGCCGCCGCCGCCGCCGCCGCCGCAACGCCGTGCTCGTGGTCCGGGAGCGCCGCCTACGGCTCCAGTTACGCTTGCCCTTCCTGACGGAGATGGCGCAGAACTCGTGCTACCCGGACATGCACTACTTCCCGACGTCGTTGGGCAAGGCGGACCAGTCGTCGCGGTGCGGCGTACGCTCAGCTCACCGGCGCCGATTGGACCGGCAGCGTCGGGGAACACCCCGGCACGTACGTCGCGGGCCGCGGCGGAGGTGCCGCCCCGCCTCGTCGCCGAGCTCCTCGACTCCAACTACTGCCGCCCGGAGCCCCGGACAAGTTCGCGCGCAAGTTTGCGCCGGACTACCTCGGCCCGCTCCTGGCCATCGCCGACACCGTCATCTTCAGGGACTGATGGAGGCGTTGCTCTGTTTCCTGGCTAGCTGGCTGCTCTGCACGACCGAGGTATGATCTGAACCTGAGCTACCTACCCTGTCTGAACTGCAACCTTCAGAGCTGCTTAAATTTCAGTACTTCTTGATCTTGCTCGTGAAACTTTGCGTAGCTGCCAACATAGAGTACTGAATCGCAGTTTCTAGTAGAATACTAAAAAGTAAATGAAGTGAATTTGGTAGTTTCTCCAAACTGAAATACTGAATGAAGGTGTGGTAAATCGTTGTAGTTGTCGAAAAATGCATGGTCCTGTCGCTTGGCTTTGTCAGCATAGCGATTTTGTTTTGCTGCTCTCAATTTGACACTGCAAATTAGTACGGCCCCAATTTGAAGTCATATGAACCCACTCCTGTGTTGCGTTGCTTCACGAGATTGTGACGGAAGCGATGACTTGATTAGTGCAAAAAAATGGAACGCCTTGTCCTGCAAATGGCAAGAAAACTACCCACCGCCATGCATTGTCGCCACATTTGACTAGCCCGGCTGAACTTTAGCGGATTAGGTTCTCGTGGTTGGTTGGTTTCATGCTTTTTGCTGATTCAATCAAGCTACCAGTCTACTGAATCTAACTGCTCTGTTTGGATCATCCTTTGCAGGGATCAAGCCGGGCCCAGACAACGAAAGCTGTGGCCTTCCTCGCTGGCCTTTACAGTGCAGCTTGCATCTTCAGAGTTCCTCAATCCTCGGAGTTCAGACTAGTGTTATTCCCCACGTCTGTTGATATTATGGAAAAAAATTGCTCAGTTCCTCTCCCCTCCTCTCCCCTGTATTAGTAGTACTAGTGCTTCTGTACTAGTTCAGACTAGACAAGAAGAAGGAAGCAACGGCCTGAAGCGAAGCTGCAGGCGTTGCACTTGCAGGATCATCAGACGATCCATCCATCCGATGTATATATATTTAACTTTTTTTTTAATTACACAGTACAACTTAGACACTCACCACACACGCACACTCACCCCTATGAACGCATGAACGCTAACCCTACCTCTATGAGCATATTCGAAGACTAAACCGGCAAATCCTCGAGATTAACGAAGTCACCACAGGCGCCTCGCTGTCGACGGGAACGTCGCTTACCACTGAAAGCATAAACGCCGTTAAATCCTAAAAAATTTGCTCCCACGGGGATAACACTAGTCTTCGTTTTTCTTAAAAAAAAGAAGTTTTTCTACATATATATAATATAAATCCATCTTGTACAGCTTGTCACTCGTGGACTCTGCTTTCGTGTAGTAAGTGTATGTGCATAAGCAAAGGTTGCTTGCAAATTTCAACCGGATTGTGGTCAACTGTGATTTGCAGTGGCTGGAGAAGAAGCTTTACTTGCAGAAATGCGGTCTCTGCTGCATGATTGCAGCACATCTCCAAGCTTCTCCTTTTTATTTTCAGCCCAAAAAAGATAAAGATAGAATGCCTTTTTGCACGTCATCAGGCCTTTGAGCCTATTTCCTTGTGCTATCCTATTAGTCTTGGGCCAGGCCGGCCAACTGACCCACATCATGACGTCCACCACCAGGCCCATTAACAGCAACGCTGTTCATCTTCTTCGTTGGTCCCTCCAGCCGCTCAACGCCAGACACCGCCGCACGTCGCAGTTGCCGGAGTTGGGGAGGGAAGGACTTAGTGGAGGAGGAGGAGGAGGTAGCCGCCCATAGCCACAGTACTGATATGCAACCCGGCCGTCACTCGTTGGAACGCCAGGCGTCGAAGAACTCCAGTCTCTGCAGTGCCTCGTCGGTGCGGCTGCGGCGGACAGCCTCGGAGCGGTGCGGCGGCGGCCGTCCCACCTCTGGGCTCCGGCGCAGCTGAACCATCCTGGCGTCCCCAGCGCGGGCGACGCATCGATTCCGCGCACCTTGCCGTCCTGGGCGCCGCCCGCGAGAGTGTCCCAGTCAACTGGAGCAGTGGAGGTCGGGCCATAGCGATGAGGTAAACAAGAAGGGCGGCGCGTATGGACGCGCCTCGGTCGCGGTGGTGTGGGGACACGGAGTCGGCTGCCATGCCGCCGCTCTCGAGATTTTACAGTTTAGCCCCCTGAAATTTTTAAAAAGACCCCTAATTTGGATCGTAATTAGTAATCGCGATCCGGTATTTTACAAATACCCCCTTAAATAGGATCACGATTAGTAATCGCGATCCGTTATTTTTTAAATACACCCTATTAAGGATCCAATATTTTCAATTACACCCCTGCTGTTTTGACGCATAAATACATCTGGTTTCATGTCCTTCCCGACGATCCCTGCCGACGCCGACGACCGCCACTGGGAAGGATACCGCGCCGACGTCCTCAACCACTCCACGGACACACGTAGAGGATGCGCTCTGCCGCTTCGCATGCCTGGGCGGGGAGGGCGCGGTGGCTGCCGTCCGCCATGGCACGGGCGCTTCGCCGCCGGCCAGTCCCCCGACCAGACCCGCGTGGCTTTCGTTGGCCCTGAACCTCTCGCGCTGTCGTATTTGGGGGGCCACCATGGCGATTCTTGTGCGGCGGATGAGTCTTCCCATGTGTTGCGCATTCTGATTGCTGAACTGCTTGCAACTTCAGTCACTGAATGCAACCGCACGGAGGCAAATGAACTGAACAAGCTTATTCGTTTTTCGCAGCTACTGAACAATAACATGCAACGGATTCCACTCCAACTCTGATGACTGCATTAAGATAGGAGAAGTAGCGAATTCAAGCAAGAGGTCATCGTTCATATCTGAAAGCAACAGTAACAACAAAAGATCACACATGGAAACTGGAAAGGTTCAGAACACCGATCAGGCGATCAAGCGCGCGGTCGCCGGCGGCGCCGACTGGTGAGCGTCAACATCCTCCGCCTCCCAGTCCCAGAGCACCCAGCGCGGCCGCCTCAACGCACGGACGGCGGCGACGCAGCAATCTGCCACGAGGTGAAGATGATCACTCGCTCATCGTCATCTCAGCTATTTTTAGGAGCAGCATGAGCCCTGCCACCAAACTAGCTCTATGTAAAAACATCCTACAAACATCCTACCAGAAGCCTGGCGCTGGCAAATTTTGTTTTCCATCTGCTTATCAGCAAATTTTGTTTCCTTCTGCTTATCAGCCATTCCTTGTACTCAGATATGGCTGTAGATAAGGCTGAGGCTGTCACAATCGAGATGCTGAGTTCTAAGTTCTTACCCTCTTCTTTTTTGGGGCAAAACACAGTAGACATCCCGGTGTTGGGGCCCTTCCAATGCTAGTTTAGACATTTTCAGGAAGGGGGAGATGATAACTTCTCGACGCGTTCACGCGTAAAAATGGATCCCACCGATGCAAGCTCGAGCTGAGAAGAAGCCAAAGCATTCTGCCAAGTGTGAAACAACAGTTGCTAGGAATGTCGACTACTTAACTTCACTGATTGAAGAAACAAGGTTACAACAATCGTTACTGCAGAAACTGCAGCTAAGAACAGATAAATAAGGTCTTCTCATCAGGAAATGCCACATCAACCCTTTGTGTGGAAAGAGAGGAACATCATGAAGATATCAAGTCCGGCGTCTCTGCTTCAACCGAAAGCAAGGTCGTATGCACCTTCCCAACCCAGGTATCCAACCGGTCACGAAAGCATTTTACTTGGTCTATGCCTAAGACCCTCGGTTGAACCCATGAAACATGAACGGTTCCATCAACTTGATCAATTATGCCTTCTATAAGACGAGCCTGAAGAAAACAACAATGTCATAAGACTACGATGAGATAAGGCCAAGCGCGGTTTCTGGAGGACTTACAGAGAGGCTCTTCATCAGTAGATACTCCACATCTTCAACTGAGAGCCTGGTCCGTTCTGCTATGGCCTTCAGTGGGATCGTGCGGTTTTCAGATGATCGACTGCAGATGGACAAAGCTGTTAGTGACAAAGCTTCGCTCATGGTGAGCCAGATGCCGAACATCAATCATTATTCCCCACAAGAAATACCTGAAAATGATTTCCATCAAGCAAAGTATGTTGATCTTTTCAAGCAGTTTCCTCTCATTTTGTACCAATGCAGGCTGTGCCCTCAAGGCAGTGTTGTGAGCTTTGCAGAGTTCTTGATACAGTGCTACTTTACCAGAGTTGAATGCTTGTAACATATGAAAAATCCACTCAGCCTGAGTCCCCAAAAGGCTACGGATCTACATTATGTCAATAACAGAAGTTACTCGACAAATTCAGCAAAGCAACACCAGAATTTCTGACACTAGTTTGAGCTTAGGGAGGAGAACTTAAACTATCCAACCTACAAAGCATGGTCAAGAGTTTGCTTTAAGAATACAGCAAAGTTCATTTATCAGGCTGTGTTTTCCTGTTAAGTGAAGCCAATGATTCATACCTCCATATATAAGAAAACCCATTGATAAACATAGTAAAATCGCATTTGATTATATCAAAGGCAATCTACAATATCCTAGACAATACTATTTAAAAAAATTATGATTGGATGGGCTTAGTATATTATATCCTACAATATCAATGTACAAAAAATTATGATTCCTAGACAATACTATTTAAAAACAAGGACTTAGTATACTATTCAGTGCTAAAGCAGATAGTGAGGACAATCGACTGCAAAATTGTACTTTGCACTTACGATCGGATGGGCAAGCAACTCCCCGAAGTTGTAGACATTTTCACCCAATAAAGCAGCAAGTGAGAGGTCGAATGCCAGGCTCTGAAACTCATAGAAATCCAATCAGAAACTGTAAAAATAAACCCAGTCTTGTGGTATCAAATATAAGCAGGCACCTGTTTGTTTGAATGGTTCTGAAAGTGAGTCCACCGTTATGTATGCAAGATAAAGAAGAGCGCTCTTGTAGAATTCAGAGTAGTCTTGATGGGCCTTGTGATACTGAGAACACACCCAGTAATAGGTACCATGTACTGAAGGATCAACATGAACCATGCCATCCAAAGTTGTTTTTCCCTCTTCTAACAGTTTCTCACATCCCTTTTGATTCCCTTTCTCAAGAAGAAATGTTGCAATCTGCATCTTCACATACAGAATGGGCTCTTCAACCCGTGCTTCCCGGGTATCACGCAGCTTTGAAACTACACCTTCAAGATAGTTTATACCTGCATCTTTGTCCAAATACTGGCGTGAAACTACCACTGTGAAGTGAGCAAATTTGAGAAGATTAATCTTGGTCTCAAAATCTGATATGAAATGATTATACAGCTGAATCAGGGCATCGCCTGCCTGAATGGAAAGGAGGAAAATAGATAGTCAGCACAATGGTAAGGGCAAAGAGCATACACAGTAAAAGGGCAACCGGACTGTTGATGAAAAGGTTTGGAAGTATATGAGGTTTGGAATGAATCTACATGTAATAAGATTGCTGTATAATTTCACAGCATAGATATGCTAGCCATGGACCATGGTGAATGTGGTAAGTGACAACCATTAAATACTAAAGGCCTGTTTGGATCCGGACGACTAAACTTTAGTCCCATCACATCGGTTGTTTGAACATCAATTAGGAGTATTAAATATAGGCTAATTATAAAACTAATTGCATAAATGGAGACTAATTCACGAGACGAATCTATCAACCCTAATTAATCCATCATTAGCACATGTTTACTGTAGCACAACATTGCCAAATCATGGACTAATTAGGCTTGATGGATTCGCCTCGCAAATTAGTCTCCATTTATGCAATTGATTTTGTAATTAGCCTATATTTAATACTCCTAATTAGTGTCCAAACATCCGATATGACAGGGACTAAAGTTTAGTCCGGGGTATCCAAACACCCCCTAAACCAAATGTGCAAGTGTTTTGATATCCATAAAAAAATATTAATGTACTGTCTCGAAGTAAAAAACTGCCTATTTGTACAATCTTGATTAATCAGGCTACATATAATTGGCACCTCACTTGGGGGGGGGGGGGGGGTCATATTCCATATTGCATAATATATTTCAATAATTCAACCCAATGAACTACAATGCTTTACCGACACAGGCCAGCTAGTTTATACAAGAAACACCAAAGTGTCAGAGTTGCGGCCGTTGGTCAATTACTAGAGTAAGCAACCATAGTTTTGAGCATAAACAGCAGTATCCACATTTAAAGTGCCTATGATTTCTTAAACTGAAAGAGATCAAGATAATCACAGTAAAACTATGTCTGTTACACCTATGAGATGCCGTAGCAGTAGTGCTGTACACAATCACAATATCAGCAATTTTAAACGCAGTAAACTCTAGAGTCGGTCAGCCTCTTTAATTTCTAGTTACTTAGTGTATCGGGTCCTTTTGACGGCAGAGCCGCCTTTTCACTTCCGGGTGGCAGAGCATACCAACAGATGAAGCTGGCTTCCGGGTGACAAAGCCAACCTTCGATGGATCACAACTTATACACTAAGCACTTAGGCTTAACCGGGAGACTAACAATTACAAGAACAAGACTTTATTACAACACAACAAGAGTACACACGAGTACACACCACTCTCTTCTTTAGTGGCTAGCCTAGCACTCACCCTTCTCCTCTACCTAGCACCACCACCTCTCATCTATCATGCTCATGGATGGATACCATGGCAAGGAAGGGGGTCTCTATTTATAGGCTAAGGGGGACCATGGTATTAAGCCAAGTGTCCCTTCTAGAGAATTTTAAAATATTCTAACATTTTCTAAATTTATTTATTACTAATTCTTTCTAGAGTTCTCTATAGAAAATATCACATTTCTTGCACGATGGAGAATACTCTAGAAATTTGCCTTGCATTACTTTCAATAAATATTGTCAACAACCCAAACTAAGGTATGCGGGGTAGTACAATATAAAGCTAGATTGTTCAGCAAAAACGTTTGTTCTTTCAACAATTCTACAACACCGAGGGAGATTAACTCATCTCACCGACGCGAGATGACCATCTACTCCGCGAGCTGCAGCCAGCGCACAGCATCGTATCGTACTAAAATTAAAAATTAACTCCCCAAAAAGGGCGCCTAACCCTAATCAGATCAAACCGCACGCCGAGAGACAACCATGAGGGGAACGAGAAGTGGGATCTTCATCGGCGGAATCAATCGAGCGGACGGACCTGGACGACGGCGAGGGCGAGGAACTGGTCGAGCTTGAGGGTGAGCTGGTGCCATAGCTTCCGCTGGTACAGGTCGGCGAGCGCTGCGTACCACTCCGCGAGCTCCGGCCGCGTCACGCCCTGCGCCTCCAGGAACTCCAGCGCCGCCGCCATCACTAGCCAATCCCACGCCCCTCCCCTTCCCTTTCTTTCTTCCCGGCCAAGAAGAGGAGAGGAGCTGGAATAACGATCGATCTGCTCGGTCGCGGTCGGGCTCACACACCACGCCGTAGTACTACTACGCAGTCCACCAGAGATTTTTTTTGTTATTTTCTTTTTGCAGAAATGAAATCTGCAAAAACTATTTTCCTAGAATTCAGTCCATAATCAGCTGGGAGAAAGCTTGATCGTACAAAGCTCCATGCACCAGCCAGGTAGTAAGTTTCAAGTCTTTTACTGCAAGAAGACTCAATGCGTGATTGGATTAGTTTGCTCGTCGAAATGCAAACCTATTGATGGGAGAGGCGAAATTGTCGCTTCGGAATCTCGCTTAATTAAATCTCATTCTCAATTCTATCAGTCATCTAATTTTTGAATTTACTAAATTAAATCTTTAAAATCGGTCATAAGCTGAAACAAACGGAACCTATACATGTTGCTTATGTAGAGGGTGTTTAGATCCAAAATTTTAAATTTAAAATAAATATTTGCACACATGCATGACGTATTAAATGTGGTTGAAAAAAATCGCATTACACAGATGGTCTGTAAATCGCGAGATGAATCTAATGAGTCTAATTAAACCATGATTAGACAATAAATTGCTACAGTAATACTACATTAAACATATGCTAATGATGGATTAATTAGGCTTATTAGACTCGTCTCACGATTTACGGACGAAATCTGCAATTAAAATTTTAATTAATATATCTAATATTTCAAATGTGAAAATATTTTATTTCAAAATTTAATTTTTACATAATGCATCTAAACACCCCGTAGCGTTGGTTGGACCTTAGTTACAAGTCTACTAATTGAGATTTTTTTGCCACATGTACGGTTACGTCACTTCCCTTGATATATGATATTTTTCTCAAATTCATATAGTTGCTCAAAGTTTTCCTCTTTCTTTGTATGAAAGGTGACTTGACTTATTTTGGATACGATTTTGATTTTTTTAGCAAGCGTCATGGCCACAAGATCTATCCTTCATGCCTTCCACGTTTTTAGATTGGTACCGACACTATCACATGACAAAGGTTTGAGCATTAGGAGGGGCACATGAGTGAAAAAACTGAAAATTCTCATTAGTGCAGGAGCTTAAAAAACGAGGGACATGACGGGTTGAGATTGGACACCATGAGGAGTCATAGTGGCGTATCATTTCAGAATTTTGAGCATGAAAATGGTGTATATGTTAAAAAGGTGTTGAAACGACTTTCAAAACATTTTTGATCAAGCACTCCAAATTGCTGAAAGGAATAAATAGGAAGAAATGAAAAGAAGACAAAAAAGAAACTAAACTAGGCCTTCTGCACCTGCTGGTTGCTGAATGACGCGGACGAACTTGTGGCCCGTGGGCCTGTCCAACGTGAAAACAAAAACACAGCTCCGTGTTCCGTCCGGCTCTCTCTCCTCCTACGCTTCCTTTCTCTCTCCTACGAGCCGAACCCTAGGCACAGCTCTGACGGCGGCAGGCGGCAGACCGTCGACCGAGCGCTAGGCGCCCCGACCGGCCAACCCCCCGCGGCCTCCACGGCTGCAGCAGTCAGGCACCAGCAGGCCGCAGAGGCGACGTCCGGCGGGCACAGCGCCGTCAGCGCGGCAGGCTGCCCCTGGCGCACGCACGGCAGCGTCCTCGTCTCCTCGATTCGAGCCCGTGAAGTGAACGGTGAACCACCGAGGTGAGGATTGAGGAATTTGTTCATGTTTTGTGAAAATTTGTTACTGCAATTTGCCATTACTTGTGAATTTGTGAAAAATTGACAGCCATACCGTGCTATGATTAATTTTGATATATTGATCATTCAGTACATCTATTATCTATATGTTGAACAATTTCAAGTTAATGTTGTCGGTACTTAATTATGTGCTATAAATCTATACTTTAGGCTGTCAAAAACTTATTCTTTAAATTTTTTTGAAACCCATAGCCCAATCATGGGCCCGCCCCTAATCGTCGGGCGCTTCGCTGGCCACTGTTAGGATTCAACTAAACTGGCTAGGGTGATTTTTTGGATCAAATGTACTAGGCTTTGTTTCGTTCAAGTATCATGGACTGAACATGAATTCCTAGTGTTCAGCAAGCGGGATATTTGAATTTGATTCTGACTATCTTCAAAGGGGCTATTATGCATTAGCAGTTAGCAAACAAACCATTATGTTGCATTATTGGTTTACCACAAATGGATGAGTTCAAAGTGCAGTCTGGAAAATAAAACTCTCCAAACTTTTTTTTACTATAACTTTGTTGTATTTCCTATTTACAGGACTTTGTTATTATTGAAGAGTTTTCTAAGATGTAAATAGTTTGTGCAATTTAAAGAACATATAATGCTCTTAACACATTTTCACACCTTTTGACTTGCAGGAATATCTTTATTATCTAAAGTTAGCGCATTGTGCTAAGTAAAAATGGTTATGGGGTTGATAAATGCTAACCCTGTAATCCATGAGAAAAAAGAGAGGCGCGTACGACAGGCACCGGAGACCACAGATGAAAATGCAATAGAGCCTATAGATCAGCTGGAAATATTTGATATCCTTCTTTATGATTTGCCTAATATGAATGTAGTGAAGCTTGTTTTTTCTGTTATACCATGTATCTGAAGTTTTCTATCTTAGCCATTTGGTTGTGGTCCTTAACATTCTTACATCACATTAGAGATATAAAGGATCCAGAGCACCCATACTCATTGGAACAGCTGAATGTGGTAACTGAAGACTCAGTTGAACTGAATGATGAAAGAAATTATGTCAGGTAAGTTCTCATATTTAGGTTTGTTGAGTTGGATGTTACACTTCAGGATAACTAATGAAACTCACTCTTGAGGATTCATATATGCTTTGTATCAGGGTTACCTTCACCCCAACAGTGGAGCACTGCAGTATGGCAACTGTTATTGGCCTTTGCATACGCGTGAAACTCATTCGGAGCCTCCCTCCTCGTTACAAGGTATGCTATCAGTGAATGGCTTGAGTGTTATGATTATGCTGCAAGAGCAATCAGGTTCATGCTGACATTATGCCCAGTTTAGCAGGTTCTAGTAATCTGCCATATACATAGTATCTTGTCAGAAAGGATTAGCATTGTTGCTTAGTGCGTTTTCAGATATGGTGCATGTTCCTGAAATGTCTACCATTCTGCATACACCTATACTTTTGTTGAACATAAAATTTGTTCAATGGTCAAATGGTTATAAAATTAGTAGCTCATGTACATTCCTGCTGCTCTGTAGGCAATTAGACCATTTACCAGCTCATTTGTATATCTTCTGTATGGATCAGGAAGCTTAGTTTTTTTTTCCGGTCACCATGGTAGGGAAATTGCTTCTTTGTTTGTGTGTGTATGGTTGTATGCTATCTATCATTTGTGGTTTGATGAGAAAATTTATCTGGTTTTCTGAATGTAATTTTTGCAGGTGGACATAAGGGTAGCCCCTGGATCACATTCCACAGAAGCTGCTGGTATATGTTCAACAGCTTCTGCATTACAGTCATCACTTTGTTTCTCCTGGCTCAATATCTCAGTGTATAAATGTTTTCTTTGTTGCAGTGAATAAGCAACTGAACGACAAGGAACGTGTTGCTGCTGCATTGGAAAACCCAAACCTACTGGACATGGTCGAAGAGTGCTTGTCGCCAACATTTGACTGAGGCCTGAACATATCTCGGCAGCACGGCGTTGATGTTCTGTACCCACACAAGCTTGTTGCCCCCTATGGAGTTGCAGGACATGTGCATGAATTTTGGTTATCCACTCCTTCAAGTTATTTTATTTTTACTCTTTTTTTTTTTGCCCTGGACGGCTTTGGTGCTTGTGATCTCCCTGAGCGAAGGGAAACGATGTAACCAGGTCTTGTGCTGTAGCTTTCATTGTGTTGTCAATGCCACCGCCTTTTGTGGCTGCATAGTGTATACCCACATAATAAACTGAACTTAGTAGGAGAATACGGGAATCCTCAAATATTAAGTTGTTTATTGGGGCATGCTTATTTTCTGAGTTTTCTAGCACGGCCATTCATTAGCATGCCCTTAGTTTGCGTGAGGACATCATGATTTCTTCTTGGGTTTCGTCTCTTGGCCCAACTGATTCATGCTAATTCGGTGGCCTATATGCCTGTTGTGTTTTCCCACTGGCAATAGACAGTCTTCCAGTAGCAGGCCAACCGAATGAGCACGACACACACCACCCGGACGACCGAGGACGCAAGCGTGTCGTGTCTGGCACTGGCACTCTGGCTACAGACAAGAAACACATTGCTCCAGCCCGGCCTCGTCTCCTCGTCGCAACTTTTCTGCAGTGCGCGGTGCGCCGCTGCCCCCGCACGCTCACGCAGTCACGCCGATGCGAGGCTTGTACACAAGGAGAAGCAGAGGCGGAAGCACGCGCTCCCAATAGAAAAGATCAGGGTCCCTTGCCAGTTCAGTAGAGTCCGCAGCGGAGAAAATCTCAGGAGCCCAAACAGCCGACGGAATCTCACCTGCTCCGTGCTCCCCCCGACCAAAGCCTCCCTCCGCTGCCCTGAGCCCGTGCCCTCCCGTCCGTCGTCTCCCCGGTCCGACTCGCCATGCCGGCGTGGGCCGAAGCGGCGCTCGTCCTCGCCTCGCCGTCCCCCGCCACGGCCTCCTCGTCCTCCTCGTCATGCGGCGTCAGGCCGCGAGCTGCCGTGGAGTCCGGCAGGCTCTTCTGCAAGGTGCTCCCCCTCACCTCCCCTACGCCCCGGCCATTCCTTACTCTATACGAGGTGCTAGCAGCGGGTGGGCTGATGCCTGATGGTGAGGCGGCGCGTGCAAGCGTGTTTGGCTCGCGCTGGTATTGGTACCGTTCCTCGCCAGATGTGCATGTGCTGCTGCTGACTTGTTGGTTGCAGGGCTTAGACTACACTGGCATCAAGCTGAACCAAGCAGCCGGTGTTGTATGTGTGATTCCTTGCAACAGCATATTTCTGTTTGTACTGAAATTTTAGTCGCGGCTGCTTATGGTTGCTCGATTTGGATGATGTGTAGATCGGGTTGCGCTTGCAATTGCAAGATGTTGAAACTTGGTTGGTTCTACTTAAATTCAGTGCTCTTTTCTTTGCTGCTTTGTAGTGCCAATCTGACGTGCTGCGTAAGTTTCGTGTGCTATTGGCCCTGGCACAGTTCCACTCTTCTATCAATTTTGCTAACACGCTTTTCTTCGAGCAAGCGGTGGAGAGGTTCGTTGCTTGCGCGCACTTTCCAAACTTTAGTGGACAGTGCTTCTGGTCGCTAGTGCGCGTGCTGCAGCACCTTCAGTAGGCAAATTTCGCAATGTTCTGAACTGAGAGTTCTTTGATTACTTCAATGTGTGGTCTAGTGATTGTTGAGTGGCTCAGTGGATTCACCGTGCAGGGGCTTGAGGGTATATTTGCAGAGGCTATACGCTACAGTGTTTAGGCTGTTCAATGTACTTTGTTCACTTGGACAAAAGATGTTTACGCTTTATTCGAACTTGACGTGCAGTTCAAGTAATCCATCTAAATTGTACAGTTGCTTCCTCCACCCAGCGCTGAAATTTGAACAGAAAAATTGTCACTGAAAGTAACTCAAATGATAAACATAGGTAAAAATGGCCTGGACTGCCATAGTGTTTTGATATTTTTGCTGTGAGGATTCTACCTGTTCATGATGCTTCTTGAAGCATGCCAACCCTTTCTCGTAGATCCGTACAAACTTCTGTTTGTGTCAGGTACTTACATCGTCGATATGTTGTCGCGCTTATGCACTAAATTCAGATGCTTTGTTGCTGAAATTCATTGTGCACATGTGTAGTTGATTTTCTCAGTGATGTGAGGCTTTTCCTTGACATCTGATGGTGATCGTTGCATTTTATCCTTCCTTATGCCTGAAGTCTGGCTCAACCCGGATGTTCATTGAGGCCCTACTTTACCGTGCAAGTTCACTGTTTATACCATGGTGCTGTATTACATAGGAGCAACATATATCCCACTTCATTTTCCAAGCTAAGTTGTCCTGGGTCAAGTGGATGATGGTTCGTTATTCTGCAGGGGTTTCCTTGCAGCATGCGTTCCAAAGCTGGATTCCAGATTAATGGTTACCGTACAAGGACCTTCAAGATTAAAGCAAAAAGGGAATCTGGTGATGGCTACACACGGCTTGCTCCACTTAGATTTGAATCTCCGAGTGGTCAACTTCTGGTCCAAATACTACAATCACACCCTCACCTGCTGCCTGCAACAGTTGACCAGCAACTTGAAAATCTGCAATCAGAGAAAGATGCCCAAAAGGAAGAAGCTTCAAAAGTTCCTCAGGACCTCCTCTACAAGTATGTCCCCTGAATTTGTCTGAACTGTCAAGCACTCAATTATCATCTGCTTCTGTGCAATGTTTTACGCTACCCATGATACACTTTTGTTCTCACAAGATTTGTTTCAAGAAGCTGGAATTTAACTATATCATGGAAAAATTAAAAACAGAACATAAACCTACTGAAAAGAAAGTAGGATGACTATTGTCATTATGTCATAATCCCATCCATCAACACTAAAAAATGCGCTAACTGATGATAAGCTAATTGAACTACAGGAGAATTGCAGAAGTCAAAGAGAAGGAAAGGCAGAATGCTTTAGAAGAGATCATCTACTGTTGGATTATCTACAAGTTTTTGGACAATGACATATCCATGACACCTGCACTATCACCAGGGGCTGGCCCTGCACGCGACATATCTTCGCTGCCTAACCAAGAGGATAAACTGCAAAGCATACACTCCCCGGATGCTTTTGAGATGATACAAAACCATCTTAACCTTATCATGGGAGAAAAAATAGCAGCACCACTGGACACTGTTGTGGAGATCAGAAACTTAAATCTTGGAAAGCTTTATGCAGCATCCATCATGTACGGTTACTTCCTTAAGAGGGTAGATGAGCGATTCCAGCTTGAGAAAACTATGAAGACACTCCCACCAAACCCCAAGCAGCAGATAGTGTTTGAAAACCTGAAACCAAATCCATTCTGGGATATGGAGTCCTTAGTACAGATTACGCCTGATGGGGAGGAGATATCCTTGGACGATGAAGAATCAAATCTGAACAAGTTGAGGTCTTATGTTTCACAACTGGATGCTGATACATTGCAAAGATACGCAACTATCAGATCAAAGGAAGCTGTCTCACTGATTGAGAAGCAAACTCAGTCTATGTTTGGACGACCAGACATCAAAGTATTGGACGATGGTTCTGTTAATGCAAAGGATGGTAAGATGATAACGATCACATTTATAGAGCTGAATCAGCTTGTCTTGGAAGCAGTTGCTTTCGGATCCTTCCTCTGGGAAGCTGAGAGCTATGTAGAATCAAAATACCATTTTATTAACAGTTGAATGCGCCTTCTTTTTATATGCACTTTGGGAATGGTTTATGTATATGTGATAGGGTAGGATCCATCTCTGACCTGTTTCTCAGTGTAGTCATGGTTCTTGCTTGCTATCAGTTACAGCCAAAGCATCGCCATCCATGCCTCTAACAGGTTTATGATTTTTCATCGGATGGAAGTGAACATGATTCAGAGTGTAATCTAACAAGCAAGTGAGAAGTGATACTCAAATACTTCATGTTCCCCAAAATCACCGGAACATTTTCTGAATTTTGCCCGTCAACTTGTTCACTGCAACACTGCTCACCGTTGTCTTTGCTGTCCTGTTTAACTGTGGCACAGTGCACGCAGCGTGTTTCATATTTCTTGAGTTTCATCGTCACTATCTCAATATGGATGCTCTGCTCGTACTTCTATGCATATTGTTCATCTTGATTTTTGATTCCGTCATGGACCATGCTCTTAATTCACCGCTCCATAAACTTCAATACATATGGAGCGAGTATGAATCTTTTGGCTTCAATATGAATCTTCAGTTCCTCGCCAGAAACATTCATGCTGATCATGTGGCACTTCCTTATGAATTGATTGTCCCTGTAACTGTAAAATCCACCATCACCTGAAGAGCTGGATTCATTTGGCTTTACTCCAGCAGAGATCGATCAGTCATCTGCGATGCCTCCCCCGGCCTCTTGCTGCCCGGCAGAGCCGGAACCATGGCCACCACTCGTCAGCGACTGCGACCCAATCGCCACCGGAAGCCCTGCAAAATCGTTGGAAGATGATGGGCGAGCAGAGTTGCGTCGTTCCACGGAGTTTCATCCTCAAATAAGCTCTGCACATGATGAAGAGCTTAAAAAAAAGGGGGTGGTCGTTATCTGAATTTCAGAGCACCCCATGTTCTTCTACACTGGGCTTCAAATTGGCGATCCAAATGCTCACCGAAAATTCTACACAAATGGACAGAAATGGAAAATGTATGGCCGCATTCCCCCAAGATGAAGAAATAAAAAATAGAAATTTCCGTTGGCCGTCGAGAGCGCGCCAACGGCGAGGACCGCCGGCTGTCGCCGCAGACCGCATGCAGCCGCGACGGCGCGAGGCGATCTGGCGTCTGGAGACCAGACGTCAGACGAGCTGGTGCGTGCAGAGGCTGTCATGTCTGGGAACGGAAGCCGGAGCGCACCGGCATAGCTGTGGCTTCAGTTCTTTCCAAATCCGCCGTGCATGCTTCAGTTCAATGTTTCAGAGTGCTTCGAGTCTTTGACCATAGCTCCACCATTGAACCAAAAGACGAACATGCGCTGAACAATGTGACCGACAGAAGAAGGATTTGAGAGATCGCACGGTCTCTCGAGCTCGCCGTGCAACCAACAGCAAACACTGCTGATGGCAACCGAATGCTGCTGCAGGTTAGCACGTAACGTGCTGCTGGGTTCAGAGTTCTCCCCCGGTCTGTCGCCGCGACAGCCGCCGGAGTACTTGGAAAGTTGGACGGGCCGCGCGCAGGCTCGCTGTGGGTGGGCTGGGCCGCCTGCATTGATAGGTCCGAGTCCAATATGAACTCGATTACCCCTGACCGCAGTTAGCCCAAAGCAAACCACCTGTTTAACGGATACTCCTGGTACCACATCGGCTAATCAAACCGGGGAAGAAGTTGGAGGAGCTATTAAAACAAAAGTCCGATTTACATTCTCAAACTATCGTAAAAGTCTGATTTTTAACTTTAAATTAAAGAAAATCGGATAAGAAAGACCATTCAACTGTCGAAACCGGGTAAATTTAGCCCTTCGGCCGGTTTCGAAGGTGATTTTCTATTTTGTGAAAATTAAAAATATTTAAATTTAAACTAAAAAAATTCATAAGTAATTCATTTTAAATCAAAAAAATATGAAATGGATATCAAATTTTTTCTAAAAATGTAACCTATCTACTGGCACTATCCTTGTCAGTTATTCGGATCCATTTTTTTATGTTCATAGTATTTGGTTGCTTATAGTTATGCATATTATTTTTGAATAAATAAGATTCAAGTAGAGCAATAATAGATATATTAAATTTTTAGAAAAAATTTGGTAATAGTTTCATATTTTTCCAATTTAAAATGAATTAGTTTTATTTTTTTAGATCTAATTAGAATTATTTATTTTAAAAAAAAATACAAAACCACCTTCAAAATCACCCTAAGGGCCAAATTTGTCCGGTTTCAATAGTTGGATGATCTTTCTTATCCGGTTTTGTAGTTTAAGATTGAAAATCAGACTTATATAAACCAGACTTTTTCTTGAAAAAAGAAGGAAAACTTATGCGATAGTTCGAACGCTTTGAAACATAATTACCTGGACGGGGTCTATGGCCGATCATGAAGGGTCATGGCTTAAGTTAGTGGCCTTCATTGCACTTCGGAGGAGCACTGGCATACCATCTCCATAAGTAGGAGAGTGGACGTCATAATTTATGGCAGAGGGGTACGCGTTCGAGCAGCCCCCACCGAACCAAGCTACAAAATTCATTGTGTGTGTGTATATATAATACAGTTTAGAATTAGATTTGTATATATATATATATAAAATAAAGTTTAGAATTAGATTTGTACTATATTATATTATATTTGTAATCCACTCAAAGTTTAATACTCCGTAATAATAGGGTTAGGCTTTGCAACTTACTCTCTTGAATTATGCAACCTGGTTCATAATCATAAAGCCATTCACTGGATAATACAAGCGCGTGATCTTTGGTTGCAAAAGTCAGACCTGCATCCCTGTAGATTGTCAATACTTCACCTGACAAGTGACAAAGGAACGGTCTTTTTCGCAGTTGGTTGCAAGTGATAGCATACACGATTATCGTACTAATAGCTGCATTTCCCTATGAATTCGTACAGTTGGCTTCGCCTTTCAGTTTCAGATTATAGGAGTAGCACTGGGAGGAATGCAGCTTGGATTCAGAAGACCAAGCGTCACATCACTTGCATTTACATCTGTGGCAACCCTTGGGGCTCCGGTGCTGCATTTGGGAGCACTTGAGATACAATTAAAGGGAAACGCTGAATCCGAAGAAATCATTGAAGGCACCATGACTTCGCCAATATAAACTCGTGCTTCTCTGAATCCACATCTAGCAACTCACTCAGCCCTCCCTTAAGCTTCAGGTTCTCTCAACATTTTCCCGAAGAAATCCATGGCCGGCAAGATACGAGTCAAGTTCCTGGTGGACAATGAGAAGAGGAAGGTGGTGTTTGCAGAGTCCGGCAAGGAGTTCGTGGACGTGCTCCTCAGCTTCCTCACCCTGCCACTGGGCACCATTGTTCGTCTGCTCGGCAAGGAGTCATCTCTAGGCTGCTTCGACGAGCTGTACAAGAGCGTGGAGAGCCTTGACGCGAGCCCCTCAGCGCTGCCGGGAAGGTGTGCGAGGATCTCGCTGTCAGGATTGACGACACCAACCACCAGAGGTTTTGGGTTTGCAGCCAGCGTGAGTGCTTCACTGATGCGTTTTATTATAGTTCAGTTCCAGACGTGCCATGCCAGCAGTGTGGGAGATCCTTGGACCTCTCATGGAGTTGGATGAAGCTTGGCGGGGCAGTGACAGATGATGGAGTTTTCGTAACAGGAGGGATAAGCTATGCCACTACAGATAATCTGCAAGTTATGCCTGCTGATACGGACAATCTCATGAACCTTTTACATTAGAACTTGGCTTGGAGGAGGTCAGTACTAGTTGATGCATGCTTCATATTGTGTCCTAATATGTAATTGTTTTTACTGTCTTAGCTATCTGGTCTTGAATTGAAAATTTTCTCTTCTGCCAACAGATAAAAGTATTGCTCAAGCAATCGCTGAAGTCTGACCAACCCCTAACTGATCTTATGTTCGGTCCGTCAGATGAACCCGCAAGAACAAATGAGCCCCTTTCAGTGGCTGTCAAGGTTAGTTCTGAGAACGGTTCAAGTTCAGATTGTGATGTTCTCAGAGTGAAACTACTTGTGACAAAAACAGATCAATCAGTAGTACACGCCGAGGTTCCTGAAGAGTTCTGCAATATTCTATTTAGTTTGCTGACCTTACCGCTTGGTCGTGTGATCAAGCTTCTTGGAGGAAGTTCATCAATCTCCAGTATCAATAATCTCTACAAAAGTGCGGGGGAATTCATGACTGATTACATAAAATCAAATGATTGTCAAGACATGGTCCTTTACCATGAGTTACCCCCTTTCTTCAGTTGTAGCAATCCCTTGCTGCTCCAAAGTGATGAGGAGCCGCCGATTGTATCTTCTGTCGCTTGCTGCTCTCCTTGCATCAGAGAATGTAGTCCTTTGTCGTTTGAGAAAATGAAATGTTCCCACGGTAATACGAAATTACTGGCAGTGAATCCCAAGGTGCCAACCATGACGACAGAGACCGGGGGTGGCTATGCAAAGGGACCAGGCAAGTTCTTGGTGAGTAATTAACTCCGTGTGGTTCCATTCTCGCTGATCAATGCCTTCAGCGAACTGAAGAAGAAGGAGCACTCTGTATCGCAGCTTGCGACAACAGAGTTCGCTTTCACTGAAGCGGAGGTGATCAGAGCAACACTTTCTGCAACTTCATGTTACACGCAAATCTACTGGCTTGACAATTGATTTTCTGCAGGTACTGAACCTGTTGAGGGCGGCGTTGCTTTCTCGTGAAGCGCTGACCCTTGTCTGCTGGCCAACCAAATCAAAGAGAAGGCCTCATCACTGACACTGACACCAGTACCAGAGGTCTAAAGCTGCGTCAGGGAGCGTTCTTCCATGATGCCTGATGGCGTAACAGGGTGGACACATGAGTGTTCAGTTTCTTCACTAGTCCTATAACTCTGCTTGTTTCGTTCTATTTTGTGGGGAACGCTTATAAGCTTTGCGTGTCGCTATATCGTTACTGGGGTAGTAAAAAAAAATGAACGCTGCGAGATCGCGCAGTGCTCGATCCTCCTCACCAGTCGAGCCATCTCGAACAAGGTCATCGGCATCGTTCACCTCAATATAACCACACCGCCACCGCCGCACGCCCCCAAGCCAGCTACCACCCTCGCGTTCGCGGCTGCTGCACAGGCTACTACAGCCGCAGGCGGTCCCGCCAACCATCGCCTGCCTCGCCGCGGTCCAGGAGGAGATGGAATCGGGACGCCGAGTGTCGACTGCGCCGCCATGCCCAGGCGTGCGAGCTCAGTCGGGCGGCGCGGGACGAGATCGAACGGGGCGCGCCTAGCTTCCGGAGTCCGCTCCCAGCTGCTGGAGCAGATCGGGCGGAGGGGCAGGAAGACGCCGGCGGCGGACGGTGGAGAGGGGAGCTGCTCTGAGCCAGGGAGCTATCGGCAAATAATTAGGGTGCTATATGTAAATAACCGGGGGCTATATGAAAATATCCGGATCGCGATTAGTAATCGCGATCCAAAATAGGGTGCCATTTGTAAATTATTTGGGGATATATGCAAATAATCGGATCGAATTAGGGGTTTAAGTGTAAATTTTGAGGGATCTTGTTGTAACCGGCAGCACGCAGCCGCCAGCCGGTGAGGTCACGCCGGCGTCGGCGACCGCTGCCAGCAGCGCCGCCAGCCATCCCGCTGGAGTTTCCGTCGACTCATATGTTCAGCAGCGGATCTATCCCCAGCGCACCTGCGCCAACAGCCCTAGGTGCTCCCGCGGTGGCGGTGGTGGGCCGGTGGCACCTCGTCACGCCGCGGTGCAATGCAATTAACAATTCATCGATCATCAGGGCATCAGAGGCCAATGCAATTAACAATTCATCGATCGATCAACTGAACATAGTAAGATCAGTTCATCACTGAACTGAACCTGCCATGGCAAGGAATTCTGCTTTCCTGATGACTGAAATTACTTGAACAAACAACGTGCTACTGCTGTCAAAAACTCTAGATGGAAAGACAGACGAGACAAAGAATCAGTTCAGAATTCAGACCAAGATGATTTTAGAAGAGATGACAGAAATCATGGTTCCTGAGATGGTATCATGCTACGTTTGTCCTGCCATTGTAAAATCAATGGACTGATGTTCCCTCAAGTTTGGTTTCTTCAAGAAGTCTGGCTGATATTTACACATTCATGCCGTCTCTTTGAAGATACGAATCATCAGTCTGCCATTTCTCTTATGCCTATCAGGATGACGGAATGTCTTACACTGATACATTGCAAGCAACACTGATTTGGGCCGGTTCATCTTCAACATGACATTGCGCAACAAAGCACGAGAATAAATTTATTTACTTTTACAGAAAGGTAAAAGCACTCCTGCATACAGAAACTTGAAAGATGGCCCTCCGGAAGATAATGAAGTCCTTGAAGTTATGTTTGGGGCTGCTGCCTCTGAACCTTCTACTGAACCTCTCATCCTCATACATGTGGTAGGCTTGGGTTCTAAAGTTTTCTTCTGCTTCTGCTAGGAGCCTTCGACCTCCCCTCTGCTTTATAGTAGTGAACCTGATGCTTGATGCTTGATGGCGCGTCCACGTACTATACCTACCGAGCAGCAACTGCCCATTCATGCTGGGATCGATAAGGATCAGTTCCAATTAAGTTCCAACCCATTTCACGATTCTTTAATTATGTACAAAGCAATACGATGGTAGGTAGGCACTGCTACTAGCTATCAATCACTACAGGCAGGCAACATGTATGTGTAAATTTGTACACCTCTCGGCATGCAGGTGCTTCTTAATTGGGTGTGTTAAGTTTGATTTTCAGAAGACGGGGCAGCCGTCCACCTGCACGCCCCTGGCCGTGGGGCAGGTGGCGAGGTCGCAGTGCTCGCCCCTGGACCCCCACCAGTCGAGCGGGTGCCCCGACAGCGCGAAGTAGATGACCACCCCCATGATGGCGACGCCGGCGTCCATGGCCGCCGACAGCACGTAGTTGTAGCGCTTCCACCACCCCTTGCGGTACCGGAACACGAAGAAGTTGAAGACGGTGCCGACGAAGCACCAGGCCGTGTAGTTGAGCGGAGACGCCGGCGGCATGTTGGCCGTGGCGCCCAGGACGACGGGCAGGTTGACGAGGCTGATCCACCAGGCGTGCCCCGGCAGCGCCCTGGCCAGGAGCCACACCAGCAGCGGGCAGACCAGGCCACCAAGGAAGCACCAGTTGAGCGCGTTGTAGTAGCCCAGCGGCCCGAAGATGCGGCGCGGGCCGACCAGCCCCCAGATCACCGACGCGTCGAAGAAGACGTGGTCGCCGGGGCACGTCCACGGGCTGCCCTCCGGGAGCAGGGCCTTCTCGCAGATGTGCGGCACCGTCGTCAGCAGCCACCACGCCACCATCGTGTTCACCGTCCCCGCCACGACCGTCCCAATCAACTGAATAAGGATCATCGATCAATGTTGAAAATGTCAACTTGGTAATAATCTGATCAGACATCACTGCTGCAGTTATTGGCCACGATCAAATTAAGGATACCTGAACTAGGAACATGGATCTCGGCGGGACCTTCATGTAGTGGCCAAGCTTGAAGTCATTGAGGAAGGAGACGGACTGGTTCATGCTCATGTAGCCGTAGACCTTGAAGCACACGTTGGCTATCGGCCTGCCCGGCATGATCAGGCCCATGCAATACTCTGTGATGACGTTCAGCCCCGGTGTCTGCAAAACACACATGTCGATCGATTGGATTGAATCGATTGATTGGAGCTAGTCATAACCAATTGCAAGGTAATTAAGTAGTACGCACCGTGTTCGTGGTGGCGGTGATGACGCTGATGGGTAGCGTGAAGATGAAGGCGATGGCGCAGGCGAAGAGGAGCCCCCACCATGGCAGCTGCACCTCGTCCTTGAACACGGTGCAGAGTACCAGGGCCACCGCCATGGTCACCGCCAGCAGCAGGTAGAACCACCAGTTGGGGATGTCGTCGTACCTCCTCATCATCCTCGTGTGCACGTCCGGCTTGCCCTTGTACGACTCCCGGAACCTCTGGTATATCTCCCTGCAGGCACAAACAGAACAGTCAGTGGATCTCCATGTCGAGCAGGGACACATCGATCGGGGTAAGGTGATGCCATTGGATCGGACACACGTACTTGCCGTAGAAGAGGGCGACGTGCGAGAGCGTGGCGGCGATGGAGGCGAAGCCGAGGCCGTAGGAGATGGCGAAGAACAAGCTGAGGTGGATCTTGCCCTGCTGCGCGTAAGCGCCCATGTCGATCTCGAACCTGTCGTTGACGATGGCGGTGATGTTGTAGAGCTGGCCGGCGCCGGTGAAGAGGTCGGTGGAGTAGATGGGGAAGGTGCCGGCGTCGTAGAGGTCCAGGGCCCAGTAGCAGGCGGGCACGATGATGTAGACGAGGAGGACGAAGCCGACGTAGACGTTGACGATGGCGAAGAAGGGCGACACGAGCGGGCTCCCGAGGAAGGCGGCGACGACGGACCAGTCGAGGGTGAAGGCGCCGAAGCCGAGGCCGTTGAGGCCGGAGCCGATCTGCTGCATGGTCACCGACCCGGGGAACGCCCAGCACACCCACGACACGGCGGTGATGGTCGGGAAGATGTACCCCGGGACCGTGTACCACGCCAGGCTGCAGATGAGCGCGATCAGGAAGAACTTGCCACGCGTCATCCCGCGAGCATGCTCCTTCTCGTGCAACGCCCTGATGAAGAATGCGTCCGTTATTTTACACGTGTGCAAATTTGTCAGTCCAAATTTGGTACTGTAGATTCAATTTCATCCGCATCCATCGGGATCGTCGTCAGTGCTCACCTGAGGAGGGACACCTGCACGAGACTCGACGGCCACCACATCTGCGCCGGCTCGATCACGTACTTCCTCATCAGCCCTGCCCATCCGTACCCGAGCACCTGGGTGGTGATGATGAGGAGCAGGCCGGTGAAGAAGGAGATGTTCCTCCGGTAGAAGGCCTTGATGATGGTGACGATGCCGACGGCGTAGGCGCCGCCGTTGCCGAACGCGGCGCCGGCGTTGGCGAAGACGCAGATCAGCACGTGCTCCTTGACGTTGAAGGGCCCCGGGTTCATCGACCACTCCCTGCCGAACGCCGTGAACTTCCTTTCCGGCAGCACCCGCGCCATGAAGTGCCCCACCGGCAGCGCCGCCACCTGCGTTTTCATGACATGTCAAATGTTCAGACGAAGCCGACTAGCCGAGACATGGCAGCAGAGACGAGACGGACACGGACCTGGACGGTGATCTGGCTGATGATGATGGGCTCGCTGCGGTAGGCGAAGAACTGGTTGAAGAAGGAGAGGAGCGCGCAGGAGACGAAGCCGATGGTCCACATGCGGAACGTCCACACGGGCAGCGCCGGGTCGTCCGTCGTCGGCACCGTCAGCCGGACCTGCTCCACCAGCGCCACGTCGTCGTCGTCGCCGACAGCCGCCACGCGGCCGCCGGGATGGTGGTGCTCGATCTCCATCGCCACTGCCCCTCCCAGCCGCCGGCGGCCCGCGCCTTCTTGAATCCAGAATTCAGATCTGCGCTGAGGTCTAGAGAATGCGGGGGCGCTAGCGCCGGGCGGCGCGGTATAAATACCCCGGCCGCTGGGGGCGCCGGAGATCCGCTTCGGGTGGTTTGTTCGGTCGTTGGAGGCGAGAGAATCTTGGGTCAAACTCAAAGGAGTATCTTGGCCAATGGCCAGGCCGCGCGACAGATCGATTCGTTCCACGCGCCTGGATGTTCACGGCGCGCAACTGAATCCCCAGCTGGATCTTTTGGTTCCAAACAGCCACGCGTATATACTGTTATTTCCATCGACAGAGCTCATGAGATCAGCCCGTCCTACGGCCACAGATTGGTTAGCTCAGTTGGCAGTCCATGGATGGACGGCGGGATTATGAGTTGATCCAGCCGGGAAGTTTTTGTTCGACGCAGTAGTGGTGTAGTGCCAACCTACTTCTGTTTGTGCTTTAAATTTAGCAATTTCGTCACGGGTTTCATTAATGTGCCCAGCTAATCGTCGCAGGTGTAGGATGTATCTGGACGTGATGGCGCGCAGGATCGATCATCGTTCTCGTTCACCTGGCGCGGCGGTGTACATGACCCTTACCATGCATCCAGTTGACCATGGTGCATGCAAACAGCGAGCAGTCAATGCCTACGCCATCTTTAGCAGCTGACGGCTCCGTGCTGGTGCAGAGAGGTTGTGTCCAGGCTGGAGAAACGAGACGATGCACGTAGACGGTTTCCGTGCCGTTCCGGACGCCATCTCAGCTGCCTCTAACCACGGCAACGGGGCCACGGCTGCGATGTTATTTCGGGGGGGCAATTGCTGGACTGTGAACCGGGCCGTTTCGAGACAGTACATTTACAACCAAGAAATCGGCCTAGGAGACCATTGCGTGGACCTTTATGGTTTTAGTTGGGTCACTGGGCTGCGTTGGTTATGTGGTGGCCTAGTATGTCGGGCAAAGTGCATGTGGGCTGTGTTTGGTAAGAGATCGTGGGCTTATCCGGCAACTATTTGGGTTGGGCTAGGCCATGTGACTGGGCTAACGACCTCTTCTGAAGGAGATAAAAACTGGAAGGGGAAAGGATTCAGAAAATCGGCCGCTTCAAATTCTGCAACAAACGGACTGAGAAGTGGCATGCAGTTTCGAGTGAGAAACAATGCAAGGAAGGCTGACCACTACTATCCTCATGTAGGAAGACGAAGCGACTTGCATGCAGGTGCAGTGTGATGTGAATCAATCGTCTCTTTATTGGCCACTCACTCGTGATGCCAAGCGTCGAGCGCCCTTTGAGATCAGGCATTCAGATCTGCTGCAATGCCGAACTTGAATCGCTGCATTCGTGGGTATTTAAAGGATAGGTAGCACAAAACTTCACACTGCTAGCCAGATACTAGTAGAGCACATCCACATACAGACTGCCCACACATACACCGTGTCGAACAATGGAGCAACAGTTGCTGTTCATCGACAAGGAGAAGCAGAGGGTGCTGTTCGCAGAATCTGGCAAAGAGTTCGTGGACGTGCTATTCAGCTTCCTCACGCTGCCTCTTGGCACGGTCGTTCGCCTTCTCGGCAAGCAATCTGGAGTAGGTTGCCTAGATGAGGTGTACAAGAGCGTGGAGAGTCTCAGCACAGAACACTTCCAGACCGAGGCCTGCAGGAACATGCTTCTTAGGCCCCTCAACGCTGCTGCAGGCCACTGCGATCGACTTAAAGTCAATGTTGACTATAGAGATCTTAGATCAATCTATGTATGCAACACGGCTTGCTCTGAGAGGTGGTTCAGTTCAGTCCCTGATTCTATTTGCGCAGCTTGTATGGGTCGGCGGTCAATGGATCGAGAATACTGATGGGGTTTTTGTCAAAAGTGGCCCGATGCTAATCATCACTGATGATCTCCAAGTAGCTCCTGCTTCTACAGGTTATGTGTTTTCCCTGCTCGACAAGTTCGGGCTGAATGAGAAAGCCGACATCAAGGAAGAGTTTCTTTTTCTCGATTGCGAGAAGGTTAGTCTCTCAACTGAAAGTAATGTTTCACCTCAGACTTTTTTTTTAAGTCATAAAAACCCATATGCGTTTATTTCAGATAATGAGCTTGCTTAAGAGAACATTGATCTCCAAGGAACCTTTAACTGGTCTATATTTCAACACCGTTGTCACGCCGGATGCTGTGAGACTGGACGAGGAACTCCCAGCAAATCTATCCCCTAAGCAAGAGAGCAACGATGCACAGGAGGTTAGTGCCATCAAGATAAAGCTTATTCAGACTGCAGACAACTCCGCTGTACTGTATGCGGAGGTTGGGCAAGATTTTGTTGATCTTATATTTGGCCTCCTCAGCGTTCCACTTGGGTTCATAACCAAGGCGTACGGTCAGTGGCCCCCAAATGGATGTCTTGATAATCTGTACCGAAGTGTAGACGGCAGTGCAAAAGGATGCATAAGAGAAGATCGCCGGAGTTTGCTGCTATCCCCAAAGCTGGCGGCCATCTTTGGATGCAGCATGAACGTACTGCAATTTCAAGAATCAGATCCCAAAGGACCTTACTCTGTCGAGTGCGTTAGGTGCTTCAAGGCCAGAGTTGACAAATGCACTTGTTCTAACTACTATTCGTATGAATCTATTTCTGAGATGAACCCGAAATCTCCAAGTCGAGCAAATGTCACTAGTAGAGCGTATATCAAGGGAGGGCCAAGAAACTTCATCGTGACCAATGATCTGCGTGTCTTTCATTTCTCCTTGGCCAACACACTCCAAGTCATGCGTGCAGCCATGATTCCGAAGGAGAAGCTCGTGGAGAAAGAACTGACTCTCGACAAAACACAGGTAGTTCTCGATCTAGAACAATGCATCCCATTTTTCAGTCTCCTGATCTAGGGTTCTCACTAGGGTCCTCTGGCTCTGCTTGTACATGTCCTGAAGCTACTGAGAGCTGCAGTTGCTACTCGGGATGCACTTAGCAGCGTTCTTCTACCGGCCAAGAAGAAGCGGCACGCCCACCACTAGAGACTCGCCTGTCACCAAAGTTACCCGTCACTGCTTGCTCTGAAGTCGGGTATTTTTTTTTGAGAGAATGAAGTCGGGGAATTAATGATTGGAAGTGCACTGGCGTTTGCAACAGTAGATTTATTTACTTGTGCGGTCATGATGGAGAAATGTATTGCGATCAGAAATATTATCCTGTTCGGAGTCAATGAATTTGTCCCAGAGTAAATTTCCCCCTGATTTCTTCGTAGGTATGTAATGCAACGCAAAAGAAGCCTGGAGCCTCAGAGTTTAGTTAAGATGTTTGGGGGGTTGTTAATGTAATAGGTAGACTATATAATCAAATTTTCCAAGTGATAAATACTAGTAGAATTGAAATCTCTCCCCCGAACTAAATTTTATTTGAAGTAAAATAAAATCTAGTAATTGCTAAAACTCTAAACAAAATCTTATTTGTATCTATCGATCGTTCGCGCCTCCACCGGCGACCAAGGGACATCACAAGCTAACGTGTTTGAGTTAAGCTGTAAATGAATTGTAAATGATACTCTTGTTACTGATTGGTGAATAGTAATTACATATATAGGTACAGAGGGAACCGACGCGCTGGTTCGGTGGGTTCGGGAGGGACAGGCCCCTTCCGAACAGGCCCTATTAACTGACGCGCTCCGTCATTAGCAGTTGCTAATGACGGGGTTAACTGACTAAGCTACGTATTACTCACGTACTTAACGCTAATTGATCATACACTAATTATTTCTAACAGTCTCTATATCCATTACTAGAGCGTTCTGCGCATCTGCTCTGAATGATGCTACCGGAATCTCAAGAAATGCCTCGTGGGATGCGGGCATGTAGGCTATAGACGGCAAAGCTTGTCGGTGTGTCGAATCACCGGCTAGTAGATTTGTATGCGCGTCACGGTCTGGATGGTAATGCAAGGGAAGACACGAGATTTATACTGGTTCGGGCTGAATGTCCCTACGTCCAGTTCGAGCGATTCGTGTTCTTGCACTCAGTTCGTAGTACGGGTTACAAACAGGCGAGAGATGGAAACGGGCTCCCAAGTCTCTATGTTCGTGCGCGGATGAATGCCAGTATGACTGTGTTCGTGGGTGTTGTTGAAATTGTCTCAGACCTGCTCGGGCCCTTTCCGCCCCTTTTATCCTTCAAGGAGGAAAAGAGGTTGGTTACAAACGAGAGAGAGAGAGAGATGGACGAGGAGTCGGGAGGCTAAATGTTCCCCACTCCTCGCCGTTGTGGCGTGGGGCCCCTGACTCCGACGGGGGATGTCTGTCCCCTGTTCCTCATCCTGTGCGGAGCGTGGAGTGGTCCCCATGCCATCCTGAGGGGGGGGGGGGTGACGTCGTTGTTGGGGAAAGTACGCTGATCCTGAGCGCATATCCATCCTTGGTCCTTTGGTTGCTGTGGTCGTTGTACTCTCTGGCGCCGCTCACTAGAGGAGTGGTTGGAGGGCTTCTCCCTGTGCCGCGGCTGCCAGAGCGACACTATTCAGGGCACATCCTGAACAGTCGCATTGCCTCATTCTGTATCCTGATGTGACCATTACTACCGTCCTTTTGACTGGGAGACGGCTCCCTCAGGGTAGGTTTGCGGTCTCGTCGGAGTACGGATGATTCGAGGCGCGGGCGAGGTCCCAACTTTCTCCGCAGAGGGTCGAGCGAGACGGAGTCCCTCGACCCCCTCCACGGAGGGTCGGGCGAGACGGAGCCCCCCGACCCCCTCCACGGAGGGTCGGGTGAGGCGGGCTTCCCTCGGCGGGATGTGCTCGCGGGCCGGCCTCCGCCCCCGGACCGTTGGGCCGTTCGTCGATGGCTCGTCGGCCGCCCGTGGGCCGTTCACGGGCCGCTCTGATATTCCCGATGGGCGAGCTTCTTGATCCCGGGGTCTAAGAGCATCCGTTCTATTCTCCCCCAATAGTAGCCCCCAACCCCCTCTCGGTTACATGGTAACGGCGAGGGGGTTTCGTTTTCCTTTTGGTCGACAGGAGCTAGCATTGGCAGATATTAACCGTTAGATGGCTTAAGTGGGTGCGCGCGAGCGTACCCACTGGGTGTAGCCCCCGAGCCCCTGAGTGAATTGGGGATTCGCTCAGGGGGTTCTGCTTTCGGTCCCGTGGGTTATCTCTTTGGCTTTGACCTGACAACACGGAACCCGTTTTCGGCACACTTGTGGGTGCGCGCGAGCGCACCCAGTGGGTGTAGCCCCCGAGCTTCTGGGTGGATCAGGGATTCGCTCAAAGGGTCCAGCGAACGGTCTGCTCCCCTCCTTGTTCAGCGGTCGCTCGAGTGTATCGCTTTTGCCTCGGCATGACTCGCGCTGGGTGATTGCGACAAGCCGGGCAGCCAGCCAGCTTGACCGGGCCCCTCTTTTTTTATGGCTTCGAAGCCCATCCTTTTCGCTCATCTGGCGTCGACGTACGGCTTTGTCGCCTCCGCTTGCTTCTGTTTCGCCCGTGGGAAATCGCCTGCCGGTTTCGCGCGGCTATAAAGAGGGCCTGGAGACAGCCGTTTTGATTCACCCGAGTTTCACCGTTCGCCATTCCTAAAGTTCTGTCAATGGCGGCGCCTTTCCCCTACGTGCGTCCTCCTGAGCGATCCCATTATTCTCTTAACCACTGATGCTAGAAGAATGCTTGCGAGCGGCGGGGGAAGCTTTGGAGGAGATGACGGTCCGCCTTTCGACCGTTGTCGTTCTTTGGAACCACTTGGCCGATGAAGGCACCCGGTATCCCCAAATCCCTCTGCTTCAGTGGTCTTCGTCGGAATACTCGAACTCCGACGATGGATGAAGCGAAGGGGGTGCTCCTCGCCGGTTTTCGGCACGACGAGGAAGCTCATGCAGTGGCGGCGGCGGTTAGGTCGCCCGCCATCATCTCCCGCCGCGCTTCCGTCGAGGAGAAGGGTGCAAGAAGAAAGCTTGCGACGAGGGCCGCCTTCTTTGCTTTGCTTCTTTTCCATCACCCTTCCCCAAGACGGGCAAAATTCACCGTCTTTGCGACGACAATGTTTTTGTAACTTGCGACGGCGTCGGGCTGGTTGTACTTCGTGTTTTATAAACGAGTCAGTGTTTTCCCTTTAACCTCGCTGTGTCATTTTTTAGGGGATCACGTGCTTCTTCGTGTTTGTACGCCGCTGAGTGAGGGTCGGGCATCACCGACCCTCGTCTCAGTTGTGACATCGCTTAGGATCGCTTGGGATGTCCGACCCCCGGGTCCCTGCTGGCCTTTTGGGACTCCGCCCCGGGGGTCGGCTCGTCTCCCCGCTGTCCTTGTCTCAAGCGCTTTTCTGCTCTGGGGTTCTAGACGACCGATTCGTCTGGTCAGGCCTTCCTGATCTGTCGGGATAATAAAACAGAACACGTTCTAACTTTAGTGGACGCGCGCGAGCGCACCCGGTGGGGCAACCCCCAAGGCTCGGGGCGAATCAGAGAACCGCATTTTTGCCGCCCTTACGGTGGTGACAAGGTTTTTGTGCTATGAACGGCCTTTGGCCGAGTGTATCTTGTAATCTTTATGAGGAATAAAGCGTTTTTCCGTTGGCTTGGGAAGCTATTCAGAGGGATATCGGGGCGAAGCCCCCTAGCCCCTCTTCCTCTTCGTTGTTCGGCACAAGGGTCGGGCATAGCCGACTCCTTCGGCCTGACATCAGGCGCGACCCCGTCAGCTCTCCTGCGGGTTTCGACCCCCACGGCTCCATCTGCCTTTGAGGGGGCGGTGGAGAGGGGTCGGCCCGTCTTTGCATCGACTCCCTCCGCGCCCCCCCTTCATTAAGGGCGAGAGGGCTGGACACGGCCAGGCTCTTCCTCGTTGGTCGAGAGCCTAGTGCTCGGTGAGTTGTTAACGGGTCGGCCCGAGTGAGGGTCCGGCTCCCTTTTGCTAGGGACCCGAGATGGATCAGCTATTGACGACCCGCAAAGTTCCTGATGGTCGACCCGCTCATGTTACCGGAGTCATTTGCCCGACTCTAGCAGCTCAATGCCTCCCCTCGAGGGGAAGCTGCGGATCAATTCTGACTCAGGACTCGGACACGGGTCAAGATGCCCTCCGGCGTGCGGGCGCGCCTGGGTTCTGGCCGCTGAGGCCCATCTGCCTCCGTCCCTGGCTCATAGTTATTTCGGGCGGCTGCGAACCCTTAACTGGGCCAACCTTAGAACCCGTGGACTGGAAATGGGCTACGCGAGGCGCCATCGGCCCATTTCTCCGCTTACCTCCGGGGCTCTCCCGTCTTTTCCCCCGCGGGAGCGATTCTTGATGGGTAGCGCCTGTAGCGGCTCCATGGCCCGGCGTGGTGGGGACGTGGCGAGAGAAGGTGCGCGCGGCCATCATGATGATGACGGGCGCGAGAAACGAGGAGACGTTCGCCCTCCCCCTTTCACCCCTTTTTATCGGGATTAGATGGGAAACAATGCTCTCCCCTCCTACCATTGTTAGCGCAAGGCGAAAGGAAAGAACAGATACACACACACACACACACACACAGAGAGAGAGAGAGAGAGAGAGAGAGAGAGAGAGAGTCCATGCGCACACCTGATTCATCATTCATCGCGCCGCCGTCGCCGCCGAGCCCTCGAGCCTCCGCGCCCCTACGCCGTGACGCGAGATGGGAGAGTTGCAGCACTCAGACATGACCGTGGCCCACGCGGAGGGACTCGTGGCCAAGGGGCTGCTTTGCCCCTTGACCGCGTGGGGGCAGGAGTGGAAGCTCCCCCGCGACGAGAGGGTGCCGTCCCCGCCCGACGGCTACATCGTGTCGTTCGCCCACTTCCATGAACGGGGGTTCGGCACACCTCCCCACGACTTCTTCCGCGGCCTGCTGCATCACTACCAGAGTGAAGTGCAGCACCTCAATCCTAATGGGATTCAGCACATTGCGGCGTTCATCGCCCTTTGTGAGGGATTCCTCGGAATCGCTCCACACTTCGATCTCTGGACGTATTTCTTCCAGGTGGAGATTGCCAAGGTCAGGGTACCCAACTCGAATCTGGTGAGGTGGGTGGTGCCCGCGATGGGCAGCGCCTCCATCTGCCTCCGTTAGGGGTTGAGGGCCCGTCAGTACATGGATCTGGTGCTCACTAGGAGCAAGCGGGACTGGCACTCCACCTGATTCTACATCAAGAAGTACCGGGAAGCCCCCCTACCGGAGTTCTCGGGTCGGATCATCGAGGAGCCGCCTCTGGTGTGGAGGTACGGGCCACCCAAGAAGAACAAGAAGAGGCTCCCAGCGATCCTTGATGCGTTCGCGCATCTGAAGGGACGCGGACTCACTGGGATCGTTGTGATAGGCGCCTATCACCAGAAGCGTGTTGCGTCGCTGATGGCGCGGAGCATCCCCATGTGTGCGATGGATCCCCTCCTGGCGTACCCGGGGATCATGTCGCTGCCGGGGAGATCAGCTTCTTAGAGGTCGGGCAACGTGTCCTTGAGGCGATCGAAGCCAAGGCAGTGGAATACCTAGTCCCGAGTCATCCGGTGATGCTTCCGGACTCCCGGGCCGACCCATTGGTAAGCGTCCTCTCCCTTTGTTCGTTAATTCCGCCGCTTGCGCCTCTCCTTCCTTCCACCTGATCCTTTAGAGGTTGCGTCTCGCAGGACGGGTACGACCCCTTAATGGCCAGCCTGGCGCCTCTACCGGAGGACGCGGACCAGAGGAGGATCAACCGGCTCCATGCCGAGGAGTACAAGAAGAGAAAAGACGAGCGGGCAAAAAGGAAGAAAGAATGGTAGGAGAGGAGGCGCGATCGTGCGAGGCGCCGCAAGGCCGGGGAGGTCATGTCTAGCGACAGTGACTTCGTGAGCACCGAGGAGGAGGAGGACGATGACGATGATGGCGGCTTGGACAACGAGGGGGATGCGTCGTAGAACACCTTCCTGGCCGAAGACGAGGAGGGGGAAGAGGCACCGCCATCCCCATCCGAGGTGGCGGCATCCGACCCCTCACCCCCCAGCGTGCGGGGGGAAAGGTCCGGAAACGTGGAGCTGCCCGACTCCCGCCCCTCCGAGTCGCAAGGAGGAAAAGACGGGAGCATGGGGCCGGTGGCATCGGTGACTGCGCTCACCCCGCAGACCCCCACTGCGCGGGGAAGCGGGGTAGAGGGTGCGATGGCAACGACAACGGGACCTCCTCGGTGGTGGGGTCCTCCAAGAGGCGTGCCGGGGCTTCAGAGCCGGGGGCGGGTGGTCCGGCACTCAAGCGCTCAAGAATGACGTCGACCCGGTGCGTAACTTGATTTCTCTTCTCTTTTTCTTGGCGTCCTCCTGCTTCCCTTACTGAGCTAGCGTTGTCGCCTTCCGCATCAGCCCCCGTAGGACCGTTGGCTTATTGTCGCTCGCCCCAAGAAGGCTCTTGCTAAGAAAGGGGCCGCGCTGGGGAAGGCCGCGACGGGAGAGTCGGCCCCGCCCCCGCCTGCACCCTCCGTCGTGGAAGGAGCGCGGACCTTCGAGGTAACGCCAATGGAGCAGAGGGGTGACGCGGTCGCCCCTCCGCAAGGGGTGGCTACCATCGACCCGGAGCCCCCGACACTGGCGGTGACCGCAGCGGCGGACCAGTCGGTCGAGGAGATGTCACAGGACCGGGCCGCCACGTCGGACTCGCCGGCGCCGACCACCGATGCGAGGATTGACGTCCCGTCCCAGATCGATGCTGCGATGAGTCAGGGCACGGGGAAGTGGGGGGTTAGAGATGAGATCATCCTCCCTCCCCGGGCGGTTGCGCCAATGGTGGAGGTGCCCTCTTCCTCGGAGGTGGCGGTGCTCCCGTCGACGAGCCGATCCAGGGAGCTATCACCCTCCCTCGCTCGACACGGCGGTTGGGAGGCGGCGGCGCCTTGACGGACGTCCTCCCTGCAATGAGCAACGCGCTGGTGGACGCCGAGTGGGGGGATCTTAGGAGTGGCATTGCCTCCACGCTGACTGCCCTGCGCGATGTCGTCGCCCCCCTATGCGAGGTATGGCACCCTTGTCTCCCGTGTTTCGTCCAATCCTGCTAGCCGCGGCCGGCGGGTCTTTTCATTTCTGACCCAAATCTCGTAGGCTCTTGAACTACGGCATCAGACTCGGTATGCCGCGAACGCCCGTGAACGGGAGGTCCTTGCGGAGGAGCTTGACATGGCGCGCCGTGAACTCGAACAGCTCCGGAAGGAGCGTGACGAGTTGCGCAGCGAGCGAGACGCCGCGCTCAAGTCTTTCGAGGATGCCGCGTCGAAAGCGCGACCGGCGCAATCGGATCTTCAAGGTAAGGTGTCTTGACCGTCAGCAATCAAGTATCTATGGGATAGGGGTCGGGATTGTCTGACCCCCTATCTCCCGTAGGTGCCTAGAAAGAAATAGCTGCTCTCCGCGAGGAGCTGACCGGGAGAAACATCCTGAAAGAGAAGGCTGAAGCATCCGAGGCGGCCCTAACCCAAAGTCTTGGTAATGCACGCTCGACGATCAGCAACCTAAACACCACGGTGGCATCGATACGCGATTGGGAGATTGGTAAGTGTCATCGCCCTCTCGCCTTCCTTTTATTGTCTCGGCGACTGGTTTTGCCGATGTGTTTTTGTTTTTGCGGTGCAGCCATCAGTGCTCAACTTAAGGATGAGGAGTCCAAGTCGCAGCGGCTGTCGACTGAGCTAGCCGTGGTGAAGGGGCTTCTCGAGCAGAAGGAGGGAGCTGACTAGCATGCAGATGGCCGCGAGGATGGTGCTGGAAGACCTTGGCGGGTCGACATCCACGGAGGATGACATGCTTATCTCCCAGTTGGTTCACTTCGCGGAGGGGGCTTAAAGTGCGGTGACCTAAGCGCTGCAGCTCAGTGTCCGTCGTGCGTTCGCGGTCGCCCGCTCCCACTACGAAGACATCGACCTGCCCAAGCTGAGCCAAGGGATGGTGAGTGGGTACGAGGAGGAAGAGCTGGAGCGGATTGAAGACGATGTCGCTCCCCTCGCGCACGCCTTAGTTGAAAAGATGGAGGACGAGGTCGTCCTCAAAAAATGAACTTTTGTTTAATATTCTATTTTAGTTTTATTTTGAACTCACCAGGGAGATGTAATAATTTAACTTGCTTTTTGTTTACAAACAATTCCGCCCCGCTGCGAGTTGGGTCAGTTAGTTAAAGCATCCTTTCCTATCGCCAAAAATGAATAGAAGAAGTACGGTTTGAAAGAAAAGGTCCTTGGGTGCGTGAGTGAGTGAGTGCCCTTGCTGCCGGAGCTCTGGCGGTTCGCGGTCCGACTCGCAAACGCCAAGTGTTCTCCGAGTATAGCCCCCGAATGAGCCCCGGCCCCACGCTGTGGTGGGGGTCGGGGTTACTCCTGAATTGTAAACGGATTGACAAAGAAACTCTCTTAGCAGAGCGGGTTCCCTTTATTGAAACTAGAAGTTTGCATAATTTGCTCAAACTAAGGGTAGAAGCGATGTAGCTGTTCGATGTTCCATGCGTTGGGGAAGACTTCGCCATCCTTAGTTTGGAGCTTGCAGGTTCCGGGTCGGGGCACCTCCGCGATGACGTAGGACCCTTCCTAGGGGGGTGAAAGCTTGTGGCGATCCTTGTTGCTCTGTATGCGCCGGAGCACCAAGTCTCCAACGCGGAACGCACGACCCTGCACTCGGCTGTGATGATATCTTCGAAGAGCCTACTGGTACTTGGCCGACCGCAAGAGGGCGACATCGCGCATCTCGTCGAGCTGATCCATGGCGTCCTCGAGGGCTGCCTCTGCCCTTTGCTCGTTGTAGGCCCTGACCCTTGGTGAGCCGTAGTCCAAGTCGGTTGGGAGGATTGCCTCCAAACCGTAGACCATGAAGAATGGGGTAAAACCTATGGCATGTCTTGGAGTCGTCCTTAAGCTCCACAGGGTGGCTGGGAGCTCCACGAGTCATCGCCCTGCAAACTTCCTGAGGCGACTGTAGATTCGAGGTTTTAGTCCTTGGAGGATCATGCCGTTGGCGCGCTCGACCTGCACGTTCGTGCGGGGGTGCGCCACGGCGGCCCAATCCACCCGTATGTGGTGGTCGTCGCAAAACTCTAGGAACTCCTTCCCGGTGAACTGCGTGCCATTATCGGTTATGATGGAGTTGGGGACTCCGAACCAATGGATGATATCCTGGAAGAAAGCCGTGGCTTGGGTCGACTTGATGGTAGCGATTGGCCGAGCCTCGATCCACTTGGTAAACTTGTCTACGGTGACAAGGAGGTGCGTGAAGCCCCCAGGCGCTTTCTTGAGAGGTCCTACCAGTTCGAGTCTCCAGACTGCGAAAGGCCATGTGATGGGGATAGTCTGTAGCGCCTGAGCCGGCAAATGGGTTTGCCGAGCATAGTATTGACACCCTTCGTAGGTGCGCACAATTTGCTTGGCGTCGGCTGCCGCCGTGGGCCAATAGAACCCTTGCCGGAAGGCGTTCCCGACCGAGGCCCCGTGCGTGTCGCGGTTGCGTCGGGGTCGGCCGCTGCGAGGGGTTGCGGTTGAGCCCCCGCGTCAGCCGTGGGGGCAGCAGGCCCGGCCTATTCTGCTTCGACATCACGGATCGAAGGTTTTCGCTAGTCGCTGGCGAGGATCCCGTGGGGTATGGGTTGAAGTTGTGATGCCATCTTGGCAAGCGTGTCCGCGGCCTCGTTCAGCCTCCAGGGGATGTGAGTGATCTCGAGTCCGTCAAACTTTTCCTCCAGCTCGCGCACCGCTTGGCAGTACACGACCATCTTAGGGTTGATGCAACTCGACTCCTTCATCACCTGATCGACGACGAGGCGGGAGTCGCCCTTGACTTCGAGGCGACGAAAAAGTGCCCGTTGATGAGAGCTTTGTACTCCGCCACGTTATTAGACGCAGGAAAGTGCACGCGGATGGCGTATTGCATGCGCACGCCGTGGGGGGACACGAAAACGATGCCAAGACTGGCGCCTTCCTTCATCAACGAGCCGTCGAAGAACATTGTCCAGTACTCCCCATCGACGGGAGCCGGTGGGAGCTGCGTCTCCGTCCACTCGGCAACAAAGTCCGCTAGCGCTTGTGAATTGATGGCGGTGCTTGGCGCGTAAGTGATCCCCTGTCCCATGAGCTCGAGGGCCCACTTCTCTATTCTCCCTGTTGCGTCGGGGTTCCGAACCACCTCGCCGAGGGGAAAAGATGTGACCACTGTCACGGGGTGAGACTCAAAGTAGTGACGCAACTTCCTCTTGGCGATGAGCACTGCATACAAGAGCTTCTGGATTTGGGGGTAGCGCGTCTTGGCGTCGGCCAGGATTTTGCAGACGAAATAAATGGGGCTCCGGACCTTAAGGATGTGGCCCTCTTCTTCTCTTTCTACGATCAATGCGGCGCTGACCACCTGGGTGGTCACCGCAATGTAGAGTAAGAGAGGTTCGCCATCGGTCGGAGGGACCAGGATCGGTGCCAGGGTCAGGAGCGCCCTTAGCCTATCAAGAGCCTCTTAAGCCTCGTCAGTCTAGGTGAAGCGCTCGCTCATTCGCAGAAGTTTATTGTGACATCCCGGCCCAAGGCTTAATAGGACTAATATGATACTCATACCAACAAGTTGCAACTTCTTTTTCGGAAGCCAATCCTGAAAGAAATCTAAGGTAAAGCGTGCTTGGCCTGGAGCAATTTCGGGATGGGTGACCGACCGGGAAATTCTTCTCGGATGCGCACGAGTGAGGATAAAGTGCGCAGAAAAGACTTGTATTGGTCTGTGAGGGCAACATATGTAAGCGGGCCCCGGCCTCGGGGAGGCGGGACGTTACATTTATACATAGGCAGGCCCCGCTGCCCGAGTCGGAAGACGAAGCGGCTGAGTGCTGTGAGGCATCCCGTAACCCACTGAATCCCCTTGACACTTTGGATCGGTCCCATTTTTGCGATGGCTTCGATCTTTTCAGGATTTGCCTCAATCCCTCGCTGGGAGATGATGAACCCCAGAAGCATACCTCGCAGAACCCCGAAAACGCATTTCTCGGGGTTGAGTTTGACGCCGTTGGCCCGGAGTCGGGCGAACGTTTATTCGAGGTCTGTGACGAGTTGGTCGGCCTACTTAGTCTTTACTACGATGTCATCGATGTAAGCCTTGACGGTTCGCCCAATGAGCTCTCTGAAACATTTGATCATGCAGCGCTGGTAGGTCGCACTGGCATTTTTCAAACCGAACGACATGGTCATGTAACAGTATGATCCAAACGGAAAGATGAAGGATGTCGCGAGCTGGTCGGACTCTCTCATCGCGATCTGATGATACGCGGAGTAAGCATCAAGAAAGGAAAGGGTTTCACACCCGGATGTGGAGTCGACTGTTTGGTCTATGCGTGGCAAAGGAAAGGGATCCTTTGGGCATGCTTTGTTGAGACTCGTGTAGTCAAAGCACATTCTCCATTTCCCACTCCTTTTTCGCACAAGAACGGGATTGGCATGCCAATCAGGGTGAAATACTTCCTTAATGAAACCTGCATCTAAGAGCCTTGCGATCTCCTCCGCTATGGTCCCGCACTTCTCCTCGTCGAAGTGGCGTAGGCGTTGTTTGACCGGGCGCGACCCAGGTTTGATGATGAGGGCGTGCTCGGCGACCTCCCTCGGAATGCCTGGCATGTCCGAAGGCTTCCTCGCGAAGATGTCCTTGTTGGCGCGTAGGAAGTCGATGAGCGCGCTTTCCCATTTGGGGGTCAGCGTCATGCCGACCCTCACCTTCTTTTCTCCCGACGCCTGGGGGTGGATGAGGACTTCCTTGACGCCCTCCGCGGGCTCAACAGATCCGGTGGTGCACTTCGAGTCGAGGGTTCCCTCGGGGGTCTCCGCTCTGATGAGGGCGAGTTCCTGGGAGGCGACGACGGCTGAGGCGAGCTCGCAGCTGTCCACCTCGCACTGATAGGCGCGCTGGAAAGTCCACTCTACGGTGATGATTCCGTTCAGGCCGGCATTTTCAGCTTCAAGTAGGTGTAGTTGGGGACGGCTATGTACTTCATGTAACATGGCCGACCCAGGATGGCGTGGTAGGTTCCTTTGAATCCCACCACCTCGAAAGTGAGGGTCTCCTTCCGGTAGTTGGCCGGATCCCCAAAAGCGACCAGCAGATCGTTGCTCCTGAGAGGGACCGCCTGCTTTCCTAGCACGACGCCATGGAAGGGAGCCCCCGAGGGTCGGAGGCGAGAGCGATCGATGCCCATGGCGTCATGGGTATCCACGTACAGGATGTTTAGGCCGCTACCCCCGTCCATGGGTACCTTGGTCAGTCGCTTGGTGCCGATGATTGGTCGACAACCAGTGGGTATCTCCCCGGCTGCGGGATGTGATCAAGGTGATCGGCGCGGTTGACAGTGACCGCGGACTCCGACCACCGCAGATAGGTGGGTGCTGCGGGTTCGGCCGCAAATACCTCCCGTCGTGCAACCTTCCGCTTGCGTTTCGAATCGCAAGCAGTCGGTCCCCCAAAAATGAGGAGACACCCATCCTCATCGGGGAAACCATCCTGCTTCTCCTCAGCGTCGCCGTCTGCCGGCTTGGCCTCCTTCTTCCTTTGCCCCCCCCCCCCTTTTGAGTGGCGCTCGTCAGCCACTTCTTCATCAAGCCGCAATCCTTGTAGAGGTGATTGACGGGGTAGGCATGGTTTGGGCAGGGCTTCTCGAGCAGCTTCTCGAAGTAGTCGGGAGTGTCACCCGCCGCTTTCTTGCCGGCCTTGTGGTCGGTGGCGGCCACGAGGCTACCCCCGCCACCCTTCTTGTTCTTCTTGCCCTTTTTGCCGGGTTGGTTCGGGCCGCCCTCGCCAACTGCCTCGTCCCGCTTGGCCTTGCCCTGGTCGCAGTTGAAAATCGCCCCAACGGCCTCCTCGCCGGAGGCATGATCAGTGGCGATGTCGAGAAGCTCCTTGGTGGTGTGCGGGCAATTGCGGCCCAGCTTATGAACAAGGGACTCGCAAGAGCTCCCGGTCAGGAAGGCTCCGATGACATCGGCGTCGGCTGCGTTGGGAACGGCATTGCACTCCTTGGAGAAGCGCCGGATGTACTCATGGAGGGACTCGTCCGGCTTCTTCTGGCAATTCTTGAGGTCCCAAGGGTTCCCTGGGCGCTCGTATGTGCCCTGGAAGGTTCCCACGAAGATCTCTTTTAAGTCAGTCCAGCTGTGGATCAGGTTGGGCAGAAGGTACAATGGGAAGTTGCGGATGATGAAGTTGTCCTCGCGCGCGCCCTGGGATCGGCAAGCGAAACGATAATCGTCGAGCCAGAGCTGAGGGTTCGTATCCCCGCCATACTTAATGATGTTCGTCGGGGGACGGAAACGCTCGGGAACCCGAGCGTTGTGGATTGCCGCGCTAAGAACCAAAGGCCCGGGAGGGTCGGGACTCACGCTCCGGTCCTCTCCGCTGTCGTAGCGCCTGCCGCGGCGCGGGCGGTAAACTCGGTTGGACGAGACGGTTCATCGTTGTGCCCTCGTCGCCGGGCGTTGATGGTGTGGCGAGTGTCGCGCTCCTCTCCTACCCACTACCGAACGGGGGTGACTGCTTGTCCCTCGTCGCGATGATGAGGGGACAGGCAGCGCGAGGCGGGGCGCGGGGAGCGACCGCGTCGTGCATTCGGGCGCGGCACGGAGTGCACCGAGACCTCTCGTAACCCGGGCGCCGCGGGGGCATGGCGCCCACCCTGTGGCGCTTGTCGTCGGAGACTGGAGTTTTCAGTTTGTTGTATCGCTGCGAGCTCCAGGTGCCGGCACATCTTCCCGCGGGCGCGCTGCTTCTCGGGCGTGACGGCGGCGGGCAGTGCCTCGAGCAGGGCGGCCGTTGCTGCCACGTTTGGCTGGCCCCCAAGTACGGTGCAGGTCCGGCTGCATCCTGCACTATCCTGCAATTTACCTTGGCGGTGTGAGCTCGTGCCGGCCCGCCATCAGCGCGGCGAGCGATCTCATGCGCCACCTCCTCGTGCTCCTGCTCGAGTTGGAGTTGGGCCTCCTCGAGCTCCTTCTGGCGCGCGCAAAGCTGATCGAAGTGCTGTTGCCGACGCTCTACCTCTCCCTATCCCCCCGGAGGCGCGTCCTGCAGGGGAGCAGGTGGGACGGCGTTGGGCTCGTCGTTGACGTCATCGACGTGCTCTTCCGGGGTGTTGGCCATGTTGCACTCCCGGGAGGGATGGTGGCTCCCCTCGTGGGAGTCTATGCTGGGGCCAAGGGTTGACCCTCGCGCGTAAAGGTCATCCCCCGGGTCGGAGAGATCGTCAGCCATCTCGCTGAGCTCGTTGCTCGTAGAGAGAGAGGCGAGGCGAGGTTTCAGAAACCGGTCCGCACGGCCTACTACATTCAAGAGGCCGATAGGAAAGCGGTTTGCCAATGCTGAAGCCGCAGCCCCCTCCGTTGAGGGTGGAACAAGGGGTTCGCCCCCAAGAAGCTGTGATGTCACGTTGACGCAGGAGAAGTTGACGTCGGTGCGTGTCGCCGGGGGATCCAGACGCAACCTGAGGAGAGCCTCCGCGGCTTCCTCAAGGACGCGAGCGCGCTAGGGAGCAACTGGGAAGCCAATCGGCTCTAGTTGCCCGTCAATGGTGATGATGAAGTCCAGAGTCCCGAAACGCACGCGCGTCCCGGGAGCCCAGACTCCTGAAATGTTGGCCATCCGCAACCTGATGGTGATGCGCAAGGCCCCTACCTGGCGCGCCAACTGTCGGTGTATCGAATCACCGGCTAGTAGATTTGTATGCGCATCACGGCCCGGGTGGTAATGCAAGGGAAGACACGAGATTTATACTGGTTCGCGCTGAATGTCCCTACGTCCAGTTCGAGCGATTCGTGTTCTTTCACTCAGTTTGTAGTAGGGGTTACAAACAGGCGAGAGAGGAAAACGGGCTCCCAAGTCTCTAAGTTCGTGCGCGGATGAATGTTGGTATGACTGTGTTCGTGGGTGTGTTGTTGAAACTGTCCCAGAGTCCCCCTGCTCGAGCCCTTTCCGCCCCTTTTATCCTTCAAGGAGGGAAAGAGGTCGGTTACAAACGAGAGAGAGATAGACGAGGAGTCGGGAGGCTAAATGTTCCCCACTCCTCGTTATTTATTATGTATATAAATTAATTTTTATATTAAGACTATTTGTTCGTGATCCAAACATGACGATACATAACATTTATTTTTCTTTATTTCTCCTTTTCTCTTCCGTAATACTTATTTTTGTTATTTTTTCTTAATTTTACCTTTTAACTAACTTGTTACCTATGTTATAAAATTTATGTAAGGTGTGGACAAGTTGTGCAAAGTTATTTTATAATTTTTTATATACTTACTTGGTTAACACGTGTATATATGCTCATAAGAATATTTTTTTAAGAGGTAGATGTATTTGTACTTTATATACAATTATTCATATAATTTTTTTCGCAATGCCAAATTATTTATTCGCTTTATAGACTAAATTGTTCCGTAATATTGACACATTTGTTCGCAATATTTATTTTTTTATTTATTCTATATAATTAAATGTTCACATGTGTAATATTTTGTTCGTAGTACATTATTATTTGTTCATTATGTTTGACTTTTTGTCCGCAGAAAATAATCATTTGTTCGTGCTTTTAAAATATTTGTTCCTAGATTCTGAAATTAAATATTTAGTACTGAAAAATAGATTTAAATAATGTTGTGCAAACATAGGCAAGTGTGGTGACCTTGTCATCAGAAAAATAATGGTGCCATCCAAATTTTATTTAGATGCTTGGTTTGATAGTTATATTTTTTTTTTCATTCCAGATTTGCATGTATGTGGGTAAGATCAGCAAGTTTGTATACTCTGCATGCATGCACCGATTCCCTTTTGTTTAACGGAATTTTTATCCATCTCTCGGGTGTTTTTCTGCAATCTTTTCGCTTGGATTTCTATGACTACGATTCCTTTAAGATCTGTGCCGCAACTGTTGAATGAGTATGTTTTGTGTTTGTTGGGCCATGTTTATTTGATTTGTTGGCCCATTTATGTCATTGGCCCGTTAACTCTACTGCATCGTTGTGTTTTCTTCTCATATGACAGCGAGCGGGGATGAGAAGATTGCGTGTCAACGAATTGAGAAACTGCGGCACCGGCGAAGGTGCGGTTCCTCGTCTTCTTGCGCTTACAATTGGAGCTCCGGCAAGGCCGAGCCACGAGATTGGCTGGCGCTCGAGTCCAAGCCTCCAAGCTTAGCGGTAGGTGGCGCTGAAGTATTCGTCTATTGGGCGCTCCGATGAGGTGGAGTTGGGTTGGATGTGTCGAGCTCAAGTTTCAGATGATCGAGCGTTGGACCTTTGCACTGAACCAGACAGACGAATGTACCAAAAAGAGATTGTGGCTCTAAACCCCGGCAACGCCAATACGCCATGGTCCTACTCCCCAAGTTGTGATGGATTTGTGCTGGGGCCAACATGCTCTGCGGCAGCGGCACGCCGATGGCGTAAGCTGAGAAGAAACCAGGCTGCTCGCCGTGGAGAGTTTGTGTTTGTATGCACACGCAGTCAGGTTGTTTGAGAGACCAAGTTGAGACGAGCCTTGGTCTAATATGTGATAAGTGATTGACTAGATGATTTGGAGCTTTACCGGTTTAGTCGATATTTCATATATGCTTGATTGTGCTAATGGCTAACCGCAAGTGTTGTGTTGTGTGCGTTGAGTTGTGGTGTGTGTAAACATATATATCTTGTGTGGATGTATCTCTTGGCTCGTGATGTGCAGGCGTAGGATGCGATGTGGCGGTTGACGGCATGCGGTGAAGGTCAAGCGAAAGGTTCATGCCGATGGACCGAGGGTGGTGAAGGATGAACGCGAGTAGGCTTGGACCAAGGGACCCGAGGAGTCCGGACGGAGTCATGGGCGATCCACGTGGTGCACGGAAGAGCAAGAGTATATGACGGGATGGAGACGGCGTCGGTCGAGTCAGGAAGGATGGCGATGGCAAGTTCGAGTAGGCTGCCCGTGCGGCGGGAGTGCGAAAGACTTGAAAGCGTCGTGGCACTTGGCGGGAGGTCAAACACGCATTGCCATTGAGGGTTTGACCGGTTTGGCCTCGAAACCGGGATGAGTCGCGCCTTGCGGGGCGTGCAAGAGGGTTTGACCAGTTTGACCTCAAAACCGGGGTGAGTCGCGCCTTGCGGGGCGTGCGAGAGGATTTGACCGGTTTGGCCTCAAAACCAGGGACGCATCCGGTGCGCCCGAATGGCAGTGATGGAGGGCACGTGGCGCCATCACGAAGCTTGCATTAAGGTGAAGCAGAGTCGTGAAGGCGGCTTGTCCATCCGGTGGTCTGAAAAAAAAGTTGGCCAATTTTACCCTAAAGGGTATTTGGGTTGTGTGTTTGATGTAAGGGCATTTTGGTCATTTGTCAAATGTTTAGAGAGGTTGTGTGGGTAAGTCACGTCTTTTGCATATCTCATTTGGAGGTACTCTCATTTGTATTGTGAGAGCTATGTTAGAGAAAATGTGTGGACTTTTGATTTGATCTTTTTGCCATTTTAGTTTTATTTGTGTTTAAGATTTGCTCGTAACCGCACCTCGTGCAGTGATCAAAACATCAAATTCGTGTTCAGTGCTCCCGAGCGTTTTTCTTTTTCGGTATTTTCGGGTGAATTTGGCGAATTTTCGTTCGTCACGATTTCAGCCCGGATTCATGAAATTGATTGAGGGGTTTTGTTTCTACGATCGTGGTGAGCAACTTTGGTTCAATCCCCTCTCAAATCATTTGCGAAATCGACCCGGATTTTGAGTTTTTTTCAAGAACGTTTCTTGCTACGGTTTCCGGTTTTTCTTCTGATTCGCGATGAACTCTTGATCTTTTCGTGAGCTTCTTCTTGGATCTATTAGGTCTGGTAGTTGTGCATCTACGGTTTAAGTTTTGTTCAAATCCATGGAGTATTGAGGGAGTAATTTAAAATCAAAGCTTCGGACGTGTGCGTTTGTTCTCCCGTTTTTGTCTCTGTTCATTTGTTGCAGGCGTTCTTGATTCGATCGAGCGGAGGCAGACGAGGGAAGGCTGCTCCGGTCCTTGCGGCGCGCACGCGGACGCGCATCGCTAGGAGGAGCAAGCGGCCGGCGGCGCTGCACCAGCCAGCGAGCGGTGGAGGCACGCGACGGCGCCTGGCGGCGTTCGCACCAGTGCTGAGGAGCCAGCGCACGCGGCCAAGGGCACGCTGCGCTCGGCAGCCAGCCAGCCAGGCGGGCGGGCGGAGCAGGCCGCGCACGGCCTGCAGGCCAGCTCGGGCACGCGGCCCAGCTTGGGGCGTGCGCTGCCAAGGTGGTGGCCTGGCGTGGCAGGCAGCCCAGCCAGCTCGGCCCACGCGTGGGAGGCGAGAGCAGCAGGGCCAGGAGCCGGCGAGCAGCACTAGGCTTCCAGCAGGCTGGCGGAGTGCTTGCAGCCCACGAGAAAGGATCATCCACTAGCAAATCAGTGAGCTCTCTTTGGCTTGTTTCTTATTTCGGGCACTCATGAATTAATCCATGCTCCACTGTTTAGATAAAGTGATGATTAGTTTTGGCTCATACTAATGCCTCGTGATAATCTGCATGCTTAGTTAAGTTCTTTGTTCTTGCTAATCATTATTGTGACTGAGGTTATTAGTTCTAGTCCTTTTGGAAAAGATTTTTGGCACTTTGGTAAATCGTTGCTTCCGCTTTGTGTTGTGCCTTGCTCAAGTAGATTGCTTTCCGTTTTGCGTCGTGCTTTTCTTACCGTTCCTAAGGTGAACGTGTCACTAGTTGACTCGTGCCATCTTGACGGTGTGTTGTGGAGTGGCAACCGGGACATAGGCCTTGTTCTCGGATCCGCGAGAATTTTTAAAGGTTTTAAAGGCTCCCATTCACTCCTCCCCTCTCTGGTCGCCCATTTCGGTCCTTCATTGTTGGAAGTGGTGCCATGATACCCGATCCATTTGCAATGATCTCATGTTTCATTTTACCAGTTTAGTATTCAGTCTTGAATCTAATGTTTGTACGGTTGTACGGTTGTGTTCAGTCTATAATGTTTTTAAGTTAGCAGTTTTTGGCAAAGAGATTCTCATGATTCAGTTTTCAGTCTATGCTATCTTAATTTCATTATTCAGTATATTCAACACTATAACTGTTTGGCAGTGATGTGTTTTTTAGGTGCAATACCCAAGTGGAAGAATGTGTCATGTGTGTTCTTTGTTAAGTATTGTGCATCTCTACTGTGTGCCCGTTGTTCAGTAGCTGCTCATTCCTATATGTAATTTTGTTTATCTTTGTGTGCTTCTATGTTGTCGGTTCTAGCTAGCTGCTATCCATCTCCAATTCCTCCGCATACCTTCTCTATGATTCTACCCTCCCTTGCTACCTTTTCTCTTTGTGTTTCCAGTGCTACTTCTTTTAGATCGACACCCAAATAGCTTCATGACTTAGCTGCTCGATCAGTGCATTCATAACCTATCGGCTACATGAATTACCGGTTAGATCTTCTCAGTTAACCTATCATCTACAAGGAGATCTCCAGGTACAAGAGGCAATACCTGTTGCTAGTGGTGGAATAAATGAGTGATTTATGTCTTCATTCTCACTTAGTTTTCTATTATTTTCTTATTTTGTGTATTTGAGTGATAATAGTGGTTGTATCAATCACTTTTTATGTTTGTTATATTGGTGATGTGTCAAGATTTTGTTGGTTTAAAAAGTGATTGATGTATAAACACAAAATCACCCGAATGACAAGTAGCAATTCCCTTTGTTTAATTGGTAACTGGTGTAATAGTGGGCCGGCCCAAAATAATATTAGAGCGGGAACTGTATCCTTCAGGTAATGATTTTCGAACCATCGCCCGTCCCGAACTCCCTCCTGATCCGTCAGGGAGCAACTGGGCCAAAAATCTGTCCTGCAAGGCCCACTAGTTGCCGTTATTCACGGTCCCGTGATGGGCTTTCCCTTAGGATGCGCAAGAGGGCCGGTTACGGGCCCAAATTAGCTGAAAGCCTGCTATGGCCCATTTTGCCTACTTTTTGCTTTTGCGTGACAAAACGATCAAAGGGCTGCTTACTAGTACTCTGCTTGTGGAAAACGACAAGTTTCTTAACTAGCCATTCAATGCCGGGCTGTCTGTACCCAAGGGGCAAATTTCCCTTCGTCGCTTCATATTCTACTCTGGCCGATCGAATTCCAGGGCCATTGCTGGATCACTTATTTATGGATCACACTAGCAAGTAGCACTAGAAGAGCCGAAACACCCACTTATGACTTACTGGTTCACCACCACCACCATGGCTACCAACGAAGAGCCAACCATCGAGGTGAAGCTGTTTGTCGACAAGGACAAGAGGAAGGTGCTGTTTGCAGAGTCCGACAAGGAGTTCGTCGACGTGCTCTTCAGCTTCCTCGCCATGCCCCTCGGCACCATCGTTCGCCTTCTGGGCAAGCAGTCTCAGATGGGCTGCCTTGACGAGGTGTACAAGAGCGCGGAGGATTCGGACTTCTTCCAGACCCAAGGCCTGCAAGGCGATGCTTCTGAAACCGCTCAACGCTGCCTCCAGCCATGTCGACTACTGAAGATCAACGTCGATGACACCAAGCCGAGAGCTGTTTATGTCTGCAAAGACAGGAGTTGCTGCGCTCACGGCGATTGCGCGTTTAGCTCGTTTCCTGCCGCTGTCTGCAGGTGCGGCAAAGCCATGCAGTACGCTGGGGACGCGCTGGAGGATGATGACGACCTCGCTCTCACTGGAGGGGCCCGTGAGGCAGGAGTTTTTGTCAAAGGCCTATTGAAGTTCATCATCACTGATGATCTCATGGTTGCCCCTGCTTCGACGTCTCTGATGCTCTCTCTTTTCCAAAAATTTGGAGTGCGTGATCCAGAAACTATTGAGGAGACGATTCTCCAGCTCAGTTCAGAAAAGGTTTGCTATTTCTCGAAGTTCCAGAACTGCGATTTTCCCTTTATGTTGAGTAAAATTAATGTGGAATTTGTATGCGTTATGCTAAATGCTAATCGGATTATTTACTTATTACAGATAATAAGCTTGATCAAGAGATCACTGATGTCCAAGCAGCCATTAACTGGGCTCTATTTCGATGATACAATCACGTATGATGATGCAGACCTATATGTGCTCCCTGAACAACAAAACGATGGCGATCAGAAGCTAAACATTGCGAAGATAAAGGTTCTTCAGACGAAAAACAACTCCCTTTTGTATGTTGAAGGCGATGGAGAGTTTATAGATCTTCTCTTTGGCTTACTGAGCATTCCACTACGATCCATAATAAAGGCATTTGGTCAGTGGCCACCAAATGGGTGCGTTGATAACCTTTGGAAGAGCATAGATGGAAGTGGTGAAGGAAGCGTGAGACCAGAATGCCACAGCCTGCTGTTATCCCAAAGACCGCACCCTTTGGCTCTAGCGCTGCTAAGGTGCTAGAAGTTGACGCATTGGATCCAACTTTAGATGTCAACTGCTGCTTCAAGTGCTTAAAGACTTGGGGTTTTGCTAACATCGGCCGATGTCGTCAGCAATACTATTGCGGGGAAATGGTAAAAACCACTAAGCTTTGTGAGTTGAATCCGAAAGCACCGAAAGGTGGAAACGGAAACGGCGAAACCTATGTGAAGGGGGGTCATATGAAATTCATGGTGACCGATGACCTGCATGTTCTTCCACTCACCTTATCAACCACTCTACAAGTTCTTTGCGATGCAAATGTTCAGACCGAGGAGCTTGAAGAGAGAGAAATCGTTCTGACGAAATTCCAGGTTTCTATTTTTGAATCTGGCAATATATATAGTAGTGATAGTATGACAAGACTTGCAATTATTAGTTTATTTTTTTATTTAAAATGAAACTAACACTGCCTGGTTACTATGGGTTGTCTGAAATATGTACAGGTTATGGAGATACAGAGAGCTGCCTTGATGGGTCGCGCCGCTCTGAGCACTGTGCTTCTGCCTCCCAACAGACCCAAGAAGAAGAGGAAGGCAGAAACCTGAATCACCTCAGCTGTGGTGGCTCAGCCGTTCAGACGAACTAGTAGCACTCACTGCTTTGTTCCCAAGATTGACTGTTTTTTCTGTCATTTTGTACTTAGAGAATAACCCGAGATATTGTGATAATGTTAACTATAATCACCGTTTTTAAATCTGTAGGCTGTCAGATTGACAAGATTTTCGCAAAAATCTGTTTTATAATTGATTACCAAAGTGTGTCTTTCCGTTCCTCAGTGCTGTGCTGTTAGCCTTACTATTTACAAATATACTACCTCTAGTAGTAGTCAAGAAAACCTTGGCGTTCAGACATGGAGCAGTAATAGAAAAAAAAACTGTTTTGCTAGTCTGACATGTCATATTTTAGTGACAGGAAGTAGTAATACTAATATGTATTATAGTTTTGCCAAACAAAATACTCTCTTCGTTTGAAATTAGTAGCGTACTAGCGTATTTCATTTGTTATGACAAGCCTTTCACTAATAACTGTTAATATACTTCATATTTTCAACACAAAATTAATGTTATTATATTTGTTTTAAAAATAGTTATATTTATCATTTTGTGTCATATGAAAAAATTAAAATCCTCTCAAATCACGGGGCGGAGGACACAAGAAGTGAGCCCATCGCCGCATCAACAATTGGGCCGAGACCGACAAGCTCTTTGTGGGCCTTTTAACGTGCTTGTTAAACTTACAGCCCATTGTAGATTGCGGCCATTAAGCTTAAAGGAATTTTTTTTTAAAATGCGGTGATTACCGGGGGCTGTTGGGGTCACGCGTGACCCAGTGAATCAGTCACCCAAAGGTCAAAATTAAGTCAGGTTGGCCCAATATATCAGTTCATAGTAAATGTCAAAACAAATTGGAATATTTTTTTTGCTGGAACAATTTTCTTTTGTTGCTGGAACAATATTCCCGCAACAAAAAAAAAATTCTCCCAACAAAAAAATTTGTTCCGTCCTGTGTGATGGTTTGACTGTCAGTTACACATGTGACTCCTAACATTTGCCGTGATTACCCACTTTACGGAGTTAGTGGAAGAACCTTAAATATGATGTGGAAAATGAAAAGTTTTTGACATAATTAGGCCTTTAATTTCTAGGCTATTCGTGCTTCAGATTACACTATATACCTGATCAAATTCCAGAACCATTCAGCGAGGACAGCGTCACATATTTAAGGACAACATCACTGGAGAAACCATAGTTTATAGTACTAACAAAAAAAACAAATTTCCTCAACCATGGCGAAGATCGAGGAACCAACAATCGATGTCATGCTGTTTGTGGACAAGGAGAAGCGCATGGTGCTGTTCGCAGAGGCCGACAAGGACTTCATAGATGTCCTCTTCGGCTGGCTGACACTGTCTTTAGGCACCATTGTTCGCCTTCTGAACAAGCATTCTCAGATGAGATGTCTTGATCAGGTTTACAACAGTGTTGAGGATCTCAGCGCCGACTACTTCCAAACCAAGGCTTGCAAGGGGATGCTTCTTGCACCACTCAACGCCGCTTCCGGCCATTGCTGTCAACTCAAGATCAACATCGATGACACCAAGAAAGGTGCAGTTTATATGTAACACCCCCTTAGGTCTTAAACAGTATGCCACCAAAATAAATATAACAAGCCAACAAGGAAAATTTAGGCAGCAACTGCCCGGGATTTGGGTTCAAGCGGAAGCAACCACACATAGAAATATAATCATTTGCACGCTAACAAGATATAACGGCCTAAGAGCATATAAGCACCAGCACTATCCAGAAAAATAGCTAACATGATCCACATGCCTAGAGTTAGGTTTAACTAAAATCTAGCACTATTTATATTACAACACAATTAAACTAGACAATGGTGTGGAATTGTGACGTGAGCTGCTAATTCCCCACCCGTTCACGCAAAAGCCACTCAAGTACCTGGAAAGAGGGTGTGAGATGCGAGATCTCAGCAAGTAAACTGCTTTAACAAACTATTTAAACTATAAGTTCATTAAGCATCGATTTAAAGCTTTAATCATGGATACTCCAATGATGAACAATAGGAAATATCAAACCCAAGTATTATACATGCATATAGGATAAGATTACCACCAAGCCTTAGAAAAGTACCACTTCTACCAGTATCTCCCAAATCCATACTCCAAGGCATACATTTCATATTGAGAAAAAAAACCATAATACAAATGCAATGCAATACCATGTCTCCTGCCTTCATACCCAACAAGGTATGAAGCTGCATCGTTATGCCCAATAAACGATGTTGTACCGGTATAGTCGCGGCTCAAAGCGGCGACATAACTCGATATGCAAATGCAATGAATGTGTTGCAATGCATCGCCATATGGAGAAAAGATAAACCATATATATCACCATAACCGCCTCTCCTTGTAGAGAAAAACATCATTCCATTCCACCAACATAGCATCATCAAGCCATAACTAGAGAACATGGATATTCATATCGAGTCCATAGAACATATATAACAAATTAATTAAAGCATGGTCAAATGGATCATACTGTTTAGTTGTGGTTCTGGATTTTTAAGGGGTGGAGGTAGAATAAATAACAAGTTAAAGCAAGTAGCGACCACCGCTACTTTAACTTGCCTCCCAATGAAGGAGACAGCCGCTCTAGGTGTGATCCGAAGCGTTACCACCTGTTTTGACACAATAAGATCAGAACACACATTCACTTAACCCAAACATACAGTAGGTAAAATCTTTCTACAACCCAGACTATCAGACAAGCGACAACGTTGAACATTAACTAGACTAACCGCAGCATTGCTGCTTCACATTTTTTTATCTTTTAAATCACACATGGTATGACTGGAATCAAATACACCTTAGAAAGCCAAGGAAAGTACCTACAACTCTATATAGATCCTACATTTTTGACAAGGGACCAAGAGGGGTAAAACAGCACGTGAATGTGAAGTACAGAATCTGTCTGAAATTCCGGGCAGCAGCATACAAAAATCCATATCTCCCAAACCTGTTGGCCAAATATTCTCAAATTTTGACAGCAAGTACACCTTTGGGCAATCTAGAACTTTGGTATTATGGGTTTCCACGAATTCCATGGTTAAGATCGGCTAACACACGTCAGAACAGCTAGTGCCCAAACCTGGACATTGAGAAATAGCGCCCAAACAATATTCAATAACTGATGATATACTCCACCAAAATATGTGAAATTTTGACAGCAGCTAGATCCCATAAACCTCTACAACTTTTGTATTATTCACCTTTGGAGGAAAAATCATTTAGGTTGCCAAAACTACAAGGACAGCAGCACTGCCCGAGCTACAGAACAGCAGACTGCAGATCGACTTTCAAACCGTGTTTTCCCTACAAATCCACTAATTCCCATGACCAAGAACCATCTAAAAACATCAATTAGCAGGGATAACATGGATTCACCTCACCTTGGTTGCTCACCAAACCTAGGGCAGCAAGATAGGGATGGGAAGAGCAAGTCTACTCCGAAGATGCACCACATCTCGATCCTCTCCTCCTCCTCAATCCATTTTTCTCCTTTTCCCTTACTTATTGCTGTTGTGGAGGGGATCCGACAGAGGGGGAGGATGTTGTGGAGATGAAGAGAGACGTTCAGGGAGAGGAGCTCGAACTGGGAAGAATGGGTGGCGTTGGGGAGAGGGGCTCAGCCCCCCTAGGGTTTTAGTGGGAAGATGACCTGGGCCTCCAGGTTGGGCTGGTTGGATGGCCCTTGGCCGAATTTGGCTTGGGCCTCTCCTAAAGCTCTTTTTTTTCAAATTATTTTGGTATTACATTATCCCTACCTTTAAGGAATCCGCCCCCGAATTCATCTACTAAAATATATACCAACTTGAGATGTTAAAACCTACCACTCTCAAAGAGTTATGGGTACTTCTTGCGGATTTGGTCCTCGAGTTCCCACGTCGCTTCACGCTCTGTCTGATTAGTCCATAGAACCTTCACATATTTGATGATCCTCCTTCTCATGACTCGCTCAGATGAGTCCAAGATGCGTACTGGGTGACATTCCATGGTTAGATTTGGCTCCACAACAATTGGCTCCAAATCAATCTTGCGCTCCGGGTCCCTCAAATATTTCCTTAACATGGATACATGAAAGATATTGTGCACACCATTCAATGATTCTGGCAACTGCAAGCGATAAGCCAAACTGCCAACACGGGCTATGATGAGAAATGGGCCAATATACCTTGGGCTAAGCTTTCACATTGTACCAAACCTCACAACCCCTTTGGTTGGTGATACTTCAAGAAGAACCTGATCCCCCACTGCAAACTCTAGATCTCTCCTCCTAACATCAGCGTAGCATTTATGTCGACTCTGAGCAGTTAATAGATTTTGTCGTATCTCCCGTAACTTTTCAGATGTATCTCGAACCCAATCTGAACAAGTCAAAGACCTCTCACCCAAAGTTTCCCAACATATTGGAGAAATACACCTCCTGCCATACAAAGCCTCAAATGGGGCCATCTTTATACTAGCTTGATAGCTATTATTGTAAGCAAACTCTGCTAAGGATAGATGATCCTCCCAACTACCTTTCCATGAAAGAACACAAGCACAAAGCATATCCTCTAAGGTCTGAATAGTTCGCTCCGACTGACCATCCGTCCGAGGGTGAAAAGCAGTGCTAAGAGTCAAATTTGTGCCCAATGCACTATGCAAGCTCTGCCAAAATTTAGACACAAACTTGGGATCTCGATCAGAAACAATTGACTTTGGCACTCCATGAAGCCTTAGCACTTCCTTCATGTATAAAGGAACCAAATCTGATGCTGAACTAGTCGACTTCATTGGAATGAAATGTGCACACTTAGTGAGTCTATCAACTATAACCCATATAGCATCTTTCCCTCGAGGTGAGCGAGGTAACCCAACCACAAAGTCCATGGTGACATGTTCCCATTTCCACTCAGGGATCTCTAGAGGCTTCAATAAACCCGCAGGCTTTTTGTGCTCTACCTTAACTTGCTGGCAAACCCCACAAGATGCTACATATTTGGCAACATCGGCTTTCATCCTCTTCCACCAAAAACTTTTCTTTAAATCCCGATACATTTTGGTCTCACCGGGTGAACTGTGTAAGGAGTCCGATGTGCCTCCCTAAGGATATCCATTTTCATATCTGAATTCTGCGCTACACAAAGATGTCCTCTAAAGCGAATAGCTCCATGTTCATCTATGCTAAACTCTCGGGGTCTACCGTCCAAAATTCTCTTTCGAACCTCTTGGAGCAAACGATCATGTTATTGAGCCTCACGAACACGCTCAAGTATGGATGACTGAATGAGCATTTGAGTCTCTTGGCGTGCAATGCCCGCATAGCAAAGAGAAATCCCCAAGCGATCTAACTCTGCAATCAATGGCATTACTGTCTTGGGAACACCGGTCCTACTAAGTGCATTTGCCACCACATTTGCCTTTCCTGGATGGTACTGGATGGTGAGATCATAATCCTTAATCAACTCCAACCATCTCCTTTGCCTCAAGTTCAACTCTTTTTGTGTGAAAATATATTTGAGACTCTGATGATCAGTAAATATATCACATGACTCCCCATAAAGATAATGCCTCCAGATCTTTAAGGCAAAAACAACTGCATCCAACTCCAAATCATGTGTAGGGTAATTCTGCTCATGTTTCTTCAATTGCCTCGAGGCATAAACAATCAATCTACCTTCTTGGATAAGCACACAACCAAGACCAATACGAGAAGCATTTGTATACAAAGTGAAGCATTTACCACTCTTAGGTAAGGTCAATATAGGAGCATTCACCAACTTACTCTTCAGGGTTTGGAAACTAGCCTCACATTCATTAGTCCATATGAACGGAACACCCTTCTTAGTGAGATTATTCATTGCCTTTGCAATAATTGAGAAATCCCGCACAAAACGACGATAATAACCGGCAAGGCCAAGGAAGCTCCGAACCTCTGTTACATTCGTCGGCCTTTGCCATTCCACTACCGAGGCAACATTTTTAGGATCCACCTTAATACCATGCTGATTAATGACATGACCAAGAAAGCTCACTTCAGAAAGCCAAAAGGCACATTTCTTCAACTTTGCATAGAACTTGTTCTTTCAAAGTGCATCCAAGACAAGACTAAGATGAACCTCATGCTCTTCCTCCGACTTAGAGTAAACTAAGATATCATCGATGAATACCACAACAAAAACATCCAGGTACTCATGCAACATCCTATTCATTGCCTCCATAAAAACCGCAGGGACATTTGTTAGTCCAAAAGACATAACCACATACTCATAGTGCCCATACCTTGTATTAAAAGCCGTCTTCTCTATGTCCTCATCTTTAATCCAAAGTTGATGATAACCGGATTGCAAATCAATCTTAGAGAACACCTTTGCACCTCTCAACTGATTGAAAAAAGCATCAATGCGAGGCAAAGGATACTTTTCTTGATTGTCACTTGATTAAGTGCTCGATAGTCCACGCATAATCTTTTCGTTTTATCCTTTTTCTCCAAAAATAAAATAGGGGCAGCCCAAGGTGATGTGCTTGGACGAATAAACCCCTTAGCGAGGAGATCATCCAATTGCTTCTTTAACTCCACTTGTTCTACAGGAGCCATCTTATAAGGTGCCTTATAAATAGGTTGTGTACCCGGAATCAATTTGATCTCGAAAACTGGCTCCCTCTCTGGAGGCAAACCAGAAAGTTCATCTGGAAAAACATCAGGATAGCGGCACACCACAGGAATATCCTCTAAATGAATGGAAGCCTCATGATCATCAACCATAGCAAAAAGAATGCCAGACTTACGTGTCCACCAGTCAGGCAACAAATAACATAACAAAGAGAGTGTGTATTTCAATCCACTCCCCTGAAATACCACATCTCGACCTGACGACGCTTTTAGAGAGACGGTCTTCCAGAAACAAGATATAACTGCCTTATATTGAGAAAGCCAATCCATACCAAGAATCACATCAAACACCTCCAATGGAATAACTACTAGGTTAGCCACAAAATCCTCATCCGCAAGAGAAACAACACAACCAGGGCAGACCATCGAACTAGAAATAAGCCCTTTAGCCGAACTAACAACCACGGCTTCCCCAATCCTTTGCAGCTAGACCCGAACAAACCACAAAAGCCTCTGAGATAAATGAAAAGCTAGCCCCGGAATCGAAAATAGCATGAGCGTCAAAAGAATCAACTGAAATGATACTTGTCACCACTTCCCCATGGTCTTTGCTATCAGCTGAAGGCATAGCATATACCATCAGAACACCAGTCGAAGAAGAGGCACCCGCAGGAGGACCAGTCGGTGCAGAAACCCAAGGAGTCACAGGTGCTGAAGGAGTAGTGGCTTGGGGAAAACAGTACGCCCCAGCCTGAGGTGCAGGAGTAGGAGTCAGAGTAGTTGGAGGTGACAGTAAGTATTGTGAGGAAGGAGCAGGCAACTGCTGTTGTGAAGGCGACGCAGGCAAGTGAAGAGCAGGAGGCGTTGCCATCATCTGAACAATACCACTAAAAACTGAAGAAGAAATTGGCTCCCACCGAAGCTTGGCATCAGGATTCTTCCTACAAACCACACTCTTGTGGTCTTGATCACAAATAGAGCACCTGCCAGACCATCGACACTCTCTAAGGCGATGTGGATTACCGCACTTAAAGCACACCATCCCCATGCCAGGTTTGGGAACGGCACGGTACTGAGGAGTAGTTCCTCCTGAAGCACGGGACTGACCAGAAGTGCCTTGGTAAGGATGGTGACGCTGAAACTTTCCCTTCTTATGATTAGGACCCCCAGAATGGCCCCTTCTATCTCCCTGACCCCGAGACTGCTCACCACTTGAAGACTTCCGAATATCTACAATGTACAAGTGCTGCATCTCAACTCCTAAAGCTTGCTCTACCATAGAGCGAATATCTGTGGTAGGGAGGGCACCAACCACATGGCGGATCGCCGGTCTAAGGCCCTGGCGGAACTGTTTGGCTTTTTCTACCTCATCATTGGCCACATGTGGAACAAAGCGAACAATTTGGTTGAAACCGACCTCATACTCAGCCATTTTCTTATCTTGAACATAGTTGTTTAGATCAATCTTCATCTTGTCTAGGAAAGTCACAGGGTAAAACCTCCTCTCAAACTGTCTGACAAACTCAGCCCAAGACAAAGGACCATGCGTAGCTGTGCGAGAAGACCGTACACCCTTCCACCAAATCTGTGCCCCACCCTTCAGTAGTTGTGTGCCATAGCGAACACGGTCCTGAGTCAACACCTCAAACATCTCCATCTTGTCCTCAACATATGAAAGCCAATCAACAGCCTGGATTGGAGTGCCGGTTCCATCAAAACTATCCAACTTCATGCCTACCCACTCTTTCAATGAGACTCCACTCTTCGGACCATCCACAGCTGGTTTATCCTGATCAACTGTAGCACCAACAGCGGCAGTCGCCGCCACACCAGCACTAGTGGTGGCATGCGCAGCACCGGCACGAGAAGCTTGTCTCAATGTCCTCAGCTCTTTCTGCATCTCTCGCATCTTGGCTAGCAACTCAGCCTGACTATCGCCCTCTGTATGGGCATTTCTTTTCGAACGAGACTGGTTTTTCTTCTTAGGCGGCATAACTGCAGCCACCACAAGAGACAAAAAACATACAAGTCAACTCCAACATTCTAACGAAAAAACATGGAGATTCAAGCATAACAAGGAAATACAAACACCATTATCTGCAAGTGTGTCAAGTTAAACCTTACTTTCATTTCCTAGAATCAAAACCTATGCTCTGATACCAACTGTAACATCCCCTTAAACAAGCCTTAAACAGTATGCCACAAAAACAAATATAACAAGCCAACAAGGGAAAATTTGGCAGCAACTCCCCGGCATTTGGGTTCAAGCGGAAGCAACCACACATAGAAATATAATCATTTGCATGCTAACAAGATATAACAGCCTAAGAGCATATAAGCACTAGCACTATCCAGAAAAATAGCTAACATGATCCACAGGCCTAGAGTTAGGTTTAACTAAAATCTAGCACTATTTATATTACAACATAATTAAACTAGACAATGGTGTGGAATTGTGATGTGAGCTGCTAATTCCCCACCCGTTCACGCAAAAGCCACTCAAGTACCTGGAAAGATAAGATTACCACCAAGCCTTAGAAAAGTACCACTTCCTACCAGTATCTCCCAAATCCATACTCCAAGGCATACATTTCATATTGAGAAAAAAAACCATAATACAAATGCAATGCAATACCATGTCTCCTGCCTTCATACCCAACAAGGTATGAAGCTGCATCGTTATGCCCAATAAACGATGTTGTACCGGTATAGTCGCGGCTCAAAGCGGCGACATAACTCGATATGCAAATGCAGTGAATGAGACGCAATGCATCACCATATGGAGAAAAGATAAACCATATATATCACCATAACCGCCTCTCCTTGTAGAGAAAAACATCATTCCATTCCACCAACATAGCATCATCAAGCCATAACTAGAGAACATGGATATTCATATCGAGTCCATAGAACATATATAACAAATTAATTCAAGCATGGTCAAATGGATCATACTGTTTAGTTGTGGTTATGGATTTTTAAGGGGTGGAGGTAGAATAAATAACAAGTTAAAGCAAGTAGCGACCACCGCTACGTTAACTTGCCTCCCAATGAAGGAGATAGCCGCTCTAGACGTGATCCGAAGCGTTACAACCTGTTTTGACACAATAAGATCAGAACACACATTCACTTAACCCAAACATACAGTAGGTAAAATCTTTCTACAACCCAAACTATCAGACAAGCGACAACGTTGAACATTAACTAGACTAACCGCAGCATTGCTGCTTCACATTTTTTTTTATCTTTTAAATCACACATGGTATGACTGGAATCAAATACACCTTAGAAAGCCAAGGAAAGGACCTACAACTCTATATAGATCCTACATTTTTGACATGGGACCAAGAGGGGTAAAACATCACTTGAATGTGAAGTACAGAATCTGTCTGAAATTCCGGGCAGCAGCATACAAAAATCCATATCTCCCAAACCTGTTGGCCAAATATTCTCAAATTTTGACAGCAAGTACACCTTTGGTATTATGGGTTTCCACGAATTCCATAGTTAAGATCGGCTAACACACGTCAGAACAGCTAGTGCCCAAACCTGGACATTGAGAAATAGCGTCCAAACAATATTCAATAACTGATGATATACTCCACCAAAATATGTGAAATTTTGAAAGCAGCTAGATCCCATAAACCTCTACAACTTTTGTATTATTCACCTTTGGAGGAAAAATCATTTAGGTTGCCAAAACTACAAGGACAGCAGCACTGCCCAAGCTACAAAACAGCAGACTGCAGATCGACTTTCAAACCGTGTTTCCCGTACAAATCCACTAATTCCCATGACCAAGAACCATCTAAAAACATCAATTAGCAGGGATAACATGGATTCACCTCACCTTGGTCGCTCACCAAACCTAGGGCAGCAGGATTGGGATGGGAAGAGCAAGTCTATTCCGAAGATGCACCACATCTCGATCCTCTCCTCCTCCTCAATCCATTTTTCTCCTTTTCCCTTACTTATTGCTGTTGTGGAGGAGATCCGACAGAGGGGGAGGATGTTGTGGAGATGAAGAGAGACGTTCAGAGAGAGGAGCTCGAACTGGGAAGAAGGGGTGGGGTTGGGGAGAGGGGCTCAGCGCCCCTAGGGTTTTAGTGGGAAGATGACCTGGGCCTCTAGGTTGGGCTGATTGGATGGCCCTTGGCCCAATTTGGCTTGGTCCTCTCCTAAAGTTCTTTTTTTTCAAATTATTTTGGTATTACATTGTAGCGACACAAATTCTGCAGAGACACAAATTGTAGTGCTTTTGTCGGTGATTGCAGGTTTAGCTCGGTTCTTGACGCAGTCTGCAAACGTGGCAAAGACATGCAGTACACTTGGGATAGGCTGGAGAACCATGGGAACCTTGCACCTGCTAGAGAAGATGCCGATTCTGGGGTTTTTGTGAACGGCTGCTTCAAGTTTATCATAACTGATGATCTCATAGTTGCGCCAGCTTCGACGTCTCTCATGATGTCTCTCTTTCAAAGATTTGGAGTAGGTGATCCAGCAACTCTTGAGAAAACGGTCATCCAACTCAATTCATAAAAGGTTTGCCTACTCGTAGCTATGTATTTGTTTTTCCCAGAGCTATTATTCTCAAATTCAAAATGCACTTTAAACTTTTTTTATAAGAGATGATCCACTTCTTACAGGTAATTAGCCTGCTTGGGTGATCATTGACGTCCAAGCAATCTTTAACTGGGATTTATTTCGATACTCCTATCGATTATAATATTGTAGACCTTTTTGTGCTCTCTGAGAAATTGTATCCTGACCAACAAAATGATGCCGATCAAAAAGCTAAGCAATGTGAAGATAAGAGTTCTTCAAACAAGAAACAACTCGTTGTTGTATGCTGAAGTTTCTGACGATTTTGTCGATCTTCTATTTGGCTCGTTAAGCGTCCCGTTAGGATCTATGATCAAAACGTATTGTCATCGCTCACTAAAAGGATGCGTTGATAATCTCTACAGGAGCATATATGGAAGTGCTAAAGGATGTGTAAGATCAGAGTGTCAGAGCTTGCTACTAGACCAAAAAGCAGTGCCCTTTTCTGGTTGCCGAACCACCAAGATTCTACAAGTTGAAGAGTTGGCTCCAAGTAAGCTACAAATCAAAGGCTGCATCAAATGCTTCAAGACCGGTGGTTTTGCTGACCTTGGCCGATGTTTGAAGCAAACTCCTGTTTATAGTCGTAACTTTGGCAGGATCCGGTACTATGAGTATACCTATTGCAAGAACAGTGTAAAATCCACTAACATTCATGAGTCGAATCCAAAATTGCCAAATGGAGGAAGCGAAAACGGCGAAGCATACGTGAAGGGAGGATCTATTAAATTCATGGTGACTGATGGGCTGAATATCCTTCCTCTTTCCATGTCAAGCACTCTACAAGAAGTTCGTGCAGCGCAGATCCAGCCAGGAAATCTCCTGGAGAATGAAGTCACTCTCACAAACTTTCAGGTATTGTTCTTCCAAAACAAAAAGAGTAAAAGACCAGGCATATTTGTGTTTGAAAGTTTTTTAAAATCTTAACTTTCCTTTTTGTATAGTGCCCTCTTGTCCAGTTGACTTGGCCCACGTGTTCCTAATGTTTATACAGATCATGGAGCTACTGAGAGCTGCCCTAGTGAGTCGCAACGCTCTCAGTTCTGTGCTTCTGCCTCCCGAGAAGAGGAAGCTAGAAGCCTAGATCATCTCAACCCCGGCCTATACTAGCAGTCACATAGCTACATTGCTCCCAAGATTATGCCTAATTTAATATTTCCCCGTTTATGACCGGACATGGAACAACTATATGAATAAATGTCCCCTTGTTGAACTGAAGTTCTCCTAAGTGGTGACTGACGCAATCAACATGGGTTTATTGGTACACTTTCCGTTTCTAAAATAAGAGTTCTTTGTAGTAAATCCCATACTTCCTCCATCCCATGAAGAATGCAATTCTAGTTTGTTTTATAATAAATTAGTGGTGGTATGAAAAGATTCATGCTCTCATTTGTTGGCCATATGCCGTTACTTTTGGCATGCAAATTAAATCTGACCATTTAATTAGGCAGATACTTGAGATCCAATTTATGATTGCACTCTTTGTGATTTTTTTTCCAAACGCATGATTGCACTTTTCAAACACGGTGGGATTTCCAGTAAGTACATACGGAATAGTGAGGATGGAAAATGGCCTGCATACCCTAATTAGTTTGTTTAGTTGGTTTTGATAAACGATCTAGATTATGGATCCCCGGAGCCATTCAATTGTGTATGCACGTGATTAACTCAGCACCCAGGGAGGCTTGTTCGGGATGAGCTCATGACTCGTGATGAGTACCAAAGTTAATATATGGATCCCGTTTAAATCTACAAATGCATATTTTTGCGGGATACATTTTGAACTCTAAAACAACATTTATTTTGAGATAGAGGATGACTGCACTTGTAACTCGACACTGTCTTAGAAACTCCAATTTGACTCGCAATTCCCCATAGTGTTCATTGCAGTAAACCACAATCATAAGAAAAGTACATCCAAAAGTGAATCCAATGATATAATTTTCATATAACATGACATTTTTTCACGTGAGATAAATTATTAGTTTGACTCTTGAAATGTGTGCACACCTTATAAAATGAAATGGTGTCAGTAGTGCAAATGATAGCTGAACAAAACAAATAAACACACAAGATATGGTATGGATAAACATAGTGAAATGGAAGTATTGTTGATCACTAAAGTCCTTCCTTCCTAAAAAATAATTAAGCCTCCACGTTCCATCAAAAAAGGCACTCCAAGAACGCGATTCACTCTAAAAAAAATGGAAAATGAGTTCACAATGAACCACGGTAAAGAAACCTTACAGATTCCATTAAAGAAAGTGCCTTTAATCTCTTCATGTGGAAAACGAGTAGTTCTTGACATAATTAGCACCTCAATTTCTTAGTGCGAATTCCCAAGGGACAATTTGCCGTTTCACATTACTCTGATGATCAAATTCGTTGCCACTCCCGGCGGTCTGTATTTAAGGATCACAGGTACAAGTAGCACTAGAAGTTATCATACCAGCTCATCCAGCCTAAACACCCACCTCTTACGACCACCATGGCTAAGAATGAAGCGCCCACCATCGATGTGAAGCTGTTTGTTGACAAGGAGAAGAAGAAGGTGTTGTTTGAAGAGTCCGACAAGGAGTTCGTCGATGTCCTCTTCGGCTTCCTCACCATGCCTCTCGGCACCATCGTTCGCCTTCTGGGCAAGCAGTCTCAGATGGGGTGCCTTGACGAGCTGTACAAGAGTGCCGAGGATCTCAGCTCGGAGTGCTTCCAAGCCAAGGCTTGCAAGGCGATGCTTCTGAAACCGCTCAACGCGGCTTCCAGCCACTATTGCCGACTCAAGATCAACATCGATGACACCAATCCGAGAGCTGTTTATGTCTGTAAAGACACGAATTGCTGCGCTCATGGCGACTGCGCGTTTAGCTCGGTCCCTGACACCCTCTGCAAGTGCGGCAAAGCCATGGAGTACGCTGGGGATAGGCCCGGGGACGACGCCAAAACTGCTGCTGGTGGTGGTTCTGAGAATGGAGTTTTTGTTAAAGGACGCCAGAAGTTTATCACCACTGATGACCTTCATGTCGCACCAGCCTCCACATCTCTCATGATGTCCCTTTGTCAGAAATTGGAGTGCAGGATCCAGCCGATCTTGAGCAGAGCATTCTCCAGCTCACTTCAGAAAAGGTTTGTCTATCACACAGTACACTATCGATCATATTCTTGTTCAAACTCCTAAGCACTGAAATTTGCAATGCACTTCCTTATAGATGTCATTGATGCTTTCTCTAGTGACCAATTTACTTGCGTTGCATTTTTATTTCAGATAACTAGTTTGCTCAAGAGATCATTGACGTCCAACCAACCATTAACTGGGATCCATTTTAACGTCCCTATCTCACCTGATGATGCAACTCTTTCTATGATCCCTGGGAACCCGTGTCCTGAAAAAGTGAATGAGACCGAGGACAAGATAGGCAACGTGAAGATAAAAATTCTTCAGACGAAAATAAACTCCGCTGTACTGTATGCTGAAGTTGGTTAGGATTTTGTGGATCTTTTCTTTGGATTACTGAGCGTTCCACTTGGATCCATAACAAAGACATTCGGACAGAGGTTATCAAATGGATGCATTGATAATCTTTACAGGAGCATATGTGGCAGTGCTGAAGGATACATGGGACCAGACTGCCAGAACCTGCTACTGGCCCCAGAGTTGGCAGCCTTCTCTGGTTCCAGCGCAAGCCAGATCCTGCAGGTTAATGAATCCGCTCCCAGAAAGCTAAAGATCAGTTCCTGCTTCAAGTGCTTCAAGATTGGTGGGTTTTCTAATCTTGGCCGTTGTCATGAACAAGGTACTCGTTATAGTTCAGTTCATCGTGAACACATATGGCAGTACATCAATTGTCAAAACGCTACAAAGACTGCAGAGCTTTGTGAGTTAGATCCAAAGTTTCCGGGTGGTGGTGGGGAAAGTAGCAATTCTGGTGTCTATGTCAAGCAGGAGTCTCAGAGCTTCATGGTGACAGATGATCTCCGTGTCCGTCCTCTTTCTTTGGATAGCAGCCTGCGAGTAGTCAGTGAGGGCAAGATTCAGATGAAGGACCTCGTGGAGAAAGAAGTCACTCTCACAAAGTTCCAGGCACGGGTACCTGCAACTCACAACGCGCATTACTATAGTTGCCGATGTCTTTTACTTGCCCCTTTCATTTTTTTTCTGGAAAGACGCTTGCATCTTTCATTTGACCTTCTCGTTGTTTTACTTTTACAGGTTATGGAGCTGCAGAGAGCTGCCCTGATGAGCCGCGGCGCTCTCAGCTCGGTGCTTCTGCCTCCCAAGAAGAAGAAGAATCTGAAACATCTCGGATATTAAAAGTCACTGCCTCGCTGCAAGAATTAGGCGCATCTCCTGTTTACCTACTTTATGCTTGCAGAAGTGACCTATGTCAATAATGTTTTTAATTCCCGCTGTTGAACTTGGAAAAAATCAGGTTGATCTCAGAAAAGTTCCAAAATTTCAAATTTACGTTTATTCAGCTCAAGGCCTGCCTCCAACCCCTCGATAATTCTCAAACCCTGTGACCAAACATTTGGACCAAAACTGTGACGTTCATTTTTTTTTTTTGAGGCCAAAACTGTGACGTTCATATTCCCCCCTGTTTGGGATATGGCAAGGCCGCAGCCCACAGGCTATCTCGAGACTGCTCGCTCGTGCCGCGCTCGGTATTGGCGTTCCGACTTTTGCTGGGCCATGTTAATCCTTCGTGAGACCACGCAACTTTAGGCCCATGAAGTTATACGGCCCACCTGACGCACGTCGGCGGATCAGGTGGTGATTCAGGTCAGAATCAGATCGCAGGACGCAAAGAGCCCCCTGGGTCTTCTTGGACCGGACCCAAAGTAAAAGACGAAAGGTGGTGGGGCCCCCAGTACCGGCGTGCCCCACACGTCGCCACGTCGTCTCGATGGCACCGCCCCCGCCGCGTGCTCCGCCTCCGTCTCCGCTCCCTCTATAAACCCCGCCCACGGGACACGGCCGTTCCATTTCCCGTTTCCCGATTCAAGTCAGCGGTTTAGGGTTCAAGATCTCCCGCACCGCATCGCGTCGCAGCAGCCATGGCGGTGAGCACTGGGTCCACTCTTTCCTTGCTTCTATTGATTACTGAGCTGTTCTCTTTCGCTAGTCTCTGTGCGCTGTGCCATTTCTGATCCGGGGGCATCAAGTCGCCGGTTTTTGAATTCGTTCTCGGAGCCAGAGATAGGGGTTTGTTCTTTGGGCGGGTTTTTGATTTGCGTAGATTATGCTCTAGTGCTAACCGCATCTGCAAGCTGCCCTAGCAAAGAGAAGGGAGAGCTATTAGCAAGAATGGAAATGGGGAAAACTAGAGCATCTGTGGAGCTTGGTAGAATAGAGACTTGGTGTTGGTAATAGTCAAGTCAAATCCCGTCCCATTTCAGTCGGCATTGTACCTCACAGATGAATATGCAATGACGGCGGCAGATAATCTGCTGTCCGATAATCCTAGGCTGTTGTCAGCGTGCTCAAGTGCTGGAAACTAAAAGGGGGCGTTTGGGTGTTATGAATACCTCTCGTGATGATTTGAAGTGCTTGGTTAATATCTACTAGCTTGTAACATATGTTTAATTAATATCTTGAGCCTATTTCTCTGTTTGTGTCCACTTGCCTATGCTCTAGGATTTTGGGGGAAATGTGTTTTGACTCCCATTTCGATACCTTTTCTCAATGCATTTTAAGGGGTGTCTCATGAATGCAACAAAGAAAACTCCCTCACGTGAACAAGCTTGACATATGTATGATTGTCACTGTATATCCTAAAATGGGTCTAGCCTTTTAAGCAAAGTTGCCAAAAGGATATTTAATTTATTATATACATCATGTCATCTAGTAAGTGCGGTAGGTAAAGTTTAATGCATGTGACAAAAAGAATAATCAATGATATATTGGTTCCCTCACGCATGAGAAACGTGCACAAATCTATGTGCATATAACTTAATATTTGTCTTTTTTCTGTAGATGTTAAATCGGTTTAAACTTTAAACGTCGAAACCTATTAATGAAGCATTTTTTTCCTTATTTTAACTATGGAAATAAATACCTATACCAGCAACGAAATCAGAAGAGCGGGCATGCTTGATAACATGCAGTGTTGTATCTGACTATTTTTAGCCATTCCATATAAACAAGCCATGGTCAATGCTGCCAAAAAGTGTTTAAAATTATATAAAAAGGATCAAAACATGGCCTCAATACCTAGTTGCTCATAAATATTCTTGAGAAAGATGCCTTAACTGTGCCATGTGTCAGTTGTAGCCAACTGGAAGAAAATTATTTGTTATGAAGGTTTTTCTAGGCATGAAGCAAAGTCCCATGTTGATGTTCTTGTTATTTGAAGAAGTTCATACTTATGTCTGGATGCCATGATGTGTTAACTTTATGTATCTGCACTAATGTTTAACAGATTTCTCCATTTTGTTTTCTTATTCTAAATTCTAAAGAAATTTCTGTTGGGGTATCCAATTTGCTTATTCGCTATGGCGCTATACATACACAATACTGATGATTATATGTTCCTTTTCTGCCATTTACATTTTTTAGGCAAGTATGTTTAGTACTGTCAAGGTGAGCAATGTGTCCCTGAAAGCAGCACAACGTGATATAAAGGAATTCTTTTCCTTTTCTGGTGACATTATTCATGTTGAAATGCAGAGGTTCGTACCATATCTATGATGCCTATTTTCACCATGTTCTATGAATTGCATTAACCGTTTAGTGCTATGCAGTGGTGATGAGTTGTCTCAAGTTGCTTACATTACTTTTAAAGACAATCAAGGAGCTGAGACGGCAATGCTTCTCACGGTATGTCTTTTGCATTAGGGGTCTGAAAAATTCATTTATTTTACATGTATTGATGATTAACTGGTTGCATTATTATGAAAGTATGGTATACTTTTGTTATCTTACTTAAAGAGGTTAGCCATCTGAATATCATCAATGTGGCTCTGGACAGTAATTCTGAAGTCCAACAAAAAAATATTATTTGTAACGCTCTTTCATTAATTTTTTCAAGTGGTCATACCTGCGTGCCCATTGAAAGTTGCCTTTTACATAATCCATTGTTTCAACTGATTTTTAAACATTGTGTTTACCATGACCTCTTAGCTCTGGGTGAAAACTGAGCTGTCTCTGGATGACAATGAAAAATTTGTTTACGAATATATATCTGACATATTCTAACTGTCACAGGGGGCTACAATAGTTGATATGGCTGTCATTGTCACGCCCGCTACTGATTATGAGCTACCAGCAGAAGTTGTAGCTGCTCTAGAGGTATGATTAGAGGCATACTACTATTTACTGCATGTGCATGATACTGTTATAGTTGCTGTGCAGCTTCTTAATTTTTTTTTTCATCCCCAGCCCAAGGACACAAAACCTTCTGCCCTTCAAAAGGCCGAGGACATTGTTGGGACCATGCTGGCGAAGGGATTCATCCTTGGTAGGGATGCACTGGACAAAGCAAAGGCTCTGGATGAGAAGCATCAGCTCACATCAACTGCGACTGCTAGAGTATCTTCCTTCGACAAGAGAATTGGTCTAAGTGAGAAGATCAGTGTCGGCACTTCAGCTATTAATGATAAAGTTAAGGAAATGGATCAGAAGTACCAAGTTTCTGAGAAGACAAAATCAGCACTGGCAGCTGCTGAACAGAGTGTCTCGACTGCTGGATCCGCCATTATGAAGAACAGATATGTCCTCACTGGTGCAGCATGGGTAACCGGCGCCTTCAGCAAGGTCACAAGTGCAGCCAACGATGTTGGTGCAAAGGCTAAGGAAAAAATAGCGGCTGAGCAGGAGCCCAAGAATGTTGAGGGTGGGTCTGCAGCACAACCCAACATCTCACAAGGCCCGGTAACACACAGGGACTTGGATGGTGAATTCGCAAAGATACATGTCTCTGAAACCCCTGAAGATATCCCTGTCTCCACAGCAGCGACTGCCCCTGCTATAACTGATGAGGAACCCAGCAAGGTGTCTCCGCCCACTGATGCTCCTAAAAAGCCAGAACGTGCTCAGGGATTGATTCTATGATATGATTTGCGCCCCATACATGTGTAAATAGACATGATATGGTTGTTGAACTCAGTGTTGTGGTTGCTATCTTCTGGTTGAAACAAACCTCTTGAAGGTTGAAAGTTATTGGAACCTAAAAGAGTTTGCAATTTGTTACCCGATACTTTTATCCATATATCATTATTACCCTGTAGTGGGAATATGAAACATGGTGGTTGTGTTGCTATGCATGATTCTATTTCTGATACGCTTGTTCTTTTATTTAAGAGAGAATATGCTTGCTATTCATGAGCAAATGGTGCTTTAACAGAGGCTGTATGTGTATGTTCTTCATTAGCAGTGTTTCTGGAACCTGATTGGGTTCTGTAATTCTGTTGATTCATTAGTTTTCAGACCGTGTGTAGGATTTCGTTGCATGAGGGTAATCTCTGTCATGAGTGATCATTGTTCTGCATAGGTGGAAAAAGGATAATGGCTGGAAATATTATTTAGGTAATTTGGGCTGCCATGCCACATATCAGAAACCGACGCTTTGCAAAGGTCAGGACGATACATGCGTTTTCATTCCGCTGATGGGTAAATCTGAAAAACCAGATTGTGGTCACTCGATTATTGATGTGTTCTTAAAGTTTTGTCAACAGCTCCTACAGTTCTGACTAAGGATCCAGAGTTCATAAAGGTTTAGCCCATGTAATAAGCAACGGCAAACAAAAACCAATGTCGTCAGACGATCAGAGTTCTGAACTTTTGACGGTTGTTTGCAGCAGTGCTAGCCTCATAGCATGGGGCACCGTGTTTATGCTTCGTAGATGACATCAAATACACAATTGGATCTGGACTGAAAAAAAAACTGAAAGACAAATATTTTTCTTGGTGCGTCGTCACTTGTTCAGTTCTTGACAGGATCAGAGCGACTTGGCATTCTGGCTCCCAGCCTTCTCTCCAAAACTCGACATATCTGCAGACAGAAAACACAAGACAGTAAGAAGAGATCAACATGAACACACATGAAAAGAGCACAAAGAGATCAAGACAGTAAATAAGTAAACACACGTACCAGAGGGAGAGGGGTCGTGGGAGCAGAGGAAGAGGAGGAGGAAGCAGAGCACGATGACGAGCGGTATGAAGTGCACGGAGCGCTCCTTCCCCGACGACCGCGGCGCCGGCGCCTTCTCGGGCTTGGCCTCCACATCGTCGTCGTCGCCGCCGCCGGCTTCCTCCGGCAGGAGCTTGGGCATCGCAGAGATGCTCAGCTGCCTCTGCATCCCGGAACCAAGGAAGGTGGCACCAAAAGAATCGGCCTGTGCACAGCCAAGGAAAGCAGCTGTCCTGAATAAGCCTCTAGGCTACCTTGACTACGAGCCAGGGAAAGGTATATGCCCGGTGATGTGCTTGTGTTTGTTCATTAATAATACACTTTTTAATCGTGTATAAATGCTCGTAGAATTGTAGTATAATCGAAGGAAGGTTAGTGTTTTTAATTCTTTTTTCTTCATGCTTTTCCCGTTTTCACGCATTGCCTCACGTGCCTCACTTTGCTTTTTGGTAGTACTAGCGCGCTTTGCTTCAGTTAACAACAGGCTGGTGCTTTGAGTACATGGACAGATGTTAATCTGAAGCCCCGCGATTTTCTGAAGCATCTGCTTTTCGCTGCTACCACCTGATCGCATTGCTTCAGTTAACAACAGGTTGGTGACTTGGTGCTTTTGAGTGCATGGGCAGATGTTGATCTGAAGCCCCCCTTCCGGGCTTTCATTTTCTGAAGCAAAGACTATCAGGAAACCCAAGTTCTAACCACTAACTTGCACAGTGCTGGCTCAAGTGGCCAAGTACTGAATCGTTCAGAGATAGCTGTTCCTGTTCTGCAGCAGTGGCCAGGATAGATCCAGCGTCGTTTCCAACGTGCGAGCACCTTGAACCTGAGACAAGCTAAGCCATAACACGACCCTTGGAGTGCAGCAGGCAATTCTGATTAAGCCATCAGGAGCATGTGTGCTGTCTGCTGCGTCCAGCAGTGCAGGCGAAAGCCACAGTTGGGCGGACTCTGTTATCTCTATGCGGCGTGCTCTAGCTATCATCAGAGCTTGCTTGCTGCAACTCCATTTGACCGGCCAGGATCGCAAGTCGCGAGCTCATAAAGGCCGCTTCGCGCGCGCGGACGCCGGAGGAGGCGGTTGGCCACAGACGTCTCCGTCGCCGCCGGCGGCTATAGAGACGGACGCCCGGGGGTCGCGCTGATTCGTCACGTGCCCAGTATTCGCGCTGCTTCGTGACGCTCGGTTATTACGTGGCTGATTGCTGAAGCCTGAAAGTGATCGTGCTACGGCGACCTTTGCCGACTCAGGCACCGCGCTTCTTCATCTTTGACCTGTGTGTTCATACGTCCATGCTCGTTGCCTGGGGAAGAGGAAACGTAAAAGCAGTCGAGCGGACCATCAGGAGAATTTCTACAGTTGCAAGAAGGAAATGCACACCTATATAAACGGATTATCCGTAGGCCGTAGCCCTGGGCCCTGCGACGGTGGCAAATTTGCTTTATACGTTTCCTTATTCCCGATCAACAGGCCCAATATAGGCTCAGTCCAACAAAGATCTGCTGGAGCGTGGGCTTTTATTCCAGCCCACCAGTACGTCCTGAATGTCAAATATATTCTAAAAAATAATTTAAAAGAAACAATTATATTCGTGGCCCAGATAAACCTTCATTTTCTATCTGCCACAGAAAGAATTATTTACCTCAAAATAATAGAAAAACACTATCCTCGGGAGCAAAAGTAAGGTCATGTAGCTTTCAGCTGAGCTGCGTGATGAACGCTGATGTGCAGCCAGCCGGCCACTTGTAGCGGTTACACCAAAGTTACAGTTACGATCGGCTGACGGCAGCAGAGTGTCACGCAGGAGCCCCATCCAACAAACTCGAGGAGGACATAAAATCTCACCAAATTCGCTAACAACGAAAGGCCCTTTAGACTAGTTTATTACGATCCAGCCGATCAAGTCCAAAGGCTTCCCCTACCTAATCTCAACTGAAAACTACGGCTACTGCCACTTACCTGTTGAAAATCAAGGGCCACCGGCGCCTACTATACTTGCTCCAGAGCTTTCACCATTTACCACCCTCGTCATTTTCTTTCGATCCCGGAGCAATTGCCAATCATCATGAACATGGAGTCTGTGGCACTGATTGGCATCATCACCATCGTCGATCATGCCGAGGTTGAAGATGAATTCAGGTCGTTGTCGATGTAGTAAAATCCAGTACTGAATTTTCTTACCTCATTAGCCCTACTGCAATAGTATATTTTTACTGTTTTACCGACGAATCTTGGCAACTACTTTTCTCAGGTTTGGCTTGGGGGTCAAACACCCTAACTTGATTAGGCGAGTTTCAGACTTTGAGTTCGACGAACCAGTACACTCCTCCATGTAGCTCCTACTGTCGGCACAAACCGGCTAGGCTTTGCGTAATCGAAGATGCTGCCTTTTTTTCTTCCATCATGAAAGAAACATGATCTGACGATGATGTATTCACCTCCTGTCACTTGACATTTGACAGGATCTATCGTGCTGAATGCCTGAATCATTCAGGCATATACAGGCCAGTAGTACTTGAGTGTGTAGCTAGCGCATTCCGTAAAAATTTTAAAATGAAATCTTTTCATATTTGAAATATTAAATATAAATCAACTAAAAAACTAATTGCAGATTTCGTCCGTAAATCGCGAGACGAACCTAACGAGGCTAATTAATTCATCATTAGCATATGTTACTGTAGTATTACTGTAGCAATTTATTGTCTAATCACGGTCTAATTAGGCTCATTAGATTCTTCTCGCGATTTACAGACCATTTATGTAATGCGATATTTTTTTAACTATATTTAATATGCCATGCATGTGTGTAAATATTTATTTGGAATTTGAAATTTTGGATCTAAACAAAATCCAAACAATTACAGTTCAAACCTCGCCGATGATCAGTAGTTGTCGGCGAGAATCTTGCTCGGCAATGCTCCCTCCATTATATTGCTGGTCCATTTCTTCCTCCGCCATGGTGGAAATGATCTTCGAGCTCGTCGACTGACGTACGCGGTAGACGAACGGGGATGGTAGCTGCTACTGCAGATAAAGCTCAACAACCTGAAGAAATCGACGTGCGTATGATTGTGCGGGGGAGATGGCCGTGCTGCTAGTTGCGTAGCCAGTGAGAGACCAGGTCGCAAAGCGAGCTACTATGGAGATCGCGGTGACGTGCGACGGCGAGCTTGCGACGACGTGCGCGTACGCCCGCCGCGCCGTCGCGCGTCAACGTGCGGCGACGGGGACGGCGAACGGCCGGCGACCGGAGGAATCTTTCCGACAGGTCGTCAGCGTCCGCTGTAAAGCACCCGGCGATCTTTCACACTCGCATCGGTTCACCGCTCTGCTAGCTGAATTCGTCTCAAGTTCTGAATTCTGATGCGCCAGTTGCAACGAATTCCCGGAGCCAATGGGCCGGAAGAGTGTCTATGCAAACGTTGCGGAGGCACTCATTGGCCGATGAATCGTGGAGAAATAAGACATACAAAAATGGTGGAAAAGTGCACATCGGCGTCGGTAGACGAGGACAAGTAGTGATGATCATCGCACCGGGCGGTTCATATCATGAAAAGCAGGTAATAGATTCGTCAACTAAGCGTGACATTTATATTGGTACGCTTTACATATTAAAAAAAATAGCTCAAGATTCATAATTTTATATCTACTTGTTGATGATTGTTGTATGGTCGAAAGTGTTGTTTTTTTTTGAAAAAGAGATAATAATAGTTTTTGTCAACTAAAGTGTCACATTTCTAACGAGAAAGATAATTGATCGTCACCTTTTTCCCCTTTAACTATTTGAACACTCACATAGTCAAAAGAAATAAAGGGGGGAGTACTTGATGTTTTTAGCAATAGATGTTTTGCTTATTTTGTGGTGTCCTTAACAGATCTTTTAAAAGAGAGAGAGAGAGAGCCATAACAATAAACAATAGCTAGTCCAAATCTTCAACTTGAGTGAAAGTAGGAGAAGTAATATGGAGTGCAACATATCATCGGTTCCAACTTGCTGATCAGAATAAAGCGGTACATAGAATTAAGGGTGGCAACGCATAAAATTTATCAACTTTCATTGTAAAATATAATCATAATACAATTATAATGCTAACTATAATTATCATTGTTTCATAACACTGGATGTAAATATTCATAAAAACATTATTTAAATACAAATTTGTGCATGTTTAGATAATGGAAAATTAGTTCAAGTTTTTATGTCCTCGGAGACACACAACCACATGTTTGTTGTTACAATGTCTTAACACGAATGTTAAATTTCATCTTAATGAAATACGTGCTCAAACACGTTCGTGAAAGAACATGAGCGGTAAAAGAAAAACATAGAGCCAGCATATGCTTGACCGCAGTTCCTGTGATCAAACTGTCATCCATTCTTGCATTGGCTGACATTGCATTTCCATAGCCATAATCAACAAGCTGGACCCAAAAACGGTACGATGGAACGAGGCGCAACGGGGCTATATGTGTCCTCTCGTTGGGTTTATTTGCTCCGTTGAGAGGAAAAGGAATATAGAAACAAATGCGAGTCTTATTTTTGTTGCTCCAAACTTCTTATTTTGGATGCTCCTATTTGATGCTTCGCAGTTTATTTTTCGTGGCGAGGATTGATCCCTTAAAGCTTAATCAACCATGCGTGAATGACCGGTTGATCCCATCCGCCGATTGGGCGAGCCATCAGAGCCATGTTCATTACGTGACTGACAGGTACCAAAAGTTCAGATAAGGAAAGCGGACTTGGATCGCAGCGAAACGGGCCGTGACCGGACACTTGGACACCGACGCGGCGACTACTGGACCGGCACCTTACCGCGCACAGTACAGTTACCACTCGTACTACGGCTCTCTTCTATCTGTAGTCCAATGAAATCCTATGGGCCACGACGCCATCACTGCATCCCCGCTGGACTGCTGGTACCATGTGTGAGGCCCGGGGGAAGAACTCGGGTCAGACTGACGCTGACATTGCGGGGGCTGGCCGTGCAGCGTGACAGCTCCCGGCGTTTCGGACACCTCGACGATCAGATCTGTGTGGCGCGCCACAGCCCGGCTGCCGCTCCCCGTTGAATCCCCCGCCCATGAGATCGCGGTCATGCGCAGCGGGCCGGGGCGCGAGATGAGATCGTGATCCTGACCGGCCGACGACGTGCGCGCGCGTACGCCCCGCAGCGAACGGGCGCCGCCGCCGCGGCGAGACCTCGCTGCCGGGACCGGAGGCCTCGAGTAGCGCAGCCAGCTAATTAATTCGATCAGGCAGGCGCACGCATCACGCGCGCGCGGCGCCAAACTAGGGGTCTCGCCCGGTCGCCCGCCGGGACACAGCCACACAGCAGCAGGCCAGCACACGTGTCGGAGGCGGCGGCGCACCTGAGGCTGAGCCCCGCCGTGGTGCGCTTGTACGTTTCCGTGCGACCGCGATCGCATTGCCCCGCCGGGTCAAACGAATGATGTGGGGATCAGCCGCGGATCGCCTCCCCAACTGCCGCGCCGCAGGCACTCGCCTCCGCGGATTCACACGGGCGGGGGCGGGCGGATGCCGCAAAGAAAAAAGACCATCACTTTTGCTGTCCTTCCTCTCGCGTGCGCTTGGGCGTGGCCACGGGGCAGTGCTCCGGTCGAAAAGGTCGCGTCCCGGCCCTGCCCCCCGGCGCTGCATGCTCCATCAATTCTACCGGCACCGGGCGAAAGGCATGGCCGTGCCTGACCTCCGCGACGGCGACGAACGCCTCATGCTGAAATGCCGAGCGGGAACCGGCCATTTAATATGACACCATCTACGTCAGTCAATGTGTGGCATGCCTGTGTCTCGAGTGCGCGCGACGTTTTGCTCTGCTGCTAAAAGGGCTCGCAAAGGCGGTTCCCAATCTGAAGGCTGCTTTGGCCGGACATGCGCATGCACGCTGGTGCGGGCGCGGGGGGAGTGGTCAAGGAAAGGGAACGGGTGCTTGTTTACTACCGGTGTGCGGGCGACCACTTGGCACCAACCACTCCACTGCGCTGCGCTGCTACTGTGGCGCCCGATGCTGACTCCTGTAGCTGCTTGGCGTCTCGTTTTCTTTTGGTTTTTTCTTTGAGAGCAGCATCATCATAATTAGGTCTACTGTGCAAGCTGGGGTCATATTGTACAGCAGGAAATGCAGCGCGCACGTGGTCCGTGCACCGAGTCTTTGCTTGGTCTACGCAGCATATGTTGTACTGAACACCATATGCTTCCATATTGCACTTTGTTTAAGGACATAATAAATCGGTTCGCGTCGGTGTGTTTCGTTTGTCTTTGCTTTGGGAACAACCGCAGTTGCTGGGTCGTCACTGAGTGACTTCTTCATTTTTGAAGTACAATTATGAGCTCATGCATGCGCGTCTATAACCAGAGAGAATCTTCTTTGTTGTTTTGCAATATGATGAAAACCCATTGCTTTGGTTAGCTTAGAGCCAAACGACCAGTAGTCCCTCCGTTCCTGAATAATGATGTCTCGGACAAGCTAACTGTGCTTTATTTCAACTAACTAGTTAGTGTGTGTCCCAAACGTCATTAGTTTACGAATGGTGGAGTATTATTCATTGGTATGTAGCGGTTGAGGAAATGAGTTCAAACGTTTTCTCGCTCTACCTTTTTGTTTTTAGAACTCAAATACATATATGGTGTTGCTCTTTGCAAATGCCAGTGCGCACGCATGTATGTTTCTTCCTTGGATTATATGATGCTCTAGAAATTAAATTATGTGACCGCCAACATTATATATGTATCGAAATAGAAAATCAAACATTAAAGTTAAACATGAAATAGGGAAGATCCTCGCGATATAGATGCATGCACTACTACAAAAACGGTTTGTAGGGGCGGGTAAAAACATAATTTTAGGGGTGGGTGGGGCAACCGCACCTAGTTTTCGCTGCTAAAAATCCCTTTTTTCAGGGGCGGCCCGCGTAACCGACCCTGAAAACTCATTTCCAGGGGCGGGCCAGGCCTCACCCGCCCTTGAAAAAGTATTTGTAGGGGCGGTTCACCCCCCACCCGCGCTCAGGGGCGGTGGGGGTGAGTTACAGGGGCGGGTGGGTGAGCCGCCCCTACAAATGCTTTTCCAGGGGCGGGTGAGGGCCTGGTCCGCCCCTGAAATGGATTCTTAGCCCGCCAAAAATTCACCGATTTGAATTTGAAATATCTGGTTCTATTTCCCGCTATTTTTAAAAATTTAGATTTGGATTTGGATTCCCGCCAGTTTTGATCTATTAAGCTATTTCGCGATAGAAACGTGGAATAAGTTTGATAAAATACTTATGCATACAAAGTTAAATTATATAGAAATAATACATCATTAGAGTACATCATTAAAGTGCACATTGAATGCATATTTTCCCCTATTCCCTACGAACGCTACTAGAGGCAGCGCGATGCTCTTGATTGTGCCACTCACGAAGTCCAATGTATTTATCATCCGTTGCTAATTCATGTGCTTCGTGAAAGAATTTGCTCCTCACATTGACCACTTCATGCAGAATGAAACGGCACCAATCGTCGACTACATCTAGAAGTTGTTTCTCCTGGAGCATGCGATCGTGCTTTGGCGGGTGAATCTACAATTATTGATGCCATAGAAAATTTAAGCAAGTGTTAGTTACAGTAAAAGATAATATACATATATACATCTATCCCTAATAAAGAGTAGTTCCTTACACGTTCGGGATCAGTAGTGTATTTTTCTTGCACCCGCATATGCTCGCACATGTAGTAGCCACAGTACACAGAACCGGAAGGTTGCTTGTGGCACGGGAAGTTTGTGCACATAGTCATTTCCTCTGTTTGGTCGGCGGGATGACCTCCTTTATGAATGTAGTACCGGTAAGACCTATTTTAAATTGAAAGAAATAGGAAGCTAATAATTTATATATATATACTTCTATGAAGAAATTAGCACGATGTACATAAGGAAGATAAGAAATTCACTCACAGTCGTAGGATATTTGTGAATTCTTCGTATCTCTTCTTTGGCCAATCCAAGAGTCCAATACGAGGATTCTTCTAAGCTTTGGATGAAGTACGAACGCAATCCAGTGATTCCTAAAAAAATATTATATACGATTTGTACGCTTGGATCGAAGCAACGGTTTATTATATCAAATGATTGATATTAGACTTACTGGATGTGGTATGGCGCATATATGCAATCCATCTCTTCTCATCGTGTCATCATAAGCGATATGTAGGCCGCAATCTTTTTTATGGTCTCTTCGTGAATTTTTTTTCGTTCCTTCTGTTTTTCCTTGTGCGTTGCAAAATTCTTTAGGAAGTCATCGTCATCCTTCATCCATTTTGGCCCGGCGTGCCTGGACTCGCAAATCCCTACTGGATCAAGGTACCAGACTTTTTCTTTAAAATAATAGCCTCCATTGTTTGCATCCCGTAGAATATAATGTATGATAATAAAATATTTATGCATATACAGAACTTTACGCCTTAATACAAATCAAATTAAGTATCGATGAGGCACTTACATACACCAGACTCGAATCATTTCAACACCAAGTTCTTTGAGGCGAAACATGGGTTGGATGTCTGCAAAATCAAACGTGATATCAAAGATTTGTTCCCCCTTAAGTCCGAATACATCTGGATGGTGCGGAGCACTTATGGATTTGAGCCCAAGTCTACATACCCTCTTGTACCAACTATGAAACTTCTGCATAAAAGGTGGACAATCCCTTAGTGCCCAGTCCGGTAGCAAGTCTTTTCCGTACTCAAACTTTAAAGTTAAAGGAGCATCGTCTAAGTTTGGAAGGTCATCAACCGCAATGTCCTTTTTGAAGTCCTTGTCGGTGCAGGGTGTAGAAAAGCCCGACCGTCTGCTGGCACTAGAATCTGCTGGATTATCCTTTGACATAGCCTTATTAGCCTTTTCATCAGACTTCTTGTTTGCAGCGCTAATTGCATTAACAGACAATTGCCTTCTTAGCCTCCTTTTCGAAACTTTGCTACAATCTCCGGAGGATTTATGGGCTCTCCTGCCGCGCTAATTGCATTAACAGACAATTGCTCTTCGGGGTATTGATTTTCTTCCTCGCTGACCCCATTTCCTTTTGTTTTGTTCATCAGAGGTTGTACTTGTAGGATCGGGACCCGAGCTTTCATTGTCTTGCTCTGCAGGGCTAGGGGGTCGGCGTCGGCGCTTGCTCCTTCCTGTCAGCACCTACATGGATCATACAATTCGGGAAGTTGTTACGCGTAGTCTATGAAAACGTATGGTATGCTTCGTTGCAATTAAACATGTATTAATTACCTATCGTCGTTCTAGTTCGTAATTTGGATCAAGCGCCTCCCTTGAACGGCTTTCTCTTTGCGGAACAGGGTGTGGATCAAGCGCGTCGTGCCACCTGCCTTCTACCCAAGCCCCTTGTCCAACCCTAGGGCCATCCTCATCCCCAGTTTCAGCATCGACGTCAGACTCGTCCTCCACAGATTGGACATCAACATCGGCCTCGTTATCCCACTCCATCTAGGATGCAATTTGTTCAAGCTCGTCTTGCGGAGTGGTGTCATCCCTTCGTGGGGAAGATGATGGCTGAGGATCCATCTACGACTTCTACACTACATAGGCATCGAATATATATTTGAATAAATATTTCAATTCACAATGAAAAAGAACTACAGATTACAAATTAACATCTCACTCATATATAATAGAATACAAAAATTGACATCTCATTTAGATACATTCATCAGATACATGAGATACAATTATTTTGAATATGAAATGCAACAAAAGTTTGACTTCATGAATCATAGTACAACACACATAACAATTAGATCGAATTAAACATGGCATAGAACAAGAGCAAATAAAAGCTATAGCTAGGTACATCTTTTGGCCCTAAAATTTTTACCCTGAGCTCTACTCCTAGTTACTGAGCTACCATCCAAAAATCACTATTAGTGCCTAACTAGAACATGAGATCTAATTAAGTGCTATTAAAATTATATTTTATTCTATAACAAAGTCTACTAAGAAACTAGCCATGGTCCTTAATGAAAGTTGTAGATCGAGTCCTAAGAATTCTAGAGAATTTTAGTTTGAAATTTTAGGATTTTTCTATGAATTGATATTGATTTTTAAAGTTTGTTGATTGTGAAACCAAAAGTTAAACTATAGTATTACAAACGGGTCCTCGCGTTTTTCACTAGGGACCCTGAAATCGAGTGAAGAAAAACAATCAGGTCCCTGGCGGCCGGCCGGCGGGTCTGACCTCGGTTCCGGTGAGGGACTTCGCCGGCAGTGAGAGAGGAGAGGGGGAGGTGCATGAGGGGAGCGAAAGGGACCTGGGAAGGCGCTCGATGGGGCTCGGGACGGCAGAAGGCGGCTCGCCGGCGCAGAGCACGGGGCGGCGGCTGCAGTTGGCGTCGTTCCGACGAGGCCGGTGGGGGAGTGCGGCGATGGAGGGGCTGGTGAGCTTCGTGAGGCCGAGGGTGAGCCGTTGGAGGGGTCGCGTGGGGCGGAGGATGGCTGGAGGAGAGGGCTTTGCGGAGAGCAGCCGGCGGGGATGCGGGGGAGGACGAGGAGGACGAGAAGGAGCGGTAGCGCGCGACGAGGTGGAGCGGCGGTGGCGTGCGGTGAGGAGCGGTGGCGCGCGGGGGAGGAGGAGGAGGACGAGCAGCGGCGCGCGGCGAGGAGGAGCGGCGGCGGCGGGCGGAGTCACCAAAAATTTTGGCAGCCTCTCGGCGTCTCCTCCGCGCGCGTCTGAAAGTTGAAAATTTTCTATGTCCCTCAAGTATATATCTATAGAGATTTGTAGGGGCGGGTGACACTCCCACCCGCCCCTAAAAATTGATTTGCAGAGGCGGACGACGCCCCCACCCGTCCCTACAAATATTTTTCTAATTTAATTTTGAAAGTTCATTGAATTTATAAAAAATAGTAAAACACATCAAAACAACTTGAAATTTTTACCATAAGCATATTGTGATATGTAAAACATAAGAAAAACATCAAAATTATATTGCAGTGTAAATAATGAATAAAAGTGTTGAAACCTTAATGTGTACCTAAGTCACATTACTATCTCATACAACTCAAGTCTAACTTTATGTTTTCCACACTATTATACACTAACCGTGTTGAATTGTGTTTTTTGTATTTTTTTCCTTGTTCTACAAGTCATTGTATGCTTATGGTAAAAATTTCATATTTTTTGAGGTATTTTGCTGTGTTATTTGAAATAAATGAATTTTTAGAATAAATTCTAAATTCATTCGTAGGGGCGGGCGACACCCCCACCCGGGCGACGCCCCCACCCGCCCCTACAAATATTTTTCCAATTTAATCTGAAAGTTTATTGAATTTATAAAAAATAGTAAAACACATCAAAATAACTTAAAATTTTTACCATAAGCATATTGTGATATGTAAAACATAAGAAAAATATCAAAATCACATTGCAGTGTAAATAATGAATAAAAGTGTTGAAATATTAATGTGTAGGGGCGGCTGATGGGGTGAGCCGCCCCTACAAATGGATTTTCAGGGGCGGCTCGTTTGCTACAGTACCCGCTGCTCATTTGTTAGAACGGGTGACATTTTGATCCGCCCCTAAAAAAATTTAGGGGTTGCTACAAATCATTTTTTAGTAGTGATGGGAACATTTTATATGCAGCTAAATGATCTGATAATGTTTTCACCGTCCATCCATCATTAGCTTTTGCATACGGTTGGTTGTGTTTGGTTGATGTCCACACGTTGCCACAGATGTGCCCGTAAGATTTGGCTAGCAATTATTTGCCGCCCCTTAGGTAAGATTTTTCTCAAAATATTTGCCTATGACACGCAATATATGTAGATGCATTTAAAAACTATCACAAGCGACAATTACTGCAGCAGAAAACCGAATACCTGCCTAAAAAAATTAAGGCGTGTCTAACCTTTTAGTGTAGCTATACGTGGGCACCATCCAAACATGCACGAAACGATCCACCCATCCCTCACTAGCTTTCTACTGTTGAGTCTGATGCTGCTACACCTCCCGCCACTATCCACTACTAGAAAACCGGCCTTCAATACCGGGTAGAAAGAACCCTAGGCACCGGTTTTAGAACCAGTATTACGAAACCGAGACTAAAAGTTACGATCGTAGCCACCGGATGCTTCATCCGGTGTCTAAGACTTCCTTACCGGGTGAAGGTTCCACCTGGTACAAAGTATTTTTGGTAAAAAAATATATTAAATCCGAAAAGAGACCCGCATCTTTAGTGATCTTTTACCACCCGGTACTAAAGGTCTCCATAGGCTTTGATCCACCTTAAAAATATCAGACATTAGTACTGGGTCTTCTTCGTACCGGTATTTTTGAGGTGGTCTTTGACGTGTTTTCTAATAGTGATCGATTCTCCCTCGCTTAATCGCTTGGTCATCATGCTGCCCGTCTATTACTATTTTTGAAAAGTGGCTTATTATTTACGGTAAACCTCAAACCCGGATAACCTCGCCACTGATGATGCACGGCAGGATGGAGAGTGAGGACCGTCCGGGGCACGGATCTTGATGGGACATGATCATACATTAAGCACGGGTACGTACGTGATGACTGATGTTGCAAAACCGTTACTAAATACTCACACCGTGACGTGTAGCTCCAATCATGTAGCTAACTAGTAGCTAGCACCTACTTTCTTCGTTCCAAATTGTAGGTTGTTTTGGCAGATGTACATGTATAATTTTTGCTATGTATCTAGATATAATATTTATCTAGGTGTATAATAAAAATTATGCATCTAGATTTACTGAAACGACCTATAATTCAGAACAGAAGGAGCGGCACCTATAGCACTCTAGCAGTAGCAGCTTCTTGCTTCCGTTCCCACCAGTGTGAATTGTGGCGCTGCCTGCAGGTGCTGTCCCTTTCATCTTTTCTCACGCGATCGCTGTTCGGTCTAACATGTCACCGATGAGGTTAGCTAACATGTCGTTAAAATCTAGGTAGAAGAGATCAGCATGCAGAGAGCTTAGCGGCAGGTCAAGAAACCTTAATTTTTAAAGCCTTGGCTTCGACATTCTTTTCTATTCGTTTCTACACCCGTACGCAGAGATACAAGTCCAAATGCGACAACATGCGCGATCTAGTAGTGGTTTCCACGGCGAGAGAAAAAAGCACGTCGTCAAGGGTTAGGTGCAGGGAAGGTAAAACGGCAATAAAGTTTGGTTACCCTAACCAGACTTCCCCGCCTGTGGCTGCCACACATGCATGCAAGAATCTGCAGCCTCGATCTCCAGGGTGATGGAGAGGGACGACTGGTTGTTGAAGGGGGCGCCGGTTTGGTCTTCACCGGCCGAAAACAATTTCTAAATCTCTCTCTTGGCAATCACCGGAGATACATGCACCATTATTCTTGGTCGATGAAGGAACCGTGTGTCTAGTTGTTGCGTGCAATTTGCAGCTGGGGAAGATGCGTCGTCGATCACAACTCGCAACTACTCTACTGTAAGATCTTTTATATATATGTAAATATATGCAGTGGTCGATCCCAAGACTGATGAACAGCTTCAGTTCTTTGTTAATGGTTGTGTCGGTTTAGCAGTGTTGTCGGACTCGCTACAGGAATCAAGATCCCGACAGAAAAATGTGATCCTCATCGTCTCTTAGGGCATCCGCAGTGGCCTTTCCGCATATCGATTCATACGCTTCACGGAAGCATTTTATTTTCTCTCTCCAGTACAAACTATCATTAATGAACCTAGTCTCAAATAAAAAATTAATATCCTCCTCGCTTTGGCTCACGGCTTCCCCTCACAAGCAGAGTGATAGCGCATCCTACTACTTATTTTATTGCGCATGAGTCGACTCTTAAAGATGGGTCGATTCTTCTCTCTCTCTCATATGGAATCAGCTTTCTCCAGTAATTGTATCGATTCATCGAGCTGCCACATCAGATCATGGTTAGAAGCCCTTATTTGCTCTTGGAAACAAATTTTCTTTCTGCAGACCTTCAGGCATGCGCACTGTGTGCGGCTACTTTTTTAAATGGACGAAGTAGGCAGTTGATTTCAAATTCCAAATTGAGGTTTGTGGCTTGGTAGTGGTAGTTGGTACACTACTCATATATAGTACTATTTAGATCTTTCAAAATACATAGTACTATTTACCTGTTGACACGATCGATGAGTAAGATAAGCATCATATCCTTGCTTCACACCTATCAACCAAACAGCTTCGACGTGGCACCGGCGGCTGACCGGCCGTTCATCTGTACGCAGCGCTATGTATTTAGTTGGCTGGTCAAAGTGTTCTCCGGCTAAATTCGGCAGCAAACCAAGCTTACACGAGGATCCGCTTTCCCGAAAACGCTTGCGCTTTGCGGTAAGAACTCTCAGCTCCGAAGTGATCAGCTGTTCCCGGATGCCAACACGCATTGATTGGCCGGGGTTACATGACTGCGTCCATTCACAAATCGGGATGGATGGACAGATAAGTGAGGTTGAACGCCAATCCGTCCTTGGTATCTGACCCTGTCTATTCACGGAGACATTCAGACACGATCGAACTCCGTAGGCCGAGGCGTGTTCTTGTGGGTTAGAACGAACAGGCGCAGCATATTGCGTGTTAGGGCTGGTAATCAAGTGATAGGCTCGGGAGGTTTAAATTTTTAATCCAGCGAATCAACGGCGAGAGGATCCGTACGTACAGAAGGAAGGCAACGAGTAGGTAGTCTTCTTTTTTCTACTACTTGCTTTAATTTGAACAGTGAGAGAGTAGTAGGTAGTAGCTACGTCTTCGAAGGAAGGGACCTTGATACGAGGACATTATCTTGAAAGCAAATATATGCATATGAATATGTTTTTAAAATGCTTCACTGACAAGAAAAAATGCATAAACATGAGGCGGTTAGCATCAGTTCTGTTAACAGTGCATCTATATACCCTTTTTTTCCACAACTTGTCAATTTCTTTGGCACTGTTGATATCAACATCTTAACTATGGGGAATTAAATCAAGCAAGCAATGCCACTGGTACGTACCAAATGCCAGCATTTTTTGCAATTTGTGTGTGCTTATTAAGATAATATAAAACTTCCAAATTTGACATGCAACATTTCAACGACGACTATATGATTAGCGCTAGCGCATATTCTCCTTCCTTTCAATGCTTTCTCTGTCGATGGAATCTGTGCAAAGGACAGCTCGAAGAGAGCAGCAGCAGGTGGCGGGAAATAAAGGAAAACATGAAATAAAAATGCCCTGAACACGTCCAAATTAGCTGTGGATTTTGACACCTTCGCATGTGCACTTGCTGTGGACCACATTCAAATCCGTCCGTACCGTACCCATCAGGAACCCCCATTTTCAAAACATTCAAATCCGTCCGCACCGTACCCATCAGGTTGTACAAAACGCTTAATCCAAACCGATCATTTAAACTCTATCTGTTACCCGGTTGCAATCCACCCTTTAATTTCTTCTATTTCCACCCGTGTATGAATTCGAAGGAGCCGGACCTAACTCTAAATTACCCTATTGTTGGACCCTGTCCTAAGCAAAGTGCCCAACCTGCTCTCTGCCCCACTACCATTCGTCCTGATTTCGACGAATCGGAAAAAAGGAGCGACATTTAGCCGTCACTGTCGCGCTTAATCTCCTTTCCAGCTCTGCTTTTTCCCTGATCGCCCTCCATAACCCCAGCGTCTGATGCAACCATGTCGCCGTTGTCCAACTGACGCCGCACCAAGCAACCGCACATGTCGAGCCGCGGCGGACGCCACCGCGACGCCAGGCGGCCACCTCAGGCACCCAGGCACCCAGCTGGGCAAGCAAGGTCCCCACCTGGATCACACGAGGCCCCCCGTGCGCGCGACGTCGTCGGCACGCCGGCCCTGCGGAAATCAACGGCCGCGCGACGCGAATCGCCACGGCGAACGAAGTACGGGACCTGCACGGGCCCCTCCACCCCTTTTTTGTTGGGAATTCGCCCGAGGAAGCGCGGAGGTGAGGGGGGCACAGGGCTCCCGTCGTGGCGGGCTGACAAGTGGCGGGGGTTTGGTGAGGGGAGTCTGCCGCGGCCTGTGTCCAAAGGCGTCGCGCGCTGTCGGCGTCGCGCACGTCAAAGAGGGCGCCACCCGCGCGCACCCGCCACCTCGCGGCCGCGGGGGGCCGTGTATATATACGCCTGGCCCGGCCACTGTCCCGGCTGCAGCTCTGCACAGGCCCAGGCACAAGTGATCGAGGCGCCGCCGTCGCAGGAATAGCATCGAACCAGAGAGCTAGCCGTCGGGGCAGCGACGACCGATCGATCAGCCGGTCACGCGGAGGGAGGAGCTTGAGGCTTGAGGTGGTGGTGCGTCGCAGCTCGCAGCTGGGGCTTGGAGGAACGATGAGGAAGGGCCGGGCACCGTGCTGCGCCAAGGTGGGGCTCAACAAGGGCTCCTGGACGCCGGAGGAGGACATGCGCCTCATCGCCTACATTCAGAAGTACGGCCACGCCAACTGGCGCGCCCTGCCCAAGCAAGCAGGTACGCAACCGAGCAGCAGTCCTCTGCAGCTGTCTGCACTGGACATCCATGCATGGGGAGTTCTAACTAATGGTGATCTTTGAATTGCATACAGGTCTGCTGCGGTGCGGGAAGAGCTGCCGGCTGCGGTGGATCAACTACCTCCGGCCGGACCTCAAGCGCGGCAACTTCACCGCCGAGGAGGAGGAGACCATTATCAAGCTGCACGGCATGCTCGGGAACAAGTACGGCGCAGCAAGCTGCCTGGAGAATTCGATCATCGTTCTTGAGTAATCCATGGATGAAACCGAGACTGATAAGAGTTTGCTCGGATTGTGTGTCCAGGTGGTCCAAGATCGCGGCGTGCCTGCCGGGCCGGACGGACAACGAGATCAAGAACGTCTGGAACACGCACCTGAAGAAGCGGGTGTCGCCGGCCGGGGAGGAGCGCGGCGCCGGCGCCAAGAAGAAGAAGAAGAAGGCCGCTGGCGCCGGGGAGCCGGCGGCCCCGTCGCCGTCGCCGTCCTCGTCCACCACGAAGGCGACGACCAACTGCTCCAGCGGCGACTCCGGCGAGCAGCAGAGCGACGCGAGCAAGGTGCCCGACGAGCTGGGCCTGGAGGAGCTCGAGATGATCCCCATGCTCGACGACCCGGCCTTCGACTTCGACATGCTGGTGGACGCCGCGCCGGAGCCGTGCTACCCGGTCGAGGCCATGTCCGTGTCCGCGCCCACGTCGCCCTGCGCCTCGTCCACGTCCCCGCCGGCGCACGCCCGGCCCGGCGTGGACGAGCTGCTCGACCTGCCGGAGATCGACATCGACCACGAGCTGTGGAGCATCATCGACGGCGATGGCGCCGGCGGCGGAACCTGCACCGTCGCCGCCGCCGCCGCCGGAACGCCGGCGCCGTGCCAGAGCAATGCAACAGAGCCGAACGCCGCCAGCACGACCAGCCACGGGGCGGAGTGGTGGTTGGAGGACCTGGAGAAGGAGCTGGGCCTGTGGGGCCCCATGGAGGACTACCAGTACCCGATGGGCCCACAGGGTCCGATCGCCCACCCGGACCCACTCCCTGCCATGGTGGACGACCCGGTGTCGTGCTACTTCCAAGCGGGCCCCACCCCGGCCATGCTCCAGGACCCTGCTGTTGCTGCAAGCAGTAACCACCAGATGGGTTTTTGAGATTATCCTATCTCATCGTCCGTTTCTGATTCTTAGATAGAAAATTGCCAGCCTGATCGTACGGCTACGATTGGTACAAGCATAATACACTGTATAATTGTATACACAAGTGCAAGGCTCAAGACGAGCACAAACTCAAACACGAATACGCCGATGGAAATGAATCATCACCGTCGTATATAGTAAAAAGGAGATCAGTTAGGCTAGTATGCACATACAAAAGAGAGCCCAGAAGATACTATTTCTGGGCAGGCAGGCAGTGTTGGGCAGTGCAGTCATGGATTCACAAAAGGAGTCAAGATTGCCGGTACTCACTGAGTTAACCTGAAATGTAACTCACCTGTAATTGCCAGTTGGTACATAAAAACAATGACTCTGAAGTACTGATGATGAGTAGTATGCTATCTAGTGCTCTAGTCTTGCTGCAAACACTGAATTGTGTGCATGGCGTCAGTGTGATGCAAGTGCTTGTATCACCCATCGCGAGTTCCTGCATGCTACCGTTTCATCATCCGGTCCAATCGCTGCGCCTTTGGGCTTTAGACTAGGCGCACGCAATGGAGCTCAAGTTGTGCTGCCCGTGTCGTGCCTTTTTGACATTGTGTGATGTAGCCTTTTGCGTATTTCGTCGCCTCCTTTTCTCATTCGCTGCTAGCTGCTCGTGTTTTTCTACTCGATGTGCCTCGGGTCCTGTTCACACCACTCCAGGCCATGCCTATGCCTTGGCCGAGCAGGTTGCATGATTGAGGTCATCATCGCACAAACACATGACAAGGAAGTAGGTTACCTAACAAACAAAGCCAAAGAGGAGGTATGTGTACATGTGTAGCATTTTCAAGCACGCGGGGGAAAGGTAAGGAATAGAAAAGGTATATTACTGGAGACTTCGATTTGGACGAAGTACGTAAAGATCGCCACTAACCGACGATTCAACGCACACGTGGCCTGGGCCACCCGATCAAAGATCACACGGTCCTGACGTTTAGCCAACGACAAAGTTTTGGCGCAAGCGGAGATGACAAAACCAAAAGCAAACGAGTTCCTTCGAAGATGAGATACACAAGAGTACAAGACAAACAATGTAGAACTGTAGAAGTCTGTTATGGGCCAGGATGGGCCTTAAGCGCCCCCACAAAATCAAACAGGCCCATACGATATTCGTGAGCCATGGGAACATAGATTTAGCACCGTACTGTTTGCGGAGAGAGGATGGAGGAGGCAGAGAGCATACAAAACATGGGGTAGAGGTACCTTGAACCATACTTACCTGGACGGGGTCGATGGCCGGTCAAGAAGGGTCATGGCCTAAGTTAGTGGTCTCCATTGCACTTGGGAGGAGCACTAATTTACTATCTCCTCTAGTAGGAGAGTGGACGTCATAATTTATGAAAGAGGGGGTACGCGTTCGCGCGGCCCTACAAAATTAATTTTAAATTATATATTTATTACATTTTGAGGATTTTATTTATCATTTTAACATGCTGATGGAATGGTATGATTTGAACAAAAAAGAAATCAAAATTTATATTTTTTTATAAATTAAGACAAATTATATTATAATATGCATTGATTTTATAGCAATTTATGATATATGATATGAGAAATTGGAAATATAACCCTAAAGACCCTTTCATATAAGACTGCAAAAGAAAAAAGACTAGCGAATGTGCCGTTGCCTCCTCATGCCTGGACAAGTACCGCCTCAATCCGTGTCAAAAAAAAAAAAAGTACCGCCTCAATTCATTCATGGGCCATCTGTGAACTTGGTCCAATTACGGAATATTGCGCCGTCGGCTTAGGCCCGTCATCTTCTTCGCTCGGTCCAAAAACACGGCCCAAAGAAAATGAAGGAGCAGCACGGGCCCCGACAACAAAGGCTACAAAACCAAACGGCACATTTGCTGAAAGAAAATGAGAAACCCAAGGGAGCAACACGTAGGACACTGGGGCAGCTCGAGCTCGCACCATGAACATGGAGGCAGCAGCGTCGCCGCGGGTACCGGCGTCCCACCGCATCCCCACCCCGGAATCCTCGTCCGACGCTTCCTCTTCCTCATCCCCCTCCACGTCACGCGTCGCTGATTTGACGACACGGGCGTGTGAGGCGGACGGCGAGGGGGGATCCTCCTCGACCTGTACTTCCCATGGGCGGCGCCAGCCGAGGCGGAACGGATACTGGGGGAGGCGGCGGCGACAGATGCTGCAGCGGCACTTCAAATCAGCGGTGACAAGGAGCAGAAGGATGAAGATGAGATACGAGACAACCTGCAACGGCAGGAGGACGAGGTAGTACACTAATCTACTGATTCGATTGCAAAAGTTGTACGTCGTGATCTTTCATATCATACCCGGGGTAACGAGACTGTACGTGTGGCGTAGAACGTAAGAGGTGGGGTATGTCTCATACGTACTTGTACACGGGAGTCGGTACAGAAGTAAACTACTCGGTTAGGATTACCAGACTAGGACTTCCATGTAACCCTGTCCCCCCAGGATATATAAAGGCGGGCAGGGACCCCTCAAAAGCACATCGTGCATACGCATAACCTCCAAGGCAATACAAACCATACAGGACATAGGGTATTACGCATATTGCGGTCCGAACTTATCTAAACTCTTGTGTTCCTTGCACCATCGAGCTCCTGATCTCGACGACGTCCTAACAACAAGTCTATTACCTTAAGGTATCCCTAGGTAGGCTTGCCGGTAAAACACCGACAGCTGGCGCGCTAGGTAGGGGTGCTCATCGAAGATCCATCGGCGAATTCGATGGGAACTTTCATCTTCACCAACGCCGTGCCCCCTGCGGGCACAACTTTCGTCTTTGGCGCCTGGGTCTGTGTCTCTGATGGCACAGGCGACTTCCGTCGGCATCTCGTCAACAACAAGCGGAGGCATCTGCAGCAACGCCAAGCAGCGTTCTCGACGAGTTCGTTGACAACCTCGACGAGATGCTGCTTCCTGACCTCGCCAGGGAGATTGAGAAGCTGTCCGTTTTCAACGCGACTTCGACTCGTGCTGCATCAAGCTTCCTCGGATCGGACTCGACGCCATCTGAGGAACAGCGTAACCGATTCCCCTTCGGGTTACGCAATACAACCACTGTTTACCAGGAGGCCACGAAGTCCGAATTCTACTCCGCATTGGAGAAGGATTTGGACGAACTACTCGAGCTCGGGGACAGGGACACCACCGCATGCCGGGAGGACCCTATCTTCGACGACTACGATTCAGACTCTGATCCCGAGGCCGAACCCTACTTGGGTGTCTAGAGCTTCGTTATAACCTCCACACCGGAGGGTCGCTCGTGTACTGGAAGGGCATGAAACCCTCCGAACTACTCGAAGACGATGAAAGATTGGTTGCTCACCTTGACTCCTTGCCTTTCCAAGAGGGTAGACCACTCAGTGAGACCACCCACGGCGGAACTGTACTCGTAGACTACTGCTCCAACAACCCATCCACACACCGCCATGTCTTCATGGCGGAATCCGACGAGTATAGCGACAGGCATCGCAACGAAAGGCCTGAGCAGATCTCTGAGGATGAGCACACCGCAGATGCCGCCAACGAGTCCGCTCAGGACCGTGACGCCCGTAGGCTGCGCAACATGAAACGTGCCAAACGCAGAAGGGACGCCAACGAACGGCGCACACGGATTCAACGCGACCCTAACGCCGAGTTCGCAGCAGCACAAGACGCCTGGTTCAACACTCCTGCCGCCAACATTGCCGGTATAACCGCAGTGTTAGCTGGCATCCCCGACCCGCAAGTCCAGACCGCCATTCGCACGGCGCAACGGGCACTGTTGTAGATCAACTAGCAGAACCCGATGCCCTCGGTTTCCCGTGGAAGGGGCGAGGGCGAGGGAGAAAGCTAAGTCAGCAGAACACCAGGGGGCCACCCCAGGCGACAAGCTGCTCCCTCCAACAACCAATAGGGAAGCCGTGGCCCGCAAGGAAGCCGACCCGCGACCCACGCACCACATCCAGAAGGCTCCGTTCGCAACTACCGCCGCTCGGAGCTCGAGAAGCTCCCAACAGGCGACCTCCGCGACAAGATCAACATGGGGCGCGACGCTCGCTCCATCATCAACAATCGGAGGAAGGAACGCGCCGGAGCCGAGGGAAACACTACATGGGACGACAACGACCGCTTCGCTGCTTTCTCCTCCCTCTTCGACAACTACAAGTACCCAGAGAGATTCAAACCCATCGGCATCACCAAGTACGACGGTAAGCAATCTCCTCAATAGTGGGTACGATGCTACTCCACCGCCATTGAAGTCACAGGTGGCACCAACACTACCAAGGTCGTCTACTTCCCGATGGCCCTGGGGACCGCCCCACTCACTTGGCTGGAGAGCCTAACCAAGAACTCCATCGACTCCTGGGAGCAACTGCGGAACATCTTCATCGACAACTTCCAGGGGGCGATCGCTCGGGCAGGTACTTGACATGACATGTCCCAGTGCAAGCAAGAAAGGAACGAGCTCCTACGCTCGTACACTCGCCGCTTCTTCGACACCCGAGCTACGATCGCCATCATCTCGGAAAGCAACATCATCGACTGCTTCCACAACGGCCTCACCGACCAGGCTCCGTTCCGCGACTTCGCCGCAACCGCCCGAAGACTGTTGCCGCCCTTCGCGACATGATGCAGACCTGGGCAGACCAAGAGGAGCAAGAGCGTGATCAATTCTCGAAACGCGAAAACGACTACAGCAAGCGCAAGAACGACCACCGCAATGACAGAAGCCAGCGGGACTACTCGGGATCCTCCCAAAAGCGCAAGCCAGACGATCTTGTCGCGGCTATTAATCGCGCCCCGCGAGGCAAGAAGCCATCCAATCTGCAAGAGGAATTCGAGAAACTCATGCAGAAGCAATGCCCATGGAACCCACACTCGAAGCACTTTGCTTTTGAGTGCTACTAGCTCCGGAAGTCCCTCAACGCCCCGCCCTTGCAGAAGGGCGACAAGAAGAAGAAGAAGAAGAAGGACAAGGACGATGAAGATCCAGAGAACAAGGCAGACGCCGGTGAATTCCCGGACGTATCCAAGGTGGTCAACGTTATCTTTGGTGGCGAGTCAGGATTTGTCTCCAAAAGGACTCAGAAGCTGCACCGCCGCGAGATCATGTCCGTCGAGCCGGCAGTACCACGACCCCTTCGGTGGTCGGAGGTCCCCATCTCGTTCTCCAGGGCTGATCAGTGGATGAGCTTTTCTGAGCCGGGAAAACTCCCTCTCGTCCTAGATCTGGTGGTCTCGGATGTCAGGCTCGCAAAAGTACTCATCGATGGAGGCAGCGGCCTCAACATCATCTTTGCAAGTACTCTAAGGAAGATGGGGGCAAATTTCATCAACATGCTCACCCCCAACAGGGTTCCCTTCTAAGGCATCGTACCAGGGAACGCAGCTACACCGCTTGGTACGGTGATGCTCTTAGTCACCTTTGGGATGAGGGAAAACTACCGTACCGAGTACATCAAGCTCGAAGTGGCCAACTTCGAAACCTCCTACAACGCCATTCTGGGCAGGCATGCAATGGCCAAATTCATGGCCGTACCGCACTACGTCCACTTACTCCTGAAGATGCCAGAAAAGAGTGGGGTCCTCACCTTCCGCGGCGACCTGAAGAAGTCCTACGACTGCGACCAGAAGGCTATCGAGTACGCCTCGACTACACATGTACCGGATACTTTAGGTGAAGTACTCGCAGTTGCGCAAAAGCTCTTCGAGACAGGGCTGGAAATTCCCACAAAGAAGGTGAACCACTTGAAGCTGCAGCCCACTGGAGAACTTGCATTGAACTCCATCCAGCTGCATGAAGCAAACTCGTCCAAGACAGCCCTGATCGGGTAACAGCTCGACCCCAAATAGGAAAGCGAGCTCATCAGTTTCCTTAGGGCCAACCGAGACATATTCATGTGGAAACCAGCGGATATGCCAAGGGTGCCCAAGGAACTGATCGAGCATAGTTTGAAAGCAGATCCTGATGCTACCCCCAAAAAGTAGCGTCTCCGTAGATTCGCTCAGGATAAGAGGGAAACAATCAAAAGGGAGTTGGCTAAACTACTCGCGGCTAGTTTCATCAAAGAGGTGTACCACCTAGAGTGGGTTGCCAACCTTGTAAAGAAGAAGAATAATAATGAATGGAGAATGTGTGTTGATTATACCGATCTCAACAAGCACTACCCGAAGGACCACTTCGGGCTACCGCGCATTGATCAAGTAATTGACTCAACTGCCGGCTGCGTACTCCCCTGTTTCCTTGATTGCTACTCGGGCTACCATCAGATCGCCCTCAAGGAAGAAGATCAAATCAAGACCGCCTTCATCACACCCTTCGGGACTTATGCCTACAAGACTATGTCCTTTGGGCTGAACAACACAGGGGCTACATACCAGCGGGCAATCCAAATGTGCTTTGCAAACCAACTACACCGCAATGTTGAGGCCTATGTGGACGACGTGGTCGTCAAGGCCAAAATTTCCGAGGACCTAATTACGAACCTGGAGGAGACATTCAGCAGCCTCTGGAAGTTCCAATGGAAACTCAACCCGACCAAGTGCATTTTTGGCGTACCATCCGGGAAACTACTTGGGTTCATCATCAGTCATAGAGGGATTGAAGCTAACCCAGAGAAGATTACCGCCATCACCGACATGAAGGCTCCAGCAACGATCAAGGACGTGCAGAAGCTAACAGGGTGCATGTCGGCCTTAAACAGATTCATCTCACGACTTGGAGAACGGGGCCTTCCCTTCTTCAAGCTCCTGAAGCAGAAAGACAAGTTTCACTAGACAGAGGAAGCGGAGCAGGCTTTGCAGGACCTCAAGGAACACCTGCAGTCACCCCCTATTCTCACAGCACCACGTCCAGGCGAGAACCTGCTGATGTACATTGTAGCAACTACTCATGTGATCAGCACAACAATTGTGGAGGAGCGAAACGAGGAAGGCCATTTGTTTGGTGTGCAGAGGCCAGTCTATTTCATCGGCGAAGTACTCTCTGAATCAAAGGTACGCTACCCTTCAATTCAGAAACTACTCTACGCAATATTGATAACATCAAGGAAGCTCCGCCACTACTTCGAGGAGTACAAGATCTCAGTTGTTACTAATTTCCTGTTGGCGGACATACTCCACAACCGGGATGCCACTGGTTGTATATCCAAGTGGGCAGTATAACTGGGGGCTCTTTCAATCAATTTCAAGCCAAGGACATCCATCAAATCCCAAGCATTGGTCGATTTCATGGCCGAGTGACGGGAAAATCAAGTACCAACCCTAGCCAGCTGCCCAGAGCATTGGACGATGTACTTCGATGCCTCGCTCAAGCTCGAGGGTGGCGGGAAAGGAGTACTTTTCATCTCTCCAAAGGGTGAACAACTCAAGTACGTCTTACAAATCCTTTGGAAGGTGTCCAACAACGAGGCCGAGTATGAAGCGCTACTACACGGTCTCTGCCTGGCAGTCTCACCGGGTATCAAAAGACTACTCGTGTACGGCGACTCGCTGCTAGTCGTGCAACAAGTCAACAAAGAGTGGAACTGCACAAAGGAGGAGATGGACGCATATGTTAAGGAAGTGCGCAAGCTGGAGAATAAATTTGCTGGACTGAAGATTCATCACACCGTCCGGGACAACAATGTCGAAGCAGATGTACTCTCCAAGCTTGGATCTACTCGAGCCCAAGTCCCAGCAGGAGTATTTGTCCAAGAACTCAAAGAGCCGTCGATCAAGACCATGAATCAAGCAACCACCGGTCTGGGATCCCCAGACCCCAGCCGGGAGGTCATGATGTCGGAGGTCGATTGGCGGGGGACTTTCATCGAATTTATCAAGGAAAAAAAGCTACCCCCGGAGGTGACAAAGAAAAGTCTAGAAGCAATACGCATCCTGAGGCGCAGCAAGGGGCTCGTCATCGTTGGAGATAAGCTCTACAAGCGTGGAGCAAGCTCGGGAGTACTTATGAAGTGTGTTCCCAGGGCATGGGGCCGCAACATACTACTTGAGATACACGAAGGTACATGCGGAAATCATGCAGCGTCCAAAACATTGGTCGGGAAGGCTTACAGGGCAGGCTATTGGTGGCCAACAACAGTTTCCGATGTTGAGGATCTCGTACAAAAGTGCCAGAAGTGCCAATTTTTTTGGCAAACAATCTCATGTCCCGGCGCACAACCTCATCACTGTAACGCCCTCATGGCCCTATGCATGCTGGAGCCTCGACATGATTGGACCTCTGACCACAGCTCCAGTAAGCTTTACACATGTATTGGTGGCCATCGACAAGTTTACCAAGTGGATCGAGTACAAGCCGATTACCAAGCTCACTCCAGACAGGGCAGTCGACTTCATCTCGGATATTATGTACCGTTTTGGCTACCCCAACACCATTATTACAGATCCGGGCTCAAATTTTATGGCAAACCAGTTCTGGGAATTCTGCGAAAACAACTCGATTGAAGTGAAGTATGTGTCAGTCACACACATACTTATACTCGAGGGCTCCGCCACGAGTACTTGTAGTTAGCTTACTTATACTCAGGGGTTCCGCCACGAGTACTTGTACTTAGCTTGCTTATGCTCGAGGGCTTCGCCACGAGTACTTGCGTCTAGTACAGCCTATAAGGCAGAGCACTCGACATATTCTCACAGTTCCAGCCGCTGCTACGACAACTCGAAAAAGAGCGTTAAGGCACCCGCCGAAGGGGTCACCAAGCCCATCACACGGTCACGTTACCTCTCTTCTACAAGCGGGACGTTAACAACTTAACCATTCTGATAGGCTAGCCTAGCGTACCGCATGATCGGGTAAATCCAGGCTAAGCTCCTTTTCTCTATGAGCACTTTTACGGAACGTCAAGTTATTGACTACATCCAAGCCGATGCTCTTGGAGTAGCTTAACCCAAACGTCTCCAACTATTCTAAGTCCTACGATCGTACCAACAAACATCACACAAAGACATTGCAGCATTGAAGGACCTTTTCTCAACACCTTCAATTCAAACAAAAGGTCTCTTACCCATAAGATCTCACACAACACTTGTGACATGGCTCTGTATTCAGCTTCAGCAGTAGATCGAGATACAGCCTATTGTTTCTTTCTTCGCCATGATACTAAGTTTCCTCCAACAAACACACATAGCCTGATGTTGATCTCCTATCATCGAGATTGCTTGCCCAATCAGCGTCACAATAACCCTCGACATTAATATGACCATGGCTTCTGAACATAAGCCCCTTCCCTGGACTGCCTTTCAAATATCTCAAAATACGGTTAACAGCCTCCAAGTGTCCACTTCTCGGATCATGCATATACCTGCTCACAACACTCACAGCATATGAAATATCAGGTCTCGTATGACACAAATAAATGAGTCTACCAACCAGCCTCTAATAGCTCTCCTTGTTCACTGGATCACCTGATTCGGCACATAACTTGTGGTTTGGATCAATAGGTGTTGATATAGGTCGACACCCAAGCATGCCAGTCTCATCGAGCAAGTCTAGGACATATTTTCTTTGTGAGGGAACTATACCCTTTTGAGATTGTGCAATCTCAATGCCAAGAAAGTACCTGAGTTGACCAAGGTCCTTAACCTCAAACTGCTTACTTAGATTCTCCTTCAAACGTTTAATCTCTTTCTCATCATCACCAATGATAATAATATCATCCACATACACAGCCAACACGCCCTGAATGTCTGTAGAACAAAGTATGATCTCCATTGCACTGTTTGTACCCCATATTACATAATGCTCGTCTAAATCTATCAAACCATGCTCTAGGGGACTGTTTAAGGCCATATAAAGACGTTTTCAATTTACATACCTTCCCAATCTCTTCAGGTTTGGACCAACCAGGTGGAATCTCCATATAAAGCTCCTCTTGCAAATCTCCATGCAAGAAAGCATTTTTGACATCCAACTGATGTAGTGGCCACCCAAAATTTGCTGCACAAGATATTATTGTTCTTACTGTGCTTATCTTTGCCATTGGCATAAATGTCTCATCATAATCGATACCATAAGTTTGGCTATAACCGTGTGCAACTAATCGAGCTTTATATCTTTCCACCTTGCCCTCAAGAATTTGCTTCACAGTGAAGACCCATTTGCAACTAACCACCTTTTTACCTGCAGGCAATCTGACAAGATCCCAAGTTTTGCTCTTTTCAATGGCACATAACTCCTCTAACATGGCTTCACGCCACTTGGGATCATTTTTTGCTTCTCTCCAATCTTTAGGAACTTGCACAGACTCATAGAGGCCACAAATGCTCTATATGCAGGTGATAAAAAGGCATATGAAACATAGTTACTAATGTCGTGTTCAAATCCATACCTTAATGGAGGCATTTTTGCATTATTTCGCGTACCTTTTCGTAATGCAATGGGCAAGTCATGTGATGATGGATCTTCAATTTCAACTTCTGAAGATGAAGACACATCAATTGTCTCTTGGTTATTCTCATGTATTGGAGCTACTGGAACCACTTTTGTTGGCTCTGCAGTTGCTGGAGCAACCTCTGTTGGCTCTGTTTGGGCCCTAAACTTTCTTCTTGTATACACTTTTGATACATCCTTGTTCTGGAACCACTCAACTCGAGAATGTCCATTTTGAGAAGAGCCTGACTTATCATTTACCATCTCCACCTTGTAAGTTGAGGAGCTAAACCACTTATCACTCCTTCTAGACTTAGTTGCTTCTCAGCTGAATCACCGTTTATATCATTACTCTCCCCCTCTCGAGTAATTTCATCTTCCCTCACAAGCTTAGGTTCAAACATGAAACTTAGGTCAGTCTTCTCACCATAAAATGGCATCGACTCCCTAAATGTCACATCCATGCTCACAAATAGGCGTCTCTCATCTGGACTCCAACACTTATAGCCCCTCTTCCCTGATGAATACCACAAAAAGATGCACTTTATTGCACGTGGATCTAACTTATTCACTGAAGGTCTATGATCTCTAACAAAACATGTGCATCCAAAAACCTTAGGAGGAACCACAAATTTGTTCTCTCCTAACAACATTTCACATGGAGTCTTCATCCCAAGTATCCTCAACGGGGTACGATTAATTAGATATGTAGCCGTCAAAACAGCTTCACTCCAAAAACTTTAGGCACATTCATGGTGAACATTAGTGATCGAGCAACCTCCAAAATATGAAGGTTCTTCCTTTCAGCCACCCCATTTTGTGGAGTAGTATCTGAGCACGAGGTCTGATGTAATATACCATGTGCGGACAGAAATGCACTAAATTCCTTGTTCACATACTCAGTTCCATTATCTGTCCTTATTATTTGGACATGTCTGTTGAATTGATTCTTTACAAGAGCACAAAAGTCTTGGAAGCATTTTAGCACTTCATCTTTATGTTTCATGAGATATACCCATGTCATCCGAGAGAAACAATCAATAAAAGTAACAAAGTAACAAAGTACTTCATTCCACTTATAGAAACCACGGGACATGTCCAAACATCTGAATGAACAAGCACAAAAGGGGAGACACTCCTGATTCCTCTACTCAAATAAGATGTCCTTGTGTGTTTTGCATACTCACAAGCATCACAAGATAGTTTATTATTATCCACCCCACACATTACATCAGGAAAGGCTTTGCTTATTTTATCAAAAGAAAGATGCCCCAGTCTGCAATGTAATAACATTACAGTAGCTTCTTCCTCTCCTATTCTTGCTGCCAACATAGTACATAATGCGTCATTTGTCCCTTCACGATCAATATACCACAATCCACTATGCCCGGTTGCAGTCCCAAGACTCATCCTTGTTTGTCTGTCCTGAATTAAACAATTCTCCCGGTCAAGTATAACTCGACAATCCAATTGATCAACTAATGCACTCAATGATATTAGATTGACCGGAAAAGCCGGCACATGCAAAACTGACAACAATTTAATAGATGAAGTGCATTGTACTGTTCCAACACCTTTAATGGATTGTGATGTACCATCAGCAGTTTGTATAGTTTCTTTACGTGTGGGGGGATATTGCACATATGAATCAAACTCACATGATGCACCAGTGACATGCTTTGATACTCCTAAATCTAAAATCCAGTTTAACTGTGATACATGTGTAGGCACTAATGCATGGGCATAATTGCCTTCATCTTTGTAGGCGAAGTTGGCTAAGTCTCCAACAAAATTACCTTGATCTTTATCTTCTAAGGTTTCAATTTTTTTCTTTCCATTGCCTTGGTTCTTCAGTTTTCATTGATGAAGCCTCTGCTCGAGGAAGTTCCTCTTCTGTGCTTACAACATTCGCCCTATAGCCACCTCTACCTCCACGGCCTCTGCCCCTTGGAGCACCTCTACTACCACCTTTTCCTCTTCCACGATTGGCCTTGAGTGGTTTAGGACATTCACGAATCAAGTGTCCTGTATCACCACAATTGAAACACTCTCTATCATCTCTGAATTTTGTTGCTGCGAAAATAGGACGAGTTGGAGGTGGAGCATTTCCTTTCATCACATTCAGCCTTGACTCCTCCCGTGTTATGGCTGCTATAGCATCCTCGAGGCTAGGAAGATTGGGTTGATGGAATATAGTAGAACGTCTTGCCTCAAACTCTGAATTTAATCCTCTCAAAAATTGAATGACTCTTTTTTCTTCTATCCACTTTTTCACCAAAGCCACACAATCAGAGTGTGGTAACTCAATGGGTTTAAGGTAATGAGCATCAGCCCACAAACCCTTTAACTCAGCAACATAGTCTGTCACAGAACGCTCCCCTGTTTGAGATCATGGAGGCGGTCTTCTATTTCAACCATCAACATCACATTGCCAGTCCCAGAGTACATTTTCTCCAAAGATTTCCATATCTCAGCTGCACTTATAATTGTATCGACAGTACTAGCAATTGTTGGAGTCATAGAACTCAGCAGCCATGCAGCTACCAAGGAGTTAGTAGCATCCCATGTGCTCCATTCCGGACTGGACTTATCTTCTGGCTCAGATGATTCCCCATTTACAAAACTTTCAAGTCTTTTCACTTTTAACAGCCAGAGTGCCCTTCTAGACCAAGCCAAATAGTTTTTTGTGCCCTCTAATTTAACATCATTTGGCATCAACTCTACCTTTTGGATTGGTTCTGTGTGAATCACAATTTCCTTACTTGAACTTGGAGCCTCATCTTTTTTTGCTGTGAGCAATTCCACCAATTTTCCAAGCACTTGTTCAATTCCTTGATTTTCCCCCATTGCTTAATAATACAGTCAAGAACTCACAGTGTACTGTTCTTCTTCCTCCCAAGCACTAGGATCTCGAACTCCCTTTCCCTTCTCCAAATCAGGAGGCTAATAGCAATTTCTTGCGGCTTCTCCAAATCAGCAGAACAATCCCTCGTACTCACCACTAAAGAAACTGAAGCTAGCCACAATTCCCTTCTCCCGTACAGTACTACACGGGCAACTGCTCTCCTGTATGCTACCCAAATCAGAACAAACCACAAAATCCACTCCAGATTACCTTCGATTGCAAGCCTGCTCCTCCTCCTCTCTGCTCCAGCGCTGTGGCCTCCTCCCTCTCGTGTCCTGCTTCTCCACGCCGCCACCAGCCAGGTCGTCGTGCAGCAGTGCTGCCTGTAGAGCAGCTCGCTCTTCTTCACAAGCCCCTTTGATGCCTTTCCGCCGGCTGCCGTCACGCCCAACCAGGGAGCGCGCATCTCCACAGCCATCGCCCAGGACAGCAGCTCTGACACCATGAGGGAATGGATGTGTGGGGAAATTTCTAGAGATACCTTCAACTCTCTATCTAATGCTTGTACATATACACAGCACACACACATACCGACATTGACAAATGGGCTGTAAGCCCATGGGCCTAAATACAAGACTACAGAACCTAACACATCGGTAGTACCATCAGGTGTCACAAATATCGTCAGAGAAATTTCAAGGTACCAACCGAGACCTATATTTCCAATCTTCAGTAATGTAACAAGCACTTATTTTTCAATGTGTGTACATGCAGAATCTGACCAATGACCATATTTGTCCAGGACAATGAGGAATACATTTTCTGCTGGGCATGCCGGATCCACTACTGCTCATTGTGCAGGATGAGGGTCGACGACAAATACATGAATCGGGGCACTACCGGTCGTCGGAGTGCGTGGGCCTCGGCAACTTCTAGTACCGGGTCCTTTGCCTCAGTTCTCCACAACATAGTGCGACAGGAGCATTTCTGGAGTGCATGCTCAGCACTTTCGCAGCATACATTACTTGCTTAGAACGACCACACACTACATTCCAGAAATCAGAATTTTTACTGTTTAGTGTTGACAATTGACATTATTATTGATTGAGCTGCTACTGCGTTTAACCAATAACCAGTACAGATATTTTTATACACTTCTATACTCTTCCCTGCCCAATCACCGGATGGCCGGTAAAGTTTTGTCGTGAAAGGAGAGGCTAAATTTACTAGATTTACACATAAGATGCTTTTGTGATTATACAATTACTTGTTTTACCTTCAAATTCGATTTGATTTTCCCCTTGATTTGCTTGACTACCAACTTAATTGCTGATTCTTATATCTGAGCGCTTCATAGTTCATAGTATTTCTCTTTGATCTCATTTTAATATGATTGTCCCTTGTTTCCCAAACAGGGCCCATGTCAAGCGCAAATTAGGCCAACGCTAGCACATTATGCACTGGGCTTAGGCCCATCCCCCGTTAGAAAAACAGCATTTTCCGAGTACAATATATAGTATGAGTCAAAAATCTTTCCATGCATCGCACTCTTCTCTCCTGACTCCTCTCAGTCTAAAAACGCCCCAAAAATAATATAAGCAAAAAAAAAATAGAAAAGGCGGCGACAAAAACACGTACGGCCCCAGACTCCGAGCTCGCGCCATGGCGGCAGCAGCTTTCCCCGGCACCGCGTCGCGGCGGATACCGGAGCCCCACCTCAGCGGGCGATTCTCGGACGAGACCTCCTCGTCGTCCTGTTCCACGTCAGGCTGTGCGGAGTCCAGTGCGGTGGCGTGCGAGGGTGGCGGCGAGGCCGAGGAGGGCTTGCTCGACCTGGACTCCCCCTGGGTGGCGGCGGCCGAGGCAGAATCGAGGCTGGAGGCGGCGGCGACGGTTGGGGCAGCGGGACTTGGCTACCGCGCCGAGGACGGGCACGAGGAAGAGGAACACGAGATACGAGACAACCAACAGCGGCAGGAGGACGAGGTCTGGCATAATGATCTCGTGATTGGATTGGAATTTTTGCTTCTGGATTAATGTCATGACGTGTACTGCGATGGTTCTCGTAATTTGCTCGATCAGTTCGCAGGATTGTAGTGGTGAGTTGCGGATTTGGTACTGCAGGGTTTTGAGGGTATTCTGATGGAATTTTGAAGTTGCTGTCGTTTTTATTTTCTATTGAAGTAAATTAGTTCGTAACATATCTATTTGCTGCAGATTGTAGAATATAATTTCTAAGAAACGATCCATAGAGAATTAATACAAGATAAATTGCATATAATCATGAGATGGCCTTTTTTCACTATAATTACTGATTTTTGCAATTACCCTAGATTAAAATGGCTTTGTGAGACTGAAACTTTTGACTTACGGGTTGCATTGCTTCAAAGTTCTTGTGGATTTTTCCGTAATCAATATCCAAATATGGTTTCTTGGTGTCGTTGAGATTGCATATCTGTTTGCTTAGTTGAGACAAACGTCCATTGCAGCTGATGGCACTGGAGGCGATATATGGGGATGATCTGGTTGTATTTGAAAACAAAGGAAGGCTCCGATATTTCCAGGTTTCTTGTGCTGGCATTGAATACAATGTTGTTCCAATTATTATTCTTGAATGGTGGGGATCTGATTTTAGTGACCTGTCTATTTATTCCAGATTTACATACGTTACGATGTCGCTGATGGTGTCAAAGTGTGCGCTAAGCTTTCAGCACCCAATGCTAGTACCAGAGATGTCGGATGTTTTGACGGTTCTGAACATAACTATGGACCTGATGAGTTCTCCTACACTTGCAATTTTGAGTACCTGCCTCCTTTGATATTGACATGCTTCTTCCAAAGTCCTATCCTAGCAAAGACCCCCCAAGTTTCTCAATCACTGCTAAATGGATGGATGGGCCTTATGTCTCTCAACTCTGCGAGATGCTTGACACCATTTGGGCAGAGCTGTCAGGGCAAGAAGTCGTGTATCAGTGGGTTGAATGGCTACGTAATAGTTCCAGATCATATCTCTGGATCGATGGAAGCATGACACTGGGTCCAGATATTGCCACCCACAACACAGATAACCGTGCAATTCCAAGAACAAAATCACTAGAATCTGTTATCCCTTTGATGCTGAGCTACAGAAGTAAGAAGCGGTATCAAGCTTTTCTTGAGGATCTCCATATGTGCATGATATGTCTTAACCAGACCAAAGGTTATTAGCTCTTTCCTCCCACCTCGTAGGCTGTCACTTACTTTTTATTGTCATGTTAGGCCCTTACCTTATTGAACTGTGCCTTGGGTTTAACCAGTTACATGAATTTCTCTCACAGAGAAGTTTGTTCTCCTATAACTGACTTTAATATTAAAACAATCAGGTTCAAATTTCATCAGGCTTCCATGCCAACACTTGTTCTGCGTGAAGTGTATGGAGACCTTGTGCAGAATGCATGTCAAGGAAGGTAGTGTGTTTCAGTTGCTATGCCCTGATACCAAGTGACGAGCTTCAATTCCACCATATGTGCTGAAGAGACTTCTTACAGAAGAACAATTTGAACGTTGGGATAGGCTTCTCCTTCAGAAAACATTGGACTCAATGTCAGACGTAGTTTTCTGTCCAAGGTGTGTGGTCGGTTGTTTGGAAGATGAGGACAACAATGCACAATGCCCAGAATGCTCTTTTATCTTCTGCTCGTTCTGTAAGGGACCATCGCATCCAGGGAAGCAGTGTCTAACTCCTGAACAAAAGATACTGCTCCGAAAGGTATAAACACAGGATCTTGCATTTATGCTCTGCGGTTTATTTTCAGCTCCAGACACATCATACTATGATTTTACTGAATATCTTGTTTGCAGGCATCAGGGAAGGCATCAGGCAGGATGACCGAAAGGGAGGTGGCGCAGGAATTGCGGAACATCAGAGAACTGTACAAGGATGTTCGGTTATGCCCAAGATGCCGAATGGCCATCGCCAAAACAGAAGGGTGCAACAAGATGACTTGCGGAAACTGTGGCCAGTACTTCTGCTTCGCCTGCGGCAAGGCCATCAATGGTTATGAGCACTTCAAGTAGGCCTTTCAGTCATCCAGCATCCTTATCTCTTCTTTTTAAATACAAGGGGTTTCTGTACTACCTATGTTCTTATGTTTACGCAAATACGATTTTCACATAATATAGAAAAACCCTTGCATTCGGTTTCAAAGAAAACCACAACTCATTGCATTGCAGGAGTAGGGACTGCGAGCTTTTTGCGGCGAGAGACATCGCAGAGTGGGAGAGGCAAATGGCAGAGATGCAACCTGAACGCCAATTGCGAATTGCAGCGCGCCCGTTAGGTGGTACGGTTAGATGCCCCAAATGCCGTGCAACAAACTTCAAGGTAACGGAAGCTCTCTATCTGTAGCCTGTAGGGAATAACTGAATTTGGGCTGGCGAATTAATGTGACCATGAGAAGTATCTATCTTCTTCTGTACACAGGAAGACGAGAGGTATATCTTCTGCTGGGCTTGCCGGGACAGCTACTGCACTCTATGCAGACGGAAGGTCAACAACAGGAAGAAGTCAGGGCACTACGGGTCACCGGAATGCATGGGGCTTGATAATTTCTAGCATTTGCATTCATCTGTTATCACCATGGATCTTTTCCCTTGATTTGCCGAACAATGAATATGACGATCAGTGTATCCGATCAGCAAGACATAACGTAACTGTGTTCTGTGTAGTAGAAGTAGGGCAAATGTATGACTGCCTGTCTTACTTGCCGGTTCATTCTCATCCGGCAGCTAATTTAGTCGTCATGCATGGTAAAAGCAATCAGTTTTTTTCCTGATACTGTTCTGCGTCTCTCAGTTCCAAAAATCGTGCCACACCGTTATGTCGTGTTCGTGCAACAAAATGCATCAGGGGGCTGAGTATTGACCCTACTGTCGTGTCTGTTGCTCAAAGCATTTGCACCACTGCTCATAATGACATCACTTATGGACACTAGAAACGTTGATCTTCAATTGAGCTTTGTGCAACAGTTCAAACTCCCGTGTAAAGAACATGTAACTCACGGCCCTGTCACCTTATAAAAATAGCCATGGCCCCTGTTCATGTCACTGCCTCAAGTGAGCGAAACTGAAAAAAAAAAATCTTCCAACAGCTGCAAGCTGTGCAACTGCAAACATGAAGACGACCTGTGGCCAAATGGTGCCCGTCCTCGCCGTCCTGGCGGCGCTCGCCGTCGCTGCCAGCGCCGCGCCCGTCGACCCACCGAAGCCGAGAGGCGAGCAGGTCCACCTGTTCGAGGCAACGGTCCGCTTCCCGGACCGCGGCGGCGACGACCTCGAGGAGTACAACTACCGCCTGCTCGCCGAAGTGCTCGGCAGGTCGCCTGGGCCCACTGATCTCTTTTTAGTTTTTACCAAAATTTTGTGCTAATCCTTGCTCGCGTTTTTTTTAAACCACAGCATCGAGGCAGCACGGAGCGCAATGTACGACACTGAACTTGGGGGATTCAGTGCATTTCTCACCAACAACCAGGCCCGTCGACTGTCAAGTGAGTCAAATCCATGCTACTTTATCAACTTAAAATTTTGGAAAAAAGAAACTGACGACGTACATGTGAACGAATGCAATGAGCAGAAGTCCCAGGGGTGCTGAAAGTCACAAGAAGGGAGGACCCTACACCGCTCCCGGAGACGGACGGCCATCTCTAGAATTTTTACACTGAATGGACTAGACTGATGAGATGCTATATATGCAACCCGGCGGGGTCAAGTCGAGAACAACTGTAATCATGCTCTCTAAAACTGCTTGATGCAGTACATGGAATGGCACAGGCATAGTAAATAAACATGCTCCATTTCCTGCTCTAACAAGTGAGAACGTCAGCGTTTTGTCCGATCACCATGGAACATCTTCCGAACCAGACTCCTCATCCTTCCTTCGCTGGAGGGATCCACCGCGTCTACCGTGTGCTGCTTGCAGCCCCGGGGACCATAGTGCTCCGAGCACTTCCGAACCACCTTCCCGCACAGCGCGCAGTAATGGACTTGGCACGCCCAGCAGAAGATATGGTTGTTGTTTCCAACCTGCAGGTCATCACAACAGAAACAACACAGTGTTTTCGTCCATCAACATCTTGGCCGGGCTACATTTTCTAAGATTATATGACATGTGTCTAACTTGGTATTCAGATAACCACAAATCTATATAGCTCCTCCAGAATCATATGGTATGCAAAAGTGGCAACAACTTTACCTTGGGATTTTGTTGGTGACAACTCGGGCACGGGTAATTTCTGAATCGTTGCGCTGTTACTTCTTTCTCTATCTGCTTCACGACATCGGCCTGCCTCACTGACTTCTGTTCCTGATCAAGTCTGCATTGGTGACTTTAAAAGAGGAGCATTATTTCAGTCGCGCGATATAATTAAAGAGATTAGATATGGCACAGTATATTCAGAAGAGTGCAATACATTCTGTATCTAATGGCTTGCCACAGTCATAACAGAACCCGTTCCCACAGTTCCTGCAATGCATGTAGTTGCAGCCTGACACCCGTGAGATGGCGATACGGCAATGAGGACATGGAACAGCATCACGAAGTGCTTCCTTGATGCTGACAAGTTCATTGAACAAGTCAATGCTCGTGTCAACCTTGCCACTGCTTGAAGAAGAACGCATCTTTTCACGATCCTGTATAAATGAATACTGCACTCAGCATGGGCATGAAAATCCAACATGAATCAATAAAACAGATTGTATTATAGTACAAGAGAATGCAAGGTTCCAGTTTTGTAATGACAAAGGGGGTAGAGAAAATAAGCTTTCATTACTGAAGTAAAATTATTTCTATGCGAATTCTGAACATCCCCAGAAATTCTCTTAAATTAAACATCTAAGAGCATATCACGGCACCACTGAAGCCCTAGGATGTTGTGTTGAAATGTGGATTTGACAGTGGGCAATCATAGCTAACAGGTACTAAAAAGCGTAGTGTTTAGCATGATTCGTACAGAGCATAGTCTGATAGATTTATTAGCTACCTGGAAGGAGAGAAGCTTTTCTTCTGGAGTCATGCATCTATCTCCTATGTGACGACGCTCTCGGCAGAGGGTGCAGAAGCTGAAGAAGCACTTGGAGCACTGGGCATTATTCTCCCCATCTTCCAGGCAAGCTGTTTCGCATCTTGGGCAGTAAGTCACATCAACCATTGAGTCTAGAGTCCTCTCAAGTATCAATCTTTCCCACCGTTCAAAATCTACATCTCCTAGCAACCTCTTCAATAGATTAGGAGGAATAACACCCTGGCACTTGTCACCAGGACACAACAATTCCATAACCGTTCCTTCCTTGACATGCATTCTTGAGTAAGTCTCCATGCACCTCCGGCAATAATAATGCAGGCATGGAAGTTTTATGAAGTCAAGACCTGTAGGGATCAAAATTCAAAAGAAACGGATTTTCTATAATTTTCCAGACGCGATAGAACTTGAAATCTCCATTATCAGTCAGTAAAGTAGCCCATGAGCACATGAATTTTCGGACAAGAACTATCTGATTGTTATGTTTTGTTTATTGTAACTTATTAGTAAATAATAATCTTACAATTGAATATGAATATGGAAACTAAATTACGAGATGATGGGAATAAATTTGGAAAAGGCACTATATTTAAAATAGAGCACATTCAGATTTGAAGTACGGGTAATCTAATGAAGAACAGTGTGCAAAAGGCAAACATCATTAAGTACCCCAAGTATTAACTGGAGCATACCTATTACCTGGATGCTCACTGAAACAAATCATGCAATCATGAAGGCCATTTAGGAAGGATTCATGGCATTGCTCCTCATTGTAGGTAATTAAACATTGAACGACAGACTCTACAGACACAATCTTTCCTACAGCCCGAACATCCATAGGACCAATCATCATATCAGACTCTCGTATGATTATTCCATCACCAAAACCAACATGCGAAAGTACATAGCTCTGCAGCCATTGCACCCACTCATAAAGAATCTCTTGTCCAGGTTGCTGTGCCCAGATTGAGTCAAGCATGTCACAGAGGGAGGAAATTTTCACACTATCCAACCATTGTACGCTGAGCATAAAGTATGGAGGGTGATGGCTTGGGTACGACGGAGGCATAAGACATGTCAGCGACATCGGGGGCAAGTGTTGGACACTAAATGTGTCAAAGAACCGATTTTTCAGGTCATGATCATCAACACCCTGGAACAGTTCTGCCGATACACCGAGATCATCTGGAATTTCACAATGCACATGGATCTGCAAAGAATCAACAATGGAAATCGAAATTGATCATAAATTCATTGTGTTTCCCATACTTATTATTTCCTAGTATCTGAAGCCGATAAAGAATGTACCTCAAAAGATCGTCCAGCCTTTTCACAAAAAAAACCTATATTATCTCCATAGATTGCCTCCAGCGCCATCACCTAAACAATCATTGATCACAGAAAGGAAAATGTATCAGCAGAAGAACTTTGAAATTCATTATGCTTTCCTTTTTAAAAGAAGAAATTTAATTTCTATGCTTTCCGTATAATGCAGTCCAAGATGAGCGTCTTTTTTTTTCTACTACCAACTTGGGGCAGGCTAGAGATGAAAAGTATGAAACCCAACAAGAGTCACAGAAATAGAGTATCAGTTTTAGATCGCCAAAAAAAACTTGCAGGTTTTAACATGTCATCGAAACTATTCCGCATCGTTTTTCTTCACCAATTTCATCGCTTCACTATTATGCGTTCCAAAAGAAGCCCAAAAGCATTGGTTGTAGCCCGTAACAAAGCCAATAAGGACGATTTTTACACCGTACACGGGTAAACCATCACCAATGCCACTAATTTCCAGGCAACGTTTGTTTGGAACCACAGCACCGTGGTCAGTGTTCGGAACCGGCGAGGCTTGGTGTTGGGATGCGCGCGGATATGAGTAGCTGGAACTCCCAACAGCTGATTCGAACGCATCCCAAACCCAAACAGACAAGCGACGCGGCGAATTCGCCGCGGCCGGTGCGTAATGGCGATCACCCCCATCACTGAAAATGCAATACCAAGCGGCGAGGCGTAGGAAGGATCGATCTGAGAAAGTAGCCGGCAGCACCTCGTCTTGCTGGAGCTGGTCGTTGGAGCGCAGCTGCTCGTCCGGCACCTGGGGCTCCTCCCCCTCCCGGCGAGCGCGGAGCACCATCTCACGCAGCACCGCCAGCTCCCTGCTCTCCGCCGCCTCCTCCTCCTCCGGCGAGGGCTCTCGCTCCGCGCGCGGGCTCTCCATCCGCAGACTGCGCCCTCGGTGCCGCCGCGCCCGCGGAAGTGCGGAACCCACTCCAAAACCCGGCGCTGGAAGGGAAGTGTGTGCCGTGTGCCCGGTTCGACTCGATCCGCGCAGGCACGAAGATGAACCTCGTGCGGGGCGGAAGTCTCGCGCGCCGTTCGACTCGTTGAAGAGTTTCAGTTAAACCCCGTTCCGTTCCACGAAGGACGGCGGGCGTATCTCGATTGGGTCTCTTTTATGATGGGGGCTGCTACTTGCTAGGGGTTTAACAGGCCCAGTAGACAGTAGTGTGCGCGCGCGGGCTGCGTTGCTCCTGGGCATCCCAGCGGCCCACTGGTGGCCCGCCGGCCCAGTTTTTTTTTCTTTTTTTCTCTTGGAAGTTTTAAAAAAATATTTTTTTTCTATTTTATTGCAACGGAACATTTTACTCCGGTGGAATATTTTTTATTTTAATAATAAGATTGAATCTAACTAAATAAATTTTATTCTTTATTCCGATAGAATTTTCTTTTAATAGAATATTTTGTTTCAGCGAAAATTTTTATTTTAATTATGGAGGTTTTGTTTCAATCATGAAGGAGCTCCGGCCGGCAGCCAAGAAGATTTCACGGCCCAGCTCCCCTGCGCCCTTCTGCGGTCAGTCTCCGCGGCCCACAATAGTATAGGCAAGCAAGATTGAAAAAAACACATATAACTTAACACTGATAACTTCCGTTGAATTGGTACAAGATCAATCACAACAGAACAATAATATACCCTCTCCAGAATTGGTTCTATGCTGTGCATACAATGACGTTGGAGACTTGAAAACATGCTCCCTTAAAAAAAATGGATTAGTCGGAGTAAAGTACATCCTGGGACAGGTATATGTGTTCGTGCACATAAGTTCTGATAATTTGCTGGTGTGACAGTGACGGTATTGATGCACATACGGAAAAACCTCATTCAGGGATCTGCCGTATGTTGCTTGCAACCTTTGGGACCATAGTGCTGTGCCGGCTTTGGGACAGGCTTATGGCACAGGGCACAAAAATGCTTCTGGCATGCCCAGCAGAACAGGTGGTTGTTGTTTCCAACCTGCAAAGTTACCAAAGCAAATACATATGAGGTAATGCAAAGGAACTGGTTAATTCCAGTCCAAAAAAATTACAATACAGTATAGAAATTCACTAGGAAAATCTAGGGAGGGGTTAGCCCAGCTTGTCTTGGTTCAAACCAAAAAAACAAAATGACCAGGAGATCAGCAGCAGTTTTAATTTATAAAATAAACAATAGAAATATTAAAATTTAATCATGGTCATCCTCGTTATTGAAATTATTCTCAATTGAACTTGGAAAACCATAAAAAAATTATCACAACTAAAAGGTCAAATCATGAACCAAAACATATATTGGTAAAAATCCTGTATGGCAAAGCAGTTTGAAAAGCATGGACGTCAAGAGCCAACACTTTCTTTGTGTTAGAGGTTGGGTAGCCTTTGTCTTAGTGGTCAGGTCATCTTTCTTATTGTAAAAGATGCATTTATATTCATAGTACTCTAGAGGGGTTGTGTGTCAGTGTGTGTCTCCTTGTATGACACTCTTCTTCTCCTATTAATACAACGATACACAGCTCTCATGCGTGTTCAAGAAAAAAAACATTTGCTTTGTGTCTTGATGCAGAGATACATGGTTGGATTCAGCCCATCATAGATCCTATTGCTCAGTACCCTTTAATAGCTATTTACCTTTGGAGATGGTTGACGGCATGTAGGACAAGGATGAACTTGACCATGCAGTGCATGCATTTCAGCATGTGCCTGTGCAACAACTTGGCGTCGTACCCTTTGATTCATCTGCATTTCCCATCTGTCCAGTTCCTCCTGAGGAAAAAGCACACAAGAACCTCTGCACGCAAAAATATGATTTTTTTTTATTGTGAATCCACAGTGTAGAACATGATGTAGTTATTACTAAAACTCTAAAAGATAACTCACTTGAAATGCTCATATCCAGTGATCGCACGGTTGCATTGATAACAGAAGTACTCCCCACAGTTCTCACAATGCATCTTATTGCATCCTTCTGTCTTAGATATGGCCATCTTGCATCTTGGACACTGTTTTGCATCCTTCATAATTTCCTTCAGACTGCGTAGTTCTTCAAGAATTCTCTGCTGATCTCCTTGCACTTGCCCAGATTGTTGGCGTTTCTGTATAAAAATAAAGTTAAGATTCCCAACAATATCATGAAACATAGGACTGAGCAGAGAGCGCCACCAAAATGGCCCCTAGCATTAATCAACCTCTCCCCAGGAAGTATAAATTAAAGCATCACTATCATCTACAGGTACATCTTGTTGCTGGTCACAATATATGAAGGAAGCTAGCCATAAAGCACTGTGAATACACTATGATCATAAAATGTAACCACCACCGTAATCCTCCTGATGATGGTTTTTCTACTTAAAATACCGAGAACAAAAGGAAAAAACATCATGACACCGGAACTCAATCCATTGGATCCAAGTATATCGTATACCATTTTCAAGTAGTTCTCATTTTTTATGTTTCGAGATATATTAGTACCGCAAAAATGGTACAGGAAATGAATTTCTCGTACCTCCAGGATAAGGAGTCTTTCTTCTGGAGACATACATTGCTCCCCAATATGACGGCGATTTCTACAGAGAGTGCAGAAGCTGAATAAACAGCTTGAACACACTGCTTCATTGCCTACATCCTCCAAGCAAGCAGTTTGGCATCTTGGACAATAGACAACATCACTCATGGCATCAAGGGTTCTTTGAAGCAGTAATCCCTCCCAACGTTCAAATTCGTCCTCTCCAAGCAGCCTTTTCAATATATTAGGAGGAACAGCACCTTCACATTTTGTATCAGGACATAGCAACTTCACAACATTTCCTTCCTTAACATTCATTTTGCAGTATGTTTGCATGCATTTCCAGCAAAAGAAATGATGACACGGAAGTTTGATGAAATCAACACCTGATGGGATAGCAAATTAGATAAAAACATTAATTCAGATAATGATGGTTAAAAGAAATGGATGTGCAACATATCCAAGTTGGACACAGATGATGAAGCCTTCACTATGCTTTTAAAGATATATACAAACAAGCACAGCCATTGGAAGGATACTATTTTTCAAGACTATTTCACTCAGAAATCAGAATAAGGTCTATTGCTACCTGTAATGAAACATGTAATAAAATGCTACGACTCCAGTACAGTAGTGATCTCTATAAAAAAGAATGCTCGGGGATTAAACTGCATGTAGAGTGGCAACACGATAATATCTAGACAAATAGTTCCATACTATGCCAGGACAAATACACCTTTAATGGTAAGTAAACACAGCAGGCTTCTACAGCACAACACTGCAAACAATACTGCGGAAACAACAATGGTGAAAGAATTACCAGGGCACTCGCTGAAACAAATCATGCAGTCATGGATAGCGTGTAAGAAAGCTTCATGATGCTTATTGTCATTGTATCTCATCATCCTTGGAATTATAACATCTGGTGAAGCATTATCTAGACAAGCACGCTTATCTGCATCACATGTTACATCATTCTTGCCCAATATTATCTCATTACCAAACCCTAAGTGAGAAAGGGAAGAACTTTGGAGCCACTGCACCCATTGATATGTTACTTCCATCCCCTGTTGCTCTTCCCAAAGCATATCAAGCATGCGACATAATGACGAAACCATCCCTCTATCAAGCCAATATGTGGAGATAGTGAAAAAGGGAGCATGGTGACTTGGGTATGATGCAGGCAGGAGAAAAGTTAGCAGGATTGGAGGCAAATGCTCAACTCTAAACTTGTAAACAAGGTCATCAGCATCAGCATCGGCATCAGACCTTGCCCCATATTTTAATGTTCCATCACCATAATTGAGCCTTGTTGATACATCTATAGCATCTGGAATCTCGATGTGAACATGGACCTGTAATTACATTAGCAACTTACAAACTTGCTCCTACTATACAAAGCATATGACCTGAAAACTGAAATTAAAGGATTGTACCTGGAAACACCGCTGGCCTCCCTTTCTGTCCAAAATTACTACAGCATCCCCAAAAATGGCTTCAAGGGCACAGAGCTGAGCAATGGATTTACATTTTATCAGACTAAAAGAAGCGACTATCACAGGCTTAATTGTTGAAGATAAAAATAATTGCAAAATCGTAATTAGCAGTATCTAAATACTCTATTCTGGTAGTACTATATGGCTTCTTGTTGTACCTAGTCAATCATACGTGGAAAAACCTTCCACGGATGAAGGGCATAAACACAAAAAAATTATTCCAGCAATAAGTATTTACTAGATTGGCATATGAATGCAAATGTATGCCAGGGATGCTCGTTGTGACGTGCATTTCTTCTCTCATATTGTGCTATGTTTAATCGCGCCCAAATATGCTATGAGCCCATTTCTATAAGCCTATGTCAGTTACTAAACAGAAACGTACAAAAACACTATATCATCAGCTGGTCACCATATAATCAGTAGAGCGGGGAAGCGAAACTCTTGAAGTTCAGGGTTTTTTTTTTTTTGCGAGTAAGTTCAGTTAATCATTGACAATGACAGAAACCTGCTAAGCAATGCTTTTGGAGCTAATGCCAGTGCTGAATCAACACACAGAGAGAGAACAACGCACCTCGTCCTCCTGCCTCTGATCATTGGCGCGCGCCTCCTCCTCAGTCAACGCCACCCCCTCCCCACCAGCCTCCGCAAGCTCGTGCAGCTTCCTCCTCACAGCCTCCTCCTCCAGGCTCCCGCCCGCTTCAGACCTTCCAGACGACGACGCCTCCACCGGCGGCGGCTGAGACGGCGCGGGTGCCTCCGGCTCGGTCACGGGAGGAGGAGGCGGTGGCGGCGGATCACCATCGGAAGCGGGGTCGAGATGGAGGCGCTCCAGGGCCTCGGCGGCGGCGGGGGCGGCCTGGGGCGGCTCGGCGGCGGGGCTAGGGTTTGGGGGGCCGGCCTTGACGGGAGGCCTCGGCGCCGCCGTGGGACCAACGAGGCCTTGCGTGGCCGCGCCCCTCGCCCTGGACGACTTCGGAGGCATCTCGCGGTGGCGGCCGGATTCGAGCTGTGCGAGGTGTCTGTATGGCGCTTTGCGGCAGCGGCGGCGAGGCCTGCCCGCGTCAGCAGTGGGTGAGGTAGTTCCGGCGTTCCGGCACGGGAGACGCGGTCTCCGAGACACGAATTTCCGCGCGACCGATTTGGAAGAGGCCTCGGCTCGTTTCCTGGCGCGTTACCACGGCCTTGCGCGCTGGCAAAACAGAAACTTCGTTCGCCTACATGACACTAGCACCTACCTACCAAATCGAACCATGCGCCAAGATTTTTCAAACTTTCCCGGTTACCGCCGATTAAATATGTGACAAATTCGTTCAAATTTGACTAGAACACGTCCATCTACAACTCCCTATGGACCCACCACTTTGAAACCAAATTTTTAATATATCAAAACCCAAACTTACATCTTAACCACGTGAGGCGATGACATTGGGCCCCATTGCTCGCTCGACAGCGAGCGCCAGCGTCCAAAATACGTCACATGTACGAACGCTATTTCTTTTGATAGTGGTGTGAAAAAGAAAATTGTGTTCCTTCAACACAATGCAATGAAAATATCAAGCCTAAAGCAACACAACTACACAAGGTACCTTCTCACCATTTGGTTATATTTATATATGATGCATTCATATGCAAGTATGATGACAATAAGTTGAAGCAACATCTAATACATAGCCAGAACATAGTGAATATGAAGTAGGAGGGACTTTGCTCCAACTTATTCTTCAGGCCTCAATTTAGTTGGATGTTTTATTCTTCTGAAAGTTATCCCAGAGCTTGCACTCTCTTCCGCTTGATATAGAGTACTTTGTAATTGCCTCAACAATAGCAGCTAAACCACTGACATTGGTAACAGGGGGGTTGTTTTTGTGGTCATGCTAATTAAGGAAGTCACAACACAATCGACTCCTCCGTTGCTCTTTTTTTGTTTTTGTTTTTCTTTTTGTCTTTTTGCGAGTCCACTGTGCTGGACTTATCTTCTGTGGAAGTTTTGCAGGCCAGAAGCAAAATGAGATTTTACATCTAGAATTGAGATGTCAGTACCACTTTAAGCATAGGACAAGAGTGTCAATGCCAATTCACAGTTCAAAAGCTATCGTTGACTTTATGCTATAGTCAACCCTAAGATGCCATTTCGCTTTCACTTGTATCATATCCTATTTTGAAGTGATTTGTGTCAAAGCTAATTAAACCAGCGGTATTTCATTCCTGAGGTTTGGGTCTTGGCCTAATTTAGTGAAATGAGACTGAGCTAATGAACACCGTTCCTTGGATGAAACTAGAGAAACGTTAACAGCAATGACACGTGTGTAAAATTCACCGATAATTGATTTGTTTTACATGTATTTTAGGTTGCATGAGTTGCACAGACAACTTCAACTTGCTCATTAGTCATTACCATGTTTTATTTGTTCTTCGATATATTGCTATCTTCACTATTCAAAATATACACAACATGGTCCTTATCTTTCTAGAGTTAATTACATGGCTTACTCAAGACCCTTCTGCTCCTTGATGTATTTTGTGATGGACCCAGCAATTGTAGCTAAACCACTGGTGCTGACAACAGGGGGGTTGTTTGCATGTTCATGATGAACTTCATATTCAATTGTTGATCTTATTATCGATGTCTTCTCTTCTTTTCCTATAATCTCAATTCGTACCAAGTATTTCTGAAATCCATGATCAAGAAAGCCCCCTTCAGTTACAAGTGCTTCCTTGATGTAGTTTTCGTTATCGACCTTGATGAACTCTTCTTTGAAAGTTTCTGATCCTGGAGTTCCTAGCAAAATGAATCACCAAAAGGTAAATTAGTCTGAGCTGATATCACATCTATCTTACCTCACAGAAGCTCATGTGTCCAGGTTCTAACCTGGAGGAAAAGTGACAAGCAGGACCGTTCCAACGCCGCCATCTCCCTCTACAAGCTCAGCCTTCGAGAACACTTCAGGAAGCAATTGGGGGATCAAATCCGCAACAAGGAGGCCTCCATAGACCTCCCATACCTCGGCAGCAGGGAGTCCAGTCTCAAACTCGTGGCGAAGGGTCCCTTCCATTGCTTTCTTGAGCTCTGTAGCCATGATAATGTATCCCTGTACAAAAGACTTTTCTTCTGCGGAAGTTGCTGGCAGGAGGTTGAAGGGATTTTATGGCCGAGAGCTTCAGATGTCAGTGTCACCCTAAGGATATGGAGAAGAGTGTCAGTATAGAGAACCCTGAGTTGATAAGGGTGTGTTTAGAAGTATTAGATATAGACGAATTATAAAAATAATTACACGGATGAACAGGAAATCGCGAGACGAATATATTAAGCCTAATTAATCCATCATTAGAGGTTGTTTACTGTAGCACGATATTATATAATCATGGTCCAATTAGGCTTAAAAGATTCGTCTCGCAATTTCACCTGAGGGTTATGGAATGAGTTTTGTCAGTTATCCACATTTAATACTCCTAATTAGTGGTCAAACGTTCGAAGTTACTGTAGCGCTGGAAAATTTTTGGAAACTAAATAGGGCCTAAGTAATTATTCATGTGTACTGTCAACCATAAGATGCCATTTCTCTTTCAGTCCAAGCTGTACCCTATTCCGTTTTGGACTTGGCTTTGGCCATTGACACTGAAAAAAAAGGCTAGCTCCTAGCTGTTTATTCAGCGTCATACATCCTCAAACTTTGGCTACCTGTAATCATTTTACGTGTTCTTAATTTCTCCCGGTAGCCGTATCCTTGTCAGTTGTGTTGTGTCTGCGAATCATCAGCTAATAATAAGTCCTTTTGGATGAACCATTTCTTCTTAAACTCATGGGGAAGGCTCTGTGGCCACGCCAAGGATCGGAACTCGCAGGCAGCAGCAACATGAGACCTTACGGCCAAATAATTGAGACGACGTCAGTGTCATTTTAAGAATACGATATGGTCATACGAATGTCAGTCGCCAGTCGGTGTTCCACTGTTATTAGATACTGGTCTTAAGTTTCTCCGATCCATAAGAAATTATTGTATGCAGTTCTTCTACCTATTTCTCATCGGAAAAAAGAAGATGAAAATTCCGGTTGTGTTAGGCTGATGGCATCGTGAAAACCAACCCTTTCTCGCACAAGGACCTCACCGGGCCTATTTTGTTTTACTCAAACCAAACACCGTGCACATACATCTTACAACATACAGGCATGGTGATAACAGCATGCGACGACGTTTTACAATACCTGCAGAATCATACATTCACTTAATTTATTCGTCTCGATAATTAAACCACTGCACATGCTCTGAGCATTTTCTCTTTTTTTTTCAGGCGCTTGCCTGCTGAGCGGTGTTCTGGTCCTTGACATACTGGACAAGTCTCTCGGCAGCCGCAGCCAGAGGCGCCGTGCTGGCGGCGGCCTCAAGCTCAGGGCGCCCGTCATCGTACTCGTACTCGACGGTCGACCTGATCACCGAAGCGCCGGGCCCTTTCTCGACGATCTCGAAACGGGTCACGTACGCGGTGAAGCCGAGGTTGAGGATGTCGCCCTCGATCACCGCTGCCTCCTTGACGCGGTTCCCGTCGTCGATCCTGACGAACTCCTCCTTGTAGCTCTGCGGGCCAGGGTTCCCTGCAGGCAGGTGCCATCGACAAACAGTTACCGCAGGTGAGCCATGGCGCATTGTTTCGCACAAGCTAACACTGTAACAAGGATCTCACCCGGAGGGAACGTGACCTAGATGACGGTGCCGACGCCGCCGTGGCCCCTGACGACCTCGACCTCGTGGAGGACCTGCGGGAGCAGCTCGTGGACCAGCTCCACGAAGCGGAGCGTGCCGTAGATCTTCCACAGCTCGGCGGCCGGGACGTCGGCCTCCAGCTCGTGGCTCTTGCTTCCCTTCATCGCTCGATCGATCTGTGGTGTGGGTGCTTCCTTCGGATGTGCGCGGGCTGTTAGATAAAACATGGTTTAAAACTCAATATTAATAGGATCTAACACCTAAAATATAAGCACAATCTATAGAACGATACGATATGAATAACAAAGAAGTGTTTAGATCTCGACCGCCAGTCATCGTAGGAGCCGCTGAGGACGACATCTCGGCGGTGGTTTGTGTTGGGAACGAAAACGGCGCTTCCGTAGTCGTTCCCGTAGGTGTTCCCTACGTAGATGAAGTAGTCGTTCTTGCCGGGTCCCGTCTTCCTTCCGGCCTATACCGGCACTGTCTGGTGTTGGACGGCAGGCGGAGGCGGTGGCCTTCAGGTGGCTCCAGCGCCGCCGTAGATCGGGACGGCTGTAGTGGGCGGTTAGGGTTTCTAAGTATGATTAGGTTAATCAAAAAAACGTCGGGTCCCACTATTTATTATGGCGCTGAACGACCTGGGGCCACAACCACTATTGGGCTTGGGCCTCCGATCAAGACGCGTAACGGTCCTTTACTTATCCGTTTCTTCTCCTTTTATTCTCGGTCTTTTGGACCACCGAAAAATTCCAACATTCTCCCCTTTGGTCTAAAGGCCTAAAACTGATGTCACTCTTAAAGTGGAGTTATGTAAAGAGACAATGTATCATAACAGTGTATAATCCCATCGCGACACAATTATCCACAATGCATTAAACCACTTATCGTAATGGGAGGTGGTTGTCTTATGAGCCTTTTAGTTCCAAGATCACAGGCTATCCAATAGTCCCATGCCGGCAATTAGCTCACGAAATTGATTGGGATGTAAGCCTTTCGTTAATGGATCCGCGAGCATTTCCTTAGTACTTATATGCTCTAACTCAATAGTACGGTCTTGGACTCTATCTTTCACAATATAAAACTAAATGTCAATGTGGTTGGCACCACCACTTGACTTGTTGTTACTAGCATAGAAAACTGCGGCTTTATTATCGCAGTATAACTTTAGTGGTTTGCTTATGCTGTCTACCACTCTTAATCCGGGTATAAATCTTTTAAGCCACACAGCTTGCCCCACGGCCTCAAAACATGCCACAAACTCAGTCTGCATAGTTGAAGCTGCAGTAAGCAATTGTTTGGAGCTTTTCCATGATATTGCTCAATTCGCAAGTGTGAAGACATAACCTGATGTCGACTTTTTATCGTCAACACAGCCTGCGAAGTCGGCGTCTGAATAGTCAACTACTACTAAATTCTCAGTTTTCTTATATGTGAGCATGTAGTCCTTAGTGCCCTGCAAATAACGCAAGACCTTCTTGACCGCTTTCCAGTGATCCATTCCTGGATTAGACTGATATCTACCAAGCATCCCGGTAATGAAAGCTAAGTCAGAACGTGTACATACTTGTGCATACATAATGCTTCCAACAGCTGAAGCATATGGAATCGAACTCATTTGATCAATTTCTAATTGATTCCTGGGACTTTGAAATTACCCAAACTTATCACCCTTAACCACTGGAGCAGCTGTGCCTGAACATTGATGCATATTATATCTTTTAAGAACCTTCTCTATATAAGTCTTTTGAGAGAGTCCTAATGCACCCTTGGATCTGTCTCATTGTATCTAAATGCCCGGTACATAAGAGGCATCACCGAGATCCTTCATATCAAAATTTGATGAGAGAAAACCTTTTGTCTCATACAGCAAGTTCTTATCGCTGCTTGCTAATAGGATGTCATCCACGTATAAAACTAGGATGATGAAAGAGCTCCCCTTGATCTTAATATATATAAATTATCCACTATATTTTCAACGAAGCCCAATTTCTTAATTACTTCATCAAACTTTAGGTACCATTGTCTGAACGCCTGTTTCAACCCATAAATGGATTTCTTTAGCCTCCATCCCAACTATTCTTTGCTTTCCACAACGAAACCTTCTGGTTGCGCCATGTATACATTCTCATGCAAATCACCGTTTAAGAACGCAGTCTTAACGTCCATCTGATGCAGCTCGAGATCGAAATGAGCTAGAGCCATAACAATTCTGAATGAGTCTTTCTATTTTTTCTCTATTTGAATCTTATTTATTCAAAAATAATAGGTAAAATATAAGCAAATAAATACTATGAATATAAAAAAATTGGATCCGAATAACTGACAAGGATAGTGCCAATAGATAGGTTACTTTTTTAGAAAAATTTTGGTACCCATTTCATATTTTTGATTTATAATGAATTACTTATGAATTTTTTAATTTAAATTTGAATCATTTTAATTTTCACAAAATGGAAAAGCACCTTCGAAACCAGCCTAAGGGCCAAATTTGCCCGATTTTGACAGTTTGATAGCCTTTCTTATCCGATTTTGTAGTTTAAGGTTGAAAATCAGACTCTTGTGATAGTTCAAGGGTGTAAATCGGACTTTCCCATAAAATTATAAGGGAAAAATTCCCACGACAACATCAGCGCGTTGGGTCAGATGGCGTCAGATTTTTTCTGGGCATCGGACGCCCGAATGCTAGCATTACCATAAATTCTATGTCACATAAGCAATTTTGCTGACTTGGCAAGGTTATTTATGAGGAGAGTTTTATCAGATGTTAGAGGAGCTCAATCCCCGTGACACTAAGCTGGCACAATTAGCTGGTTCTCAATCTTAGTAACTATGCAACAAAACTATACACTGCGACTGGCTTTACCGATTCAGGCATGTGGTGGAGCCACAGCTAGGGTCCTCGTCAGAATTTCCCATGGAGATAGAGAACACGTTAGCAATATAGAAAATCTGCCGAAAAAGTTCATGATGATATGTTCTCCGAATATTATTACGCAAGGGCCGGGCTAGCATATTTCAGGAAATGTAATGTAATTTGTTGATGCAATATAGTCAAATTTTCTTTGGCGGTTCAGCTCCAACCTCATGATGACCAGATTCATTGGCGCCTCACATCAGATGGCAAATACTCTTCCAAGTCGGCATACAAAGCTCAGTTCCTGGGAGCACACCCTGACTACAAGTGGATGGGTGTCTGGAAGGCAAAAGTGGAAAACAAGTGCAAGTTTTTTCTATGGCTCCTCCTCCAACGCAAACTGATGACGGCGGACAGAATTATCAAGAGGGGTGGACAAGCAAATCCAATTTGCCAACTGTGCAGGACCCGGAATGAGTCCATGCCACACATGGTCGCCAATTGTTCTTACTCCAAAGTGGTTTGGAATCACATCTCACATCTGACCACTCAATCAAACCTCACGGCCAGTGCTGCAGTAACCGATCTGAAATCCTGGTGGTCAGAGCTAAACGGGAGCGCTGTTGCACCGCCATCGGTGGAAAGGACCCAAATCCTCATATACACGGTTTGGAACATATGGAAAGAACGATGCCGGCGGGTGTATGACAACAAGGCAACCTCGGCAACGCACCTGGCGATGATCATTCAACAGGAGGTGGATGCACTTAAGACGGCGTTTACCCTGCATGAGTAGTCCTTTTTAGGAGAAGTTTCTTATTTTCTGGTGTATTCTGGGAAACCCTGTTTCTTGTTTCTTGTAGTTCCTTAGGTCTGATACTACCAGGCCATCTTGTACATGTTCAAACTCTTCTTTAATGAAAAGGCAGAGCACCTGCCAATGTTCCTAAAAAAAAATTTCTGATACGATGCAGTGTATGAACGCTGGTTGGGTGCGGCGTCAGCTCAGAGCTCACCAGTCACCAGAGCTGCACGCTAGGTACGTTTGCCTGGGCACCTCGCTGTCACATGACCTGAGCTAGCTCGATGGAGCAGTGCTGGATCTGGATTTATGCGAACCGACCTGCTACCACATTCACACATCCCGATAGCACAGTAACGTGGTTGCCCCTCCACATGGCCTGGGCCTTGCGGGCTACCAGCAGCACAGTACTAAGCTTTGAGAGCAGACACTGTAGTTACTACTTGTTCAACCGTTAACTACTTTTCTAGCAGCAGCACACCGAACTTCCCTAATGCATGGTCGCCGTGCACGAACACCCGTGCCGGCCATAGCTGTGCTAGCGGCCATCAGCTGATTTTCGCGCGGGGAGGCACGTCACGTTCCCCAAGTTGATTTTCCGGTGACGCCGTTCTTGGGACGAAACAACTGAAACGTTGCCAACAATGACAACCAAGATCGAAATCATCTGCCAAAAGATTTTGTATTGCGTATATAATATGTAAAAGTTCAGTTTACACCCTCAAAATCCGATTTCAACATTCAACTACAAAACCGGATAATAATGGCCATCCAACTGTCGAAACCAGGCAAGTTTGGCCCTTTGAATGGTTTCGAATGTGGTTCTGTATTTTTAAAAAAAATAAAAAAATATAATTAGATCTAAAAAATAAAGACTAAATCATTTTAAATCAGATTTAAAAATATAACCTATCTATTAATGCTCTATTTGAATTTTATTTATTCAAAAATAATAGGCATAAACTGCAAGTAACCAAATACTATGAATATGAAAAAATGGATCTGAATAACTCACAAGTAGAGTGCTGATAGATAGGTTATATTTTTAGAAAACTTTTGATACCCATTTCATATTTTTTATTTAGAATGAATTACTTATGAATTGTTTTAGTTTTAATATTTTTAATTTTTATAAAATAAAAAAATCACCTTTGAAACCACCCAAAGGGTCAAATTTGCCCGGTTTTGATAGTTGATTATCCGGTTTTGCAGTTGAAGATAGAAAATCAAACTTTTTGACAGTTTGAGGGTGTAAACCGGATGTTTCCCTATATAATATTTGTTGCTTGAGCCCAACTGGCCATTTCAGTTTGTTCATCAACATATTTTTGTTCTCTCTATGGTATGTTCTACTTTCACTATCACTAATCAAAATATAGACATATAGTAATGTACACAATGTGGTCCTTCCTATCTATATGTCCCTATTTGGCCACAAGGAGAGCGATGGACAAACAATGCCCATACGGTTTCTGCCAACCTCCACACATGGACTGATTGGATGTATAGTCGAAGGATACACGTCGTAGGCTTCTCACTTCTCAGCAGCCGCGAAAATCCTATCGAAGACATTTTATAATATACTAGAGCCCAGACAAGCTGCGGGATTAGAAAAGGGAGAAGAAGCACCATGCTGCTAATGATCTGGATGGTTGGATTAAAATCCAACACAGATCTAGTTGCCAATCAAGAATAAAAAATTGGAAATTCTCAGGCATCTGAACAGTAGCACCCCAGGCTAGCACGTTTGATCTTTGTACCATAGTAGAATGGCAATGACAAACAATTCTACGTACTCTGTAATTCCATTTCAGTTTTGTGAGGGGTTGGTGGACAGGAAAAACTAAGAGTTCATTATGCATAGACCTTTTCAGACCAAGATCCTCGTCGTTCGTTGGCCCTCCTTTAACTGAAACTTTATTTCAAAGCGAATAGTAGTTGTACATACACAAGGATCTTATTACGATATATAGGCATTTGCTAACCGGATGCTTTCGTTCAGAATGCCAGAATTATTATACAATCATTTATATTTTTATTCGTCTTGATAACCGTGCTATATATGAGAGATTTTTCTCTTCTCCATATATATGTCTTTACTTAGGTGCTCGCCTGAGTGTCCTTCTGCTCCTTGAGATACTGTGCGATTTTTTCAGCAGCCGCATCCAGAGGTGCAGTGCTAGCCGCATCTTCAATCTCAGGGTGCCCGTCATCAAACTCATACTCGAGAGCAGATCTTATCGCGGAAGAGCTGGGCCCCTTCTCGATGATCTCGAGCCGGGTCACGTACGTGGTGAAGCCGAGTTTGAGAACGTCACCCTCGATCGCCAGGGTCTCCTTGACGCGGTTCTCGTGGTCAATCTTGACGAACTCCTCCTGGTAGGTCATCTCCGGGCCGGCAGGGTTCCCTAGCGAGGTGGCGGACAACCACACAGTTACAGGCCATGAAGTTGGCAGAGATTATTTGATCAAGACTTGGTTTTAATTTTGTTTAAAGGATCGATCTCATCTCACCTGGAGGGACGAGCGTGACCTGGAGGACGGTGCCGACGCCGCCGTCGCCGCGGACGACGTCGACCTTGCGGAGGACCTGCGGGAGCAGCTTGTGGAACAGCTGCACGAAGCCGAGCCCGGCGTAGATGTCGTCCCACAGCTCGGAGGCCGGGACGCCGTCGGCCTCCACCTCGTGGCTCTTGCTTCCCTTCATCGCGCCGGCTGCGCTCAGCTGCCTGTGCGCGCGCGCCCCTCCGTGGAGGAGCTGTGTGCTGCTGACTTGCTATATGTGGAGGAGGTGCATGAAGCTGCCGAGACTCTGCGCGTATATATAGGCAAGCAAGCTGGGCGAGCACAATTGCTGCTGTGGCTCTCATTGCTCGAAATCTCTCAAAGTGATCAAAGGATGCGATAATTTTGGCTCCAAGCTCAAGTTGCGTGCCGAGGCATCTTCACAATAATTGCATGCATGGCAGAAGAAACAAATCGTCGAACTATAAACTATTGGCACGTGGTCTGAGTCCATTCTCGCGTGCAAGCACCTACAGCACTACGGCTGCTCTCGGCTACTCATCCATCCGTTAGGCGTTAGCGACTCACAGTATAGTTCTGCGAGTGCGTTACCTTCTTCGCCGCGTCATTATGCTTGGAGCACGGCATGAGCTGGCTGCCTAACCTTTATATAAGCGAGGGTGGTCCGCCCATCCTCTCACTTCTCACACATTCTAATCCTAGCTCTTCATCAACCTCTTCACTGTATTCCGGTGCAGCTCCCCATCCACCTTATCTGTATTCATATCCGCTAAAATCGTCAACATGGATATCCGTATTTGTATCCGATTTTACTATGAATACTAAATGGATATATCTAAATCTGATTTTCAGCATTTTTCTATCTAATTCTAATCCGTATTCGAAAAATATGAAATATCTGGAATTATCCTATCTACAAAGAAAAAGTGCCTGGTGAAACCATGCCAAACTTATCTCTAATTATGTACAGAATTTAAACTAATCTTAGTTTTCTCCTGCTTCCACAATATTTATTGTATATGTGGCCTTACATGACATACTATATATCTTCTTTTCATTTATTTTGGTCTGCGGAAAATTGTGTTTTAATGTCTTCATGAAGCATTTGAAACAATGCAATGCAATGACACTTTTTTCTTAAATACGTAGAAGAGCTACATATCATTGTATTATACATTATAGAAAAAAAATTATTTTAAGGCATACAACCCCAGCATAGGCTGCTAGTACAGTACAACGAGCAATAGGCTTGCTGAGGTCCTAAAGCTCAAAGGTGAAAAGGAAATTACTCAGCACCCTAAACAACCTAGATTTTGATGCTTTCCTCCTCCGTCGATCCAAAACTACTCTCTTTAACTTCGTAGGCCCCATTTGGGACGGCTTCGGCCAGCTCTGGCTCCGGCTCGGGGGGTGAACAAGCCTCAGCCTAGCAAACACTCAAGCTGGCTAAGAACCAGTTAGAGAACGGCATATCGTTCAGCACGATTTAGATTTGATTATTAGATTACTATTCGGCGCTCAGTTTGAAAGGAATCGGGACACTTCGATTACTTGACCACGTACCATTGACTTTGACTCAACGAACCATCCGCGGCGAGCCAGCGCACCAAGCGGAAAGCTCGCGATGCAAGCCGCGGTTGGGCACCAAGCTACCACGCCCGCGCGCTGGGCGGCGGTGGCGCCGGCCGGCCGGCCATCCATGGCGCGCACGCACCCGCTCAACGTCCTGGCGACGCTCGACCGCGCCAGGACGCGGCGGTACCACCTCGCCGCCGCCGCGATCGCGGGCACGGGTTTACTCGCCGGGGCTTACAACCTGTTCTGTATCATCTTCGCCAGCAGGCTGATCGGTCGCGTGTACTACGCTGATGAAACCGCCACTCCCGGCGAGCCCGGCCAGCTGCCCCCCGACGCCGCGGCCGCGCTCAACGGCGTCGCGTTCTGCGGCACGTTTGTCGGGGAGCTAGCGTTCAGCTGGCTCGGCGACAGGATCGGCCGCCGACGCGCCTACGGGTTGGCACTGGCGCTCGTGGCCGTGTTCTCCGCGGCGTCCGGATTCTCCTTCGGCCGCGAGGCGAAGGCCGTGCTGGCGACACTGTGCTTCTTCCGCTTCTGGCTCGGTGTCGGGGTCGGCGGCAGCCACCCCCTCAGCGCGGCCATCGTCGCGGAGTACACCAACAAGCGCACCCGCGGCGCGTTCGTCGCCGCCGCCCACGCCATGCAGGGTGTCGGCATCCTCCTCGGGTGCACTGTTGCGCTCGGCGTGTCCTCCGTCGTGCCGGAGGCCGACCACGTGTGGCGCGCAATCCTCGCGGCCGGCGCAGTGCCGGCCGCTCTCAGCTTCTACCTGCGCACGAAGCTGCCGGAGACCGCCCGGTACACGGCTCTCGTCGCACGCGAGCCGAAGCGTGCGGCGGCCGACATGTCGCTGGTGCTCCGCACCAGAATCCAAGAACAGGAGCTGGACGTCTCTGTTGGCCGCGTCGACGACGAGTGGGGCCTCTTCTCGGTGCAGTTTATGAAGCGCCATGGCCTCCACCTGCTGGCCACCTCAAGCGCGTGCTTCCTCCTCAACCTGACCTACTACAGTCAGAACATCCTCCAGAAGGATCTCCTCGGCAAGCTTGGGTGGGTCTCCCTCCCATTCCCCGGCAGCGAGCATGGGCGCCGTCCAAGAAGTCGCGCGCCTCGCCCGCGCGCAGGCGCTCATCGCGCTCTGCGGCGCCACCCCGGGGTACATCCTGTCGGTCGTCCTCGGGCGGCGCCGCCTCCAGCTCGCCGGCTTCGCGGTGATGACGCTCTCAATGCTCGCCCTCGCCATCTCATACGACCACTGGACGTCGCACGCTGCCGGCTTCTTCGCGCTCTACAACGTGACCTTCTTCTTCGCCAACGTCGGGCCCAACACCACCACGTTTGTCGCGCCCGCGGAGCTCTTCCCGGCGCGGCTCCGGTGCACGTGCCACGGCGTCGCCATGGCCGCGGGGCGGGCCGGCGCGGTTCTCGGGGCGTTCGGGTTTCTATCCAAGGGCGGCGACTACGCGTCGGGCATTGGTACCCGGAACGAGCTGTTCGTGCTGGCCGGCACCAATTTCCTGGGCATGCTGATGTCTCTGTTCGTCCCGGAGACGAGGGGCGCGTCACTGGAGGTACTGTCCAAGGAGGTCATCTACGAATCAAACGGCATGTTCATGGATAGCAGTGGGGGATAACTGCTTTATTTCGCATGGAGATGTTTCCGCATCCTCATCTCTGTCCGGCTGCTCTCCCGAATGGAGACTTGGAGAGTATTTTCTCCCCATCCTCATCACCGGAGGGAATAAGTTCCCTGATTTCTCCATATTCCTGTAGAAAATAGTAGTAGCAATGTATATACATACATGTACTCCCTGAATTTTAGAACATAGCTGCGTTTAGATTTGTTCTAAGTCAAATTATTTCTATATGTGATAACAATATCCCTAAGCATAATTTTCTTCGGGAGAAATAGTTACGTGTACTATGAGATAACCTTTTTCCTTTCTTCCATTAGGGCCTTTTTTCTTTCTTCAATTAGGGGCTCCCCTGCCCTGAGTCTCCTCCTCCTTTCTGGGCAACCGCCAACCGGTACCCTCAGCAGTCAACGCCATCTTCCTGGTAAGCTTAGGGCAGCTCCAGGGTGATGCTTTTGAGGGTGCCAAGAGGAGAGAGAATGCGATAGAAGATGTCAAAGAAATGCTCGGCAGCGGTGCCAGAGTTTGCACCAGGTGCTAAGAATAGAAAATTATTTATTCTCTCTTCACTCGAGAGGTGAAGAACAAATACTTTACTGTGGTGGGACCTAGGTTAGCATATTCACAAAATGTTCTCACACTAGAGCAAGATAAAAAATATAGATATGTCAGAACTTAGCGGGTGCAGTACACTGTGGATGCTCTAGCAGCATCTCAAAGCAGTCTCTGTAGCAAATAACATTACCGCAGAGCTGGCTAACAAGCTCGGGCACACCAGAGAATGCGCACAACTCTGTACAGGAGGGGGAAAAAAAGACAGAAGAAAGCCCCTATCTCAGAAATCGGCCCAACAGCGGCCTGCGGCCTGCGTCTCCACACGACTCAGCGGCCCGACTTTATAAAGTGAAAACGGACTGTAACTCAAAAAAGAAAAAAAAAGAGTGAAAACGGACACATCGGCTGGGCTGCTCCAGCTATTCGTGCATGAGGATCTCGAACTCTCGACGTCCGCCGATTGATCAGCGGCGGGCTGCGTCGTGATGTCAGAGAAGCAAGCAGCGCGTCAGCGTCGACGACATTGCCAAGAGCAGCTGCCTCTGCGGGAGGGATCGGATCCAAGAGCGGCAACCGCGGAACCGGCGGCAAGCCGAGCAGCACACTAGCCTTTTCCGAAAGGGAAGGAAGGCACAAGGCAGGCCGGCGGTTTTCCACGGAGCCGGTGCGCGCGGGGACGCCCAGCGTCCGCCGCTGCCGCCACATGGGCACATGTCCAGGGGCAGCAGCAGTGAGCAGGTGGACTGAACCCGGCGTGCCGTGCGCCTGGACGACGGAAAACATCAGTCAAGCTAGCTAACGGCTCCCCCTTTTTTTGGCAGACTTCCACTACAGACAAGTCGCGACCCTGCAATTTCGGGCTGCCATTCTCGTCGACCCGGATTCAGGACCGGACCATTTCCTGGAAGTACCTCAATGCAAGCCCCCCCCACCTGTCCTGCTTACCGGATCGGTTACGAAAAACGCACATTTTCCAAGGACATGTAGTAGGGGCAGATATATATGTACGAAAAACGTGGAGCTAGTGATGAAATGAGTTTGTTTCTGTATCCTACTACGAGTCTATGACTACACGAGCACGCCGGTATTCAAAATAGTAGGTTTCCTGAAAGGACTAAAAAAATTGATGCTTTGACAGGAAAATTAGGTCACCTTATCGTCTCTTTCGTTCCTGTCTATTGATTTACAATTCCAGGATAGCTAGCTCCGGACTGTAGTGGTTCGGTTTTGGAAGGAATTCATTGGTATGCATGTGTTGGACTTACAACAGAGCCAATTGCTCTCCAAGATCAAACCCGAAGCTGAAAATTAGGTCTCTGTGGGAGCAGTAGCACTGGGTTGTCTCGGGGGAGAGTAGTTCACTAGCACTAGTCTCTCTCTTCCTTTGTTGTTGTTCTTGTTACGTGTAATACACAACCAAAGTGCAAAGGGTGCGCTCTAGCGCGTTGTAAAAACTCTTTTCCTATCTTAATACAAAGATGGGTAATTCCCTTGCGTATTTGATAAAAAAATATTTTGATAATTTGCAAAAAAAAAAGCACATCTTACCTTAGGATTAATGTGAAAGCTCTAAAATACATAGTAGCTTGTGTGTTGGCAACCTTGAGGCATGTACAACCGTACCGGCCAAGTGTGAACCACAGCATGCTCGAATATATCAACCTTACGTGGTGAGATCTCGATTAACTACTCTCTTTGACTTCGTAGGATCCACTCGACGAAGCAACAACGACGGGTAAATAAAAACAATTCCCGTCACAACCTCTCTAGGTGTTGCCATGCACAAACCATCCATCACAAGCTAGCCCTCTCTATAAATACCGTACCTTCTCCGGGCCAGGATCGCAATCGCAAACCTTCTCGCCAGCGCAGCGTCGAAGCAGTCTGCCTCCTAGTAAGCAGCAGATCGATCGAGCGGGTGTGCGCAGCGTCGATCCAACGCGACAGGGCGATGGGGAGGTCCCCGTGCTGCTGCCACGACGCCGGCGTGAAGAAAGGCCCGTGGACGGAGGAGGAGGACCGGACGCTGGTGGAGCACATCCAGCGGCACGGCGGTCACGTCGGCAGCTGGCGCAACCTGCCCAAGGCCGCCGGGCTCAACCGCTGCGGGAAGAGCTGCCGCCTCCGGTGGACCAACTACCTCCGCCCCGACATCAAGCGCGGCAACTTCACCGACGACGAGGAGCGCCTCATCATCGCCCTCCACGCCGAGCTCGGCAACAAGTACGGCCGCCGATCATTAGCCACTCACCAATCGCCACCGATCGCCGTCACCGTGCATGCATCGCCGCCACCTGCTTTTGAAGCAGTTGGCGTGCATGCAAATCTTCTCCCGAGATACGACGATAGATCGAGACTTATTAGGCTAACACGCTCGCTGTTTGATTAATTTGTCTCTGCGTTAGGTGGTCGACGATCGCGACGCACCTGAACGGCCGGACGGACAACGAGATCAAGAACTACTGGAACACGCACATCCGGAAGAAGCTCCTGCGCATGGGCGTCGACCCCGTCACGCACCAGCGGCTGCCCCACGACGACGTCCTCGGCGGCGCCCTCGCCGCCGCCCCCGGCCTCCCCGAGGCGCTCCTCTCGGCGGCGGCGAGCCTCGGGGGCCTGAACAGCGTTCTGATGCAGGCGCAGGCGCTGCAGCTCCTGCTTCAGGCCGTCAGTAATGGGGGCGCTGCCGCATCTGCTGGTCTCATGGCCAGCTTCAGCCCAGCTGCAGATAATGCCATGCCGCCGCCCATGCTCAACGCGAGCAGCATCGTCCCAAACTTCCAGGACCAGCAGATGAGCCTCTTGGCTCACGCGGCGAACTACCGGCCAGCTGACGATTATCTCAGCAATCTCGCAAGTTTTGCAGAGCACGACGCGGTGCGGCAACCGAACGCTTCGGCTCCGACGGCGGCTGCGGCATTGGTGCCTGCATCGTCTTTTCCGCAGGAAGTGGCAGCTGCAGCCGACCGGCGGCCGGTGCAGGGTTTTTCCGATCTTCTGTCGGAGGCCATGGAGGTGCCGAGCATGTACTCTCTGGAGGACGAACATTTCTGGAAGGACATGCTAGCAGAGAGCAACCACTTGCCACTATGAAAATTCTCATGCGTCAACCAGACGTACTGGCGGTGCGTGTTGTACAGAAGTTTGTAGTTATACCTTAAAAAGTTTGCTTCGTTTTATTATTGGGTCTATCTACCTATCAGTGATCCGTGTAGCATATACTCCTATTTCAGAGCTCATCATCAGTGATGACTGATATCCTTGTAATGAATTCTTATTCAGTTATTAATCTTGTAATAGATTCGGTTTTGGTCAATGAAATGGAGTTTATTTGCCGGGTTAATCATTTTGATCCCATTACACAGTTGACATGTCACCAAAGCACGGTTATATTCATACATACACCATCCATTGCTCGAGAAAAAATACCAATCGCATGATAGATGTATTTTTGGAGGAACTCCTTTTTTTCCATTATGAAATGAGAAAACCAACTGTTCCTCTCCATGTTTGTGGGGACCCCCATCTTGTAGGGTACAGTAGGCAACGCACTATTGCTAAAGGGATCAGCTGCTAGTAGTACACATGTGCTAAGCGCTAGCCAGCGAAGGACCGTTGTCATTTGGGTTAGTCAAAAGCTAGTACTACGGTAACTCAACTGAATTTTATTCCGCAAAATTTATTTTTCCTAAAAAATGTTTGGAAGAATATATATCATCAGCATTGCTATATTTCAAATCAAGTAAAGAGGTTAGAGGTATAGTATCTACCAAATTTCCATTAATCTGTTTACGCATCGCTAAAAACTATATTTTATCATTAAAATCGAACAGAGTGATTATCGTTACATAACTACACACGCAATTCGTATATGTCTTATGACACTGGCATAGCTTATTCAATCAGCTGGAACAAAAGCATTGAAATGTTAATATCAAACTTCTTTTTTTACTGAAAATCCACTTGTTGTAAATAAATTAACCTCTTGTCAGTTATCACTGATGATGATATTGCTACGTTATCCATGGCCTATTTCTCACACATAGATATTTTGATTAGGAAACGTTGGCATAAATATTGGATTAGTTGGAGTAGGAAGTTGCTTTGTGAGAGCGAAGAAGCGTCGTCGAGGGCGACGGCCTCTTCTAGAGATGGAAGCCGGCCCTGCGGACTGCAAGCACCTATGATCTCCGAGCATGTAACGGCATCGATCGGTCACAACTTGAGACTTGGTACACACCACGCAACGCAAAAGGCCGCTGTGACCTCACCCCATGACTTGGCGTCCTGATCCCCACATTAGCAACAAAAGGGCCATCATTGGTTAGTGGTTAGGTCAGTAAAAGGGTTGCCCGAGGTTTGAAGCCATTGACTGTCCGAAAGGGCGTGGGCGATGTGAGAGATCAACTGATCATTGAGTCATTCTGATTTTAGACTTTCAGAAAATCTCGTGCCGTTTCACGGGATGACGACGGAAGAAGCATTTTCTATGCAGAAGGTAAAACGAACTCGTTTGACCTTTTGCTCGTGGCTGCAAGCTAGTAGAGAGCTACGTTATCCACTGGTTGTTTCTTCTTTGAGAGGAAACAGGGTCCAACTGTTGAAGCTGTTTCTTCTGAATCTCCGGTGTGAATGGTCGCTCCAAAAGCGAGTCATATTAGATCTCTGCTTCAAATACTGCAGGTCAATGAAATGAATAGATGAATTATAAGACAAATTCAGGTGGGTGTGCAAGGCACGTGTTCGAAAGGATCGTGGTCCAAAAAGGAGGGTTGAATTAGGACTTTTCAATTTTTATCGAGTCTTTAACCTACAATATTGTTGCCCAAACCTAGAGTTCAAAATCTATAAACTAGAGCACACTATCACAAGCATCCTAGGTAGATAAACACACTAATATGATCATAATGTCCTAGTTGAGATCACACTAACAAGAGCCTATTCAAAAGAGCATATTAACAAGATCATGATCTAGGCAACCAAGCAATCAAAGCATGAGTAAATTGAACTTAAATACAATGCTTGAAAGTAATGAGAAAGCACACGAGACAACCGAATTTTTTCCCATGGTATCGAGGAGTTGACACTCCCCCCAATCCACGTTGGAGCATCCGCAAAGGGTATGACTCCCTTGCATCACAAAAAAATGTAAGTGCTTCACTAAGAATGCTCCTTCTCCATCTTCGGAACGGCGAGCTTCGCACCATGTACAATCTTCTCTTCTTGGGGCTCCCACAAACTACAAGAGCTCACCAAGAGACAACGATCACCAAGACCGTCTAGGTATCATCAAACACCAAGAATAACAAGCTTTCAAGTGTAACACTATGAAAAAAATATAAAGAAAAGAAAAAAAGGAGAAAAATATCTTTTTAGGAGGGGGGATCAAGGCCCAACAGCCCACTTCCTCCCTCCCTCATGCTCTCCTCCTCCTGGCTGACCCCGACCCCCTCTTCCTCACGTTCTTCCTCTCTCCCTTCCCTTCCATGGCTGCCTACCTTTGAATCCAAGCTCTGCAGCACCAAATCCTTGGGGAAGAGTGGCAAAAAGGATCGAGAACGACGAGAGGAGCAAGGAGAGGTGCATATTTGATGTAGATCGGTCTTTCCCCCACCGTTTCCACTCCCTAGGATTTCAAAGGTGATAAAGGTGAGTGGGATTCCCTCCTCCCTACTCCAATTAGATGATCATGCATGAGTTTGGGTTGGATATTTAGTGGATTAGTGGGGAGAAAAGGAGTTTTGATACTTTACTAGGATTTCATATTCGTCACTTTACTGTAGCAGTATTGAGAGAGTATTTCGGGAAACATAGAGGCTGAACTGATTCTTGGTGTGAATTACAAAGTTTTAGGGGACATTCAGATCTAGTAGCTTGTCAAATTCCGTGATTTTAGCCCAAGGGATTTGAGAGATGTGGATTTTATGAGCTAGCTGTCATGTTCTGATGAAAGACTGGACAGAGCTGTATCTAGGAGGTATTTGAAAGCCTCAAAGGAATAATTAGGCTTTATAACTATGATAATCTTGTGGTGAGTTCATAAGATTTCTACATTGTTAAAGAGAATAATTTTTGGATAAGGGGAACTCCATATATGGATTTAAAGTTTAGGTGTACTGTTTTGTTGACAGAGTTTTTCAGTTAAGGTTTTGACCTACTTTAGACCATCTTGTTGACCTCTGATGCAAGTGTGGAGAATACCAAAGTTGTAGATCGTGGAATTCTCTATCCTCTGGTGAGAATTTAGAATTTTTGGACAAATAGATTTGGAGTTATGGAAATGTGAAGCTTGCTGTCCTGTTTTCTGGGCAGATTCAGATGTCTGTTCTCAACTGCAGTTTAGACCATTTTAAAGACATGAGAAAAATAAAGTTTCTACATGAAACATTTAGTTCTTAGTCTGTAGATTCCAGAAATTATACTCCTTTGCTGTCATAGCCTTTATGGATTAAATGGTACAAAAAACGAAGCAGCACTGCTGCAGTTGGCTTGTGGTCTTTTCTCTATTTGGGTGGGATGGTGGATTGGGAGGGCACGTAGGAGTGCTTTACTTATCGTAAAACTTATTGGCATGATTTATTGTCTGATCTTTGCATTGTCAAAATAGGTGGTAGTACCCCGGATTGCGCCTAAAGCAGTTATCCCTTCATTGGAGGCAAGTGAACGTAGCTGTTGCGTTGCTACAAATTTAACATTCTATTTTTACTGCCTCCACTTATAAAATACAGCACACATGCTATATGTGATAAAAATTTAGACATAACTCATAATTATTGGGTGAAGTATGAAATGTTGTTGCTAATATAAATTTAGAGGTAACGTGGCTTTTCACTTAAGCATGGGTGGTTGGATAAATGAAATGGACTATATGTGGTGAATTTTGAATTATTGTTGTGGATGAAAGTATATTTACATATGACATATACTTAGTAATTTATCCTATGACATATTTTCTTGTGAGGAAAATCTATGGAATCCTTGGCGGTTTACTAATGAGTGGGCTTGTTATAGTAGATGTTACGTTAATCTTGGTGTATGAAAACCTCTATAGTGTTTACACTACTTATATCTCCTAGTGCTATCATGCATGGGTAAATTGGAGTTTGGATTACGAATAAAGTTCAAAGTAGTTTCCTACTATTCTTGGTATATGTGTTCAAATATAAGGATTGAACTTTGAGTTGAATAGCTCTATTTAGAAACATTATTTTCTTTCTTTGATATGATAGATATGCTTCGGGCTTGGATTATGAAATTAGTGTTCTTCTCTATGTTTGAATTACTCATGGCTACATGTTATCCTATTTCCTTAAGATTAAGGAGATCTATAGTTATGATGGTATGATTAACTATTTGGTTGATGTTTGGCATATGTGAGATTACATTATTTAATCGTGATTGATGCAGCTTCATACCTTATTGGGTATGAAGGTAGGAGTTCATATGCATCCATATGCATACATCATGAGATGCAACTTCATACCTTGATGTGTATGAAGACAGGAGTTCATGTGCATTGATATGCATTTTTTTAATGGCTTAATGTTGGATGTGATGGAGATATATTGTTACATACATATTCTGTGCCCTTATGGTGACACTCACTGCTATGTGACTTATGAGAGTTGTTGTGCCTCTTACATTCACTTGCTTTATTCACTTGTTTTATTGTATGGATATTTGGATATTGGTTGATATGGTTGCAATGAAAAATAATTTGATAGTGATGCTTCTCCATGGTGATGGGCATTTTGTATGACTTACGGGATTATGTAGATATTGTACGTGTCGTTTCCTTGCATTCCTTTGCACCTTAATTGGATTACAAATATTATCCAATTTTTTTATTATTATATGATCAGCACATTGCTACTTTTATTTCTAGTTGCTACGGATACCTATATGCTATGGTTGTGTTAAGGGTTGCTTACTATCGTCCTATTTGGATCTTACATTATTCATTATTAGTAGCTCGGTATTAATATAATATTATTTTATGCTCTTGGTACATCTGGCGAATGGTGGAGCTATCTTTTCATACTTACTACTTTGACAAATCATTAATTAATCTATTGCGGTTTAAGTAGATTGTTAAAGTAGTTCACTTGCTGAGATGATTCAATCTCACCCTTATTATATTCCTCCCCGGGTTATTCTTTGAAGCTAGCGTGAAGGAAAGTGGGTTAGTTGCACGCCATACACTTCTACGGGATCTTTTAATGATGTGATGCACAATTCTGAGTTTGTTAGATCTTATAGTAACTTTAATCATATTTGTACAAAATGTAGAGTTGTCTTGTTGGAGTATCACGCTTTTCATATACATCTATCTATTGTTGCTTCCGCGTCGTGCTTGTTTATAGATATATGCTGCTGAAATTTTAATTTCCAGCATTTGGTAGTGTAGTTGTGTAGCATCTCAGGGTTGCATGATATCTGGGGTGTTACATCAAGACTTCACTTGACCTAAACTAAGTTGGCCCTAAGCTCAAGCACACTTGCTACTCACTAGGAATGATTTCTTTGTGTTTGAATCAATCTCTCAAGCTCAATCTCTTCTTCTCATATCTTCAAGCGTTTCTCTTCTGCTCAAGAGTGGCCTCAAGTATTCAGAATGGCAAATGCAGTCCAAGAGACACGGGGGAGGGGTACATATAGGCTAGAGATCAAGATGTAGCCAATTGTACTTTCTTTACAGAAAAGTATGTAGCGTCGGTTAAATCGGTGTGAGCCGTCGGTTTAACCAGTCCGACTGAGATCAAATAGTAGCTGTTGGAATTCTAATAGGCTTCTGCAGCTGACGTGGTTGCACCGACGGTGCGTTGGTTAAACCGGCCGTGATGAGATTCTTCCAATCAAACTATGCAGCGAAAACATCATCTCTGGGGAATCAACTATCCAATGCACCGACGCCTTTTTTAAGACCGTCGGTTTAACCGGTCATGAAGGAGTTTTCCCAATCACCCTGTGAACCAAAAACATCGTCTGTGGACAATCAACTCACCATTACGCCGACACCTAAGTTATGACCGTCGGTTTAACTGGTCGTATAGGGTTTTCTTCAACTCTTCTTCCATTGCACCGGCGCGTTGTGTTCTTGGGACGTCGGTTTACCGGTCGCTAGTTTTCAGCACCAACTCATTCTAGTGACTTGGAGTTGAGTTCTTCAGCGAGTTTTTCTTCTTTCAAGTGTTGTATTGACTTCTTTGAGCTGTTTGGGACTAAATTTGAGCAAGTGTGCAAAATTTCTAGGCCAACTTTCACTATATAGGCTACTAATTCAAGAACCCCTTAATAGTATGGTCAACTACTAAAATCAATAAAATCTGAGCTAAATCAAGTGTCCTTCATCTTCTTGTGATATTTGACTCTAGAAAGATCCTTAACTTCACGTCCGATTACTTGACACGTATTTCAAGAAGAATTGAGGGATCTCCTTTCATATTTCATGTGTGACAAAATTAATAAGTAGTAATTCCTTCAAAACACACGTTACAAAACCAATAAGCAGTAACTTCTTCAAAACACATTAGTCACGTACGGTTGTCATTAATTACTGAAACTTACCATATGCATCTATCGGCCTAGATATGCTTTAGTGTTAATTGTATATTATAATGCCATAAAAAATAAGTTCAGTCGTCATCATAAGTTATTCAGGCCCGTTAATCCAAGGAGATGTTTTTATCTGTGCCATCTCCATGAAGAAAACTTCCGCATGCATTCGTCTGTAGTTCTGCATGCCTAAGTCTGTAGTGTCACGTACTTGGTCAGTATACAATACAGTACGTGTACGTTCGTGGAGTACACGGTTCCATCAATGATAGCGCGACGGCGACGCCTCTCGACGAGACAATTCCACTGAGCTCACCGGTGAAAAATTTTAATCCCTGCCGCTGACGTTGTTAATTACTCGCGAAGACCGTGATTCCGTGAACCACACGGATAAATTGTTGTGAACGTGAGCGGCGGCCGAAGATCCTTCCACGACAAGCTTGTTGGTTAGCTGTTGGGTCCCGGCCGCTGCTGGGTCGTTAACGCAAAGGCGAGGCGAGGCGACGTACGGATGGCGCTCGCCGTCGCCACGCTGACGCCGGCCGGGCGCCGCTGGCAAACACGCCGGTTCAATTCGTGACCGGCGAGCTGAGATGTAATGTCAAGCCGCGTTTACCTAAGCCGCCGATCGTCGCTCGACGCCGACGTGCAAACCGAACCACTACCGCGAAGCTGGTGGCGTTAATAACTTCGGTTAGCCCGGGGAATGTTTAACAAGTGCGGGCGTCCCTGTTGAGCGGGACGAAATGCGTCGCGCCCAGCGACTTTCAACTTGCCCAGGGACGCGCCTTTTGATTTCTAACCTGCGGAATCTGACAACCGCTAACTGCCGACGGGAAAGGTGTCGGGACCGGAGGTTTTTCAAGGTAGAGCACGCGATCGACGGCGATAGTCGGAGACGCCGGCCGGACGTGGTTTCCGTGGAAACAGGTGGATCGTCGTCTCGTCCGGAGCTAGCGCGGCATGCTTTTCCCGGTCGTGGCGAGATCTTGCGCGCGCGGTTAGTTAAGTGGGGGACAGGGACGGCGACACGGCGTCGCTGACCCCCTGCCTGCCACGCCGCCGTCGCGCGTCACGGCCTGGAATTCGGAGGCAGACTCTCAGACTGGAGCGTCGGTTTCAGAATGATGATCGGTGAAGATTATTGAGGATCGAAGTTAACTTTTGAGTAGATTGATCGGCCATGTAGTAAAGTAAGATGGAGGTTAGATCTGCTACTACGTAAAGTTGGAGCCATGGTCGTCTGAGACGAAACTAAACGGCATGTTGAGCAACCGGCAGAGCTGTGAGGTCAGGTGTTTGGTGTTTCCTATGCTGATGCCTCTCCGTCGGAACGGAGAGATTTTTTTGCCTCCACTTTTTCAAAGTCTCGACAACACTCACTCTGCCTCGGGATCTCCTATACCTCTTCCGGAAGATAGACAGGGGCGCTATCTTTAAAGCCCAAGGCCCAGTTAACACATGGTTGGAGGTCTTCGATCGTGCAAGCCCACTGTGCAGCTGCACGATGACGCTATCACCCCATCGCATGCACCCAGCGCAATGTGCAGAAGGGGAGAAGCAAGCTCTGGTACTGATTTGCTGCCCGCCGTCAATTCTGGAAGGCTCAACCATGAGCTAGTGAGTACGGTGCTTTGCTACTTTCTAGTTTCTTTCTATTTTTCTATTCCAATTCTTGTAATACCAGCTTCAACATTTTTTTTTCAAATTGATTCAACATTTTGAAAAGACTAATCCTACACTTTGGATAAACTAATTCTACATTTTTAGAATAAATGTTGAAATGGTATACTACATATGTTGAAATGACATATTCAAAATGTTACGATAGTATATTGAAATGTTGAAATTCTAAAATAAAAATTAAAATAACATATTGGATCTTGTTTTTTTTCCATTAATTCCAAAGAATATTTTGGTTTAAACGCAATATAAATCGGATTTATGGTTTAAGAGAAAATGTAATTTGAAGTTAGGAACATGTTTATCTTTCCAACCGCGTCCCTCCATCCATGCTGCGACACATGTCTACCTCATGTTGCCTTCCTGCTCGCTTCTGTCCGCGGAGTCAACTTTACATAATGCACGGACCTCAAACATTGGAAAATGAGTAAAACGAATCTTTCGAAAGATATATAGATCCACCCTCTGCCTCGGCCTTCACTCAGAGAGCCCACCACAGTCGCCGTGCCGAGCGGCAGGGCCCAATAGATCTTCAAGGCTGTCAGAATGTAGGACTACAAAGGCCCATCGAAGTAGGAAAGAGCACTGGCACTGGCAGCCCAGCCCCCACAGAGAACCAACACCAAGCGGCCCATCACGCTACGCAGCCCACTGTGTCGGCCCCCTGTCCAGACGAGCGTACGGGCCAAGTTGTTCCACTGCCGACGGGACCCACGCGTCGGCGACCGCCCTTGTGCCTTCTCTTTCCCCACGCCCGCCACTTGACCTGCGCGAGTCCTAAAACCCTCTCCTCCCTCCACCTCTCGCGCCGCCGCCGCCGCCGCAAAACCCTAGCTCCGACGACCCGCCGCCGTTGCCGCGGCCGCCGAAACTAGCTATGGCGTCGACGCAGGCGCTTAAGAAGAACTACCGCTGCGACCGCTCGCTGCAGCAGTTCTACACGGGCGGCCCGTTCGCGGTCGGGCGCCCCCCAGCCAGCGAGGTCGAGGCCGAGCCGTTCCTCGCGTGTGCATGCGGCGGGGAGGTGCGCGTGGTGTCCGCAGCGGACGCCTCCGCGATAGGCGAGCCCGTCGAGTGCGACTCGGAGGCCATCACCGCGCTGACCCTGTCCCCGGACTCCCGCCTCCTTTTTGCCGCGGGGCACAGCAGGCTTATCAGAGTCTGGGACCTCGCGACCCGCACCTGCATACGCAGCTGGAAGGTGAGTTTTGATTTTTCGTGTGTTTCGCGGTGCTTCATTATGTTCAGAATGTTGTCCACGGATCAGTGACTTCGTCCATAGGAAAGCAATTCGAAGTGAATAATCGTTAGACCCTGTTCCTGTATCTAGCTAGTAAGTATTCACGACATAACAAATCTCTCTGAGTTGTGGGATTGCTCTACTAGATTGAAAGACTGCACAAATGTAGTTGCAGCAAGCTTGGAAGCTTGTATTCCTGTGTGAGTATCAGAATGTATCAACTGAATCATTGCGTCCCAATAGATCTTTTACAACTAAAACTTTCTCATTTCATTATGTTAGTATACTGCGATTCCTCATTGTAGCATGAGAAGTAAACTCATGTATTTTCCTAATGCTGTTCAGGGACATGATGGTCCTATTATGGCTATGGCATGCCATGCTTCTGGTGGATTGCTTGCAACTGCTGGAGCAGACAAGAAGGTGTGCGTATGGGATGTGGATGGTGGATTTTGCACACATTTCTTAAGAGGTCATACAGGTGTTGTGACGACCATTATGTTCCACAAAGATCCAAAGCGCCTTCTGGTGAGGATAATTTGGAGATAATCCTGCTTTTTATTTCAATTGGGTCACTCAAAATGTCTTCTGAGATTGTTAGTTTAAATCACTGTATTTTTTACTGAGCTGTAATGGTTTTATCCCCATCCATGTTGTTTGTTTATTCCTTTTCATGAGCGCAAGATAACCTCTTTGTGTTGGATCTCCAGTTATTTTCAGGAAGCGAAGATGGCACTGTGCGAGTATGGAACCTTGAAACCAAAAAATGTGTTGCTGTGCTGAAAGAGCATTTTTCAACAGTCACTTCATTGACATTGTCTGATGATGGACATACATTGCTCAGTGCTGGGAGGGATAAGGTATGATTGGAATGGCCCCATGTCTCATAATGTATTCTAGAGACTGGCATGCTGCTCTCAATAGATAAGTTTTCAAGTTAAAATCATTTGTACAAGGCTACCAGCATATATCCATATATTCTCACTTCTCGGGACTACAAGCTCATTTATTAGAATTAGATAGATAGCAATTTCGGTGCTAAAAACAGTAGAAATCGATTGGAATTATCATATGAGAAGCTTTTCCTCCATTTTTTATGTGCACCTTTGTGCACAAAAAAGTAATTTTGTGTTCATCATGTTTAGATTACCCTTTTTGGCTTGAATTTCAATATTTCTGAGTTCTGTTGTACTGGAGCTTCTGGCACTTTCTTTTTGAGAAATATACTCGCAATTTTTGAATGTATGGAACATCTGCAGGTTGTTACTGTATGGGATGTTCGTAAGTACAGCTCGAAGAAGACAATACCAGCATATGAAATGATAGAAGCTGTTTCCTTCATTGGATCAGGAAGTGAGGTACTGACTTGTTTGGGCCTAGAACTGGCAAATATGAAGGGGAAAACGGATGGTTATTTTCTTACAGTAGGTGAACGTGGGGTTGTCCGCATCTGGTGCTTGGAGAGGTACATTACTTTGCATTTACTAGCTCTTTAGTTCTTTGCATATTTCTGTGGTACATGCAATCAATTGATTTTCTGGTCCTTTACAGTGGTCATTGCATATTCGAGCAGCAATCATCTGATGTAACTGTTAACTCAGAGAATGAGGAAACCAGAAGGGGTTTTACATCTGCTATTATGTTGCCAAATGATCAAGGGTTGCTCTGTGTCACTGCTGATCAGCAGTTTTTGTTCTATTGTCCCAAAAAAACTGATGAAGGGACCTTCCAACTGTCCCTATATAGACGTCTAGTGGGATATAACGATGAAATTCTTGACTTGAAGTTTGTCGGAGATGAGGAGCAATATCTTGCTGTAGCTACTAACTTGGAGCAGGTGAGCTATTTATAAATAATCTCTGCAGAGACCTTGTTGCCTAATTTGGTTGGAATTTTTAAGCTGTTACCTCCATATGCAGGTCCTTGTAAATATGCGTTTGAAATTTCTTAAGCTGTTTACCTCCATATGCAGGTCCGTGTTTATGATGTTGCATCGATGTCATGTTCTTATGTACTGGCTGGCCACACAGAAATTGTTGTTTGCATTGACACCTGTGTCTCATCTTCTGGGAAGACACTTATTGTAACTGGGAGCAAGGACAATACTGTAAGTTGTTTTGTCGTGTCCTGAAGATGTTTTTTACTTGCCATAAATTTTTGGCACGTGTTTTCTTGTGATAATCCTGACTGTGACCTTTTTATTTCACAGGTGAGGTTATGGGATGCTGAAAGGAGAAGCTGTATCGGTACTGGTAAAGGCCATCTGGGAGCTGTTGGTTCTGTTGCATTCTCAAAGAAATCTAAGAACTTTTTTGTTAGTGGCAGCAGGTTTGTTGTTCAGTTTATCTTGGGATGTTTGTTTGCCTAAAGTGATGTGAAAATTGTTATTCTAAGAATAATACTATCTTGAAAATTGTTATTCTAAGAATAATACTATCTTGTATTAGTGATCGAACCATCAAGATATGGACCTGGGATGATACGCTTGGTGATGTTGATGATGAAGTTCCTCTTAGAGCTAAGGCTGTTGTAGCTGCACATGATAAAGATATTAACTCTCTGGTTGTTTCACCTAATGATGGCCTTGTTTGCAGTGGCTCTGAGGTATCATTGTAGCATGCTACGTTTTTAGAGGTTAAATATCCTTTTATTTGCTTTACATCATTGAATTGTCATTATATATTATCACATTTATTTTGTAGGACCGAACTGCTTGCATATGGAAACTCCCTAACCTGGTTTCCTCTGTTGTCCTTAAGGGGCACAAAAGAGGAATCTGGTCGGTTGAGTTTTCTCCTGTTGAGCAATGTGTCATGACATCGTCTGGTGATAGAACAATCAAAATATGGTCAGTTGCAGATGGCTCATGCTTGAAAACATTTGAGGGTCATACATCAAGTGTCTTGCGAGCGTCTTTCCTTTCACGTGGAACTCAAGTTATTTCCTGCGGTAATAAGATATACGACATTCATCTAAGTTATCACCTTTGGAGGAGCTTTTTGACATTCTTGTGCTGTTCCTTAATTTAGGAAGTGATGGTCTAGTGAAGCTATGGACAATCAAAACAAATGAATGCATTGCTACTTATGATAAGCATGATGGGAAGGTATGATATCATTGGCATGCATCATGGAAGAGTCTTTTATGTATAAATTGTGGAGGGAATCATAATCTAACTATTATTTGTTCCTCAGGTTTGGGCATTGGCTGTTGGCAGAAAAACTGAAATGCTTGCTACTGGTGGAACTGATGCTAGTCTAAACCTGTGGCATGATTGCACCATGGAAGATAAGCAAGAAGATTTTCGTAAAAAGGCAAGTGAAACCTTACGTCATAGTATTTTCAGCATTGCAAGCAAAATGCTTGCTTTTTTGTGTAATATTATTGCTAAAAAAACAGTGAAATAAATACCTGATACTTGTTACTTGCATGGAGATGTGACCTTGAGTAACGTTGGAATGTGATATACCTACGAGTTTACCATATTCTTGATGTATTTGTCTCTGCCTCTGCTTGATGGCTCTTGGGATTTATATAGGCACATGCAGGCATTTACAACCTCTCATTCAAACTCACCTTTGTTGCAGGAGGAAGAAATCTTAAGAGGCCAGGAATTGGAAAATGCAGTGTCAGATTCTGACTATACTAAAGCAATACAACTTGCATTTGAGCTTAGAAGACCACACAGGCTTCTAGAGTTATTCTCACAGCTTGCCAGGTACTGATTCTTGATTTGAATTTGGTCTTTAGCTATGAATTTTTAAGGAAGCTTTATATATCCTTCGGTGTGCAGGAGAGCTGATTCAGAGGATCCAATAGAAAAGGCTCTTCTTGGACTTCCAAAGGATGGCCTTCGTGTGCTTCTTGAGTACATCCGTGAATGGAATACGAAGCCCAAGTTCTGTCATGTTGCACAGTTTGTGCTTTTTCGGGTATTGAGGTGTTTGCCTCCCACCGATATCCTGGAGGTAATAATTCCCACACCGCTCTTTGTAAGAGGTGTTAAGAGTGTGTCCATAGTACTGACAAACTGTTGCTTCTTCTCATGAGATGATCTGTCTTTCCCCCTCTGCAGATCAAGGGCATCAGCGAGCTCCTAGAGGGCCTTATTCCGTATTCGCAGAGGCATTTCAGCAGAGTCGATAGACTAGTGCGAAGCACGTTTCTGTTGGACTATACATTGATGCGAATGTCCGTGGTAGATCCAGATGTAGATGTGGGCACAACCAAAGATGACATGAACGGTTCATCAGTGGAGAACGATGAAACCGCAGAAGCTTGGCCTACTTCGCCTGTAACAGAGAAATCGAGCAAGAAGAGAAAACTGGGCAAATCAGGCAAAAAGGGCAAGGAGAAGAAGGTGAAGGTTGCTTCAAAGGATGTTTCAGTTGAGGCCTGAATAGCTAAGCTAAGAAAATCTCTTATGCGCACTGCCAATTTTGTAGCTGCTGACATTGCCCAGCAACACGAATCGCTTCTGATGTAAATGCATTCTTTGATGAGTTCAGAAGACCCCGGTGCTTAAGGCACGTGTGGCTATCAGTTCTTAATTTTCTGGTGAACTTATTACAGGGAAACTCCAGATGAGACTTCAAAAGTTACAGACTTGCCGTCCTTGATTGCTGCGGCTATCATACGTTCGGGGTTGGTTCCCCCTTGTTATCGTTTCCCATGTGTGGTGTGATACGGACGCTGTACCACCCCCAGCCATAACCCCACTTGTAATTGTTGGATCTGCGATCTGGATGTCGGCGAGGCATTGCATAATTTCCTCCCTTGTCGCTTGGCACAAGCTTTTTTCTATGGTTGGGCCTAATGTTGCGGCTTTTGAGGTGGCTCATCTATGTTTCTGGTTGCACCAACATACTGGTTTCTCAGCAAAGCACTCTGCTATGATGGTAGTTTAATTAATGCCACTGGTATTTTTATTTTACATCGGATTTTTTTTGCAGCTGAATTGTATCTGTATTGAGTGTGGCTGTGCAATAGAAAATGCAGCGCTGTGGTTTGCCGCTTGTCACAGTATAAACGGTTCATCTTCAGACGTTACAAGGCAGGAAGTAACTTTGTCGCTTCAGCCTTCAGGGGCAGGGATAATTCTGTTGTTCGAATATACGTGGCATTTTACAAGAAAAAGATTCCTGTGAGCGATCACCATCAGCTGGGACTGGGAGGAGGATATGATGTTTAGATGCCACGCACCAAATCCATGGTCCCTTGCTCAATAACCCAAGCTCACCAACCTCGCAACAGGATACTTTTCCCCAAAAGCAATCCAACCCAAGCATGTCCCACTCGACAAAACTCAAAAGTCCCGGATCCACGAAAACACGCACCCAGGACGCAACCTACGCATGATACATGATAATAATTTCCGGGTCATGTAAAAATCAATGAAGAACACAAAGTGCAAGCCTTTTCAGAAAACCACCTGCTCTCAAACTCTGAACCCTGAAACTCTGAAAGCAGCGCCTTGCCTCGTCGTAAACAGGCAAACTGCAGCCCAAGGAGCCTCATCTCGGCAGTGGCCGGTGGGTGAATTCCAGCGGCCAAGTTTGGTCCACCATGTGAGGGGCGGTAAAAAAAAAGGTTCGCCGCTCACTGTTGAGATCCGTGGCTGGTCCACAGTCCATCCACGGCCACGCAAAGAGGAGGCATCAGGGGCATTCAGGCCTGACCCTGACAGAAACGCTCTACAAAATTCCCCCCTCGGTCTCTGCCCAACGGCCGGTAGCAAAACGTGTCGCCCGTGCGACCTGTCGTCACTCGCTGGTCGCTAGCACAGTGTGGAGCTGTTAGCTGTGGACATGTGAGGGGGAGAGCACTGAGCACGGCCATCCTCCTCGTTTACGGATGAGCAGCGCGCCGTGTTCTAGATGAAACGGACATCTTGATGTCGATTTCATGATGGCCTGCAAGCCATATCGGTAGACAAACCGGGCCCTTTTGATTTGTGCCTCTGCTGGTACACAACGGAATTCACGTTTCTTGCATTTTGGACGCGCAAACAGAGCCGGCTGTTTTTTTTTTTAAAAAAAGGGGCCAGCTGCTGCCACAGTAAAAAGAGGAGTGCGAGTGTGCGACAGCTTTGCTTTTGACAGCCTCCCCGTCCCCGATGGTTAAGCGCGTCCACTGCATGCTTATCTTATTGGCACGGCTAATCACACCCGCACAGCTCGATCTGCTGTCACAAAAGGTGCGTGGGATCAGTTTGACCACGGTGATTCTGAACGGAGCCATGTGCCTGACACTGTAGCGTTCAGTAATTTAAGCCTCTCGAGGCATACTATGCAAACCCTGCGCTGAAATTACTCGCTAATCCTATTCTAATTCCCCGCAAAAGCAGCACGACAAAACATGTTCATCCGCTCTGGATCCCCACCGAACGGTGTTAACTGCAAACCGGCGATCTGCCGAGGCGTCTCCACTGCGTTGAAATTTTGCGATGGCTGATGATGAGCCCTTTTCCGTGCAGGTTGGCACGCCCGTCCCCCGTGTAGGTCCAGCGCGTCTCCTGTCCCCTCTTTCTCTCCTTTTCTCCCGCGTATAACCTTTTTCCGAATTTCAAAAAAAAAACTCGTTCCGAGTCACTGCTGACTCTGCAAACCCTAGACGGCTGGATTTTTTTTCTTTGAAAATGAAGATGGCTAGATCTGTCATGGCGAGATCTATTCAGACTGTTACCGTTGCAGGAGAGTTGCAACTGCAAGTCTGCAACCACCTCCTCTCTTCAAGCTGGATCCTAGGCACTGACAAGCGCATCAAAACAAACACATAATTTGTCCGAAATCCGCAAGTGCTCCACGCCGCAGCACGCGCCACATCTACAACGATCGTGCGGCACATGCACAAAGGGGAGAGGATCTCGGAGTAGTTCTCTTCTCTACGACTGAACATGGCAGTGGGCAGTGGCAGTTAGCGGTTAGCGTGCTGGTGGTGCGCCATGAGTTGGGGGACTGGGGAGAGAGGGAGGTGGTGGCCGCCTGGTGGGTACCTGTAAACGAACACATGGGGGGAGGCCGCCGCGGCCGGCCGGCGGGTCAAACGGCGACGAGACAGCCGGAGGAGGTCGCGTTTATTCGTAGCTCCATGTGATGTGGTCTTTCCGCTGAACTAACCGCTGCCCATTTCCCCAAAATAATTCGTTCGCTCATTGCCGGAGGTTGCAACTAGTCCCAGGCTCCCAGCGCGAGGAGAGAGGAGCCACATGGTCGCGTGCCTACTGCCCAAGCGGCGGCCACAACAACGAGGTCGATCGGGGTCGCCGATGAATCGGAAACGAGGCAGCGGGCACCTTGCATTGCACCACGACGCGTCAAGCCTCGGTCAAACGCCCAGAGGCCAGAGAGCCGGTGCCCAAACCAGGGAGACAAATGTGCATTTTATTATTAATTTATTTTATAAATGGGAGCACAGCTCCACGTCAACATTTGGCGGAGGCTACACTCCAGTCTACACGATCCGGCAGTCCATTTCTGTTCGATCCAGCCGATTAAAAACGTGGAGCGAAACTGACGTGCTTTCTGTTTTCGACACGCGATGTCCGCATCAACAACATTTCTATCATGTTTTTACGAAAACAAACAACACCTACTGAAAAGCACACGACATAAATGTATTTTTTTTTAAAAAATATGAACCAGCTGGTGTTTTGCTAAAATTATGCAAGCAGGGTAAGCCTGAGCAAGCAACCGTGTCAAACTGGCCGAACAAAAGCTGCAGGCCCAACAAAACCTGACCAAAAGCATGTTTTGTTTATCTTCACGCCAACGCCAAGCAAGCAACACGAGATGGGCAGCAGAAATTTGTTCAGGAAAGGGCTAAATAAACCAGAGAGAGAATATTCTATTCCAGCTCCCCCATCTCTCTCCTCCCCCGTTTCCGGTATTAAAACTCCGCCAAGAAAAGCAACCGGGGGGAGAAGAGGAGAAAGAAAGGGAAGTGGGAAGGGAGGGGAGAGAGGGAGCCAGGGAAAGCTCTCTTCTTCCTCCTTCTCTCGAATTCCGTCCCTTGTCTCTGTCCTCCTCGCCCGGTTTCCCCGGTTTTTTGGAAGGGGGAAGAGGAGGAGGAAGGGATGGGGAGGGAGGAGAGGTTCCCGGTGTGGGAGGCCGCACTCGGCGCCGGGGTCGCCGCCGCCTTCGCCGCCGGGCTCGTCGGAGTCTACCTTTCCATGCCGGACTCCGACTACAGCTTCCTCAAGTTGCCGCGCAACCTCGAGGAACTCCAAATCCTCACGTACGTTTCTCGTGCCCCGACCCACACGCTCTTCATTTCTTGTTCCTTCCGGTAGGTGTCCTGTCAGTTCTGTTCACGAAAGCTTCCATCTTTTTCCTGGGGGGATTCCATTCAAGGTTTCCTAGGGTCATTAGTTGATCTGTGCACGCAAATTGTCTCTGTCCTATTAGTTTGTGAGAATGGAGCATTTGATTGGTTGTAGTTTGTAAGGATTTAGTTACGGTTTTCTCGTGATTTGGAGTGGATCTCAACGTTAGTTTGGTGGACATTCTCATTTCAAATGTAATATGAAGTATAGCATGGATCTGGTGAAGTCGCGACTCGCGCTGCTGATTTCATTAATTCGGACCTGCAAACGGATGACTTGTTTGTGTTCCTAGACCGATATAAACTTTCCTTCTAATTAGGAGGATTGGGTTTCTCAATAATAAGGTGTGCAGTCTACAAATAGTGCTTATTATTTGTGCTGTTAGTCAAATGATTTTAGATCTGGCAACAGATCAACTTGAATTATGACCTGGTTATTCAATTCAAATCTGCATTTCTCTGGATTAACTTTTTGAAAAGGTAACGTCATCATGGCACTTTAATTACCATGTCACTTTCTTCCAGCTACAATGGCCATATGCTTTGGACTTGGTCCTAGCGTGTCCCGTGTGCCCTGAGCTATGTATTGGATATTCGCACAAGGATCTGATCTGTCTGGACACGTCAGCTATTTGTTTCTCATATTAATGATATGCACATTGCCTTCTTGTCCCTTGCAACTACTGAAATGGAAATGTCCTTTGTTTTCTAATTGCTGAATTGCAAGTTCAGATGTCTGCATACTGCATAGTAAATGCTACTACTGAAATGGAAATGCCCCTCGTTTCTAACCATCAGTTGGTTTCTTTGCAGTGGCCATCTTGAGAACTATACTAGTGACTACACCCTACAGGTGTTGGTAGGTTATTGCGCTGTGTACATCTTCATGCAGACCTTCATGATCCCAGGGACAATATTCATGTCACTGCTTGCTGGTGCTCTGTTTGGGCAACTCCGGGGCGTGGCCCTGGTGGTCTTTGCTGCCACTGCTGGTGCTTCTTCATGTTATTTCCTCTCGAAGATGATTGGGAAGCCACTGGTGTTCTCACTGTGGCCAGATAAGCTCAGTTTCTTCCAGAAGCAGGTAATCTCAGAGGCAACGTTATTTGCTGTAGGTCTCAACCTCATCATTGTTCTGCTATACTTAAATATTTATTCTGAATAGCTCTTTATCATTTAGGCCATTTGATTTAAGATCCTCAGACTCTGGAGTTCTTTACTGAGAAGTAAATTATCTTTCATTTCAGGTTGCTAAAAGACGAGAGAAGCTATTGAATTACATACTTTTCCTCAGGGTCACCCCAACATTGCCAAATACCTTCATCAACTTAGCTTCACCAATAGTAGATGTCCCCTATCATACATTCCTACTGGGAACTCTCATTGGTCTCATCCCAGCTGCTTATGTGACTGTGAGGGTAAGTTTTTATCTGAAGATTCGATGCTTGTCTGCCTGTTGCCCTGCATTGTGGGTTTTTGTTTTTGTGGTGCTAATACCAATTCTGCTCCTTTTCCCCCTACTGTCATGCATTCAGGCTGGAATTGCTCTTGGAGAGTTAACTTCGCTGAGTGACCTTTATGACACCCAGTCAATAGCGCTGCTATTCCTGATCGGTGTTGTTTCAGTCACGCCTGCACTGTTGGGCAAGGACGAGGCGCAAGAAAAACCATCGGAAATGGCAGTAGGCGCTTCATGATCACCAAAGCATCACACAGTGTCCACCTCACCTGTATATATCAGCATCCAGCAAGTAGTGGCTCCATTAGTTCGGATCGACAGGCCCTAGTGGCCGGATGATAGATGGTTCGCATGGCTGCGCAGCTTGGCGGGACCTCAGCCCGAAGCTCGGCCATCACCCGCCTACAGAGGAACCTGTGTTGCCACCATCAGAATCATTATATGGTGGCCATTCACCACATCAGAATGAATGAACCTGGAAAGCAGAATGCCCGTTAGACAAGCTGCTCCGATGTGTAAACGAGCAGTGTTGCTCTGTTCAGATGGGACAAGCTTTGTAGTTCAATCCTTGTGTATATATTGACCAGATTCATTCAATCCATATCAGTGGTTCAAAGATGTTGCCTTGTCCAGCTGTTGTGTTCCTATGAATGTCTCGCTCCCTTTCGGGTTTGCCTTCTGTGCCTGATTGCCTGTGGCCTAGCCTACTGACTGGTGACTGGGGTGTAGTGTAGATGTAGTATGAAGTGGGGTGCATTGGCAAATGATGCCTTCCCTGTCGGTAAGAAACAGCAGAGCTTGGTGCTCTGGCAGTTGGCATTGGCGAGTGATGCTGCCGTCAAATGTGCAGCTCAGCTCAGAATATGCCCGTGATTCGGTCTCGGTGCACTGCATCCTGGGTGCTGGCTATCGATCGGCATGCCGGCATCTGACAACCTTGTAGTATTGCGAACAAATCTGTTTTTGATAACCAGACGGGTAGTTTTGTTTGAATAGAAACACCAGCCGATGTACCATTAGTTTTCAAACAAACTGCTTCTGATGATCCTGCAATAATATCCGCGCTGAGGACGGTAAACCGTCCTCCAGTACGCGATAGCGGACAGAGATGCTGCAGCGGGTACTGCAAAGTCATCCGCTACGCTTGCGGACGGCCCGACGTCCGCTAAATCGAGCGGACTCCAGGGCATCCGCTACGCCCTGCGTCTGACCCCACCTCGCAACCGCCGCTCCGTCCCACCACGTGCCGCTGTAGCCGACCGTCGCGCGCTGCGCCTCTGCCTCTATCGCGTCGCGCCTGCTCCTCCTCCTTCCCCTGCTTCTGCTCCGCCGCCGAGGCACGCGCGCGACCTGGGACACGAGGAGCCGCAGCGAGGAGCCGGCATGGAAGGGGAGCCGAGCAGAGCTGTCGTCCCTCGCCGATTCCGGCCTCCTCGGGCCGCCCTCCCTCGATTCCTCCCGCAGAAAGTTGCGTCGGCCCCTCCCCCACCTTCGCCGCCGCTCACCCGAGCGATTCCGGCCGTTTCCCGGCCGGAATCGGCTCCTTCACCGCCGCCCGCCATTCCTGCTCTGCTCGAAGCTCCGCCCCACACGTCGAGCCCCTCCTTCCGGTCTTCCTCTGCCCGATTGGAGTCCGCGGTGAGCTTCCTCGCGTTCTCCTCTTCCTCCCCGGCCTCTTCCCCCTCCCCTTCCGGCGCCGCCGCCCCCGGAACGCCGCCGCCCCTGCGCGGGCCCGTGTAGCGCCACCGTGCACCGTCGCGGGCCGCCCCTGCGCAGGCCCGCGTAGCATCGCCGAGCTGCCCTAGCCGCGGGCTCGCGGCTCGCCGGCCGCCGACTCGCATCTCGCCGGCCGCCGCTCGCCCGCCGCGGCCCGAGCTCTGGCCGCCTGCTCGCTAGCTGCTCGTCGCGAGGGAGGGCGCCGGGGAGACAGATGGGGAACGAGGGGAGGGAGGGTGCCAGGGGCCGGCGCCGGTGGGGAGGGAGGGAGGCCGGTGGCGGGAGCGAGGAGGGAGGGAGGGAGGAGGGGGGGAGAGAGAGAGGGAGGGGGAGGCCGGCCGGGGGTTGGTTAGAAATGATTAAATACATATGACATATGCATTCTGCTGCTGGTAGTTGGTATAGAATAGGTGATATGGAGGACGATGAGTGCGAGAAAATTAGGTGGACGATAAGTGCGAGAAAATTAGATATAGAGAATAAAATCTTGATAAATAGATAGAAATATTTTTTTAAAGAATAAAAATAGAATAACACAAACGTGGACATCATTATCTTCCCGCTTGATGGCAGGCGAACATCTCCGGCACGTTGCCGGCGGGCCACAAGCCCACAACACATAGCTCCTCGGACGGTGAGTGAAGGCGAATCGAGCATCGCCTGGACTCAGGAGGGCCCGGCGATCGGCCAAACGAATCAACGGAAGGCTCCGAACCGAAGGAACGGGATGCCACGCCAGCGAAGCCGTTGCCCGTTGGAGCATTTGCGTGCCGGCTGCCTCGGCCCTCGGGCAGTCGGGTGGCAACTGTGTGCATGTGGGGCACGACCCAGCATGACGCGGGAGCACCAACGCTTTTGATCCCACTGGACAATCTGCCGCCATCCCCGCTCCGCTGCCGGCGTTTTCGGCTGGAGATCGTGGGGAAGACGAAGACATGCCCCGGCAGAGATCGTGCTGCTCGCTCCTCTGCGTGACTCCGGGGATGCGGGCCGGATAGGGCAGCTGCCGCCGCGGAGATTTTGGTGAGATCGTCCGGACACGCGCCGCCGTCGCTCGGTCGGCGAAGCCGGCGACGGCAGCTGCCAGCGGGGACCGAAGAGCCGCCTCTCTAATTAATTGAGGGCTATTCTGTAAAACTCGCGACCGGAATAGGGTCTTATTTGTAAAACATCGGATCGCGATCCAATGTAAAGTTACGGACTGATTTGTAGATGAGCCCAATGTCCGTGAATGAGCCCAATCCGCATTGCTGCGACCCACCAAGTTCATGGGCTCCTGATGGGCCTCGAACAATCTAACTCTAACCACACTGCACCTCAAATTTTAGAAGAAGAAGAAAAAAAAATCGAGCCCACTGGTCAGCTTCCACAACCGGCTCCCTCGTCCGTCGCCCCCGTCTCCGCCGCTGCGGCGAGCAGCCAGCGACGCCACACGCCGCGGAGCACGCACATGCTGCTGGGCTTTCTCCGCCGCACCGCTGCCGCCGCGTCGTCCTCGCCGGCGGCAGGCCTCCGACAGGTGCCCCCGATTCTCCATTCCTCTGAGCGTGTGGTGCTGTTTGCGATTAATGCCGCTTGTTCCCCGACCCAACTAATTTGATTGGTTTCGGAAGTGATTGGGGCGTATAGAAACCCTAGGATCCTGATGCGTAGAACTCTGATGTTGAACTGACGATTCAAGAGGAAGGTGTTGTTCAGTAGACGACTCGAATAGATGGGCTGTAGTTTAGCATGCTGCACTTCCGCGTGGCGTGGTTACAAGTATTGGTTAATGGTGGAATTTGATGAGGGTTTTGTGTAAATGCCTCTACTAATAGTTAGGATTGTCTGCTAGTTGTGAATGTGGAAAATAGCAGTGCTCTATGTAAAGCCTGACAAAACTTTTGATTTCTGAATTTTGCAGTTTCAGACTGCATACCATAGAAGCAACGAGAGGCTATCACCTGCCCGAGGTAAGTGTGGCCAATGGACATACTCTCCCCTTCCTAGTTAGGGCTCTTGATCTAATATCTGTGTTAACCCTATGAGCTTCTCATATCCAATTGGTGCCTGTCCCAAAAGACAGGCTATGGCGTGCCACACCAAACTGTGTTTGGGCGATTGTCTATGTCATTTAGTGCTTATTATGTCAAGCTTGATATTGTATTTTATTTCATTTGGCCAACATGACAAATGTCTGCAAATTTCTCACCTACTATTTGTTGCACAGAGAAGACCAAGAAGTTTCATACGGTCTTAATTTGGCCGTTGCTGGAAGAGGTGTCATTGTGAAAGATAAGGTCTTCCATAACTTGGAGACATCCGAACTTCAGAAAGCCGGTGCTACTTACCTAGGTATATGCAAATTTTTGTTATCCTGTTGTGATGTGTACGTACGGTTGATATGATACTAATTGTGCAACTCTGTGCCTTCCTGCATCGGGAGCATGCAGACAAACAGTCTGGTATTCCGCTTCATGTTAGAGGAGATGTCACTGGCAGGGTCCCTGATGTTTCAAAAGCTCAATTTGCAAAGCTTCTGAAACTGGTAGGTTCTAAACTTCGGTTCAGCCCTCAATGGGATGTTCAATGATGATTCTCATGATTGAAGCTGAAATAATGTTAGCCTTTATTAACCATCCTAAATTTCAGCCGGCTCTTCTTAATTTAGTCAGAGCATCTCCCTGTGTTATGACAGACTGCTTGCTTATATAGGTCACGTTTCACCTTTCATCCATCTCATGTCTATATGTTCAAGATGGTGCCATTTGTTCTTCAAGAGAATGTGATGCAAAGGTCCGAATCATTAGTGATAACCCCTCTGCTATTATGTTACTGTCAAATATCCTTTGGAAAATACCAGATCGTGCGATTTCCCATGACACATCCCCTTTGACTATATATGCTACCAGTTCCATAAGGTATATTTTCTTTTTTGTTCTTTCACAAATGATTTTAACTTGTCTCTTCATTCAAGTTATATGTGTACTAACAAGAACGAAAACATGTAGTTGTGGCTATAAAGGAACGCTAAATAATACCTTTCTTTATGAATGTATGAAACAGTAATAACATCAAGACTATTCTTGGTTCTGGAACACAATATGCTAATGGCTTTGCAGCAGCGGACATTGAACGCGCATCTCTAATCCTATGTGGTAAAGCATATGCTGGTCAGCTATTGTGAAAGATGCCCTTACTGCTGTGACAGCCCCGATATTATCTGCAAGAGGCGGCCTCCCTGTTCCAGGCTGGTAAAGTTTGCTTATTTCTTATTTGTACTCTTTCAAGCACTTTCTTATTTTTCTTCCATGTTGTGTGTTTCAGGCTTCTGTGCTTTGGTGGTTCTATTGTATTATTGTTTGCTCCAGTGGAGATAATCATGTCCTGCTCAGAAATTCAGAATACTCTATTGTCTATTGATTGTGGTGCAGTCATCTCTTCTAAAGGGTCTACTGTGCTTTTCCCTACCAAGGCAAAGAGGGTGCCAAAATTGTTTACCAAACCAACTACAGTAATTATTGTATCATCAGATAGGTAATGAAGAGCCTGTTCTTTAATAGCATGATTTCTCTTGCTTAAAACGCACCATCTATGGAGTGCTGTAACGGATCTTTTGCTAAACAGCAACATCAGCATACACTTGTCTGAAAGTTAAAAATGAAATAAACTAGTAGCAAAGTTAAAAATGAAATAAACTAGTAGCTGCGACGATAAGGAGGAATGAGACTCCAAGTTTGCTAACAATGTGTTGCTGTCTTCTGTACTTTCAGCACCGGTGCCATACCATCAGTATCAAAGCTCTCTCCTGGCCAGGCTGCGTACCATTTCTTGGTTGGCTATCATGATGGTAAATTCATCCCAGCTTACAGCAGGGGGCCCTCTCCTGCTGACCCACTTGCACTTGCAAGTTCCTTATTCACACATGTAGGCGACTCAATTACACTGCTTTTCACTCTGGTTATTTAGTAACTAGTCACTAGTGTTAGCTCTTTACCTTCTGCCCACTATTGTTTTTTCTGGTATTGGTGTCTGAGGATTGATGTGCTACCTTTGCAGTTGAAAGAAGATGATACACCAACATATCTGATCAATGCTAAGCACTCTGGAAAGTACATTGACGGTATTATAACATGAGCTTCCTTTAATGTATTATTCAGTTTGCTTTTCTGGAATGGACACTAAGATGACAAGCATTGTCAAACAGGCAAGGGGTTTATGAAACTGTTAGAGCTTGCACTATCTCAGAATCTGCCTGATATCAAAACTGAAGAATTTAGAGGTAAAAAGTTCTTGGTGCCTACATTTAGTCAATATCCTGGTAAGTCGTATTCCTATAGATTACTCCAGCTTTAACAGAAAAAATACATGTTCTGATTGCAGTTGGCGAACTTAAGGGGAAGTACAGGAGCTTTCTATCCAGCAAATTTGGCAAATGTTTACCCGAGGAATTTTCTTTCTAGGATATGTACTCTGATGCTGTAGTGCACATTTATCTTGTACTGACACAGATTTACATTTTAACTTGAATATATCTCCTATTCCGTCTCAGATAAAAAATGTTACATTATTTGCTTAAGTTTCCTCCCTCTTGGCGCTTGGATACTGTAACGGACCATGAGTTGACTTGGGCTGCATATCCATTTCAGTCAAAATTTTGTTAAGCAGCAGAATGTAAAAAAGTTTCAGTACACACATGACTGTGAGCTCCAGACTGCACTATTCTGTGGAATCGATTCGGTCAGCTTCGCAGTAGGCCAGTAGGGAAAGGTATATTGTTGCACTACATGTTATAAATCATTCATGCTGCACTGTTAGTATTCCCACTTTACAAGACAGTAACTTCGGTCCCATTACTGATTTACTTCTGCTGGAGCAATCAGAGTGCAGGATGCAGTGAAACATTGGAGGACAGAATAAAAGGCATCAACCGGCAACATTGAAATTGAAGCCTACCGTTCAGTTCATGCGGGAGGCGTCAGGCTTCACATGGTTTCACTAAGAACCGGTGCGGTGGTCCTACTATACCATGCATCTCCATGTGTAGCTCATTCTCATCTGCATCCACAAGACAGGAGAAAAGGCAAAGCAGGTGATGCCTGCAGGTACGGACTAGCACAACCGTAACCGATATCAATCACATCTGAAACTAGCATATTTGGCATGCATTACCGAACGGTTCAACCAATTCGGCGGTGGACATGGTAATGACTACTGAGCACCTGATCTTTTGGTGTTGCGGATATGCTCCTTCTATCCATCCTTGAGAGTCAACTGAATAACTTGGAAATAATAACATGTGCCCGTATAATGTAGCCTCTTATATTGACTTTATAGTTAGAACAGTGCGGCAAATGCCAAAGGAAAAAGAAAGGAGCTGGAGCAAACCCATTATTGAGGAGCAACAGCCTCATCAGGAACCCAACTGGCGCTCACATGCTTAACAGGCCTTTTCCATCCAATAATTCATCATGACCCGTAACTATCATCACTCTGTAATGTCGGCTCAGGAACATGGTGGTCATCATTTTCATAAAGCATTCTGTTAGTACTATAGCTGATTTGAAAAATCTCTGCCATAGACTGCAACATTAACTGAGCATATATGAACAATTACAAGAGCTAGAAAACGAATGATCATCGATAATACAAAATGTAAGGCATGAACTCAGGGGTTGTAAATACAAACGATATTTTGTATCCTTTGAACCATCATTTGCTTTACCATAACATGGTGGCAGATAGAAACTAGATGGCTAGTCAAAAGAAATATGTCACAGCATAGAACAAAGAATATCATGAGATGGTTTTATGCTAATTTTCGCTTTTCTTCTTCAGCAAACCACCAAATCTCTTCAGTAAAGGCTTCTTCTTTTGCTGCTGTTGCTGCTTGGTTGGTGATGTGCTGCCACTGTTCTCCTTCGTCGAGTGCAACCCGTTGCTGTCAAGAGCTGCATCTCCCTTGTTTGATTCCAAATCAACTTGCGAGTCGCCGTCATTCTCCTTCTCCTTAGAAGGGTCATAGTCAGTGTACTTGCTGTTTTCCCACATTTTCGCAACTACCACAACAGGTTCGTCGTCCTCTTTGCTGCCCCCCTTCTCATTATCTTCTTCCTTGGTGCTACCATTTATCGTGCCATCTTTTGCATTAGCAAGCTGGGAAGATAGCTCCTTAATCTTCTCAGACGAAGCTGATTCCTTTGCCTGCAAATCATCATTCTCCTGTTTTATGTTCTGCAGCTCATTCTCTTTGTCTAATAGCTTCTCCTTCCATTGGATAGTTTCAGCCTTGGCTTCCTCTTTGATTCTGTTAGTTTCCGTTAGCTGAGCTTCAAGGTGCTGCATCTTCTCCTGCAACTCAGCATTTTCATTTTCCTTGTCCTTAACCACCTCCATGGTCCTGTCCATCTGAACCCTGATAGTGACTATTTCTTCTTCTGCTTTCTTAATAGAATTGACAAAACTTAGCTCCTTGGACTGCCATTCCTCGTGCGCGTTCTTAGCTTCTGCTTCTAGTCTTTCAACTGACTTTATAAGGCAAACCTTCTCATAGTTTGCTTCATCAAGCATTACCTCATAATTCTCCTTTGTATTCTTCAGACTCATGTTAAGCTCCTCTACCTGTGCTTGAGCATGCTCAATCTCATCTTGTTTGAGAAGGTACTTCTCCTGCGCTTCTCTAGATTCAGCTGACATTTCCTGTAAGGCCGAGGCCAGACCTTCCATTGCCTTCTTAACCTTCTCAACTTCATCTTTGCTAGCTTCAAGCTCCTCAGCCAGCTGGTTCTTCTGTTCAGTCAGGGTCTCTATTTCTGAACTAGCATCTTTATCACTGTTCAGAGCATCCATTTTCTCTTCTTCCGTTGCATGGAGCTTCAACCTAAGTGCTTCGACCTCCGCCCATAAATCAGCTGCCTCTTTCTCTGCAACAGCTAGTCGTTTGCCCGAATCATCAATATCCCCCTTCTGTCTAGTAACCTCATCCTCCAAGAACCTGACCTTATCCGGAAGAGCAGCAACTTTGGATTCTTTATCACGGAGCAAACTACTTGTTGCATCCAGTTCTTCCATAGCTGAATTCAAAGACTCGCCCTTCAAAATGTTAGACTGATTGGCTTCTTCCAATCTGACCTCAAGCAGCTGCGCCTTCTTCTGCCATTCATCAGCTAATTCGCCTGACTTTGAGCCTGCCTTCTTAGCATCAGCAATGTCAATCTTAAGTTCTTCAACCACACGCTCCAATTGAACCGCTTTCTCTTCAGCAGCCTTTGCTTTCTCAAGCTCAAGCTTTAATGCAGAGTTCTCTGTTTCAAGCTTCTGAATCCTCTCGGCAGTCTTCTTCGCCTTGCCGTCCAGCTTGGAATCAACCAGCTCTTTGAGGCGCTTAACCTCTGCCGTGAGGAGCTCAACTTCCTCAGCCTTCCCCTCAGAGGCCCTAATTGCAGCATCTACCTGGCTGAGCGCTTCGTTCTTGGCATCGATTGCATCGGCCAGCTCATACCTAGCCTTCTCAAGCTGCTCTACCGTCGACCGCAGCGCGGCAGCATCAGCCTCCTGCTGGCTCTGCATGCTCTCCAGCTTCCTCTGCACAGACTCGATGCTCGTCTGCTCTGACTGGCCAGCAGGGAATTTCTCAGCCTCCGACGCCTCCGCAGCCTTCCTCTGCGCGTCCAGCGCCTCCTGAAGCTTGGCATTGGCATCATCAGCCACCTTCTTGGCACGCTCCAGCTCCTCGAGAACTTTTCCCTTCTCCTTCTCCTTCTCCACCAACTGCTCCTTGGCCTTCACGAGCTCCTCCTGAACCGCGGCAAGCTGCCCCTGCAGCTCCTGAGGAGGCTTCACGGCCTGCTGCACCTGCGCCGGCTTCGTGGGCTTCCCTTGCTTCTGAAACCATCAAAATCAACTCAGAAATTCAGAATTCTGCGAAAGCAAACAGATTTCCGCACCCACAGCGGCAGTAATCGCGAAGCGCCGTACCTCTGGAGGCGTGGCGAGCCGGGAGGCGGCCTTGGGCGTGGGCGCCTTGCGGTCCGCCGACCCGGGGGACTTGTCAGCCGCGCGCGGCGTGCCATGGGCGGCGCTCGCCTTGGGCACGGCCGGCTTGCGGGGCTTGCTGTCCTTGGGCGTCGGCGGCGTGCCGGCGCCGCCCTTCTTCTCCTTCTCCGGCTTGCCGTTGCTCTTCGCCTCGGCCGAGCCAGATCTGCGCTCCGGGAAACCAAACCACCATCAGACGACGAAAAAACCACCGCCTCTACCCGCCGAGGCGCCCGCGGAGATCCGCCTCGCCGGGACCTCGCAGTGATCAGCAACCGGAACCGCAGCACGGAAGGAGAAGGGAGTATTGGGGGCACTCACTTGGTCTTGGAGCCCTGCATTGCTGCGCCGCTGCCGCTGCCGCTGCCACTGCCTGTGCTGGTGCTGCTCCGTCCTTCTGCCGCTTGGTGCGTCACTCTCCAACGGACGGGGGAGAGGCGCTATGAATGCGAGAAATTGAGGGTGAAGGAGTGGTGGGTGAGCGGTTGCGGCCGCTCTGCCACTAGTTGAAGAAGATGGACGGAGTGGGGGGCTCGCGGCGCGGGGCTACAAGACACCGGCGCCGATCAGTATCCCTGTTGCGCTGGGGTCTTCACATTTTCCTCGCAGGTTTTTATTAGAGAGAGAGAGAGAGAGAGGCGAAGCGGCCGGATCACCGGACAGGCACGCACGGCCATGCATGCTGGGAGGTCAGGCCGTCAGGGAGACGGACGGCCGGCTGAGTTGGAATGCGTTAGTCTTTGTCACGTCACTCTCGCTCGTTTTACCCTGTGAAAGCAGACGAAATCCTTTCCATGTGTTTTGTTTTTCTTTCGTTGTCTTGGTGGTTTTGCATAATGAAGCAGCATGGTCCTTGCAAGACTGCCTGTTACTTTCCAAAGAAAAAGGAATTTTTTCATTGCATGTTTATTAGAGAAAATACTCCTACTGATCAGTACTCTTTGATACGTCTCCAATACAAGGACCGGATTAGCTGGTGGCTCCGGCTGCCGCGTTCGGGCGCTGGGCATCGGATTCTGGATATGATCGGTGACGGTGAGGCTTTCCAGGTCGGTGTGTCGTCTTGCTCGTCAGCCTTCCTGGAGACTCGTGGCCGGCCCACGGAGCGAGCCCGACACCCATGATTAGCGGGAGTAATTTACCTCTTGTTCCTGCGAGCGAGCAGTCACCGTCACCCACCGGGTACGATGATTGGCGAGTGCTCCGACAGCATAATTTTAGTACTACGAGCAAATTCACCTAGGAATTTGGCCTCGGTGTGGACTGTCCACGGCAGAGCGGCGGCTAGCCGACTACCGTAGTGGTCAAAAAGGGCCGTGTCAGGCTAACACCTCGGTTCTCTTTAAACAAACATCCAAGTCTGAAGTAAAAAAAAAAAATTGACCGACAAAGCATAAAAGTGTACTACATAAAAATAGGATTGTGCTAGAGAGCTCAGAAAATTTGTGGATATCTCAAGAACTACAGCTAGAGGTACTAATGAGCATAGCAAAGCAGGCTTGGTGCCAGTTATCTCTAAATAATTCATTTTGGGTTACATGAGGAGTTTCATAGAAGTTTTTTTTATAGAAATTTCATGCACATTACATGGAGTGACACATTAGCTAATTTGGTAATGTAGCATACAATTTAATAGAAGAGAGAAGGAACCAATTTCATCTGGATAAAACCAGCTTGACTCAAATACCACTCTTCGTGAGTCATGAAATTAAATATCATGTGAAGTCTTTGAAACAATAATACCAAACTATGCACTGAAGGGGTAATTTGGAATAATATTTTATTTTATTTTTTGCTGATGTGGCAATCTTGTAGACGTCAATATGAAATCCTCCATTGCGATTAGCCTTACAAATTTCACAAACTCGGAAAAGGATCTGACATGCCTCTTATACGGGGTTAATTCGAATCTTCAAGGAGTCCCTCGTTTAGGAGTTTTTTTATTTATTTTGCGGTCAAACATGTGCCCTAGAGGATGTAGACATGTACTAGTGATGTTGTGGGGACACTCAGATTGGGCAGCTAGAGGATGAGACGTCAGTGAAATGTGCAATCCTTTCTATGCACGAAAGAGGCCGGAGAACAGCGGGAAAGAGGGACAAAACCATTCTCAAATCTAGTGTCCTTAAGAAAATTACTCACCCCTAACTTAAAAAAAAAGAAGAAGAAAATTACTCACACACCTCACGGGAAACACGAGACTTCGGGAGGTGCTTTGCATCGGAATTCGGAAGGATCCTCGCGTGTACACTGCCAGATCAGACGTACAGTAGGAACAGCTAAAGCCATAGCCATCATATCGAAACATCTGCAGGTCATCATTAATCATCGAGCCCCAACCGAAACACCTCCATAAACCCCGCAACCCTGTCCAGCTCAGAACCCAGATCCGGCAGCGATTTCATAGGTCCAGCTGGTTATGCTCCCCCAAGCCCTAACCACTGGCGGCAGGTAGAACCGTAGAAGTGGAAGGATCGGTAGAGAGAGAGGAGGCGAGGCATGGCCAAAACCTCGAGTCCCTGACGCTGAACCTCCACCAAGAAAGGAAACTGGTCGCCGTCGTCCACCTCCGTTCCAGCTAGAGGCCTAGAGCTAGCCGCGGTTCCTGCTCCTGTCTCCTGCGTAGGATGGGACGTGCATATGCTGAGCCCAGCAACCAGCATATGCCATGTTGCTGTTGGATGGTCTCCGTCGTCGGCCATGTCCATGTGGGGGCAAACGTTTGATGAGCCTTGTTGGCCGTCACACACGAATTGATCGACTTGGGAGGAGATGACGCCGGCCGGCGCGCAGATAGTTGTACTATTGCCGGTATAAAATTTGACGCCCAGCCCTTCTTTCAAAAAAAATTTGACGCCCTGCAGGTAGATAAGGGAATGTCTGTGAAGTTCCGGCTAAAAGTATTTGTGCGACTCGAGCTCGGCATGTGCAAGACAGCAAGAGCATCTCCGACCATGTGCTTCCAGTCGTTCGATCGAAAAACCCGGGGGGCGGGGGGGGAGTGTGCGCTGAACTGGCGGACAGCCCCACGAATTCCTCGTTGGGAGGACTGACTACCTGCCCAGAAAAGGGAAAGGCAAAAAACATTGGGGTGAGAGAGGCTCGAACTCTCGACCTCAGGATCACTCGCTTTAGCTATGAGACCTACGCGCTAGCCAACTGCGCCACCACCCCGTTGGTGTGCGCTTGCTACCGATAAGGTTTAAAACCGTAACAAACTTTGAATCCAACCCCATGTGCGTAGGGGCAATTCCGCAATTGCATGCATATCTATAGATGTTGAAACCTGCTTCTAACAAAATCATATATATCTATAAAGAATTGAGTTAATAATGGACAATATCAGTTACGAGGACTCTTAACAATCTATTATTCATCGTAGAGATAATGGCAATGATTTCCGTTTGAGCTCCTTGATCACGTCTTTTGCGTTGTCAGGCAGCTTCCTCGTAACGTAAAGCAGCAAGTTCATGAAGCACACCACCTCCAGCGTCCGCTCCCTCCCCGCATCCACGTCCCGCTCGAGCTGCGGGTCCAACGCCGCAAGCGCGCCGACGATGCTTCCCGGCGACACGAGCGTCGACCTGTAACCCCAGCACAGCACGCGCCCCGCTCCTCCTTGCTCCGCGACCGCGCGTGGCACGGCCAACCTCGAGAACCTTTCATCGTTCCTCGTGTCATACATATGCAGGTACGCGACCTTCGAGTAGCGGTGGATGAAGTACAGGAGCACCACGCCGCCGCAGTCCCAGGCGCCGGTCAGCTTACCCACGTTGACGTCGCCGCACCGAACCTCGCAGAGGCGCACCCACTGCTGGTCATCTGGCGTGAGCAGCCACAGGGACAGCTTGTCGGTGGCCATCGCCACGCACAGGCGGCCGGAGACCTCCATGAGCTTCGACTTGGCGTGCCGTCGCCGTTTCCCCGGCAGGCGCTCGCCGGGCAGGTCGACGGTCGCGACGGTCTCGTCGTCCACGTCGAACACGAGCACCCTGGAGTAGTCGGCGAGGAGGTAGACCTTCCCGTCGAGGTAAACCGACTTGCCGCTGATCTTGGCGTCGAGCTCCGGCAGCACCGATCGCAGCCGCTGGTCGCCGGGGCTGGATGGGCCGCCGAGAGTGTAGACCAGTAGCTCCTTGGCACGGTACATCGCACGATGCGACTTGCGATCGTTGGGGGAGACGACGCCGCGCCGTACCCGAACCCTGAGACGCGGTAACGGCCAGGCTCCGGGAGATCAGGCAGTTCCATGCGCACCGCCTCCTCGCTGTCGGCGATGGCCGGATTGAAAAGGACGATGGTGGGAGCGCCGCCGCCGTCAAACCTCTCGGGAGCCAGGAGGATGACGCCGTTGCATGTGCCGACGTACTTGTGGCGCAGGTGCACGCGGTTAACCAGGGAGTACCTCAATTCGTCGTTGTCGTCGCCGGGACGTCCGCCGGCCAGGTGGAAGTCGAAGAACATGTAGCCAGGAGCGGCAGGCACGTGATCCAGGAGCGCCGGCTCCTGACGCCTCTGCTTGGTCGTCGTCGGATCCGACGCGCCGACGGTCGCCATGTAGGCGATGCTGGGGCGGGGCAGCGGCGGGCTGAGGCGGCGGTGGAGCCAGAAGTCCACGCCGCCGACGAGCTGCCGGTGGCGCTTCGACAGCGCGGCGTCGCGGGTCGTCAGGCGCGAGAAGATGCTGAGGAGGAGGTCGTCGCAGATGTCCGGACCCGTTTTGGCCTTCTTCTCATGCTCACCATCTTCTCCTTCGCGGTGGCCGTGCCTGGACCTTCTTCCCTTCCTCTTCATGGTGGAACCGGCGTAGGTCAAGTTTTTACCATCTGTAAAACAAGTTGGCAATATATGTGGGCGCAGCCGGGCGGCAATTAACCCTGTCTGGCGTAAGGTAACCGGGGGGAAGGTAGAGTCCGGTTAACCTTCTGTTGAAACTGAAACGTGGCGTCCTCGGAAAGTGAAGTTTGTGCGCAGTATATCCATGGTTCCATACAACTGTATACAAGAGGGATCAAGAGTTCCAGTATGAATATATAAACGTTATCTTCAGGAGAGATTGTATCCAATACAACTGAAGATGCACACGAAGGAATTGGCTGCTTCCTTGTCTTCAGCAAGATGGAAAGTTTGCGGAACTTCTAGTCCACTGGGCCCAATACCTGGCTTACTATTTAGTCCACCACAATAGATTATATAGATAGATGCAAGCTTTTTTTACCTTTGTTTTCCTTTTTTTATTTTTTGTTCCAGTCTTTATGACTAATTATGTTTACTGTGTTATGACTGTATACACTTGCACATGATTAAATATCTTCTTATGATTGAACAATATGTGAAACATGTGAAACCTATGTCATGTTTCAGATAAACCAGTTCAATATATATTATATATAGAAACATGGAAACACGTATATTCAAAATATTGATATGTTTTGGTGGTAGAGGAAATATGTCTTTGGTTTCATGATGTGCAGATGATGAATCTGGCATGTATGGTTTCTAGATTTGACTCGACCATTGACTGTGTTTATGTCTGTATAAGTAGGATCTTATTAGCTTGCATTGACATCAGACATGAATTCAAGCTAAAATAAAGCTTTTCAAATATCCATTTAAATATGAAATGGAAACAAGTCACATGCCCTTTGATCTATTTGGCTCCGATTCGTGAATTCTTGATGCTAGAAATATCTAGGTCCTATCAAAAATAATTAAGCTCTTATTGTTTATAAATAAGTCATGATTTCCAAGAGGAGGTTTGTAATGTCGGGTCTTTCTGATAGAATGAGAGTAAGTTAGTTTTTGATATTCCATTATCTTAGTTAATGAACTAAGTAGTTTGTACTAAATGTTATATATGTTTAAAAACTGAGAAAGTATAAAAACACAAGTTTATATTTTTTATTTACGAAATACAGTATAGACGTAGACGCTCACAAACATACACTCACACTCACCCCTATGAATACACGTACGCAACCCTACCTCTATGAACACTTCCGAAAGACTGAGCCGATATATCCTCAAGATTGATGAAATCACCACAGGCGCCTCGCTATCGACGGGCACGTCGCCTACCACTGAAGAAATAACGCCGGTTAAATTCTGGAATAAATCCAACAAAATACGAGCACCCGTACCGAGTCTATGACTCAAATCCGGGTGGGTAGGTTCAACCACAAGGAACCTTACCAGCTGAGCTACGCAGTTCGCACAAGTTTATACTTAATACGTGCAAAACTTATAACAAACCTATAAATCGTGAAGTCTAAAACATCGTACTAAAGGATACGCATTGCATTTTAAAATTATTTGAATAAACTGCACTGAGACACTCGATCAACGATCGCCCAAGCACCCAACTAAAATCTCAAAACTTTATCTTTTCCTGAAGAAGAACACATCAAGTAATGTTACACTGTAACTAAGACGAAGACTCTTAAACAGTAAGATCATGGCGGAGAGAATGGCAATGATCCTCGGCTGAACTCCCTGACAATGTCATTTGCCTTGTCAGGCAGCTGCCGCATGATTTGAAGCAACATGTCAATGAAGCGCACGGTTTCCAGAGTCCGCTTCCTCCCAGTATTCACGTCCCGCTCGAGCACAGGGTTCAGGGCCGCAACCACGCCGCCTTGGAGTGGACGCGCGCCGCCGACGATGCTCCTCGGCGTCACGAGCGTCGGCCGATAGCCCCAGCAGAAGACGTGTCTCGGCTCCCGCTCCTCTGGCTCCGCCACCGCTCGCTGGACATGCAACGGCTCCAACGCCTTGTCAATCCTCGTGTCATACAGAATCAGGTCAGGCTCCTTGGCGCCGCCTTGGAAGAACAGGAGCAGCACGCCACTGCAATCCCAAACGCCGGCCAACTTGTCGGCGCCGTGCCTCGGGAGCAGGCAGCGCCTCTCCCACTGCTGGTCTTCTGTGAGCAGCCAAAGGGCGACGCTACCCTCACCGCTGGCCGTCGCGACGCACAGGCGTCCGGACATCTCCATGAGCTCCGACTTGGCGTGCCCCAATTCCTCCACGCGCTCACTGGGCAAGTCTATGGCGGCGACGGTGTCGGCGTCCACGTCGAACGCGAGCACCCGAGATTGGTCGGCGAGGAGGTAGACCTTGCCGTCGAGGTAGACCGACGAGTCGCTGATCTTGGTGCCGGGGCTCGTCGACAGCACCGTTCGGCACCGCTCCTGGTCGTTGCCGGCGCGGCCGAGGGTGTAGGCAACAACCGCGCATCGTACGTGATCACTACATTGTTTTGGTTTCTTCGGTAGCGCTCGACGGTCAGGAGAAGCTTGTCGCATCTGCTTGACGCGCCATAACCAAACCCTGAGACGCGATAACAGCGAGGCGCGAAAGCATGGGGCAGCTCAATGTGCACCTCCTGCTCGCTGCCGGCGACGGCCGGGTTGAGAAGGACGACGACGGCTGTGGAGGAGTAAAAGCTCTCACCTGCGAGGAGAACGACACCGTTGCATGTCCCGACGTACTTGTGTCGACGGCTGTGCGGGGGCTCCCGATCGATGAGAGCGCGTCTCAGGCCGTCGTTCTTGCTGCCGTAGCCGGCCAGGTGGAAGTCGTGGAACAGCCCGCCGGGAAGCACGGAGCTCACCATGTAGGCGATGTGCGGGCGGGGCGTAGGCGGGCCGAGGCGGCGGTGGAGGAGCCAGAAGTCCAGGCCGCCGATGAGCCGCCGGTGGTGCCTCGAGAGCGCCGCGCATCGCACGGAGTCGCGGGTCGGCAGGCGGGAGAAGATGTTGAGCAGGACCTCGTCGTCGCAGATGCGGCTGCCGTGTCGGCTCCCGCATTCATGTCCCTCTCCAGCAGCGGTCTCAAGGCCGCAAGCACGCCGCCTGCGCTGCGCTGGCGCGGCGGTGCGCCGACGATGCTCCCCGGCGACACGAGCGTCGGCCGGTAGCCGCAGCACAGCACGAGCTCCGACTCCCATCCTCCCTGCTCCGCCACCGCACGCTGGAGGAACAGCCCCGACGCCCGTAACCCCTCCCCCTCATCCCACAACTCCTCATCCAGCAACTCCTCATCTTTTTTCGTGTCGTACATGTGCAGGTACGCGACCTTCGACGAGCGGCCCATGAAGTACAGGAGCAGCACGCCGCCGCAGTCCCAGGCGCCGGCCAAATCGGTCGTGGCGCCGCACCAGAACTCGCAGAGCCGCACCCACTGCTGGTCCGCCGTGAGCAGCCACAGGGCCAAGTAACCGTGGCCCGTCGCCGCGCACAGGCGGCCGGAGACGTCCATGAGCCTCCACGGCTTCAATGGCCCGCGCTCGCCGGTGGGGGCGTCTATGGCCGTGACGCTCTCGTCGTCCACGTCGAACGCGAGCACCCTCGATTGGCCGGCGAGGAGGTAGATCTTACCGTCCACCGCTGCTGGTTCGCGCTGGGTAGGCCGCCGCCGAGAGTGTAGACCAGTAACTCCTTGGCGCGGCCACGACGCGACGTGAGGTCGCCGGGGACGGAGAGGTCGCGCTCCTCACGTGTCAGGAGCAGCTTGTGGACCCTGCTCGACGGGCCATACCCGAACCCTGAGACGCGGTAACGGCCAGCCGGCCCAGGCAGTTCCAAGCTCATCGCCTGCTCGCTGCCGGCGACGGCCGGATTGAAAACCAGGATGGAAGCGACGAGGTCAAAGCTCTCGGGAGCCATGAGGATGATACCGTTGCACGTGCCGACGTACCGCCGGTACCAGCGCCCGCGATCAATAAGGGAGTACCTCAACTCGTCGCCGGGACCCGCGAGGCCGCCGGCCAGGTGGAAGTCGAGGAACATGCAGCCACCAAGCACGGCAGAGGGGGGCGGCCCCGGACGCGTGGCGCCGGTCGGGCCCGACTCCGACGAGTAGGCGATGTAGGCGATGTGGGGGCGGGGCGGCTGGCCGAGGCGGCGCTGGAGAAGCCAAAAGTCCACGCCGCCGACGATCTGCCGGTGGCGCTTCGACAGCGCCGCGCATCGCACGGCGTCGCGGGGCGTCAGGCGGGAGAAGATGCCGTGGAGGACGTCGTCGCAGATGTCCGCACCCGCTTTGGCCTTCTTATTGGCGCACTCATTGCCGCCGCCGCCGCCGCCGCCGCCTCCTTCGCAGTGGTCGTCCTGTTCGAGTCTGGACGTCCCCTGGCTCCTCTTCATCGTGGAACCTGGGGTGCCGGCGTGCCGCACGCACAAAGTTAAAAAAAAATTGTTGGGAATATATGGTGCAAGCCTGACAGGATAGATGGATCGGTGCCGCACAAAAGTTATTATATACGGCAACCGTGGGGAAGTAGAGTCCGGTTAAAGTTAAACGTCGTGTCGAAACGGGCCGTCCGTGCAAAGTGAAGTTTGTGCGCAGTATGCAACCGTACATGATGGATCGAGAGAGTCAGCTTGGACTTCATACTCAGTACTTGTCTGTTTTAGGTCCTGTTTGGCATAGCTCCACTCTACAACTTCAGCGACTCCAGTAAAAAAAATTCCATGGAGCTGCCAACTCCATGGAGCTGGAGCTGTAGTGCAAATGGGGTTGGAGTTTTGGAGCACCTCTTTTGCTGCTCCAAAACCCCCCACTTTTGAATCTTCTCGTGGAGTTGGTGAATAATTACCCACCAATACCATTGATTACGCAAAAAACGATTCGTTCTTTCTTGCCCCCCCCCCCCCCCCGAGCGCAACTCGTCTGTTCTCCTCCCACCGCCGCCGCCCTACCGCCGCCGCCCTGCCGCCCTACCGCCCGCCAGTGGCGGGAGCCCCGTCGCCGCCCGTCCTAGATCCTTCGCCGGCCCCCTTTCCCTGCCCTCCCGCCGGCAGGAAGCAGCCCTCCGGCTGGGAGGCGTGGTCGTCCTAGATCCGCCGCCGCCCTACCGCCCGCCGTCCTAGATCCGCCGCCGTCCTAGATCCGGCTGGGAGGCGTGGCCGAGCCCTGCCGCCGCCGTACTAGAAGAAGACAAGGTTTATTCTGTTGCAAGGCTTCTTGGCGATTTGGTTGCATATCGTGCTTCTGGGACGGGACATTTGGAGCTCTTAGCGGGTTAGATCTTTGATCCTGTGCTTGTATATCAAATACTCTTAGTGCCATATCTGTTTTTAACCTTTTTTATTCATTTGACTTGCAACTAGTCCACACAAGCATTCTGCAGTTTGCTGCTGTTTAACTGGCAAAGCATGTATATAGCTATATTAGGAATTTCTGTTCAACAAACATGAACAAGTAATTTCTATTAGAGTTGCTTTTAAAATTCAACATACAAACCACATTACAGGATTCATCAGTGTGTGCTCTATGCTCTTTTCTACCTTGAAAAAGAATATGAGGAGGATGCTACCTGATTGGATCTGTGTGGCCACCCTCCTTTTTTGCCTTCTAATTCGAGTGGTTGACTATTGACTGCTAGATGCTAATACATATTGTGTCGGTACTTGCAAGCTCATTTGCTTTTATCCATGGATGATTAGCTCCAACAAGACTAGGATTGTATTGTATTCCTTTTCCTACAGGCGGGTTGCTTTAGCTTAAAAAATCATTAGATTTGAATATTGATGAAAAGAATGGGGATTGGCAGCTGGTACCTTTAACAATAATTTCATTTTTATGAGTGTATTACAAAATCTATACATCGTCTTTAATTGAATTGTTGTTTGTTATTTGTGTATCTAGAGCATACTGAGTATTTCCTTTATTGCACATGCCATAGGGCTCGCTCTATTGCAGAAGCATGGGAATTCGCCTGAATCGCAGACTGACCTTATGGAATTTGCCTGAATTTGCCTCAATTATTTCATTTTCTTTTTATAATGATATCCTAGCCACATCATTAATTCCAATTTTATGGAGGCTATGTTTGTTCTTGTATGATATTAAGTTTCATGCACGAGACAATTTCCTTGGTTCATCCGGTTATGTGCTTGTGATTAACCTTTTCATAGAATCGACTCCGGTTATGTGCTTCATGTACATCATGATATATATACATGAAGCTTTGCAAGTTCCTTGGTTCATCCGGTTATGTGCTTGTGATTAACCTTTTCATAGAATCGACTCCTTCTGTTTCTTGCAATATTTCATTTCTATTTACTTTTTTTTTCATTGCATATACATGTCCACTTAAGGATGCAAATATGATAATGACAACTAGAAAAATATTGAAGGGTCACACAACAGAACACTCCACATCTCCACGATAACTGACTGATACAAGGGCCTTCATGACTATTTCTCAACGTACATGGTCTGAAAAACATTTCCTGATGTACATATGGGCTTACATGACTGATTCACTTGTACTTGGGCTAATATTATTTTTTTAAGGAGACTAGCAGTGTGTAAGAGTTTTAGTTCTACTAGTGAATTCTATATAGATGACAACATGGCCCTCAGCATCCTCCTTTTATAGAAGAAGCAGACAAGGTGATGCTCACCGTGCCAATCGCCATCGGAGCCTGAAAATGGGCAAAGATGATGTTGTAAGACAAGTTCAACACTCACTTCAAAACAAATTAAAACCAAGCCAGTTGTTTCAAGAAACTTGCAGTTCACCCAAATAGAAAAGAGGATCAAGATAATTGCCGTAGGAACATGTTTCAAGGAATTTGTGTTCTCCCAAATGTGGAATACCATCTACTTACTCCATATGTATTCTTTAGCACACTTGATTGTTAATGATTTGTATTCAAGTGCAATTCTACAATTCTGTACATTCCAAAAGTATAATTGCAAGAGTGATCCCATCATTCTGACAACATTCTGGGGCTATTAATAGACTGAACTTAGCGGCTGTGTACTCTAGGAAGCATTGATGTAAACAAGATTGACCTCATAAAAGTTGAGCCATACTTCTTTTATGATGAATCTGTGCACTTGCTAACCGATATGCAGAATCGGCCACAAATGCCATATTGATTGTCTTGTGCTAGCGCTATGATGTTTTACTGTGTTTTGATAAAGCAAACAATAGGGGCTCCCTGAAGGATTTGCATTGAGAAGTTGAACTGCTCTGAGTGTTTTTTGTTCTTGTGTGCCTCAGTCATTTTTGAGTTCGATAGATGCCTGAAATTGATTGGAATTCGGAGAACACTCGAGTGTTGTGTGTGTTGTTTGCCGAACAAGTTGAAAAAGGAAATCGGCCAAACACACACTTGAATGCACTTGGTTATGCTGAGGTTGAGAAAGGGTTCAAAGAAAGGACTGGAATTGTTGCTACCAAGGTTCAGATCAAGAACAAATGGGACAAGTTGAAGGAAGATTTCAAGGCATGGAAGAAACTAATGCTAAGGCAAACAGGGACTGGTTGGGATCCTATAAAGAAGAATATTGCTATGGATGATGAATGGTGGAAAAAAGCTAGAGCTGTAAGTTGGTTCAAAAATTTTGCTATTTTTTTTCCATATGCCAAATCTGTTGGTAATACTTATAATAATATGTGCTTATTTCAGGATATTCCGGGTTGTGGCAAGTTCAAAAAGAAGGGCCTTGAGAATGAAGATGAATTAGCCAAGTGTTTTGCTGATATTACTACTATTGGTATTGATCATTGGTCTCCTCATATGGTGAATGTTGAAGCAACCGAAAATGTTGATGTGACACAAGATGAGGCAACCAATTTTGTGCCAGAAGGTGATGATTTCATTCCTAAAACACAAGAGGAGGATACTGGTATTTCTTCTTCACCTGCGAGTGGCAAGAGACTGGCAAGGCCTGTTGATAGGAGTGGTAAAAAAGCGAAGTCTGGAAATGCACTCCTAATTCAAGAAGCAGTAACAAGTATGGCAAGTTCAGCCAATGAATATGTTTCGAAGAGACATGGAAAATATTCCATTGATGAAGTGATGGAGGTTGTGATTGCTTGTGGGGCCGGCTATGATAGCAATGAACATTATATGGCATCTGAACTGTTTGTGAAGAAGGAGCAAAGGGAGATGTTCATGACCTTGCCTACTAATGAGATTAGGTTAAATTGGCTTAGGAGGAAGTACAATGATAAATATGAAAAGTAGAAATTGGCTTAGTGAGAGTGATGTCATTTATGTATGCTACATTTTATTTTTGTCGCATGTATGGTACATTTTATTTTTTGCAGTTCATTTATGTATGACAGTTGTATCTTACATTTTATTTATGTCAATGTTCACAGATGTCTTCAAGTGAATGTAGTGAGTCTTCAAGTGAGTCTGATGGGGAATTTTTTTTTTCAAATGGTTGAGAGTTGTGCTACAATAGCACAAAGTTATCATGACTTGTATATGGATAAGGCACCGCCGAGGTTTATGTTTTCACAACAAAGTGGAATGGGATGGCTGATGGAGACGGTGAAAATTCCAGTGGAGTGTCATCGAATGCTTCAGATGAATGAGGTTATTTTTCATGATCTTCATGATGTGTTGGTTGAGAGGTACAGATTAAAACCATCAAAACACGTGAATACATATGAAATGTTGGCTATTTTTCTATTCATATGTTGTGGGCGTGAGTCAAATAGAAGAGGACAAAATAAGTTCAAACACTCAGGTGAAACCATTAGTAAAAAATTTCATGAAGTCCTAGATTGTGTGGTTGCCATGGCAAAAGATTTCGTGAGACCAACAGATCCTAATTTTCGCAATGTGCACAAGAGGATTAGGAATGACAAGAGAGCATATCCACACTTTAAGGATTGCATTGGTGCACTTGATGGAACCCATATTCGTGTGTTTTTATCACCTGAAGAACAAGTGAGATATATTGGTAAGACTGGAATTGCAACTCAAAATGTGCTTGCCGTTTGTGATTTTGATATGCGCTTCACCTATGTGGCTGCGGGTCAACCGGGTTCTTTGCATGACACTAGTGTACTATACCATGCATTGGAAGCAGATGTAGATGTCTTCCCACATCCTCCTCAAGGTAAAATTTTTTTAATTCATATTTTTTTTCATATTTGTTTGCACAAACTTATCTTATTTTACATATGTGTAGGCAAGTACTATGTTGTAGATGCGGGCTATCCTAATCGTCCGGGGTATCTGGTTCCATATAAGGGTGAAAGGTACCACCTACCCAAGTGGCATCGAGGTATGGAACCAAATACTCCAAAAGAGAAGTTCAACCATATACACTCATCTGTTTGTAATGTTATTGAGCGCTCATTTGGAGTATTAAAAATGAAATGGCAAATCCTTTACAAGATGCCCGATTATTCAATGGTTACACAAAAAAAAATTATTGCTGCTACCATGGTCCTACACAATTTCATACGTGAACATGCTACTGTTGATGTGGACTTTGCTAATTTTGATAGAGATCCTAACTACATGCCTACTATTCCGGAAAGATACAACAAGTATGCCGTGTCTCAACATGCCTCCGATGGATCAACTTCGGAATCAAGCTTTGTGACTATGGACATCTTTCGTGATAGTATGGCTACATCCATCGCTCTAGCATGGAATTAGTGCAATGATTATTGTAACGACCTTATTTTGGAACTATGAACATATTTTGAAATTTTGAAATTTTGGAACATGTAATTTTGAACTTCACTGCATGTACTTTCATTTCATATTTGTGATAAGTAGTTCAGGTCGAACCAGGGGTAAGAAAGGCAATCTACCCTCAAACTCCTCTTTTCTGGAGCGGGAGACACCCTTCCAGCCAAACACCCTCGTCAGACAGCTCCAACTCCACCCAGAGCTGGCTCCACTTGGAGTTCTGGAGTGGAGTAGCTCCACCCGAAGTTGGAGTCATGCCAAACAGGGCCTTAGTTCGTCCTACCTAAGTCAAAGCTTCTACGACCTTAATAAAGTTTATTGAAAAAACATTTTTTTATGACATGAAATTAGTTTTACTAATTATTAAATCCATCACTAGATATGTCGCCGTACTGCAATTTTTTTTCTTTGTACTAGGTGTCAATATATTTTTCATATATAGGCTTACTTAAAGATAGAAATTTTGACTTATGATAAAAACTAAAATGACTTCGTGTTTTGGAGTATAAGTCCGTTGTTCCACGATGTAAGTTATCATAGTTTGTGAGAACTCAAATTTTTAAAACGGTCTTGCTAGCGCCCGGACATCCGACGTCCGGGTCTAGCATCGGACGGTAGTGTAGGAGTAAAAATTCCCACCGCAGCATACGTAAATGTTGCATGCAATATATAATTTTTTTTGCAACATCTAAAATTAACATATGCAACATCAAAGAATAACGCATGTAACATAAAAAGTCAATATTTACAACATCGAAAAATAATTTATAAAAAACTTCTTAGCCATCCGTTGATGATGAAAAAACCCGCCGCAACATCGGCGTAATGTTGCATGCAACGTTCAATCTAAGAGACTCATGACCAAAACACTCATTGCAACATCATAAATTGTCACTTACGACATTTCAAACAGTCTGTTGTAACATCACAAAATGGCAACTGCAACATCACAAAATCACGATTGAAACATAACTTAACTTCTCTTCTTCCTTTCTCTCTTCTCCCTCTCCCTCCTCTCCCCGGTCCCCTCCTACACTGATGGCATAGGACCGAGATGGGGGTGCGACGAGGTGGTGATGAGCGGGCGGCGGCCTTCATGCGGTGCTGCCGCGCATTGCCGGGCGTGGCGGGCGGCGTCGGCGCGGCGTGGCGGGCACAGGCGGGCGGCGGCGCTGCGCGACAGGGGAAGGAAAGGGCGGCAGCGCGGCGGGCACGGGTAGGCGGCGACTGCACGATGGGGGAAGGAACGGACGGCGGCCTTCATGCGGTGCTGCTGCGCATTGCCGGGCACGGGCGGGCGTCGGCGCTGCGCGGCAGGGGAACGAGCGGACGACGGAGCGGCGAGCTGAAAGTGCATTTGGCTCCCTAAGTGGGTTTTGATGTTGATGACATACATAATTAAGGAGCTAATGCGTTTATCGAGTTTTGAACAGGTTATGATGCAATGAAATGAAAAATACGGGTACAAAGACGGCAAATTTCTTAATGGACGGTGTTGGAACTCAAAGAAGAGTTTTATTCATTTTCTATTTTGAATTTGAGTATAGGAAACACCGTACTATTAAGAGGGATACGAAAAGGTGTTCTGGAGATGCTAAAGTGCTTGGTAGAAAAACCAAGAGGCAATTGAGAGACCAAACCCCTTTGTAGAAAACTCAAAACCAGCAGTTTCAGCCTGGTCGGAAGTTCCGACCAGGGTCGGAAGTCTGGGGAGACTTCCGACCAGGGGTCCTTGGCCAAATATTTTTGTGAAGATCGGAAGTTCCAACAAGCACATAAAGCTAGTTTTTGGGGGTCGGGTATATATACCCCTTCACCCCCTCATTCATTGGCTGCTGACCTAACCCGAGACAAACACCCACTAGAGCATTAAATCCACTCCCCTACTCCCTCCTTGAGCCAATCCTTGCATTGATTCGAGCTAGGGCTTGGGTGAGAGAGTGATTGAAGTGTGTGTGATTTGTGTCCTTGTGTTTGAGGGCAGCTCCTTAAGCACTTGAAGCATCTCCAGGTATTGATTCACGCTTTTTAGTCTTGAAGCTTGCTTCTAGACGGTTCGGCATCGCCCGTGGAGCGCACTCTCGTATGTGTGCGCCCCGGGAAGTTTGTATTGCCCAATCCATTGTGGATTTGATAGTAAGTGACTCAATCCTTCTTTGTGGTTAATTGACTGAGGAAAGGGTTAGAGAAGATCCGGCTCTTTGTGAGCTCTTCAACGGAGACATAGCTTTTTTTTTATTATTTTTTTTAAGGAGCTGCCCGGTGGCATAGCTAGTGGGCTGCACACGGGTATGGCCTGCCATACCCTAGGTCCAGCCCAACAGGCATATTACGTAAAAAAACTCTTACTCTCCATCTGTCACGCCTGCACTCCCGCACCAGGCCGCACTGGAGGTGGTAAAGGGGGCAAATGTTAGGAGTCACATGTGTGACTGACAGTCAAAATATTATACAAGGCAGAATAATTTTTTTTTGCTGGAACATTGTTACAGCAACCAAAGAAAATTTTTTCAGCAAAAAAATATTCTAATTGTTTCGCTGTTTGCTACGAACTAATATATTAGGCCAACATGACTTTTTAATTATGGCCTAAGTAATAAAGAACCAGCCCACACACCCTTGCGTGACTGATTCACTGGGGATCACACCAACAGCTCCCGGTAAATAGCTTAATTTTTAATCTAGATAGTCTAAGGGACGGATTCTAATTTTATACAATTTAAAACTAAAAATATCAAGGACCAAGTCATAACCGGTTACCACCCCTCGTCCCGGCGGGCGGCAGCCTTTCCCCTGGTGCCGGCGGTGCGCCCCGTCCCCAGCAGCCGGCCCTTGCCGGCCAGGCGGCCAGTCGTCCGCCCTGACCGCTGCCCCGTATAGTGTGGGTTGTGGCAGGTGCTTAGATGCGGTGACACGCACATGACTCTGAAGCTGAGGCAACCTATGGTGGACACACTCATGCCGACGCTGACAGAGTAGATGCTCCCCGTACGGAGTAGAGCTCAGCAGCACGCGGCTTGTAGGAAGGGGGAGGAGGTCGACAGGGTGCGCAGCGGTGGCAGGACGCGGCTTCTCTTTTAGATATCATCATTCTGGCAGAGGATTTCCACAAGCCCCTCCAAAACACATCCGTATACTCCGAGATTGTTGGGGTCACGGAGTAAGGAAGGGGAAGGGAGCGAGGATGAGATGCAGGGATGAAGATGAGCCTGCTGTGATCATAGCCTGAAGGTCTGGTACTTCCCAACGACAGTCCACCGGTCCATCACATGCAAGACTGCATCAACAACCGCGATCCAACGACCAAGATAACCCGAGTGCACATGTACATGCGTAGCTGCTTTTTCGTGTCCGTGTGAATCTTTGGCTATGCTAAGCATGTACTATCGTAATTATTGCCGTTACTCCGTCGCAACGCACAAGCATTTTGCTAGTAAAAAAATACACCAACATCTACAAACATCAAGTTAGTTTTGTAATTCTAAAGGAAATATTTCTCACTACTATAGTTATCTGGTATTGTAGATGCTAATATTTTTTTATAAATCTGATCAAATTTATTTATCCTATCATCAATCAACAATTCAACCCAACAGCGATAGAAAAAAAAGGAACAATTATATTATCGTTCATTATATTCCAATTGCCAAGTAGCTAATTGGCAAAACTATATGGACACGGCAAGTAATTTAATATTTCTTTTGAAGCAAGTAATTTAACATCACCAATAAGACTCTTAAACAACCAAATCTATCATCCAAGAGAAAACGGTAATGATCCCCGGCTGAACTCCCTGACGATGTCATTTGCCTTGTCGGGCAGCTGCCGCATGATGTACAGCAGCATGTCCATGAAGCACACGGTTTCCAGCGTCTGCTTCCTCCCAGTACTCACGTCCAGCTCGAGCAGAGGGTTCAGGGCCGCAACCACGCCGCCTCCGTGCTGGGGCGGTGGAGGTGCGCCGCCGACGATGCTCCCCGGCGACACGAGCGTTGGCTGGTAGCCCCAGCAGACCGCGTGTCGTCTCGATCCCCGTCTCTTCGGCTCCGGCACCACCACTCGCGGGACGTGCAACGGCTCGGACGCCTTGTTAATCCTCGTGTCATACAGGACGATGAGACCATCATTCTCCTTCGCTAGCAACTTTTGAAGAACAGGAGCAGCATGCCGCCGCATTCCCAAGCGCCGGCCAACTTACCCGCAGTGTACCTCGACAGCCGGCAGCGCCGCTCCCACTGCTGGTCTGCCGTGAGCAGCCAGAGGGCGATGCTACCCTCCCCGCTGGCCGTCGCGACGCACAGGCGGCCAGACATATCCATGAGCCTCGACTTGGCGTGTTTCTCTTCGCCCGGCACGCGCTCGCCGGGCAAGTCTATGGCGGCGACGGTCTCGCCGTCCACGTCGAAGGCGAGCACCCTCGAGTGGTCCGCGAGGAGATAGATCTTGCCGTCAAGGTAGACCGACGAGCCGCTCATCTGAGGTGGCCGCGACCTCGACGACACCACCGTTCGGCACCACCGCTCGTCCTCGTCGTCCTCGGGTTCGGTGCAGCCACGGTCGAGGGTGTAGACCAACAGTTCCGCGTTAGTATACAAGATGCAGCCCATGTGTCGGGGTTTTCTGTTCACCCGAGTGACAAGAACCTTGTGGCATCTGCTTGACGCGCCATACCCGAACCCCGAGACGCGGTAACGGCCAGGGCCGCATTGATAGGGCAGGTCAATGCGCACCTCCTGCTCGCTGCCGGCGACGGCCGGGTTGACAAGGACGACGGTTGTGGAGGTGTAAAAGGCCTCACCGGCAAGGAGAACGACGCCGTTGCACGTCCCGACGTACTTTCGTCGACGGCTGTGCGGGTGCTCTCGATCGATGAGAGCGCGTCTGATCCGGCCGTTGTTGCCGCCGGGACACTCATCGCCGCCATAGCCGGCCAGCTGGTGGAACTCGTGGAACAGACGGCCGGGAACCTCGGAGCTCGCCATGTACGCGATTTGCGGGCGGGGCGTAGGCGGGCCGAGGCGGCGGTGGAGGAGCCAGAAGTCCAGGCCGCCGATGACACGCCGGTGGTGCCTCGAGAGCGCCGCGCACGCACGGCGTCGCGGGTCGGCAGGCGAGAGAAGATGTTGAGCAGGACCTCTTCGTCGCAGATGCCGCTGCCGTTTCTTCTCTTCGTCGTCATGGTGGGGTGCTTCCTTCCTCCTGCCCCTCGGATGTTCTGCTCTGTTTATTTGCAAGGAAACATAAGTTCTTGGAAAGTGAAACGTACTTGTCCTGGATTATTACGTATCGATTAGATGCACCCTGACCAAAATCAGTTGAACATATCTGCAATCAGTTGAACAAATCGCGCGCCTGTGTTGTGGTAACAAACCCGTCACGCCAATTTCGGATCTCCAGAATCCAGATCACAATCTCATCATGGCATCCACAGGAATCCAATCTACGTTTTTTCTACATAAATATAAATATAAATATAAATAAACCACGAATCCGCGACCACGACAGACGATTGTATCATGGAGATGGCGGCAGGGGAAGACGAGATCGCTGGTGAGGAGCGAGAGAAAGCGGCGCCGAGTGCTCCAGCCCCGAGGAAGAGGACGCGGGCAGCCATCACCGATGGCGGCGCTTCGGTGGCACGGATCTGCGACGACGTCGCCGTCAACATCCTGGCCCGCCTGCCGGCCCGCGCCGCGGTCGCGTGCACGGCGCTCTCGAAGCACCACGGCGGCCTGATCCGCAGCCCGGAGTTCGGGAGCCTCCACTGCCGCCTCGGCGCGCCGCTGCCCCGCCCGCACATCGCCTACGTCGCGACGGCGCCCATAAGGAGGAGGCCCGACCAGGAGGATCCCGCCAGCGTGTTCCGCGGCTTCCACGTCGCCGGCGCCGGGCTCAGTGGCGGCGCCCCGATGCGCGCGCTCACCGGGTGGAGGCACCTCGGGACGGAGTACGTCAGCACGAGCAACGGCGTCGTGCTTCTCGCTAGCGCGGAGTTCTCCGCCCCGTGCAGGTGCACCCTCTGGAACCCGGCCGTCGCCGACGTCGCGAGGGAGGTGACGGTCCCCGAGCCACCGCCGAAGAGCGTCTCGTGCTGGGGTTAGGTTACGGCCGGAGGAGCAAGACCTACAAGATTCTTGTGTGCCGCAAGGACTCTCACCGGATCAGGCAGACCATCCCTAGTCCTTCCGGCAGAGGTATGATCCGACTCTCCAGCGGCGGCGGGCCAACACATCGCATCGAGTACTCGCTAGTAGTCCACTCACTCGGCGACGCCGACAAGCAAACACCACCACGAACTGTGTTATCTGCCGGAGTAGACGAAAGAATCAAGTGTTAGACCCCTAGGATCATCTACGACTAGATCAGGCGGGTACCGGCTTTTGTTCGACGTGAAACAGAGAGGGACCGAGAGGGAGAGAGGTGAAAGTAGTCATTCCCTCTCCTACAGAGGAGCTTGAGGAGCCGACCATCGCTAGGTAGTCGGTGAGGATCTGCGCACGGGCAGCAACGGTCGGTGGAGAGGTGGCCGACGTCGGGGACGAGCTCGTGGCGGCGGCGGCGTGGTCGTAGAGGCGACGGCGCTTCCCGTCGCTATAGCGCTTCCCTCGGATCGGATTAGGGTTATCGGTGGGATGTCCGGCGGCGCGGTGAACCTCGTACTGAGTGCCCCGGCCCCCATCTTTTCTTTATAGCGCTGGCGACGGGGCCCACCAACCATGTTAGGGTTGGACGCCCCCGATCAGGGCACGAGTCAAGGCCGGCCCAATCGTTGGACTGGCCCGGGTGGAGATCAATCCAACATTCTCCCTCTTGATCTCACCATATACTTTTTTAACTTTATATATCTTTTTACTCTTATCATTCCATCACAGATTAGTGTGTAGAACTGCATCATCGTCACGGTCAGTTGCCAATAGAATTAACAGCTACAACGCACCTTTCTGTTTTGTAACGAAACTTTTACTTTTCAGGCCCTTTATCATCCAAGGATCATAGGCTTTCCCTTAAACCCATGCCCGCCCGCTAAGTGTTCTCTGAACACATTGGGTGGTAGGCCTCTCGTTAGCGGATCTGCTAGTATATTCTTTGTTCTTATGTTCTCGAGACTTATAGTTTGATCCTGGACTTTCTCTTTCACAACATAGAACTTTATTTCAATTGGTTTGGAAGCGTTACTTGGTCTATTGTTGTGAGCATAGAATACTGCTAGCTCATTATCGCAGTACATCTTGAGTGGTCCTTGAATACAATCTACCACTCTCAATTTGGGTACAAATTTCTTTAACCACATTGCCTGCCCCGTGGCCTCATAACATGCTATGAACTCAGCATACATCGTGGATGATGCAGTGAGTTTTTGCTTTGAGCTTCTCTATGATATAGCTCCTTCTGCGAGAGTAAATATATAAGCCAACGTTGATTTCTTATCATCTTTGTCTCCTGCATAGTCCGAATCTGAATACCATTTTATCTCTAGGGAATCAGACCTTCTGTACGTTAGCATGTGGCCTTTTGTGCCTTGCACATAACGCAAAGCTTTCTTTACCATATTCCAGTGATCTATTTCTGGATTTTCTGATATCTACCAAGAACCTCGGTAATAAAAGCTAAGTCAAGGCGTGTACATATTTGAGCATATTGTAAACTTCCGACAGCGGAAGCATATGGTACCACTTTCATATGCTCCTTTTCATATTCAGTGCTTGGACATTGAAAGTTCCCGTATCTATCACCCTTGACTATAGGAGCAGGTGAAGGTCTACTCGCATGCATACTAAATTTCTTTAAAACCTTTTCAAAGCATGCCTTCTGCGATAGTCCTAAAACCTCATTTCTTCTATCTCGGTGAATTTCAATGCCTAAAACATATGATGCTTCACCAAGATCTTTCATGTCAAAGTTTGAGGATAAAAACTTCTTTGTTTCTAGTAGCAGACTAACATCCTTGCTTGCAAACAAGATATCATCCACATGCAGGATCAGGAAAATGTATTTCTCATTCTTAAATTTTGCATAAACACACTTGTCCTCTACATTCGCTTTAAACCATAAATGGATTTCTTTAGGCGGCATCCCATATTTTCTTTTCCTTCCACGATAAAGCCTTTCGGTTGTCCCATGTAAATATTTTCATCCAGATCCCTATTGAGGAACGCCGTCTTTACATCCATATGATATAATTCTAAATCGTAATGTCCCACTAATGCTATTATTATCCTGAAGAAATCCTTACACGAGACTGGAGAAAATATCTTATTGTAATCTATCCCTTCTCTCCACGTAAAGTCTTTTGCCACAAGTCGTGCCTTAAATCTTTCCATATTCCCTCTAGAGTCACATTTAGTCTTGTAGACCCATTTACAGCCTACTGTTTTGGCTCCTTTAGGAATTTCCTCTAAGTCCCAAACGTAGTTAGAACTCATTGATCTCATCTCATCTTCCATGGCCTCCTGCCACTTCGATGAATGAGCACTTCTCATGGCTTCTTCATACGTAGTGGGATCACCTTCTGTATGAAACTCTTCTGTAATCATTTCTGTATTATAAACTTGATAATCACTAAAAATGGCTGATTTTCTGACTCTTTGAGACCTTCTAGGGGCCTCAGCTTCTGGCACATTTTGTGCCTCAATTTCTGGCTCATCTTCTATATGGGGCTGCTGCTCCTCCTCCTGTGCAATAACGGGTTCGATCAGGGATCTTCTATATGGGGCTGCTGCTCCTCCTATATGGGGCGGCGGCGTGGTCGCAAGGACGGTGGTGTCTCCCGTCGCTACAGCGCTTCCCTCGGATCGGATTAGGGTTATCGGTGGGGTGTCTAGCGGCGCGGTGAACCTCGTACCGAGTGCCCCGGCCCCATCTTTTCTTTATAGCGCTGGCGACGGGGGCCCACCAACCATGTTAAGGTTGGGCACCTCCGATTAGGACGCAAGTCAAGGCCGGCCCAATCGTTGGACTGGCCCGGGTGGAGATCAATCCAACGTCAACCACAAGTCACTCTACATGGACGGCACAATCTATCTTCTACACTTGGGGAAACCTGCGACGATTCTAGCTTTCGACGTCGACGACGAGAGGGTGAGTAGACTGGACATACCGCGCGAGCGTCAGCAAGAGCGTCAAAGGTTGTTCGAGCTCATCGAGATGTCCGGCCGCCCGTGCCTGGTGATGGTTGAGGGCCGTTGCGTAGCGATGTGGCTGCTCGCGGCGGCGGATCGCCGCTGGGAGCGAGCGTGTCATCTCCAATGAGGACCGCGCGGTTTGCTTTGACCGGATCATCAGCGTCTGGGACTGCGGCGGCGTGCTAGTCCTGTACTTCGACGACTACTCAGACGGCAACAAAGTTTGGTTGTACGATGTCGCGACGAAGAAGCTGTTCAGAGCAGAAATGCCAGGCGATTTGACGGTAGCAAGTGTCGACTGCTACGAGATATCCTGGGGTTACAAGCCAACGCTCGTGTCACCGGGAAGCATCGTCGGGGAATTCGATCAAGACCTGGAGCGGCGTCGGAATCGCTCGGCGCACATTACGGGTGTCATAAACCTCCTGGGTCCGCTAGATAGGAGGAAAGGGCAGGAGGCGACACTAAACACCGTGTGCCTCATGGAGTTCTTGGTTCGCATCATGCAGAAACTGCCCCATGACCTGCAAGACGTGGTGGAGATGCCAGAGATAGATTCAGACGACCCAGGTTTCCTTTTCGAGAGCTCTGTGTGCTCAGATTAATTGTTTCACATTTGGTTTTGCTATCTGTACGCTGGCGTCTTACATAGCCTGTGGCTAAACTGTCACAATGTTGAGCTTGCAGCTTGATCAATATAGAAATAGAATTTTTCCTTCTGCATTTTAAAATTTGTGAAGTTGAAACTAAGCAATGGGAATTTCTATTTCTAAATTCTAATTGATATATTGCAAACATCAATGTTTAATAGCATAGTTCTAATTTATTCATATTGTGAAAAACAACAGCATTCACTAAGAGATTAGAGATACAGGCGTACAGCTAGGTTTAATGTTCAAAAAGGAAAAACTGAAACCATACTAATCTCTGTGTCACTCCTATCATGTACAAGGTTTCTTTACATTGAGTTTTTTATCCTGAATTTCGTATCTAAATGTATGAAACAGTCATTATTATTCTATATATCAAAACTAAATCTATACTATAAAAATTAAAACAATTGAAACCCTTTCTCACCAATATTAGGTCCACCGTACCCCTCATGGAGGTCCCACTTTCACCACTATTAGGCCCACCGTACCCCTCACGGAGGTCCCACTTGACAGCCCAAAAGTTTAACGAAAGGGGGTGGTGACACATTTTTTTGATAGAAGGAAAATATTTCGAGCAAAATCTTAATACTTTTTCACCAAAGCCTTCTACGTACCCCCCCGGTGGGCCCACCGCATGGAGCACCCTCACGCGCACAATTAAGTGAGAAAAATATTTTCGCATATTTCTTTCCTTATGCATAAATAGGAAATAGTGTAGTATAAATGAAGGGGCACAAATTAAGTAGTATAAATTCTTTCCATACTAAGAGGATAATTACAACATCAAGACGCACACAATTAAGGGAGAAATTTTATCCCCGCATATTTTTTTCCTATACACAAACTCGACTTATGAATATTTCTTTCCTTACTTATGAATCACTCATACAGACAAATAGAAAATAGAGTAGTATAAATGGAGGGCATAAATTAAAAAGTATAAATTCTTTCCATACTAAATTAAGATATCCCTATCAATCAATCAATCAATCAAGGGACTAATTGCAGGTGCCCTAATTGCTGGATGAAGTTTTTCCAAAAGCATGATGTCTCTCTATCTTCCATCACCACATCTATAAAGTCATACACCTCTAGGGTTACTCATTCACCTATTGCTGCTACCATTCACCTCATTACTGCTACCATCAGATTTCTTCTTCCAAGACAGGACCTCTTCACCGATCGGAAAAGGGGCTAAAGCTGCGCCAAGCATCTGCTACCACAAGAGCGACAAGACATCACATCCAACACCAAGGTCTGCCTCCTGCCTATGTTGCAATGTTTGTTGTGAATAGCAGTTTTTTCTTGTTGGTTAGTCAGGAGATGGTGTTCACCAGGGCGTTGAAATCATATCTTAGGCCATCGGGGTCCCACGTCATCTACATTTTCCTGGTTGTTGCAAGTGGGATTCCCCGTTCCACATTACATGGTCGTTGGCACCAGCGCCCGTTCGTCCACCTTCTGATTTGTCTTGCAACCGTGAGCAAATGACAGGACTCCTCCGCTGGAAGCTGATCCACCAGCACAAGAATGTGGACCGATACCGGCAAAAAGGATCCAGCGGAGCATGACCCTCTTCCATCGAGCACCTGCACATTTGGCTCCCTCCCATCTCAGTTCTTCGTTGGTTCGTCAAAGAATCACAAATTCTTGATCCTTTTGCCCTCCTGTACTGCAAAAATTTGTGAATTTGATTCTTCCTCTAATAAAGTATTAGCGGAGCATGATCTTCCCCGTCGAGCATCCCAGTTCTTGACTGGTTCCTCAAAAATCACAAGAACTGCCTAATTTTTCTTAATAGATTCTTGGGATTGAAATCATAAGTTCTCGATGTTTTTTCCCTGAAAATGCAGGAATTTGTGGATTAGAAAAATTGGTGTACGCTTTTTCCTTAAATAGGATATATTATGTAATGTTTAGTTTACTCTTTAAATAGGAAAATGCAGGAATTTGATTTTAGAACTTATTCTTCTTTTAGCATAAGGCGAGCGAGACTAGCTTTTAAGCGCGGGTTTCCAATGTTCTTTTGAAGTTCTGAAATTCGCACACTCAAGACACCATTTGTAATACCTTTACCATGTATGATGATTATGGTGTGATTTGGGGCCCGTCGGGCTCCCTGTGCTGAGCCAGTTTCTGGGTTCGCTATGGGTCGAGCTCGGTTGGCCCTTACCCCCTCAAAGGTAATTCTTTTTAAAAAAATACAATTTTTTGCAGCAAATCTTCTTGCAACTATCACGCTAATGTAGAGAATGTTTCATCCCTCCCTTGTTACTCTTTTTTAGGCATATAGTACCCTAATAATATATATGCATTTTGAGTGAATGTGTCCAATGAATATCCCATGTATTTTATCAGTTATTTCTATATTTGATTTGATTCACTAATTCCATATAATTTTTCAATGAATATAAGAATTCATCCACTAATTTCATATAATCATGTTGATGTTCAACCGGTTTTGTAATTTAAGGAAATAAGAAATTTGATTAGCTTGTATTAGATTAGATTGGGTTGCTATGATATACTTAATAAATAAATTAAATTTTTAGTACTCTTGATGTAATCCAATATTTTTAAATAATTATTTTTTAAATACGTGTCTGTGGTACGTACATCTCTACTAGTGAAGGAAACAATTATTATACTCTATATATCAAAATTAAATGAGTAGTTCAAAAAAAAAGGTCCTATCACTATTGTCCTCGTATCATGCCCAAGATTTTCTTAACATTAATTTTTTGCCCGTTGCTCAATTTTTATTGGAGTGCTTTTGGTAGGGATTTATTAACATTTATATTAAACATTATGTTTTTTTATCCTGAGCTTCGTATCTGAATGTAAGAAATAGCTTTGTTTTGCGAGGAATGTAAGAAACAGTTATCATACTCTATTTATCAAAATTAAATGAATGCAACTGTTATTATATTCTATATATCAAAATTAAATGAGTAGTTCAAAAAAAGAGTCTTATCACTATTGTCCTCGTATCATGTCCAAGATTTCTTAACATTAATTAATTTTTTACCCGTTACTCAAATTTTATTGGAGTACTTTTGGTAAGGATCTATTAACATTTATGTTAAGCATTATGACTCAGTAGTACTTTGATCAATACTATCTATCTGAAGATTCTTCAACATTAGTATGTAGTGACACTCAGCTTCTGATACAATATATAAATAGAAGTGTAAGGTGTACGCATGGTATACATAACAACACAATACTAGTACATGATGGATGTTAGAGTGATGCTTCAAGTCGTGGTTTTTGCTTTAGTTTTCACCATGCTTGCAAAACATCAAGTTTGGGGTGAGAAGGATTGTCATGATGACAAGGTATCAGTTATGCTCAAATGCAAGAACAGTATCAAAAGTGGTGGCCCTTTGGTTCTTCCAAGACCCGGAGACAAATGCTGCACCACTGTGCAAGCATCTGACATGGCTTGCGTTTGTCATATCCTTAGCACAGACGATGAAAAAAAAGTAGACCCAAAAAGGCTTGTTAAAGTTGCAGATCGTTGTGGAAAACCAGTGCCAGTTGGAAGCGATTGCGGAAGTAAGTCCATAATACCATTTATTTTTATTTCTTAAAAAGATTCTAGTACTGTAGAGTAGTAGTCATCAAGATAGAAGCAGTTTAATTATAAACTATTTTGAACCGCGTCATCTATATATGTAAGTTGGTCGATAAAACATATCATTAACGATTTTTTTTCTCAGGTTGGACTGTTGCACCTCCACAACCATCGTCGAGAGGACATCCCTAAGAGTTCGTCAAGGAAACAATCAGCCGGAGGAAGAATGATGATGAAATAAAAGAACGAATATATTTGTACTAAGCAGACTATTAGTGCCATGTTGTCTTTACTCTTTTTATTCATGGCAAGTTTAATGTAACCGGCGCCACAATATAGTTTGATTACACACCTCCTTTCTCGGGTATCTGGAATTTACAAAAATTTCGATCGATGATCAATCCATACCCAGCAATGGACCTATAAACCGAATTTGATTTCGTCACTTCAAATCCGGATCCCGTCGTATCGTGCTATGCTTAGCAATTCCTCCGATAAAGAAGGCGTCCGCGATCTACCCAGTCCACGAATCCACCACGATCGACACTAGATGGAGAAGAAGGCAGGGGAGGATGAGATCGTCGAGGAGGAGCGAGGGACGCCGGCGTCGATCGCATCTGCCTCGAAGAAGAGGAAGAGGGAAGCCGCCGATGGCGCGCCCGGCGCAGGCGTCTGCGATGACGTCCTCGGCTGCATCCTCGCGCGCCTGCCGGCCCGCACCGCGGTCGCGTGCACGGCGCTCTCGAAGCGCCACCGCCGCCTGATCCTCAGCCCGGAGTTCAGGAGCCTCCACTGCCGCCTCGCCCCGCCGCTGCCCCGCCCGCACGTCGCGTACATCGCCACCGCGCCGTTGCGGTGGACGAGGGAGCGGGACCTCGTCAGCGAGTTCAACGGCTTCCACGTCGCCGTCGCCGGCGCCGGGATCAGCGGCAGCGCCGCCCCCATGCGCGCGCTCTTCGGCGAGCGGTACTTCGAGGACAGGTACATCAACACGTGCAACGGCATCGTGCTCCTCGCCACCGATGGCTACTCTCGCCGACTGGAACCCGGCCGTCGCCGACGTCGTGAGGGATGTAACCGTCGTCCCTCAGCCGTCGAAGCACATCTATTATCTCGTGATGGGGTTGGGTTACGGCCGGAGGAGCAACACCTACAAGCTTCTGCTGTGCCGCAAGGACTGGCAACGGTTCGAGTACTCGCTACATGTATACGCCCTCGGCGGGCAACCACGGCTGAGGGCCGTATCATCGACGGGACTGGACACAGAAATCCACAGCCAGGAGTCGCTCTACATGGATGGCACGGTGTTCGTCCTCGACGTCGACAAGAAGGTGATCCTAGCTTTCGACGTCGACGATGAGACTGTCACGACCATTAACCTGCCGGGCAAGCGCGTCCGCGGTTGGGCCCGGCACGCAAGGTCCACGCTCATGGAGATGGACGGGCGGCTGTGCCTGGCGACGAACCTTGGCCACCACCACAGAGTCGGCCTGTGGCTGCTCACGGCCGACCGCCGGTGGGAGCGCCGGTGCGCTATCGAGCTCAAGAGCGACGTGTACCATCGCGATGACAAGGGGAATCTGTATGATTGCTCGATCGCCGGCGCCTGGGACTGCGGCGGCGTGCTGGCGCTGTACATCCAGGGCTTGACCGCCAGCAACAACAGGCTCTGTCTGTACCACCTCTCCACCGAGCAGATGTTCGACGCAAAGATGCCGCGCGACTTGGCGCCGGAGTGCTCGAAGTACGCGGTGTGCTGGGGCTACAGGCCGACGCTCGTGGCGCCGCGGAGCATCGTTGAGCTCAGCCGGGACGAGGAAAGGCGCCGCAGCAACGCGGCAGATATCATGGAGGCCCTGAAGCCCATCAACGATAAGGACAGCAGGGAAGGCCGGAAGGACGCTCTGGGCACCGTGTGCTTCAAGGAGTTCTTGGTGTCCACCATGCGGAAGCTGCCCGACGGCTTGCACGACGTGATCAAGCTGCCGTTGCTGGAACCGAAAGACTCGGATTTGGTTTCTGAGAATGAGTCAGAAGATTCAGAGAACGCGGCGCGTGATGCTTTCGAAATCCTTTCAGGATCAGATCGAGATTCAGATTGGTAGTTCAATGTCTTTCAAGATTCGAGCTTCGTAGTTGGATCTCCTTGTAAATTTAAGCTTCAGATTTGGAATGTGATTTTTTAACTCATAGATTTGATGAAAACGTAAATTATTTCTCTAGATTTCCATTCTGATTGAGATTTTTCTGCGCTTCGTTCGTTCACGGCCTGCATGGTGGAACAGAGGCTGGGTGTATTACGGAGTACTAAATTATTATTGCTCACGAAACCGAGGTACGCAGGGTACCTATTTTTGCAACAGATTTGGGAGCCTTCAATCTCGTTTTACCGTAACCTCTGGGCTCCGTTACTACTTCAATCTCGGATCTCGATCCAGCAAAAGAAATCCACAGCAGGATCGATGGATCGGAAGGCTGAAGAGGATGAGATCATCGCCGAGGACCGGGAGAAGGCGGCGCCGAGCGCTCCAGACCATGGGAAGAGCAAGAGGCCCGCCACCGACGGCTCGTCGGACGACGCAGCAGGCTTCTGCGACAGCGTCATCGGCACCATCCTCGCGCACCAGCCGGCCCGCACCGCGGTCGCGTGCATGGCGCTCTCGAGGCGGCACCGCCGCCTGATCCGCAGCAGGGAGTTCCGGAGCCTCCGCCGCCTCGGCGCGCCGCTGCCCCGCCCTCACATCGCCTACGTCGCGAAGGCGCCGGGGCGGCTAGGGAACTGGGGCCGCGTCAGCGACTTCCACGGCTTCCACGTCGCCGGCGCCGGGCTCGGCGGCGGCGACGCCCCGATGCGCGCCCTGGCCGGGGTGAGGTACCTCAAGAAGCAGTACATCAGCACGTGCAACGGCGTCGTGCTCCTCGCCGCCGCGACCAAGTCGAAGAACCCGACGTGCGTGCGCTGGAACCCGGCCGTCGCCGACGCCGATAAGGAACTGGCTGTCCCTTGTCCATCGAGGGGGTCTTGCAGAATCCTGGGTTTGGGCTACGGCCGGAGGAGCGAAACCTACAAGCTCCTCCTATGGCGCCGGTGGAGGCTGGAGTGCGAGCCACCCAAAAAATTGTACTCCAAGGAGTTGCTGGTCTACACTCTCGGCGGTGCCCAGGAGCAGCCGCGATCACTAATGGTGTTCCCGGCAAGGATGAGCGGAGCAATAGTCGCTCTACCTGGACGGAATAATTTACATCCTCCATGACTGCACGACGTCGGTGGTCATCGCTTTCGACGTCGACGATGAGACGGTCACCACCATCGACATGCCAGGCGAGCGCGACCCGGACTGGCCCTGGCACGCAAGGTCCACGCTCATGGAGATGTCCGGCCGTCTCTGCTGGCAACAAACCATGGCCACCACAGAGCCGCACTGTGGTTGCTCACGGCGGATCGCCGGTGGGAGCAGAGGTGCGTCCTCGGGGACGAGGGCCACATCGACAATGAAGACGATGGGCCCAGCGCTGATCGGTGCAAATTCGCCGGCGTCTGGGACTGCGGCGGCGTGCTGGCCATGTACTTGGACTTCCGGATCGGCGACTACGACAAGCTGTGCATGTACCATGTCGCGAACGGGGAGATGTTCAAGGCAGAGCTGCCGCGCGACTTGACGCCGGAGAGGGAGGACTTCGCGTTGTGTTGGGCTACAAGCCGACGCTCGTGTCGCCAGGGAGCATAGTCGGTGATGAGCTCGGCCAGGACGAGAGCCGTCGGGACCGGGTGGCGGACATCATGGAGGCCCTGAAGCTCGCCAGTGAGAAAGACAAGCGGAAAGGACATGAGGACACGTTGTTCACCGTTGTCCTTCATGGAGTTCATGGTTCGCATCATGCGGAGGCTGCCTGACAGGATGCAAGACGTTTTGGAAATGCCAATGCTGAATCCAGGCGACTCAGGTTTCTTCTTCGAGAACGCATCTTTTTCAAGAATGCAGCACATTCATCTGACAAATTAGTTGTCAGTAGAGGGGCTGGTGAACCCGAGTGGTTCCTTGAGCCAGCCCCCAAGCCGGCGATCCGGGTTCGAGCCCCGGCGCTGGCACAGGGAGGCCCCTCTGCAGCCTTCCTCTGAAAAGAAAAAAAAATAGTTGTCAGTGATTCAAACCAATGCTATTGCTAACCTATTTGAATCTCTTTATACCCATTACATGGAAAGAGTTTGTTTGAATTTTGAAAGCCAAAGAGATCTTTACATTGTTCCTCGTGTGAATAATAGATGTCTGATTATCCCAATTTTCGTATTTGCAGCTCCCTGAAAGTAAGACTCTCTTGTTTCAAACTAGAAACTTTATATTGATAAGTTGACGGTTATTCAGCACCGGTCCACGACTAGCTTACTTGCATCTTTTTGTATAACCAGGTATCGTTTTGAAATTTTTGGAATTTTGCGTTTTGGTCAGCCTTCGAACTTGGAGTTGAAAATTTCAAATTTCCTATTAACCAACTTTCCAAGGGGGAAAGTAATTACACAGCTGGGGCATGTACCTTCAATAATTTATTTAGAGTAAATTGCATCCGGAATACAATAACTAGGCACATATGTGCATATTGGTCCATGGACTTATAATCTGCTTAATTCAATATGTGAACTTGATATTGATAATTTGGTGTGTCTACGGTCCAAAGCCCATCACGTATTTGTCTACAATGGGCTCTGAGGTGGATTGTTCGATCGTTGCAACATGGCTCGTCGAAAGCACTTGGCTCGATCTGTGCGAGCAGTGTAAGTGGATTATTCGACCCGGGGTCTCTCTTTGTTGCCATGCCTTGAACATTTTCATGTTAGGCTTGTTTTCTCAGACTGAGTTGCTTCATAGTACAAATCTGCTAGTTTATCTCTGAATTGAGTAGCGTAAATTCATGGAAATCCATGTTCTATTTGATCTATTTCTATAGCTTGGTGTCCTACTTTGCTGCACGTACATGCCCCCATCCAAATGATACTTAGACTTATTCCTTCGGTTAATATTATTGCCCATCCATTTTATAATTTCTAGGAGAAAGTTAGCACAGTTGGAGCATTTCAATTCTCTTATTCTAAATTGTTCTAGAACAGAGTTCACCTTCCAGATCTGTTTCAAATTCTAATGCATATTGATGCTTGTATAAACCTTTTAGAGTAAATTGGATCATGTCACAGAAATTAGTTTTGAGAAGCACATTCATATCGTTCTAGATTTATAAATAGCTAACAGATCAAGGTGCGAGCTGAGCGTGTGTGCAAATTTGTTTTTTAGATTGATGCAGATTTATTTGTGAGCCACACACAACATCTACGATGAGGTGAGGCAACCCCAGCACGGTGAGCTGAGCTGTTCTACTCAAGTTGAGCCATTCCTCTTGCTATCTCATGCCCACCGTAGATAAATATAGGACATGGTGGGATTTGGACCGTAGACGCGCCAAAGTGTCAAGTTCGCGTATCGGATTAAGCATATTACAAATTTATGGACCAATTTGCACGTAGGTGCCTAGTTATTGTATTCCGGATGCAATTTACTCATTTATTCATAAGATAATGAACCGACTAATTATGATGCCCATACCCTGTTTCGTTTAGTCCCCAGATAGTGTTAAAACGGAATTAATTTTTCCTCCTGTAAAACTTATGGTGATGGTCCCTTGAAATTTTTGTAAGTTTTTAAGAAAATTTATCAAATTACAGATTTGAACCCTGATCAGAATGTAATTTAATTTCTTATTTATATATCTCTCCCTCTACACAATGGCGTGCCAGTTCCTTTTCCTATCCCCTCCTCTGTAGTCTATTCCCCTTTGCCTCCCCCATGGAAATTTCCACCGGCGTTCCAGCGTCCACATCAGTGCCAGGCTCCGGATCAAAAACCTAGCCTAGCATCGTTTCCTTCAGATGAGCCTGGTGGTTTCTGATCGAGATTCCTAACCGGCTCGGCTATACCCAAACCAAACCCTTCTGCTTTTGACTGCATCTCGGGCTACCTAGAGGCCCGCCCAGCCATGTCCCCATCCACGTCGGCAGAGGTCCACGGCCCGAAGGCCAGCTTATAAATCCACCGTGTCGTCCGCCGCCATGGCGCCATCCGCCGTCTCCACTTCACAAGCCAACCGCTACACTCCTCGCCGCCGCACCCAGCTGCCGCTGCGCAGCACAGCTCGGCCACAGGCCATCTCGGAAGCCAAGTTCGCCCTACGACGACGATGGGACCCCTCGACGTCGAGGCCGGCGGCAGCACCATCAGCGCCGACGCGGTCACCGCGGCCGACATGGCGGAGGCGACCCTCGACGTGGCGAAGCTGCGGCGCGTCCTGGTGGCCGGCGGCGTCGGCCAAGCCGCGGCGGCGCTGTACATGATGCTCTTCAGGGCGCCGGCGGGCTTGTTCCTCCTGTCCGGCTCGCTGCTCCGCGCCTACTACTGCGTCCTGGCTGCCGTCGCCCTCTTCGGCGTCGCGGAGGCGTGGACGGGGCTCTGGCTCTCCCACGAGGACCCTGCCCCGCCCCGCCGGCGCGCGGTCGGCGTGGCGGTGCTTTGGGCGTCCCTCCTGCCGCTGGTCCTCCTGGCCGGCGTCGGAGGGTTCGCGGTCTTGAAGTGACGGTGCAGTGTACACTGGGTTGCACTTGTCGCCGCTGTCTCCCCGTTTGCAGGTTACAAGCTGTGTCTGTTTTTCTTTTCTTTGTTGTTGTTTTTTTTCTTTCCGTGTAATAAAAAATCGGCAAAGCTCCTTTGGAAAAAAGCTGTGTCTGTTTGAACTCCGGTGTCAATACCGTTCTGCCCTGTATTTGCCGCGCATGTTTCCTTTCCTCCGTAATCTTAGGGTGTGTTTAGATGATTTTGCTGAATTCTTTTAAACGGAATTTTACTATTTAGGAGTATTAAATAAAATTAATTTATAAATTTTTTGCACGAATTGATTGTAAATCGCGAGATGAATCTAATGAGCCTAACTAATTCATAATTAGCGGATGATTACTGTAGCATTACTGTTGCAAATCATGAATTAAGTAGGCTGATTAGATTCGTCTCGCGATTTACAACCCATCTACGCAACTGGTTTTTCTTTTTATCCACATTTAATACTCCATGCATGTGTCCAAATATTCGATGTGATATTTTTTATGAAAATTTTGTAATCTAAATAAAGCCTTAATAGAAGCGAAAAGTCTGTTATGAAATTCGAGAGGGAACGATCGAGCGGACAGGGGGGTCAACTGAATAACCGATCCATGAGGAAGCGCTTGCACAGCGGGCGAGCGGCCCGGCCCGCCAAAAGGTTTTCCACTAGACTGTCAGAGATTCAGAGTGCGCCAATTGAGCTCAGCAGGTGCAGCCGTGTGAGCTTCGATTTTTCTTTTACTGGCTATCTGTAAAACAAAGGCTATGCCCACATAGAGGCGTATAGCTCCATTTTCACCAAGGGGTTAATGCCACTCCAGGTATGTGCAGCAAATAAATACAGAACTGTAAATTGCTGTGATATTCCGATTCCCTTCTATATCAAAACAAGCTCGGTGGAAGAACTCTTGCTATCAGCTTGATTAAAGACCACTGCCCTTTCCCTCCTCCCCATGCTTCACGGAGGAAAATGGACGCGTGGAGACCAGACACGAGATGTCGCTATTTTGCAAAAAAGTCTTCTGATTTTCTAAGAATCACAACTCAGTCCAGCACAACAAGAACGAACAGGAACCGTGTTCAAATATGTTGCATATAGGTCCTCGTATTAAAATTTAATTCAACACGAAGAAGAAAAAATTTGATAACCTGCTATTTTTAATAAACTCCCCCCGAGCACTTTTGCAGAAAAACCCATCCCGCAGCCCCAAACCCTAACCCCTCGCTCTCGGCACCCTCTCTCTCTCTCTCCCTCTCTGCCTCCCCGCCGTCGTCTCCCCTTCTCCCCCTCCACCTGCCTCCATTGCTGCTCCCCGCCGCCGCTCCTCCTACTCTTCGTTGCCGCCTCCCGCTCCCGTGGGATCCGGATCCGGCGCAAGGCGCGGCTCGGAGGGAGAGGGGCGCGTGCCGGCCAGCCATGGTGATGGTGGCGAGGATGATGCGGTGTGGCCACGGCCGGCGGCAGTGCGCAAGTTCTGCCTACGCCTGGTGGTGCGGCGCGGAGGGGCTGCCACTGTCGCCGACCGCACCTGCTGCAGAGTCTTCATCACCGGAGCGAGAGGCGGCGGGCGCCGCGCCGCCGAGATCCATCGCGGCGGAGGTGGGGCGCCACCCCAGCGCGGGTTCCTGGGTGATGAGCGGCCACAAAAGAAAGTGACGGCGGCAGCATTGCCTAGCGAATTTGCACCATCGTTGGTACATCCATCTCCCTCGCTCCTTCCCTCCCCCTCCCCCTCCCCTTATGGTGCTCGTGCCCTCATCCTCCATCTATATTTGGTGTAGCCAGTGCCACCGTGTGGAAGAAGGGAGGACTGCTTGTGCCAATGAGCATCGCCGCCAGAGGACCTTGACGCAGGCGACGAAAAGATTATGTGGACCTTGCCTCTTGGCCCTTTTGAATTAAGGTAGTGCTTCCTTCCTAAAGTATACTTTGATTTTCTGGATGAGATTTGTACGCCCTGGTTATGGCCTTAGTTATGACTCTAAGCCTATAAATCGTAGCTACTAGCCTTATACTGCTTATATTGCTAGCTCAGTTGAACTACAACTTATAGATATGTGAGAGTCATGGCATCTTTATCAGCTTAATTGTGTGAATGAGTTCTGTACTACAATTGATGGTTAATAGTTGATGATTTCAGCATACTTATGCATGAACTGAATGTATGTTTCATAGTTAATACTTGAGTATTTTACTAAACTTTGGACATGTTCCTGCTACCCACGCACACAAGCTGTGACCTGAAGCAGCAATTACTATGGATTTGTATCAATTAATTTGAAAATGGCTTTAAATAAATCTCAGGTACTTTTTCATCCGGTTTCTTTAATTTTGCTCAGAACAAACAAGTAGGACTGCCACTGACGAGCCTTACTCCATGCCACCGACATCTGTGTCATCCTCTACTGCCCTCTGGCTCTTTGTATATGGAGATTGCAACTCCAGCTCATCATTTTTGTAAGTATAAATATTAATTTGATTTTGTATCCAAGTTTGTGTATATCTCTACTGCAGATAATGTTAGAAAACTGTTACAAAAAGCCTTGCTTATCATGTAATATCATTTATTAGAATAATTATTCTTGTGCTTCTCGCACGCCATGCATGCCTTATTTCTGTCTAATATTTAGCTTGCTCACAAGTTATAACTATGATTACTTTCAGGTTAGTTTTTCTAGACATCGACAATATAATTAATATCATTTCAGCAACTTATCAGGCCACAATGAAATTGCTAACATCGAGAATTTGAGGTTGTTAATTAAAAAAGGTAAAAGGAAGCATATAATGTAAAAAGAGAGAGGATGGTGATGAGCTGAATGGTAAGTCAGGTTCAGTCACTGGAACAATATATGATACTGTTACTAAAATATCAGGTCCCATTATTGATGCTTGGCCTTGATCTTTCAGATGATACTGTTACTAAAACATCAGGGTCCATTCAATTGAGCTTGCTAAAGAAATGATGAGACTTAAAAGTTTTAACTAGAAGTGGATGGGACTTAAAACATCAGGCTCGGAGGCATGAAGAGCACATGGAGTTGGGTGAGATCCAGCGGCATGTGGATGGGCCTGAGCTCACCGGCCTCCGCGGCACACACGGGATGCGTTGCGCCGGCGCAACCTCGTGAAGTAGTGCTCCACTCCCTCAACCTCGGCGCCGGGAGATGCCGACGAGGACAGGCGGTTCCTCCTCCGCTGGACCACGACCACCATTGTTGCTAAGTAAACAATGGATTCTTGCTTACTTCCTCGGATGGATGCATTCCGTTCTTATTCGTGATAGGCCTATAAAGTACATGTGCACACACAGTGCTATCAATTTACTTATTTTTTCTATGTCCAATGTAAATTTTACTGCTTGCTGCATTTGGAGCAATCATATCATGGGCAAATGCTCATGTTGTATACCGGTTTCATATTTTTGAACAGCAACAAAAAGGTCTGGTTGTTGGTGCTCTTATATTGGGTTACTTCTTCAATATGAAATAGCTTACTGAGTATTGATTCTGTTTTTATATCCTCTCTATTTATGCAGTGACGTGTGCTTCCATTGGTGCTGGTGTTAGTGCGTTTGCTGGCCACGTCACACGAGTAGCTGAGGCTGACTTCGGTGGTGGTGATGGCTATGCCAGAAAAGAAGTAAGATCCGGGATAGAAAACGAATTCAGAGATACATATTCATATTTAATATGTTGAATAGCAAATTCATATTTGTAAAATAATTAATATTTAGAGTGTTGACTGATGCACCATGCCCAGTTCTGAAGGGCACGTAGTTTGTCGTCTTTAGTTCCTTTCTATTTTCTGTTTACTTGCATTCTGATTGTTCAAACCCTAGGGTGCGCATCTCGCGCCGAATGTTAAAAAAGAATGCGGCGACATTCTTACTGTTCACTGCAGGGAACAATTTGACATACCGAAGGTCTGCGAGTAGAGTGCGTCTTTTTTTTCCCAGATCATGCGAGTGTGTACAGTAAAAAAACGCATGAACCTTCTCTTGATCAGTTTTATTTCGACAGATTTTCCTAAACAGGTATTCGGCCGGCTAGATTTCAACAGATTTCGGCTGGTTCAATAGTATTCTGTGAGAGAGAATAAGCCGAAAGAAGCTGAAAGAAGCCGAAAGCGGACAAGCCAAACTGAGTTGGGTGTAAAATTTTGAGATTACCATTTAGAGTATTCAACGTAGACTAATAATAAAACTAATTACAGAACTCACGGTAAACCGCGAGATGAATCTAATGAGGGTAAGTAATCCATAATTAGCGGATGTTTATTGTAGCATCACTGTTGCAAATTATGGATTAAGTAGACTCTTTAGATTCGTCTCGCGAATTATAATCCATGTGTGAAAAAAAATTTATAAACAAATTTTATTTAATACTCTTAAATCATAATATTCTCTTTGTGGAATGGGGTGTAAAATTTTTACGGTGTAACCTAAACACACCCTTAAGCTCGAGCCCCACGAAATGGCTTTTCTTATTACCATCCATGGGCTCGGGCTCGCTCGAACCGGTTCGGGCCACAAGCTGTCACATCAGACCCGATCGAGCTTGCTTATTCTACTCCACCAGCTACTGCAGCCCGAAACAGGAAGTCATACTCCGCCACGCGCTCGGGCGGTCGGGCCGCCCCTCGGGCTACTCCTGCCCACCGCCTGTTCTGCTCCCTGCACTGCACATCCATAGATACACACTCCACATGCTCTTCAGATTAGCTCGATCGAGAGCACTAGCCATTAGGCCATCTGTGGCTGATCGATCAGCGGAGGTCAGTAGCTAGCCAGCCAGCACGGCCGCCGATGGACTCGTTCTGCATCCAGATGCCCCCCGCGGCGCCGGAGGTCGCGGGGCACCTGGCGGACGCCGCGCGCGACGACAGGAAGCTCGCGCGAGCCCTGGTCGGCGGCGGCGCCGCGAAGGCCGCCGCCGCGCTCGCCCTCGCACTGCGCCGGCTGCCCGCCGGCGTGTTCCTCCGCGGCGGGGCGCCTTTCTACGCCTACTACGGGGCGCTCGTGGCCGTCGCGCTCCTCGGCGCCCTGGAGGTGGCCGTCGGGTTCTGGGTCGCGGGGGAGGCCGAGCGGAGGCGCGGGTGGGGGAGGCTGGCACTGTGGGTGTCCGTCGTTCCGCTGGTCTTCGTCGCCGGACTGGGTGGCTTCGCCGTGCTGAAGTAGCGCGGCCCGTGCCGTCGCGCGCCTTTTGTTGCATCCACGCTGAAGCTTGGCAGATGACCAAGTTGATTCGTCGCTTGTTCACTGTACCAGATGCATTCATGCATCAGGTCAAGTTTGTTAAGTGTGTTGTTGGGTTTGATTGCAAACGTCTCAAATACGGCCCATGGTGGTTGTATTATTATACTAGTGTACGCTGTGTATTTTTGAAAAAATTGGCTGACGAAGATGTGGCCCACTTGGCCCATCAAAAGTTCAGGGATGGAAGGCTAGCCGTCGCAGAAGGCCCACAACGATCGGGATTGTTTTCTGGTGGCGTGGAGCGAACACGGAAACAGCCCCGTCTGATCTCCTCTGCTCTTTGCATGGGATGGCATCGCGGTGCCAAGACGCGTGAAGGCCATTGGACGCAGCTTGGATACTCGTCCTGGCAGACTGGCAGTGGCGGACGCGATTTCCTGGCAGTGCCTTTCCTCAATCAAGAAGGAAAAACGAGAGGTCATCAGGCGCATCGACAGATCCGAATGTAGCGGGCCATCCATACATAGTTCTACGCAGAGACAATGAGAACGAAGCATCTGATTATAAACAACGTAATTTTCAAAAAAAAAAAAAAGATTATAAACAACGTGCGTTGAGTCAGGAGCTCAACACATTAGTTTCTCTATAACCCTATCATGTTTTTCAAGAGAAATGCACGATTGGAAGCCACCAACATATTCACATTTGCTATGGTTATAACTTGGAGCACCAAAAACAACTGATTTATACAAAAAATAATAATGTCTCAATCAGCAAATTAGCGCAGCGCCAGCGGGCACTCACGGTCAAGAAAATTGAAGGACGAAGAAACAACCGATCAGCCGCCACCACCACCTAATCCAGGGACGAACAACGTAACAAACTCACCCGGCCTAATCGCGCGCGCACCCGGCGAATGGCGATCGGTTTCATCTCGCGCCGTCTCGCCAGTCGCCACCGCCGCGGTACTTCCGGCTCCGCAGCGCCTTGATCTTCCCGGGAATGAGCCTGCCCCACCCTCCGCCCTTCGGCGGCCCCGCCTTCGGCTCCGCAGCCGGCGGCTCCGCCGACACCGACCTCGACCGCGCCAGCGCCACCGCGTCGTCGTACTCCTGCTCCACGTCCTTGCACCCCGCGGCGGCGTCCGGCGTCGGCGGCTGCGGCGGCTTCCGGAACGACACCCAGCCCCAGACCCCGGACCTGGACCGCCCCCGGTCGTCGGCGCCGCCGTGCGCGGCGACGACGGAGCGCGAGCGCGCGACCCGGCGCTCCCGCTCGGCGAGGCTGTGAGCCCGGCCGGCGGCCGCGCCGGCGCCGGGGGACGAGGAGGACGACGGGGAGGACGCGCCGGAGGAGGAGCAGGCGCAGGGCCGCGCGCACGCGCACTCGGGGCAGACGCGGAGGAGGCGGTCGCGGAGGCAGTGCGGGCACACGCCGCCGCCCGGCATGGGTGGGTGCCGCCGGCAGCGCCACTCGTCCATCGCGCGCGCTCGATCCGCTCCGCGCGGCGTGGGCGGGCGTTCTGGGAGGGGGAAGGCCGCGCGGCCGCTCGCGATCGGGATCGGGTGCGAGAGAGGGACGCGGGGAAGGCAGGGCAGGCCGACTCCGACGCTCTCTTATGTGCGAGCGTAACGGCGTTTCGGCGGGACGGTTCGTGAAGGGACGGCACGGGGTTCGTGGTCATCTACGAGACTATGACTACGCCGCCTGTATTTGTCAGATCAGCATCAGCAAAAACGGTGTGGTACTGTGGTGTGTCCCACGAGTAACGGCACATGCCCGATCGAGCTCGATCCAAATCGCCGGTTGCACTGCACAGCATTTTCCAGGCGATTGGACCAGACAGACATGACACGTTCTAGAAAGACCCGAGACGATCCAACGGATAGGAACCCCATCTCTGCCACGACACGCCGGCAAGCAGGATGATGCATCATCAGTTGGTGGGCGGACGGTACAGTACACGCGCCCTGGTAGGCGCCGGCACATGGTGGCGACGGCCACCGTATTCAAATGTCTACGACGACGCGGCGTCCAAACCGTCGGCGTCAGGCGCCGTAGCGGCGGAGACGATGTCGAGCGCGAACCTAATCCGGAACCCATTTTCGTACTGTATCTTCGTGCGTAACGACAGGGACGGAGATCTGGCCACGTTGCTCGGAGAGGTCCGTGTGTTGGGGCCTCGGAGGCATGCCGCCGCCGTGCTTATTTTGGTTGGGATTTGATGCGTGTTAGGTGGTTAGCTATTTATACAAACTAATCGGTAGTCCCGGGGGTATTGATACGAAGCGAATCGCTAACATTTTATTATATAGAAGCGGAGTCCAACATTAGTCCGCCTCTATAATAAAGTAAAATGGTGCATGTGCTACGCTGGGATACGGAGTATCATCATAAGCCTAAAAGGCCGCCTCCAACTTAGTTGCGTGTGCAGTTTTTGTTTAAAAAAAAAACTGCATGTGCGCAGGATCAGCCCGCTCCTGGCATGCAAGCAGCCCAGCCCAGCGCAGCCCATCATCATAGTTAAGCTTAAAAAGGTTCCATTTGCGGTGGAAGATTCGAAATTTGGCCCACCATATCGCTTACGTCACTTCGCTCTTGGGCTGAATATATTTGGCCCAGTTCTTCAGCCGGCCCGTCGTGACCTTTTTTCGCAAGTCCTAGGGGCCTAGGCTCCTAGATTACTTTGTTCTCCGTCGATCCGATCGCTCCCCTCCGACAAAGACGCCACTCCATTCCACTCAGCGTTCCATCAAACATCACGGCCATTTCATTTCTTTATTTCCACCTCACCGAACACGGTGATGGAACGCGAGCACAGGAACCCGGACGGGTAACGCTCCCCAACCGGCCCAACTGACCTGGAACAGCAGACGGACTGTTGGCCCGGCGATTGGGAGAAGAAGCCAACAAACAGCGACGCTGGCCATGCACAAGCTGACGGACAGAGCCGCATTTCGCTTCCCGCGCACTCCTCCGCCGGTGGCCGGCGGCCTGGTGCCGCCGCTGTTGCAGGGGGGGCGAGTGGTGGCAAAAGCCCCAAAGGCCTTTCCCCTAACAAGAAGGCAGCCGTCGCTCTCCCAACCGGCCGCCTACACTAACCACAGCATCGTACCCACCCCCCGCCGACCCCGACCGACCCGGAGGCCACATGCTCGCTGGCTTCTTCTCGTGCGCTTGGCGGTGCGCGCGGCACCGGCGCACCACGCGTTGGTTCGGTTTCGGTCACCGGGCGTGGATGCGCCCCCGCGTCTGCCGTCGAGGCACCCGGCCCCGCCCGTTCGGGTGGAGCGGGGATGTGTGTTCTGCTCACCTAGCGCACGGTGGGGAACTGGTGATCCGCAGCATCGATTTTCCTTTGCTTTTTCATGGAACAGGTATAATCCTCAGAATCGATCTTTCCTTCGAAATGTCGTCCATAAAGCAAAGAAAAGAAAAGGAAATGATGCAGCACATTTTGGCATTCCTTCAAGTCACGCTAAAGCGCGGTAGTGTACCGTTACAGTTAAACCTAGGCGGCGTGTGCCTGGTGCTTCAAAGGGAGCTAGAGTATCTTCAGGACAGCACTGATGATGATGATGATAACTACCTGCGGCTTGTGCAGCAAGTAGTAGTAGTCTAGTCTACCCTAGGACAGGCTTGACCATATAAAAACCAGCAGATTCAAAGAAAGTTTAAACACACGGTCGCTGTTCAGGCAAGCCGTGAGGACCACGGTAGGTGGCCCGGCAAAGCGAGCGGGAGTCCCGAGGCGGCGGCGACGGGCGGCTGGATGTGTTTTTTTCTTCTTCTGTTTTTTACTGTAGACGCGAAGCGCGTCAGAAGCTTCAGCCAATAAACGTGGCGGAACCGCGGGACGGCGCTGGAGCCCGGCCGGGCCGTGCCGCCCCGATTCCTTTGCCATGTGCGGGAGCGACACGTGAGGCCGCGCACGAACACCCAGGCCCCCTCGCGTGGCGGCTCCCCGGCCGTCAGTCACCTCAGCAACTCCGGTCACGGCTTTTAGTTTGCTTGCTGTTCCGGGTACAGTGTCTAGTCCCTGCGCGGCTGCGCCGGGTCAAACTCGGATGCACGCCCTGGTCTACTAGTAATCTTCAGAGCAGGCTTATCAGAAGCAGAATTTAGTATAGCTGTTAATTTGAACAGTTGACTGACACGCCCTGGTGGTGGTGTACGTTTTTTGCTTCTGGTCAACAGAGGTTCGTGTGCTAGCAAACACTGCGGAAGAACGGGTCCCCGTTTGGACTTTGCACCGCGCGAGACCCTGACCGAAACAGCCGCGCAGTTATGCATCAGGTCAATCAACAGAAAGGATTCAAGCCGCTGCGACCCGGCGCAAGGACGGAGTACATGCACAGCCGCAATTCGAGACGAGGAGGCACTGGACTGGACGACCGGGAGCACCGCAGAGTCCCGATCACGATCAGGCGCATGCACGTCGCCATACACGTCAGCGGATTTAACGAGCCCGAGCCGAACAGATTTGACAAGCCGGTACCTTGGAAGCGAAGCACCCGGTCGGCCACCCGCCCGCGTGTCAGCCAGCCCGGAAGCTGCGTCGCCATTGCCATGCCGAGAAGAGGAAGGAAGCGGCCGAGAGCGGAAAGTCCCAAGAAGCCAGGGGGCGCAGGCGCGGAGGGGACGCGGACACGCAAAAGGCCCCGCGCCACCGCGTCCGCGTCGCGGCGCCAGGATAGCCGTTCCTCTTCCTCCCTCGGGGGGCAATCGGGCGCACCCCCCATCATGGCGTCACGGGCTCGCCACCCCTCGATGGCTCGACGATGTTGTCTTGTTTGTTTGTGATCCGTCGCTGCTGCCGTCGGCGTTGGCCGAAACCGGAGGTGACCTCAGGTGTTCTGGTTGCTTCCCGCATCATTATTTTTACGCAACACCCTGACAGCTACCTCCGGTGAGGCGGTGACCGGTGGTGCCGTGCTGGCTGCCGAACGACGAGAGCCCTCGAAGGGTGGCCTGTGAGATGGCCGCTAGAATATTGCTCGGCTAGGCGTTACAGGGAGTACCCTGTACCCGGCAGCCGCCATGAAATCAGCAGCACGACATGGTCACCCGCGTCGTCGTCACGCATCGCCGCCAAAGTCTTCGGCGGCGAAAGCAAGGACGCTTCGTCGTCGCATCCGTTTTACCGGAGCAAAAGTCCAAAGCAGCGAGACTCCGGCTCCGCTTTTCACAAGTCTTCCGTACCGGTACCGCGCCTGCTTTCAACTGCTACGGATTTCTACTAGGTATTCGCCATGAACGTGTTCCTGTAATCCTACTGGCCCCATTTCTGCTGGTCCGAAAAGACTTGTCGATGGATGGATCGATCAAGAGCTGAGCCGCTGCAGTTATGATGCTCCGAGCCGGCCGGGCGCAATGATCGCATGATCGGATGCCCCCGGGCATGGGTGCATGTTTCATTCGCCTCCTTTAATTGGAGCTGCCCTCCTTTCCCGGCTGGATCTTCTTCGGGCCCCACCGCCCGTCCGAGAGGAACAGCGAGGCGTCTCCCTTTCCTCACGATCGTGGAGGAGAGCGCGGAGCAGAGGCTTAACAAAGCCTTCGCGGGAGCCGAAATAATGCACGGCATGATTAGCCAGACACGGCGTAGCTTTCCCTCGAGCGGCAAGCCACCAGCCCTCGAGGAGCCTTTCCTCGCAGCCGCGACGCTGCCCGGCCAGATCGGACGGCGATCTCCCTGGGGCAGCGGCCGTGCTTGCTTGCACTCCTGGAGCACGGAAAAGGAACAGGAGGGCCCTGAGTTTTTAACGTAAATAGGAGCCCTAAGCTAAGCTCGCGTAACTTCCACACTCGCCTTGGCCGCTTCTGAGCACACGTAAGCAGGGGATGGCAGATAATTAGATATGATGAGTAGAGTAGTATGACCACTGGGCGCATCAGGCTGACATCAGACGGCCCCAATAATGCGGGAATAATGCAGGGTGCGTAGACTTTGAATTACTCGAGCAAATTTTTTTTTTAAAAAAGAGGTCTTTTGATCAGAAGAGAAAGGAGGTGATGTAACAAGTACTAAATCATTTCCTATGGCGCGGTAATTAAGCGACTGGCCTCATCATTCTCCGGCCGGATAATTGTTAATTGGTTAGCGCATTGTTATCGCCCCCGGGGGATTAGGACCGGTTCCAGGCGCCGATGTGACGCGTAACCTCAGCGGAGATAAATTAAGCGGCAGGGGCTTTGTTGTAACCGAACCTTAATCCAATTCAACGCCCGAGTGGTACTATACTCTACTCGGCGGCCGATCCGTGTGTACGTGAGCCTCAGCACCCTACCCACGAGAGGTGATGTAGCGTTTCGGGGTGGACAAGCTAGTCCAAATAGCGTTGCAAGGGTGGTTGACCAATACCACCGAATGCCGTTCGTTGGCCGGAAAAGAAACCATCTACTTTTTGTTAATCATGGTGACAAAGATGCAATAATCTTTTTAATTTTCTGCTCCGTGACCTGCTCCTGCATTAGTACTTGCCCAATTGATGATTATGGCAAGAAACCATTTGGTTCGTTACAGGCAACCCGCACTGACCAGTCAGTCGCCACTGAACATCTGCATATAGTACTGTGCTGCTACGGTGCTAGAGCCTACAGTACTTTGTCATCGAGCCACCAACAAGTTAGGCACCCCCCATTAGAAAAGAAAAAAAAAATACGGATCTTGCTCGCCACGAACGATACGGAAGCATCTCGATCGACAACAAGTGAACAGGTTCTCCCAACAGCGAGCTCCATCCGAGACGGCGCGCGCTGGAGGATGTGAAAGCGAGCATCTGATCCCTCCTGCCCCCATCATGCATGCCTCGCCCCTCCTCCCACGGTGAAGTGAGCTCCCATCGGTGCCGCCGTGCCGTGACTCGATCTGCCGGCGGCGTGACACTGCGAATGGCATGGGCGCGTGGTTAGTGGCGGTAAACCTTTTTTCCCCGCGGGAAAATCGTGGCTGGGTGCCTGGGTGCTCTGGCACATCTGCACTAGCCGCCGCCTGAATGGGCGCCCCCTACAGGCTACGGCCGCATCCGTGGAGCAAGCGACGAAGAAACCGCACGAAGCACCAGGTATTCTGCCTAGCCAATAAACAAGCAACACCACCAAAGCGAGAAGACGATGACACGCACGCCGGGTCGGGTCGGGTCCTGGTTGCGACCCGTGCCCGGGACCCGACCAGAGGGAACCAACCAGAGCCGGCGAGACGGCACTGCTGATGGTGGCGTTGCCCGGCATTGACTGACTGCAAGAGCTGGGGGTGAAAATTCCACTCGACAGCACGATCGGATTTGAGGGCACTGACTCCACGGCCACTGTCTGGCCTTTGTTCAGTCTTGAGTGTGGTCTCTGCACAGTGCGCCGTGAGGGAGGGGTCGCGGTGAGGGAACAGCGATCTGATGGAGGGACTAGGTTCCATCTCCTGAACCTGACCCCGAAGCGTGACGGGGTGAGGGAAAGGGGAGCAAAGAAAGATTGTTTTCATGGCGCAGTGCAGTGAAGGCCGGGTCTGGATCCTATCAAAAAAAAAAGAGGCCGGGTCCGGCGGCCAAGCGGGCGGCGCACCGGGTCCGGCTGGGGGAGCGGATAAGGACGAGCTCGAGCTCGAGCTCGACTTGGCATGACACGAACACAAAGCATCGTTCCCTGTTGGTAATTTACCACCACTAGCACTCACCGGCGCTGCGATACTTGTCGCCGCCGCCGCTTGCTTTCCTTTCCCCCGGTCTACAAAGACCTCAGCTTTCCTACCCCCACTTCTTTCTTCCAAAGCCTCGCCTTTTTTTCCTCTCCCTCGTCTTCCCTCGCTCGCCTCTCCTCCTCCAAATCCCCCCTCCCTCTCGCCTTCCAGTCCACATTCTTCCTGCTCTGCAGCTAGCTGCTTTTGGTTGGGGATCGGAAATGGCAATCGACGACGAATCGCCGCCGCTCCGGGTCAACACCAGAGGCGGCGCCATGGTAACGTCTTCCCTTTTTCTAGCGCTCTGTTCTTGCCTTTTTTGGGGGGCTGCTCTGCTCCTCGGCACTTTGCCGGATTGGTGCTAATGGCGGCGCCGGATCGAATGCGGCAGGGCGGAGGGGAGTTCGACGGGGCGGAGAACCAGCGGTGGCCGCCGTGGCTCAAGCCGCTGCTGGGGACGAGCTTCTTCGGTCAATGCAAGCTGCACGCGGACGCGCACAAGAGCGAGTGCAACATGTACTGCCTCGACTGCATGAACGGCGCGCTCTGCTCCCAGTGCCTCGCCTACCACCGCGACCACCACGCCATCCAGGTGAGCTCGCATTCCTTGCCGTCGGATTGGAGCTGCCGGCGCCGGGCCCTTTCTCTCCCTCGAGAGAAACGGCAGCTTCCATCCAAAGGCGCTTCTCTCGGTCTCTCCTCCTTCGCTTAGACTTGTTGTTAGTGAATCCCATCCAACTTGTTGTTAGTGAATCCCATCCAAGATTGCAACGGCCAATCTTTCCTTGTACGCGTTGGGAAAAATCCAAGGATCAGGATAACTGACTTCCTTGAACCGGCAGGCAGCGAATGCGCCTGTTCCATCCGCGGCGGCTTCTCGCTGACGGCGATGCTATTTTCGTTCTGGGTGCAGATACGGAGGTCCTCCTACCACGACGTGATCCGGGTGTCGGAGATTCAGAAGGTGCTGGACATCACCGGCGTGCAGACGTACATCATCAACAGCGCGCGCGTGGTGTTCCTGAACGAGCGCCCGCAGCCGAGGCCCGGCAAGGGCGTCACCAACACCTGCGAGGTCTGCGAGCGCAGCCTGCTCGACACCTTCCGCTTCTGCTCCCTCGGGTGCAAGGTACGCACGCGACGGCGCCCCCATTTCCCCTTGCAGCATTCCTGCCTGCCTTGTAGTCGTATGCTCGATTCGCAGCAGCATTGTAATGCTCCTCTCCGACACCCCGCGCAGATCGTCGGCACCTCCGGCGAGTTCCGCATCCGGAAGAAGCACGCCGCCATCAAGAGGAAGAAGAAGCCGCAGCACAGGGGCCGCGCGGCGGCGGCGGCGTCGGACTCGGAGGGCGACTCGTCCACGAGCACGAGCGGCGGGAGCGACAAGAGCAGCGTGGTGCAGAGCTTCACCCCTTCGACCCCGCCGGCGACCGCCAACAGCTTCCGCGCCGGGAAGCGGCGCAAGGGCGTGCCGCACCGGTCGCCGTTCGGCAGCCTCATGGTGGAGTTCTAGAGCAGCGGCACAAAGCCAATGCCGCCGTCGCCAAGAACCAGCGGTACACCACTGTAGCATACGCGCCCCTACATACCATCTATAGCTGTCGGATCGACCGATCTGCATACCATAGCCAGCCAAAAGGAGCTCTAGTAAGCAATAACGAAGGGCTCCATTGCACGCCTGCGCTTCTGGACGAGGAGGCCGGTGCGGTGGATACTTTCATGGTGGTTTTACTCTTTACTGTGCTATAGTAACAACGGTTTGGGTTTGGTGCCAGGCTCCGAAAGGAAACGAGGTAGTTGTAGCAGTTACTCTCCTCCCTCTCGTCGCTACTAAGTTTTGCAAGTTTTACTATAGGGGGTAAGTTTCTCTAGTTTTACCAGCGCTTGATATAGTAGCAGTAGCTGTACATATACATATATACTGTCACGGATGGGGAATGGTTAGGAGTGTAGCTCCGGTGTTCATATTCGTGTGTAATAAAAAGGATAAGAATGCTGCTCCTGGATGGCCTTCAATGTCAAATGTTTTGTTTGCTTGCTTGGTTTGATGATCTCTTTTTTCTCCCTCTCTTTTCTCTGTACCATTCACCTCCAGATGCTAGAATAGGCCGTGCAATGCAGGGGAGGGACTGCGATTCCGGTGGCAATGCGGGGAGCTCGATGGCATCTTGCGTTCAGATCGGTGCCGGCCGGCGTTTTCTGGTCCCTCGCTGGGTACGGCGAGCTGAGCGATGCCGCCTGCCTAACTTGGTTGACCCGCCGTTCGCCCAATGACAGCGGCCGGTCGACGCCGACGTTGTCGCCACCGTGGCCACCGGCGCCGCTGGGCCGGCCGGGTTCCTTCCTCCCATACGGAAGGGAAGAAGGGTGGCCATCCAACCGCCGTCCGCCATTTAAACCCCTCTGCGCATGGGTAGGAGGTAGGCCCTCCCTCTCAGTCGGCGGCTGGACGCAATAAAGGCGGCTCGATCCAGAGGCGAGATCCACGGATCGTACGGACGGCGCCCGCCCGGCCCAGTGATCCGTGCACTGGCAGCGCCACGTGCGCGCTCCCGAGCTCCAAGAAGAACCCGTAGCCCGCCGAGGGAAAGGCGAAACGTGGAGCGCGCGCCCTGCTGGCCCCCTGCCGGCCTCCCGGGGGGACGGACAGGATGCCGGCGCGGTGGCGTGCAGGGCAGCAGGGCTGCCGCGTCCGCTTGCGCTTGGCGTGCGAGAGCACGGCTCGTCCGTGCTCGCCGTGGCCGACGGGCACGCACGCGATCGCGCGTCGCCGTGGCCCGTGGGCGCCTGCGCCGCGCCTCGTGCCCCCGCCCGGCGCGGCGTCCGTCCGTGTCCGTGTCCGTGCCCGTCCCACTCGCGCGCGCCGCGCGGCGAGGTGGCTGGCAAATGCGGCCGCGCCCACCACCACCGCGCGTGACGCTGCCGGGGGCGACGCCGCCACCCACCCACCACCCACTCGGCGCCCCCCGCATCGCACGCCCTGGCACACGCACGCCGGTGACTTTCGGCCGCCGCGTGATGTCACTCGCAGGCGGCCCTGCCCCTCCTCCGTCGCGACGGAGTACGGACACGGTTCGGCGCCGCGCACGGCCGTCCGTGACGCGGGCGCGCCCATCGGATGGCCGATGGCTAGAGTCCGCGGCCGGCCGGCCGGCCCCGACCCCAGCGCTAGAATATAAATTACCGTGGGGCTCGCTGGCCGGCACCGATGGTAGATGCTGCTGCTACTACTAGCAGATCAACTGGCCGGAGAAGATTTGGACGTGGATTGGATCGGATCCGCCCACGAGTCACGAGTCCGGGGGGATATTTTGGGAGTTCCTACTGGTGGTTTTCCACGACGAAAGCAACCGGGGGCCACCACCGTACTTGCTCCGTTCCTTTCCGGCGAAGGGTTCGGCCGGCGTACGAGCCAGCCGCCTTGGACTCCTACTGAATTTTGCCGAACAATGGCTGAACCCAGGGCCCCGCGACGCGAACGTCCTCCTGTCCGATAACGCTCCTGATCTCTTCAGAAAGGATCGTCCATTTCTTCCTCCCGGTGGGAGCCGGTGTCATGAGGGCGCTTTGGCGAGCATTTCTCCACCACTTCGCGCGGGGGGAATCGTCGAATCGGCGAGTGGGTGGGTGCGCTAGGGTTAGTTCATGCTCACCACCGCGCTCCCCCCATCTGCATTTCACCGAGATAATTGAGCTGCTGCCTAGCTAGTGGTATGGTGACACGGCCAGGTGCTGCCCCCCCTCCACTCCGCGTCGTGGGATCGCCCTCTTTTGATCCGATAACTTCGTAGCAGCAGGAACATGACTGGGCGATCGATCAAACAAAGCAGAAAAGCTCGTGTGGGGGCGATGGATTCCGAGCGATCTCCGCGACGGCGAGGGCGGCGGCTCAGCACGAGAAAAGGGCGTGCACAATGCACGCACGAATCAGTGCTCTTTCGGGTGGATCAGATGGAACCCTAGCGAAACCGTACGTCTTATTTCAGGCAATATCGCCGCTTTTCCTTGTGACTATTATATGGCCCGTCCACCGGATCGCTTTCGTCCCAGCAGCAGAGCTCGCGGGGCATGGGCGGCGGGTCAGTTTTTTCTTCCTCGCCTCCTTCTGGATTTGAGCATAGAAAATTCTCAAGGGCTGTGACTTTGGCGAGAGAAAGGAGGCCAGGTGGTGACAGATTTTTCTCCGTCCCGTCATCCGGTGCGTGCGCGTTTCGTTGAAAAGGGGAGGGAGACGTTGAAAGGGTTCTAGGCCGGACTAGGTCCCAGGAATCGGGCCTTGTCAGGAAGCTCCTTCCTTAAGAAATCAGCAAAGGCTGAATGATGTCTGGGCTGGGTCCTGCACGATTAGGCTGCCCTGAATCAAATGGCAGTCATCATAATCTCTAGCGTATAGTGTCACTTTTTTTAAAAAAGGGATCTTTCGAGAGAAAAAAACGAACTCACCAAGCATGTCCAGTTATCATACATAGTTGCAGAATGCAGAGCGAGCCCAGTAGCTCACCATGGAAGAAATGCTCACGTTGGCTTCCAGTTTCTGCATTTATCATGTTCCTATTCTGAAGATGGCACATGGCGTGGACCTCGGCCTTTTCCAAGCTCTGCCCCAACCGCGCGTGCTCACCTCCCCATCACGTTCGTACTAGAAGAAACCTTGCCACATTCCACAGGATTCCAATTTTTTACTACTAGTATGTCAGTACGTGGCATACTGAAACAATGCAAGAACGAACTGACAAAAAATAGTGGCCAGCGTGGTAGAGAAGATGGGAGATTCTGCTACTAGTGCAAACGTGCTACTATTTTTTTCGATGAAACAACGATAGATTGCCCGAAAAGAAAAAGGAAGCAAGGATACGATAATTCAGGTATGCTGCATTGCATTGCTCAAGAGCGTCTAACTTTGTAGGACCTAGTTTTAGCACAACTTATCTTTTTTTCATCGGTAATTCTAGACGTTCCATTTTTATGTCTTGCGCTTGTAGGATGCCGGCTTGACTACACTGTTACCCTGTCTGAGAAAGAATCATCCGTCGCCCTCAATCTCGAACAGTACAGCCCGTGAACAATCTGGCCACCGTGACAAGATCCAACAAATACGGGGGACTAGGTTTGAGACGTCCAGGTCCAGGCGTCCAGCTCCCTGTCCTGTCTCGCAAGAACTCGATGGAATCCGCAGGTGTGTATATATCAACTGACGGATACCTCATGATTCCATGAATCGAGCTTAACTGCTGCTACGCGTATGCAGCTTACTGTAGTGTGACTTGTGTTGGTAGAAAAGAAAGGGCTGAAGATGAGAAAGGAAAAAGGTCCACTCCAACTCAACGTTTCTGAATGTATGTTCTTTTTTAAGAAAGAAAACGTTTGTTGATGTGTCTTTTCTGTTTTGAAGGAAAGGTCCCTGAATGTGTCTTTGATTCGTTATAGGCGTCATTTCTACACTGATAAATAAAGTAGACCGTGTCGTCAAATCCGAGCTAAAAATCGATCGATCGCACCTGAATGCCGCCTCCCATTTTAGGTAGTGAAGCTGTTCAAGTGATGTGTTTTCTTAGACTTTTAAATGGAAAGTGCAGTGCTGGGCGTCCACAGACGATCAACGATTCAGCGTCATCTCTATTCCGAGAAAACATTATCCAGCGCGCGGCAAGTCGGCAACCAGACAGCCACGTTATCCGAAACGAAACCAAGCCGGCCCAAAGATCTCCCGATCAAGGGGCAGAATCGTCAGCCAAGCCACGCCGTCCCAAGGCCCAGCCCCCCAAATTCACAGCACGAACCGCGACCCAACCCGATGGCGCTCTCGCTCGCGCGCAGCCCCCACCCCGCCGCGGCGCTCCCGGCCCCGCGGGCTTCCCAGTTTGCCCCTCCTCTGCCCCCGCTCCGCTCCCCTCGCCGCCAGCACCACCGGGCGCGCCTCCGCCTCCGCTTCCCGGGAGCCGCCGCCGTCGCGGCCTCGTCGCCCCCTGAGGCGCAGGCGCCCCCCGCGGCGGCGGAGCAGCAGCAGCAGGGGGAGAAGCGGCGGAAGCTGTACGTGGCCAACCTGCCCTGGTCCCTACCCGCGCCGGAGGTCGAGAAGCTCTTCGCGCAGTGCGGCACCGTCAAGGACGTCGAGGTGAGGGCGCGCCACCGGTTTCCGGAAAGCGCAATGCCGCGTGCACCGACGAGCCGTTCAGGCGCGCTTTTGATTTTTTTTTTCAATCGCGATTCGGCTTTTGAAAACAGCGCTCGTGTTTGCTTGGTGAAGCTGATCAAGGGGAAGGATGGGAGGAACAGGGGCTTCGCGTTCGTGACGATGTCGACGGCGGAGGCGGCGGCCGCGGCCGTGGAGAAGCTGAACTCACATGTGAGTGTGTTTACGGTTGCTTTGACGCGTTTCGTTTGCAGGTTGCACCTTGCTGTAGTTTCACGACTGAGCATATATTTTGTAATTATCGCAGTAGCAGATAGCCATAGTTCAAATGCAGATGCGACTAAAAGATGGTTGTTACATTACTACTTACGACATCAATTGACACCACTTTGCATTCTCCTCCACGGAGGCTTTCAGCAATTTTAGCAACTTACTGATCCACGTGGACAAAGATTTACTTGTAATCTCACTTTCATGATTGAAATTTGTACAGCATGATCCCAGTTTATCAGTCTAATTGATATTTTGTTCAATGAGCTTGTCATGTTCTTAGCTCAAGAAATTCACCCAATGGATCTCTTATACTAGTTTCTGCATGCTCAATATTTTGTAGGATGTAATGGGGCGCTCAATCAAGGTGGAGTTTTCAAAAAGCTTCAGGAAGCCCGCTCCGCCTCCTCCTCCAGGCACCATTATAGAGAGGCACAAGCTTTACGTGTCCAATCTTCCATGGAAAGCGAGAGCTCCCGATGTCAAGGAATTCTTCTCAAAATTTAACCCGCTTTCTGCTAACATTATCTTCGATAATGGAAAAGCAGCTGGCTACGGTTTTGTTTCCTTCGGGACAAAAGAAGAAGCAGAGGCTGCTCTCAGTGAGCTTGATGGAAAGGTGTTACATACAAACTTCTGCTTTTACGTTTTACAATTTACAGTTAGAATGTTGATCGACCATTGATACATCAACTGCTGCGATGATGTTTAACCCAACAAGCTTGACGTGAATGTTTTTCATTTATATATTACATATTATTACCTTCTTTTTTGTGTGAGGATGTAGCATGCCTCCTTTGACACATATCTCATCTAGATACAAATAAAAATGACCTATCAGCTATAAACTGTATTGTTTTCCCCTTTATATTGTAGCAAGCTGTCAAATGGAAGATAACACGGCCAAGGGGCAGCTGTTAGATGCCTTGCTTGTTCTCTGTTTTAGAGACGAACTATAAAGTCCCTTACCATTGGCTTACAATAACAAACCTGCTATCATACAGTTACATGTCTGCCCTATTCCTTTAGATTTTTTATAAAATCAAAGGCAAGATGCATTAAACTACATGCACACCAATGAAGAAACCTCTGAGGTATCACACTTATCTTTTGTCCTTTATGTAGGAACTTATGGGAAGACCTGTTCTTTTGCAATGGAAGGAAAGTGGCGATGATAAGGATGAGGTTGTAAAAGCTGACGGTGAAGTTGAAACTGCTGAAGGAGCAAGTGTGGATGATGCCAGCGATGACGGAGGTGAAGATAAACAGGAATAGTCAAAAACACTATACTAACTGGCCTACAGGAAGAAAGTTTCTTCTGCCTTATTGATATAAGCACAGATATGGAGCCTTGTTGTACAGCTAGAAGTTTTCTCCCCATACTTCCTGGTGCGTGAGTGCATGACCATTGTGCCTATAATCGCACCTATCATCATCGTAAAACTTCTCATTAATGGTATGCATTGAGGAATATTCAATGGGCTGTATGTAGTTTGCTTCCCTACTTCCTTGTTGCTGATACTGCTTCCTGAAATTTTCTGTACTTCAACATTTACCTTGTGAATTCCAATCATGAGTAAATTCATTCAGCATGAGCAGTCATCTATCAGCTTGTGACCCAACTCCCTTTCATAATGACGGGGGAATGCACAAACGTAATGCCCAGTTCATTTAATATTAACATTTGAAGCTTGGGAGAAATGTGCCATGAGTAACACACTGTCATATCAGGAGCATCCAGGGGAAACACAACCCTTCAGTTCCTGGAATATATTTTAATTGGCAAGTAATTGTTATTTTATTTCTTGTATAAAATCATATCTGGTGTCTCTTTTTTATCTAGATATGGATTAGAGGTGACAATCATAATCAACAGCTCAATTGTCATTGTGTGCCTTGATCCTGCAGACTGCAGTCCTGCTAAGGAAATGGCCAATGAAGGGCATTAGCTCTGACCTCAGGTGAAGCACTGTTCTTGTTGTTGCAATTATATTCAAATACCGTTATATTCTTTCTGTGACAATATGCACTTAATTATATTACACAAGGGATCAAATTTCTCCTGCTGAGACACTTTTGAGTTTTGATCTCCTAATTTTGGATTAATTCTTCATTACTTTAATTTTCCAGTGAGGTTTTCTTTATGTGCAACTTTTTGGATGGCACATGTCCTTACTTAAGTCTGTAACTAACAAACTAGGGTTGTTTCATGACAGATCTAAGTTCTTTTTTTACCTTGAAATTAGGCCAATTTTTTTTTTCAACCCTCAACTCCAAAAACAGATTGCTTTGCACCCTTGTGCTTGAAATATCTCCTTATCTTGTTCTGTCTTCACTGTACAGGACCAGATCCTACCTAATTGCAACTCCATGATTTAGTGATAGAAGTTGTATCTCCTTATTCATTTGCAAAAATGTAAAAAAAACCCTGCACTCCTCTCTCTCCAAGTTTGTTTAGTTAAGTTCAAATGTGTACTTTTTTTCTCGTTATGGACCTAATTCATTATAACCCTCTACTGTGTTGATGTAGTCACCATTATATGGTTACTGCATCATGGCCGCATGGGTTTCTCTGTCACCCCAGAGAACCATAGTAATAATCTTCAATTCTTAATGTTGAATGTGATCATTCAACAAGCACAAATCGATGAACTATATAGGAGTAAATTTTAAGGACACCTCAAAAACAGAATATTCTCAGCTTCATCAGTGTTCGGCTTGTGTTCAATAGCTGAAGGATTGCCTTCTGTCTCTGTCACCTGTCCCCAATGTATTATGCTTATTTTACTCAACCATAACTCAGCTATATTAACTATTGAAGAGAATTAGTTAGCATACACAGCACCTAGTGCATGCGTAATGCTCTTATTTTCCGTTTGTCAATGATGGTGCTTGCTTTGAAGTTCCATTCTGGATGGCTTCATTCTAATCCCAACAAAGCTTGCCAGTTGCAAGCTAAAACTAAGACCCAGAAAAAGTGGTTTTTTTGGCCATGGATCTTCCTCTAATCCAGCCCAATGGACTGTACCCAATATTTCAGTACTTCATCTCACTGTAATCATTCCATGACCCCTCTAAATTTTTGATAGACCTTTTTTTTTTATTTTTCCTCCAGGCAGTACTCTGATGATGTTTTCCACTGAAGAAACTCATCATTTGTAGCTGCCACTACAAACCACACCAACATGCCTCATTGTTTTCTATTACAATTTACAGCCGGTTGGGTCTTGATAGTTTCTACATTGATTTATCAGGGTAAAAGATTTTGTTTCTGTGCACTACTCAGTAACTTTTCAGTCTATCTATATCCAAAATTTCCCAATTCATCAAAGCCTATGGCCTCACAAAACAAATCATCAAAGCCTAGGTAAGTAATTTTACACTGTATATTATTGCAGCGAATATCATATGCCATTCATTCTCTTGGTAGCACGACACTGCTGATTTAGTGATCACTTATGTAGTGCATTGCATTATGCACAAGTACTTGTTTCTGGAAAAAATATCTTTCCCAAGAACTGGCTGTATATTGTTTATTGCATTATGCTTATTCCTATCCGTGTCTGAACTGCAAAGTTCCTCATGAGACTTCTAATTTATGTTCTTTTGTGAGAAATTGATTTCTCCCCAGCATCTTTCAGTGCTAATAAGCATGTAGCCATTGGCTGCATGCATCACTGGATAGAACATGCAACGATATTGTTGGGATGCACTCCCCTCTGTATGAAATTACAACGTGTATTTTGTTTCGTTGGACAGGGCTTTGACCAAAATTAATTAATCAATATGCCTCCTTTTAATATGAATATAATAACATCAATTTTGTGTCACAAAATCAGTATTAATAAAGTACTGTTTGGCAATGAAACAAAATATGTCTTGTAAATATTCAAGTGCCCCTAGGGGCACCTGTTGAAAATCGCTTCAACAAGTCCATTCAAAACTTTTAAAGAAAAATCTGGAAGTTTTGAACTTGAAAGTTTTTCCAAGAGATATTTGTGAAAATCGTTTCAATCTGTCACCAAAACAGATAAGTGTAAGCAGTTGTTATGTTTCGAACAATTGTTGAAAAGATGGAACTGAGTGCAGTATGGTCCCGTTCGTAAGAAGTTGTAAGATATGATGGTGGCTACAATTATAATTACCACACACCAACTTTTCGGGATGTCTGGTCAAGGAGAAGCAAAGTGGCAAAAGAGGTACATATTTAACTCTACATAGTTTAAAGCAGCCGTTCCCACAAATTTTAAGGGACTAAAGTGGGCCGCATTGATGCAAACTGATATGTGTTCCTTTTTTTGTTGTCAAAGCATGCTCAGGTGGTTTGTTTTATCTTTTATTTTTTTTCCTAACCTCAAAGGGGACAAAGTCTTAAAGCTACCCTTATTGGTCGGACTAATTATTTAGAAGGATGATACTGTTTCTCTTTTTGTTTTGGTCCACCACTTCATCTGTCTTCTCCTAGAAACCTTCAATTAGTTCATTTCCACAAAAAACAGGGGAAAAGAAATTTGAAAGTATAGCATTCTTTTGTGGAATGAATGGTCTTCATGGAAGGATATAAGAATAGATTATAGACATCAGAATCAGCTAACTTGGTTCTCCTGTTTAAACTTTTTGGAGCTCTGAATGATTAATCTACTAGTTATCATGCAGTTGTTTGCTAGGTAAATTAATTTGAAGCTTGATGCCTTCATGCGTCTTAATCCATTTTTACCACTAGAAATAATATCCAGATTTTTTTTGGTAGTAATATACAAGCAACTGGATGACTAGAGAATATATTGTGTTACATTGTGCAAAAAGTAGATCTATTTGTGCAGTATAGCATTGGTGGCTCCTATAATTTATTGGCACCACAAAATATAAAAGTTCACTGTTCATTAGAGAGGCTCATAGTAATTGCATTCCTCCAGATTATACAACAATTAAGCGGAGAGATTGTAGGACTGGGTGGTCTTCTGTAGTTAGCCAGGAATATGGTCGCACTTAGCTTTCACCTGAATGGAACCATACATGTCCCTTTGTCTAGATGTGTCCCAAATTTTGTCCCTTGTTTCTGTCAATTATCATGCATTGGCGGCACTGCTATTCCTGTCATGTGACAGATATGTGCTGATCAAGATGGAATGCCAAAAAAATAAGGGAAAATATTTGGATTTTTCAACTTAGACTCTGTAAAACGGTACCTGTTCTTCATTTCTTATCTTTAAGGTAAGCTCGGTCATTTGGCACTGCCTTTGGCATGAGGCTAAACTGTATTGTATGCATGTATCCAGAATGCCAAATTGCCAATCCAAATTTCCATATAACTTTGTCCTCAAGAAAAATGTAATTTTCATATATCTTTGTTTAAACTGTCCTTTTACTAGAAGTAAAGGGATGTTCTTTTCATACCAGCACAAGCTATTAAGGCTTATGTTGACACTGTAACAAGATTAGTGTCATAAAGCGAGAAGTAAATTCAAAGAAAGCTGTTGAATAGTGGGAGTAATCATCATATTTAGTTACTTGAAGAGAGAAACATGATTGTTGAAGGAGAGATCTCATGGTTTCTGATACAGTACAGTCCTTCTCTTTGGAGGTGAAACAGTAGTGGTACCTGGTACCAACGTTGTCATTGATAGGGGTACAAGATAATGGAAATTTAGCAGCTTTACCTTTATGAAGTTACTTCTTTGACACTTAGCAGAGCTTTCAAATGTCCCCTTGATTCTCTTTATTTTTCAAGTGAATCTGACTGATCAAAGCTCATAGAATATAATTATTCAAAAAAGCTTATAGAATATTAAACTTAGAAACCGGAAAACTTTGCAATAAGAGCAAACCAGGTGACTGGTTGCGTCTACCACATTGATTAAGGTTTAAGACATTTTCACACTGAGAATTAAATTTTTTTAAATTCCTTGCTCTTTCAGTTGAACCTTATCTGGTAGGCTTCATTGATGCTACTGCTCTGTTTCTTCTTCTTCTTTTGGGTGTGAGGAGTGTATTATTCTGTTTCTGTTTGCTGTTCATTTCTTGTTATCATATCAGACGGATATATTGTCTTCCTCATCTAATGTGTGTGTGTGGCGTTGTTGTAAAAGACTTGTTTTATCATCTTCTTCTTAATACAAAGAAACGCAGTTCTCCTGCGTTTTTGACAAAAAAAAAAAAGTGTGTGTGTGGCGACGGGGGCATCGAAGTTAAAAGAGGAAAGAAACAGAAGCAGACAGCACACAGAGGAAAAGAAAAGGAAAGAAGAGCCGCAGCACCAAAAAAACAAAAGCAAATAAGGTCAGGCCCCAACCACCACCATCTCTCCACGTCTCCCTCCATCCCTCCCAAATTCTTTGCCTTGCAAAGAAGTCTCTCAAAGCCAGGAGCATCATCTCATCATCTGATCTCTCCCCATATCCTCTCACAATTCCCAACACTGAGAAAGTACCATGGATCCAAGGCACACCTGTCCTCTCTCATCTCATCACAATGATTTATCCCAGAAACTCACAGAGACGCTCTGCTAACATCTGAACACTCAGTCTCTGAGACTGAGTGAGGTAGCTAACATCTCTCTCCGTTTCTCCCTCTGCCATTGCTGCTTCTGCGAGAGCTCGTGGTGGGAGGCAATGGCCTCTTCACCACTTGCAATCTCAGGGGCACAGCCTACCTGGGTCCCCTATGAGGCAACCAAAGATTGCTCTCAGGGCCTGTGCAGCATGTACTGCCCGCAGTGGTGCTACTTCATCTTCCCTCCACCGCCGCCGTTCGACGTCGGCGGACCCAGCCCCGACGACTCCGGCCCCGTCTTCTCCCCGCTTGTCATCGCTATCATCGGTGTGCTGGCCATCGCCTTCCTCCTCGTCAGCTATTACACCTTCATCTCCAGGTACTGCAGCACCTTCGGTTCCTTCCGGGGGATAGTCTTTGGCTCCAACTCAGGTGGCGTTGCTCGCGGCAACGGTGGTAGCGACGGCGGCGGCGGCAGCGGTGGAGGTCATGGACAGTCCAGAAGTCAAGAGCCCTGGAACATCTCGCCGTCGATCGGTCTGGATGAGGCCCTGATCAGCAAGATCACCTTGTGCAAGTACAAGCGTGGCGACGCCTTGGTCCACACCACGGACTGCTCGGTCTGCCTCGGCGAGTTCAGGGACGGGGAGAGCCTCCGGCTGCTGCCCAAGTGCAGCCACGCCTTCCACCAGCAATGCATCGACAAGTGGCTCAAGTCTCACTCCAACTGCCCTCTCTGCCGCTCCAACATCACGTTCATCACCGTGGGGATGGGGATGGCGACGCCGGAGCCAGATGGCCGTGGTCCAGGCGAGGGTGTTGGGAGGGACAACCATGCAGCAGAGGTGGTTGTGGTGATGGATGACTTGGAAATCATGTGCGAGGAGCAGCAGAGCGTGGCGGGCAGCAGCGACGGCGATGATCAGGAAGCAAATGGTGGCCCAGCTGAGGGAATGGACGAGGCCGACAGCAAGGCTGAGATCAGAGAAGAATGCCCGCCGCCGCCGATGAGGGGGCCTTCGCCGTCGGACCCGAACCCCGACAGCCGGATGTCCATCGCCGACGTTCTGCTGGCCAGCATGGAAGACGAGCTCGTGGCAGCCAGGGAGAGCGGCCTCCTTGCAGGTGGCGCCGGCACGTCAAGACGGTGCCATGGTGAGAACAGCAAGGAATGGGGCCGCAGCAGCCGGCGCGCATCGCAGGACGCCATGGACTCCGTGCCGACGAAGAGGCTGCCGCCGGCCGGGCGGTCGTGCTTCAGCTGCAAGAGTGGAAGTGGAAGGGATCCAGATCTTCCGATGTGAGCTCTCAGTTCTGAACTTCAGATTTCACCTAGGATACTGGGCAGGGCTTTTGTTTGCTTGCAAGGTGGAACGTGAACAGAAAAGGCAGGGACCAACTCGTGGCAATGTGTTCATGACTACGTGTGAATTGTGATGCCACAGGCGAACAGTTCGTCTGCAATGCTCGGTGAGGTCTCTTCTGCTGCTATGCTAGTTTGTAGGCCTTGGATCGGTTCTTTTTTTGCTCTTCTGTTCTACGTATTACGGAGTCCTATATTCCATTCTTTCAGTGGACATGTTCTTACTGTGAGTTCAGTAACATGCCTACAGTTTTCTGCCTCAGCAATTACTATTCAGTAAAATGCTGAGCACATAGTGTGAAAACTGACTGTGCAGTGGTTTAGGCCTCATCCATAGGAACTCTGGAACCCTTTTCTTTGGGCTAACAAAAATTGCGGGAATCCTCCCATCATCAATGATGGAGCTGTAGCATAACCAGATAAGCAAGCATGTGTGAGACCTTTGGTGTCACTGAAGTTTCCTGTGGTCCATTCAGTCAATCTCTCGTCTACAGGAACTCAGGAACCCTTTTCTTTGAGCTAACAAAAATTGCAGGAATCCTCGCATCATCCATGGACCTGTAGCACTACCAGATAATAAGCATGTGCGAGACCTTTGTTGTCACTGCAGTTTCCTGTGGTCCATCAGATCCCCACCCATGAACCATCCATCTTACTCCCAGCAAAGCTGCAACCGACACTGCTTTAATCCTGGTGTTGGAGTGTCTGTTTGTTTTGTTACCCATGTAGCAGTATCACACTGTCGCTGCATGATCCGTGGTCAGATCGATCTCTCAGCCTGTGACCGATCAGAATCCGATCCTCCCCTCCGCTTTGCAAAAGCAAAATCGATTTCTTATCGGCGAGCGACCACACTGGCCGCCTTTGTTCCCCGATGCATGCTGACAAAGCAGTGCCGCTGAAGTTTCTGTGACAGAAGGGCGATGCTGGAATCTCTAGACATTACGTGACGGCCTGGGTAGCATGTGTCTGATGCTCCAAATCTGTGGCTGGGATTAGGTCCGTTTGAAGCACCCCAAGAGGGGAGAGAGGCCACTGAGCTATGACTATGAGAGACCTTTTTGATGCTGGAGCCATGAGCACACGATGCTTTTCAGTGTTTGTTTAGTGCTCTGGAAGCAGTCTGGATTTCCATGAAGTAGCTCCAGTACGTCGCTGTGAACATATACATGATGTACTAAGATTGATAGGAACACGGGTTTGGGCCCTGTTATGGTTCCAGCCGAATTGAAGGGAGACAGAGAGTCAGCCGACCAAGACCCTTGCCGCCGCTTGGATGGGCCAGACTAACCTGGGGTGTTCCAGGATGGGCCAGACATCCGGTGCAGGCCTTTCTTCTTGGGAAACAGGACCAAAAACCTTGCCGCGACGAGGAAGCGCCGCCACGCCATGGACGCGACCAGGAGGACACGCTCACACGCACAAGCATGGGCTTAGCACGAACGCAACTGCATGTTTATTGCAGATCACAAGCATGCCACTACACTGCCACATCCGTTATTGCGGTCACACACTCTAGACTCTACGCCACCAGGCCCCTGCTGCACTTTCCAAAATGTCACGTAGACGATGAGCAGCCACCGGCAGTGCCGTGCTCCGGCTGGCCGGTATCGCGTTGCACCGGAAGACCTCGCCGGTGGAGGGGCGGCGGGCTTGATTGTACCGACTAGAGGTCCGGCTGCCCCGCGCCGGGAGCGAGCAGCCGCTGCGCCACCGCCGCCGCCTCGGCGTCGATGATGCAGAGCACGCGGTGCGCCGCCGCGGCGATGTCCTCCGCCGTCGTCAGGCCGCACCCTTCCTCCACCTGCCGCGATCGCCGCACACAAAACAAGATGAATCAGAGCTTGTGGTGGCCACACAAACAGCCCGCGCGTACATGCTCAATTGTTCATCACAGAGAGGGAATCGCCAAGTCAGGCAAAAGGCAAAGGAAAAGGCCCTGTAAAGAAAGATTCCGTTGGGTCCGGCCCGGGGGCACACTGAAACAGCATAAGAAAAAGGCGGCAGCAGCAGCAGCACAAGATCTCTTTAGTCTGTAGCCTTTTAGCTGCCGATTTCGCCATGGCAATGGACGACGGCCCGGCACACCAAGAGATTCTCCATGGAGAAGGCCTTTAGCCTTTGGTGAAAACAAACAGTGAAAGAATAAAAACTCGCGGCCTTTTTCTTTATCTGTTTGAATTTGAAGTTCTGCACCCATGGAGTACACACAGGCGCGTCGAAATCCAGAGCTACAGGTTGCCAAAGGCAGCAAACAGCTTTTGCACTCTGGAATCTCTCTGGTCAAAAGCAAGTGCGAAGTGTGCCCATGGCTTGTGCTGGCAGGGGAATGCACTGTGGATTTCGGAGTTGGAGCCCTGGGCCCTGGCCCAGAACAATACTGCTACTGCATTTGAATTCTCTCCCAGCAAAACCCCAATCCTCTGCAGCGTGACGCAAATGCAAGAATTTTGGTGGATATCAGTCAAGACTCCGGAGAAGAGGAGAATATCTGACATTCTTTTGTTGTTTTCTCTCAGGCAACTAGAGATGGGAAACGATTCTGTCTACTGCCTATATGGGCCTACATGCAGAGGCAGAGCTGTAAGTATATTTTTTTAGAAAGAGACGTTCATAAACACGCATGCACACTCAGATGAATGCGTAGTATCTTGTTGGATATACAGACTACACAATCAATTCAGTTGTTTATCAGTATTAAAAAAAAATCTTGTTTCTCATATGAGTAAGAAAAAGGTAAAGCATTTGATCTGGTACTTGCATAGCTGCACAGTGACCAAAGTGTTAGCACGGCGATGCACCATTTCAGGCAGACCCAACAACGACTCAGAAAGGCTCTTATTTTTTCCCTGACGATTGGCGCGCGAACCGAAAGAGTAAAAAAGCCGTTGCAATTCAGGAAGGGGAAGACGATCGGGTCAGCGGCGGCGGCGTACCTTGAGGCTGAGCGTGTAGAGCGCCAGCCCGCCGGGCGCGGCGGTCACGTTGAGGTGCAGCACGGCGAGCCCGAGCGCCTGCATCCCGGCCACCATCTTCAGCAGCTGCCCGGGCCGCCGCCGCGCCATCACCCGGAGGCTGGCGTGCGCGTCCACCACCACGCCCACCTCCACGTCCGCCACCGCGGAGGAGCGGCTCGCCTCCTCCGCGCCGGCGGAGGCTGCGCCGTCCTCCCGCGGCGGTGCGTGGCGCCACGCGTACTGCGGGTACCGGAAGAACCGCGCGAACGGAGGCCGCTCCGCCGCCTCCCCGGCCACGCTCGCGGCCGCGGAATCGCGAGGTGGCGCTCGCGCCGCGCCGCGTTCCGACGCCGTGCCGCCGCGTTGCTGCTGCAACGCCAGCTTCTGCGCCTCCAGGGACTGCACTTGCTGCTCGAGCTCCTTCACAAAATCGATGGCGCCGCTGACGATGGATGCCTGGTCGCTCTACACATCGATTAACATTTTCAGAAAAAAAATTAATTAATCAAAGCAACAGATGGAGTGGTACACGTAGGCATGAGTTGACATGACGAAAAGTCACGGAACGCCTCAAATGGTAACAGTGCCATCGTCTAGTTCTCATCAGGCAAACATTCTCTCGCCATTACTTGAAACACCAAATCAATCCCATCGAAACTCAAGAGGACGGAAATCCATGGCCACAGTGAGGCGATCGGTGTTCCTGAATGACTAGTGAGATCGATCGTACCCGGTGGACGTAGGACTCCGGCATGAGCGAGCGGAGCACGGCGAGGTACTCGTTCATCTGGCGGCGTCGGTTGCGCTCGACGGCGATGTGGGTCATCCGCTGGCTCTCGGCGTCCTCGGCGTTCTTGACGGTCCTCTGCCGCCGACGCCGCTTTCTCCTCCCCTGCTGCTGCACCCTGTTCGCCCCCTCCGCGGCCGGCGCCGGGAACGGCTCCATCGCCGGCGCATTGCCGAACAGGAAGCTCCCGGGCGAGGCGGCGGCACACGCTGCCGCGGCGGCGTTGAAGGTGTCGTAGACGAGGACGTCGCTGCTGGTACTGGGCGCGCACAGAGCTTCCAGCGTCATGTCGATCGGCGTTTGCAGCACAGACCGCGCGCGCACCCACGGACGTACACGTACGCGTCCGCCGTCCGGCTCTCCTCGCTATGTGCGCGGAGCTAGGAGCGGGCGCTCCCCTTATCACCTTCGCGGAGGCCCTCCTCGCTGCCGGGCTTGGTGCTATCTGCGTGTCCCTAGCGGTGGGCGCGGCGCGACACGGCGGAAGCCGCGGAGAGCTAGGGCATGCATAAGGTTAAAGGTTGCGTGGCTGGCGGCAATAATGGACGGCGGTGGAGTCGCCTGGCAGAACCTGAGATGAGGTGAGGGAGGGAGGGAGCTTTGTGCTTGGGCACTGGGCGCGGCGGCAGCTCTTCAGCAGCGCAGGTGGGTTGCAGGGCAGGCCGCAGCGGCGGCAGGTGATGGATCGTGGCAGATCTGTGCACGCTCCTCGACGTCGCCGCGCAATGCTCCAAGGGATTGCGACCAAAAGCTCGCTTTCTTTTGCCGTCGTCGCGGTGAAATCCCGGGGCGGCGGCGGACCCGGCGGAGCTAGCTGTGACCCTGCTCCGCTGCTCTACACGTGACGTACGTGAGGAGGGAGGGATGGCTGGCCTTTGCTTGCTTTTGCTTTCCCTGTGCTGCAAGCTGCCGCTGAAAAGCGGGTGGGAGAGGGGAGAAAGCAGAGGAGAGAGACGAACGAAAAGATGGAAGAGGAGTGGTCTCACCGCCTCTCTATAGAGGCCATAGGGCAGTGGTGGCCACATCTCTCTCTCTCTCTCTCTCTCTCTGGGCGATTTCTTTCTTCTCGCGGCGGTTCAATTTGCGGGAGCGTGGTGATGTCCCTTCTTGGAATGCCAACTGAGAGTTTTTCAAGGATGTGTGTATGCCAATGCAAGTGAGTGTCACCAAACCATTTGGATGCTCCCTGTCCACCCAGAGCTGGTGGAGTCCCTGTTGAGAATGACGGAACCAGGAATTGGCAGTAGACTTGTTTTACAGCGGTAGATCCTGTCTGCTTTTGATACTTTTTTTAACCAGCCCCCTATGGAAATTCACCTGAACGTTTACTGATCGTCAGGATCCAAAGATTCCCAGCAGACCAAATCTAGCATTCTTGCACTGCCGTATTTGTAATTAGCATAGAGGCTCAGAGTCCCACTTCAAACATATATAACAGCTGCTGTGCTGGCATCACAACTAAATTATTAGCATCAAGAAGAGTATTAGCACTGGGTACCTCCGGTAAAAAGAGTAAAAAGATAGTTTTGTGCATTTTTAGAAATTATGGCAAATCTGTAGTTGGAGGTCAAACTGAGGGCATGTAGGCAATTGTCCCTTTTCTTAAAAAAACAATTTGATTGATGTTTTCAAAATGGTAATTTTGTCTCCACAAATAGTTTCAGAATATTATAATGTGGCTATATTTGCGTATATTTTATACTACCGACTAGTGATGAGTTTCTTCAGTCATGTTGACATTTCTAAAATGATATTCTTTTGCGACTAACGGAGCAGAGTAGATATATACTTATCCAGTTCATTAATTAAAAAAACAAAAGCAACACATCTTACAAGATTTATATGATTTTCAATAAACCCAAGTGGTGATGATGTGAAATTAAATTCACTAGGTTATGTGCCAATAGCACGTCACATGTATGAAGAGGGATATAGGACAAAGTGACAAACATAGGCACATGGATTAACAGTGACAGAACAACAAGAAGACAAGCAGGCCACAAAGCGGTCGTGTACGGACTGCCGCACTTTTGGGCGTCCGACAGATCACTTATCTGCATAAGCTCCAGAGCAATTAATCTAGCCATTTAGCAGGCTTTTTCAACTCATGTATGTTTATATATTTAAAGATTCTATACTTGCCAATAAGAAAATGAACACTGCTCGATCTTATTAGCATGCAAAGAATGTAATCCTGTGACGGTTAGTACGAATACACAGTCATTTCTTCTACGTACTTGTCCTGACAGTTGCCATATACGTTCCAAGTTTTTGTAGTACAAAACAAGCTCGATCAACTTGCAAGAGTCAATGCAGCAAGTACAAGCACTAATATCGTGCACAAAGAGGATCAGAACAACTCTTTTGTTTACTCCCTCGATCACAATGCTCGCCAACTTTTTGGTAGATGCGAGGCCTAGCCGTCTAGGCACGTAGAAATTTTTTGTTTGGGTGTAATTTTCTGTGCCTGCTCCGTACCAACTAGTACCGACACAGATACCCCTTTGGAATGTCTTCTGGGATGCAACCAGGCGATGAACAGACTAATATATGCGGCAACTAGCTGACATGACCAGTACACGGAGCACTAAGAAACCATATCAGAATAGGATACAACTCCGATAGAATCTAGCCAGCTTTTAGGCCGTTTGATACTCATATATGTTGAACCACTCAAATAGAGATCTTGAAGCATGTAGAGGTCGTTGGGACTCTGGTCCTCTGCAGTGGTTTCGTTCTCCGGAGTACAGGCAAAAGCATCGGATCACTTTTACATTACGAGAGCATATCCCAAGTAAGTCTTGGAGAACATCTAGACAGAAAACTTGTAGGTTCTATGTTTGGTGGAAGTTTTAGTTTGGAGTCTAGTAGTCTTAACTATCCTAATTCCACATTCTCTATTTTAGGGTGGACACACCGATTTCCTATACCATATCGCAAGTGACAATTGCCATAAAAGGATGTTACATTCTTGCTTGTTTTTATGTTCATTAAAAACATATAGGGTACATCACCTTGCATTTGAAGCACAATGAAGCACTCCAAACTTATTACAACCTTTAAGATAAATCTCTAAATAAATAGACATTGTAATACATTTGGTAATGACTTCGATGAACTTTAACACCCCCCCCCCCCCCCCCCCCAACACACACACACTGCCAACCCTGATTTAGGTAAGAGGTCCTATTTTTGAATCCTAGCCCGTGGATGGAGTGGGATGGATGCGCATTGATTTGGGAGTAACTTAAAAATTCCTAAATAAGTACATCAGACAAGATTATATATACGGAGTGCCACACAAATCACAAGAAAAAGATACGCAGATACGATCCATACAGTCTGGTACCATTTATTACGTGATACTAACACACTAAGATGATCAATTAACTTAGAGAGAGAGAGAGAGAGATCATGTTATAGTTGTGTACTAGAGCCTTGAAATTTCTTGAAGCTTAAGTCAAATGATAGTAGCCAAACCAAGCACCGGTATCATGCTATCCTGTGTGCTTGCAATGTCGGCTTGTAGATAACAGTGGTATGGCCATGCATGATACCGGTTATGATTATGCATGACTTGATATGTCTGACCTTACTATTAAGCAATCACTAGTTGACTTCGTATCCAAGTTGATTTTCCAATTAATTGAAACCAGGACGAAAAGATTCGCCACATGATCTATAAATAGGCGCCTTTGTGCTTGTAATTCTTCACATCCCAAGAGCCCTCTTCATAGAGTTCAAACTAGCCGGTAGCAATTGTTGTAGTACCCAGCACTTGCGTTCATGGATCCCATCAATTCCAATGGAGAGTGGAGTGCCTATGAGATCAAGATGGTGAAATCACTCATCACTAGGTGCAATGCCAACATCAGTTATGCTGGTGACATGAACAAGAAGCACAATGACATTGTTAATGAGCTCCAAGCAATGTTCCCTTTGAAGGCGAAGCATAAGGTAGTTCGCTTGTATGTTGATCTCGTGGTAGAGATGACACAAAGCGGCACCGGCAACGAAACATACTACTCTATAGAGGCAAGAAGGAATGTTATGAACAACAACTATGAAATTCCAGTGAAGAACACATCCATGAACACCATGAGGGTGGCACAAGATGTGCCATGTGGGCAACCCGCTCCTCGAGTGAAGAGGCCGCTCACCGGATTCTGGACCATGGAGGAGCACAGGTTATTTTTGCTAGATATTATTCACTCCTCTTGCATGCACAAGTTGTGATATTTTTTATTTATATATTTTTAAAATATTTGAAACATACTTTATGCGAATTATTATTATATTTATTAGGAATGAGGTGAGCAGGGACGTTGTGGACAACAACTTTGCAATTTCAGTGAATGAACCAACCATGGACAACATGAGGGTGGCACATGATGTGCCACGTAAGAAACCCGCTCCTCCGAAGAAGCTCACCGGGTTTTGGAACGAGGATGAGCACAGGTTATTTTTGCTTGATATCTTTCACTCTCGTAGTCCTCTTACATGCAAAAGTTGCGATCGTTTATTTACTTTTGCATTGTTTTTGGAAATAATTTGCACACATTTCATGTGAATTATTATTATTATACTTATTATGAATATGGTGTAGCAATGTGTGATACATTTCCTAAATTCCATACTAAAAATATGCTAAATCTCAAATGATGTGCAATAAATGCTTGAGTTGTGAGGTTAGGGAAGGGAGGGTTAGGATTTGGGGATTTCATTTGAGGAATTGATGCTATTGAACTTAGAAAGAGGGGTTTGGGGAGGTGATTGGACTAGCGAAGGAGGTGAGCTATAGGAAGCGCTATGAGGCATGGTGCAGCAAACCACGGGTGCTAAAGGGACACCTCTAGGCATTTTGGTGATAAGGGAGCTCAAAGTTCGTTAGGTAGGCAAGGTAAAGGCAGAGGGAGCAGATACATGAGCGATGGTAATGCCAGAAATGGGAGGAAGATGATGATGACGAGGGAGCAAGCGCTAGCTTCGAGGGAGAAGTGTTGGTGGAAGAAAGAAGATGGTTGTGCACAGTGAGAAAAGGAATTTTTTTTTAAGAAATAGGCATTGAATAGTAGCATAGTCTGATGGAGTATTGATTGTCATGAAGCTTGGAAATCTGGTGTTGTTTTAATTTATTTTGAGTTTATGAATAAGCTATAAATTTCTTTCTCATTGTTTCATTCTAAATTCTATCTCACTACAGGTTGTTTCTTCATGGTCTGCAAGTGTATGGCCGTGGCAATTGGAAGAATATCTCTAAGTACTTTGTCACCACCAGGACACCGGTGCAAGTCTCCGGTCATGCCCAGAAGTACTTTCTCAAGCAGGGGAACACTAACCGTAGGCACGCTACAGCATTAATGACGTTGACATCTATGATGTTGAGCCAGTGGTGCAAAACAACACTTCCGGATGGGAGGGATATACCTCCGACGGCAGCGCCTACAATCCCAACACCACGAACAACCTGGCTCAGGTCCAATCGTCCATCCTTTATCACGCCAATCAAGTCAATATTGACAGCAGCCAGGCGCCAGCTGGGAGTAGTAACCATAAGATGGGGGCCTCCGGTTCTTCTGCGGCTCCAACAGTGGAGGGGGCTGGGGGCTCCCAAGCGGCTTGGGCTAGTGATCATCTGGAAGATTTCTTTCTTGATCAAATGCTGAATATGGACATGTTCTAGGTATCACATATAGTCTAGTATCCTAAGATGTTTGGCAACCTGGGTTGTTGAAGACAATATATATGAGGGTTAAGTGTAGTAGCACTACTACTAGTAATGGGGAGTGAATAATAATTTTATACACATTGTGACTCAGATGTGGTACTATTTTAATATTGAGGTGCTCATGCTATTTGTTTAATATCAACTATGTTTGTATGGATATTATCATGAGCTTATACTTAGTATATATCTGGCTTACCATAGAGGGCGGTCGGTGATAGCAAGGTAGCGAACAGAGGTGACGGGTTGATAATGGGGCTGTGAGGCGGCCGCTGCCGCTGGCCACCGGCCAAAAGCCGTGGAGGATACCGGTAGCCCGTCGAGATGGCGGGGGAGTCACGACGAGCTCCTGACGCCGCTCACGGAGGTAGGTTAAGGTGGCGGGATCAGTGGCGGCGAATTCGATGGTGGTAGTCGTTAGTGATGATGGTGTAGGGTAGCGCGTGGGCAAGCAGACTCCGACGGTGACGGTGGCGAATCAGGGGCTGGAGCTGTCATAGACAGAGGTGATTGCGGTGTGGGGGGAGAAAGAAAGATGACGTCTCTTGTGGACCACGTGCTTCTGATGACAATGGCAGATTATGTTAACTGAAGCGATGTATAATCGCGCCCAGCTTAACCGGCCAGTTGGTAACTAACCCTGCCGAGTTTTCTGGTGTCGCTCGGTGTATCCGTTCCAATGTCGGCATGCAGAGTGGCAGAGCGTGCGTGTCGCAAGACGAGGCCCAGCGCGCGCTCACGCGCCGGTCCCTGCGTCGATGACACGATGCGCCCAGGCAATGAGGCAAGCAGGCAGGCAGGGCTGCGCAAGAGGGTGGTATGGACCGCGTCACGGGTAACTTGACAGTCAAATCAAAAGCAGACACACCTCGTACCTGGACGCATGTCCTCACCGGAGCAACGGAGCATGGCGGAGCTGGTGGCTCCGCCGCGCTCTGGCCTCCTCATCACGTACACGGTACACCCCAGTTGCATTGCACATAATAAGGTAAGCAAACAAACAATGAAATCGATCGAGTTGAGCTGCACGAGAGTCCGTCAGTCTGATCGGGTGATCGAGTGAGCTTTTGTTGCCTTCCCTTGGCCCCGACGAGATCGATCGACAAAGAGGCCGGCCGGCCGGAGGATCGGGCACGCAGCACGCCAGCACGACACCAGCCAAGGATTCTCCCCAAACTCCAATGGCTCAACCGCAACGCGCATGCATGCATCCACGCACGCACGAACGCAGAGGACCATGGCCGGTGCACCCGCCCGCCGCCAATAATGCGCGGCGCGCGTCGCGACACCGGCCGCGTCCCTCCTGCGCCGCTGCGCGCGCCCTGCCCCGCCGATCCGCGCGTGGAAAGGGGATGTCACGAACCTGGGAGGATTCGAGACTGGGAAATCAGAGGAATGGGAAGAAATCAGAGGTAGAGGAAGGGGAAGTTTCAGAACGGGAGCAGAGACAGGGAATGTTCAGAGTTGGGTATCGGTTATTCCATAACGTCTTCCGTTACACGCCGGGAGTTATATATCCTCCGCTACCACACCGCTACAACGCCAACTGGCGTCACAGCTCAGCGATGGGCTGGCTCTAATCCTTCCGAAGCACACAACTCTGCTTCTGATCACCCACTCTTCAGATAGGCTGGGACCGTGACAGGGGAGCCCGGTGGCACGGCGTCCCGGGCCGGAGGGCGCCGGCCGGGACACGAGGGACGCGTGCAAAAGTGGCAGGCGCGACGGGGAGCGAATCTGGAAGTCGGCCTCGCGTCGTCGGCCGGCCGGCCGTGCGTGCGCTACTGGGCACCGTGCTCGCGTGCCATGACGCCACCGCCAGCGCCCGGTCCCCACCACCCCCGGGCGCGGCGGGGGCTGCCAGCGATGTACGCCGCGCGCGTACGCTCCGGCAGTGTCAAGCGTGCTGCTGCTGCCACGACGCGCAGGTACGCACGCAGTGCGGTTGTCTACCGAAGTCCTGATAGCGATGGGGGCGCCGTGAACTCAGCTGATGAAATGAGATTCTACTGGTTGCAACTCGGCGGCAAGTTCACCATATGATTTTTTCCCCCTGGAGTGTTCTACAACCAGAGTCCAGAGGAGTATCAAATCTGACAAGTGGCCTAGTGAGTAAAAAAATCAACAGGCCTAGATGAGAGCAACCAAATTCACAGGCCCGGCCCGTAACTTCTGATGACACTGAGAAGGAAGAAGGAACAAGCCTTTTGGGCCTTCATTTCAAGAAAGGCCTTTTTGGGCTCAAATAAACCTGACAGGAGAGTGTTACGTATCGTCGGGTCCACAGACTTCCATCCATCCACGGCTGACGGTTCTGCCCTTCCGTTACATCACCGTTCAGATCCAGCCGCGTGGCCACGCACGCAGGCACGCAGCTAGAACCTCGAAGCCGGCGGACAGCAGGATAGGCGGCCGATTTCATCGTCTCCCTCTCAGTGGAAAAGCTTCCCCTTCCCTTTTCGCTGCACCCACGGCAGCCATGGCCGCTCCCTCCGCCGCGCTCTCCGTCTCGGGTGAGTGCCCCCCCCCCCCCCCCGCCTCAGACCCTCATCTCTTGCTTTGATTGTGTAAGCTGGAAGCATATTTGGGCTTCTGCACTGGCCTCACCGTCTCTGGTGTTCTTCCATAAGGATCTAGGCCGTAGCTATCTTGCTAGTGTTGTGCTGTAGTTTAATGTTTATCCTCAGTCCTCACTGGTGAGGAGCAGATGCACAACGAAAAATAGATTGTATAAAGGCATACAAAAGGAGGGAGCAGGGGATAGCGGGGGCGGGGCGGGGACTTTGTTTTTTTCCACGAAGGGAATGGACTGTGTGAGTTTGTGGTGAAAAAGCTATTTGTCTATTCTCTGAAGAAATTAGGATTTGTTTTCTTGTCTCATTGTCTGGAAGGTGCAGTTCAAACTTCTGCTAGTTAAATTGCCAAAATATGGTATGGATAGACAGTTAGAGAGGTCCTTACAAAATTAGTATGCTGAGCACTTTCTAGAAAACTGTAAGTAATATAAAGTGATAATTTGCCCCATTCTGAACGAAAAAATTAGGATGTTCTGTTTATTTGCTTGACGAAAAAATGGAGCTTGTCGGTAAGCATTCGTTTATGAGTTCCATTGAATCTGTAGGGCCTTTGTTGCTTGCTCTCATTCTATTAACTTTTCATTCCTTTTGTTGTGTGGAAGGTGCGGCACATACAAATACATTCAGCTGCAGGAACAAGCTAAAGTCAAACAAAAATCGTTTGCGGGCTGCAGTTCCGTCAAGTTCAGAGAGTGCAAACTACTGTAGAAATTTAACCATCTGCAGAGCACAAAGGTCGTGCTTTTAATCTCTTATCATTACTTTCTTGATATACTCACAGTACTTGACTGTAGGTATGGGTGCAGAGTTACTCCTACTTTTCATCTTTAGATACAGCAGTTCATGTTGGAGAATGCTGCTGACAGAAGTGCCCAATTCAGATGTCTCTTAAGCGGAAATCACATCTGAGTTAATTTGAACCCATAAGCATCAGTATTCACGTTCTGCTCTAGTCACTTTCCAATTAAGAATAAAATCGATCTGACAAGAGTGCTGGCTGCTCGATTCAGCTGTCTATACATGAGTTCGAATGATGATTGACAGTGTTCATTTTTCACTCTAGCCACATTCAACTGAACACTAACTAGTGAGTGAAGTATCACTCTAATTGAACAGTTCATGTTAGGCTAAAACTGATCTGTCTCTAACACAGCCAGTTTCCATCTTGGTGTAACATTAGCTCGTCTTGGATGTGTCTGGTTCAATATTTACTTCCAACTAGGTCTGATCAACTACTTAGTAACATTATAACAGAAGTAGTGGAACCATCTTCCTACATGAGGAAGATGACCTTTTCCCCCTCCGTTCTTGCACGTTGTCCATAGATCAGGATCTTCAAATTACTGTTATATGTTTACAACTGCATAGTTATAATATTTGTTGAATTATCCTGTTATACAGTGAAGATTCTAAAGGCGGGGGAGGATTCTTGGCTGGATTTCTTATAGGGGGAGCAATCTTTGGAACCTTGGGATATGTCTTTGCTCCTCAGGTATTGCCAAACCTTCTAAGTATTCTTCACTGACACATGTACAATAAATCCCTGCACTAGAATATAGAATCATCATCTTTGCTTAGCAACACTCAGAGTAGCCAAGGGGAACTCCGTCGTCTTCCTGAAGGCAGAAAGAAAGGTTCTGGATTTATGGTGTAAATGAGCTCAAACATGTGCTTCTCATTTGCCGCCATAAATTTTTAACTAAAACAGCTTGCATATAACCTACTAACTGATGGGGAAAAAAACACTTTTGTGTTAGTCTGTACTAATCTTGCTTTTGATGCTATTATTTGTAATTTTCTTGCAATACAACGTTTATTTAAAAGGTAGTTGTTAACTACTCAGCATACTTGAGCAGATCAGCAGAACATTGGATTCTTTGTTGGATGAAAATGGACAAGATAGTGAATCCGATGAAACTGGCCTCCAAAGGGCTCCAGGACCACGGCGTGGCCAATATTATGATGAAGGTCTAGAGGTATGGAATCGAATATACATGCAATTCTTTTATTCGATAGATAAGATTGGTAGCTAATATGCTGACTGCATCCAGAAAACTCGTCAAACACTGGGCGACAAGATAAGCCAACTGAATGTGGCAATTGATAAAGCTGCTTCGCGGCTGAAGCGTGTCACTGGCAATGTGGAAAATGAGGCTGTGATAGACGAAACAGAAGTAGAGCCTTCCTAGAACTTGTACCTTTCAGTTTTCTATTTTCTGAAGAATTGCTATTTATGTAAACTCAACTCCCTGAAATATAGCATGTGATTTATGCCTTTCATTCCCAAGTCTCGACCAACCTTACACGCTATTGGATACATTCTTCATTTGATTAATTGAAAATAGCTACTTAGAAAATTCTACAGAATATGTGCTCGTGATATTCAGTTACAAGTCGATTCAATTTAGACGGATGCACGTATTGTTTCTGTAGAACTTCTTTTTGTCAACTAACTCTGTACTCGTTCAAATGAACTTGCAGATTGAGATATCCTCATTGAATGATAATGAGCATGTGGTGGAGAACTTGAACGAACATGGTTTTGTGCAAGGTGAAAGTGCAACATAATCATCATTCAGAAAAGGTTCAACATCAGGAGTTGCAGGTTCATCCAGTGAGTCACATACAGCCTTAGGTTTTCTGCATTTTTTCTGAGCTTCATGTTAAGAAGTGTTAAGCTAAGGCATGACCTTTTTGACATAAATTTCAGGAGAACGCCAGATTCTGCGTGCAAGCTGGATAGTCTGTTTAACCGATGGGCAGCATGGAAATGATTCGCATTCGCAGCTAGAATCTTTGTCCTCTTGGAAATTTCTCGGATATTTCTGCCTCGTTTGAAGCCGTAGTTATGTGATTATAAGCAGAAGAATCCAATTGGCTTGTCTGACTTAGCTTGCTACGTAATGTTTTAGCTGATTGCTTCTTACAGCTCGGAGATAGATTCTGGAGTAGGATCCATCACATTCCAACTTCCTAAGTTTCCCATGTGCTCGTAGTTGATGGACACAAATTGTCTAATCGTGAGTTCTTGTTTTTTTTTGGGTGAGTTCTTGTTAGCTTCATTAGGCATCAACATCAAAGATCAATTTCGTTTACATCTTACATGCCCAAACAACTCAGTCATCTTAGTTTTTGCATTAAATGAAATGGCACTTCATAAACTAAAATGAGTACTATATATAAAACAAGTCGAGCGGCGCTTGCTTATCGGCTTTGTTTTCAGACTTTCTACTAGTTGGCATCTTGGCATCGTCGGTGCCGCCTCAAAACTGTCGGAAATCTTTGCAACCACACCACCTTGCCGCCGGAGAAAATGATAGTGCACTTAGATGACATCGAGGCATCAGAGTCTTTTATATTTGACTCGTATTTTTTTAGACTTCAGCATCTCTATTCTCTTGTTGCCGCCTCTCGGAGGCTTGTCCTCAGCGTACCCTCGTCGCCAAAATACCAAGCATTCCTTTCAAAATTCCGTTCAATAGCAGTTCGAAAATCTTGCGCCATTAATTATTCGACGAAAAATAATATGAATGGCACAGCAAAAAAATCACACATCATCATCATCACGAAGATAACCAAAAAACGTCTCTCCATGATTTTCGTTCACGGCCACCAGAGGCGCAGCTCCAGGTCAACGTCCTTGTCATCCGCCGCCTCCTCGTCGTCGCTCACCTCGCACGGGTCGTGCGCGGGCGCCAGCGCCACGGGCGCGGAGAGCAGCACGTCTCCGCTGGGAATGAGCACGGCGCCGGCGGCATTGGAGTTCAGGATCGGGTACAACACCGCGTACTTGGTCGCCGCCGCTGCGGCGTGTGGCGCCTCGTCCGTGACCTGCACCGCCGCGGCCCCGAGCTGCGCCTGCGCCGCGGCGGCGCCGCCGTGGTGGCCGCCGCGCATCTTGGCGCGGTCGCGGCGGTGCACGTTCATGTGGCCGCCCAGCGCCTGCGCGGACCTGAACTCGCGGCGGCAGAACGCGCACGTGTACGACCGCGGCGGCCACGCCCCGCCCAGGCCGTCGTCGTCGTCCGCGGCGTCCTCAGGCGCGTGTCGCCCGATAGCGGCCGCAGCCGCCGGCCAGCCCCACATCACGGTGGGCTTGAGCCGGTGCTGCTGCAGCAGCTGCTGCTTCAGGAAGTGGTGCAGCGTGATGCGCTTGACTGGTGCAGGTTCGGTGCTGCTGGTAGGCGCCATTGATGGAGCTCGGTCTATCTGACGTTGATGCTCTCGTGCTTTCGGCTCATACGACGACGGGACACGAGAGCGGTTTCGTCGCCGAGTATTTATACTGGTGCATTGGTGGCGGGAGTGAGGGAGAGACAATGGGAGGTGAGCTTTGGTTGTGTCACCGTGCTGTTGTGCTTTTGTTCCTGTCTGCATAGGCGAGACAGGGAGAAGGCCGTGAGAACTGGCTTGGGTTGTATCGCCTGTGGACTCTGAGAGCTGATCGAGCCGTTGGAAGTTGGAGTAGCTAGCGTAAGAGCTCAAAGGCACAGCTGTGGTGCACTGGCTTCTTCGGTTTGGTTGAAGCACGCTTTGCATCTGTGTTGGGATCAATGAGGTTTAGAATCTCGGTGAAACTGAAGTACCATGTTCAGTTCTGGAATCACATTGTTGGACAGTATTAACGGAGTTTTGTTCTAGCATGGTGGCCTATGTTTTTGTTACTCTATGGCTAAACAATGGAGACAAGAATTACTGCAATAACAACAAGGGGGAGAACTGAAAAGCATACATTCTCTGCGCATGCGTAGCTTCCTGTTCACTACAATGCTAAATCATCACACCTTTAATAGGCAGGCCATTTCCAGAATCACACCTTTAAAAAATTCAGATTAGCGCCCACAAATAATATTAACAGGAATTTTCTGTGTCTTCCTTCAGTTACAAAAAATGGTTCCTTCAGTTATGGTCTTTCTGAAGAACATCTTGGTTTATGTTCATTGTTCAGGAATCTGTGTGCTAGATGCATGTACCCGGGAAGGTAAAATGTGTGGAGACAAACAGCTGATACCAGAGCATCCGGCAACCCGGCATAATGCTGGCTACATTCAGAACCAGGGCAGCAGCTTCAGGCGCCAGTTTACGTACAACAATTTCAGAATTAATACAAGTATATATTAATTTACCGAAAGAAAGGAACACTTATACATGGCGACAAGCACAATACAAAAGTGACGAACCCAACGACGTCCTCGCGTCCTTCAAGCATGTACTTTCAAGAAAGAAATCCAAAACAAGCTAGTACTTAATAGAAATTAAACAGTTTGATACTACACTTAATTAAACTAGGACATTTTTAGCTGCCATTGGACCGAGAGTTTCAGACAAGCCAAGTGAATCTTCTCTCAGTAGATTAAACTAACATACCGACCACAGGCTGAACCGTATCTGTTGTTGAATACAAAATCCGGCTAGCTGTTCCATAGTGTCCTGTACAGCTATACTGATGGATCCTTGGTTGCTTCGCCTGCATGTCCTTGCAAGACCTTCCTCATGACGTCATGCGCTTCTAGAACCCATTTTTCTGCCTGTTCCAATGGAGTTGCATTCAAGTTTACATGTCTGTTTCCACAGTTCCTGGAACGGAGATAACATATATGGATATATAGCGGCAGATATAATATATATGCATCCACACTATACATAAGGTGTGCAGGTGCGTCGCAGTTCTAGTTAACTAAGGTTGTCAATGAGTCAAAACATCTCTGTCGAGAGCAGCTGGGATCGGAGAGAGTCCAACAGTTGGTGCGTTCTTGTCGTCCTCGTCTCTAGCTGTAGTTTTATTTATATTTTGGGGGCATATGCTGAGAAAGTGAGAAACCGTGCCGTTTGGTTGCCTTTTTGTGGCACAAACCGGCTTTTTCTTGCTACATGTATCAACTGATACTAGTTTGACATCGATACATGCTGCGCGATGTATGTAATGCGTAAGTGGATGGTTTGCACAAGTGTTTCAACACTTTACCCGAGGAAAAATATAGTTTCAGAGATATTAAAAAAAAGATACACTGATCATCATCAGGGCCGAAGGTAGGTTCAAATTAGGGGGTGCACATGCACCCACGAAATTTTATAAAAACAGTAATTAGATCTATTTTTTCATCATATATGCATCCCTCACAGCTCAACTTTATGCACCCACAAGCCAAGTGCACCCTCCTTCGATCTGCTCTGGCTTCGCCACTGTTGATCATCACAGAACAGTAGTGGACAGAGTCATAGACGACTGAAAAGGTGGTGGCATTCTTATTGTGGCATTGTGTGCAAAATTTGGTGGCCAGCGATTTAGCTGCATCTCGTTTGGTTATTAGAATTTTCTTTAAAAAAGACAAATATGTGTTTTCGAACTATGTGCGTCCTTCTTGCCTTTTGATCTATTGCTTTCTTTTCTTTTTCTTTTTTTGCTTTGCTGAACACAGAAGAATTTTTGCTTCTGGCCAGCCCCGTTTCATGTTTTTTGTTTTACTTTTTGATCTTTGTGCATTTTGAACTATGTTTACCTGGGAAATTTTGTCCCTGTTTAGCCGAATGAACTATGACGCGCTGATGAATCTTCTCTGGTTTTCAATGTATTCCAGGTATATGCCAGAGTTCAACGTACGCGATCTCCCCGAAAGTTTGTTACGGCAACACTAAAGCAAAACGTCACCATGCACGTCATAGATAGTTTTTAGAAGTATTTAGTGCAACCAGAAGACAACGTAGAAGTACGATGAAATTAAGAATCACAGGTAGAAGACACATCTTGGATCAATGCGTGCCGCCGGCCGGCTAAAGTTCATGCACCGACGTATCCCACTCACACATCACACTGATTAATAAAATAAAATAAAAATGATTTTTACCGTCAAGAAAAAATACAGAAAGCAGTCTAGAGGGGGCGGGCGGGCTGCATTAGTTGTGTCAGAATGTGTCAACAAGCCCATAACGCAGTACTGGCCCAGTCAGTTAACTGGTCTGGAATGAAACCGGGCCCATTACGGCCCAATTGCTAAAGCGACTCGGATGATCATCACCCTCCCAGTGCGTCTGGGTGGGTGACTTGACTCGACTGGTGACTGAGGCGCTTGTGTTCCGGATCCCATCGCGCACGGCACAACGGCGGGCCGTGCCCCGTCCACCGCCGCACCGCCAGCGCGCCTGCGCGCCACGGGCGGCCGCGGCCAATGGCGAGCGCGGAACATGGCGAGGCGTGGGGGTCGACGGGTCGTGGAGGGACGCATGCTCGCACATGCCCCCCGCCTCGGCGGCCGCGCCTGGCTGCACGGCGCACGTGCGACGGCCAGCGCCCGGTCCTCGGCCTCCTCCCTCCTCTCTCTCTCCCTCAATCTCGATCTCCATGATGCTGCGCGCACGCTCCGGCCGGCCACACGCATGCGTGCGCCTGCATGGCCCGGCCCGCGCGATTTAGGTCGTAGCTATGGCGCTCGAATATCTCGAGAGAGCCGCGCCCGGCCGGCCGGCAGCAAGGAGGTGGTCCGGTCCGGACGCGACGCCGGCGCACGTGAACGCATGCATAAACGCCATGCCGTCACGTGCACGACGGCCTTAATTACGGCTTCTCACTCCCCCAGTACTGCTTGCCGCTTGGGGTTCGTTGTAATGTAGCTGACTAGATCTGCCGGCCGGCCGCCGGTTCATCACAAGTACAGGCAGTGGTTGATCGATCGACTACTTATGAGTGATGAGTTGAGAGGTAATCCACGTTGTCGGATCCGGCAGAGAGGTAGATCGAGGAGCTGAATGATGCTGGGCGACAAGAGTCACATCGGGAGTAAGTAATTGCGTGTTTATTGGATCATCAGGTATTCAGGTAAGCCCCTGCGTTGTTTACTTGTACTTGGAACTAACAGATCAGATTGAACATGACAGATGATCTGAGTAGCGGTTAATATAACCATATGCATAGTAATCTTAGAGATTGAGGATGTATATAGAGTACTACTTGATTAATGGGTGGTCACATATTCTGTAAGCAGAATCAAGCATCCATCATCCACACAGCAGATCACCAGACTTTTCCGCAGGTAAATAAACAACACCAAAGATAACATTTTGGGCCAGGCTAGAGCTAGTAGTATAAGCTATATGTGAGGGATCGGATATCTAGCTGGAGATGACAGGGGAGAGAATACATAGCTAGATTTGACATGACAAATTAACAATTTGTTTAAGCCACTAAATTATAGAGTTGAAAGGGTGACAAATCAATCATTATCAATCACAAGGGTGTGTGTGCACAAACACACAATCAACTAACTCTTGGTCGGCTAATATTTTTTTCTCTCGACCTTAAAAAAAATTAGCACGCACACACGCATTTCCTTTAGGTCAACACCCCTTTATCGCACACTAAGCTGCCTCTCTATCCTCCCGGTTCGCGCCTCATTTCATGTCCGATCGATGTCGTCACTTTATCATCAAGGGACCATATGCTCTACGCGTACAATATTATTATTGGTCTTAATAGGTGTAGTGCTTATCTCTTTAGCGGCCATTTAGCTAAAGGCTCCGATCCACCCTGGCAAAGATGCAGCTCAGCCCTAAAATAATAATCGCGAGCTAATCGCCCGTTGGCTTTTGGTAATGGTGGGTGTGAGGGAGAAAGAGAGGCCAGCTTCAAGTGGCGACATGATTAGGTGATGCGCCTCCGAGCAAACGAAGTCTATGCGGAATCTTCTCCCTTCTTTAATTTTGCCTTCCCAAATTCCTAATAAACTATATATAATCCTGTATTGTGTGTACATGTGCGAGCTCTCATACATTTTCTCTCATTCGCACCCACTTGGGGTCGTTCGGGATGCTTATTGAGGGATGATGTTTTGTCGCCATCGTCATCTATCCTAATTAAACTACCAGTATGGTAAATTCACTCATAATGCTTACTTGACACTTACAAAATATAATGTTGACGCAAGTCTCAAATTAATTAAGGAACATCTTTGCCTATTTGATTTTATGTAACTGTAATTAATTATATTTACACAAGGCTTTTTAGAAATATGTTGATGTTGAACTATTTTATTTTAATAAAGAGAGTGCATGGTTCGTGTTTATAGTACATGTGAAGTGTATACTCGGTTTGATTACTACTCTCTTCGTTCTAAATTATTAGTTATTTTAAATTTTTTTAGATTCATAAGCTTTGGCATTTTGCTATGCACCTAGACATAATATATATATATATATATATAGATACACAGCAAAAATGAATCTAAAAAAGCTAAAACGACTAATAATTTAGAACGAGAGAGTATTACCATATTTTATGACTCAGCCGCTTTTACTGCAAATAAACTCTCTTAAATAATGCTATCAATTCTGTGTTGAGTTCATCACACAGATTTACACTATTAGTTGCACTTTCACCCGCAACATGCACATTCACAGCGGGGTAATATAAACAAATGGCCGGTGCATTGACTATAAAAAGATTGATGCAACAAATGATGTTGATGTTGCTGGCCTGTAATCAAGTACTTACTATACCGTCTTATATATGTACTAGTAACCTACAAAATGAACTTTTGCTGTTCATCATTTATTAACGTACTGCGTCGTACAAAAGCGTCTAACGATAGCCAACTTTCCATATGTTTCCTCCCTAGTCAGATAATATAGTTGATTTGTCTAGACTTCTGTACACACACAGCATATATATAAATTAAGCAAGGTGCTCGTGTACTCATTATATAGTATGAGCAATGGCATATTAAAAGGAAACATAAGGCTGTAACTCTATGTAGTTTGCTTGACGGGTAACCACTTCTCATATCTAATATTATCCATGATTATATGGACTTTTGCAGTAATAATCTAGTATTTGACTTGAATTGGAGCTAGATTTTGTGGTGTTTTATAAACCCCAACACATGGCAATCTAGCAGCTAATTCGAGGAATTAATAATTAATGAGCATAAACTATTCTATGTCGTGGTCGAATTGTTTGCACTAGTAGTTACTTGTAACAGCAACTAAAGCTAGCGGAAAGAACCGGCAAAGAAGAGATAAACTACAATTAGAAGTTACTTTTAGTACCAACATGCGAGTTAGTGTAGAATTGTCTATTCCCTTAGTTAACTTATTACTTTGTTGCATGGTGACACTAGATTAAGTAGTACGTAGTATCCTCATAGTGATTGAGCAACGGAATCTTCCAATCCTTCGGGCCGGGCATCTACACATACAGAGAGTAAATATATCACTAAGAAAGGACGTACATCTCATAAAATTAAGAAGGCCAAGACGACACATATGTTTAAGACAAAATATAGTTTATCTACCAATACAAGTGTGCATCCTTCCCTAACGCTTTCTCGCTGCTCTCTGAATTATTAGATTGATGAACTTTCTGCGTACAAAATGATAAACCGATTGAGTTGCATTGGGAATATACATCTATGGTTCTGGAGAGACATGAACAGACATACTAATGGTATCACGCAACAGTAACCATGCATCATTCTATATATATGGTATCACAGTCACCAGAAAATATATTAAATCTCACCGACTTAAAAAATTATTTAGTTGCATACGCAGGAGAGAGCGTGGTGCACACCTTTATTTGTATTATGTTTACAGAAAGAAATGCTGCTAAGAAAAGGAACCTGACCCTGTTCAGCACTGTACGTAATTTACAGAGGGGCAGGGGGTGAATGTTTGCACTAGAATGACGACCCAGCCTGGAGAACTTTTACTGTAGCTCGATCATCAATTGGTTATGAATTATGATGGATCATCATAGTATTGGTTAGTTTAAGTCGTAGGCTTGGCATGAATTCTCGCTTTTTCTCAATAGCTTTACTATTACAACTACTGGTATGACAACGTTAACATAATTCATGCACATATAAATGACCAAGCTATAAGTGAGGATTGACTTTCCAATGCAATCCTGTTTAGGCGTAATATGTTACGACTTGGATGTGCGTGGGCGTTGCGTGTGGTGTGGGTGCTGTGTCCCTCCAAGCTGTACTCGATCAGAGAGAGAGAGAGAGAGAGAGAGAGAGAGAGAGAGAGAGAGAAGGATTAAACAAGCAGCCTAGGGATCAAGCAGCTAGCTAGCCGACAGCATTTCTCGGTGACATATCCGAAATCACGAACGGCGCCATGGGCAGCGGCTGTCAAGCCATCCCGGAGGTTGGACTTTGCCGGCGTTGCTTTCAGCTTGTGTGGCCGGAAAACAGCGACAGGCCAACCAATGCACACAAACTAGTGGCACGAAACCAAATTATATGACCTGTTAGTTTTACGTGTGAATCAGGAGAATTATTAGCGCTGCTGCTGCTAGCTGCTGCATCTGAACGCTCGCCTCGCCGAGATGAGCTTTATTTACCAAATTGGCCTCTCGTCTCCTGCTGGGGGCGGCGTCTCGATCTCTCCTCCTTCTTCCTCCTCCTCCTCCTCCTCCTCGCTCCTGCCTGCTGCATACTATAGATGTGCATGTGCTTTGCTAACAGCTGCTGCTTTGGTCTCCATCATATCGCGGACTCGACGAGGGATTAGGCTAGGTTTAATCACGCCATTAGTAGCCGCGCGCGCCCGGCCCCCGGCCGGTCTCGGGCTTATCCTCACGCCATTGGCCAAAAGGCGACGTGCTTGTCGGGATTAGGGACAATTAGCGATTAATCAATTGCCGTGGTGCCTGGGGCTACCCTTACTTGCTTACCTGCTGCTAGCGCGCTCGATCGCTAAACAGCTTTAATTTCTTAGAGCGAGTAAAGTTGTCACGCGGATTAAAAATAGTGCAACTGGGTACGATCGAGTCACCGTCCTTGGAACCACCACTGCTATAGCTAGCTGCCCAAGATCTAGGCAGGGCATCTCCACCGATGACCGATCGATCGCCTCGGCCGGCCACCACGACGCCCGCGCGCGACAGGTCAAAAGACGGCGAAAAGAACGAAACCTCATTAGCTCGCCGGCCGGAGATCACGAGCTTGCGGCGACTGGTGCAGGTGCGGTGCGTGCGCCCAGTCCATGCGGCACAGATCCATCGATCGATCGATGAGCTAGCTGCTGTACCTGTATGGAATAATTCGTCACGCACCCGGCCGCCGTCGATCCATCACTTGTGTAGTAGTCGTATGTGCATCCGGATATGCCAATCAAGTACTCGATCCTATATAAATTCAGTGTGAACATGCATGGGAAATCAGTGTAGATTGGATTCAATACTGGGCGTGTATATACGCACACACTCAAGTGACATAGTAGTTGACAGGTTTAGAGATTCAAATTTGCATATTAATAGTACTCCTGAACAAGTTTAAGAACTGCTGCATGCGTGTGCACTTTCACTCACAACAACTAAGCATTACTCCATCCAACGTCTTACTAATTAAGGAATCCAGATTTTTTTTTCTTCTGAGATCTAAAGCTATTAGTTGGTGTTTCCATATACTACTCCATATTGCTGAAAGGTGAACACATGATTAATGATTGATTAATCAGATGATTAGTTTACGCACTAATCATCTTCTCCCAAGACAGCATGAAAACCTGCGATGCAAGTTTTTAATTTACAACGCACCTGTGATTGACGGGCTCTATATTTTAATTGCACCCTTAAAAAAGTGGTGGTTACACAACCTAAGATACCAGAAAGCAGTGAGAAGAAGCAAAAAATGAAACAAAAAACAGTACAGTGTACTTACATACGTCTTATCCAAATGCTTGGATTCCTTTTTATACAAGCTTTGCAACCTCAGGTGCTTACTTGTGTTGATAAAAAACAGCAAATCATGCATTTTTTTGTGTCCACAATGCTAGTGAGTTAAGAGTATGATACACTGTTACAGATCTCCTCCCCCTTATATATTCAGACTTTGTGATGATAGCAACAGAGGTGATAACTTATCAGCTGCGCTAATCCTGGAAAGGAATTTGTAACAACCAAAAATTGTACATGTCTTGCACACATGCTCTTTCTTTTCATCAAGTACATGAATATCTATAAATTAAATATTTTTTATAAGCTCTACAACAACACAAGTATTATAGTCATATAAGAAGTTTCGGTGCCTCACTTAAGAATCTTACTATTACTAAGCTTATCCTCACGCAATTGGCCAAAAGGTGATATTGGAGGCTCCTTTGAAGCCTCCACGTGAAGCCACCTAGAATCATAGGTGGAAACTTAAAAAATTAGAGAAATCCTAGAAATTCTCACAAAAATCAGAAATATCCGGCCATCAATCCGACAAATCTAATCATAGTAGTCATTGGATCTGCTATCTTTTCCATTAAATTATCCACTTCTGCCGTTATGAAGATAGGCTAAAGTAACCTTCTCAACATGTATCTAAATTACCCACCTCTACCATTATAAATATAATCTAAAGTAACCCCCTAAACATGTATATAAATTACCCACCTCTGTCATTATAAAAAATAATCTAAAATAATCCCCTAATTTTCATGTTAATTGCCCACCTATGACATTATAAGAATAATGCAAATAACCTCTAAATTGCATATAGGTCCAATTATATTATTATTAAAAATTAAAGTAACCCACAAATCTAAATCTAAATTACATAATTATAGCAAAATATTAAAGTGCACCAATATAAAATTCTAAATTAATATTTTTATCATTATTAATATATTATTTATGGTATTGTTTATATAAAATACTACTCATGATGTGTGTCATCATGTATTCATATATGAGAAAAGAGATAAAAATACCAATTTTCATATTGTTCACATAGTTCAAACAAAGAGTTTAATTAAATACATATGGAGGTGTGATGCAAAATAAAAAAATTATTACTAAATAAACCTATTGCAACAAGATGATAATAATAAATATGTATTTTTTAAAGTATTGTGTTAGAATATTTAATAGATGAAAGAGAGTTTGAAATAGATAATTATAATTATTAGTTATAAGTTTTATTTTTATATTAATTTTAACTAGTCTAGTTGGAATAATTATTTTCTATTCCGCATTGAAGAGAGAAATCCAGATGATGAGATGAGCAAGGTGAAGTGTCATTATAGGCCTGCAAGATGCATAATTAGCAAAAGGAAAAGGACCAAAGGAGGATGCATTATTAGTAAATGCGGCGGTGGTCTCATCGCTAACTTTTGGAGCATCCCTAGGGTTACGGTTTCCTTCCGATCTTTCCCATGGCAACCTGCAGGGCAACATATGTAGCGTGGGGGCTGCGTGGCGGGGCCTGCTTGCAGTGGGACGCGCGTGGGTCTCGGCAGGCACAGCGCGGCCTGTTCCCGAGAAAGGCGAGCTCCTGACGTGCCCGGCCATGGCCGACAGCCACGCCGAGTTACCGCCTGGGAGTGGCCGCACTTGGCCGCACGTGATCGGGCACGTGGGACGATGAGCCGAAGCTTGGCTCGGCTGCACCGGCTCGCTCTCGGAGAGAGCGCCGCTGGCTCGGCTCCAGGATGGGCACTTGTCGAGAGCTGATTAGCCCGGCACAACTCCCTGTGTTGATGTTGGAGTGGTAAAGACGTAAAAGAGGGAGCATGGTTAAAAGCCGGTTTCTGAAGTTACTACGACAGATAGTGAGAGCAGAAAAAAAATATAGTAACACTATTAACGATATTAAACTTTTTGTAAAAAAATGGAGTGCACATTTTAGTTGGTTTGTTGTCAAAGAGCATTCGTCATATTGGGGAGTAGTATGTGAAGTGAAAAAAAAGAGTAGCAACCATGCATCTATCGGTTAAAACATTCAACAATGAAAGAGAGAACAACTATTCACCCCAACACCTGATAAAAAAATAACAATGCACCTTTGTTTCTTCCAAGTTCGTAGCCTGAGTCAAATATGACACTAGTAATTGAGAGATAATTGTCTCACGCATCTAGATGCCAAGAACAATGCAACACCATTGTAGACACAACAGTGAGGGTTGACTAAGCATTCTTTGGCAAATACACAGAGACCTAATATTTGTATTTATATGACTATCGAGATGATGGAAACTTTCAAAGGATTTGATTAGCACTAAAACGTGATGACCAAGCAGTCTACACCCCCCTCCCCCCCCCCCCCCCCCCACACACACACATATTTAAAAAATATCCCTATTTTTTAAATATATAATGATTATACTTTAGTGCTGGTATATAAAAATAAGTATGTCCACATACTCTATGTATAGTCATATACTCAACGTATATACCATCATAGATGATCTAGTATGATCACATACTTCATGTACATACTCTTTGTTAGGTCAGATACGCTCTACAACATGAGATACACATATAGGAGTAGCTACACTACACGTGTGCGTAGAATGGGTTTTTCCTATCTATATATTTTTTTTATTTAAGTACTAGATATCATTGCTAATAGTGGAGTGAGCTAACTAACTACCATTACTCCCAGTATAACGTTACATCAAACATTATATCAATATAACAACTTCAACTCTATTGAAGAAACCAATGAAAATGTTTGATGTCATGTCTAATTGGGAAAGGAAATGACTTGGTCAAAATTTGAGTTAACATATAGTTTCAGCAAAGAAACGTATAAATGTAACAAGATATATTACAATATGTCAATATGGGCCGGTATAATTCTTAGTTGGCAAAAAAAATGATATATGGTTAGTTTGCTTATTGTGGTAGGAAAAATGATCTAGTTATCCTTTGTTAAATAGGAATTTAGAGAATATATACCGCGAGCAAAAATTATAAACTCTACTAAAGACCAGTTAATTTAAGACTTGTATTAAATTATGTACTAGATATTTCATGGCGGTAAATGGACTCTGTGATCTAGCAATCCCGTCCCTGATCTAGCTAGCCCTCTATGCAACTAAATTAACAAAAGTTGTGTAGAAAAGTTGTACAATTAAGAAGGATATATACGCACATCGATCTATATCCCAAAATAGTACAATTTAGATCATGATGGAATAATATATTATTGAGATACTATTATCAGTATGTTATGTTTGTAACTTCCATTATGTTATTAGAGTCTGTTAGTGCATATGGCAGAGAACAGGCTACAGTTGATTCTAGATTTTTAATGCTGCTTATCATAACACCAACCATGGCTGCACGATCTGTCCTCATTTGTCATAAAGTTACATGATTGCTTTGTATATTTTAGTTATATAAACAATGAAACTAACACAACTTGAAAGAGAACATAAACTATTCATGCTTCCTTCCTATATAATAGCCTATTTTATTTAATGAAAAGTTCAGCATACGTACATTCTATGTCTGGCCATGTAGTTGAAAACTACCGCGATGATTTGTTGAATAGAACGGATCTCTCCAAAAGATCAAGGAGAAGCATTAAAAAAGATGTGCAACTTTGGGCGAACCGGGTGAGGTTACTCATGTTAATTGGTGTCATGAAAAGATGGTAAAAAGTAGTCTAGCTTCCAAAGTTTTCAGGTCATCATACGTGGTGATTAGTGAAAGTACCAGCATGCTGGTTACAGTTATAAGATTTGCGCATATAAAAATAAGTTAAGAGTGAGGATGATGTGGGTCATCCATTTGACCTGACATAGTTATTACTAGTAAACTACATATAATAAAGTTTTAAATGCTCTTGTCAAAAACTATGCTAGAAAGGACAATTGGACAATTAAAAATGCATCTATCAATTCGTAAACACAATTTTTATGCTGAAGGGAAGGGCATATATAGAGATCTCATATATATATGCCTCTACATGCCGCACACATGTATTGTGTGTTGTCTCATAAGACTCGTATGCCTAACTAGGCTACACCATGGCGCTAATATTAGTTCTCAATCTCATTTCAACTATTTGTAGGTGCCTAGCTACAAGTCAATGCAACAGTGGCGGTCAAAAGTACATATATATAAGAAGGTTGCTGCCTTAAAAATTGACAAATTGGACCAAACTTAACTATCATATCGTGGTGTTAAATGTGCGTAAGCTTTGTTCAGGTGGTATTATCTTGTTATTTTGGACCAGTTTTTGGCTCTCTAGTTCTCTATCTAGAGTCAAAACTAATAATTAGGGGCATTTGTGTACTTTGTCCCTGTTTTGCAGCCTAAGTATGTCCGGGTTTGCCCCTCTTTTTTTTTAATTTGCAGTTTGCAAGATTGCTCCTACTGTTTCTAATAATATTTGCACTACTACTCATGGTTCGCTGACATTTTGAAAACAGTAGGGGCGATTGTGCAAAGTGGGAAAAAAAATCAGGGCAAACTCATAATTAGGCTTCAAATTAAGTGGGAGGCAACCATGCAGTTATCTCTCTACCCATGATTCCATGAAACCTCAGATTTTGATAAAAGCAATATAGTTCTGTTTGTTCTTCATGTGTTTGCGTTTGAAAACTCAAGTTGCAGCTTTGCACAATATTTCTGCGCACTGCTCTACTACTCATGAAGGGTTAGACCTAACTCTGTTCAATCGATCCGAGCGCGGCACGCTCTGGCACGGGCCCCACCGGAGTGTAGTCATGAACAACCTCCATACAAATTCGCATTAACCCAGGATTAGTGGTCCTAAACCGTGGGTTTAGGCACTTAACCCTGGTTAATTGGCATAATCTTGCGACGAACACGCTAAGCCGTCGTTATCACCATGCATCACATTTCTGCATCATAGTTCCTCCCGCTCCATCTCTCTTTCTCCGAAGCCTCCCCTGTCACCATCATGCAGGACGACGCCTGCGAAACTGATGCGTAGGCCCCAGAATATGGTGGTCCGCATGTCAGTGTCATAGCCCTATCTCCTTGTCCGTAGCTGCGAAGGATGCCCAAGAATTTGTTCTCTCAACTCTCTCCTCCTCCCCTGCATTATTTTATGTGCTGCACCTCCTACCACTGGTTGGAAGAACCTCTCGAACCCTTCTCTTTCCCATCTCTCCTCCTGTGCTTCAGCTTCTCCTTCATAGCTTCCCTTTCTCTCCTCCTCCTTCCCCTTCCCTGCTCATAGCACACAGCTCTTCTCTGCTGCCTGTTGGTGTTCGTTCTCTCCTCCATGCATGCAAGCACTCACTTGTTTGGTTTTTTAATTTCTTCCCTGTTTGCTTCTTTCTGCATCCAAAAACTTTTAAAACAGGCAGAATCATAAACAATCCCCTTCTTTAAAAATCATTGCTTCCTTTTCCAACACTTCCTTTTAACCTAAAAACAAAACACCACTCTGTTGCAATTTGAGTATTTTCTCTCTCTTTTTTCCCTGCTTTTCTAGTTTTTAAATTTCGCTTGCTAGCTACATCAGTACATGAGCTAGCAGAGAACCATGGCGGGACTCGACCTCGGCACCGCCGCGACGCGCTACGTCCACCAGCTCCACCACCTTCACCCCGACCTCCAACTGCAGCACAACTACGCCAGTAAGCAGCCGGAGCCCTCCGACGACGACCCTAATGGCAGCGGCGGCGGCAACAGCAACAATGGTGGGCCGTACGGTGAGCACGACGGCGGGTCGTCCTCATCCGGCCCAGCTGGAGATGCCGCGGGCGGCGGCAGCGGTGGGAACGGGGAGATGGTAGCCCGCCGGCCCCGCGGGCGCCCACCGGGCTCCAAGAATAAGCCGAAGCCCCCGGTGATCATCACGCGGGAGAGCGCCAACACGCTGCGCGCCCACATCCTGGAGGTGGGGAGCGGCTGCGACGTGTTCGAGTCCGTCTCCACGTACGCGCGCCGGCGGCAGCGCGGCGTCTGCGTGCTGAGCGGCAACGGCGTGGTCACCAACGTGACGCTGCGGCAGCCGTCGGCGCCGACGGGCGCCGTCGTGACGCTGCACGGGAGGTTCGAGATCCTGTCGCTCTCGGGCTCCTTCCTCCCTCCGCCGGCTCCGCCCGGCGCCACCAGCCTCACCATCTTCCTGGCGGGGGGCCAGGGGCAGGTGGTCGGCGGGAACGTCGTCGGCGCGCTCTACGCCGCGGGCCCCGTCATCGTCATCGCCGCGTCCTTCGCCAACGTCGCCTACGAGCGCCTCCCACTGGAGGAGGAGGAGGCCCAGGCAGCTCCACCCGGCCTCCAGATGCAGCCGCCCGGCGGTGCCGATGGCGCAGGAGGCATGGGCGGCGGTGGCCCGTTCCCTCCCGACCCGACGGCTGCCGGGCTGCCGTTCTTCAACCTGCCGCTCAACAACATGGCCGGTGGCGGATCGCAGCTCCCGCCTGGTGCCGATGGCCATGGGTGGGCTGGTGCACGGCCACCGTTCTGACGAGTCCATGGGGGGTATAATTCAGGTGTGTGAGAACAGGAGATCGATGGCAAGAAGAAAGCAGTGAACGGCACAAGGGTTGATGAAGGCAGCTTGCAGAAGGTTAGCGCACGCATGCTTGCAAGGATATCTACCATTTCTATCTCGATTCTCTGTACAATTTCGTAGTGTTTGCTCGGTCTCTCTGATTATGTTCGCCTTGTTCTTCTTCCTTCTTTTCCTTTTCTTCTTTGGTGTCTCTTGAAACTTAATTTCTGGTGTACCCTTGCTTGTCTTAATTTTTAATCTGGCTTTTAATAAGTAGCCTTTAATTTAATCTGTTCTCCAGGATGCATGTGTGACTTGTGTGTTACTCGATGTTTCCATGCCTGGGGTTCTTGTTGTTCTTGTTCCTCTGGATGAGAGATTCGCTTCAACCAAATTGTGTTAAGAAAAGTTAGCGTATTCTAAGTGGCTTAAGCTGTCAGTTCTTACTTTATCATGTAGCAGCTAGCTAGATGCGTTGTGCATGCTTTTGGGCAATTGTTTTTTGAGATATACAAAGGTGTTGCCTGCCTGCGTGTACAACAGCAATTAGTGATGCGTGTATAGTATATATTACTGATCGTATCATCAATCAGTTTCTTCTGGTTCTTCTAAATTTATTTGGGAGTAGTCTGGGAACTGCTTCGTCACAAGTTACCACACAATTTTCTTCTCACACGTGTTCATGCTTGCCTTTGTTTAAACATCACAAAGCTAGCATACTCAATTCTGCTAGTAAATTGCATCTCGCAAAGCAAGCTCATGGGGAATCCTCACAAGTCACCCTGCCTGTCTATGCTGCCCTTGTTCTTTGCTGTCTCATATGCGTAGATTGCAAGATGCTTATCGAAACAAAAGAAACTAGATTGCTAGTTTCCCCAAGCTCTTGGGACTTGGACATTCAAAGATTCCTGAGGTTTTCATTGACAACATGGTATCTAGTGTTGTATGGCCTCTTTGGATTGTGTAGCTGCATCGCTGTTCAGAGCTTAGGACCAGTGCTGCATGGTTAGCTTAACTCCTACTCTACATCATTCCTATAGACTTTGATGGTGTGTGCACCTTGGCAACGTTCCAGCTTTGTCTTGAAATAACATGCTCAGGTGCTAATTAAGCAAACTGAGACATGCAGTCAAATTTCTTTTCTTCCATGCTGAATTGTAGATTGAGGTTTTCGTTACTTAACCCCTATGAGTTCTTAAAACTGCATCCAATTTGTAGTGCTTGTGTTGAATTCACAGCTTGTTATACCTACTTCAGTCTATGGGCACGTATATATGATTCTATTGCATGAACTCTGTTTATGAAACAACTGGAAAATATAGAAGGTTAATCACTGACCATCTTTTTCCTGCAAAGAAGATCTAATTTCTGCCAACTCTAATAACAACACTATTTTTGGTCTTTTACTCATCTGTGGGTATTATATTGTACTATATAAGCTGTCTCTTTGTATGTCCATGCGTTGATAATTCGCTCCTGTTCTCATGATTCTCTACACATACATCTATTGATGAAACAGTTTCATCTTTGATCCAACAGATTGAACTAGTTGAAACCCTTTGTTGTGCACATGTGTTTGAATTGAATATTAGAATGCTTTTTTAAAACTCTACTTGGTGACAGAAAACTATTATGGGCTCTCATCACTGCGATAAATAATAATCTTATCAGATCTATTCTTAATCCTAATAGTTTTGCTATTTTTCAAGTGTGTTTGAAACCAACTTACTTTAATTTTCTCTTTTAGATCAACTCCCAACTACTTATCAATTCATCAGGTGGTTGGATTTGATATCCAAGGGCTTATGATTGATGGTGATTTAAAAAATGATGGTTTCAAGCAGCTAGAAAATAATGGCACCCTAATTTTTAATTTGATGCTAACTTAAAGATGGGCATAGGTTAAAGTTATAACATAATTTATCTATAGTTAATGATATTATGATATGATCCACTTAGGAGGTATGAACCTAAGTGAAAGCATGTTTACAAAAGCAATCTGATTGCAGTGTATTGACTGCGCATGTTCTATAGTTTGTTATTGATTAATAATCGAATAAACTAGATAGACAAAGTTGTTTCTTTGTTACCGTCAAACATAATCTACATAATTCATACTACCGAATGTTGTGATGAACTAAATGGACACGGCTAAATCATTTTCAGTGCCCAAGCATTTCTCATTTAAGAGCTTAAGGCGTCACAATTTCCTGATCGATCTCAAATGTTGCGCATACTGACGCATGATTATCAGTCAATTGACATTTCAGTAATTCACTCTGAAAACCTGAAAAATGCACCTGGAAGAAGATGCAACAAGTGCTCTGTAGCTACTAATAACCAACCTGAGCCGAAGCAAAATTTGAGCTAATAGCATTATTGTCGGCATGCACGATCCACCTGCCAAAAGTTCTACATCACAGAGCACGCATACGGGTTCTCCTCGCTGATGAACTCATTGGGGTGTGTGCAGTGCAAGAAGGCCGTGTCATGGTACCCTGTGAGCTCCGAGTGCGTGTAGCTGACACCGCCGTACGGGTACCCGCAGCCGTAGCTCCCACCGCACGGCGAGCACCAGTCGCCGCCGCCGTAGCCGCCGCGGCGGTGGCACGGGTGCGAGTAGTCGACGAACCGCGGGTGCGTGCAGGGGATGAAGTAGGGGGCGACGACCTCCGTGACCTTCTCCTTGACGGCCTCGACCACCTTGGCGGCCTCCTTCTTCTCGTCCTTCTTCACCTCCACCTTCTCCTCCTTGACGATCACCTTCTTCTCGATCTTCTCGACGACGCCCTTCTTGCGCGTCCTCTGGTAGATGTACTCGACGAGCTTCGTCTCGTCGATGGCGCCCTCGACGGTGCACGTGTTCTTGCCGAGGTCCGTCTTGGCCGCGTAGATGCTCTTGTGCTCCAGCAGGATCTCTTTGACCCTGACTGCACAATCGGGGCAATGCAAGGGAACCTTTACGGTGATGACCTTCAACTCCTGCATGACCAAGCAAAAGAAATGACAACGGGAACCCCAAACATCAGAGAAGTGTTCTCGATCGGATACAGATCGATGTGTTTATGTTGCGCAGAATTGTGCAGAGGTGTTTATTTTGCATTATCAGAGTTCAATGTTATTTGTACCTCCTCCTTGGTCTTGACCTCGGTGACGACGTCCTCCTGCTTGGCAGCAGGAACAACCAGCTCGACCTTCTTCCGGCAACCCTTCTCGACCTTCGCCCTGAGCTTCTCGACGTCGAAGCCGAAGCCCTTCACTGTCACCTTCCCTGCCCCGGCGTCCACCTTCACCTCCTCAACCCCTGCCATGTTCAGAGCAAAAGTTGGCAAGGTCATACACGCACGGCATATATTCGATCGGCATGGCAAACACCAGTATTGGAGAGGCAAATGCTAGTATACCAGACGACAGGATCGAGCACGCACCTTGGAACTCGGTGAACTGCGTCTGGATGTCGCGCGCGCACTGGCCGCAGTGGACGTGCACCTTGTACACGGCCGTCTTGACCTCCACCTTCTTGTCCTTCTCCTCCCCCATGCCGACGCCCGGTTCGCGGCCGGCGACGTGTGTGTTACTACTCACTCCACTTATCGCACTGAGATGTGCAATGCTTGGACATTTGCATCTGATGCGCAAGGGGATGACAAGGTGTTAATGGGGGTGAGCAGGAAGCTCCCAGATGTGTTTGTTGGAGGTGGTTCACGGGTTCAGAAATGTGGTTGAGAAAGCAGCGAGATTCAGAACTACTTGGCAAATGTTTTTGAAATGGAAGTTCACTTGGTCAATCCAAACCCATCATGCTGCATCAGGAGTTAGCTCCGGAAGTGGTTGGGTTGTTGCACTTGACTAATCGGTCAATGGGGCGGAGAATAGATTAATCTGTTCGTGTACTTGGTGTGCCAACTGCCTATTCGTGTTCGGAATTCCAGACGGAAGAATTTGACGGCTTCCAAGTCCACTCTGGGATCAGCGTGCCCGAAAGGGAGGACAAGATCTTCAGCGGTGGATTGCACTGGGAAGCAAAAGGAATTCCAACTCAGTCTCGATCAGGCTGAGTGCATCCAACAGGAGAGGAGGAAATGAGGAGAACGAGTGGAATGCTGGAGAGGCCGGCCGGCCGGTCGCACGCATGAAAGGAGGTCTAGGCCGGCCCAAATCGTTTCAAGTTAGGCCCATGTTACACGTCCCGCGCGATTCGGGAGAAAGGGAGAGAGCCTAGGCCCATGGCACGCCAAGTCGGACCGAGAAGGCCTCCCGCGCGGCGAGGCCGAGGAACACCGAGGCGCACGGTCGCTCTCGCAGCGCGGCGTGCCGGCGTGCGCGGGAAGCAGGGGAACGGAACGGAACGGAGCCGCAGAGCAGAGCTGGTTGGTGTGGGGAAAATCAAAGTAGCCGCCGGGCTCCTCATGTGGCGCGATCCCCGGCTGGCTCGCCCGGCCCCGCGCTGGCAGATGGCAGGCACGAGCTCCGAAACTAGTGGCGGACTTGCCAGGCCGGCAGGCGGCAGGCCCCGCTCCAGCGCTCCTCCGTATGCCGCTCCGGACGCCGGCCCGGCCGGCTCCGCGACAAAACGCAACGGGCCAGGCAGGCGGCATCGCGTCGTCGTACGCGGACGCGACGCCGACGCGGCGGAGGATCAAGCTGGGGGGGGACTCGGCCGGCGGGCTTGACCTAAAACTAGCGTTTCTCTTATTGATAACTGTGAACAGTAATTATATATATATAATATATATATAGTACATGGGGAGCGACGCACCGGTTCGGAAGGGACATGCCCCTTCCGAACGGGCGTTTGCTAACTGACACGTCCCGCCATTAGCGGTTGCTAATGACAAGATTAACTGACTAAGTCACGTGCTAACCACGTACTTAACGCTAATTGATCATATACAAATATTTGTAACACTCTCCCTTAATTAATTTGCTTCAAATATACTTCATGTAATCCTTGTTCTTTATTATTGAGAATATCCAAATTGATGGAAAAACTCATCTAAAAATTTTATAGGAAAAATGTGAGGAGAAACCATATTGTATCTTGATATGCCATGAAAAACTCTTTAAACTTGATAGGAAAATGAGGAGAAAGTAAAATAGCATATAAATGAATGGCTATCTCATTGTTGACATATGAGATTGTAATATCCTTCTCCTAAAATCCAATGGGAAAAATGTGGGAAAGATTAATAAATCTTTAATATCTCCTGGAAAACCCCTGTGGGGAAAATCAGAGATAGATATATGTCCTTGTGTTGATATTGTCTCATTAAAAACCTCTATGAGAAATTGAACTAAAAACACATATAGGAAAAGAGTACAATACGAGGCTTGATTAGGTCAAATTTAAGTGAATTCTCCCCCAAAATCTTGTAAATCTCGTAGTCGTCGCATACCAATGCCACTTACCAATTTTTGAAAAACTAATATTGGTAGCGACTTTGTAAACAAATCAGCGAGATTATCACAAAATTTTATTGCAAAATATCAATTTCTCCACTTTGCTTTAATTGATGAGGGTAGAATAGCTTTGTTGCAATATGTTTAGTTATATTGCTCTTTATAGAACCTGTATCCATCTGTGCAACATAAGCTGTATTATCTTCATAGATAATTGTTGGTGATTCAATAGAACCAATACCACATGATGTTTGTATGTGGTTAATCATTCTGCGTAGCCACACGCATTCACGTGAAGCTTCATATAAAGCAATTATTTCAAAATGATTGGTGGATGTAGCCACTAAAGTCTGTTTGGAAGACTTCCAAGATATGGTTATTCCACCATGCAAAAATACATAGCCTGTCTGAAATCTGGCATTACGGGGATCAGATAAATAACCAACATCAGTGTATTCAATCATATTTATTTTGAAAGAAAAGCCCAAGATCTCTTGTACCATTGAGATATCGAAAGATACCCTTAACTCCTGTCCAATGACATTTAGTAGGAGCAACGCTATATCTAGCTAGTAAATTCATTGCAAAAGCGATATCCGGCCGGGTGCTTTTGCAAGATACATTAACGCTCCAATGGCACTAAGATAAGGAAGCCCCGGTCTCAATAATTCTTCTCCATCATCCTATGGTCTAAATTGATTCTTTTTCATATCAAGCGATCGTACAACCATAGGAGTCTTTGATGGATATGATTTGTCCATATTGAATTTCTCCAATATTTTTTTGATATAAGCGGCTTGATGTACAAAAATTCCCGTAGGAAGATGTTCAAGTTGTAAACCTAAATAAAATTTGGTTTGACCCAAATCTTTCATCTCAAATTCCATTGTTAGATGATTTCGTGCTTCATTTATATCTTGTATGTGCCCAATAATATTAAGATCATCAATATACATATAAATAATACAAAATTCCGTATCGGATTTCTTAATGAACAAGCATGGTGAATCATCACTACTAATGTACCCCTTCTTAAGAAGGAATTCACTGAGTCGATTGTACCACATTCGACCCGATTGTTTTAAGTCATAAAGTGACTTCTTCAATTTTACACAATACATGTTGCGGTTTGTGTTCGGATTCGGTATGGGAATTCCTTCCGGAACCTTCATATATATATCAGAATCCAGTGACCCATACAAATATGTTGTCACTACATCCATCAACTGCATAGATAGATGCTTTAATGCTGCCAACGAAATTAAGTATCGGAATGTGATTCCACTCATAACTGGAGAATAAGTCTCATTAAAATCAATACCGGGCCTCTGCGTGAACCCTTGTGCTACCAGTCTCGCTTTATATCTCACCACTTTATTGTTCTCATTTCTCTTTCGAACAAAAACCCATTTGTATCCCACAGGGAAGATACTTGGAGGTGTAGACATTACCGATGTGAATACTTCCCTCTTAGTAAGCGAGGCTATTTCTGATTAAATTGCTTCTTCCCACTTTGCCCAGTCCGAGCGTTTTCTACACTCTATCATGGTCTTGGGATCTGGATCATTGAGAAGATTGATGCCAATTTGTTCGGAAAAATATGAGTCGACAATAGTAGTTTTTCTATAAAATATTTCTCCAAAACTAATATAATTAATTGAAATCTCTTGTACCCTTGATGATTTCTCGTCATTTCCCCTAACGATAGAATCTTGATACTCCGATGTCCTAGCCTCAGTATTAAGGTGCACCCTTAGGCTAGGTTGTGGATGGGACCCATCCACCGGACTTGAACTCTCCAATAGGTGTCCGTCAACCCGAGGTTGACATGCATTTACTATTTCAGAAGACTTGTTCTTCTAATTCCGCGGTTGCTTGCAAGAAGCTATTTCCTGCACTGTGGCCATACTCCTTCCCCTCTTTTTCGGTTTTGGAGGTTGAGTAGAAATTTGAGGTATTTCCACTCTTTCTGGTACATTGCGAGCAGGAATAAATGATATAGTGACACCTTTATAATCAGTAAATGCATCTGGCAGGTTATTTACAATATGTTGCAAATCTATAAATTTCTGAACTTCAAATTCAGTTTCTTGAGTACGTGGAATAGAGGACGGAATGCCTTGCACATTCCAATTGATTTTCTGGACTACATTGTTTCTCCCTCTAATGCCGGTAAATGGTCCTCGTCAAAAATACAATCAGCGTACCGAGCCGTGAATAAATCCCCCGTCAGGGGCTCGAGATATTTTATGATCGATGGAGATTGATATCCCACATAGATCCCCTTTTTCCTGTGAAGGCCCATGAATGTACGCTGCGGTGGTGATATCGGTACGTACGTAGCGCAACCGAACTTACGCGGATGGAAAATATTTGGTTGATTTCCACGTACTAACTCTAAGGGAGAATAAGTATGATAAGCAGTTGGACGCAATTGAATAAGATCAGCAGCGTGTAAAACTGCATGACCCCAACACGTGGTTGGTAACTTGCAATTCATCAACATTGGTCTTGCAATAACTTTTATCCTCTTGATAAGTGATTCTGCTATTGAGTATGGATACATGGAACTGAGTGCTGAACCTGAATACCTGATACCATGCAATAATCATTAAAGCCTTTTGAGGTAAATTCAGCAACGTTGTCCATGCAAATGGATTGAATTCGATGTTCAGGATAATTTTCTTTTAACTTGCTAATTTGAGCAAATATCTTAGCAAATGCATGGTTTCGTGTCCACAAAAGACACACATGGGACCATCGTGTAGATGCGTCGATGAGAACCATAAAATACCTGAACGGTCCAGATAATGGTTGAATGGGACCACATATGTCACCTTGAATGCGTTCAAGGAATTTAAGTGGTTCATTTTTAATCTTAAGATATGATGGTCTTAAAATGAGCTTCCCTTCTGCACATGCAATGCATACAAAATCTGAGGATTGAGAGAATTTTGCTTTATTTAAATTGTGATTAAATTACTAATATTTTCCGCATCATCCCTACACCGGGATGACCAAGTCGATCATGCCATGTTTGAAATGTGTTAATATTTTGGGAAATTATCTTGTATGCAACATGCTTTACGAGTTTAATGTATTTATAGTACAATCCACATGGAAAAGAAGGAATTTTTTCAACAATTTGTTTGCCATATCCAGAATCTTTTGTAAAAAGAAGGTATTCTTCTTTATTTTTTTCGTGTGTTTTAACATGAAACCCGTTTTTCCAGATATCTCTATAACTTAGAAGAGTACGGGTTGAATCAGGATATAATAAAGCTTCCTCGATTACAATTTGTGTACCCATAGGAAGTGTGATAGTAGCACGACCAGCGCCAACTATCATCGCATCACGTCCAACGATTGTTAAAACATTTCCTTCTCTTTTGGTAAGAGTCTAAAAATATTTTGTTTCCCTAAGTATAGTATTTGTGGTGCAACTATGCACTAGACATATTTCTTCCTTCATTGAATTGACTCCTGTCCAAATTATATATATATGAAGAATTTAAATTAGAAATTCTTTTCAGATATATAGAATACATACTTATTTTATTGAATATCAAGTGTGCTTGATATAATAAAATATTATTACATTTATTCAATGTAAGAGTATGACATCAACTTTAATTATTACACCATTATTCAGGACATCAAATATTATTAAATCTATGTAATCTCGAATCTATTCCATATCTCCAAACACATCGTTTGAAGTGAACTCTATGATCATGTTATCCATGTTCTCCTTGAGATCGCCCGACTCATTATTAGTCTCGTTGTTGCTTTGTTCTTTTAAAACTTGCTTTGAATAACTGGCCTCCTTAGTAAAGTATGGTTGAAGGTTGAAGTGAGCTTCATATCTTAGTCCTTAACTCTTGCGTACACGGCCCACAGACTTGAGATAAAGGTCTACTAATGCATTGGAGTACGACAGTTCTTTCCTACGTGCTTGTAGCAACCACACTTATAACAAGTCTTAGACTTGTCGTACTTAGGCTTTGAATTATCATTATCCTGATTGTTTGCATTGTACTTCTTTTTCTTTTGAAACTTGTGTTTTCCTTTAAAGTCCCTAGAATGGCGCGGAGGGCCATTAAACTTTTTATTATTCTGAACATTATGATGAACTTCAGGTAAAAGCTTTGCTCCTGTAGGAAGCTTATGATGATTCTTTAAAAGCAATTTATCATATTTTTCTGCCTGAGTTAAAATGTGTATAAGTTCAGAATAAGCTTGGAAGTTCATTGCACGGTATTGGTGTTGTAAAACCCTATCCACGGGAAGCATAGTAGATAGAGTCTTTTCTATCTTTGCCGCATCATCGGTTCTCTTTCGCAAAATTTCAACTTGCCACAAATGGTATGAACGACATGATTATATTCTTGAACAGTTTTAAAGTCTTGAAGACGCAGATTGTTCCATTCATAACTGGCTTTCGGCCAGACTAGTTGTTTTTGCTTCTCGTACCGTGATTTGAGTGCATTCCATAAAGTTTTTGGATGTTCTTCCATTAAGTACTGAGCCTTAAGATCAGGGTGAATATAATGCCTTAGCAAAAGTAGTACACCATATCTCATTTTTATCTGTGATAGCTGCGTCTCTGGCATCAGGTTCGTTAAGAACTTGAATTAATCCTCGAGATGTGAGAGAGATCTTCATGTCCGATGACCATGTTGGATAGTTGTGTCCATCAAGTGCGAGTTCAGTTAACTCCTTGGTGGTCATTGTATTACATGGTATAAACCATAGATTTGATTAACTTACAACAAAGCCCAAATCAAAATCATCATGGTTATGTGTAATAATAATTATGAAAATGCAAAAATATTCAAAACAAGTTGAGACTTGTATGTTTGTGTGGACCTCATATTTTGGAATTAATTGTGGTTTTGGGTAGTCACCAAGTATAGGTGTAGACCTCTTATCATTTTCCATGTCTTAATATTGGGTAACGTTGAAGATTATCTCTATAGAGTATATCTCGTAGTAGCATATAGTCACACTACCTTGTGTCTGGCCAATATCAAAATATGGACTTTATCGTATTTATGCTAATTAAACCACAATAAGATTTATCCAAATCATAGCTTAAATTTGTCCGAATTATAGCCAAATATTCAAATAAAATGAGGTAATCACTTAAGTTTTGCATTTATTTATCTCCACATGTTGTTGTCTAGTTGTCTAGTTATTTATTTGATTAAGTACATGCATATAAACGATATTGTGACTTAATGTAAGAAATAACTAAATTAAGTTGCAAGTAAAAGGAATTGCAAAAATAAAGTGGAAATGTAATGCTTGCAGCCAAACATATCGAATTCTGCAATATCCTTTCATTCCAGGGTGCAGTTTACAAACGATGAGTTACACAGTACCGGTTCTGAAATTTCATGGAAACCCGAGGACTACAACATAAATTAAGTTGTTCATTGTGTCACTGCAACGGATGAAACTGCAAATATTGGAAACCCTAGGGACTTATTCACTAGCACTAGTAAATAGCAGTATGTCGCATAGGCTGAGAACTGAAAATACGTGTGCGCTCATTGAGGCTCATGCGAGCAGCGCTTGGAGCAGGTAAAAGTAATGGCCTGTTTGGCCCGTCAGTGACCCAGCCAGATCCTGCGGCTGGCAAAGAAGGGAGCCGCTCCGCGTCGGGTCGCCATGGTGAAGCCCCTGTCATCGCCATGGATGGAGCTGCCGCCGTCGAATCCCGGTGGAGCCAGGGTAGGGGATCGCGCCACCATTGGTCGGAGTCCCGGGATGAGGTTGGGGCGGCGCTCCGGTGTAGAAGATGAAGACTCGGCGTCGTTGACGGGAGCGGGCAGTAGGACGGCGGTGCGACGGCGTCGAGGCGTGGCGCGGTGAATGGCGTCTAGACGACGAGGCGCGGTGCAGGCGGCGCCATGGACGGTGCGTCGTGGCGCGGGGCGGGCGATGCCTCTCCCTGGCGTGGCATGGGCGACATCGTGGTTGCAGCGAGGCGCGGTGGAAGAGGGAGCGCCTCTGGTGCCGCGGCGAAGTGCCGCGGTGGGCCACGGCTTGGTCCTGCGACATCCGGATTCGCGTCCTGGCGTGGTGCAGGCGGCGCCCTGTCCCTGTTGCGGCGGTTGTTGAAGAAAGGACGACAGCCGCCTACGCGCATTGCGAGATGGCGACGGCCACCACGATGATGGCCACCAACACCAGACATGGCGTGGCGGTTGTCAGCATCAGTGAGCCTGAGGCCTCGACGTGGATAAAGAGCGCTGGCGTTCTGGACACGGTGGCCGTGGACGTTCCGGCGTGCAGGGGGTCCACGACGGTGAAGTCCGAGTACTGGGCGTCGACGAACTTAACGAAGAACATCGCAGAAGGCACGAACAAGCATGTTCACCGGCGGTAAAGTCGTTCGTTGGTGCCATGTTCTCACCTTTGGGTGGTGGAGACCACGGGGCCTCCCCTGTTCTTCTTCGTCGGGATCCAAACCGGCGAGTGCGTGCTAATAACGTGTTAGAGTAAAACTATGCTGAATGTAAAGTGTATCTCTTGTTAATGATTGTGAGCAGTGATTATACACACACACACACAGTACATGGGGAATGGACGCACCGGTTCGGAAGGGACATGCCCCTTGCGTTTGCTAACTGACGCGCTCCGTCATTAGCGGTTGCTAATGACGGGATTAACTGACTAAGCCACGTGCTAACCATGTGTTTAACGTTAATTTCACACACACAAATATTTGTAACAGATCTGATTGCCGCCTGCCGGCCTGGGCCTGGCCTGGCCTGCTCGGCCGCCCGCGCGCGCCGAGTTGAATTGCTGGACCCTCCCCCCGGTCCGGCGCGTCCGTGGCGGTACCGCCTGCCCGCGGAGCCGTTGGTTGGGCCGCGCGTGCCCGTGGTCCGACGCTGTTCGTTTTTTCACGTCGGGATCGGACGGACCCCACCGCGTGCACGACGCTGATGGGCCCTCGCCTTTCAATCTTGTTGCGTCGTGTCGCCCACGCGCACGTGTCCAGTCCACGACACACAAAACCACGGATGGGCACCTGCACTTGCAAGCGACTTGGCACACAACTTGGTACGCGATCTCTCCCGTTGTCGCTCTCAAGCCGAATAGTTTGTGAAGCAAGGGATGAAGGCAATGTTTTTTTTTTGCTCATACTTGTCGTTGCGAAATTCCGAAAATCCTAGCTGATCCAATATTTTCGATTGGAAATCGAAGCATTTATTTATTTCCTCGCTCACTCCCAGTCCCAGGATTGCTACCCCAGCTGCGGTAAAAAGGATCCGGGCTATTTCTGTCAAAAATCAAAATGGGCCCGAGCCGTCGCAGGAGACGGAGGCAGCGATTTATTACCCGATATATCGCGTCTTCTCGTCAGTTACAGATCTGATCCGGGGCAACCCCTCAGGTGAGGTAACTCCCCCTCCTTTCCACTCCCACCTCGCCACCTCCCCCGTGGCCGTCTCTTTCCATTTCTTCCCCGATTTAAATCATTTTTCCTCCGCTTTCCCCCATTTCCTGCGTATTTTATTCGATTTCGAGGTCGGTTTTCGGGTGCGGAGAGAGGTCACGTCCAACCGCCGCGAACCGCGCATGTGAACTGTGCCTCCCGGCGAGGCGCGCAGGTGCGGTGCGCCGAGGCGAGGCGAAGAGCGCGTCGGATTCGGGGTCGGGGCTAGGGTTTCGCCGGCCCGCCGCGAGATGGACGGCCGGGACCAGCACCCTCACCACAGTCAGCAGCAGCAGCAGCAGGCCCAGGCCCAGGCGCAGGCGGCGCCGCAGGTGGGGTCCCCGCCGCAGGCTGGCCCCGGCGGCGGCGGCGGCGGCGTCATGATGCAGCACGCCGCGGCGTTCGGCGCCGCGGCCCAGCCCGGGATGCCGCCGGGGCCCGGGAACGTTATGCACGGGATGCCGCTCGCCTTCAACCCCATGGCGTCGCCGGGCGCCTCGTCGCCCATGAAGCCCGCGGACGTGCCGCCGGGGGCCATGTACCGCCCCGATTCCGGCGCGCCGGGCATGCAGCAGCAGCAGCCGCAGCCGCAGCAGCATCCGGGCGCCGGCGGCAGCGGCGGGGAGCTCGTGAAGAAGAAGAGGGGGAGGCCGAGGAAGTACGGCCCGGACGGGACCATCGGCCTGGGGCAGAAGCCCGCCGCCGCGACGGGCGCTGAGGCGGGCGGCCAGTCCGGCGGAGGCGGCTCCAACTCCAACCCCGACGGCAAGCGCAGAGGGCGCCCCCCTGGATCCGGCAAAAAGAAACAGCTCGATGCCTTAGGTAATATAGCCTGCACCAGCTCTCTGCTCTGCCTTTTGTGTCTGAATTCTGATAAGTGTGCCCTTCCTTGAGACCGTAGCTTGGCCCGTAGTTGTAGCCCTGGAAAATGTGGTGCAAAAGCGTGGACGTATGTGTCCTGATTTCTGGAATAAGTTTCTGTGCCTTTTTTTTGTACATCTAGCTAAAGGACTCGGCTCAACAATTCATTTTTTAAAAGGATTCCCCCACATTCTGAAGGAATTAAAAACAGAACGGGATGGTGCAGGCATTTTAATAATTTGGGGAAGTACAAGCATTGTCTTTATTATTACGCACAGCATAAATAGGAAAAGTAATATCTGTTCAAACATGACCCTGGTCTTTGAATATTGTTTGTGTTTTTTTTCTTTTCAATCTACTATGAATATATGTGTGTGCACATACTGACCAAAGGTTGATATTTTTTTCCTCGTATCTTTCTGTCATGCCACAATTTGTGACAATCTCTGGCTTTTTACCCTTTACCCACAGATAATGGCAGTAAATATTTCTTTTTTACATGGATTTTATTTCACCGCCATTGCAAGTCAGAATGTTAATGGTAATATCAATTAACAGGTGTTCTTAGGTTGTTTTGTTCCTTTCTTCCTGAGTTGGAATTAATTATATTAATTTTAGCGCCTGTTTAGTTCCTTTCTTCCATGGAGTTGTAAAAATATCCTTGAGCAACACTTACTTTAAGTACTCACTGTCTCACTTTTTTGTGCTTCTCAGGATCATCAGGGACATCATTTACTCCCCACATAATAACTGTGAAGCCTAATGAGGTACTTGAAACATGCCCCCCCCCCCCCCCCCCCCCCCCCTGTGTCTTCACACTAACATAGTAACATCCATCATGTGTATATTTCCACTGTCTTATTGTGCCTAAGTTACGTCCAGGGCATTTTTCTGTATTTAGGATTGAGTAGATTGCTACTCGTGAACATGCTGGTTGTTGTTGAAATGTTTTAATCCGCCTCTATGGTTAAAAAAAAAGGCACTCTTCAGGCCTTATATTCTGCTGATGTGGTGCCAAATAATTACAATTAGTTAATAACCATATAAAATGTGAGATTTAAGAACAGAGTTTTGAGGCATTTTCCTTGAAGAACAGGATCAGAATATTATGCTTCTTGCTCTTCCTGTCTTCCAAGCATATCTCTTAGTCTTATATTTTTGTCCTCTGTCTTGCTGTGAACTGTTGTTGGCCTTGCCATGGTCTCTATGCCATCACTTGATATTTAGTATACTTCCATTGAACATATTTGCTGAACAAATGAGTATATGACATATATCATGATCTCAGAGATAATATTATAAATTTAGGAGACTATTATGTTCACTTGAATTTGTGGAATCTTTCTTTGCTTGCCTTGTAGTTGCATTAATCGTATATTTTTCTACATGGTTTGAAGTTGCTTGAGCCTGCTAGTTGTATTGGACCCCAGACTCTAATGAACTTTTATGCACTAATATCATCCCTTTTTGTTCCCAGGATGTTGCTTCAAAAATAATGGCCTTCTCACAACAAGGCCCACGCACTACATGTATAATTTCAGCAAATGGTGCTCTGTGCACAGCAACACTCCGTCAACCAGCAACCTCTGGTGGCATAGTGACATACGAGGTATATTCAGCTTCAAGCTCAGAGCACCATGGATGCTTTTGTTTACTGCTGGGTTTCTATGAAGTAGTAGCACACACAAGTTTGGAATCGAAGTTTGATTTATGTCGGTTTTCTTACATTTGGCCAGACAGCATAACTATATTTTTTATTAGTCTATATTTGCAGCATTAGCATGACTATATTTTTTATTAGTCTATATTTGCAGCATTATAAATCACTCAAGTAAACATCTCTGTGCAATGAACCATTGATAGGCCTTGCAACTAGCAGCAAATTCTTTTCAGTTGCATTGTGCTTTACTAGCATTGCTTATTAAGTATTTAGTTAGTAACAAACATGTAGCGCTAATCCACTTAATTTGCAAATTTTCACTCTTTCCCTTCATTTGCCTGCAGTCCACCATTTGATTTTCTACAATGAAAAAAAATGGCTGCTATATACTTTTAAGTTCTCATCTCATCTAGGCTGGATAAAACAAGGAAACTGGGAGCACATATTTAATCTGCTCTTCGCTCTCTATGAAAGTTTGTTGGTGGCTCTGAGCATTGACTGCAAAACCAAGCCACAACACTTTCCTTGTTATGTAGTATCAAACTATCAATCTAAGCACACATCCAGTAAACTTGCATATTTCCATTATTTTTCTCTTGGCATTTCATTTGTCTTCAGTCTTCATCAACTTGACTTCTGACGAGAGACAAAAATGCCTACTATTTAGTTTTAAGTTTCCACCTCAGTTAGGCACAATAACCCAGAAAAAGCGAAACTACAATTCATCGCAAAATAACTTAAATATGATGGAACAGTTCATTGGTACATCCATAAGGACAGACTACAAATCCAATACCCAATAATTTCATTGTTATTTTCAGAACACTATTTCAAATTTTCTTCGTATAAATCATATGAATTCCTTTGTGTGACTTGTTGCAGGGCCACTTCGATATACTCTCTCTGTCGGGCTCATTCCTGCTTGCGGAGGATGGTGACACTCGCAGCAGAACAGGTGGTTTGAGTGTGGCACTTGCTGGAAGTGATGGACGCATAGTTGGAGGCTGCGTTGCTGGAATGCTGATGGCGGCGACACCCGTACAGGTTCTCTATTCATCTATGGCTATTTTACCCTTCATTTCCATTTCGCATGCCCCAAATTGGAATTCCCAAGCTTGTCTTACAGTTGCTTACCCTTTTGTTTCCCAGGTTGCAGTTGGCAGTTTCATCGCTGAAGGTAAAAAGCCAAAGGAAGAGCCGCAACCAAAACGCGAGCCGGCTTCTGTGCCACTGCACGCGCCCGGCTTCGGGGCAGCCTCGACTGCCAGCCCCCCGTCCGACGGAACATCAAGCGAGCACTCTGATGATCCAGGAAGCCCCATGGGACCTAACGGCAGCACGTTCGCCAACACGGGGCATCCCATGCATTCCACATTTGCTCCGGTTGGCTGGTCGCTGTCTGGGAACCAAGGCCGCTATGATCCTGACCTGAAGATGATGACCGACTGATGACTGCCGGTTCACGCAGCAGCCTTGTTAGCAGTTGACGTAGTAGTTCAGTAGAGCTCAGGCCTTCCTGCACCGGTTCCACCAGCAGCAGCGTCGGACAATAAATTCGGAATGCTAGGAGGAATGAGTAGATCGCGAGTAATAAGTAGCACCAGTGCATGCCTTTGCCTTGTTATGCAGTAGCTAGTTGTTTGTATCCGTACTGCCTTCCTTACGGTTAAGCAGCCTGCCTTCCGGCTTCTGTCTGTATCAGTGTAGTGCTACGTTTCTCTTATTCATGGATTGGTATTTCTCCTTACATCGTTATGTGCTAGTATTTGTTAGCAGTCGCCTCGCCTCCTGTGTCCTAAAATATAATATAAGACGTGGCCTGATTTGCATGATAAATAAAGTACTTGACAGTATGGAAATAATTCTAAATTGTAATAATGCTATTTAGTTTTAGAAAATTGCAAAAAAAAACACCTTAAAGGCAGGTTCCATAAGCCGTTTTCTTGAAGCTTTTGTTTGTTTAGGTTCCGTTAAGTACTGTCAAAAGAAAAGAACAATAATAATAGCATGAACAGCCGCGACCTCGCACAAACGGAAGAAAGAAGATATCCAAGAACTTAAAGCTTACAAGTAGCACTACATAAAAAACAGCACCACACAGTACATGATTTGAGTACAACGACTGAAATGAAGCTTCACTCCGGCTGCTGATACACTTCCATTATTCCAGGACACCGCGTGCACGTGCACACAGCATGCATGCACTCGCTGCCCCAGTGATCGATCCCTAGCTCGGTCGTCGCCAGTCGCTACAGAAAAACGTACGACCACGATCCCTACCGATCGCCTAGCTTACATGTACTTGCCCGACGCCGGGTACGTGGTGCCGGCGGACGGGTAGGCGGGGTCGACGGCCGCGCCGGCGGCGCCGTGGTGGCCGTGCGTCCCGGTCCCGGTGAGGGGCACGCCCGTGCCGTGGCGGCCGGCGGCGGCGTCCGCGCGGCGCTCGGCCTTCTCCTGGTGCTTGTCGGCGTTGGCCTGGTCCTTCTTGGCGCGGGCCTCCTCCTTGGCCATCTCCTTCTCGCCGTGCGTGGTCGCCGTCGCCTCGCCCGCCTTGCCCTGCATCTCGGCCGACCCTTCCTTCATCTCCTCCTTCGCCGAGCTCGCCAAGTCCTTCGCCTTCACCTTCGCCGTCTGCATCATGCCCGAGTTGCCGTTCACACCCTGCTTCTCCTAGCTTGTGCTCCTGCTTTGACGGGAACGAATTGGATGGGCTGCGACTGTGCTTTCGTGTGCTGAGCTTGAGGCGAGCAGTGGGCTGCCGAGGCCTACATACTCCCTCCGTATAGGAAATAAACGACGTTCTGGCCCCTCCCGTGGTTTGCGTTAAAAACGTCGTTCTGGAGCGCAACCTGGAATGTGGACGCGGTTGCGCTTGGCTCTTCGATCGCCGCACCGCGGAGTAACTGCGCCAGGCCCGCTCGCCTCGATTCCCATCAGCGCCGCACCCGCTCGCCTCTCACCTGTCGCCCGCGCTCGCTCTCATAAGCCGCACGCCGCTCGCGTCAAGGTCGCGCGCGCAGAGCAAAACGCGGCAAAAAAATCGCGGCGCGCGTTCGTCCCAGGCAGCATGCAAAAAAACGAGTGCGCCAGCGAAATTATCCCAGCGCAGCCGGAGACATGCAAGCGAATCCTCCCTGCACATGCAAAATAACTAGTGCAGAGCAAAAAAAAAAAAGGGCGCGTCTCCAAGGGGGTCGAACCTGCGCCGCACAGCCCCAGCACCCGCCGCGCTGCGCTAGCCAGTCAATCCCCTGCTTCTGTCTCGTATGGGGCTTAGTCCCAAGACAATTTACTACGGGTATACTGGGAAAACTCACCTCTAATTAATCACTCCTTAGTATGCTAAATGCTGTCATAAACATCATTTTTTAGCCGTATGGAGGGAGTATAGGCGAGGCTTCGGAGTCGCGGTGTTGGTGTTCGACTCTTCTGGAATGCGAGGTGGCGGCCTGGCGGCGGGCATGCGTGGTCGGTGAGCCGCCGGAGCTGCACGTCGCGCCGTGAGGTGGCAGCCTCGGCGGCCACGCGGGCTCCACGGAGCGCCGCTGAGCCGCCGCGCGCCCAGTGTGGCAGAGGTCGGTGCAGGGCTCGTGCAAATCGGATCGGGGTAAAGACAGACATCACCTCGGGGAATGTGCGCCAAACGGATCAGTGTCACGTCGGCCGTCGCCGTGTTCGGCTTCGGCCTAACTGCTAGTACTATACTCCTACGCGTGTGCTGACCTGGTGGTCCCTATCGTCATCGGGTAATGGGTAGGCCTGGGCTGGGAGGAGGGAAGAAGGGTGGGTGAGCGATATGGGCTAAATGGAATGTGGGCTCATCAGCCTAACATTAAGATGTGGGCTGACTAATAGCCCAAATATGCATAGGCCCAACATCCTGCTATCATCTTCACTCATCTGTTCCTCTCCAAAGAAATGAACTCTTCAGTTGTCTGTTTATTTTCTTTTCTTTTATTTAAATGAACTCTTCATTCATCTGTAACACAAATCATGCGACTGTTTAGTGGATGGACAAGTAATTCATTGCAGTTACCGGAGCAATTTTTTTCCCAGCAGCATCAATAGGTTCACAGAATTTCACCTAAAAATTATTCCCAGAATATGACGGCTGTCCTAAAAGTTCGTCTCAATTCAGTACCCTGCAGATACACATGTTGGTACGAAACATGCGAAATGGAGTAGCACAAACATTGCAGCGGAGGTAAAAATGATCTACTGTGACATGCACATCTACAGGCTGGTTGAGCAGAAAAAGTGCTCAAACAAGGTCCGAACTGCCAAACCAAAAACTCCGGGCTTCTACCTGATTATTATGGATACTCTCCTGACCAAGTTGGCAATGTTGAAGTGTCAATTCATTCGGCGTACCCACTGTTCCAACCGGAGCTGCTTCAGTGGACGACCAACAAAGGGCTTGCCTTTGCGAGGGCACTTCCATTTCTTGCTGACCTCTTGCGCCGGAGCTGCTGCAACTACTTCTGGAAAATTAGTTCTGTCAGCCAAGGGACGTCTAGTTTGCTCTTGGACCAAAGCCTTCTGCTCCAAATTGCTGTTGTTCTCTTGTAATTCTCGTTTTTGCTTCTCTCTCCCCGTTGGGTGCCTAGGAATTTTATTCATTTTGCATTCACTGGGCCAGTGCTCCTTTCTCTTGACAGCTATAAAACCATCTGATGCAACCATTTCTTGTGGCCTACTGTCCAATGCAAGCTTGCAGCGCTGAGTTTCCTCTAGCGGAGCATTCTCTTCAGTGCCAGCTAAACTGAAATTGTTGCGACTAACGGGATGTATGCTGTGCTCCACACCATCTTGGATGTTTTTCTCAGTGCCAGCTAGATTGGCACCGTTGAAATTGAGTGGCAGTTCAACTTGGTGGATGACATGTTCTGCGAAGCCTTCTCCAATATCAATATTAGCCAAACGTGCATCATCACAATCAACAGACTGTTTACTGCACTCAACCTCCTGAAATGCAGGGGTGCTTTCTTGAGTGTCAACTGAACTAATACCATCACAATCCACCAGCAACTTGCCGTGCTCAGCTGACCCTTCCTGGCTTTGTTTAGTATCAGGTAAGTGTGTTATGCAATCTGACAAAGGCTCCAGTGCATTTCTCTGCAGAGGCAACAAATTCTGCCTTTCAATTTCAGTAGCCTCCTCATCCTTATCAAGAAAACCCGCACCAAACAGTGACCGCAGACTTTGCTTCCTTTTTGTGGCAGGCCTCGTTTCACTCTTATTAACCGGAACCAAATATTTTCCAGCAAAAACCTCAGGCTCGGATTGGTCTCCCAAACAATTTTCCCTCAAAGCAACACCATCATCCCGGAAAGAATGTTTTAATAACGGGTGCTGAACAAAGGGTAATGGAACCCAGAGCATACAGTTAGTTGAGTCAATTGGTAGAAAGATGGGATATGAAGCAAGAGATGTAACGCGTCCATGGCCTATTTAAAAGAATTCAGCACGAAAAAAAAATTACCTCGAATGGGTCTTGGGTCTCGCTACCGTTGTCGACGGCAGGATCAGCACCCAGCTCCGGAACCTCCGGTGACTCATACTGGTAGCTCGAAAACCAGTTCTTGATGTCCGGCGGCTCTGACGAAGAAACAGAACATCGAAATAGGCGTCAGTACAGCAAAAGATCCAAAACTTGACGCGCCAAGAAAACTCTAAGATTCGCGAGGGGAAGAGGGGAACGCACGGGAAGGGAGCGAAAGGGAGTACGAACTCCACCCGTGCACCTGCAAGAACACAGAACGCGGGTGAGCGAGTGGCTTGGACGGAGGGGCGATTTCTCCGGCGAGTGCGGTACTTGGACCAAATCGCGACGATGCGACAGGGGTCGGGGAGCAGAGGAGAGGGAGGCCCAAAGATTCAGCGTACCTGGCTTTGTCCGCCGGCTTCGCCGGCGTCGTCCTCCATGGCGGAGCGGTGGCGAGACGCGGTAGGGGAGATTGGAGCGCCGACGAGCCGGTTGGGTTCTCAAAAATCAGAATTCGAAGTGCCCGGGAATGAAGAAGAGAGTGCCCGCCAAATGAGGCATTTCGTTTTCGTCTTACCCGCGAGCCGCGACAGGCTGAAATAGAATGGTCCGGGCTGCGTAAATGTCATCACTTTTACAGCCAAGAAACGGATCGAACTGGGCCTGTCTTGGCTCACTGCTTATCAGTAGGCCGCATTGTTGTAGTATCCTTGGGCTGGGCCGTCTGCTCCCAGTAAATTAAATTGGCCCCCTGCGCTCATCTGTTCTTAGCAATGGCCTTCACCAATTATCGAACTTATAATAATATCCTTAGGAGTAGAAAATAACTCATGAGTCATGATCCTAACAAAAATTACGACCGAACCAATCTCCTTGTTACGCAAACAAAACGAAATGCACGCTCCAGTTCCTTTTGAGCCTCATGAAATGTTGTCAATGCTATATACATACAGGTGCATCCAAAATTATATATCAAGAATGGATCAAAATCCAAACAATCTAGAATTTGAACTGTACAGATAATACACAAACTCATGCTCAACGCATTCGTAATCTCTCTACAATCTTGCAATCCAACGCGCAGAGAGGAACGATCAGTTGAGAAATTTCAGGTAGTCCCTGAGGTCGGTGGGGAAGCACGGGTACTGCCTCCAGAACGCGCCGTGCACCCTCAGCAGCCTCGCCGCCTTCTCCTTGGTCGACGCCGAGCTCTCCACCTGCATCAGCGCCAGCAGCTTCCCCACGCCGCCGCTCATCAGCATGTCGTCCAGCACCCTCTCCGCGGGCGCCACCGCGCACGCCACCAGCCACAGCACGCTCACGACCAGCCTGTTGGCGAGGCCCGACACGCGCAGCACCGTCCGCGCCACGGCGGACACCGCCAGCGCGTGCTCCGCGAAGGCGAGACGACCCTCGGGGCACTTGCACAGGCGCTTGAGGAGGAGGAGCGCGCGCTCGGCGACGCGGCGGTCGGCGTCGGGGAGGAGCTCCACGAGCACGCAGACCGCGCCCACCTCCACGGCCTTAGCGCGCCGCGTGCCGCGGGAGTGCGCCGTGACGTCGAGTAGCACGTCGAGCGCGCGCGAGCTCAGCTTCGGCGAGGTGCCGTCGGACAGGACCTCGAGGAGGGACTTGACCAGGTCGTCGACGTCGACGCCAGCGGTCCAGTCGCGGTCGGCGCCACTGGAGATCTTGGCGACGATGGACATCGCGCGCAGCCTGGCCTCGGCGCTGCCGCGCTGCACCAGCGCGACCACGGGCCTCATGCACTCCGGCTTAAGCACGAGCTCCACCGACGTGTCGTCGGAGAGAGGGAGCGCGGCGAGGACGGAACCGGCCTCCTCGCACGTCCGGAACGCCGAGAAGTCACCGCCGGCGCTGCTCTCCGCCAGCGCCTGCATCATGACGCGACCGAGAACCTGAATGCCGCCGCAGGCGACGAAGTCCTCCTGCGCTGCCACGTCTCCCTCCATACAGGACTTGAGGTTCTTGAGCGCGGTCACCTTGAACGGCGTGTTCTCAATGCCGGCGAGCACAGACGGAAGCCTCTCCCGCCCCAGCTTCTTACACAGCGGCGTGCTCGACGACGACGATGAGGAGGCGCAGTCGAGCCAGGAGGAGATGACGCTCTTGAGAGTGTGGTTGGGGGTGAGGTCGAAGGAAGAGAGCCGCTGCATGGTGGCCGGGCACGTCGTCTTGCCGTACTTGAAGAACCACCGCTCGATGCTGCGGCGGTCGTAGGTGACCCCGGTGGACACCGTGACGGGGTCCTCCATCAGCTCCATGGAGATGGGACACAGGAACAGCTGGGAAGGCTCCTCCATGGCCATCACCTAGAATTGATCTCGATCTGTGGCGAATCCAAGCAGCTGCAAACTGGCAACCAATCAAGACTCGAGCAGGTTTCTTGCTTCCAGTTTGCAGATAAAACAATGTGGCATGTCTGAGAGGGACGCGGAAGGATCAGGACCCAGGGGCATGGGTTTTATATATCTGCATTTAGGTGTAGTAGCCCGTCAAAGAAATCAGATTCAAAAGGGGATAAATTAACAAATGGGCAGTAAACTATTGTGGAGCCAGAAAATTTTCAGGACATAGGTTAGCACAATGTTACAGACTGTAGAAACACTGTGGTTATATTGCAAAGAGAATCTCATTCTTTCTTTAGAACAAAAGTACATCATTTTCAGTCTGAAACAAAAAGCCATGATTTTTTAACCAGGGTCTACCAGAAGAAGCTACAATAACAAGTTGAAAAAGCACAGCTTGCAGTATTAGTACCGTTGATATTCGATTTCTATGGACGATAAATAGTGCAACAAGCTGTGGTCAGAAGTCAGATGGCTACAAAAGTAAGCGATGCTTACATATTCAGTGTTAGCTTGGCAACTAAAATAAAGCCAGGCCGACATCGATTGCCCGTGATCTGTAAACTCGAGACTTTGTCTCTCGTCTTTGTGCAAATTTTTTGTGTTTTGACGAAGGCATCGTGACCTGATTTACATGAATTCGATGGGCGTCGACCTGAGCAAAGAGGCAATCTGGTGGGCGTCGACTTGAGCAACCAAAGCAATCTGGTGGGCGTCGGTTGTTCAGAGCGTGTCTGCTTCGCAACTGGGTTTGCAGACACACCCTCTGACTTTGTAGTTGCAAGATAGATTCAGATTGTAATGCCAAAAAAAAAACTATGAGAATACGGCGTGCTGCAAATGTTAGCTGCTTGTCAGAAAAAGAAGGCGAGGAGGAGAGGTTCGACTAAACTTGAGACGTCAGATGCATCTTGGAGTTGTTAATGGAGTTGCGAGAGGAGCTGGCGGGAAATGACGGTGGACCAGAATTGTTAATCCAGCTCCATTTCTTCGTCGTTTTTGTTCTTTTTTTATGTCTTAGTTGTGGGCGGTTGAGCGTTTCCTTTGACTGTACCATCAGGTTGCGTTTTCCTATTCCAAATTCCAGCCGAACTCTTATCCTTTTCTTCAAAACCAAATGCTATCCTTGCAAGAAACTAATAGCATCATTTGTTTTTATATATAAAAAATCACTAATGCCACTGTTAAACGGTAAACGCTTTGGCTGTCCCTCCACTGGCGATTCACGCAAGCCTATCCAATCCTTCTGCTTGTTCCCGGATGAAGAACTGGAGAATACGTGTGCAGGAATGGTAGAAGTCGATAGTGTGATTTGTCGTATGTTCCTCGTGGTTTAGGTAAGTGTCTGATGTCATTTTGGCATCTTTCCTTGTCATGAACTGTTCGCACTCTCCTGAAAGGATTGGAAACAATCCCATCCGAATAGGACGAGCACAGGGACAGTCAGTCTCAACTAAAACACTTGCATTGCTGACACACGCTCGCTCTCTCGTACATGGACATGAGCTATCGAGATTCAGTTCGTCATTTCGGATGCCTTTATTTCTTGCACAACCATGTAGAGTAGCTAGCCAGCTAGTCATTGCTTTGCCTTAATTCGCCAGGGAAATATTTTTTTCTTATTATTATGGTTAGAACTGGAGACATCAAGCTTAGTATATTATATTCAGAACGTTTGTCATGGTTCATCAACGAAAGAAACTAAGAAAGCATCGAAAAATACTTTCTGCGCATAGGGGCAGCTGCACACAGGCACAACACGCGACACGTGTATAGTAGAAGCACATAACACGTGACCATTACTTTGCAAATGGCATGATGTGGGCAGCGATCAGGTTTCTAGCTGTTAGTGGGAAATAAGTGCGCATAAGGCTTTTCAGAGAGTGCGCGCCGTAGGGCTGCTGACCGTGTAGATGCTAGTGGGAGCAGCTTCCTGAGCTTTGCATCCCTCGGCAGATGACCAAAGATCGGCACGCCGCGTTGATCTTGCACAGGTCTTCCAATGCCCCTTGATCGCAGCGTCCTCGGTGGCCTCGTCGCCGCCCGCGCCCCGCGCTCCTTCATTGCCTTGGCGAGCAGCGCCTTGACGCCACCCGCCACGCGGTTGACCCCGGGGCCGGACAGCGCCGCCGCGCGCGTGTTCTCGAAGAAGAGCACCTGCACGACGTCCCGGAGCGGCACCAGCTCGTTCTGGGATGCGCGTTCATGGACGCCGTCTCGTAGAGCTTCCTGCAGGTGAGCACCCTGCACAACTTCTTCATCGAACTTTTGTCCATTTCTTGATTCAACTGTCGGCAATCCGTCACGGAATCGGCAATGGTGCTCAGCTTGTCCAGCGGCAGGGTAGGTAGGATCCTCGGCGAACTCCACCAAGAATCCATCGACCAGCCTCCCGTTCCAGACCATTGCGCCGTACGACGCCGCGACGGATGTAGATAGGCGCGATTCCTTGAACTCCGATCTATCGGCGGACCGCGACGGTATATGTCCACGAGTGTGCGCCCTGCTTGCCTTCGGGAGCCACGTTGCCGCCGCCACCGCCACCGCCGCGGCGCCAGCAGGCTCGTGCACGGCGGTATCAGACGGTGGTTCACGCTGGCATGTGTTCGGGGAGCAGCACGAGCCGACCATGACGCGTCGACCGTGACGGCGATGCCGTAGCAGAACTTGGCGCAGGCCTCGAACGCCTCCGCGCCAACCGGGAAGCTGAAAGCCCGACGACGGAAACGGCCACACACGCTGTGAGATTCATCGGATGGATGTTTTGTTATTGATTCAGGTGGCTTCAGCAGGACAAACACATGAGTTAAAAAATAGCAAAATGTCGTTTCCTACTTTGACAGAATTGCTATCCAACGGCCAATTGTAAATTCCCAACAATATATATTTGTTGATATGTTCCAATATATATTTGTTGACATGTTTGAATCGGCAAATATAGACTGGTTCTCATGCAATTGTTCCCATAGGCAAATATAGATATGTTCCAATCGGCAAACTGTTGATATGGCAATTCTCATGCAATTGTTGATATGTTCCCAACAACTGATTCTCATGCAGTTGTTCCAATCGGCAAACTAGAGTGGACTTCATGCACCTGAAAGCCTACTCAATTACTGTTTGCATGGCGCGTTTAACAACCGTGTTACCTTTTTCACCCTCACCAATCCCAAAGCAAGATTTTGGACGTGCGGTGCGATCATGCCATGGGCAACTGCCCCTATGCGCAAAAAATCCACATCCAGAGAAGCATTGCCTGGTTGATTTTCTACATTGTTTCAGATTTTCAGTTCTGCGCAAGCCTGATTGCCTGATTGGTTGGTCTCAAGCTGTCAGTTAGTGCACCATCATTCATCAAAAACAAGTTTCGTGTCAAAAAAAAAAAGCAAAACAAGGTGCTCTTTAAACAAAAAAGAATCATCAAACTTGCACGAAATATATACGTTTAAGAATTCTCGCAGATATTCAGTAGTATAGTTGACATACATATATCCACTTGCGAAACTGGCGCGCCACACGTCGCTCGACGACTTTAAGCATTTGCCAAGCCACATAGTTTGACAAAATTAGGCGTTCCGTCGAACAAACGCTTCCTAAATGATTTGACTGTCCCGCTATTTTGTTTCGAAAATAAATGCAGCAATCAGCGCGGCTCATGATCCGCAAGGAGCTGCGAAACCCGTTGACTAAGAAAACTTTAAAAGATGCATCCTGATCACAACCGCCACCCGGGTTACAAAATTCTCTGAGTTTTGGAACCCTCCTGCGCGAGTTTCAGCTACCGATACATTATTTTTCTGTAACTGTTTTTCGCCCTGAGCTCAGTTTCCTGTGAACAGAAGCGACAATTCCACCGCTGACAAAACCAACATTGACAACGTACATATTCAGACCTCAGACAGAGTCCCCTTTTAGGAATCCTTCAGAGTTTACATTCGATTTGGCACGTTGCTTGAATTTGCATCCAACTCAGAATGTATGTGGGCAACATTTTTCCCAAAGGCGTGAATCAGATAGTAGAACTCTGACATGATGATTCATGACAGTTCACCGAATCAGCAAATAGGTTTCTAGAAATTGGCACAGCTACCTGGACCTACATGATTCCTTTCAAACATCGGCCTTGGCTTATCACAACCTACAGATGTGAGCTGATCCTGACAGTTTAGATTTGACCAGTCAAATCTTTGACGTTTCAACAAATTCTGTACCTAATTGCTTTCTTTAGGGGAAGAAATATAACAAGCTCCAGCTCCCTTCCAGACCCCAGAGGTGCAGAACAGGATGGATTTAGTCGAATTTGATTCGTCATTAATTAAACACAGTAAACAGATCAGCAAATCACTCTAGTCTGCCAAAGGGCATTAGCATCATGTGAGTTGAGTACATCAAATTCAGATGAGTTGTAAAAATGATAAAAAAAAAATTGTGTTGTATTGTTCAAACTGTTCCCATATTCTAGATCATTCCATCCTCTCATGGTAGACATTCAGGACATAGCTGTTGAGGAGGTCACCGAATGTCTTCGTGGAGAATTTTTGCACCACACGGTCCCGTGCTTGTTTACCCATCCTGACCACAAGGTCATGGTCATTCACAAGTTTCAGCATGGCTTTTGAGAATTCTGTGGGGGATGGATCGCACAGAAACCCTGTAACTTCATTCACAACTGTTTCCACTGGGCCACCACTGTTGCATGCAATTACAGGCTTATGGGCTGCCATGGCTTCAAGAGGGACAATGCCAAAATGCTCATCCTGGATAAGTATCAGACACAGGCAAGTTATATATTTTTTTTTTAAAAAAAAGGATCTCTTAGCTGGATCTAAGTCCTAGCACAGCTAGAAACTTACCTTTGGAGTGTACAAAACACAAAGGCAGTTGGAGAGAAGCTCATTTCTTTCAGATGTTGAGCACGACGTTACAAATTTAACCTGTCCAGACACCCCTTCAGTCACTGCCAATCTTTTGAGCTCCTCAAGGTAATCAACATTTTCCTTGAGACGCTTATCATAGCCACCTAAAAATGAGCATGATAAGAAATCAGCATCAGTATAGTTAATAATCTGGCATTGTTAACCCAAGATGTGGTAATATTAAGCCTGCAAATAAAACAAAAGGAATATATACACAAAAAGTACCTGCTACTGTTAAAGTTGCATCTTGCATAGCATCACCTGGTAGTGTAGAAGCAACAGAACGGAGCAACGCAAATGCTGAAATGGCTAGATCAAGATTCTTTTTCCTCTCAAAACGGTTGATTGATAGGAAATTCAACCTGTACAAAAGATGGTAGTTTATTTTAGCTACACCTGAACATGATGCAGTTGAGAACATCTGCTTAGGTATGCGAAAAAATGAATAAGTGAAACCCAAGTCAGTTATAAAGAGATATACAAGCATGAGGTTACTTATAAGCATGAGGTTCATGAAACTGCTCAACAGATACAGCTGGATATAGAACACCAGGCTCAATTCCTCTATCATGTAAGCCACGAAAGGTCCTCGCAAAGGTTGCTGCAGTGAACTTGCTGTTGACCAAAATTAAATTTGCCATACCTGATATAAGTAGAATAACCACTACAATTAGAAAACCGCTGGATGTCAAGATGTATAATTAAACAAAGGGAAAGGGAAAAAAACAAAGCAGCTCTAGATGCATAAGATTATACCAGTAGTTGCCTCCTCAACCATGTCAATTGGCTTGCGGTATAACCTCCGAAGCATGGTAGTATGTTGTGCAAGCAAAAGATCAGGGAAATGACAATAAAACACTATCTGGAGATGCACAACAAACTACGTGTTAACATGATAGAACAAATTAGAGAGCACTGAGCACTCCGGACGAGAGATTGATACCTTGGATGATGCCTTTAGTTTGAGCAGTGGAATCACAACAGAAACTTGGTCGACCAATATGACATCAAATGAGGGCCACCAGAGTAGCACACAGAGCGCAACAAAAATGCAGCGAAGATAAGCGCAGACAGCATGAAAGCGGTAAAATACATGGCGGGGCAAGAAATCTCCATATACAGTAACTGGAAAAGGTCCTGGAAAACAACCAGAGGAAAAACTATGTAAAAATTATATTGCATAAGCTACATTTTACCATAGCCATACACATAATGCTGTAATATTTGTCAGGATTTTGTTCACAAGGGAATGACTTCGGTCTTGTACACCAGAATCCAGATCATGAACTCCACAATGGGTAAAACACAAGGAACACAGGAAGCTAATGGAAATATAAAATAAAATTACAGGAATAGGGTGTCAGCAGAATAAGTGGGTGAAGTTCAGAGGCTTACCAGAAACGGTCTCCTCAAAGCAACGGTTCTTATCATGGTGTGATGTGAAAACATGAACATCATGTCCATGGGCAGCAAGCTGGCAAGCCGCATCAACAATCAATCTCTCAGCGCCACCTTCACAGAGAAAAAAGGGGTTGAGAAGATGATGCAAGTGTGGCTATAGTCTGTTCATATTACAACCACCGCTGCAAGAAGTATACTGAAATTGTTCTGCAACTTTTCAACTGTGTGCTGCCCACACTCCAAATTACCAAAATTTCTCCCTGCGGCAAACTAATCAAATGGCATTACCACTTCACTAGAAGTATCGATTAGTAGATACGAAGCAAAACGCAATCTTCCGTCAACACAGGGACACAACCTGAGCTTGCGCAAAATTGAGAATCACCAGTATCTTTAAACCGGGTTTGCTCTATTGCAGTAATAGTCAAAGCTTTTTCTTCCTGGAAGGTGGCCGGATCTACATAACAATTCTATCTACTGCGAGATCCTAGCCTCAAACTGGATAGCGAGAGGAGGAAACAAGGATCAGGAAAAATCGACTGAGAAAGAGAGAGGAGGCGGCTTACCGATTCCTAGATCCGGATGGATGACGGCGACTTTAAGCTTCCTTGCCCTCGTTCCCGACGGCGACGAGTCGCCGGCACCTCCGCCCGCCGCTGCCATCTCCGCCCGACTCGCGCTATCGTCGAGGACCCGGACCGGTGAGCACACGAAAAAGTGCGAAAAATAGATATCGAAAGAGCCCGGCTCAATTTAGTGATGGGCCCCTTGAGTGATGGGCCACAGGTCCACAGCGGGTGCCGGGCTCCGAGATAGCCGGCAAGTGATTTGAAGGAACGAAGAATACTAACGGATTTTTCCCGCAGCCGCCGATTTGTTGCGCTAAATCCGTGGAGCGGATCTCTCTCCAGGCAAAATCATGTGATACAAATAACCAGATCCTCCATCTGTTCCCCGCCAACAAAAATCGCAACGCGAAAGTATTATTCCTCGGCATCCAGGGATGGCGAGCGCCGTCTTCCTCCTAGCGTTGATTACCGTGGTGGCGGCCACCCCGCAGCTGTCGGCGTCGACGATCAGAGCAGATGCTGCAACTTCACGCCCCTCGCTCCCCTGCATTCCGGGCCGGCGGTGGCCACCGTGGCTGCTGCCCTGCTCTCCGCCTCCACCGCCGCCAGCCGAGTGCTACACGTCGGTGTCGGGGCTGATGCCCTGCGCGGACTTCCTCACCAACGTCGAGGTGCGAGCGCCGGCGGCCGCGTGCTGCGACGGGTTCAGATCGATCGTCAGCGGCGCACCCATCTGCCTCTGCCACGTCGTCAACGGCGACTTCAACAAGCTCTTGCCGGCTCCCATGCTGCGCCTCAAATAGGATGGGCCTCAGCAGTGGCCAGTGGCAACCATTGACAGACAACAACGAAGGCACAACCACAGCACAGGCCACCGGCTGGAGGCACGCCGGGGTTGGCCGGCCGGGGCCGGGAACGAGGGAGACAAGGCACAGTTTTTTTTTCCTTTCCCAACGTCGAGTGTCCAGGCAAAGATCGAGCGAGCACAAAGGCAACTCCACGCTTACATACAAGTAGTGTTCCATTTGGCATTCCAAGCCGATTATTGAGGCCAAGTAAGTATCCCGGGCCACTAGATTAGCAACTGCAGCACACGCACACCTATGGCTATGGAGTAGGCGGCAACAACGTTACACGGTTATTAATATTAGACGGCGGCGTTCTTGGAAGGGCACGTTGCAGGCCGGGCGTCGGGCGACTGGTTGGAGATGGAGATGAGCTTCGCCCTGTGCCTCTGCTCCGCGCCGTCGCCGTGCCCGCTCTCCATGCCGCCGTGCGGCGGCCTGGCGACGGGCGCCCCGATATCCGGGACCGACTCGGAGATCGCGATGAGGGACCGGCGCGCGGCTTCAAGCTGCGTGAACTCTGACGCCGGTGCTGCTGCGGGTGAGGCCATCAACCGGACCGAGTGCTGCAGAGGAAGCTAGGTGAGACACCGAGTCGCTGTTAACATGATGCAGTGCATCTCTGAATACTCTGAATATATATATAGGAAAAGGTGTCAAACGGAAACGAGCAATCCACTCTGGCCACATGGAGTGATGGAGAGCAGGTAGCAACCAAGCGTATGAGCTTAGTTAGGGAGTCAGATAGGCACATGGCAATTGCTTTCACATTTGTTTTTCTGTAACAATAGAATTTTGTAATGCTGACATGAAAAAAAGATGGTTACCTATCATATGCAATGCGAAAAAGAAAAGGCAAAGTTCTATTTTTTTTCCCAACTAGTTGGTTTCAAGGTTAGCATCGATTTCCATGCTAACCACCAGAAATTGGCAGCTAGTTGGTTTCAAGGTTAACACTCAAGAACCACAAGAAAGCTTATCACGGATCATTCAAAGAGATTATCTTTTGCAAATCCTCCGTAGTCTGTAGTACATTAGTAAGAAGTGCAAATTCAGTCATGGAAACGTACCCCAGAGTATTTACTTGTTTGTTTATAGCTCAGGCCAACTTCGTAGACTGAGAGTTACTACTGACGCAATTGATACTAGCTAGTGCAGTGCAGTTTCACAGCCTCACTAAATAAATAGTCTGCTACAGTTAACTAATCCATTAACGCGTTGGAACACACCAAATTACACAAAAAGCATATCAACTGCAGGAGGTCAAAGCAGTATTGGCACTTCAGCAACGACCTGATGAATCAAGACCTTAACATAACACCACGTTTACCAGCAAAAACACATATGCTTCCGGGAGACAGCAGAACGGTGTCTATTTCTTTCGTGTTTTGCTAAACCAGCACCGTCAAGCTAAACCAACTCTTTTCTTAGCAGGTTCAAACAAAGCCATTGACCTTTCGATTTGCAAAGTTTCAGTGATTCACTCTAAACAGCCAGTGAGAATCTCAGATTCTTTGAAGCACGCATCGTACATAACGAAGTTCTTGCCGTGGTAGGTGAGAACAGTACGGTTCCTTAGAGCCATGAACCATAGATCCAAGAGATTATTACTAACCAAGCAAAAAGATACAAATCAACAGCAAACAGAGACACCCGGTACTCGACACAGCCCTAATCCATTGCAAGAACAGAGACGAAACCGGAGTTCGGAGCGCTTACCGGGGGAGACGAAGCTGGAGAGGAGCTCAGAGGGGCTTTTCAGCTCTGGGTCGACGGAAACGAAACGATAGGGAGGAGAGCAAGAGCAGCCAAGCCAACCGGGGCGGCCCAATTTCTTATAGCTAACGTTTATCCCGACGAGGCGAGCGCGGTGGACCGTGCGCCGCCGCGGCGTCCACCGTCCGTCGCGTCACGGACGGCCCGCGATCGGCTCCGCCTGTGGATCAGGTCCGGGCTCGAGAATTCCAAATCCGACACGAGCTGCGGATAAAAAGTAACGGGGGAGCTAGAATTACACACGCGAGTCCGCGTCACCGGGCACGTGACGACACGGGGGTCCACCCGTCGGTGAGACTGGACGTCGAGGGATCTGGGAACCGGCGGGCCCTGCCGACAGGAGGCGTCTGGCGGGACTCCAGAACCGTCGCTCTCCGACCGTCCGACGTGTAAAGTGGATACGTCCGTGCAGGGTGTATCTGTACGACTGTACGTGATGAGGCTTTTGATTTTTTTTTTCTACGCTTGGCACTTGGCAGCGACCCGTGCCGTCCAACTCGCCAAGCAGAAAAGCTCGAGGGAACCTGGCTACGGCTAGCTGGCTAGGTTCATCTTCATCCTGGCGGTCGGCGGAGGGCGACGCATGCTTGCCGCGTTGCCCATTGATAGCTTGTTCGTGTTCTTGGGACTTGAGAATGACGCGCAGAAGAAGGAAGAAAAAAAAAAGGTGATGGGAACCATTGCATAGGCTGATTTGTCCGGAAGAACCAAACGCGCAACGGTATCAGGAGGACACGAGGAATTGAAGCCCCCCTTGGACTTGGACCAAGGACATGAGCGGTAGTGCGGGACACCAGGTCCTGGTCTCGACTCTCAAGCAAAAGGAGCGGACTGCCACGGAAGTCTAGACAAAAAGTTTCCACTCTTTTGGAGAGCGTGTCTGAGCACGATTGCAATTTTCTGGGCAACAACGAGGTAACGTTCCGAGAACTGGTCGGCGATTTATCAAAAAAAAAGAAAAAACCGGTCGGCGTGGCACGGTCCCGTGGGCGCAGGGCTGGAGGCTGGAGCCTGGAGTGCTCAGAGAGGAAACTCCGCTACAAAAGCTGCCGGTTGTCAAGGCTGCTGCGTGATGATCACCGTCGCTGCGATTGCATCGTGTTCAGTACAGTACATGTCTTCATGAACATTGCTTTTCTGAACCATTATGGTACTCAGTAGTAACGGACTCTCGCGCCAGTCACTTATCAGACCTGCGTTACACACTTGACCGGCGTCAAATGAAAAACACACTCATGCCCTCGCAAAACAGCCTCTGTGCGAGCCACACCAGGACGTTACTCAAACCGGCTTGCCATGCGGCAGGCCCTTGGGGCTGGGTCTCGCCGTCGGAACTCCCTTCCGTGTCGCCGCCGCAGCTGCCAGGGGCGCGCCCGCACCTCCGCCGTAGGCATCCGGCGCGCGACGCGTCAGCCCGCCAGCACTCCCGCCGGCGATGACCTTCGGTTTAGGCGGGTTTCCACGCGCCGGAACGGGCGGGGCTCCACGCGAACCGGCGTCGCCACCAGGAACCGCCGGCGCCCGCGTTCCGCTAGCCGCCTTCGGCGAAGCCGCGCGCGCGCCCGCAGGAACCTCCGGTGGGTATGGTGGTGGAATACGAAAGCTCTTTAAGGGTGGACGCGAAGGCGCCCGCACCCGTGCGTCGGGCCACGTCACGGGGGAGCCGGTCGTGACCTCCGGGAGGGCGCACTGCGCCAGCGGCCTGTGCTTGAGGAGCGAGCCGACGATGAAGGCGCGGGTGAGGGGCCCGCAGTGGTGGACGGCCTCGTCCGCCGCGACGCAGCACGCGCGTGGGGCGGGGCGCCCCGCGAGGAAGGACGCGAGCAGGTCGTGCTTGCACAGGACCAGCGTCAGCAGCGACTCCCAGCACCAGTCCCAGTCGGAGCGCGCGCCCGTCGCCGTCGGGACGGGGTCGAAGGCGAGCGACCGGCGAGGCGCGGCGGGGTCGGCGCCTGCGTGCGCGAGGCACGCCGCGGCGGCCAGGAGCGCGACGGGGAGCAGCGAGGACCTCATGGTTGGGTCTGGTACTCGCTGCAGGTGGCTGGAGGCTTTATTTATAGGTTTGCGCTCACTTGTTCGGTGATCGCCGGGCTCGTCGACTGTTTCGCGTGCTACTCCATTGATAGCAGACTTAATTGGTAGCTTAATACTGCTGGTAGTTAATAGACGATAGTAACTGCGGATGTTATTATACGTGCTTGATGTTTCTTTGACAACGCTCTGATCGGTTGCTCAAATTCAGAACTGCAACCTTTTGTAAATCAATGTCCCAATCTCAACTGAGGAGTATGTCGTAAATTCAGAACCCACAAAGGAAAAAAGGAAGGAAAAAAAACGAGCGTGCTGCGGGACTAGGGACTTGGCCCGAAAGAACAAGGCCTGCGCGGCCCGGCCCAATTGATCCCCGCCGTCGCTGTTGCACGGATATTTCCGAAGAAAATCCATTTACGAGACGAAGGAACAGTCCAGATTCCAGAACCCGCTTAGCCTCGAAGCAGGCGGCAAGCAGCCATTGGCCAGTCGCTACCCATGCCTGCGGCACCGGGGACCGGCTCCGGCTGCCTGGGGTCGCCGGCGCAGGCCCCCTCGGGCTCGCTCGCCGGGGTTCAAGGAGCCCCGCGGCCGCTCGGCGTATCGAAGCCATCGTGGATCGTCCGCACTGAGGTAGCTTGGTCTTTCTCCCTCTGTCCTGTTGCTTTCTGTCCCCGCGTCCGCAATTCGTCGAACAACCTGGTAAGCAGGAAGCGGCGTAGTTAAAAGCCTTCGTTTCAGTTGCTTTCTTTTACTCTGCTGCTGAATGCAGATAGCTTTGTAGCAAAGCATTTCCTAGCACGCCTGTGTGCTGCAAAAACTAAATGAATCCAAAATTGCATTCAGATAACAGATAGATGAAGGGTGGCAGAAAAAGCTCATATGTAGTTGTTGCAACTTTGTTAAATTGTAATTGGGAGCCCCCTGTTAGCAAAGTTTGGGTGTTCAGAGTTAACTGGTCAGAACTCTGAAACTCTGGTAATGGGTGTTCACAAATTGACGGTAGCTGATTTGCTTATGCAATCAATGTTCAATCAGGCACTTCATGTGCAATTGTGCACTGTGCACTCTTTTAAAAAATGAACTCTGTGTACATCTTCACACCTGATGATCAACTGCTTTTTACAGCTATAGAAATCAGACACTTTGATTTTTGTCGCACTGTTTCTTCTGACCGAACATATTCATGTTATGTTTACACTGAATAAAAATTTAACATGGGAGGGCAGAGACTACATGAAATCAGATTGTAGAAAGTGGATAAAAATGCAGAGGCTGCTCTATATTTTTCTTCTTTTAACCTTCTATATAATCAACTCTTATAGTGTAGTTAGTCTAACAGGCTCCGGCACATAGTGGTTCTTGAGGTTTTGCTGAACTCTGCAGTACTGTTCTGAATTGGGGCAGCATCTGCATTTATCCTTCAGGATGAAGTCTTGGTACCAAATTAACATCTGCACCTCGGGCCCCAGTTCATTGCATATTTGCCAAATAATTGAGGTGTTGCAATGTCCCATGCTCTTGGCCTGCCAGTGCACATGCCCTGTAACTCTCCATATCTTCCTCCAAATTTAGTGACCTCCAGCTTGTTAGAGACTGATGAAGCACCAAAATGTCAGTTTGAGCATGTGGGAGGAGACGTTTGGCTCTTTTGTACATTGGTTTCTGATGTGCTAACTGTAAAAATGGTTGCAGTCAAACGTGAAGAGGGAGAGGCCAAAGCGACCTGATCCTCCTTGCACCATCTGCAAAGGCACAGGAAGAATAGACTGCCGAAACTGTTTCGGCCGAGGTCTCTCTTTTACCAGATCTCCATGTTATCTTGTGATTTGCTGCTGTATGATGCTAATTCATTGGTACAAAGTGTTCTCTTACCAACTTTTTTGTTTTGTCTGGAATTTGCAGGCAGAACTAACCATGCTGAGCTTGTCATGCTACCGAAAGGCGAATGGCCACACTGGTGAGTCACATGGTCAATAGTTCAATGAGTCTGAATTTGCCCTCCATGATGGTTCTAACCCACAGCACTGTTTCTTCAGGTGCCGAGTTTGTGGTGGCAGTGGACTAGACTACTGCTTCCGGTGTCATGGAACAGGTGAATATCGAGAACCCATGGGCTTCCACTTCACGGTTAAAAGCAAATGAGCTCCGTTTCTGCAACTCCAACTGACCAGTCGGGTAAAAAAAACTCATCAATAGAAGAGGAGGTCTTGTAACTGTTATGCTACATTGTGCAGTTGTACTGTGCCATTAGGGGACATTGTATTGTGGTAGTCAGAAGTCACCCAGTATATGGATCTCACTCTGTGACTCTTGTGCTTCACGAAGAGAATGCTGTACTGGAAATTCATGAGCACGCAAGGACAAGGCATTGCGCACTGTGCATTGGTAAATTGTGTTTCGAGGCGAGATACTGAATTGTTGCTAGTACAAGATAGACTATGGCCCGTATCCCGTATGTGCAAGGTTGCAGCCCCGATGTCACGTAGCCAGGTAGGAGTCGTGCAGTCCTGGCACAGCTGAAACCGTTGTTATGTTTGCTGACAGGAATTGTGCTCGTTCACGTTTACAGTAGTGTGAGTCCTGCCTGGATACGCCCAGAGAGTCTACAAGCCGTCATGGCGAGGCGAGGCACCCTGGCCTGCATTTATAAACCCACGCCCGCCCCTGGCTCTGAAGAAGCGAGCTGTCTTGTTGCCGTCGGCGAGATCGATCGGCATGAAAGATGACGACGACGTCGCCGACACCACAGAGACAGAGGAACGACCTCTCGTGCGGCCCCCACGCCGACCGCTGCATCGCCGAGTGGGTCACCGGGCTGAACCTGCTGTGGAGGAAGCAGCTGAGGCGGCGTGAGGCCATGAGGCCGCAGGGCCCGGCGTCGAACGGGCCCTGGCGAACGTCTTCCAGCGGCTGCCGCCAAGGTCCGCTGCCGCCTGCCGCGCCGTGTGCCTCCGCTGGTCCGTGCTCCTCTCCTCGCCCCGCCTCGCGGCACTCGCCCACGTCGACGACGACGCCGACGCCGGCTCCTCCACGTGCTTCTTCGCTGGCCGCGACGGTGCCAGTGCAGGCCAGGGCCGATGCCGCCGGCGGCGCGCCGCCGGCACCACGCCAGCGGCGATGACTTCGTTCTCGCCGCTGCCCAAGCATCAGTACAGGCGAACTAAGAAGAAGCAACGGTACCGGTGCATGTTCTGATCTGACCGTCGTGTTCGCGTCAGCCATTTCAGTGCACAAAATTGCAAGCTACCGAATTTACCGCTTCAGTTTCAAAACGTTCCCTCACATCAGCAGCAGTCCAGCAGATTGCAGTACATTACTGTCCGAACCTAAGGGCTAGTCTCACATTGTATGGTCTTCGTGCGTTTGTCATATGTAGTAGATATAGCCTATGTCAAGCAAATTTCATACTCAGCTTTGCCATTCTGCAGCATTCCTGGCTGTCTTCATGTTGTTATCGTTTCTATTAAACTGTGTGGTACCATTGTTGCATAGTCGCGAGTACTCCTTTATGAATCTGGAGAATTCAGAGCTCTCATTCTCCAGTAATTTTGATGGTATGTCATATCTATAATTGTTACTGCTCATCATGAGGGAATATTGGTTTAAGTTACGCAGCAGCTTAGTCTAGGAACATGTAGAGGATGTGCTTTGCTAATACATGCCAAGAACTGGTGGGTTTTTTCAGCTTGCCTCCATTGAAGCGAGAAACTCCCAGTGGATGGTTTCTTGGATGGCATAAGTACTCGGTAGAAGAGTCAACTGAAGCAGTTGCCTCATCCAATAGGGGAACATTGCTTTGCTTTAGCAGAACCCTTCCAAGGCAAAACAGCTGCCTTTGTCCCACACTCCAATGTTCCCCATTCTTGACAACTGCATGAGGTATCTCTTTTCAATGGAAACATAACTGGACTATTATAGTAAAAAAGGTAACTAGAATTTCTTATACATGAATACTAGGAATTCTACCTTTTCACATTTATTGACTGTACTCAGAAGAGTACATTACCTGTTGATTCCTGATTAGAGCCTCTTCCCCCTAATCGTCACCCTTTTTTGGTAAGGTTCCTATTCCTATTTTGTTCTCTATTTACAGATCTGTTTAGATTGTGAATTACGATCATGTTGCTCTTGTTGTTAATACAAAAATTGCCTCAGGTTTAAGATTATATGAGAAGTCTCATGCATAATGCATTGCTTTGCACTTATAGGTGAGCACAAATGCACAATCACTGGCATGAAATTCTTTTTTTTAGAAAAAAACAGGCATCTTTGCCCAGCACCATTCAAGGTGAACAAAGCATAAGGTTTCAGCGTTTTAAGCGCCCTTACATTCAAAACAGCCACGCACCCAACATTAACCTATCCAACAGCTAGGCTAAGGCGGAAGCGCCGAACAGCAAATTAAAACAGAGTACGATACAGACAGAACGCGTATGACCAAAGACAAGCACTTTTTCTAGACCGGCTTCAGTATGTCTTCCAGTCATCGTCCATCTTCTTCAGAATCACCTTTCTTGCCGTCAGACAATCGTCAAGGGGGTCTTGAGCTGACCCTCCAAGAAGTTGCACCATTGGGTAACTTGCTCTGCTAACTCTTGCTTGTAGATTGGCATCCAGGTTATCATGTTGAGCCAGATTCTCTTCACCACCACCTTGACATTTTGCCACTGGAGATAGCGAAACACAAAATCATTTCTTATCAGCCATAATCCCCACAGGATTCCAGCAGATATACTATTTATCATCTCAAATTTTTTCTCATTTAACCATCTACTAGCTAGGCTAATATAATCATTAGTTTCCTGCCCAGAGAAAATATGCATTAAATTCCACATATATTTAGCCACCACACAATCAAAGAAAAGATGCTGCACAGATTCATATTTATTACAAAATTGGCATTCTGGTGGCTTAGTTATCCCTCTCTTCAAGAGGTTATCAATTGTCATGATTTTGTTATTGTCCAACAGCCAAAGGAAAACTTTGATACGGGAGGGAACCATAACTTTCCAGACAGCAGGAACATACATTGGCTGAACCCCCCTAAAGCTTATTATAGCATACAGAGACTATGAGGAATACTCCCCTTTGCTCTCATAGGCCCAGATTAGGCAGTCACCATCAGTATTATAGACTATACTTGTTACCACTTCAGATAATTCAAACCATCTTTCCATCATTCTAGGGCTGAAAGTTCTTCTAAAGGTTAATTTCACCTCATGGCCGTCCCAAATCTCAGCAACAGTTTTGCCCATCTGATCACAAATACAGTACAGATCCCAGAACTGAACAGCTAGTGGGGAGTTACCAAACCAGGTATCCTCCCAGAACCTAATCTTAACCCCATCACCAATCTTCCATCTATAGCCAAATTTCACAGCTTTAGCTGCCCAAATTATACCTTTCCAGAATTGGGAATTTTGTGAATTAGGTAAGCAAAAGATATTAGGGGCTTGTCTGACATATTTTTGCTTAATAATGGAATGCCACATCTTTTGCTCCCCCTTGATATACCTCTTGACCCAAGATCCCAACAGGACCAGATTGAGGTCTCTAAGGTTGGGCACCCCTAGGCCACCATGTTCCTTCTTCATGCTCACCAACCCCCAGTTGGCAAGATGAATCTTGCCATGGCCTTCAAAGTCATTCCACAAACAGTTTGCTAAATGGGAATTTAACAGATCCAAAGCTCATTTGGGAAACTTAAAAAAGGACATTAAATACACAGGGATACTTGCCAGACAGGTTTTAATCAGAACTAGCCTCCCTGCATATGAAAGCAACTTTCCCCTCCATCCTGCAATTCTTTTAATTATCTTATCTACTAGGGGTTGCAGATCCTCTCTACGGAGTTTTTGGTGATGTAAAGGTATTCCCAGGTATTTTATAGGGAAATCCCCAACAGGGCACCCAAAAATATTAGCCATCATACTGCCTTCTAGCTCAGACAAATTCATGGGGATCATTTCGCTTTTATGGTAATTAATTTTCATCCCTGACATTAACTCAAAGCAAGTAAGTATCCATTTCATATTCTCAGCATAACAAAGATCTTTATCTAAGAAGACAATGGTGTCATCAGCATATTGCAAGCTAATCACTCCTTGATCCACTAGGCCCTCACCCAGCCCCTTGATCAGATTTTGATTTTTTGCTTTTCGGAGCATCCTAGTTAGGACATCAACCACTATATTAAAGAGGATTGGAGACAGAGGATCCCCTTGCCTCAACCCCTTGCCGGTTTCAAAATAGCCTTTCTCAGAATTGTTCACATGTACTCCAACAGAGCCATTGTGCAAAATCTTACTTATCCACATCACCCACTTCTCACTAAATCCTCTTCTCTTCAGGACCTCTATTAAGAAATCCCAATTCACCCTATCATATGCCTTTTCATAGTCTAGCTTCAACACTACTCCCGAAGCACCAGATTGGTAAATACTGTGAATCACCTCATGTGCTGTTACCACACTTTCCAAAATATATCTGCCTTTGATGAAGGCAGTTTGATTACTAGCAATCAGCTTATCAGCAACCAGATTAATTCTATTTGTCAGGACCTTGGTAAAGATCTTATAGCTGCAATTCAGCAGACTGATAGGCCTAAACTTGTTCATTGTTATAGCTTCATTTTCCTTGGGGACTAGAGTAATAGCTGCAAAATTGATCCTGAAGATATCTAGATCCCCCCTAAAGAAATCTTCAAACATCCTTATTAAGTCATTACCAATCATTTCAAAGAAATGTTGGTAAAACATAAAAGAGATCCCATCGGGACCAGGAGCTCCATCAGAGTAGGAGTCCATCACAACCTTTTTGATCTCCTCCCTAGAGAAAGGAGCCTCTAGGATTTCCTTTTCTACTAAGCTTAATTTATCCTCTTCCTGAAAGAAATCCTCATTCAGACTAATGTCAGGCCTACTCTCATATCTAAAGAGATTTTTGTAGAAATTATTTGCTATTTCAATGATCTCTTCAGTACTGTTAGCAACCCCATCAGGGCCCTCCATAGCATGAATATATGTTTTCCTCCTCCTTTGATTAGCAACAGTATGGAAATATCTAGTATTACTGTCTCCTTCCCTCACATGTCTTTCTCTAGATCTCTGTCTGGCCTTTGTTTCCTCCATGTCCCAAATTCTATTTAGCTCAAACATTATATTATTCATAGTTGTCACCTGATCTTCTTCCAAAGACTGGCTTTCAGCAAGCCTATCTAACCTATCATATTCCTTAATCATTCTCTGTTTTTTCTTCCTAAGTTCAGCTTCTGCATATGTATTCCACCCCCTAGCTAGCTTCCTAAACTTCCTCATTTTTAACTGCCAACAGTCTATGCTGGATTTTCCATTAATCTCCTCACAATCCTTCCAAGCTTTTTCCACCACAAGCTTGAACTCTTCGTGCTGGAGCCACCATTTCTCAAACCTAAATCTAGGTGTGCCCAACACTTGACCAGCCCCAGATTCCCACAGAACTGGAGTATGATCACTAGGGCTCCTAGGAAGTGCACTAATAGTAGCTAAAGGATACTTAGCATCAAGATCAGTGGAGCAGAAAACTCTATCAATAAGGGACATAATTAAATTCTCCTGATTATTAGACCAAGTAAATTTTCTACCCACCAAGTTCAGCTCCAACAGGCTGAAATCATCAATCCATTTATTGAACACATCACACCAGTGTTGATCTACAACTCCATTACTTTTATCTTCATGAGTTCTAACCAAGTTAAAGTCACCACCATAAATGGCAGGACCTTCCCAATAAGAGCACAGGTCTTGCAGTTCTAAGATGAAGTCATTTTTTTTATCATCATAAACTGGCCCATAAACAGTTGTAATTCTAAACTCATTCCCATCCTCTTTACACTTAACATAACAGCTAACTGTAAAAGTCCTGATCTCCCATTTCTGAATATCAAAGATATCCAGGTCACACCCCATGAGAATGCCCCCAGCAGACCCAATGGAGGGGAGCCAGTTCCAACCAAAATTCCTATTCCCTACCAGGCTATCCAGGTAGTTTGAGTGGAAGGTTTCTTTTTTTGTTTCCTGGATACCTATAAAAGCTAACTGGTATTTGTTAACCAGTTCCATCACTCTCTGTTTCCTACCTTTTTTCCCACTCCCTCGTATGTTCCAGAAAAGACCTCTCATTCTATAACCATTGTCCTAGGGTGCTTGCCCCGTTCTGTTCTAGATTGCCCTGGTTTCCCCTCATTTTCTACAGGTAATGGTGTTTCCTTCAGAACCACCATTCCCCCACTCTCAGAATGCTTTCCAGCACCATTCTCATGGGAACCAGAGCTCTCTGCTATTGTGGCCTCAGCAAGGCCAGCTTTGTCAGCAATCAAATTTTGGTTATCACTCACATCAATATCAAGGCAATCAGCAATCTTATCAAATTTAGAGGCAGCATTTCTATTTCTACAGGAAGGCCTGTTGGTCATACCTTGTTTTGCAGCATAGTTACCCTCCAGGTTCCTTGCCTTTTTGATTGCCATTGCTTTTTCACTAGCTGTTCTGTCATCTTGTCCCAGTCTTGAGCTTTTCCTCTCAGCAATGACTGGCCCCCACTTCCTTGAATTCTTTTTCTTGTTTTCTTGCCCAGCACCTAGCATTTCCTGCTTCTCTTCAGTTGGAGCATCCTCTTGCTTACCTGCTATTGTATCTTTCTCACTGTGTGTAGGGTTCTCACAAGCATTCAGATTAGCTTCAATTTGGATATCTTGAAAACCAGGCATTATATCCTCAGGTAATTCCACTTCCATCCTCCCAGTATCTGGACATTCCTCCTCCTCTAACTCCTCTTCAGACATCTCCTCACTAAAGAATAGCATTGGGTCTTCAGGGCCACCATCATCACTGGCATGAAATTCTATCAGTATATACTGCCACCCTTTTTTTTTTTGCAGAAGTTACTGTGAAGAATGCAAAGCTTGGTATGTTGAGAAGAATGCCAACGAGTTTGCTATTCATCTGGCAAATGTGGCAAGATGATCCGGTAGGAATATTTTGACCTAGACAGGTTGTGCATAGTTGCACGTCCCCAATTTAACAAGACTACAGTAAGAATGCCTTCATGGTAACCTTGGCTTCTCAATTCCATATTGCCATTTCCGTTTAATTTCCAGGTCGTGGTTATCAGCTAAGTTTATAACAACTGGGGTGATGTAATTAGTTCCTTTTCCCTTTAAGTCTACTAACAGAGGTGGTTTTGTAATTGTAGGTTCCGAGCCAAGGGAAAGGTCTCCCAAGAAAGAAAGAAAATTATTCCTCAGAATGATGACCATAAGTTGGACCATGTAACTGAGATGCTGGCCTGCTCATCTTCTGGGGGAAATCCAAATCCATCAAGCTAACATGGCTCCGGTCCCTGACTGATCCTAATATCTACGCACACTTTGTCAAGGACACCGGCGTCCAAGGTAGCAGGGCCGCGATTACGTAGCTCGTAGCCGGAGCCGGTAGGGGCGCAGGGCTTCTTCCCTGGGCGCTCAATAGTGAAGGGGATGAGATTAAGAGAGAGAGGGAGATTAGGAAGTGATAATTTCTTGCTTAATCCAAAAGAGACTGAGTTCACAAATCTCATAGGCACTTGGCCTGCTAATACTAGGAAATAATCCCCACCAATTCCCTAATTCTTGCCTTCCTTTTGTGCTCCTAGCCACTAATTGCTGCTGGCTGTTGGGATTGCGCCTGTTCTGGCGCCGGCGCGCGCAGGAGGCGGCGCTGGTACTGGCGCCCCCACTTCAGTCTTCAGCTGTCTCATGTACATTGTCCAACCAGTCTGCAGCCTGGACAATCTCTGTGCCTTCTCTGAAATGTATTACATGTTTCAACTTTCTAACCTTGCTGAATGAAGATGTGTGCTGTGCTCCATTGCTTATCCTCAAATTCAGTTTTGATGTCTTGTAAATGTCTAGATATATTTCGTCGAAAAATGGGGCTGTAAATACTCTGCAGTATGCAGCAAGTGTACATTAGTGGCTATATGATAGATTGATCCATAGATTCGCTGCTATGCCAAAAGTTGGTATTTGTCGGTTGATGTGAACCTCGCTTCTCTGCAAATGTTTGTTGCATGGACTAAAGTTTATTTGCAAGTGTCATGGCAAAGCCACAGTCAGAAACATGGGTGTATAACTGTACAACTTCCAATGGCCTGCAGATGCTCCTAATGCAGATGTAATCAAACATTTGCCACCCTGACCCTGAGAGTCGCTTTGGGTGCACTTCTGAACAGAAACATCAAACTTGAATATGCTTTTGCAATGAGGATGAATGTTAATTCTGAGCTCTCTCTAAAAAACAACCTTAGCTGAATTATTCTTCTGCTGACTTTTTTCTTCGGAACGAAGCACTAGAATTGTCTGCTGGCTTCTGAATATGAGATTCAGAACATGGCTTGCAGTCACCATGAGATCTCATTTCCAATCTTGCATAGTTACATGGCTTCTGAACATGTTGGCATGTTGCGTCCATCATGAGCCGGCGGTCGTTGTCCACGTCCACGCCGGCGAGAACGAGGCCCACCAGGGCACGCCAAGCTTGGCCGCCGCCGCGGGTTCTGAATGCAAGGGCCCATTTATCACGCCGGCGATCAGCCAGAACGAATCAACGAAAGACTCCGAATCGATGGAACGGGAGGCCACGCCGGCGAAGCCGCCGGAGCATTTGCGTGCCGGCTGCCTCGGGCGGCAACTGTGTGCTTGTGGGGCATGGCCCAGCATGACGAACTACTGCGGTACTGTCCCTGTTTGAATTGAGGCGGGAGCACGAAAGCTTTGATGTCCACAGTCCACTACTCCACTGGACTATCCGCCGCCATCCCGTTCGCAACACATGATCCGCTGGAGATCGTGGAGAGGACGAAGACATGCCCCAGCAGAGCTCCTCGTGCTGCTCTGCTCCTCCGCGTGGCTCCGAGGATGCGGGCCGCACAGGGCAGCAGCCGCCGCGGACCGCTAGGTTAGTCGCGACGCGCTACCAGTGCTCGATTTTGCCTAGATCGTCCGGACACGCGGTGCCGTCGCTCGGTCGGCGAGGCCGGCGACGGCAGCTGCCGGCGAGGACCCAAGAGCCGCCCCTCTAATCAGGACTATTCTGTAAAACTCGCGACCAGAATAGGGTCTTATTTGAAAATTATCGTATCGCGATTAATATCGCGATCCATGTTAGGGGGTTATTTGAAAATTATCGGATCACGATCCAATATAGGGGGTTATATGAAAATGTTGGGTAGCGATCAATAGTCGCGATCCAAATGAGGCGCTTATTTGTAAAGTTAGGGTCTGATTCGTAAATTTCGACTACGGCGGGGCGGCGGGCGCCTGTCGCTTCTTCCACAACGGGCTCCGGCGGCGGCGCTCCCCAGGGCGTTGGCGGCGGCGCTCCCAATCCTCCCCTCTGCACGCATCCGTTCTGGGGTTGTGCGAGCATCGACATTTGTGGCGGAGGAGCGCGTGCGGAGCTGCGGATGGGGACGGCGAGCGACCAACGTGGATGTGGGTGCTCCGCGCCGTAGCCGCATCCCGCTACCATCTACCTGCTGTTTAATCCTTCACAGGCTCGATGGAATTCCTGATCTAGTGCGCTGGATGTAAGTTCTCCACTAAACCAGTATTTGTTCATTCAGTTCCGCGTGATTTTATCCAACATGTTCTGCACTAAACCAGTACTCGTTCATTCAGTTCTGCAGGCTTTGATCCAGCTTCATGGTTGTTTTTCAGTGCATAATTTACACGGAATAGCTGCCAATTTATTGTTTCATTTTTCAATATTTTCTTGCATCAGCAGTAATAAACTATAGTACATTACATCACTCCAATTCTCTGAATTATCTAGTACGGCAGGCCCCTCCCTTGTAAATCCTGCCTGCGTAGTTTTGGTGCGTACTTTTCACATTTAGTGATAGTGTGTGGTAGTCAGTCAACTTTTCAATCGAGCTTCACCATCTCGGCCTCATGCTGTTCTTGTTGCCGTTCAATTGTATGTTGTTCCACTGAAGCCATGGGATCGCCGTGAGTACTCCTTTATGAGTCTGGAGAATTCTGAACTCTCGTTCTCCAGTAATTTTGATGGTGTGTCGTATTCTATAATTCTTCCTGCTCAGCATGATAAGTCATTAGAGCGCACATGTGATAGCAATCCAGCAGCTACAACTGATAACATGTAGAAAACTGGTGCTTCAGATCACGTGGCTTACCTTCACTGAAAACAAGAATGAGATCACTATCAATAACAGTGTGGATTCTGTGAGCTATTGTCAAGACCGTGCAATTCCCGAATTCCTCGCGAATTGTTTCTTGGATAATTGCATCAGTAGAGGAGTCAACTGAAGCAGTTGCCTCATCGAGCACGAGAACGTTGCTTCGCTTTAGCAGAACCCTTCCAAGGCAAAACAGCTGCCTCTGTCCAACACTCCAGTTTTCCCCATTCTCGACAACTGCAGGAGATATCTCATGTGACAATCCCAATAAACATATTGTTATGAACGAACAATAGTATCAACCAACTGGAGTTTTATATCCCTGTATCTTAATTTTTTTACATTTAGCTACTGTACTCAGAATACATTACCTGTGGAATCCAGCTTCTTTGGGCTTTGACGAACTATACCTCCAAGCTGGCATTTGTCCAAAATCTGTCCAAAAGAGAGGGGGGGGGGGGGGGGGGGGGGGGGGGGGGGGACATATTCCTGATCATATGCTTCAAAAACTAGAACCTCTTTCCCTAGCCAGCATGTTTTTCAGTATGCTTGCCATTCTGTTTTTTATTTATAGATTGAATTTTGACCAAGTTATGATTTTAATTAATATCAAAATTGACATAGGTATTTAAATGTTGATTTAAGTTACCTCCCACACGCGACAATCAGAGTACTCGTTCAGGGGATCCAGATTCCCTCTGACTGTTCCCTCAAACATAGTTGGATCCTGTGGGATGATGCTAAGTCTGCCACGTAAATCATGGAGCCCTATTTTACAAATGTCAACACTGTCGATTTCAATTGTTCCTTCCCTTGGTTCAACGATCCTGAAAAGTGCTTGGATAAAAGTTGACTTTCCGCTACCAGTACGTCCTACAATGCCCACCTTCTTCCTTCCTGGAATTGTGCATGATATGTTTCTCAAAACAGATGGGAGATGCTCTGCATATCGAACCTGTAGAAGAAATGAACAATGTATCAGGGTAAATAAGACTTTAAGGTTCCCTTCTGAAAAACAAAAAACATTTCCACTTTCATTATAGAGAAAACACAGTTAACAACTGCTATATGGCATCTATATATCTGCCACTCCTGTCTTAGTATTTCTTCATACTTGACATTCTGCGGCACTCCCCTTAGCTTATGTAATCATATAACTACTTTTGGTGCATGAGAATGAATGAAAAAGTATGCTACTTTTCTCTCACATCTTAAATATGTGCCTATTATCCTCTTGTGCAAAATATCATTAAGTTAGCACTCTCCGGAGATAACTTCTGCTCTGCAGCATATTCTGCAGGTTGTTTAACCTTTTTTAGCATACAGTTGTTCAATTTTGGACATAATGCTTAAATTTCTGTTTTCAGGCTAGCTAGTCTCGTGAGAGATTTGTTTGGGTTTGATAAGTAAGACTGTACATTCACACTGATTACTCACACCTATAGTGGGTCAGAACTCATTATAGTATTACACATACCTCCAAGGATCTTATATTGATAGTTCCAGCTTCTGGCCAGCTGTTCGGGGGGCGGTAGTGATCAACTATGAGAGGAGCCTCGCTAGGGATCCTTGAGTATTGCATTATTCTCTCAACTGATATCATTTTGTTTTCTGTGTTGCAAATGTTCCAAATTATGGATGCCAGCTGCGAGTTGAGGTTCAATGCATAAGTCACCGCAAGTCCAGCAATGCCTGTATGTACAGTCATTAGTTTGATAATAATCAAAGGTAAGATAGCTTGAGGCTTCTGTAATCAGCATGAGCTTATGCACATGTAGAGCTTACTTGGGTTTATAAAACCTTCAGGAAGGCTCACTAGCAGAGTCAGAGAAAAGGCAAAGACAAAGTTGGATAGCATGTTTAGCCTGAAAGAAAGCCACTCCATTGAAGAGATATTATGGAACCATGGCCTGGAGTGGTTGTCAACAAGACCAAGGTTTGCTTTTCTGAAACGATCTTTCTGCCCATATGCTCTAATACTTGATGCTCCTGCTAGCGATTCTGCAAAATGGTGTAGGATTGGAGCCCTTTGAATTTGTGATAGACGAGCCAACTCTCTTGCTGTTGGTATGTAGTAGCGCTGCACACATACAGAAAGTGTACAGATTCAGCATTTGTGTTTTGTTAAAAAGAAAGCATTTTGTGAAATGAGTACCAAGGAAACTGCTAGGAAATCTTCCTGGAATTCATGGAGCACAAACGTAATATGAAAAGGCTAATTATAAACATAAGATCATTTTTAAGAGTCCATACTTGACACAGGAAACAGACCACCGTCACTGGAATGAAGATAGCAAAAACTGGCCATGCAACTTGTGACATAACACCAATGGTCCCCAGAATTTGTATGATTGAAAACACACACCAGCCAAGCTTGTTTGCTATTTCCAGATCTAGAACACTTTGGTCATTAGAGGCCTGCTTCACAAAAAAAACACATTAATTAGTTTAGCTGGTGTGCAAGTATGTGCCAGAGGATGAAATGATCATAAAATAAATCAGCACTAACCCTGTTCAAAATTCTGCCAGTAGGTGTGGAGTCAAAGAAGGACATTGGGGCACGCAGGATGCAGTGGAGCATGTTCTTGAAGAACTTTTCTGATGTTAGTAGACCAATCAGTGACACAAGCAAGGACCGAGCTAAGACACACAGGGCACTTCCCATAGATAGAGCTATATATACAGAGAAGAGGAGGCCTAATCCAACCATTGGAGTGGCTGCAGATGTCGGAGGAGATGCCCATGCCATCCAATAGTTGCTAGCTACCTGAAATATTTGGAAGAATGACTGTGCGGCTATTGTTACTGGCACTAAGGCTCCACCATGAACTGCCCTCAGGTATGCCCAGTAGACCTTCTTGCCAATGCCTCCCTTTTCTCGTTCTTCTTCTTGTGTCAACCTCCCCTTCTCACTGATGTCTTGTGAGACATCATGTGCAGACTCTTGCTTTGTTATGCCCTGAAGTTGATCATCCACTTCATTTTCTGTATCAAGCTCATCCTCGCTGTCTGCTGATATTTGGTTGTCTGACAGTATTCTGCTAGAACTCTCAGCATTCATGACAGATTCAAGAGCCTGGCTATGGGCTCCTACTATAGCTTCAAATCCTATGTTCTGTTGAAGAAGTTCGTCGAATTTCCCTTTCTGCACGATTTTTCCATCTTGCATGACCTGTTATTTTGAAATACCTGGCAACTTTAAACTTTGGACTTACCAGTATAAGGTTAAACTAAATTATTTTTAGACACTTACCAGTATAAGGTCTGCGGCTGGAAGGAATTCGACTTGATGGGTCACATACAATACTGTTTTGTCTTTAAGAATTCCCATTACACAGTCCTGCAGGATTAAATTATTTTATTTGCTTAGTTATGAACCAATTATTTTATCCACTTCCGAATCAACGTTGAGCCTCAAACAGTCAAATTGTCACATCACTAGTACAAAGTTTAACATATTTGTGCATTTCTTGGAACTACGAAACGAACCTTGAATAGCTGGCTTCCAGTGTGGGCATCTACTGCACTAAAAGGATCATCAAAGAGGTAAATATCGGCATCCTCGTACACCGATCTTGCAATCTGAATTCTCTGTTTCTGTCCACCACTCATGTTAATTCCTCTTTCACCAATCTCAGTCAAATCACCATTTGCAAACAACTCAAAATCTTTTGTCAGTGCACAGGCTTGTATGATCTTTTCATACTTCTCCTTATTATATGGGTTTCCAAACAAAATATTTTCCCTGATGTTCCCAGACAGGATCCAGGCAGTTTGAGGAACATATGCTTTGCTCCCACTGACCTTAACAGTACCATCTAGCTTTGGCATCTCCCCAAGTATGCATGATAATATACTAGACTTTCCAGAGCCGACCATTCCACAGATAGCCACTTTCATCCCTCTCTTTACTTTTAAATCAACATCTGTTAGAGTTGGAGAAGTCGTTTCCAGTTCCCAGCTGAATATTCCATGGTCAATCTCCACATCATAGTCTGTGTCATTTCTTGGTACTTCTATAACTGCATCACATTTCAATTCTTCTTCCTCGAGGTATTTTGCCACTCTATCAGCTGAAACTTTTCCCTGAGCAAACACCGAAAGCAAGTCAGGAAGTGTGAAAATTGGATCTTGTAGCATACGGAATGTTGCAAGAGCTGATAAAACAGTTCCAGCTGTCAGAGGAATCCCCATCAATATACATGAGCCGAATGTTATGGAGGAAATGAATGCAGGCGATCCCCAAAATATGAATGTGGTTAGAGCTGACAACCTCACAGATCTCCATAGCCAATTATACTCCTCGCCTCGTAAGGCTTCTAACTTCTGAAGGTACTTCATATCCCATGCTTGAAGTTTCAGTATTTTCATGCTTCTAAGAACTTCTGTCGTTGCCTTCATTCTATTGTCTTTGGCAACCATGATCTTGCTTTGCAACCTCTTTTGCATTCTGGTTAGTGGAATATTGCATGCCATTATTGCCAATGTCGCTGCTAAACCAGCCCAGGCCCCAATCCCTAAGTTTTGATGGAGAACATAGACAGCTAGTGAAAGCTGAATGGGTAGCATCCAGATGTAGTTTGTATACCATATAACATCAGTTATCCTTTGTATATCTACACTCATGTAGTTTATGATCTCTCCGCTAGTATGCTTCTGCCTTGAACTGCAAGATAAGCGGAGCCCCTTTTGATAGATGTGAGATATCAAAGCAGCTCGCAGGCGCATCCCAAGCTGTCGTGCTCCAAAAATCCACTGCCTCTGCGCTATTGTCTCCACGACTTTGGCACTTAGAAAAGTAACAGCGAGAATGTAACCTCTTCTGAGTCCATATTGCCTCTCCCCCCCAAGGAATTTCACCAAGTCATTAATCAGTGAGGGTCCGACATAGGATGCACTGGCACTTAATACTGCAAATCCTGCATTGATCATTGCTTTCCGTCTCATAAATAGAAACATTGCTCTATAGATCGATGAAGTGCTTAAACCATGCCTGCGTTCAACATCATCTATGATCTCTTTGAATGAATCAGATAAAAACTCGGCGGAGTCTTTGCCATCAACATCTGGCACATCATTCTTCTCTAGAGGTTTCTTGTATCCAATAGCAAAGACAGGGTTCATCCAGGAGAATGTGACAAGTCCAAGGATACTTGCTCTTCCATATGGACATGGCCTTTTGGCTTCACCCTGCTGTCCCACAGATGAACTCAATAGTGGCTCTGTTATATTGCTGTCTGTAAATGTGATTCCTGTTTTCCCTCTGGCTGAAATTGCAAATAGATAAGTGCAAACAACAAGCATGAACAGATCGATCCCTTCTTCAAATCCTATATCTTCATTAACTGTCAAAATTGACCTGAGATCAATTACCACAATGGTAACTGATTGCAGAAAGTTAAATATCCACCAGGACCGAATTATCAGTGGAAGTTTTGCAGAGTTTGTTTTCTGAAAACTGAATACTGCTAGTGACAATATCAGCCATGATAGCACCTGCAAACCTTCACAAATAATAAAGGGGGGATACTTGCAATCACTTATTCTTTCATGTAACTGTGGAAATACTGCCCTCACAACATGAGTGGCTAATATAAGCAGGCAACAAGCTTTGCATGCTTCATATGAGAGACCCAGCTTTATGTCTGTAATCTTGTGTTCCTGATGTTGTTTATTGCTTTCAGGAGTTGCAGTCTTCAATCTTTGTCTCCAACCTCTGATTTTCTTGAACAGAAATTGAACCAAAATACTCATGATGAATATCAATTGTATCAGTGCAAAAGTGCCCATCCAGAAGCAAGGTGAATATAGCTCCTGCCACTCTTGCATATAGGGCAATATAATAGAATCTGTAATAATACATTGCAAATTTCATGTCAAAACGAAATGGCAGAATACATCATTGGATTATCAGGAAGAAACGGACATGACTGTTTTAGGACTAAATTTTAAACTTGTTCTTCCAAACATTACTTCAAACCGAATATATGCTGCTAACATTGATCTAGCATGTAAACTGTTAAGAAAAAAAACTGATCGCCGTCGATATTCTCGTGTTTGGGGGGTTTCAGTGAAGGTAAAGTGGTAATAAAACTGTGCATTTTGTTGTTTTAAAAACACCTTGTTTTCAATTTTGTTTGCTTGCTACTTCAAGCCATAGTTGGTTGTAGGATAATAGGGAGTCTCATCCAGGCTCATTCTGCTTTACTCCTGTGAATTTTGTTTTTCTGCCATTTTTCGAGCTTTTGTTAGCTTCATTAGCTGAGCTGCCTAGTTAATTAGTGATGTGAACCCCAAGTACCCAAATCATTTGTACTGGCGTTCTCCTTTACATGATGGTCTGCTCCGATGAACCAAAACAAGTTAACTACTAATGTTTGTCGACTTTCAGCGAAAATGATAAATATTACTGTAGCTAGTACCTCATATGCTGACAGAAACATTATCTAACTGCACTATAGTTTTTAATAGTTCAGTATTTTGTTTTTATGCTATGATATTTTGTAATGCTATCTGATACCAGAAGAGAAGAGGTTAGGTTCTTGACTCCTAGAGATGGAGAGAGTTGTACGCTAGTCAGATGGGTATGGAATTGTAAGGTCACATGACTTACAGCTGCCATCCCAGTTTGCTATGTTCTCCTTAAAGGACATGCTGAGGATAATTTTTTTACAGTTGCTGAAGTAAATTTTTTGATGAAGGCCAAAGTGAACTTTAGACTTTGTGGGTAGTATCTCAGATACGTAAATGATGAGTACGTATATATATCAAAAGTTGTGAACCACTTTTGTCCCTTGGATACTACTGCTTAGTATTTATACATGTGCACCTACTGCTTCATTCAATTTGTTTCTGTTCCACTGCTGTCGATCTTTGCAAACATTGCAGGACCAGGAAAGCAAAATGGGAAAAGGAAGGTGGATGAAGGAGAGCGGTGCGCAGTGTAATTGTGTCTTCAGATGAGAGAAGAACCAGACGTATGCATGAACCTATCGCCGTCCGTAATCTGCATGCAGATGCAGAGGATTAATCGCGGACGAAGTCTTACCTGAGGAATCATCGAGCAAGCCCCCGTGGATAAACATCTCGGGGATCCTCGCGAGAACCGGGAAGCGCAGGCTCCCTCTCTCCATCGCGCTCCAATGAGCGCGCAAGAGAGAGAGAGAGATTGAAGAGAGGAGAATGGAAGGAGAGGGGGAGGGAGAAGTGGTGACGGTGATATAGTAGAGAGGTGGAGACTGGAGACGCCTGACGGAGACGGCGACACCCCTGATGGTTGCGCTTTTGGCGTGTCATGGTGCCCGCAGATCCCGATCGTGCAGTTTTCACCGGGCGCGCCCGGCGCCGCTCGTGGAAAAAAACGCCGCTGCCTGTGTCCCATCAGTTGGCCTGGTGCGCGGCAAAAGTATTTTGCTTCTGCTGAGAATTTTATTTTTTTTTGCGATTTGCTGAGAATTTCTTTTAGAACGATTCTTCTAAGAATTTGTTTTTAACTGTACTACACACTGACTCTCGGTTGGATTGCACACTCGTGCATAATCAGTTCAGCAAATCAATACAACGATTCCTTTTGCTAATTTTATTGGTACAGTATTAGCTGCGTTTATTGCTATTAATTTGCCAGAGTATTAACCAACTGTGGATCTTCTTGCGAGAACACCCACTACTGTACTGTAGAATGGAAGTGGTCCAAGCAGATTCATCACGCAATAAAATTGCCCGTGTAGCCATGGCCACAGGGGCACACGATCGAAACGACTGGCAGCACACGGACAAGAGAGCCAAGCCGCGGAACGAAATCGGGGAAGCACGAACTGCTCTGGACACGGAAAGCCAACCAATCAGTATATTCCCCATTCATCATTTCCCCAATGATTTGTTTGGATCAGGGCACGCGAGGACGGACCGATCGATCGCGGTCGTGTGCAAAACGGCAAAGAAATTTTTACTTTTTTTCTACGGTGGAGAGGCCAGGCACGGAAGGGCACGCATTCTTTACAGGAGGAGGAGGATGCGTTGCTTGACTTGACGTGGCGGGGTCACCGTCGCAAGAAGCGACTTTCCAGAATCAATGGCCTCCGGCCGTTTTGCTCCATCAGCGGTGCACCACCGTTTGCTCGTAACACTGCAATACTCCCTCCTTCCATTTTTACGAGGCATATAGCATGATGTGGTCTTCCAAATAACACTTTGACTATCCATTTATCATATACTATACCACTTATGGTTATAAAATTATAATTATGATAAAGTATATTTGATTACGAATCCAACCATATAAAATTTACATTCTAAAAATAAAAAATAAAAATTAATAGTCAAATTGTATATCAAAGATTGCAAAATTTGATTCTTGATATGCGTGTGCGCGTTATAAAAGTAGATGGAGGGATTAGTAACTATATTCGTGGTCCGTGTCATCGATGGACACACACTGTGAAATGTTTTCTTCCCAAGCTGTTTTGTAGCACAAAGATGCAGACAGACAGATGGACAGATAACATTTTTTTTTTTTTGAAATGGACAGACAGATCGACAACGTTCAGTAAGCAATTAGTAATCTTGCGCGGCTAGATGCTAGGGAATGAAACAAACAAACCTGACTCGACGGAATTGAGCCCAGCGAATCCGGTCCGAGCACACGCGGCGGATCGGCGATCGATCGTCACCTAACACCATCAGATGATATATTCATCATAAAATCATCCTCAGAAGTCAGGCCTCAGTCGTCTGTCGGATAAAAAAAATGGTGGGCTAAGAACTTTACTGCCGGACCAGACAAGAGGAAGGAGCTTGGATTAGCTGAGATGCACTCTTCGATGCTATTTGATGCGGAATGGTGATGCCGCAGCTTTAATGTTGGGTCCTGCCGTCGAAAGTTTACAGCCGCAGAAGCCACAAAGAGGACGCCGGGAAACGGCGGGGAAAAGAATTTATTAAAAGAGCACTCTGATGCGCGCGACGGCGCCTTTGCAGCGTCGAAACCGAGATGAGCCCCTAAAAGACATGGGAGAGGGAGAGAGCCGGCGGTCCTGTGAGCAGGGAAGCGGCAGCGGCACATGCAAGCAGTCGGTGTAGCTGCTCTGCTCTGGACTGGCGCGGCCGCGGCTGGTCTCTCCACTCCACCGACTTCGTTCCAGCCACGAGAGCCCGGGGACGGACGGGCCCGGTCCCCCACCGCCTCCAGCTCCGAACAGAGGACCCGTCGTATATGAACTACCCAGTGCAGTGCAGGGTCACCGTTCACCACGGGGCGCGATACACCTGACATGGACCCGTCGGTCACGACGATGGTGGTGCGGCCGCGCGCGCCTGTCGGTTTGTTCGTCCAGTTGCACATGCGCGCATGCCGCAAAGACATAACAAGGCACGCACCCATAACAAGGCACGCAAAGACACAGCCGATGGAGGAGTGAGCGATGCGGCAGATGTGGAGTGGGCCATCGAGATGGGCAAGCTGCCAAGCTCATCTTTTCACTCGTACGTGCTGCCTTTTTCTTTCTCTGAGTGGTGGGCACGGACGCACGGTGCAGTCACGTATATATGGAGACGCAGCGGCTGGTGGCTGAGATCGATCCCGCTCTTTTCGTACGAGACAGAGACTGCAGAGCATGCTTGGCTCTGGCTCCCTTCCTTTTCGATCTGCTGACGGTCTCCTCCACTCTGGCGCTTAGCTCTTCCCTTTATTTCCGGCAATAATTGCATGCATGTCACTGATGAGACAGAGTTAATGTCCACGTAAGGAGATTGCACTCCCAAAAGACTTGTGAACAGTAGATAGCTCATCCCTACCTTATCTACTGCTTGACCACACTCAGCAGGGTGGTCCGCCGTCAAAACATAACACTTGTAGTGCTAGTGGCCCGTCACGTCCATCGAAGACTTGACAAGGTAAGTACCTCAGGACCGTAACTGGCTATTATACTAAAGACAAAAGCAACAGGGTGATCATTGTTAACTTTTGTGTGGTTGATAAAGGAGAACATACTACAGTACCTTGCATGCATTAGTGCCATCAGTCAATCATGCCCTCATCATCTTAAGTTTTGCTGGTCCCCTTTGATAATTAATTTGTTCCCCGGCATGTATTAGGTACGAATTTCTGTTTGAAAGACATTACACTGTGGGGCGGTAACGGATCATGAGCCTAGTGCTTTTTTCACGATCCAACTTAATCCTTATATTATATATTTAGTTCAAAATTGAAGAAGATTAGATTCCAACCTTTATATTATTTAGGCTAAAAGTTAGGACCCTTTACTACCCCACGTACACGATTACATACATACATAAAAGGGCACGAGGAAGGGTCAAACATGCTTCTTCTGTGAATTATATAGAAAGTAGAATGCATCGGTTCAAACGACCCAGTGGCACGAGTGTGATGTATACATGTGCTCGCCTTGGCAGCCACGCAATTAGGTCTGAACCAAGTTGCTATATAGAACGAGCAGACAAATCTGCCATGAACTTGTTTTCGTGCCGCTCAAGTAGCCGAGAGCATCCGTCACGTGCTTAATGATGGATCAGTCAACTGGAGTCTCCTTAAACAATCATGCTTTCGTTGGCCAATGCAATTGCCTCGTCGTTTTCGGTCGGTTTCGTTCTGAGGTGTCGTGCAACGACGTCGACGCTAGTGGTCTAGTGCGATCCGACGTACTCCTCGTCTTTTTGTTCGTTCTCTTCTGTTTTGCTTTTCTTTTCTTTTCTCTTTTAGAAGCCAAGGCATGACCAGAGAGAGTGTCTAGTCGTCAGCAGGACGAAGCGAGAGAAATGTCGATTTGAATCAAATCTACGTGCTCCTGGGCTTTTTTTTATATATACAAACAAGGATCAGGGACTACAGCCGTATCAGCCCAGCAACGTAACGGGCCACCTACGAGGGAAACCCAATCCAACCACCCAAGAAAAGCCTGTCCTGTTCGGCCCCCCGTCCACCGCTGGCCGACCGCGCTATTGCCCGGCTGCTCACGGCGGCGCCATCGTCGCCGCCGGCCAACGTGACAGAGGCATCGTCAGTTCCTGTGACGTCCACCGCCGTTCTCGCCGTGCGACATCAGTTTCACTTCTGCAACTTACGCCGCCGTCTTCAACAGGGACAGAGCTGAGTGGGGTCCTGGTCGCGCGTGTGGCGAGGCAGGGACTCCGAGAGCAGAAGCATGGACGGAGGCTAAGCGACGGCCGTAAGGCTGCGACTGTCACAGTCACCGGTGGGGTACGGCCGTACGATATTGTATGACGCAGAGGAACCAACCATCCAGGAGATGGCAGGCGTTTCACCGGCGAGCCACAGCGTGACGCGGTGCCACCGCTGCGGGAGGCAGTGGCGGAGCTAATATTGAAACTTAGGTATACCACGTCAAATTTCAACATACAATTCGGTATCGTACGGAATACATCAAAAATATTCTACAAGTAATTCGGTACGTAAGTAATTAGGTTCAATACTTTACAACATAATGAGTAGAATCATATTAAGTCTTAGAAATGCATAAAATAAACTTAAACATCTACAATAGTTCAAAGAGATTACCTTATTTCTTCTTATCAGGCCTACGCTTCCTAAAGTTTATGATATCATCTTTATCAACTTGAAAGAAGATATCTGGCTCGGTGAATCCGACTAGACAATCATCCAAAGAAGATCCGAGGCAACAAAGTCATTAGGGTAGAAATCAGCAAACCTACATAGCTTTTGTGCATCAAAAGAAGCAAAAGAATCAGCGAATGAAATGTTCCTATCCCTCTTCATTGTTTCTGGAATCTACAGAAAAATCATTCATCAATTCTTGATTTACACGTTGTAAATACCGTTCCCATTCCCCTATTTAACCCAAGGCATAGTAAAGAAGCTTGCTGCTTAGCTTACCTGCTGGGGGCTGGGGGCTGCGCCGGCGCGCCGCTGTGGTCCCGCGCCGGCAGACCAGGCGAGCGGCGGCTCGGCGCGGCGAGCGGCGGCTGCTGGCGAGCCGCAAGCAGCGGGGTCGGATCCGGGGGGAGGGCGTCGCTAGGGCGGCGGAGCAGTGCGGAGGCAGGCTGCAGGCGGGCTCACCGGCGCTGGCTCAGGAGCGTAGCCGCAGTCGCGCGACGACGGGAGTCGGGAGGAGAGGGCGAGATCGAGAGAGGAAGTCGGGGGGCGTGCGCCTGTGCGGGAGGCGGCGTCTGCGTGAGGAGAGCTAGATAGGCTATGGTGGGGCGGATGGCCTGTGCTGGGCCGGATCTTAGGGTGGTCCGTAGCATATCCGGATCACCCTGCAGGTCCGCCAGTGGCTGGGGGCTAGAATAGTTATTGCTTCGTTTAATTTTTTTTCCCCGTAGCAACGGCCCGGGCTATTACCTAGTGTTAGTTATAAATGGGTTGCAAACACAGAACCGAGAAGGTGACGTTGTGGCACGCGTGGCCAGCAGCCGTCTAGGAAGCTAGCTAGGTGGGGCTGGCTGTGGCTACTGCCGGCGAGACCAGCGTTGCGTTCGATGATGATGGCAAGCACCAACGGCAGCTCATGTTTCGGTTTCACAATACTCCGTATTGTAGAGTACGAAAAGGTGTTTCACAACCTTATAAATCCTTCATGATGCATTCATTTCGACAAGTAGCACAAACGTACACATAAAGAAAACAATCTTAGAGTGCGAAAAGAAGTGTTGAATCACAAGAGTGAACACGAGTTAAGGACTTGAGGTCATACATAAGTGTGTAACACAAGTACTTGCACACTGTTTGGCCCCGGCAGTGACCACAACATTCCGCTAAATAAATATGCAAAGCAACCGAAGTATTGGGAATACACGAGTTAAAGCGTGGTACCCCGCCAATCCTTTTCCGGCTCACGTCGTCTTGACTCTTGACGGCTTCACGCAAAGAAAAGACAACTCTTCAATACTCTTGCCCATTATATTATTCCTGCAACGATATACATCACGACGACATTCATCGTTATTGAAAGTTGCAACAACGTCAAAGCTAGGCACAGCAAATTAAAGAGATAAAATGTGTTGCTAATGAGAAGAGAAATAAACTGGACATCATTTTTTTTATTAACCTTGGATGTTAGCTTATCCAGTGCATCAGTAAGCTGAAAAATATATACGTATGCACGCATACGGCCATCCATGAGTATCCTAATCACCATCTGTTGAAGCTACGGAAGTTAGGATGCACACAAGGGGTTAGTAACAGTATCATCATTGAGACAACAAATTCGGTTAAAGATGATGGCAAGTAAATGTATGGACAAAAGATGTACCTTTTGTTCCTTCATTCTTGCAACTTTATCTTCCAAATTATTCACCTCTGTATAAAATTTTTGGGAAAGCGTATCCATATGATGGATGAATTTGTTTTTCAAATGACCATCTTTGAGCTTAGCCACGATATCTTGAACTAAGATATGGCAAATTGCCCCCAAGCCTCTAAGAGCACCAAGAAATGAGAGAGTGGTTTCTATCCCGATCTTCTCGTGGTAAGCATGATCCGCAACATTATAAAGTATAGTTGCATATGTCCTAACCATCTATATTTTACAGAGATAAGAAGATCATTAAGTCCACAAGTGTCGTATAAAGTCACATGAACCTGATAGTGAAGGTTACCTGATCTATTGTATGTTGAGAAAATTCTACTGTACCAGGGTCATCATGCGCAATATCCTAGGTGGGTTTAAAACAATCCATGTGGCAAGTTAAGAAAAATCAAAATAATTATTGCATACTGTGTCTATAAACAAAGGAGAAAAAAATATAGTTAGACACTTAGGCCCACTTACCATGACCTTGGAAGCCAAATTCAAAGCTTGCCGTGCTTCTGAGCAAACCATTCTTGCCACTACGCTCTCATTTAAATTCTACAACAGACAAACAAAGAGGAAAAGATAATGAGGTATTTGGAACCTAGATCGTGTACCCACATATAAGAAAGAAATAACTACAAACTGTTGTAGCTTTGCATGTGCTTGTTAATGATATGTTTAATTGTGATATTTTTTAGGAAGAGTCATCCAATTTAACATCTATTTGAAACATGTTGTTCATTATTTGAAATATGGTACATAAGTCATTAGTCAAGACCACTCTTTTTAGAGCTCTATCTGTTTGTGGGGTTTACTGAAGTGTCTATTTAGTATAGAAATCTAGGTCAAGTGGCAACATAATAAAGCCCTGACGATGTTTATGCCAAGTAGGATCGACCTCGCTTTACAAACATGCCTTAAATCCAATATGTGAAGGATGCTAATGACATCAGATTCAAACAATCTAATAAACTTTGCCATTCGTTTTGAGCATTGAACAATTAAAATTTTCTATACTAGTGTAGTAATTAACAAATGAATTTGTCAAACATGTTCCAACGTGATTGATGATACAAACAGAACTAACCCGACTGTCAGCTGAACAAGACAACTTCATCATGTAGTCAGAGATTTGTTCCTTCTCTTTGAGGAACATATCAGGAGGCTCCCGCTGTGATAAAACACTGACATGCGTCAGAACTAACAAAGTCAAATAGTTGATAACCACTGCGAGAAACACTTACCAGGCCCATAGCAGCAAAAAGTGCCCGTCGGTAGTTGAGTAGCTTCTCCACCAAGGGGACGTTCTGCGGGGTCGCGGCCTGAAGGAACAAGAGCAAACGAACGGAACGATACTTATGGGTCTAGCACTGACAGATCGATCTGTTCTGCACAGCTCTTGTACCTTGTCGGGATCGTGGTTCTCCGGCTCCGGATCTGGCTCATGGAGGCCATCGGCACGCTTCTCGCAGTGGGAGCGAAACGAGTCGCGTGCGCGGGCCTGCAACTTAACCGGCGCCGGCGCCCGGCCCAGCGGACGGACATTCATGGCCCCGTGAAACGGCCGCGAGATAAGGGACGCGGCGGCCACGGCCGCGGGGGGAGACGCGCACAGCGGGAGCGCAGCCATGGCTTGTGAATTTTCGAGATTAGAGAGAAGAGGGAGAACACCGAGTTTACTTTGAACCTCGAAGGTTGGCGACCTTGGTATTATAATGCCGGAGCCTGGCTGGCGACCGACTCTACCTTGGCGCAGTGTAATCAAAATTCCAACTCTGCGTGAGACAAGTTTTTAGTAGAACTCTCTACTAGTTTGTAATTCTATGCATGACTTGTAAAAAAAATAAACACTATATTAACAAAAATATAAAAAAAAAGGGAACTGCAATCTAAAATATGGGAACTGCGGGGACGGCCAGATTGTCAGGATTTGTTTTTAACCTAAACAAGCGGACTCCGAAGAGCGCCATGATTGCCGTCGTCTCGTCTCCGCGCGATTGAGCTCCCATGGCAGGGCATGGCAGCTTGCCCGACAGTCGACACCCCGCCTCCGTCTCCTCCCACACCGCGGTCGATGGCTAGCTGGGTCGCTGCGGCCGTTCCCGCAGTTACCATATTTTAGGCGATTGGTGGCTGCGATTCCTTGGCGTTGCTTGGCCTTCTTCTGCATCTGCACAGGCGCTCGTGGCCTCCTTCTGCATCGGCACAGTCTGCATCAGCGGGTGCTTCAACTTCATGTATAAATTGTTTATACAATTCTCTTCGTGCATTTTTGGAAGACCCTTTCAAGAGCTATTCAGCATACATGTTTCATTGTCACGGGAAAGTTCAGAGTTTCATGTAATGTTCTTGTTTCTGAAAAGGACTGGGGAGGCCAAGTTTAAATAATCAAGAGGTGAGCTGTCCGCATATTGTTCATGCTTAATCTGCTAGTAATAGGCAAATTGATGGTTTACCGATGCTACCTCTAAACCCAAACATTGAGCTGTCTAATGCTGAGCTGCTTATGCAGACGTGTTTCATTTTGTGCTGAGGTAAGATGCTGCTGCTTCCATGTTATGAACAAAAACGTGTCTATGACAAACTTCGGAAAGAAAAACGTGAAGCTAAGAAGGCACAGGCAGACCAAGTTAAGCGTATCGCTAATATCATCATTCATCACGTATAACAGAACTCTGAGATCGTTGCACAGAAGTACAAGATTTTACACCTGTGATCCATGTACAGAAGTACTAGTGACAAATAGTGATTCCTAGTCCTATGCGCTGTACTCTGGACATCCATTAGTCCTCAGCTGTGATCGTTGTCTTCCTCTCACCAGTACTCTGTCTGGACCATTGTCCCTGCTTGAATATAGACTGTCAGAGTGCCAGTCAGCCGCATATCGAATTATCGACTGCCGGTTGATGGTGCTTGTCTGCTTGAGCTTGGGGCCTCAGATTGGTGATCTTTGTATCAGACGACGCCCTGTACTGTAGAATTAAAGCCACTGCCGGCGCCGGGAAGAGAATTACTATGCTGGATGCAGCTTCCAAGCTTCGCCCGTCTGCTCGGCCTTCGGCCGGAGTCGTCCTCACCCGAGGAGGGGGAGGGCGAAGACGACAATGGCGACGAAGAGGAGGATCCGTCGTCGCCACTCTTCCTCTTGAGCTCATCGCTATTCGGGCTACGAATCTTCTGCATCACGTACGGCGGCAGGTCCTTCCGCCGGACGTGCTTGACGGCCACCGCCAAGCCGGGCCTCCAGAAGCCGTACATGTACATGTCCTGCAAGAACTCCTCCGTCGTCGCACGGAGATCAAATTGCGGCTGCTGCCGCCCCTGCGGCGGCGGCGGCGCCTGCTGTGGCGTCGACTTCGACAAGCCCACGAAGAAGGACGACGTGCACTGCAGGCCGTGGGGCTCGGCGTCGTAGGCGTGCGGGCTCTGGTGGCAGAGCAGCTCGCCGGCCGTGTCCCTCTCGACCATGCAAGTATTGATGCTACCAATTTTACAGGGTGTTCATATAACCATACATGTGTTACTGTAAATTTTTAATATTTTATTATGCATGGTACAAAGCATAAGAATTAAAACAATATACATCGACTTTAATAAAGGTTAATTTCTATGGGATGTTCTACAGGGTTTCTGTGCATCAAACTTTTTCTACAGCATGAACTAATTCAAGGTGTCCCATAGTTAAAATATGGACATTTTTCAAGCACAAAACTAATTACCTTAAATTAATGCATTTCTTCACCACAAAAGTTATATAATTAGGTTACAGAAAGGAGAAAAGTCTCTAAATTTTTCTGTGGCATTTAGATATTAACATAATAGCACAGAAAAAGTTTCACCACATAAACCACGCTATAACAGCAGGAATAATTAAATCCATCCTTTCATGGTATAAAACAAAGTTTAACAAAAGGTTCAGCTAGAGATGGCTTCTGGTTCTGAAATTTTTATACTGGCCTACACATCAAGAAACTAACCTACTGTCAAATTTTCAGGTTTAGCCTTTGTCTACAACTGTGGGTACAAATAAAAGCTTTTAAACCTTCCATTTAATCTAGAGCAAAATATATTGAGAAACTGAGAAAATGCATGTAACAAAAGTTGTATATCTTCTTCTAAAGATTTTAGAACAGTTGAGTTTGTATTTTTCCAATTTTCTACAATTTTATATGAATTTTACAAGTTTACTGTTTTTGAATTTAAAGTTAAAACACAGGTTTGCAGATATGCCCTTGAAAACTTGCGTGCCGACCCTTTTAAAAACTTCAATCAACGCAATTGGGTCCCTGGCGGCCGGCCGGCGAGCTTGAGCTCGATTCCGGTGAGGGGAGGGGCTGGTGGTGAGGGGAAAGGGGCAGGGGAGCAAGAGGGAAGTGCGGGTTACCTTGGGCGGTGCTTGGTGCGGACGGGGGTGGCCGGAGCTGGGCTGTCCACGGCAGACAGGGAGCGGCGGGCGACGCCGGCGGTGCTCCGGCTAGGGTGGGTGGCGATGGTCCGGTCGGGAAGCTTCGGTAGGGTGGTGTGGTGGTGGTTGGGGGGGATCTATTTGGGCCGAGGTGGCGTGCCCACGGCGAGCGGCGGTGGCACTCCGGCGGGAGAGGAGGGGCGCGGCCAGGCCGGGAAGCTTCACTGCGCCAAGGGGAAGCGAGGAAGCGAGTCAGGGGGTCGGTTCGGGCAGTGGGAGGCCGGAGGAGCGTGCCCACGGCGAGCGGCGGCTGCGGCGGTGGGGTGCGGCAGCGGCGGGGGCGTTCCGGTGAGCTCCGACGATGTGGGGCGGCAATGCTTGCTGGGGAGCTTCGGTGGATGGTGGGGGACCAATTCCGGGGGTTGGATTGAGTGGAGGCTGGGCGGAGGGAGGGGCTCGGCGCTGAGCTCCGAGCGGCGGCGTTAATGGCTGGCGTCGGCGGGTCTGCGCGTGAGCAGGGGCGTGCTTCCCTTTTGTAGCGAGCCAAGGGAGGTGAGAGGGTTGGGGTGGGCCGGGCATGGCAGGGGTGCGCCATTGGGCGTCGGGGCGGCGGCAGGGCTAGGTGGTGCTGCAGGCGTGCACGCGATTGGCTTGGCGCCTAGTGCTGCGCAGGCATCGCGGGCCAGGTGGCCGGCGGGATCCGGGCGAGGGAGGCAGTGCAGCAGAGGAGGGAGGTGAGGGCTGAGGGAATAAAACGGGGAATTGAAGAAAGGCGAGGGGCTGAACTATAAAACTCTATTTTTCTCCCATTTTTGTGTTGAAGCTCAAATTTATCTGAACATGAAAGTTGTTCAAAATAAAAAGTTCTACAAGTTTTATTTCAGGCCAAAGTTCATTTGAGTTATAGTTCAAAAGTTATTTTAAAAACTCGAAAAGCATGATTCGGATGACACGTCCATTTAATGGGAAAAATTTCATATTCTTTCCGAGGTCTCAACTAGACTTTTGTTTATCATCTCACTGATGATGTGCCTATTCAATTTCGTAGCTATATTTGCGTCGATGTGAAAGTTATTTAATTTATTCGATTAAAGTACATGTACTTATGCACATATACACATACTTTCAAAATAAATGCAAAACCAAATTATAATTGATTTCTTTTAACTTTTTCTTAGTTATTTATGCATATTGTTATGATAATGATTTGTTTAGAAATTGAAACACCTGAGGTGTAACACATGTCTACAGATTCATCTACTACGTTGGCGACGAGTCCGTCCCTCGTCAACAGCGTCCTGATGACCTCGTCGTCTAGCGGCCTCGCCATCAGCCCCTTCGCCACGGTCTTCGTCAAGTCTCACGTCCCGGTCATGCTCGAGATGACCAATCCCAACTTCAACAAGTGGGCGTGCTTCTTCGAGGTCATGTGCGGCAAGTTCGCCTTGCTGTCGCACATCGATGGCACGCCGAAACCCGAGCCTGCTGACGCATCTTGGCAGCAGACGGATTGCTGCGTTCGCTCCTGACTCTTCGGCTCTGTCTCCAACTCGGTTCTCTACCTTGCCATGGAACCGAATTAGACTGCCAGGGACCTCTAGGTCGCCATGGATGGCCTGTTCCAAGCCAACAAGGAGCCGCACGCCGTCTTCCAGGGAGATCTCTCCATCTCTGAGTACTGTCAATGCATGAAGACCGCCTCCAACGCTCTCTGCGACGTCGGCCATCCGTTCTCCGAGTCCCAGCTGGTGTTGAATCTACTTCGCGGCCTCAGCAAATGCTACTCCATCACCGCCGACCACATCGCCGACAGCCCCACCCTCTCCTTTACTGCTGCTCGCAACACTCTCATTCTGAAGGAGTTGCGCTTGGCAAATGAGGAGAAGGTCGCGACTTCTACGGACTTTTTCGCCTCCGGCTCATCCACGACATGCACATGTACTGGCTGCCGCACTTCCTCCTCCTCTGCTGGAAGCGGCGGGTCTGGCAGCCAACCCTAGCAGCAGCACGACGGTGGCAAGCGCAATCGACGCGGTGGCGGCGGCGGCACCAAACGGGATGGCGGCGGTAAACCCCAGCAGCAGTGCCAGAGCAACACTGGGCCACCTCCTGCCGGCCCATGGATTTGTTTTAATGTGTGGACCCCCCAGCAGGGAGTGTCCCAGACCAGGGCCTCCTTGGCGCACACGGCCTTCGCCCCGCTTCACGCGTCCCTGGCAGCCCAATGGGACCAAGCCGGACTGATCGCGGCGCTCCAACAACTCTCAACCTAGGGATGAGCCCCTTGGGTCATGGATACGGGTGCATCTTCACATATGTCTTCGACGGACGGTATTCTGCTCTCCCGTCTTCCTTCTTCTCATTCATCCATCATAGTAGGCAATGGCACAACAATTCCTGTCACTTCACGTGGTCATTCTATTTTACCCACTGCTGCATCTAATTTCCTTTTAAATGAAGTCCTTGTTGTGCCATCTATCATCAGAAATTTACTTTTTGTTCGACAATTCACTAGAGACAATCATTGTTCCGTTGAATTTGACGCTTTGGGTTTTTCTGTCAAGGACCTCTGGACTCGACGCGTGATTCTTCGTTGCAATAGCACTGGAGATCTCTACATCATCCCAACCTCAGCCACCCCACCCGCTGCACACGCCCACCTCGTCGTGTCGTCCTCCTTGTGGCATCAACGTCTTGGTCACCCGGGTCCTGTAGTTCTCAACAGCCTTCACCACGATAGGCTTATCTCATGTAATAAAATAGTTTGCTCCATTTGCCATTCATATCAGCTTGGTAAACATGCGCGGCTACCCTTTAGTGCCTCTTCTTCCTACACAGTTTCTCCTTTTGAATTAGTTCATTGTGATGTCTGGACGTCGCCTACCACTAGTATCTCTGACTATTCCTATTATCTAGTCTTACTAGATGATTTTACGCGCTTCTGTTGCACCTTTCCTCTTAAGCGTAAGTCGGATGTGCACCGACACATAATCGAGTTCATCCCATATGCTCGCACTCAATTTGATCTTCCCGTTAAGTGTTTGCAGGCTAACAACGGCACGAAATTCGTAAACAATGCCACCACAACATTCCTATCCGCTAACGACATCATGTTATGTCTCTCATGTCCTTACACCTCACCATAAAAAAAATAAAAAAAAGAAAAAGCCCGTCGACGAGCCTGTTGAGTCCGTTGATGGGCCCGCCAAGCCCATCGCCACGTGCCGTCGTCCGTCACCCGCGCACAGCCGCTGGATCCGGCCGCCGCCGACGCGCGGCACCCAGCGCAGCGACATCAAGCAGCAAGCAAGGTCATGGAGCACAGGGCGAGGCGGCGGCACGTGCCGGCGTTCGGGGAGTGGAACTACCACGGCTCGCCCTCCTGGCCTCCTCCCCGGATGAGGCCCCTCTGGAGTGGTGGTGCTCGCCCGAGTCGGCGGAGGCCCGCAGCGACGCCTGGGCTGGAGGCGGAGAAGCCGCCGCAGTACTGCAGCGGGAAGGGGGGCGTCGTGGCCACGGCGGCGCAGGTGTCGGTGGGAGCAGGCGGCGGCGCTGACGTGGTAGTCATGGCGCGCCCGGCGCTAGCCAGGGCCTCCCGCAGGCTGGTGCAGCCCGTGGACGAGGACCTGTACCAAGTGACGTTGCCGGAGTTCGTCGTTTCCACCTGCCGCCACCGCTGCGCGCAGGAACAGTGAGGAGGCTGGCGGCTGTAGGGGGGAGTGGGGAGGGGGGAAAATGAGAGGATAGAGCTAGGGTTTTTAGGAAGGGAGTACTTATATATGTGTGCTCGCAATTGGGTTGGGCTGGGCCTGATTTACCGAGGCGGTTGAGTTACAATGTCTGCCTCAGTTAACTATTAGCCGAGGCGGTTACGTTAGGATGACCACCTCAGTTAATATATTTTAACCGTGGTAGGTATTTTAATAATGCCCACCTTGGTTAATATATTTTGCGAGACGGTTATCGTAACCGCCTCGATTAATATAAAATGACCGCCTCAGTTAATGCCTGGTATTAATCGAGGTGGTTGAAATTCCTATCCGCCTCGGAGGTGTTCAAAAAAGATCGTGGTAAATTATTTTTTGTAGTAGTGCTAGTTCTCCATAATTGGTATAGATAATTAAATGTAATGGTCGCTTGCTGGCTAGCTAGTACTTGCTAATAATGATCAGGTCGTGCTTTTATTTAGATTTATGTTAGCTTTTCTAAAATGAAGAAAAATCACGAAAGTCTTGTCTCTAGTGTGTTTGGCTTCAGTAGTTCAATAATTATTCTTAGGGAATATTCTCTTTGGTACTCTACTACTGAACCAATTCTGAATGTCATGGTCACTTGCTGCTTGAATATGCTGCTTTAGTTTCCATGTGATCCGTGCTAGTGTCTGGAACTGAAATTTGCTTTTGTAGATATTAGAAGAGTTAAGTTGTTCCTTATCTACATAATATAATATTTTCTCTACTGTGAATTGATCGAGACTTTTCTTAGCAGCTGCTAAGATCATCCTGAAACCTGTTGCACAGCACCCAAATCAAATGGATCCAGATTTAATTTTGTCAATATGCAACTTTATGCTAAGTAGTGTGTCTGGAGTTTTATGTGGACCCTGCATAACAGTTGTACCCTCGAACTAAAATATTGCGTTCACACCTTAAATTTTTGAAATATTGATTGAAATTTGATGCAGCTGAATCAGTTCAACAGTTCACTATTTGGTGCAAAGTAGTATGACTGGACTTACAAGTGGGCCACCACATCGAGATGAAACTAAAATCTTGCGTTGACACCTTGAAAGTTTAGAGAAATTGATCAAAATTTGTTGGAGATGACTTAGTTGACAGCTCACTAATTTGTGCAAAATAGTATGGCAAGACTCATATGTGGGCCCCATGGTAAAAGTCGGACCTTGGAACTAATTCTTCATGTTCACACTTTAAAATTTCGATAAAATTGATCAAAATTTGCTGGAAATCACTCAATTTAACATTCCACTACTTTGTAAAAGTAGTGCGTCTGGACTTATATGTGGGTCCCGCGTCAAGAGACGGACTCTAAAACTAAAACCTTGCACTCACACTTAAAAAATACGAGTGAAATTGGAGGAGATGATTCAATTTGATAGTCTATTATTTTCTGTACAAATTACTGCAACTAAATCTACATATATGGATCCCAAATCAAGAGTTGAACATTAAAACTTAAACCTGTGAGTTAAACCCATACAACCCAAAAGGAAAGAAACCATTTCCAACCTGCCGCATCCCATATTTGTGATAAACCCAAGGCGTCCCAACCCATTAGAAACTATTTTAACCCATTAAAACACACCCCGCGTCACCACCCACACCACAAAATCATTCGACCTGCCTCATTACAGGCTTACCTGCCATTGCCATTGCAGGTAGCGGACAAGCTAGGTACATAGCTTTTGCTATGTAATATACATAAAAAAGCTGAAACATAGAGTAATTTGGGATGGAGGGAGACCTAAGGCCATGTTTAAAATGGTAGGTATCGAAATGCTAATTTTGGAATATTGAAATATTGTCGCATGCAAGCTCATAGTACATCAAAAGGTTGAAAAGAAGTTACCCACTTGGCAGAGTGCCGCCCTTTCTATGGGCGGGAAGATGGTTTTGATTGAGGCCTGTCTAAGTGCTATTCCAAACTACACAATAAGAGTGTATATCCTACTTGAAGAATCACACCATAAGATGGATACTGCGCAATCTAATTTTTTTGCATGGCCCCAACATGAAAAAGGAAGTATCATATGGCAAGTTGGGATCTCTTAATGCGGCCAAAGAATGCAGGGGAGATGGGATTCACAAACACTAGAGTGATGAACAAATGTCTGCTAGCTAAATGGATTTATAAGATTGAAAATGGAGTTGACACTTTATGTTGTAATTTGCTCAGGAAAAATACTTAAAAGACAAAAGCTTCTTTAGCTACAAAAATAATGTGGGTTCCCAGTTTTGGAGAGGTCTAGTAGAGATAGGAGACTGCTGTGCCAGGAGCCTCACTTACCTGTTGGGCGACGGTAGGAAAGCAAAATTCTGGTTAGATGTATGGAATGGGGATCGCCCCTTTAAAAACAGATTTATCAATTTATTCGAGATCTGCCATCAGCAAGAGTGGTCTGTTTTTGATGTTTTGAACTCTGGAGATGTAGGCCTTACCTTCAGAAGAAACTTCGGTGCTATAGAGGTGGAAGAGTGGGGAGAACTAACTGAAACAATTGATGGGGGTGATTCTCTCCCCATATATAGATAGAGTTACTTGGGTGTTTGAGAATACAAGGATCTTCTTCACAACCCCATTATACAAAGAACTAATATTCTCTGGTCCGAACAACAGATGGCTGATGAAGATATGGGACGCATCACTTCCCTTAAAAATCAAGATCTTTCTCTGGCAAGTATATAATGATAAAATTCAGTCAGGCGAGCAACTTAGGAAAAGAAATTGGCCGGGAGAAATAGCTTGCAAGGTCTGTGGTTTGGATGAAATAACGAATCGCATCATCTTTGGATGTGCGCTAGCCCAGTTTGCTTGGTGTGTGTGCAGAGATCTACAGGAGTGGAATAGAGCCCCAAAAAGTGCTTGTGATTGGCGGGAGAACTTCTTAGAGGGTGTACAGAGGGAGTCCTACCGTTTCTTTATTTTTCTTTTTGGTTGTGTTGCTTGGAGCCTCTGGCTTATTAGAAATGACTATATCTTTAACAATGTAATAGTCTCATCTCCTAATGTAGATATTTTCCGTGTAATCTCTTTCATGCAGTGATGGGGCGTTTTAGTGAAGGGGAATGGGTGATTTTGGATCGAGCAGGAGGTCCACCGCTTGAAGCTACGAACCCAGTCGTGGCAATCTAATTAGCTGGTCTGTTCTTTTTTTGGAGTTTTAGAGAGAGAGTTTAGAGGGTGCAAACTCTGCTGTTTCTGGCGCCTTGTTGCGTGCAGCCTTTTCCTGTGCCTTTTGAATTGTAAACTGGTAATCCTAGTAAAACGTTCTGCTTTCTCATGAAGCTGGGCCAAGAGCCAGTTACTAAAAAATAAATCTGAAGGGAGCTAGCAGGGAATAAAACGTCTATTAAATAGGGTGCATTTTGGCGGCCGGCCAGGGATCAGCTGGTCAGGTCAGGCCGGGCTGGCAGATGACGCTGCAATGCTGCACGCAGAGTGGGGCAGCAGGCGCGCGTCCTGCCAAGGGCGAGCGGGCGCCAATCCTGCTTTTGCCGGCGAGGCGGCGACCGAGGAGAAAAAGGTTCAAACCCAGCCCGAGCCCGTCGTCGCTTGCTGTTTCCGTTTCCGTTTCCGTGAAGGGCCGGTGCAGCCGGTCGCGAAAAGCAGGGCGGGTGCGGTGCGAGCCGCGCTGCGTCGTCGTGCATCGATCGGAACGGCAAGGGCCGACGCCGACCGGCACGGCACGCGCGCAGGCGGCCACGATGGATGGGCCACCACGTCGCGTCAGAGCCCTGCGCGCGCTCATCTCGTTCGCGAGAAGCTTTGGCTTCTGGATCCTTTTCCTTCCATCGAACGAACTCGAATCGAATCAAATCGCCTGGCTGGCTGGTCAGGCCGGGTCCGGGGTTCTCCCTGCAGGAGAGAGCCAAGCTCGTGCTTGCTTGATCTCACGAAACGCACGCCAAGGCCAACGCGTGGGAGCCGGCAGCCGGCCCGGCCGGCCTCTACACCGCACGGCTAGTACGGGCATCCATGGCACCGATGCACGGCGTGCATCAGCTAGGATTAGTCGTGGCTCTAATCTTTACCTTTTCTTTTTGGCCGGGAGAGTTCACGTCACTACCCTGCTTTGGTTGGCTTCTTCGCCAAATTTTGAACGCTCAATGGTCTTCAAAAAAGTTTGAACGACTCGAACATATGTTTGTTTCCAAAAAGTTAAAACGTAATCTTGCTTCAAACAGCGATTGAGATTACTCCAACAATGCTTTGATAAATTGAGATTTAGAAACGTAACGGCATTAGACGAAGGGCAGGAAGCTTGGCGGCTATATATAGAGAGAGAGGTGGCCTCACTTGCCTAGCGGAGATGTCACCGGCAGCACACCCATGGGAACATTAGGATTTGAAGGTTTGGCTGTTCTAATAACTAAATCAGTTGATGGAACGCCACAAAATCGTGTACAGATCAAACCCCATCCGGTGGCAGAAGCCGTAAGACTTCGCGTGGGCGTTCTGCTGCTGCCAGCTGCCCAAAAAATACAAAGTGCAGAAAGGAGGGTGTCTTTCACAAAACAACCATGTTCTTCTGCATAAAGGAGGGACTGTGCTGGAAAAAACTAACAGACCAAGGATTTTTATGGTAGAACCCATCCCGGCTATATAATCCCTCTACCAAGGCACACCACCCTCGGCACAAGCGTCTTTCTCCCTCCTCCTCCACTCCTCGCCCCCCAAATCACCATGGTGTCCTTGGTCGTTCGCGCCGCCGCCGCCCTTCCGTCAGGACGCGCTCGTCCCCTCGGCTCCGGGAGGCTGCCTCTGGCAGCTCTCTCTTGCCAGGGTGCGGTCGTGCTCGCCGGCCGGAAGGTCGGGGTCGGGGCAGGCCACGGCGGGGAGCTCGCCTCTGTGTTCAAGGTTAGTTCTCGGCCGGGTTGGTGTTGGTTCCTGGTGCTCCCTCTTGCATCGCCGCTGTTTTTGTTTGGGTTGGGGCCTCTCTTCAAGCCTCTTCCATGGCATGACTGGGAGGCCGATGGCTGGTTTCTTCTCTGCGTGGGTTTTGTTTGGCTTTGTTTCTGTGGCCTCTTTCCAGGCACGCGGTGATTTCTTTGGTTGCTGTATATCCGTGACCTCGCCCCAGGCCGCCTCCACGGAGTGGAAAGGCCAGCCGATCTCGTTCTGAATTTTGTTCGCTATTTCTCTCGGCCTCCAAAGCCTCGTCCAAGGAGGTGGCCGTAAACAAAGATCATGTACTTTGCTTGTGTTGGGGGCTTTCTTCAAGCCTCTTTCATGGCCTGCAGGGATGCCGATGTCTAGTTTGTTGGTCTTTTCGTGGATTTTGTATGGCTGCTTCTTTTGGCTTCCCTCCAGAATTTTTCCATGAGATATGGGCGCGCGGTAATTTATTAGGTTTTCTGTATCCTGCCCTCGGTCCAAGCCTCGTTCATGGAGTGGAAAGGGTAGCCGATCTCATGTGAGCTTCGTTTGGTATTGTTCTCGGCCTCCAAGCCTCGTCCATGAGCATGCCGTCTTTGCTTTTTACAGAGAGGTTCTCATATCTTGCTTCTTTGTTGATGGAAGAAACGGCATGTAGTCTTCCCTTTTTATTGATTTCTCACGGTGTTTTTTTCTCTGCAAAGGGAGGGTGAGGCTCGCATGCACAAACTGATCCTACCCAGATCAGTAGTATACTTTTCCAAGATGAAAATCATGAACATGCAGTCTTCTGGGCCTTCTTTTCTGTTATTAAACTCGCGCAGCCCTTCCTCAAGTCTTGTTGTTAGTGAACCTGAGAATTAATTCCAGTTTCTCCTTTTTTTTCTTGATTTATATGACACATGTATTCTTCCCTTTCTTCTTGTTTTTTTTTTCTGTTTTTCTCTGCAAAAAGGGTAGGCTGGTGATCGTGTTTTTCTTGCGTTTGAAGGTCTGGGCCGCTAAAGCTTCGTCTGATACCCCCCCAGAGGGATCCGATGATGAGGAGTTCGAGCTGGTTCGACGGTTCAGGAACCGTTTGTACCGAAAGATGAAGTCCAAGAGTGTGTTTGAGGGATTATTGGTTGAGAAGCCCCTCTGCCGGAACGGCCTGGGCATGTTGGTTTTGTGTGCAGAAGACTCGTTCTCACTTTGGGCTGATGTGGCAAATCAGTTCAGGCCACCCACTGATAGCAGGATTTATGAGGTATATTACTACACTGTACTGGCTAGTGCATGGCACATCACATATCCTTCGGTTTCATTCTGCTACAACTGCATTCTCACTATTACAGATGACTATCCATCTCAGATCCTTGGGCTGTGTGGTGATACTTTCATTGATGTCTTGGTGAGAATTCGCAAGGGCTACGCAACTTGCAAGAATGCGTCCGACCTGTTGGATGCGTCGGAGCTTCTACGTCGGCTCGTGTCCTCCACTCTGGAGATGCCGTTGCCACTGCCACTGGACTGGGTCGGGTCGCTTTCACTGGAGCACGAGGACGCTGAGGCAAGTTTCCAACTGTTCAAATTTTGCAATGTTGGTGGTCCAAAAGTTCACTTTTATAAAATTAATTGCTTTGATTCCATGCCACAGGTTGTGCTGCTGGAGACGGTTGTGCGCACTCTTCAGATGGTCTACACGAACGTCAGCTCCATGCTAAAGAATCACAAGTAGCAGGTACACCAAGCTGTTCTAGTAGTAGTACTTTGCAATGTGCAATGTGTCTGTACACTTGTGTGCAAACTTGTGTCTGCAAGGAGGGAGCCAACCTGACGGGAGGGTCGCCGCCACACCGCTCCAGAGCGGTGCGGATGAAGAGCCCTAGGTCAGCGCACTCAGGCTCGATGAAGGCGTAGGCGAGACGCCGGCTGGGCTCCATGTCCACATAGGGCATGTGGACCTCAGCATAGTCGCCTCCGGCAGCGACGTCATCGACAGGGGGTGGAACAGCATGACCCGGAGGGGGGGGGTGGCGTCACGCCAAGCACGGGCGAGAGTGGGGTTGTGGTGAATGGTGGAGGCAGGAGAAGGGGTTGCATCGGCAAACCTGACGTAGGGAAAGCGGCGTTGCCCCCCTGCAGCACCAGGGGAGCGGGAGCGAGAGCCGGTGGTGGGGGAAGGAGGGAGAGCGCTCGTGCTCGCGCTCCTCCTATCGAGTGTCGGGGAGCGCCAGACCGCAGCGGCCCCAGGCGAGAAAGCACCGGGGGGTGCAGGTGCTCTAGGGCGGGGCGGCGACGATGAGTCGTCGCTAGAAGATCGCGTCGCACGCCCAGCGACTCGCGCCCAGAACGCCGACGGGCATTGCATCGAGCACGCTGCGCTGCGGTGGCCGTAGCGGAGGCACTGACGGCACCGGACCGGGTCCCTGCACGCCTCGACGTGGTGATCGGTGGCAAGACATCGGAAGCACTGGTTGTGGAGAGAAGGCAAGGAGTGGGCACGATGAAGCTTGAGGCCATCTGCCCTTTTTAAAGGAGCAGGGGCCGAGGAGAGCAGAGCTTCGAGGTATGGCCGCGCCGCACTAGGATGGGACGCTTGAGTTGAGCCGACAGCGAGCGGCGTGGCGATGATGGCCTGGGCGGATTGACATCCGTTATGCGCGCTTAGCAGGACTGCCGTTCGGCGCGCGAGTTGACAGCACACAGCTGAGGGATGAATGCGCCCCTGATTTGCTGAAAGCCCGGTGGGGCGGCGAGTCAGAAGCAAATCGAGTTCCCCAGATTTCATGGAGATACGGAGGAGCGGCGGCGGCGTCATGCGGTGGCTCTGATAGGCGGTTGGGGGGAGAGTGAATACGGTCAGGAGCCGGGCGCTCCCCAACTGGGCCCTCGTCGGACGGCCCAAGGGGAAAACTAGGCGGGCCGGCCTGCTCCGCGTTTACCGGATTTTGAATTCCAGCAGTGACGTCAGCATCCCGCCTTCCGCCGTGGAGGTCGCCGGCCGCCATGGCGGAATCCAGAGAAGGGAAGAGAAGCAGAGACACAAGCCCAACTCTGCATCGCCCGCGGGAGACGATGAAAGCAGTTAGGTTCTTATTTGCCGCGCTGGCAGAGAAGAGATCAGGGCCATGGCAGTTCACCTTGAAGCGGTGGTGTGGCCGAGAGAAGCGGAAGTTCAGGGCATTGCCGACCTGGATCTCCAAGGGAACTAAGAAGTTCGGTTCTGGTTTAAGCCAAAAGGTAGCATCTGGCGACGCAGGAGACCCCGGAGAGGCTGGAATAACGAGCTGATGAAAGTGCAGGAGGATAGTGTTGCAGAAGGACGCACCTGGAAGCATGAGAGGAGGATGTTGTTTCCCGGCACCACCATCACCAGCTTCCTTTGCAGCCCGACTTGGAGTGGAGCTTGGACGCTCGGTGTTGAAGTCGAGGAGGGAACCTAGGCGCGTCGTCCTCCAGGTCGAAGCAGAGCCGCGGAGGTTCCTCGCAGCCGAGGGGCGTTGCCCGCCTGAGCGCCGGAAGGGGCGCCGTTGACGGGGAGGAAGAGGCATGGTGGCTCCGAGAGGCACGAAGAGGGGGGTGAGGGACGCAGGGGTTGGCAGGAGAGGTGGGGAGGAGGAGTTGAGGAGAGGGTAGGGCGGCGGTGGGTCGCCGGCCGTCGCAGGGGTGCCCGGAGGGACGCACCCGGGAGCGCCACGCGCGCTCATTCTCCCACAGAGCTCTCTAATGTAAACTCTCAAGTGGGATTCTCGTTCCCCTTGGCTTCCTAAAGAAGGCCAAAGAAATCCAGGACGGCAACTTGATGATGCGGACATCATGTCATCTAGCGAGTAAACAAGAATTTCGTTGAATGCACGTACGCTCAGCAGCAGCAACAAAGTCCAAAATCGGGGAAACGACGGTCGACTACCCCTGTAGCAGCCAGAGCTAACTACAGGTTGATAAATATTGATGGTCCACGTCCCTGACCATGCGCTGCCCCAGAAAGCTCGAGCCGCCATGGCCATGGCCAAGAGCTTCAGCTACAACTTCTCCACTCCCGGCGCCACCACCAGCCCCGACCTCAAGTACCTGTCCAACGCCACAGCCGCCGGCGATAGGGTTTCCCTGACGAAGAACACAAGCTGGAGCACGGGGCGGGTGGCGTACGGGCGGCCCGTGCAGCTCTGGGACGACATCGGCAAGGTCGCCAGCTTCACCTCCAACTTCACCTTCGTCATCAAGTCGCGCAATAGCAGCGCTCAGACAACTCATCCGATCCAAAGAATTTCTTGAGCTTCTGTTATGAGCCAGCCCACAATTTGTCTGTTACGCGCACCTGACGTGCTGCGCGCAGGGCGACGGCATGGCGTTCTTCGTCGGGACGTACCCCCCGGACCTCCCGCAGGATTCCAACGGCGGCTTCCTCGGGCTCGTCAACAACCCCTTCAACCCGGCCAACACCTACTTCCTGGCGACCATCGCCGTGGAGTTCGACGCATTCAGGAACGACTGGGACCCAAGGACACCATGAACCACGTCGGGGTGAACGTCAACAACATCTCGTCGGTGGCGTACGCAGCGCTGCCGGACGGGTGCTTCAACGGGGCCATGTCGGCGTGGGTCAGGTACGACGCCAACGCGAGCACGCTCTCGGCGACCCTCCGGTTCGACGACCAGCCGGGGCTGGGCATCTACAACGTCAGTGCCCCCGTCGACCTCAGGGCGGAAGAGCTGCCGCGGCAAGGAGCGGCGGGGTTCTCGGCGGCCACCCGGGATTATGTCGAGAGCCATCAGATCCTTTCTTGGTCGTTCGAGTCCACTCTCACCAATGTTGCCGTCATCAACAAGACCGGCAAGTGGCTTCCCCTTTTGTTACTTGTATTTCTTCTTGTTTCTCTTCAGTGATGATTTGTGTTGCTCATAATTTGTATCTTATGTGCTGCATGAATTTAATGTATTGCTTCCCTGAAATAAAATTCATAAATAAAGCTTGGAACTTTGTTCATCATTGTTGTTGTCGAGTTGTGCCCTGTCACTACACATGTGTTCTTGCAAAATCACTCTATGAGAATCCTTGTATGCTCATCATCAGCGAATGATGCACATTGTTTTTACAAGCCTCTGCAACAGTTTTCGTGGTTACACCATGTGTAATTGTGTCGCTCCTAGTATTTACACCATGTGTTACTAATTGAACTTGTCTTCGAATGACAGAAAAAACGACATCAAAGACAACAAACATACGCCTAACAGCCGGATTGGCATCCGCTGGGATGGTCATACTGCTCATCCTAGCGGCGTGGCTCTGCTACCGCGAGTACCAGAAAAGAAAGGGCACCAAACAAAGGCAACAGTCACCACGAGACATGAACGATGAGTTCAAGAAGGGGACAGGGCCTCGGAGGTTCACCTACAGGCAACTATCGCGGGCGACACGGCGATTCTCCGACGACGCCAAGCTCGGTGAGGGCGGCTTCGGTTCAGTCTACCGCGGGTTCCTGCAGGATCAGGGGCTCCATGTGGCCATCAAGAGGGTCTCCAAGGCGTCGAAGCAGGGGAAGAGGGAGCACGTCTCCGAGGTGACCATCATCAGCCGTCTGAGGCACCGCAACCTTGTGCAGCTCGTCGGGTGGTGCCACGAGGGCGACGAGCTCCTGCTTGTCTACGAGCTGATGACCAACGGCAGCCTGGACACCCATCTCTACAGCACAACAAACGTCCTAACGTGGCCAATCAGGTACGAACATGGCCAATCCAATGATGAACTGAACTACTAGTCTCTTTGATTTGATAGATTGGCAGCTTATAAATTTGCAAAAAGAAAATAGAGACACTCTGTTGACTTTAAATTTTATTTGGGCGTCAGGTACAACATCATTCTTGGCATGGGCTCTGCTCTCCTGTACCTTCACCAGGAGTGGGAGCTGTGCGTGGTGCACCGGGACATCAAGCCCAGCAACGTGATGCTGGACTCGTCGTTCAACGCGAAGCTGGGCGACTTTGACCTCGCACGCCTCGTCAGCCACGCCCGCGACGCGCGCACCACGATGGTCGCCGGCACCAGGGGCTACATAGACCCCGAGTGCGCCGTGACCTGCCGGGCCACCACCAGGTTCGACGTCTACAGCTTCGGCGTCGTCCTCCTCGAGATCGCCTGCGGCAGGAAGCCCGTCGTCCCCGAGGAGGACGAGAGCAAGGTGCTGCTCGTGCGGTGGGTCTGGGAGCTGTACGGGAGAGGCGAGCTCCTAGACGCGGCGGACGCGCGGCTGCTCGACGGCGGCGAGGCCGGCGCGCTGGAGGTGGAGCGCACGCTGGTCGTGGGGCTCTGGTGCGTGCACCCGGACTCCGCGTCCCGGCCGTCCATCCGGCAGGCCATGAACGTGCTCCAGTTCGAGGCGCCGCTGCCGGAGCTACCGCCTGAGACGCCCGTGGCGACGTACGGGCCGCCTGTGCCTGTTGGTGGGGGTTACCAGTCGAGCAACACCACGTCCACGTCCGGGACCGGGAGTGGCAGCAGCAGAGGGCACTCGTCGACTAGTGACCAGACGGCGCACTCGTCCGCGTCGTCGGCGATGAGCAGCGCCCGGGGAACACGTTCCTCTGGCACTTCCAACACGAGTGGAACGAGAGGAACTGCACGGGAATCCAAGAGCGGAAGCTCCGGCATGACGGAGCAATTTCAGTCAATAAGCTCAAGCTCCATGTCCTAGCTCTTGCTGTTACATCATTGGATGTCGATGTCCATACTACTGGGAACTAACAGAATTAGGTCCTGGCTACTTCTGCAGAAGGCAGAGATCAAACATGCAATGCGTTGGGCCTGCCTGCTCCTGGAGATGCGTTAATTTCCAACTCAACTCAACTCTACTTTTATGCTTCCTTGGATCCGTTTTTTAAATTTCTCCCCCTGATTTTGGCTCCGTATAATTCAAATTCGTCTTCGGTTGGTTTCAGGATTTTATTTATTTATTTACGAATTCTAGCAAATTAATATCTGTATTTGATAGATTTATTGAGTTATTCCAGACTGTTAGATCGTCGTTAAATCGAACATGGTATATTCTTCTATTTTTTCAATTAATATGCCAATTTCTAGATTGTGGGTAGATTGTAGTAGTATTGAAGCCTGAATTTTTACTCATTGTCGTTGGTTGGCTCTGTGGTTGTGTATGCAGTATGCGGCGTACTACTCCCCTTTCTCGGTGTTTGAAATTTCCAAAAAAAACTGAAATATCCACCATGGCTCATATGGTGTTGCCATGTATCCACCTTCTACACTCTTCTACAATTCTAGACTTTTCTCCATCTTTATCCTATCATACAAATATCTCTTCTCTAGAACATTCCACACTTCACCATGAAGCATGACAACTATGAATCATACATGTCCTCTAACATTCTTACCTTGTTATGATCTTATTCTTATCCTTATGGATTGCAAAGGTAGTTTATTGTGATTTTCACAATCTCCTATAATATTCCAAGTATACATTGCATATTTCAAACACAGTTCATCCCTAGCACTTTGAGCGCGGCTCAGATGCGTCGTGTGTCACCGTCTGGCTGACTTGGTCGCGGGCTCGGTTCAACAGAACTGCTACAGTCTACAGAGTACAAACCACACAAATGACTAATCCACTGACTAATTTAAAGCTCGCCGACTGCTAAAGACGGACACGTTTTGGGTGCGGGATATCGTGCCACTCCGCGTCGTGAACACGGCGCCGTCGGCAGTGGCCGCATGAAGAGGAGATAGTGGAAGACTGGAAGGTCTCCATCAGATCGCCGGCGCTGCCCTATTTATCCACCCAACTGATGATGCACTACGCACCAAACGAGCAAGAACGCTCGCGCCTCCCACGAGATTCTAAGCAGCTGCAACGGAATGACGAGGACTCCGCTTACATATACGGCAAGGCCTTCGGCGTGAGCTACCCCAAGGACGGCAACGTCACGGTCCAGTACCCGCCGTTATAGTTGGCCAAACGGGCCGCCCGGCCCAGCACAGCACGGGCCCGCTACGGCCCAGCCCGCTATGGCCCGGCTACGTTAACGGGCCATGCCGGGCCGCCCAACATGCCGCGCCGCTGGCCCAGGCACGGCTCGAAGGCAGGTTGATCGTGCCGGGCCGGGCCAGCGAGCACGATGGGCCGCGCCGGCCTACCGGCCCGTGGGACTGTGGGAGGCAGAGTGGAGAGGCCGACCGGCCGGCCGGAGGGGCAGCCGCTAATGGAGGGCAGGGCGAGCGGCCAGAGGCGCGCGGCGGCGCGGTGAGGCCGAAGGAGCTACTGCCGAAGCGAAGGGCGGAGCAGCGAGGTCGGAGTGCCGCCGCGGGGAGGCCGAAGGGGCGGCGCGGAGAGGTCAGAGGAGTAGCGGCCGCAGGGAGGGGCGGACGGCGAGGCTGGAGCGGCCCGCGCCGGAGCGGAGGGTGGCGCGGTGAGGCCACTGGCCACCAGGCGCGTGTGAGGGAGAGAAGAAAGAGAAAGGCGGCAGCTGGCAGCTGGGGAGGGAGAGAGAGGAGGGGTGAAAATTAGGGTTGAGAGAGAGAAAAGAGGTGGGCTGTTATTAACGGGCCACTATCGGGCCTGGCCTTTAGTCGGGCCGTGCCCGGGACAGCAATACGGGCCGGGGTGGTGGCCCAGGCACGGCCCGATCGACCGTCCGGACCAGTCCAGGCACTATAGCAATCGTGCCAGGCCATGCCTGAATCGTGCTTTTTTAGGCCGTGCTTCGAACCGTCCATTTAGCCCGGGCTATTTGGCCATCTATACCCGCCGTCCGTGCCGCCGTACATCGCGCCGGAGAGCGTGTACGCGTCGCCGAGGTCCATGGGCCCCAGCGCACAGGTCAACCTCAACTACAACCTCACCTGGATCCTCCCCGTCGACGCCGGGTTCTACTACATCCTGCGGTTCCACTTCTGCGAGATCCAGTACCCGATCACGCGCCAGAACCAGCGAGCCTTCTACATCTACATCAACAACCAGACGGCGCGGGAGGGCATGGACGTGATCGCTTGGAGCGGGGGCATCGGCCGGCCGGTTTACGCCGACTACCTCGTTGTCACGGCACCGGGCGACGGCCAGACGGACCTGTGGGTCGCCCTGTACCCGGACGTCAAAACCCTGCCGGAGTACTACGACGCGATCCTGAACGGGCTCGAGGTGTTCAAGCTCCAGAGCTACGACACCGGCAGCCTCGCCGGGCCCAACCCGCCGCTCCCTGACCACGCGGTGGCGGTGGACGGCGGCGGGGTGCGACCCAAGAAGAAGAGCGGCGCGTTTGTGGCGGGATGGGCCGCGCCGCCTGCGGCCTCGCTGCGGTGCTGGTGGGCTGCCTCTGCGCTTGGGCTATCTGCAGGCGGAAGACGAAGGCCGCGGCAACGATCGCTGACGTGCCGAAGAAGCCCGTAGGTGAAACACGGGCTCCTGGCCTACATGGCCCAACTGAAACCTATGTCTTCTCCGTCACGGCCCAAAAGTAAGGGTGGCCCGTACGGAAGAACTGTGTACCTGGGCCGTTCTAACTTGGCCCGCATGGAAGAAGACATTAGCAACCTTCGCCTCAGCTTCCTCCTTCTTCAGCGTCTTCAGCGCCGCTTGCGTGGGTTAGGTTGCCGCTGCTTTTCCCTCGTCTTGGTGAACGACAGGTTGCTAACAAATTTGTCCGATTCCTCGTCAAGGAGTCCGCGCTTCGGCCAGAATTCGTGGTGGACCAACCGAAACGGAAGCTTGGAAGGGTTTTTATCGGTGCGGATCCAGGCAAGAGGAAGCCCCTCGTCCCCGCGACAGCATTCCCGGGTGGTGTCACGGGCGAATTAGGTCACTTGCGGCACCATCACGGGGATCGCATGGTGTCACCCGTGGCAACCGCTATCTGAACACGTATGGTTTGGTTGGATTTCTCCCAGCAGGAGCTGCAGGTAGCTTGCTACGCTCATCTGAAAAAGTGCACTAACTTGTTGTGCTGGTGTAAGCAACATCATTGAGCTGGGCTGGTTACTCATCAGAGTAGTATACTAGTAGTAGTCCGTGGCACGTCGTCAGGTGAGGTGATCAACATCCATGCTATGGTCTATGTCAGTCTAGAGAAAAGTTAGGTGGCCGCAGCCACTGTGCGGCGGTGTCTTGTGTGAGATCGTTACTCTTGTCAGTAACGTCGACATGTTGTCATTTTCAAGGCAGCAAGGAGTAAAAGTGAATCAGCACAACTCAGGTGCTCGGGGACAATGAGACTCTGACAGGACTGTCCACTTGCGCTCCTTCCATTTCGGTGGCGCGCGCCACCGTCAGAGTTGGAGAGCTACTCCATCCATGCGAAAGCTTGAGCTCCTGGCAGCTGGCACCATGCCATCATCATGGTTCATGAGAGCGCAACTCCAGTAAGATGGATCATGGATGGGAAAGAAATGGCACCCGGGACAGTGCGCAAGTGCATCCCATGCCCATCATAACTGAGGCGGCAAAAGGCGAGCACCATGAGGCATGGAATTCATCACCAAAGCGGCCGTCCTTTACATTGCACCCCCTCACCCTCCTCCCCCGGATACGGCTCTCCAATCCAACTGTAGCCACGAGCCCACGACGACCCGGAGGCCGGCCGGACTGCCGGAGATAAGCAATTGAGGAACCCGACCCGGCCGGCCGGCGCATGCTAAGTGTGCAAGCCAAGCAAGCCTTTTCGTGATTCCTTGCTTTGGATTAAAAGGCACGGGCCTCTTGATCTCCCGCGCACTAACGAAAGAAGAAGACACCTTGTCCCTCACAGTGACTTGTGAGTTGTGAGCTTGTGCAGCTGTGCTCGTGCTCGTGCTCCCCAAGAAATTCCTTCTACTGACAAAAGCATGGTTCTAGCAGACTGTCAGTCATCATCAGTAACTCTGAAACTTGCTGGTTACCTTTCAGAATAACCAACCTGGTTCTGTCGTTCTGAACTAGGGATTAAACAGTCGTCTGACATCCCGGACCGTTCAATTACGCAACCCAGTTACGGTTCCTTGTGATGGTCGTCAAGTGGCAACCACCAGTACTGCTAATCCAGTGATAACCGACGGGTACAAAAAATCAGTACTCCACTTACCTGCACGGGCGATGTACATGTGCTGCCGCCTGTGGATCCAAGTGACCCGAACGGAGATCTAATTAATCATGGAACCCCAACTCACCCCTAGCAATGCCGCACGCCCTTGTATGATGATGTGACATCTTCAGATCGAACTCTCCCCCTTCCATCGTTTTCCTTCTCTACCTCAGGCACGCAGGGGTCATCAGCAGAACTTGTCACCTGACGCCACGTCACTGGCCATCATAAAAAAGCAAGGGCCCTACGGCCTGCCACGTGTCTTACAGCGTCGTTAACCATCTCGTACACGCAAATAAAACCGGCATTCGGGTGGCATTACAGCACATACGGCAATTCGACTGTATACGCACGCGGTGGCGCTGTACAGTTTACGGCTGCCTAGCATTGTACTTCTACGTACGCCCTCCCTATCGGACGGCTTTTATAATTTTGTTTTAAAATATGAAAGGAATCGGTGCTCGTAGTCTACGAGAGAGAGGAGGTGAATTAGGCAACTTTAAAACCTTAACCTATGGCTCAATCTATTTTGCACAAAATTTGAACTAAAACATGCTATCTAGATGTGCAACTAGGGTTCTTCTAGTGAGAAACTCTCATCCTAAAGAGTTTTGCAATATATATCCAATCCTATCAAGATGTTACTTTATGAAAGTAAAGGTACACAAAAATTGCAAGTAATAAATGCGGAAACTTAAGAGAAGGGATGAGAGGAAGCAAACTCTTGACGCGAGGATTTATCCCGTGATTCGGTTAGGCACAAAGTCACTCCTACATCCACGTTGTTGAAGCACTTATTAAGAGTATTGCTTCCCGGCAACCTAGTCTCTTCCGGGACTCTTCTTGACTCGCCGCCAAGGCTATGTCAAGTCACCACGGTCACCTTGATCCCGCTCCACTAAGGAGCTTCTCCACCAAGGAAGGGGTCTCCACGTGCCCCGCACAAAGCCGTCGACACCGCTCCACACCAAGCCGGAGGGTCGTAGACTTGCCGGCGAGCCACCAATGCTCCAAGGGGCCGGCCACCGAGATACAACTTGTGGTTCACTTCTAGAACCAGCACACAAGGTACAAACCTTGCTCTCTCACTCTCTCAAGAGCTAAACCGAGCACTAACTCTCAAAAAGTTTGTGCTAAACCTAAAGATGTGATCAATATACTCTTGGGTGGCTTGGAGATGTTCTCTGGTGTGTATGAGGTTCCTCAAGACTCCAGCACTCTCAAATGACCCGGGGTGAGGCATATATATAGCCCACACACTCAATAGAGCCGTTACACACTTTTACCAGAAAAGTACGTAGGCGTCAGATCATCCGGTCACATGCGTCGGATCATCCGGTCACACTGAGTGAAATAGTAGCCGTTGGACTCTGACAGTGCTGCCTTAGCTTGCATCATTGCTCCGACGCTTCATCCGGTCGACCGTCGGATGCTCCGACGCCTTAGTCGGTTCATCCGGTTGTGAACGCAAGACTGTTGAACGAAGGATATGCTCTCGGGCTGAAAATGCTCCAAAATTGCTCCGACGCTATGAGGTGTCAGATCATCCGGTCGCATTGAGATCTTCAGACTTGATCGTGTTGTCTGAGCAGAATTACGCCGACGGCATATATACCCTGGGCGTCGGTTCATTCGGTCCCTAGTAGTTTTGCTGCCACTTGTCCAAATCTCTGCATTTTCACTGCGTCCATTGTGTCTTGGAGATGATTTGGACTATCTTGAAGATGGTTTGGACTCCATCCATGGAACCTAAAAATCCTACAAACTTGAGCTTCCAAATTCGTTAGTCCCATTGATCATGTTGTCACTCAATCACCAAAATTACAATATGGTCTAATGGGGCCATGTTACTTGCAAAGGGTTCGGTGGCAGCATACGGTACATACGTACAGGCGTGATGCCGGCGCGTCCGAATCGGAGCGGAGGTACATGAACAGAATCGCCGTCGATCTCTGACACGTTTTTCTCGAACACGTAGGAGAGCTACGCGTCATTGTATTAATAGATAGAAAATAGTTCGGATACATGCCGATTCCACTGCTTGGGTTAGTACAATTCTTTTACACGCGCGCTTGGGAACAAGGAAAAAACTACCAAGCTAGGCTAACTCAACGCAACAAGGACCTCAGCTCGCTTGCCCCCGCCAAGACCCATAGGCTCGACTGCTCGGCGACTTCCTGCAGCACCGCCTGAGTCTGAGGTTGGACGTTGTCGAACACGCAGCGGTTCCGGGCCTTCCAGATGGTCCAAGCCGTGAGAATCACTAGGGAGTTAAGCCCCTTCCGCGTCTCCTTCCTTGCACTACTTGAAGCCCGCCGCCACCAACCCTGGAAGTCCTCCTCTTCCTGTAAAGGGGCAAGATGCTGGAGGCCCGCTTTGCCAAGCGACTCCACCCAGACCTGACGTGAGAAGACGCAAGAGACGAGGAGGTGTTGTATAGTCTCCTCCTCCTGGTCACAGAGAGGGCATTTGTCCGGGTGGTCCAGACCTCGTCGCGCCAACCGATCCGCCGTCCGGCACCTGTTGTGGGCAGCAAGCCAAAGGAACATCTTGCACTTCAAGGGTACCCAGGACTTCCAAATCCGCTTGTAGGGCTCGAACGTAGTTGATCCCACGAAGAATCTCCCATAGGCTGAACGTGCAGAGTAGGAACCTGAAGCCTCGAGCGTCCAAATGTGCTGATCTGGCTGGTTGTCGCGCACGTGAACCTCCTCTAGGGCATCCCAGAGTTTAAGGTAGTCCACCAAAGCTGGAACAGATAGACCCCCTCTGATATCTTGTATCCACCGCCTATCCTGCAAGGCTTCCTGAACCATCCTCCCCGACAAGGCACGCTTGTGCACGAAGGGGACGAGGGCTGGCGCGAGGTCATGGATGGACTTCCCATGCAGCCATCTGTCTGTCCAAAACTTGGTTGTCCACCCATCGCCAACTAGGGACGTCACCGAGACGGCAAACATGGCCACCGCCTTAGGGTGGACCTTAATCTTGAAGGCAGCCCAGCCCAGGGGTGATCTAGCTCTGTCTTCAGCAACCACAACCAGCGCATATGAAGAGCCCAACCCAGGACCTCAAGGTTGTGGATCCCCAATCCACCAAGCTCCACCGGACGGCTGGCTCTCTCCCAAGCTATAGGGCAATGTCCCCCATTGATTTGTGCCCTCCCCTTCCATAGGAAGGCGCACCGCCGTTTGTCGATCGCCCGGATTAACCACTTAGGCACCTCTAGCGCGATCAACAAGTAGATGGGCACCGCAATTAGGACAACCCGGACCAAAACCGAGCGGCCCGCCGTGGTCAAAAGGGCTGCCTTCCACCCCGGGAGCCGGTCGGCGATCTTGTCGATGATAGGCTGGAGGTCGGTCTTAGTGAGCTTTCGGATGGAAAGGGGTAGCCCGAGGTATCTACACGGGAAGCTAGAAACCTCGCAAGGTAAGGAGCCAGCGACCACTTGCAAGTCGTCGTCCCTACACTGAATGGGGACAATCGAGCTCTTCTGCATGTTGGTTTGTAGGCCGCTGGCTTCACCAATAGCTGCAACACCGCCTTGGTCGTGTCCAAGTCACCCGGAGATGGGTGAATGAAGAGCACCACGTCGTCAGCATACAAGGAGACGCGGTGCTTCACTGACCCATTAGTCAACGGCTGGAGCAACGCCTCCGCTTCCGCTTTTTTGATCACCGCACTCAGCACGTCTATAACTAGGATGAACAACATCGGGGAGAGAGGGTCTCCTTGACGCAGCCCACGACGATGTTCAATCCATTCCCCCATCTCCCCATTGAGCAAGACCCTAGAGGATGCCATGCGCAGCAAGAAACAGATGATGCTGCGCCAGCGACGGCCAAACCCCAGGCGATACAAAGTCTCAAAGAGGAAAGGCCGGGAGACTGAGTCGAACGCCTTCGTGATGACGAGCTTGAGGAGCAGGCGAGGCTCCTTGCAGCTGTGGAGGAGCCTAGCCATCTGTTGGACGAGCAGGAAGTTGTCGTGTATGCACCTCCCACGCAGCTCTGGTTTGCCGAGACCAGCTCCTGCAGACAAGGGGCCAACCGGTTGGCGAGAATCTTCGTGACCAGCTTGGCAAAGCTATGCACCAAGCTTATAGGTCTGAAGTCCTTAATCTGCAGCGCGTCCAGCTTCTTGGGGATGAGGGTTAGGAAGGCCGAGTTGAGGATATGCAGCCTCCTACCATCACCATCCTGGATCATCCGGAGAGCCAGCATTATGTCCTCCTTGATGATCGGCCAGCACTCCTTGTAGAACCGTTCGGTGTACCCATCCGGGCCCGGCGCCTTATCTGAAGGCAGCGACTTGATGGTCGCCCACACCTCCTCCTCCTTGAACGGCAGGTCGAGCGCAGAGAGATCATGGGAAGGCAGACCAATGGCCTCTAAGTCGATGGTCCGCTCCCTCACGGGCCGCGAGCCAAGCAGCCCATTGTAGAAGTCCCGGATCGCCTCCTCCATTTCCTTGTGCGCCGTCAGCGTTCTATCATCGACTTGCAGCTTGGCGATGAAATTTTTCCGCTTCCTGTAGCGGGCTTGGGAGTGGAAGAATGCCGTGTTAGCATCCCCCTTGTGCAGCCATCCAATCGAGCTTCGCACTCTAGCGATGGTGCGCTGTAGTGACGCCAAGGCCAGGCAATGCTGCTTCACCTGACGTCGTAGCCATCCCTCAGCAGGGGAGAGCTGGCGCCTATCTTGCGCTATCTCCATTTGGTGCAGCAGCTCCCGCGCCAAGTGCAACTGGGACTGCACATTGCCCACAGATTTTTGACTCCACGCTTGGAGGGCCTTGGTTAGCCTCTTGAGTTTGTTTGCTAGCCTCACCGCCGGGCAAGTCGATGCCACATGTGCTGACCAAGAGGTTGTCACGGTCTCCTGGAAGCCCGACAGGGACGGCCAGAAAGGCTCAAAGTGGAAGCGGTCGTGACCTCGCGCATTACTGCGAAGACCCAGGAGCAGCAGGCAGTGGTCAGAGATGCCAGCAGCCGAGCTCTGCAGGAGGGAGTCCGAGAAGAGCTGGTCCCAATCAGCGGAGCAGAGGATGCGGTCCAAACGAACCAGCGTCGGCGACTCCCGCTCATTGGACCAGGTGAATCGCCGCCTGAGCAGCTCAATTTCCTGGAGCTCCGTATTATCAATCACCCGTCTGAACCTCCCCATCATGGCCCGGTCAATGTTGGGGTTATTCTTGTCGGCCGAGCGATAGATGGTTGAAGTCCCCACCCACCAGCCACGGGCCCTGGCAAGCCGCGCGGACGTCTCACAGCTCTTGCAGAAACAAGAGTTTGTCCGCGTCCAGCTGAGGGCCGTAAACCCCGGTAAACCACCACTCCTGGCCATCGTCCAGAGCGAACCGCACCGAGGCCGAGTAGGAGTCGACTCCGGTAGCCGTCGCCCTGCAGACACTGCCGTGCCACGCAATCAAGATTCCTCCTCTGGTACCCGAGTCGCCGGAAGCCGAAAGCGACATGCTCTGATCGAAATTAGACCCCAGCGTGGATAGGATTGTAGCCGTCGAGACCGACGCTTGTTTGGTCTCTTGCAGGCAAACAATGTCGGGCTTAGCCGAGGCTACTACTTCCCGGACGCAGTTGCGACGAGCCCTCCGATCTCTGACGCGTTGCGATGGATTCCGTCGGATTGATGGCCGATGCACCGCAATCAATACCTGTCGGTCCGTGCGTGCTCTGGTGATTACTCCATCCCCGTCGATGCATGGATGCGAGCAGGATGTCCCGACATGAACTGGTTGGCTGGCTAGGATTACAATTACATACAGGAGTAGTTAGGGGGGAAGAGTAGAGAGAGATGAGTCGAATACGGTGGTGAAACAGTTGCGGGGTGAGGACGTGGATTGGTTTGCAGCGACGCTGAACCTGAACTCCTCCATTTCCTCCGGCAGCTGCAGGGGATCCGTCGGAGTGAGAGCCGAGCGCTGAGGTGAGCATGCATACCCGGCGAGGGGTAGGCAGGCAACCACTATTTACTCCCGGCCTCTGCTTCGCCACTCCACACCACCGCGCCGCGCCACGCACTCCAAAGACCCGCGCGGATAAAAGCCCCGGCAGGCAACCCCCCGTCCCGGATCTCGCGGTGAAACCCATCGTCCCGCACCCTCGCTCAGTCGCTCGCCATCATGTCCTCCTCCTCCGCCTCGTCTCTCCAGCCGCCTCCCGCCGGCGCGATCGGCGGCACGTCCCCCTACTCCGCGTCCTCGTCGTTCCTGCCCTCGTTCATGATCATCGCCGCGCTGCTCGCCTTCGTCTTCCTCGCCTCCGTCTCCATCCACCTCCTGCTCCGCTTCCTCTCAGCAGTCCGCACCTCCTCCTCCTCCTCCTCGTCGGGGTCGCCGCTCCCTCGGACCCACCGTGACGGCGAGGCGGGCTCGGGGTCGGCGGGAGGTGCGGCGGATTACTCCGCGGCGGCACCCGCGGCGGCCGAGGGCGGGAAGAAGGAGGCGGCGCCGGGCGACGAGAAGCAGCGGCTGATCGACTCGCTGCCGCTGTTCACGATGGCATCGGCGCTGGCGGCGCTGCCCAAGAGCTCGCCCGACTGCGCCGTCTGCCTGTCGCCGTTCACCCCCGACGCGGAGCTGCGGCTGCTCCCCGCGTGCCGCCACGCGTTCCACGCCGCCTGCGTCGACGCCTGGCTCCGCACCACGCCGTCCTGCCCGCTCTGCCGGGCCGCCGTCGCGCCCCCGCACCCCTCGCTCGCCGCCGCCATGCGCGCCGCCGCGCAGCAGCCGCAGAGGAGCAGGGGCCAGTCCGGGCCGAGCTTCCTCGTGGAGATCGGCACCGTCAGCAATCGCGGCTCGTCCCCGGCGGCCGCCCGCGGCGGCGACGGGAACAGCCGCACCTACTCGCTCGGCTCCTTCGACTACCAGATCGACGAGGAGGTGGAGGCCGTGGTGTCCCGCGTCGCGCGCATCATCGCCGCGAGAGAATCAAGCACCGTCAAGGAGGAGAAGCCCCCAGCCGAGGAAGGGTCCGCGGCGGCGCCGGTGCCCTCGCCTCCCGGCGAAGCTGTGGCCGAGGCGGCGGGGTCCTCGCGCGGGTGGCTGCGGGAGTACGTGGACCGGCTGGCCTCGTCGGCCTACACGTTCTCGGAGCGGTGGAGCTTGCGGTGGAGCCAGGGAGCCCAGCAGCGGCAGGAGGAGCCGTGGCTGTGGGACGCGGAGGCCGCGGGGATGTCGGCGCCGCCGGGGTCGGACGACGACGAGGAGGAGACGGCGTTCATGGTCATGTACCGCTGGATCGCCGGGGTGTAAGCGTAGTCGGAAAAACTTACCAGAGGCTTCCGTGCAAAGTTGCTAGTTCAGGTTCAGGTTGAGGTGAGGTGATCCAGATGTTTTGGAAGCTCCTGTTGACTGTGGTGCATGGTGTAGGCGTCAGCTGCAGCAGTGTGTATCAGCATTTGCACATAGTTCATGGATCCTCGGAGTTCGCATTTTGGAACGCGAGGAGATAAGACTCCGAGATAGATAACGTGCATGCACAACTAGTTATTAATCTGTGGTTTTTTCTGTTGCATTATTTTTCTCCCTTTCTGCGAGCATGTGGTCGTGTCATCTGTCATGTACTCGAGTGTGTTTGTGACGTGGCAGTCGTCGCAAGTGCCAGCATGAAACGCCTGGCGGTAAAGCGATGGAATGGCACCCTCGTCGCGTAGACTGTACAGCAGGCTTGCATTGGTAATGTGAGCACAGGGAAAGTTGGAAATCCTTTGACGAATTGGCAAATTGTCCCTGATCAATGTTCAGAAACGTTGCTAATAGCCTCTCTGCCGGAGTGTGCTTGGGTATTTGGATTGCTGCTCGTAATAGCATGGTTTTTCGTGGACAGCAATGGCGGGACACAAAGCAAGTGGTGAAAATCGTCTGGTGTGCCGTGGACACGAAGTATTCCGATGAAGGAGCGTAAAAAGTCTGCGGTGGAAGCATGGTGTGCCTATCTGGAGGGGGTCCTCGTGGCCCCTTTGGAGATTGGCCATATCTGAAGAAGATGAAGACTGCTGCATCCAAGGAAGACCCATGAAAGACGTCGTCAGCGAGATCGTTTCGCCTGGGGTTTCCTTTTGTTTGTTTTGGCTCCGGCCATGGTCTTCACTTGTAATCTGTTAAACTTTCTGCTGTCCGTGCTGCCTGGCTCTGTCATTTGCTGAGGGGCAAATGAGCATCCTTGCACTGGCGCTTGGCTTATGCCAGAACCTGAGCTTGAACGACGTATGGATGCTTTGTTTCGTAATGGAATGGGGCAGGGCGTGTGCCTCTTGGTCTAAAAAAAAATCAATGTTCAGAAATCTCCAGTCTTGCAGACGCTTGAGTTGAAAACAAGATTGATGTCCGTCAGAGTAGCACGAGGAGCCCCTTGCCACGCACAGCGAACGAGCGGCGGCCGGAGTGAAAGCAGAGCAGGAGGCGGGCTCGGGACCTGATCGCCCTTGCTCGTCACCCGTTCCCCGTGCAGCGGAGCGGCGACCTGGAGGCCAAGGCACTCCACACTCCAGAGTGGGCGGCGGTCAAACTGCGTCGTCGTCGTCCTCCCGGGGGCCCGGCCCTGCCGCCTGCCGGCGGGGTGTATGCGCCACCAGCGGCTGATGCGGTTTGGTCACCAACTCTATCCATGGAGGACCATGGCGAGCGCCGAGCTCCCCTGCAACTGCAAGTATATATGCAAAGGCTGCAACCGTGGTTTGGTGCAACGATTCCGGGTGAGTCCCCCTGTCACATGCCCGATGCGGTTATGCGTCGTGTTTAGCTTACCAGTACCATTCAGGTAGGCAGAGCGAGCAGAGCAGCGGGCACGCGCCTACGAGGTCTTGTTGGTCTGACCACTAACGCGACGCCGGTACAGGTACGGACGCCGGCATGTGTTGCGTTTTTTTTTTTCCTTAAAAAATTCAAGCAGCATGGTTCACAGGGGAAATTAGACTGGGGAACAAAAGGTGGCTCTGACCCAGAGGAGTATTGGGGCTGTTGAACAAAAGGGGCTTGTCTCGGCAGAATTGGGGGAGCGAGCGCGGGCAGGGCGCGCAACGCTGGGTCGCCGGCGGAGGAAATCCAGGGAGCGAGGGGCGTGGGTAGGCCGTAGGCGTCGTCATGTGATGTACCGGAACCGGACTACCGGTCCCGGCCGGGAGGCACCCGACGCGACGGCCGGCCGGCGGAGGACTGTAGGAGGGCGGCTTCGCATTCGAGCGCGTCGGATGCTTGCGCGCCACAGCGCCAGTTCCGCAAACGGGCCTGAGTGGGTATTCGGCCTTGACTGCTGGTATTTCAGGCCTGTCTTTGTTTCGGACTTTCCTAGGCCAACCTGCCTGCTTTTGTGGCCCAACAATGCCAGATCGCGGGCCTGTAGATGTGTTGGGCGACTTTCGATTCGTGTTCGCGGTCTATATGAAATATTTTGTTTGTGATGGAATCCCGTTACTACTCGCTACGTTTACATATGTAAAGATTCATATGTTGAGATATTATATGTTTAAGAAATTTTATAACAGCAAACTATAATATTTATGATATAGAATAAGAATCTTTAACCTAATAAGAAATATATTTCACAATTTATTACTTTGATATGATGGATGTTAATACTCTTCCCTATAAATTTTAGTAAAACTTTGTATATTTGGACTTAAGAAAAACTCAGAATCCAATTATTCTTTTACATGTACTGAGAAATGTGTTCATACTACCGTGAATATTTTGAAATATTTATTGAATCTATGAATATTTTGTCCATTCATAAATAAAATAAAATATATGTTCATGATTTACTATCATAATTTCATAAGTTTTACTATTTTTATAAGATTTTCAACATAAAATAACCTATCAAGATTGAATTCACGAGGTTTACTCCCTTCGCCCACAAATTTAATGACTTCTGGGTTTTTAAATTTGTCTGCAAAATGTAAGGACACGAAAGCCACTAGAATAGGCAAGCTTTAACAGGGTAGTTTATGGCATCGCTTACCTTAATAGGCAGGAGTTAATTGCTTATTGAGAGGCATCTGTCCTTTTTTGTATCCCTGCTTAAATTGTTCTAAAAATTCGAGAAATCTGTATGGCAAGTCATTTATGGCTGGGGAGTAATAGTTTCCATGAAATCCAGTTATTACTTCAAAAGACAGCCGTCTATATATACATCAGTCTACATACGCGCTGGATAATACTCTGCAAAAGATCCAGTTAACTCCAAACACACTGGACTTCAATTTGCATAAGGAAATCGAGCCAAAAAGGAGGCCATGAAGCTCCTGCAAGCTCTGTGCCCTCTCGTCTTCCTCCTCGCCTGCTCCACGTCCAACGCTTCCGTCCTACAGGACGCGTGCAGGTCCTTCGCCGCAACGCACCCGGACATCGGCTACGGCTACTGCATCAACTTCTTCCAGGCCGACAAGGGGAGCGCCGCCGCGGACAAGCGCGGCCTCGCCGCCATCGCCGTGAAGATCGTCGGGGCAGCGGCCAAGCGCACCGCCAAGCGCATCGCGGCCCTGCGGGCCTCCGAGAAGGACAGGAAGCGGCTGGAGTGCGTCCGCTCGTGCTCCGAGCTGTACTCGGACGCCGTGTCCGAGATCGGCGACGCGGCGAGCGGCATCGCCTCGGGCACGGCCGGGGGCCGGGGCGACGCGGTCACGGCGCTCAGCGCGGTTCTGGATGCCCCCAGGACCTGCGAACAAGGGTTCAAGGAGCTGCACGCGCCGTCGCCACTGGCCGCGGAGGACGCTGAGTTCGGCAAGGAGGCGGCCGTCGCGCTCAGTGTAACGGCGGCGCTGTAGGCCTCCTCTTGATCGACGACATGAATCAGGGGCGGAAGCTAAAGGGGGTTTGTAATCCTTTGGCTGAACTCTCTCGGATTTTGTAATAAGGTCGTTAGAATTTGCAATTCGAATCTATAAACCTTGCAATTTTGGGCGCAGAGAAGTGTTTTCGGAAACCGAAAAAGTTGAACATCAGCTAAAATATATCTGCCAGGAGCGGACAGCGGGGCACGTGCTACGCGGCCGCAAGATCGTAGGCTTCGTAGCTAGAGAAAAGCCGTGGACGTGGAGGAAACCCGCATGCGATGCGAGACCGTGAATGCTGCGGGTGACCCCAACGCGAGGTGAAAGAGGACCGACCCGGCCGGACACCGTGCGCCCGCGCTTCGCCCGGCAACTAGGAGACGAGAGGAAAGCGGCGAGAGGAGCAAGACGCCACACGGAGCCGAGCGAGCTGATCAGCTCCTACTGTCAAGCGCAGCCATCCGCCGCCGAGGAACATCCGGCTCTTCAACCCTTCCACTGGCCAGTGACCACCAGACTGTTTTCCCCCTCCCGTATCGGAACAGGGGTCATCTCATCCCGGAAGGTTTCTATTATTAGAAAACCAAAGCTCCCATCCGGATCGTCCCTCGCGCTCCGGCGATCGGCGCATGCCACCACCGCGAAGCGCGCGGCGTCGCGATTCTTTTGCCTCCCTCGGCACTGCCCCCGTCGTCTCCCTGCTTCTCTCCCGTCGTCTTGGACGATCTCACTGGAGGTTGTTAGAGTGTCTCGAATAAAATGGCCGACAACAATGGTGGCAACAGCAACAGTGGAGGCGCCAGCACCAACACGGCCGAGGTTCAGATACAGATCCCGGGTCAGTTCGCTCGCTGCTTGTTTGATGCCATTTTTTTACACAGTATTGTTTCTTTTGTATATTGCATTTTGCTTGGAGAAGTTGGGAGGATTCTCTGCATGGTTTAAATTTCAGGCACTTCGCTTTTCTGATGCGTGTGATGGTTCTGCTTCTTATTCTGAAGTTACTTTCATTTTTTGAATTTTCTTGTGCTTTTCGCAAACATTTTGGTTCAGTGATCTGGTGAATTAAATGTAGTAGATATGCAACTAGAAACCAGCACAGATTCCCCCTTCCCCCCTCCCTGTGAGTCTGTGACCGTCAGGACAAATATAAGTTTTCTGAAATGAAAGGAGAAGTGTTACACGCGTTAAATGCAAAACCCTGAAAGAGAACTGCTTGTCCAATTATTCTCTTACATTATTAACTTTCATGGTTTCCATTACAAACCACAGGATCATCGAAAAACGACGCTCCAGCAGCTCAGGAAGCACCGGCGGGGAGCTCTGAAGCCAAGAATTGGAAGTGGTGGTTTGTGGTGGCAACAGATGCTTTCTTCCTCATTGTTGGTCAGACATCAGCAACATTGTTGGGGAGATACTACTACACCCAAGGTGGCAGCAGCAAGTGGCTATCAGCATTCCTGCAGACTGCTGGCTTTCCTATATTGTTCTTCGGCCTGTTCTTTTTCCCTTCAAAGTCGTCTTCTGGCGAAACTCCGATCGGCAAAGTTGCTATGATATACGTTGTCCTGGGGCTCATCATGACCGCCGACGACATTATGTATTCCCATGGGCTGATGTATCTTCCAGTCTCAACATATTCGCTCATCTGTGCTAGCCAGCTTGCCTTCAATGTCATCTTCTCATACGTCTTAAACTCTCAGAAACTCACTGGTTTGATCATGAACTCTGTTGTCCTGCTTACCTTGTCTGCTATGCTCCTTGGAGTCAACCATGAATCCTACGGATACACCGGCGTTTCAAGGGGAAAGTATCTTCTGGGTTTCCTATTGACACTAGGAGCGTCAGGCACCTACTCACTTATCCTTTCCCTGATGCAACTTACATTCGAGAATGTGGTCAAGAAGCAAACCTTCTCGGCAGTTTTGAACATGCAGATATACACTGCATCTGTGGCGACCTTTGCCTGTCTTATTGGACTGTTTGCAAGTGGTGAATGGAAAGATTTGAAAGGGGAGATGGACAGGTTCCAATCAGGGCAGTTCTCTTACCTGATGACCTTGGTGTGGACTTCCGTGTCCTGGCAGGTCGCTTCTATTGGAATGGTGGGTTTGATATTTGAGGTATCGTCGCTATTCTCCAATGTGATCAGCATCTTCGCTCTGCCCATCGTTCCTCTCTTTGGTGTGATGGTCTTTCATGACAAGATGAATGGAGTCAAGGTCATAGCCATGCTAATTTCGATATGGGGTTTTGTTTCATACGTCTGTCAACACTATCTTGATAATAAGAAAGCTAGAAGTGCATAGGGGGGGATTCCTAGGGTCTATGCAGATTTAGTTTGTTAGCTGTGAGATAATAGGTGTTCATTATTTATGTTAATTTAAATACATTTCAGCAGGAGGAACTATATATAGCTTTTCTTAGCATTTAATCATATTGTAGCTAACATTTTTCTTAGAATTGGTTGGTCTTGTGTTTTCGTTTGTGTCTATGTAAGGGTGTGTGCCGTTGAATAAAACATGATAGATTTGTTCGTGAAGAATTTTATTTCTCTTACATAGATTTGTTGTTAATCACAGTTATCAAAGTACTGGATCAAATACATGCGATTAGGTATTATCTCTCGTCAAATCTCTTTCTATTTAGCCTCTTTTACGGCGTATAGTACTACCACTTGGTAATATTTAGTATAGAAAAGATCCAACTATCCATTAGAAGGGGTAAGATTGTCACTAATAACTTAATATAAATTAAGGATAATTTCTATAATTTTTTACAATTTTATCTATTGCAACCATTTTTGGCATATTGCAATACTTTTAGGCCGTTGCATCAGGGGCGAAACCTTGCAGTTAAATGATTTTTTCCATATTATCCTTATACTATCAATACTACCTAGATATACTACCTCATACTACTAATCAATATTTTCAGTGGTATAGAAAAATCTTGATCGTCAGATATTTACATACGAATCCTTTTCAGACAGTAGTATATGGTCGTATTGTGCGCCGCAAAAATCCTCCATTTATTTTCCTTTATCTCCCTGTAAACACTTCATGCGGAGAAGAGAAGAGAAACGAGAGCAAGTAGACGTAAGGACGCGCTGAGAAGGGAACAACATTCGAGTGTAGCAGCATCTGACTTTTTTTGGGAAAGGACAGCAAGAAGCTTTGCCGAATTTTTATTACTTCCTCTATCCAAAAAACAAGTGCATGTGCATGCATGAATCAATTAGTGCCAAATATGGGTAATTAATAGGAGCAAATATGGTCATTTTATCTTCTTATTAATTTATCTAAAATTACTAGGATAACTTATTTTTTAGGATGGAGAGAGTAGATGGGAACATAAAATACAACGACCAAGAAAACCAACAAAACTACAACTACGCCCACTCACAAGACTACACACCATCTCTACTCAGAAGAAAACTAAGAGTTTGGGAACATACCGATACCACACACCACGCAAACAACGGAACAGAAAAGAAAAAACAAAAGGAGAGTACTACTAAGAGTTTGGGGTAAAACTATTGACTACTTGTATCGCCTGCTAGACATCTTCCTTGATTAGATAAGCTACCTCGGTTACTATCTTTTCTTCCTGCCTGAGAGTTCTTATGTTGCGCTCCTTCCAAATAATCCACCAAAAATAAACGGCGGGACCGTTAAAACTGGATTTACTACCTTTCTCAACTATTGCTCAACATTTCTTCCACCATCTGTAGATAAAATACACCGAACTGCTGGTCGGCAGTTGGTGTAAATTGAACCAATTAACTAGATGATCCAAACTGCATAAGTGAACGGGCAATCTTTACAAAGATGCTTTGGGATATCTGGTGCTGTACTATATAGTTTGCACATCAGATCATGTGGCCATCCTCTTTTCTTCAAATTGTTTGCTGTCTTTTATTATAGGAATATAACTCGAGCTGCAGATCGGACACGTAGTGCCACCGCCGGATCCTAGAGCAGCTCAATAATTGGAAAGCTTGTATTCTTCGCCACAGGAGATAAAAAGTTTGCTTCCGTCTGGATATTCCCATGCGACCAACGTCATTCTCCTTTGGAATCTTTTGCAGACATCGTTGAATTTTTCGAGCAGGGGACACTGAACCATAGGAGGAAATGAAATATCTGTCAGTCGAAGTCGTCGCTCATGAGTCAGGCAAATGTTGACAGCAAATTCAGACTTGCGCAACGTACTGTCTATTCTTTCTATCCCTTGACGGTTCACTTGTCGAGTTGCTTGTCATCTTCAGAGCTTCAGACTTGCAGCGTACAAATCTTGATTGCTATCTCTTTGCCGCATGCCATTCATAGGGCTTCAAGATGGGTGAAGCTGGTGAAATTCAGCTGCAGATCGCAGGTCCCTTTCTCTCTCAGAGCACTAGATACTGCGGTTGATTGAGCAAAACAAACAGCTGAATCGATGAGCCGGACATGCAGGTATCCGAGGCCAAGAAGGCGGAGATGACCATGGACGGAGAACCGGGAACGGTGGTGCATGTCCTCCGCCAACCGCGGCGCCGCGGCAGGCGTTGTCGAAACGGTTCGCGTGGTGGGCGGTGGTCCTCGTCAACGTCGTGTTCGTCCTCGCCGGGCAGAGCGTGGCCACGCTCCTCGGCAGGATCTACTACGACCAGGGCGGCAAGAGCCTGTGGATGCAGACGGTGGTGCAGTCCTGCGGCACGCCGCTCGCCATCCCGCTGCTCCTCTACTTCCGGACCAGGAAGTCCTCCTCCGTGGCGCCGGCTGCTCGGCCGCAGCTCGCCAAGCTTGCCGCCATCTACGCCGGCCTGGGCGTCCTCCTCGCCGGCGACAACCTGATGTACTCGTACGGCCTCCTGTACCTGCCCATGTCCACCTACTCGATCATCGGGGCGAGCCAGGTCTCGTTCAACGCCGTCTTCTCCTACTTCCTGAACAAGGAGAAGTTCCGGGCGCTCATCCTCAACTCCGTCGTGCTGCTCACCTTCTCGGCCGCGCTCGTCGGCGTGAGCCACGGGTCGGACGGGAGCGGCAGCGACATCCTCAAGGGGAAGTTCCCGGCGGGGTTCGCGCTGACGCTGTCGGCGTCGGCGCTCTTCTCCCTGATCCTGTCCCTGATGCAACTGACCTTCGAGGAGGTGCTCAGGAGCGACGCGCTCCCCACCGTGCTGGAGATGCAGTTCTGGAGCAACACCGCGGCGGCGTGCGTGTCCGTGGCCGGGCTGTTCGCCTCCGGGGAGTGGCGCGGCGTCGCCGGGGAGATGGCGGCGTACCGGAAGGGCGAGGTGGCGTACGCGATGACGCTGGCGTGGACGGCCGTCTCGTGGCAGCTCTGCACGATGGGGCTCATGGGGCTGGTCGCGGCGGTCTCGTCGCTGTTCACCAACGTGATCAGCACGGTGGGCACGCCGCTGTCGCCCGTCATCGCGGTGATCTTCCTCGGCGACCGAGTGGACGGGGTGAAGCTGCTGGCCATGCTCATCGGTGTTTGGGGGCTCCTGTCCTACGTGTACCAACACTACCTCGATGACCGTGCCAAGGCCAAGAAGATGGGGGAGAAATCTGACGAACAGCTCCAAGCTGGAATAATCTCTGCAGAATAATGCTTGAACTATTTTTTTTGGTTTCTGCCACGACCCACGATCACATCACAACGCCGCTTAATTGCTGTATGGAATTTCGATTTCCTGTCAGGGCCACTGGAAAATGCTGAAAGCTCGGTCTTTACAGACAAAAAGTTCAGTTCACTAGTTCAAAGCTGGATCAAGTGGATTGGATCCTCCATTTGTGAGACGACGCATCCTGAATACATTTCAAAGCAAAAGATCACCCTAGCGTACCCGCTTGGCCGCTTAATTGCCGTATTGAGTACATAGTAATGGGTGACGCAATCAGCAATCATGGGAGCCGTAGAGAAAATGGTTAACTAACCTCCACTGTATCAGCAAAGACCTGATCGTCGATTCCTCTCCGCCGCCGCCATTGCGCAGAGGAGCAGTCAGAGATACCCGGAGGATAGCCGGCGCAATGCGATCAGCAGTCGCCGCTCTTTACGGGAAGACAGTGACATGCAAGGACCTCAGCTTGCTCTTGGGTAATGCCTGGACTCTCAACATGGCCGTCAGCAGCTGCAAATCAGAAAGGGATTTACACTACTCAAGTTTGCTCCTTTTCACATGTAACTGCTGCTTCCTCAGATTGAAACCGATATTTTCTTTCCATAGGATAGGATGATTGAAACTGACATCAGGACAGACAGACAATGAGAAGAATGTCTCTGTCTGTGCAGGGATCCAAAGCCACTGGACGAAACGTATGGTAAGAGCTGCAGCAGGAAATGGTTAGCTTGTCAAACCGCCTCCCTTTCACATCTGATCGACACCGGTATGTTATCATAACGGCTTTTATGAACCGGCTTGCGAAACTAGTCTTTGCCCTAATCATCAATCTGATGCAAGTGGTCTGTGCACGTCAATTTTCTGGTAGACTTGGACCGATAATGGAGCTGCATAGCATAGCTATCTCCACAAGTCCACATGGCTCCAGACTGAAGTGTACTCTCTACTCTCTTATCTTTATAGGACTCTTTGGTTTAGGGTTTCATTCGAGAAAGACGTTCCAACCACGTATTTCGATCTTTTTTTTTTAAGAAATACAGTACAGACGTAGACACTTACAAAACGAGATTGACGAAGTCACCACGGGCGTCTCGCTGTCGACGGGAACGTCGCCTACTACTAAAAGCACAACGTCATTAAATCCTAGGGGAAAGTCGAACTCGAGACCTCAGATGCTACTGAGACTCTTGTAACCACTAGGCTACAGGCCCTTTCGCCACGTATTTCGGTCCCTGCGCACTTGCATCTACTAATGCGGCGAGGTTCATACCCAAGTTAATTTCCGTCTATTCTTATATACTCCCTCCGTTCGAAAATGTAGGTCGTTTTAGCAAATCTAGATGCATAGATTTTGTAATGCGTCTAGATATACATTGTGTCTAGATCTATAGCAAAAATTATGCGTCTTAATTTGCTAAAATGATCTATAATTTGGAATGGAGGAGCAGTACCTATGCCGTTAGTTCACAATTGGAGAGATGTCCACAGTTGCAAATGCTAGATTAGCACAAGAGAGTGATGACGGCGGTGGATTCAGTGGCACGACCCGGCGCTCAGACAGAGGAGGCGGGTGAGACTTGGCGTGGGACAGGGGAGTGAGTCGTGCATTCTTGAGGAGGAGCGAGGAAGAAGATAACTAAAGGGCCATCCCTTTTCAAGCGATTGATGTATTTGTGTAGCATGTTCCTGTCTTCTGCGTCAGCCTTGCCGCACCGCGATTCATGCACCTCAATCATGGAAGATGTTGTTCTTGATACTGCATCATACATGATGGATCTCATGGAAAACCGGAGGCATCGGTATTCAGACGACCTCTACCTTGTCCTTAACTGTACTCCACGAGGGGTGGGGATCCGGTCCCACACCTAGGGAAAAAAACACACCCAATCCTATTGGAAATAGACGATGTCTCTTTCCTGTTATTAAATGTCGGGATCGATATATATGATGCCCAAGGTGCTTGGAGTCCATTGTTCATTAGCAACAAGTGTCAGAAAACAACAGGTGACAGTTTGAGGCACAAGCAGGCCTCTCTCCCATCTGGGGGTTGGGTTTCAGTCGCCGGCACTCGGCAGCATGGCGCATGCTCAAGAAATTCAGCTCCAAATCAGAGGTACTACTTCGAATTAATTTGCGTCCTAGCTTCCTTTTTGTTTTCGCCGTGGTTTGGTCTGTGCGTCCAATGATCAAAATTAATCTCGAACTTTCCATAGATGCATGCCTAACATTTTCTTTTGTGTAAAGAACAAAAAAAAGAAGTGTACTTTACCCATGTGAAATTTCCATTTTAAACTAAACCCACGGCTACTTTTCACTGTACCAAGGCGTTCCGGACGAGGAATCCGTCCATGAAGACGGTCGCGATGGTTCCAAGGCCGCCACCCGCCGGTCGACAACGAGAGGAAGTTTCCGATGGTGGATGACGGTGGCGGTAGACATGCTCATGGTTCTCTGCGGGACGACCGTGGCTACCCTCCTCGGCCGCCTGTACTACAACTCCGGCGGCAACAGCAAGTGGATGGCCACGCTGACGCAGTCCGGCGGGTCGCCGCTTCTGGTCATCCCGCTCCTCATGACGCCGGCGCCCTCGGCGGAGGAGCACCGGCCGGCGGCGTCCAAGCTGTGGCCCATCTACGCGGGCATCGGGGTCCTGATCGGCTTCGACAACCTCATGTACTCGTACGCGCTGCAGTACCTGCCGGTGTCCACCTTCTCGCTCGTGGCGGCCACGCAGCTGGCCTTCAACGCCATCACCTCGCGCCTCATCAACGCGCAGCGCTTCACGGCGCTGATCGCCAACTCCGTGATGGTGCTCACCTTCTCCGCCGCGCTGCTCGGCGTCGGGTCCTCCTCCGACGGGACCTCCAGCACCAGCGGCGCGCCGCGCGGCAAGTACCCCGTCGGGTTCGCCCTCGTGCTGGCCGCTTCGGCCGCCTTCGCGCTCATCATGTCCCTCTTCGAGGCCACCTTCGAGAAGGTGATCCGGGCGCGGACGCTGCGTTGGGTGCTGTCGATGCAGATGTACACGAACCTGGTGGCGTCGGCGGTGTCCGTGGCGGGGCTGCTGGCGTCGGGGGACTGGCGGACGATCCCGGCGGAGATGGCGGCGTTCAGGGACGGGAGGGCGAGGTACGTGCTGACGCTGGCAGGCACGGCGGTGGCGTGGCAGGCGGCGGCCGTGGGCATGGTGCGTCTGATCGCGAGGGTGTCGTCGCTGTTCGCGAACGTGACGGCCACGCTGGCGCTGCCGCTGGTGCCGGTGTTCGCGGTGGCGCTGTTCGGGGACAGGATGACCGGGATCAAGGTCGTGGCCATGCTCATGGCCGTGTGGGGGTTCCTCTCGTACGTGTACCAGCACTACGTCGACGGCCGGCGCGCCAGGAGCGACGAGCTTTTGCCCGCTTGAGCCTCGGCCGTGGCTGAACAAGACGATCGATCCGAAGCATGGCTGATATTTTTATTTTCTTTTTTTGAGCGATCAAATAGACATAGTACTGGGTCAACATGGTTTATTGTACGTATGGGCCAGCTATATGCGTACCAAACGGCACGGAGCTGTAATGAATAGAATTTGATCGATGCTAAATTTTTTGTCCTTCGTTTCGTTTAAAAAAAATGTTCTGTCCCAAATAATTTGACTTGAAGTTTGGACTGTCTGGCCAAACATTTGACCAAGTAATGGCCTGAAGAGGGCTTGCCGCATTTGTCAGTCTGTCATGACTCGTGATCCCTCATGGAGAAATTTGGGTTGTCTGCTGGCCTCTGGGAATACACTAAAACGGGCCGAAGTCATGTATGTGCTTGGCTCGCTCGCTCGCTCTCGTCGTTCGGCGACGCCGAGATGGGCTAGCTCCACTCCCTCACGGCCCATCGCTTCTTTGGACTTGCATAGCACTGGGCCTCGTTTCCTCTCTTTTTTTTTAAGCTCCAAATTTGTCACTAAACCCAATTATACAGTTGTCGGCATTTTGCTGGCCTAATAAATCCATGGAAATCGAGCGTTCATCCCCCCAATTGCCAATAATAGCTGACCAAGACAGTCACATCCGCGCATGTGGCTTGCGAAGTCTACACGAACACAGCAAGCCCAGCAAAGCAGCACAAGATGGAAAGCTCCATTTCCCTCATGGAAATAATAGCCCCCTTTTCATTTTAGTTCATCCTCACCACCTTTTTTTTGCTACTAACAATAATCAAATAAAGGTCATTAGGGTGTGATACGCATAAGACACGATGTTTACGCTTGATATGAGGGCCGGTTGGTCCGGTCCATATGCTGGTCACTCACGTCGCACAGCTCATCGCGATTCACCGGATCCGAGAGCCTTTTTGCAGGGCCGCCACCGGCACCACCGCACCGCCACGAGCTTTAAACCGGAAAGGCGTCGCGCTTTCTCCCGTCCCCGGCCGCGGCGAGGACGGGCACCTGCCATGATTGCGCGCCTTTACGTTCCGCTCCGGGGGCGAAGCGGAGCGGAGGAGTGCGCAAGCGTAACTGCGTAACCACCCCCCCCCTGCCGAGCTCAACTGCTCGAGCGGCCAAGCCTTCCCCCGGGTAGGTTCTAGCTCAGCAGCAGCAGGCGCCCATTATTGCCGGCATTCAAAGGGTCCATTCATTGCGGCTGCTCGCTGAGAGCAACGGACCTAGTAGCCCAGCCCTCCTAGATTCGTCGTTGACTTTGTTTCAGCACCGGTCCTACTGTGCTAGTAGCACCATTGTAGCGGTGATGTCGGATGGAGCGAGTTTGACCTTGGACCCCATCTCCTAGACTACCCGTAGGAGTATCGTGGAATGTGGAGTAGCGTTGGAGTAGAATCGTACTGACTTCAATTTTTATGCAAGGGCTCGAAGCTGCTATGGGTGAGTGGCCATCAAATTGTGCTGCGAGCTCGGCATCTACAGTGCTATCGTCCGGCCGAAGCAAAAAGTTTGCAGTGGAAGCCACGACCGGAATGATGACGGAATTCCGGATCTGGCCTCTAGCCCGGAAAGGGGCGAGCATGGGACTATGGGAGCATTAGGCTGTCCGCGGTGGGGCACGGCATCCCGCACGCCATGCGCCACGTTGGCTGCATATCGTGCGGTTTGCCCTTTTTGCGGCTGCAGCGGGAGACGGTAAAGCACACGCTATGTTACCGTTGCCTCCCGGGTCCGCTATTCCTAGCGGAATAGAGGAGAAACGGCACCCTGCACCGGCCCCGCCTCGGCCGTTGCTCGCCGCGCCGCGCCGGAGATGCCGCCGCCGCCCCTGCACGCCGCTCCTCGCCTGCGCCGGCCGCCCCGACCATGCCCCGCCGCGCCTCCAGACCGGGCCGCCGTGAGAGAGGAGCCGCGCCACGCCATGGTCGCAGCGCGAGGGAGGAGGAGGGACGAGGAGGGGCGAGGAGGGAGGCGGCGGCCGTGCTGCTCCTCGCGCCGGCGGCCACACCGCGAGGGCCTCGGCCGCACCCCGCCGCGCGCGCAGTCCTCCACCGCTCCATCCCGCCGCGGATCTGCCTCGTGCGGGTCAGCGGGGGCACGAACTGGCCGCCGCCGCCACGGATCCGAGGGAGGAGGCCCGCCACCGGTCACCTGCGCCATGGGGAGGGTCGCGCCGCCGGTCACCTGCGCCATGAGAAGGCCTCGGCGCCGGCGAGGGAGGCAGAGAGGGGCGGCGCGACCTGGGGCCCGTGGCTCGCCGGCGAGGGAAGCAGGGAGGGGCGGCGCGACCCCGCGGCGGAGCAGGGAAGGGGCGGCGGCCAGAGGAGCAGGGGAGGGGGCAGCGGCGTGGGGGTGGGGGGAGAGAGAGAACGGGAGGAAGGGGGCGGCGGGGTAAAAAAATTTAAAAAAATTCTAACAAGCGGGTCCTGCGGCAGGTAGCTGTTACACAGGAGAGATACGGAGGATATACGGGTACATGAGAACTGGATATAGAGGAGAGAATCTCGATGACCAAAATAAAATATTCTAATTTAAATTTAGAGTATGATGAATGCGAACAGCGCTCTGCTCCACATGGCGCCCGGTTGGTTCCTTCCTTTGCTTCCCTATTGGAAAAGGGTCCGCGCGTCTCTCTAACCACTGAATGGAAATATGGATTGGTTTTTTTCAGAGACCAGATGTTCAGGTTTATGACTGCCACGGGTCTTGTTTTCTTCCCCGTTATCCTACTTAACCAACTGAATTACTTGCACTGATCATTACAGTGTTGTGATGTTATCCAATGCGATGAACAAGACTAGTTTATTATCAGCAATGAAATGAAAATTGCAGCACAAGTGCACAACTCCTCCAGCACTCGCAGCAGCACTCGCAGCAGGCATCGCACTACCCGCACAGGCACAGCAGCCTGCACTGCAACTCTGCAAGAAGAGCTGAGATCCCCCCCTCCCATTAATAATCCCAGCATTTAATTCCACCCACATGACTTCTATACCTTCCAACCAGACACCAATAAATCTATTGACCTAAGAATCTCAGAGCGCGATAAAAATTCGAGCAAGGATCAGAAAGTAAAGCCGTAGGGAAGCTTTTCTTTTCTTTTTTCCTTTTTACAGCGTTGCAACATGTTCAACTGACAAACAGCACCCTGGAAGAAATGTCGGTGCCCACATGTCAGTGGAACAGCTTGCCAGTCACGCTCACGCATGCTTTTCCCCCCAGCTTTCACGTCAAGTAAAAAAAAGGAAAAAGAAAAGAAAAGGCAAACCCCCCTTAGATGTAAAAATGCCGTGTAATTTTTGCGGGGTGAAAAATGGCGGGGGAGAATTGGTGGGCTCACCGGAAGCGACCGCCGTCGGCGAGCTTCCAGGAGCGGCAGTGGTGGAGCGAGGCGCTGGAGGTGAGCGGGTGCATCGGCGACGGCCGGAGCTCGCTGGAGACGGCGTCCGGCGGGTGCTCCCCGCGGAGGTGCCTGCCCAGCCCTGGCCGGACGAGCGGGCTGATGCACACCGCGAACCCCGAGACGCCGGCCCCGGGGCCTCCCAGCCCCAGGCGGCGACGGCCCGCAGTCTTGCGCAGCGGCGACGGCGAAGGCAGCCACGGCGACTCCGCGGGGGAGGCGCTCTCGTCGCCGTCCCCGTAGGCGTACCGCACCGGGGAGAGCCTCCGGTCGCTGACCCCGCGCCACGAGCGCCGCGGCGGGGACGCTGCGGAGGCCTCCTTCCTCCGGCGGCCGCGCTGCACGATCCCTGCGAGCCAGGAGGGCCGGTGCCTCCGCTCCATGCCGCCGCCGTCCCTGTCCTTCTCCTCCGATCTGTGGCCGAAGAGCGCGGCGAGCACGGAGAACCTGCCGCTGCGCCGCCTCCGGAACCCGATGTCGCCCTCCTCGAACCCGGGTCCCACCTGCGGCGTCCGGAAGAAGAGCAGGCCGCCCGGCGGGCGGCCCCGCGGCGCCGAGGCGTCGGACTTGCGCCGGCACACGTACGGCGACACCGACCGCGGGAACAGCAGCTCGGGCTCCGGCTCCGGCGGGAGCGGGAGCGGTGGCGGGGGCAGCGAGGTCGCCTCGTTCTGCGCGGCGGCGAGCGCGAGCAGGCGGCCGCGGAGGCACGGCGCGCAGACGCCGGGGCCGCCCTCGTACGGGTGCCTGGCGCACCTCATGGTCATGGCCACGGCTCTCCCCTCCCCGGCGCCGCCTCTGCCATTCACCTCTCGCGATCTCGGGGAGCCGGAGCAGGAGACGCACGCAGAGTCCACTCGCTCTCTTTCTGTTTATCCTGGCAGGTTTCCTGTGGTTTTATGGCGAGGCTGTGGTCAGCTGCTGATAGTCTCGCCGGGGTCTCTGCTGGAGTGCTGGTGCTGGGCGAGCGCGACGCGATTGGAAAACTTCTTCGCTTCCTCGGGGGCTCGTGTTTAAATGTGGCCGGATCGTGTGAAAAGGCGTGTGCGCCAGGAAGAAAGAGATGTTCGAGGTGAACGAGCCGGGTTTCGTCTCCGTGCTCAGCTCCAACGTGATGTTTCGGTAAAACGAGTACGGGAACCACCCGCTAGATTTCGTGCCCCGATGGCGCGGCAGCGCGCGCACGCGTGCACGCAAAGCGCCACTCGCTCGTGCGGGGCGGATGGAGGGACGCGACGTCGCACTTGGCTGGCGCTAATCCTGTCCGGACAGACGGATAGTGTACACTGGTACTGTGCTAGTACTGGTGTCGTGCAGAATCGTTTGGTCGGATGAACAGTGTGAGATTAGGAGCATGGTAAGCATGGTGTACTACGCATCGTATAGATCCGTGCACGGAGCGGCACTGTACAGAGTACCGTCCACGGCGTACGCGTACACCAGACCGGCCGGCGGAGGTGTGCACGGCGCCGTATCCTGTACGAGCGACGATGCCACCGGCCGGCCAGCTCGGCTTACCGGCCGCGTACGCCGCGCCGCCCGTGATGCTCAGAGCGACGGCCCGGCCGGCGGCCGTCTCCGATGTTCCCCATTCCCCACCACCTCTCGCCGTCGGCGAGTTGAGCGGCCCCGCGCGGAAGAAGTCGTTGACGAGCTGGTGACGACGACGAACGAGTTCACGACGCGGCAGGCGGGCGCGCGGGCATGGTGTGGCGTGGCGCAAGCAGGTCCGAGTCGAGCCGAACCTTCGCGCGCACCTGCAGTTAACCCCGCGAAAGCGAGGCGTGACCAAAGCTCGGCCGCGCGCCCGCCGGCGTTCACGTGATGCCCGGTCCCTGGGTTCCAGAAGCGGTCAGCCTGACTCGTTCTCGCCGGCGTGGGCACCAGCAGCGTCGCGCAGGCGGATCGCTCGGTCACAGGCACGCCGCTGAAAGTTCTCAACAATCGGTCTCTCTCAGAAAGTCAGGAGAAAAAGGCGAGCGATAGGATTGGCGTGAGCGAGCGAGGGTTCGAGCTAGTAGTAACTTGCAGGAATTGAACTTGAAAAATTTGATGATCTGATTAGCGACTACTCCATTCATCTGCTGCCTAGATCGATTCAGATCGTCCTCGTCCGGCCGTCCCAGCTCCCAACCACCGGTCGAAAATGCTCGTGCCAATCTGCCGAATCTTCTGCAAGAGCAGCAGTAGGAAGCAGTGTCTGTGGGCTTTGGCAACAGGCAACGCGGCCGGCCGGCAAGCGACATGGACGTACGGACACGGTAGGTCTCGGGGAAGGTGGCGAGGGACGAAACAGCTCGGCCTTCTTGACCCTGGAGCACAGCACCGGTTCGTTCGATCGAGAGTGAATTGATTGACTCTTCTGCCGAGACCAGCATCGCGAGGCAAGACAAAAAGTGTGCAGAGAGCCCTTCGCTTTAAATACTGGCTGGACTTGCGCTGCAAACTCGTGCAATTTGCCATATCGTCGTAGACACACAAGAAAGTGAAGAAACCAGTACTGTACAAGCCTAAGAAAAAAAGTGGTAACTATGATGGGCTTTGCATTGGCAAAGCCTGGAGCAAAAATTCCCCGTGGGCCTGAACTGATTGGAGCCATGAAGTGTGAAATGGGCCCATAGTTTAGTTTACTTTGAGGAAGGGCCCAATGTCAGCAGGCTTCGATGTTTTCTTTTTACTTTACGAATTTTCAAATAATATACATATAATCGAAAAATTTGCACATCTATACTACTGCCGCCGAATGAACCAGCTATAAACGGCGATAAATGCATTGTAGCAACCTTACCGCCGTTTAATCCGACAAAATTTTCCTTCCCTGGACAACTCATATTCAAAAAATCATAACTAATTTATATAAATTCGGATGAAGATAAAATTTATTGCAAATGGTAGATCTCGATGAGATATACAAATTTTAGACTTTTGTCAACTATTTGAGCACCAAGATGGTACAAAATAAAAAAAGTTTGAACTGCAAAGTTGTAGATCTCGTTGAGATATACAATTTTTTATAAAGTTTACCATTTTCCAAGTTTATATAAATTAGTTATGATTTTTTGAAGTGAGCTATCCAGATCAAAATTTAAAATTTGAATTTTAAGCTTGTGTTGATTATTTGAGCCCCAATATGGCACCAAATCAAAAAAGTTTGAACTACAAAGTTATAGATCTCGTCGAGATCTATAATTTTCATATAAATTTTATCTCCATTCAAATTCATACAAACTAGTTATGAATTTTTAAAAATAAGCTATCCGGGGAAGAAAAATTCCGCCAGATGAAATGGCGGTAAGGTTGCTACAGCGCATCTACCGCTGTTTCATTCGGCTATAGCCGTTTCATTCGGTGGTGGTAGTATAGCAATTTTTTTTGTTCGATGTATATTTTTGAAAATTCGTAAAATAAAAAATATAAAATTAAAAAGATTCGATCGTCCGCGGACCAATTATCTAAATGGGCCGGAGCAATTTTAGTTTTATCTCTTCGGAGCAAATATCCAGGCCCATTCCGCACCGCCAAAAATTGCTCCGCGCGGGAATTCCAATTTCCTCCCCACCTCCACCCGCCTCCCACTTCCCAGCGCCCCGCCGATTCCTCTCCATTCCCCTCTCCCTCTGCTCCCCTTCTCTCCCCAATCCGATCCCCCCATTCCGCCGCCGCCGCCCGCCCACCAAGAAGCCAAGAACCCACCCCGAATCCCTAGAGCTCATTAATCGCCAACCGGCAATGCCTCCGAAGAAGCGCGCCGCCTCTTCAAAGAAGCCGCCGCCGTCGCAGCCGTCGCAGCCCGCCAAGTTCGGCATCCTCCACTTCTTCGAGCGCCAGACCCAGGCCTCCCAGAACGCCAAGCGCCAGAAGCCCGACTCTCCTCCGCCCTCGCCTCCTCCTCCTCCTCCGCCGCCGCCCGAGGAGGAGCCATCGGAGGTCTCGCCGGAGGTCACCAAGGCGCTGGCGCCGAAGCGGGTCAGGTTTTCTCCCGGAATGGTGAGTATGAGTCTTCTCCCTATGACCGATCAGATTCGGTCTTCTTTCGGCGGTTTGGGTGGACAACTTACAATGCCTGGTGACCTGGTCTGACGAGTTATTTGTGGGGTTCAGTTGATTAAGCAGAGCCAGGATGATGGGGCCGCGGAGGTGGTGACTTGGAAGGTCTCGCCGGTGAACCATCGCCTGGGTACGACGAAGTCGAGGCAATTTCTCGGGGTGCCGCTTCATCCGTGCTCAAACAACGAGGTACACTAATTTCTGGGCATCTGCTGGAGCTGCTGTATAACCAGTGGGCGTGGCATGTGAAACTCTTCATTTTGTCTGATTACCGCTTCGCTCGTGTCATTGATATGGTAGAAAAATTCCTCGCTCGAGGCTATGAAGAAGTGGCATTCATCTCCATTGGGCTTGTCAAGGTGTACTGCTTCAGGGCGTAACTTTGGCGTTATTGGATCTGCTCTAGCTGGCTGTGATGGTGTTGAGGATTCTCAGAGCCCATTTCGGACTCCGCCATCGCTTTCCTACGGTTGCAGTGAGGTACATTCGTCATGGGCTTTGTTATTGTGCATTTTGTCAGCTGAATGCGATTGCTAGTCATTTCCTGGGATAATCCTTTTTTTTTCCATGAGCAGCAGTTGAACGGTGGTGCCACTTCTGAGGGAGAACTTGAAACGTTGGGAGCAGGGCAGCACAAAAAGGTAGACTAGTACTCCAGTTATTATCCCTCCATTCCAAAATGTAAGACGTTCTAGTTTTATGCCAAATCAAAAGTTTCTAACTTGAAAATTTATAAAAATATATATTAACATCTACAATACCAAATAAATGCATTATCAGGACATATTTTACGATGGACTTAATGAAATTAATTTGATGTTGTTAGTGTGTTTTTTAATAAGCTTGGTCAAAGTTAGAAAATTTTGACTTAGGACAAAACTAAAACATCTTACATTTCGAAATGGAGGGAGTAATTATTTCAGAAGAAATCATCATTAAACAAATTCTGAAAATCATCATTAAACAAATTCTGAAATTTTGTGAAACTGTTCTCTTTCCAGGCATTACTTGATCTTTTAGATCAAGTTGAGGATGCTATTATGGAAGAAGAATTGCCTGTTGATACTGGAAATAAAGGAGGGCAAGCCACAAACGAGGATAATACCAACAATAATTGTTCTCCTGTTGCTGATGGTGATTTAACTATCCCATCCAAGAAAACTGCTGATGCCCCACCCTTGGATAGTTTTCTTGTATTGGAGGTTTACCTTTTAACTCCCTCCTGTTGGTTTGGAGTTAATGTCAAAAAAACTCTCTTAGTGAAGAAATAAGTTTTTGTGTTACCTCTCAGGTGTCAGAAAAACATAAAACTGATGATTCAGCATGTGATCGCTATCCTGTTAAGGTGCCCGCCGTTCTGCCTTCTTTGCCTTTATGCATGAGATAAATATGTGATTGCTTTTCTTATTCTGCCAAGTCACTGATTATTTTTCAGGTCCTGCGCCTGTTGAATGAACACTCTGGGAAAGAATATGCTGTGCATTTATTTGATGAGTGGTCAGTACAAAATATTACTGCCTCAAGCTATCTGGCATCAGACTCCCCATTCCTAGTTTGATTCTTTTTAAAAAACATGCACCGCCGACATCAGTTCTTTTGAACCTTCTGCTCAAACTGTTACAGGTTCCATAGTCTTGTTGGGCCTGGTGATACTGTGAATGTCATTGGAGAATTTAGTGATCAAGGAAAATGTATTGTTGATCACGATAACAATCTTGTTATCGTCCATCCAGAGTTACTCATTTCTGGGACACGGGTTAGTACTATCCCTTGTTCTTATATTTTGTTCCATGCTCCAACATCTACATTAACCTGGATGATAAGACAGTTTCTTATGACCTAGTCATAAATTGCACATCAAATTTTTCTACAACAAAAAGCATGTGTTCATCATCTTTTCTTTCTGCATATTTTGACAATTAGTATATTTTAGGTTGCTTCCAGCTTCCATTGTCCTAGAAGATCTGTACTGGATGACAGACTAAAAAGCAATGAATATTCAACCAGTCCTTTGATTGGTACTCTTCTTCATCAAGTCTTTCAGGTTCTCTACACTAGACATTCTAACTTTTACCACGATTTGGTCAATTGATACAGTAATTGTGGATGATTGACATTCCTTTCATTTGTGTCTCAGGCTGGGCTACTTGAGGATGCTCCATCACGGCAATTCTTGGAACAGAAAGCAAAAGAAGTTCTTCTAAAAAATATTGAAAGTTTATATGCATGTCAAGGTAAGATCCTGGACAAAATAGTCTTGTATATCAGAGGTCATGCTGAATAAGAGAATGGTTTGGATTGTTCATGAAATGTTTGATCTGAGTACTGCAATGGTTGTGGGCATGTTTGTGAACTACAACTCTAATTCTTCTTCTTCTCAATGCAATGACACACATTTCTCCTGCATGTTTTAGAAAAAAAAGGTACTGCAATGTTGTTTGATCCTTTTTTCTCTTTAGAAGCAAGAAGTGCATACATGCTATGTTGCTATTGAGAAATCCCGCTTTTGTTTTTCTTTTGGAGTGGGAGTGCGTTCTTACATTACCTCTTCGATGTTACCTTTTCGTACACCAACTTGCTAACTTTTATTACCCTCTTATGCAGTCAATGAAAGCAACCTGTACACCACGCTTATTGAAGCAATACCTAAGATATTAAACTGGCTCAAATGCTTTTTAAAGGTATAGAACTTGACTTTCAGATTCGAAATCAATAACTCCATTTGTTTTTATCCTTCAATACCTCCAAGGATTTCTGAACTTTATATGGTTGTACCATATTCCCCAATTTGTCCTCTTGTTTTTTATCAAAAGGAACCTTCCATTATAGACTAGTTCCTCTTGAAAATTATTGGTGAGAAATAGTGGAATAATTCTTTAATCGCTTATGTCACACCACCACTGTTATTATAATTTTGAAGAGAAGGTATTGGATTTAGTATTTTTTACACATAATCCTTGCAGTTTATGCACAAAGTCAATTGGTGAAACATCTGCACCGAAGCTGTTGAAGTTTATCTCTTGCTGCTTTTGTACTTTTCTATATAATATGCACACTTAGTTGTTTTCTAATGATACACCGCAATTTCAGGGTTCAAAATGCTCCAGTGTTGATTTTGGACATGCTGAAGGGAGAAAGACTGTTGGGGTGACTGAGGTAGGGATAATATTGAGCTCACAATAGTTTGGAATAGGCCTGGATAACATTGAGCTCACAATAGTTTGGAATAGGCCCTTCTTACCTTAGCTAGATGTGTATGATATTTTTGTTTGTTTCTTGGATGGACTATTAGCACTCTAGCAGGTCTATTTCGTGGTGCCTGCCACCAAGAAAGCAGCTCATGTTATGGTGATATATCTGTTTTTCTTTATGGCTCTCATTCACTGTCCCCATGTTTAAATTTCTGGATAGATCTCATGCTGCATGAAAGATGTCTCCATGCATAATTGTTCCTCCCTTTTATATTAAAATGAAATCCACATGTGCCTTAGGTGATGGATATTGAGGAAATGGCATGGGCCCCAAGATATGGTTTGAAAGGGATGATTGATGCTTCTGTAATATCAAGGGTCGACTCATGCAACGGTGGCTCACATGATAAAATAATGCCACTAGAGTTCAAAACTGGTAAAGGAACTAGTGGTCAGGTAAAGCAAATTCCTGGATACCAATAAAGATGCACTTTTTACATCTATTCTTAGCATGCTTTATTTATATATTTATTTTTCACATAACATGCTGGAACCAGCCATACTTGTGGCGGGACTGGTAGCCTTTTATAGTGGCTGGGATTGAGATTTATTATTTACCGCAAAGTACCAACTGAGTTTTCACCTGGGATAATGTGCCTGATTCTTAGTTTCATATGGGCTTAGCGTGTTTGTATGAAGCAATCCTGAACTAGTTTTTTTTACTGTCTTGTGTATTCAGAAGCTGGTTGTTGATTGCATCTTGAATTGCTTTCTGCCGTAGTGCACATGTGCACTCCAATGCCACTTGTTAACAATTGTCTGGGAATTAATCTCAACTACCTAGTGCTGTCCAGTCCTTTCACATCGTCACTCTTTAGATTCCATAATCACTGCATTCCAGATCTTGTGAGATAGGGATCCTTCTTTTATTACATGCTTCATATGTGGGACGTCCTGGCCTTACCTTTAGCTTTACTATTCATTTATGGAAAAGAAGACTTTGCTATATTTCTTTTCTTTCTCATATTTCCATCTACCTAACCAACTCCCGGGAAATAAACATCTATTCCTTTCATAAATTCAGTTACTTTTGTATTGCCAGTTACAATTGTTTATCTATATGCAGACAGCTATGGAACACTCTGCTCAGGTGATATTGTACACATTATTGATGACAGAGAGGTACAGCACATTTGTTTCTTCCAACACTTTCTGTGATCCTGGGTTGTTCTGCAGTCTTAATAGTTATCTTGTCCTTTTCAGATACTTGAATAAAGATATTGACTCGGGTCTTCTGTATTATCTTCACACAGACCAGACACTGGTAATTTCATAAGATGATACTCAAAGATGCATGCTTGTGTACCCCATTCTTATCCACTTTTCCTTACTTTCTTTAGGGAATTAAAGTAAAGAGGTCTGATTTAATTGGGCTGATAATGCGCCGCAACGAGCTTGCCGCAGAGATCCTAAAGGCATCAATTTCACAGAGTTTTCCTCCAATGTTACAGGTGAAACTAGAAACTTGTGCATAACTGATTCATCTGTGGAATTAAATTTAAATATTGTTTCTTTTCTTACCAGAGCCCATCAACTTGTAATGGATGTCGACACCTGAACTCTTGTGCCATATACCACAAGGTTTAAATATTCTTTTTTTTTTCGTGATGAAGGTTTTCTTTAAAGACACCCTTGGAAGCTTTTGTTGGTTTAAAGGAAACTATTTATCTATCTACATTAAATTTATATTTTGCAACAGGCACATGGAGGCAATGCTGCAACTAGCGGGCTTGGTGACCTATTTGACAACCTTGTGAATCACTTGACAGTCGCGCATCATAACTTTCTTAAACAATGGGATAGATTGATTGATCTCGAAGCTAGAGCTTCTCAGGTATATTGGTTTGTTGAATGTCCTTTGAAACTTGAAGTTTACTAGCTTAACCTCAGTTTTTGCTAATATAGGTCAAAAAGAAGAATATCTTCCAGCCCTATCATTCAAATTCTGGAAGTGGGGATCGCACACCTTATTTTGCCCTTGACATAAAAAATGGGCATCTGATAGATTCTTCAGGAAAAAGCAAAAGATACATATACAATTTTGTTTACCATAAGATGCAGCCCGAAACAATTGATCAGTCAGACGCTCAATTTGACAGCCTAGATTTCAGCCTCAAATGTGGCGATCCTGTGGTAAGTCCTATTCACTTTCTGAAATAAAAAATTGTTATGAGTCATTTCATGCTTCTTGAAATGCTCATGGTTAGACATACTGTCCTATTAATTATTTCTGAATGTAGGGCATGCCACTTTTATTGTTTGCACCATTATGTAACTAAAGTCAATAGGAACTAAATAGAGGTATAAGTTCTCAGTAACATGCTCATCCAATGCAAGATAACCAAACACGATACCAGTTTGAATTTTTGTTGCTGTTGTAGATTAACTAATCACTAATGTCAACCATCGATATAATGATGGCGCATGAACATTGTTGCGATGTTTTTTGTGTGTCCATCATAAATTCTATCATATCTTCTGTTGTCTTGTAGGTGCTTAGCACTCAATCTGGGAGAATAGCAGTTGCCAATGGATCCATAAAAGACATCAGTCGCTCCCATATAACGGTATTACTTGGCAATAAAAAAATTTCCGCTCTTTTGCCATTTAATTTTGTTAGGCTGAATATAAGCATTTCTAATTGAATTCTTCTAGGTCTCTTTACCACGCCGTCTGAGAATTCCAAATAGTAATTCCTCGTCTGAGCCAGAAGACCTTAAACGTGAAATTTGGCGGATAGACAAAGATGAATTTAGTTCTTCATTTGCCATAATGAGGTTAGTCTTTGTTTTGATTTGTTTTCTTCCAGCCTTTTAGTGGGTGATTCACCCTAACATGAATTCACATTGGCCTATTGCTAGACTCAACCTTGTCCAACTATTCGCTCAGAATCCACAAAAATCTCACCTACGGAACTTGATTGTTGATCTTGAGGTCTGTTCACATAAGAGTACATTCATGTTGGAGCATATCTCCTGCACCCCTTTTCTCATCTGGAATTTCCTAATTTGGATGTTTATAGGCTCCCAGGTTTGATAGCGGAGGGATGTTTAGCCAAGATCCCGCACTATCATACATACGGTCACTGCCAAATTTGAACAATGATCAACAAAGATCATTGCATAAAGTAAATATTTGCTCTTTGACATCTTGATCTCTTTCTGTAATCTGGGTATTCTTTTCCACCCTGTACTAATGCATATGTTTCTTTCAGATTCTAGGAGCAAAGGATTATGCTCTAATATTAGGAATGCCCGGAACAGGCAAAACATATACAATGGTGCACGCTGTGAAGTCATTATTGATAAGAGGAGAATCTATTTTGCTAACTTCATATACTAATTCAGCTATTGATACTCTGCTCATGAAGTTGAAGACCGAGGTTTGTGTTCTTCCCTTAAAGTAGTTGTTCATGCTGCAACTTCCTCATTTGTTTTAAACTTTTCTTGGGTTTGGGGAATCTTCAATTTGGTCTTCCAACTTCTTGTGCTTTACTTTCATTTCAATCCAGTTGACTCGAGCAGCTTCCTCTCTTCGTTGAGTATCCCATTGTATTGTACTACAACATGAACACACTCTGATCTAATTGATATCTCGTTTTTGTAGGGTGTAGATTTTATTCGGATAGGAAGGCATGAAGCTGTGCATCCTGATGTCAGGGATCACTGCTTGTCAAGTAAGAACTTATGCTTTATCAATCTACTTGCAGTTTTTGAAAAGAAAGTATGTTTTGATTATTTGTTGTGAACAGCAGCTGAGGTACAATCGGTAGATGCGATTAAAGCAAGGATGGATCAAGTGCAGGTTGTTGGAGTTACTTGTTTGGGAATATACCATCCCTTGTTAGCACACAAGAAGTTTGACACATGTATCATGGATGAAGCTGGGCAAATCACATTACCGGTAAGATGAAACAAGGAATACGTGGTATTTTTTGGTCAGCAAAAGAAGTGCTTAGTAATTTGGTGTTAAAGGATATAATAGAGAATGCAAAACATTGAGCTGAAAACCCAAACAAAATCAGCGCCTAAGAAAATAGATGCTCACTTAACTGGAAAACATATTTTACACTTTTTGGTGGTAGGACAAACTGGTTCTGTCAAAATGGTTTCCCACGAAGTTTAGGTCCCTCTCCATTTACACTCACATAGTTTTTTGCACTTACCAGGTATCACTGGGACCATTGATGCTTGCAACTAAGTTTGTTCTAGTAGGAGACCATTACCAACTTCCTCCACTTGTCCAGGTATCTACTAATTTGCTTATGTACTCCATTTTCTTATTTCCATCTTTACTGTCTTTTTAAGTATTTTCTTTTGTAAAACAATTGTAGAGCTCTGAAGCTCGAGAAAATGGGATGGGCGTTAGCTTATTTTGGAGGTTATCAGAAGCACATCCTCAGGCAATCTCTGCACTGCGGTGCCAGGTATTTGTCAACACTTTTCTTTGTTATACACTTGACCAATTATACATATTTTCTGCTGAGCTAAGGCCCCTTGTACCATTTGAATTCACTGTCTGCCTTGCTGCAGTATCGCATGTCATCTGGTATCATGAAGCTGCCAAATTCATTGATTTACGGCAATAGGTTGTGCTGTGGTTCATTGGAAATTGCAAATGCCAAACTCAAGTTTTCTGGAAGAGGAACAGTGCAATTGAAGTTGAAAGAGGCAACACTCCTTTTCCCTTAAATTTTCCATTTCTTCTCAACTTAAAATAACTTCATATCTTATCAAGGTCACGATTAAACAGTGTCCTTTTAACAGTTCTGTCCAACTTTTAATTGCAGATCTTGAACCCTGATAGGGCTGTCATCTTTGCCAACACAGGTCTTTGCTTAGTTAAATTAGCTGTTACTCTGATATTTCTGGTTTCAAGGCTAAATATCTGAACAATTTTGCAGATCAAATCCCAGCACTTGAGGCAAAGGATCACAGAACTGTGAACAATCCCACAGAAGCACACATAATTTCTTGGGTATGGGCTGTATTCCATGCCTCTCTGTCTATATCTCTGCTTGTCCGGCTGAGTCTCTTGCGCTTGCTATGTGCATTGTTGAACAATAATTCTTTATTGTTTGTCTCTTCTGAGTGCTATACTTCTTCAAAACCAGTTCGCGTGCTTGTACTTACCGAGTTAACAATTAGGTCGCCCAGTTATTTGTGGCATGATGTTAACCACGTGAGAGTATAGGGTGGTGCGAGTGTGCTTTGTAACTGTTTTCAGAACCCTCTTCTTAGTACACAGACATGGACTCCTCCTGTGTGTCTAAAAAAAAAACTCAACCCCTGGGGGATTGACCTTCCCCGAGGTTTGACACGAAAGATAGAAGTTTTTCCTCCCGCAGGGTCGAGAAAAGGGCACGAACCCCAGCTATCCAGGACGTGCCACTGACGAGAGGGTGCGCCTGCGGACGCATATCACGCTGCAACCGTCAGTGGACCACACATTTCCTGTTAATAGCATAGCGAGTGGCCTTTTTTACTCTAGGTGCGAACCCTGCGTCGAGCAGCACTCGAACGCAGGCGGCAGGCGCTCCACCGAGCAGCCTTTACCAACGCGCGTTCACTCCTGTGTGTCAGATGAATTAAGAAAGGAAAATGTGCCAAAATGAAAATGATTTGGTCTTATAAACTTGTGCTGTATGCTTAGCATTGCAAACATCTAAAATGAGGGCCAAAAGATCAATTTCAACTTTTGATGAATTCCAATGCATTGGGTGGTATTGAGCTGTTTTCATGTAACTGTCACGGAAATGTAGTATGCTTTGAGCTTTTTTCCATATATAACTTTGTGGATATACCAGCCTGATGACATAGACACTTCACCACCCTTTTTGCAGATCACCAAAGAATTGCTAAGGAGAGGTGTACCTCAAGATGATATTGGTATCATAACCCCATACAACGCCCAAGTGAATCTCATCCAGCAATGCACTGATGGTTTGATTGAGGTTCACACAATAGATAAATACCAGGTTAACAGTTATTCTGACACCTTAATTTATGGCAAACTTTTATGGCTGATTTTGCAACATTATGTGTTAGCAATTAATGGGAATAGTTGCATTCCCGTTCCATTTAGTTATGTCTTTTCGTGTTTTGGTAATATTGCAAAAATAACTAAGCTTACTCTCAAGTTAATATTCACTAATCATTCTCAGTTTCACTGGGAAATAGGAGCCCTTGTTTTTGTGCTAGAAAATGGTCAGTTCATCGGTTCATTGCTGTAGATATTTTGTCCTTTAACTAATGAAATCTGCTGACATTTGAGAGCCCCTGAACTTTGTTTCTTGTTTTATTAGCCATGTCTGTAACAAGGTGTACGTTCTAACACAGGCTTCTGCATGGTCTTCTAATGCTGAAGAATTTAACTTGTTTCAGGGTAGGGATAAGGAATGTATAATAGTATCTTTTGTGCGCTCCACTGCAAATTCCAAGGCTAGTGGTGCTTCGTTGCTTGGCGATTGGCACAGGATCAATGTTCTATTGACACGTGCAAAGGTAACTTGCGATTAACGTGATTTCCTATATCACATATTCCCTGAACCTGTCTTCTTTATAAACTATCGTAGACCTTAAGCACTGTCAACATTGTTGTTTTGGTAACAGAGAAATGTTAGATAGCACAGTGAAAAATATATGAACATCACTTTTATTGTAATTATATACAGCAATGACAAGCCAAACTATATAATTTTTTTTTACCTTGGTTAAGCCAGATATCCTGCAGTCATGCTTATAGGTCCGCATTCCTATTTCTATATATTTTTTTACCTTATTTGGTTATTATATTGCAGAAAAAGCTCATCATGGTTGGATCACGTGGAACACTTTCGACAATACCTTTGCTGAGGCTTCTTGTTGACAAGGTAGCTGAAATTGGTGGCCTGTTGGACTTGACAAATAACGATGTGCATTCTCTTCGAGAACTTAGAGGTTCTCTTTTGAATGCACAATAGATTGCCCTACAGATGAATTTTGTAGGTTCTGACTTCTGAGGCTAACCTGTAAATATGTTGTAAATGTATAGTAAGTGTAGCCAAGAACCAGACTGCTAGAGCTTGGGACCTTGAGTTTGTATAGTAAAGGTCTATCAGGATACTTTTCTCGTGTAATGGTTTTGAATGGTCCCGAGGCAGTCATGAGGCAGCATGTAAATTTTTGTAAACAAGCAGTTCATTCCACACTGTGAATTCCGATTTGGACTCGGGCTACGTCGCTCACGTGACATCCGTCTCCGGACTCGGGGCTACAGACTCCGATCGATCCCGTGGAACCTGACGGACCAACTCCGACAAGGGATCGAATTCGATCAGCGCTCAGCTCGGAAGTCGGAAGTGGGTTCCGCGCTCACGAAATAAAAGGGAACGCTGCCCTTCGTACCAGATCATTCTTCGTCGCACGATCGCGCTCGCCTGCACGTCCGCCATGGCGAAGCAGATGTTCGGCGAGCCCATCTCTCTGGTTGGCCCGACGCCGGCCGACCTCGAGAGCACGGCGGAGCTCGAGAAGCTCCTGCGCGAGGCGGGGCTGTACAAGAGCCCCGAGGAGGCGGCGGTCCGCGAGGAGGTCCTGCGCGACCTCCAGGGCATCGTCGACCGCTGGGTGAAGCAGCTCACCTTCCAGCACGGGTACCCCGACGCCATGGTCGAGGAGGCCACCGCCCTGCTGCTCCCCTTCGGCTCCTACCGCCTTGGCGTCCACAGCCGCGGCTCCGACATCGACGCCCTCGTCGTGGGGCCCTCCTTCGCGGACCGCGACCACGACTTCTTCGTCGCGCTGGCCGGCGTCCTGGCCGAGACGGAGGCGGTGACGCACCTGCAGCCCGTCCCCGGCGCGCACGTCCCCGTCATGAAGATGCGCTTCCGCGGCGTGCAGGTGGACCTCGTCTACGCCAGCGTCAACCTCGCCGTGGTGCCCCGGGACCTGGACCTCGGCGACCGGTCCGTGCTCCGCGGCCTGGATCACGCCACCGCTCGCAGCCTCAACGGCGTGCGCGTCGCCGACGAGATCCTGCGGCTGGTCCCGGACGCCGGCGCGTTCCGCACGGCGCTGCGGTGCGTGAAGCATTGGGCCAAGGCGCGGGGCGTCTACTCCAACGTGTCCGGCTTCCTGGGCGGCGTGGCCTGGGCCGTCCTGGTGGCGCGCGTCTGCCAGCTCTACCCCAACGCCGCGCCCAGCATGCTGGTGCCGCGCTTCTTCAAGGTGCTCAGCCAGTGGAGGTGGCCCGTCCCGGTGATGCTCCGCGACATCGAGCACGACGCCGAGCTCAGCCTCCCCGTCTGGGACGGGCGCCGGAACCCGCGCGACCGGACCCACCTCATGCCCGTCATCACGCCGGCGTACCCGTGCATGAACTGCACCTACAACGTCTCGCAGGCCACCCAGCGGATCATCAAGGAGCAGATCCAGGCAGGCCACGCAGCCTGCCAGGAGATCGTCGCCGGCGGCGGCCGCGGCTGGGGCGCGCTGTTCCAGCCGTTCCCGTTCTTCAGGGCGCACAAGAGCTACCTGCAGGTGGACGCGACGGTGGCGGGCGGCCAGGACGAGCTCCAGGAGTGGAAGGGGTGGGTGGAGTCGCGGCTGCGGCAGCTGGTGGCCAAGGTCGAGAGGGACACGGCCGGCGAGCTGCTCTGCCACCAGAGCCCGCACGCCTACGACGCCGAGCCCCACGGCCTGCAGTGCACGTCGTCCTTCTTCGTGGGCTTGTCGAAGTCGACGCCACAGCAGGCGCCGCCGCCGCCGCAGGGGCGGCAGCAGCCGCAATTTGATCTCCGTGCGACGACGGAGGAGTTCTTGCAGGACATGTACATGTACGGCTTCTGGAGGCCCGGCTTGGCGGTGGCCGTCAAGCACGTCCGGCGGAAGGACCTGCCGCCGTACGTGATGCAGAAGATTCGTAGCCCGAATAGCGATGAGCTCAAGAGGAAGAGTGGCGACGACGGATCCTCCTCTTCGTCGCCATTGTCGTCTTCGCCCTCCCCCTCCTCGGGTGAGGACGACTCCGGCCGAAGGCCGAGCAGACGGGCGAAGCTTGGAAGCTGCATCCAGCATAGTAATTCTCTTCCCGGCGCCGGCAGTGGCTTTAATTCTACAGTACAGGGCGTCGTCTGATACAAAGATCACCAATCTGAGGCCCCAAGCTCAAGCAGACAAGCACCATCAACCGGCAGTCGATAATTCGATATGCGGCTGACTGGCACTCTGACAGTCTATATTCAAGCAGGGACAATGGTCCAGACAGAGTACTGGTGAGAGGAAGACAACGATCACAGCTGAGGACTAATGGATGTCCAGAGTACAGCGCATAGGACTAGGAATCACTATTTGTCACTAGTACTTCTGTACATGGATCACAGGTGTAAAATCTTGTACTTCTGTGCAACGATCTCAGAGTTCTGTTATACGTGATGAATGATGATATTAGCGATACGCTTAACTTGGTCTGCCTGTGCCTTCTTAGCTTCACGTTTTTCTTTCCGAAGTTTGTCATAGACACGTTTTTGTTCATAACATGGAAGCAGCAGCATCTTACCTCAGCACAAAATGAAACACGTCTGCATAAGCAGCTCAGCATTAGACAGCTCAATGTTTGGGTTTAGAGGTAGCATCGGTAAACCATCAATTTGCCTATTACTAGCAGATTAAGCATGAACAATATGCGGACAGCTCACCTCTTGATTATTTAAACTTGGCCTCCCCAGTCCTTTTCAGAAACAAGAACATTACATGAAACTCTGAACTTTCCCGTGACAATGAAACATGTATGCTGAATAGCTCTTGAAAGGGTCTTCCAAAAATGCACGAAGAGAATTGTATAAACAATTTATACATGAAGTTGAAGCACCCGCTGATGCAGACTGTGCCGATGCAGAAGGAGGCCACGAGCGCCTGTGCAGATGCAGAAGAAGGCCAAGCAACGCCAAGGAATCGCAGCCACCAATCGCCTAAAATATGGTAACTGCGGGAACGGCCGCAGCGACCCAGCTAGCCATCGACCGCGGTGTGGGAGGAGACGGAGGCGGGGTGTCGACTGTCGGGCAAGCTGCCATGCCCTGCCATGGGAGCTCAATCGCGCGGAGACGAGACGACGGCAATCATGGCGCTCTTCGGAGTCCGCTTGTTTAGGTTAAAAACAAATCCTGACAATCTGGCCGTCCCCGCAGTTCCCATATTTTAGATTGCAGTTCCCTTTTTTTTTATATTTTTGTTAATATAGTGTTTATTTTTTTTACAAGTCATGCATAGAATTACAAACTAGTAGAGAGTTCTACTAAAAACTTGTCTCACGCAGAGTTGGAATTTTGATTACACTGCGCCAAGGTAGAGTCGGTCGCCAGCCAGGCTCCGGCATTATAATACCAAGGTCGCCAACCTTCGAGGTTCAAAGTAAACTCGGTGTTCTCCCTCTTCTCTCTAATCTCGAAAATTCACAAGCCATGGCTGCGCTCCCGCTGTGCGCGTCTCCCCCCGCGGCCGTGGCCGCCGCGTCCCTTATCTCGCGGCCGTTTCACGGGGCCATGAATGTCCGTCCGCTGGGCCGGGCGCCGGCGCCGGTTAAGTTGCAGGCCCGCGCACGCGACTCGTTTCGCTCCCACTGCGAGAAGCGTGCCGATGGCCTCCATGAGCCAGATCCGGAGCCGGAGAACCACGATCCCGACAAGGTACAAGAGCTGTGCAGAACAGATCGATCTGTCAGTGCTAGACCCATAAGTATCGTTCCGTTCGTTTGCTCTTGTTCCTTCAGGCCGCGACCCCGCAGAACGTCCCCTTGGTGGAGAAGCTACTCAACTACCGACGGGCACTTTTTGCTGCTATGGGCCTGGTAAGTGTTTCTCGCAGTGGTTATCAACTATTTGACTTTGTTAGTTCTGACGCATGTCAGTGTTTTATCACAGCGGGAGCCTCCTGATATGTTCCTCAAAGAGAAGGAACAAATCTCTGACTACATGATGAAGTTGTCTTGTTCAGCTGACAGTCGGGTTAGTTCTGTTTGTATCATCAATCACGTTGGAACATGTTTGACAAATTCATTTGTTAATTACTACACTAGTATAGAAAATTTTAATTGTTCAATGCTCAAAACGAATGGCAAAGTTTATTAGATTGTTTGAATCTGATGTCATTAGCATCCTTCACATATTGGATTTAAGGCATGTTTGTAAAGCGAGGTCGATCCTACTTGGCATAAACATCGTCAGGGCTTTATTATGTTGCCACTTGACCTAGATTTCTATACTAAATAGACACTTCAGTAAACCCCACAAACAGATAGAGCTCTAAAAAGAGTGGTCTTGACTAATGACTTATGTACCATATTTCAAATAATGAACAACATGTTTCAAATAGATGTTAAATTGGATGACTCTTCCTAAAAAATATCACAATTAAACATATCATTAACAAGCACATGCAAAGCTACAACAGTTTGTAGTTATTTCTTTCTTATATGTGGGTACACGATCTAGGTTCCAAATACCTCATTATCTTTTCCTCTTTGTTTGTCTGTTGTAGAATTTAAATGAGAGCGTAGTGGCAAGAATGGTTTGCTCAGAAGCACGGCAAGCTTTGAATTTGGCTTCCAAGGTCATGGTAAGTGGGCCTAAGTGTCTAACTATATTTTTTTCTCCTTTGTTTATAGACACAGTATGCAATAATTATTTTGATTTTTCTTAACTTGCCACATGGATTGTTTTAAACCCACCTAGGATATTGCGCATGATGACCCTGGTACAGTAGAATTTTCTCAACATACAATAGATCAGGTAACCTTCACTATCAGGTTCATGTGACTTTATACGACACTTGTGGACTTAATGATCTTCTTATCTCTGTAAAATATAGATGGTTAGGACATATGCAACTATACTTTATAATGTTGCGGATCATGCTTACCACGAGAAGATCGGGATAGAAACCACTCTCTCATTTCTTGGTGCTCTTAGAGGCTTGGGGGCAATTTGCCATATCTTAGTTCAAGATATCGTGGCTAAGCTCAAAGATGGTCATTTGAAAAACAAATTCATCCATCATATGGATACGCTTTCCCAAAAATTTTATACAGAGGTGAATAATTTGGAAGATAAAGTTGCAAGAATGAAGGAACAAAAGGTACATCTTTTGTCCATACATTTACTTGCCATCATCTTTAACCGAATTTGTTGTCTCAATGATGATACTGTTACTAACCCCTTGTGTGCATCCTAACTTCCGTAGCTTCAACAGATGGTGATTAGGATACTCATGGATGGCCGTATGCGTGCATACGTATATATTTTTCAGCTTACTGATGCACTGGATAAGCTAACATCCAAGGTTAATAAAAAAAATGATGTCCAGTTTATTTCTCTTCTCATTAGCAACACATTTTATCTCTTTAATTTGCTGTGCCTAGCTTTGACGTTGTTGCAACTTTCAATAACGATGAATGTCGTCGTGATGTATATCGTTGCAGGAATAATATAATGGGCAAGAGTATTGAAGAGTTGTCTTTTCTTTGCGTGAAGCCGTCAAGAGTCAAGACGACGTGAGCCGGAAAAGGATTGGCGGGGTACCACGCTTTAACTCGTGTATTCCCAATACTTCGGTTGCTTTGCATATTTATTTAGCGGAATGTTGTGGTCACTGCCGGGGCCAAACAGTGTGCAAGTACTTGTGTTACACACTTATGTATGACCTCAAGTCCTTAACTCGTGTTCACTCTTGTGATTCAACACTTCTTTTCGCACTCTAAGATTGTTTTCTTTATGTGTACGTTTGTGCTACTTGTCGAAATGAATGCATCATGAAGGATTTATAAGGTTGTGAAACACCTTTTCGTACTCTACAATACGGAGTATTGTGAAACCGAAACATGAGCTGCCGTTGGTGCTTGCCATCATCATCGAACGCAACGCTGGTCTCGCCGGCAGTAGCCACAGCCAGCCCCACCTAGCTAGCTTCCTAGACGGCTGCTGGCCACGCGTGCCACAACGTCACCTTCTCGGTTCTGTGTTTGCAACCCATTTATAACTAACACTAGGTAATAGCCCGGGCCGTTGCTACGGGGAAAAAAAATTAAACGAAGCAATAACTATTCTAAAAAGCATGCAAAAAGGTAATGTAGAGTAGAAATAAGGGATATATGACATGCCAAATATCTTGAACTTAGATTTTAGTATTATTCTTTTACTGGAATGCGATAACAGTTGGGAATATTTACTTGTATCGACCAACAACATAATGTCGTAAACTTAAGATATGTCGTGTTCATATTGTGTTTTCTGTAGGACGGTGGAGCACTTCCTTATTTCATATCCATTTTTCCCATGCAATATCACAAGAATTGAAAATTTTTCAACCAATAAGAAGAAGGCGCCGTGTTCACGACGCGGAGTGGCACGATATCCCGCACCCAAAACGTGTCGGTCTTTAGCAGTCGGCGAGCTTTAAATTAGTCAGTGGATTAGTCATTTGTGTGGTTTGTACTCTGTAGACTGTAGCAGTTCTGTTGAACCGAGCCCGCGACCAAGTCAGCCAGACGGTGACACGCGACGCATATGAGCCGCGCTCAGAGTGCTAGGATGAACTGTGTTGAAATATGCAATGTATATTTGGAATATGTGGCACATGCATCGAGTATTAAATCTAGATGCATCGAGTATTAAATCTAGATGAAATAAAAAACTAATTGCATAGTTTGCTTGTAAACTAATTGCTCAGTTGTAGCAATTTAGTGTCTAATCATAGTCTAATTAGGCTCATTAGATTCGTCTCGCGATGTACGGACGGAATCTGCAATTAGTTTTTTAATTAGTTTATGTTTAATACTTTAAATTTGACAAGATTCTATTTTAAAGAAAAATTGGATGTATTTAAACAAGGGCTTAGAGATGCAAATACAGGTCAACGGGGGCAGCCTTTCCTTCTTACCGATCTGTACATCCACTCTGACATGTGGACCATACCCTCTTTACAGGTTGATTTAGCATTGGAGCGGTGCGGATAGCCTAAAGTGGTAGAGATGATGGTGCTTGTATTTGCATTGCACGCCATTTGGTCCGTGGCTTGCGCTGTTCTCAGATCAGAGCAACCGCGGCGGTTCAATGTATGGGTTGCAAGGGAAAACTTAAATCTCACCGATCGTTTTAGAGGGCTCGAGCACCTGAACTTTACTGATCATCTTATATCTATGCTAAGATCTTTATTTGTGGATGGTGAGGAAAACATGGTTTCATACTCTCTAAGATGCATATTTCTTTCTTCAGTGGTTTTGTGCGCGCCCATGCGTGACACGGACCTTGCCCTGCTTCACTACTCACAATCTGAATGTAAAGCAAATTGCCGCAGAAAAAAGATTAAGAAATCTTCTTCATGCCTGTCTTTCTTGCATGTGTTCGAATTAAGCTGCTCTAGTGTTTTTTTGTGATCTTGTGAAACCAGGAACTACAATTCACAGACGGAAATGTTCTCGAACATAACATCCTACAATTTTGTGGCAGAGACTTGGCTTTCACGACATGGCTCTGTCGGAGGATCAAGAATCAAATTGACAGCAAGGTGAAATTAAACGAAGGCGAGTGACCAGCGCTGCCAAGGTCTGCGCTCCAGCGGCGAAGAGCATACTGGGAAGTACAATTCACAACTGAAAAGAAGAGATCATCTCAGAGCAATAGACAGACGTTGCAGAAAAAACTGTAGGATATGATAACACTGACTTCAGAAATGATAACACTGACTTCAGATATGACTAGCCATAACACTGGATTGCATCATTTTGAAGAAATGCTGATACGTGTACTCAAACCAGAGAACAGGACTGAGCAGAGCTCCCGTGCAGCAACAGAACAAACAGCAGCAGGCAGAACCAACCAAAAACAGAGCAGCACCAGCAAAACAGAGCAGCCGCAGCACCAGCAAACGAGCAGCAGAGGCAGAACTAGACCAGCCACAGCCGCAGCCGTAGCACCGCGACGGGCGGCAGAGGGTTGCAGCGACGGGCGGCGCGACGGCGGACGGGCCCCGCGGGGACGGGCCGCGACGGGCGGCAGGCGGACGACGGACGGGCGCCGCAACAGACAGCGGACCGAGCGGCGGCCGAAAAAAAAACAGGTGGATGTGGAGGTGACGCTCCTCACCCTAACCCTAATTGAACCTGCTCCGATTCCATGTTACCTTACAAGAATGAATAGAGGAGAAAGTGAACAGAGGCAGCAGCTGTGGTATATGAGATAGTCTATATGGACCTCTTGGGCCTGAGAGTATATGGACCATACTTAACACTTAGAATCTACAAGTAGTTGTCTGCCCACAAAAAAGAAAAAAGAGCACGACAGAAATGTTAGTTACTAGCATTGTGCCCTGTTATCTCTAATATTCATCACCAACACTTTAGGATAAGACATAAAATTCACAGTGGCAACGAAACGTATACGATTCTCGTTGGGGTAATTGTTCTGTGTAATTCAGTGGTTCGTATATATTATATTAACACTGGCAAGTGCAGAGATAATTTATTGGACAAACAATAAATCTCATCTAGATAATTTATTGGATGTACCATAATATATTAATAGTAGCCTCCTGGTGATTTCATCTAGATGGATTAATCTCTGAAGCCTTTCTTTCTGCAAATTACCAACAATTAAAATAGTAGAAGCTTGTCAATTAGACATGTCAGGTTGGCAATGTTTCTCCAATAACCCAATACGATATGAATACAGAAACAACATGATAAAGATCATCTGTGTAGCAAAATTATTGTGGCCTAAAAATAGTGCTGGCCTAAAAAAAGAGAGACATCTCAACTAAAAAAAGTGAAACCGTTTCTAAAAAGAAAGTGAAACCGGGATGTTTTTTCCCCGTCGTGTGTCGCCCAGTGCGACCCCGCACTAATCAGTTTTGGTTCAGCCACTGATCTCCGTGGATCATCTGATTTATTTCGTCCAGCCGCTAATCATCGCACGCCGTCCGATTGAATCCTAACTACCCGTTTAGTTGCCAAAAAATTTTGGTAAAAAGTTTTTCAATACTAATTACGAGTATTAAATATAGATAAATTATAAAACTAGCTACACGGATGAACGGGAAATCGTGAAACGAATCTATTAAACCTAATTAATTTGTGATTAGAGGTTGTTTACTAGGATGATATTATCTAATTATGATCTAAATAGGCTTAAAAGATTTGTCTCGCAATTTTATCCGGAGTTATAAAATGAATTTTATTAATTATCCATATCTAATACTATTAATTAGTGGTCAAACGCGGGGAAAATTTTTGGGAACGGACCTAAATCGCATCCCGATCCCGGCACCCTCTCGCGTCCACTCCGCCCCCACATCACGCCGCCACAACGCCCCTCCGCCCGTTCTACTGCGATCCGCAGCCTACTCCGCCGCCGTCGCGCCCCCATCCTTCGCCGCCGGCGCGCCCCCAGCTCCACGGCCGGCGCGCCACCATCCCCCTCCCCCTGGCTCCGGTCTCGTTGCTGCACGGCGGGCGGCGGCCTCGCCTCGTAGATGGAGATGGCCAGCCAACGCGAGGCGCCCCTGATGCGCGGCGGCAGCGGCAGCGGCGGGCAGCCGCTGTCTCGCGGGTCCCACATCACCGCGGCGGTCGTGGTCGGCGTCGCGCTCAAGTGCCTGTGCGCCTTCTTCCCAAGGGCTTCTTCCCCCGCGCCCCCTGACTCCGCCATTGCGCCATCCATTGGCCTCGCCGGGTACAGACTCATGTTTCCACTCCCTCTCGCTTTGGTTCTGTACTTCTGTTCCGTTAGTGGGGGAGGAGAGGAGGGCTGGGGATCTAGAGGTTTAGCCGGATCGGTGACTGTTCGTTTTTGGAAAGTTTCTGGTGTTGATCCATGTAGCAGTACCAGTACTTATTCGTGTAAATAAGGTTCATATTGGACGAATGCAGCAGTATCATTTGTTGTCACAATCTCTTCGGATGCTGTTATGTGCTATCGCCGTTGTATGTGTTATCATGTTCCAATCTCATCATCGGAGTGTGGAATCCTGGTCTGGTCAGGCCACCGGTGGCATGTCTCTAGGAGTGCATTTGCTCAGGGACAAGACTTCTATTTATAGCAGCATCAACCAGGTATTGCTTGAGTTAGACAAGGCTGCCCTGCTTTATAGTTTGTTAACTTGTGCTAGCCTGGTTTCAGTACGCTACACTTAGCATTGCCCTGGAAGAATTTAGTTTAGGGTGTTCTGATGTTCGTCTTTGCCAATCAATGATCTCATGTGTGAACATGTGCAGGGCTATAGCATTATGCTATTTCATGAATTCTGAAATTACGATGAAAAAGAATAGGTGACATGTTGTCCGCTTACACAGCTCTGAATATTTATTCTTTTTCCAGGTTTGTTATGTTAGCTATTAGCCCATTGTATCATGCTGTAGTTAGTGTCATGCGTTCTTCAACAGGTTCAATATTTCAATATTATTCAGTTAAAGATATTGTTAGGTAGACCACTTGAGGCATGCTGCTACATTTTTCTTTTTTACAAGGAGCATTTTTTTTTATTTGTAGGGCTGCTTTGCCTGCACATGCCAAGGATTAGAATTTGGCGTTTCAGAATTCTATCAGGAGCCATGCGCTCCGCGAATCTGTCGTCGATTTGCGCCTACACCACGCGCGACACCGGCAGCCGCACTTATTTGTCTTCACTCCGTGCGCACACAGCGCTACAAGTTAGTCAAATCACAAGGTATGTGTGACTCTTGATCATCCCTTCAAAATTGTATCCAGGGGTGGTGCATCCATATTCTCATGTGTTTGACAAAACAACCTTTCTTTCTGCCTTTTTCCCGTAACGTACAGATTGTTGCAGGACTTCTCTTTCTGCATTTTTTCCCCACAAGACAACCTTTCTTTCTGGTTCATTTGAGCTTTTGAGTTATAGTGTTATTAGATTTAGAAAACTGCTATTGTTGAGACGAGGGAAGGAGTGTCAAAAGTACACAAACTTCAAAGTTTCAGTTAAGTTTCAGAAAGTGTCAAAAGTGCAGAGTTTCAGTTCACAGCATACTAAGAAATGAAAAGAATGTCTAGCAGGTAACAAATTTGTCAAGATATTCTCTAAACTAAAGTTGACTCTATGCTGAGAAAGTACTAAAGTAGTATGAATTATAAATATCTATTATTATATCCACTGTTAGACTCAATTGATTGACCCAATTATCAGGAAACTCAGTGTCACGTATAGGAATGAATCTTCAGTCAATTCTGTAGATTGTCATAAGATTGTTGCCAAGAGGAACCACTGAGTTCAATTTGTAGCCAACAATGTCAAGAAAATTTAAACTGAATTCGGATTCATTATTCCTCTTGAAAATATGTCATATATGTCATGTTGTCAATATATTTCTCTCACCATGTTTTCAGAATGCTTCTGTGATCCCTATCCATTAGTTGTGATGCTAATCTGTATATTTTTTAATTTGTTGGAAGAATCTTGACACCACGTTGCATAATTATTAATTCAGATTCTGCAATGCAAATTTGTGATGCTGTTGCTGTGGCCAGCTTGCTTAATACAACTCTTGTAATCCCAACACTTCATCTAAGTAGCGCTTGGCATGATTCTAGGTAACTATATGTCTGATTATCACTTAATTTGATATGATGATTTGTCCAGTATATGTGCTCCTTTAAGGAGGTCTTCCATTTAAGATTTAGAGCTTAGAAGAGGTTAATTATTGCAACCTTTAGAACATCTAGGATGCAGTGTTCGTATCCATTGCAGAACAATATGTCAAAGAAAACACATGACGAGTTTTTAAATTATGTTACTACTAATTTATTTTATGCCTTCCAAGCAAAAATACATGTCCGAGCATGATCGTATACTTTATTATTATGGTCTTTAAAATACTCTACTTTCATGTTTGTTTTATTATGACCCCTTTATTAGGATGTTGACCAGTCTGCCTGCTTGTGTAAGATTATTTTTTTTGTCACGAATTGGTGATGCACGCAATCCAAGTTGGAAATGCCACTTCATAGTATTTCGTTTTCTTTTCAGCCACACTAAAAAATATTGCAGATTTGTAGGAGCAGCCTTGTGTATGGATATCCATAGTGCTACCTTCCTTCAGTTTGTTTTAGGCGGTACTTTGGTTTTATCAGACCAACGAAAAGCTCTATGATGTAGTTGCACTTTATGTAATATGGTGGCCTTTTACGGTTTCACCATTTGTATTACATGGAACACTAATAATGAGGAAAGATTCGGTAATAAATCTGCCTTGTATCATAAGTTTTTTCTGGTGATTTCGGTAGCTGAATTTTTTCCACACAGTTTTAGTAGAAATGAAACCCTGATTCATTTATTCAAATTTTCAAGCACTGATCATGTTTGGGTTCATTTGCGAGGGCCTGCAAGCTGCTATATGACAATGTGTGTTGGTTTTGAATAGGTGTGCCATTTGAGTTGAATTCTCTGTGGATGATGCCAAAGCCAGAGGAGGCATGTTGGATGATGTGGAGACTGAGGGTAATTGCTCTAGGTGTAAGTGCTGCCTTGTATATGAATCAATAGAACAATCCATCTCAGCAATGAAATCTATGTGTGCTTTCCTCACTTTGCAATGGTGAGAAGTATCTTTTACCTGTGAGTTGTGATGACAGACATATGATCGATAATACTCTTGGCCTATTTCTTTGAATAGGATGATATCACAATTATAACCTCTTGTGTTTTCGGCACAGAATTTGAGATTATGACGATGCTCTTTATTTCTTGGCGCTGTTAACTGCCTCAATGCCTTCGAAAGATGCCTTCGTGCATTCTTTTGTGTATTATCTTTGCCTGCTACTAATTTTCACATGAGTTTTCATATAAAGGTTCCGGCATTCAGCTGTCTTTCAGCTAAAATTGATTTAGTGACGCATGTCCTTTCTATTAGTTTTATGTTTGGTGGTTTACCTAGGGTCCATTAAGGCTGAGGGCTCTATTTTCTTCTACTGATGAGCCGAGTTCCTGGAGGGTATTGGGAAGGCTAACTTGCAATATAATTTTGAATTTTGAATTTTGTTGTTTCAAATTAATTGGAGCAGCGTGTTTGTAGTTTTACTCATGTGAAAAAGGTTTAAAATGCAAAAATTGTTGTTCCCGTGGCAACGTACGGGCACACGCCTAGTCCATATATAGACTTAAATATGGGTCTGGACGTGATCTCATGGCTTCATTTGATATCAATTTAGGATATGTGCACATGACAAAAAGGAATGGACGGAGACCATGGCAGCAGCGTCGCGAGGCCGCCGACCAGGCAAACCCGCCTCTGCTGTGCGCCTCGGCCTGCAGCCTCTGGGCCTCGCGCAGCTCCGCCTCCGCCGCACCTATATCGCTGGGGCGGACAGCAGCGCCGTGTCGGAATCATTGGCGTTGGCGAGGAGGCGGTCCAGCTGCTGCTCGGTGGGCGCATCCCCGGCGACGACGAGGTACCGCCGGCCGCATCCTCACGTCGCTCGGCGGAGACCTGGTGCCGGAGTCCTAGACGTCCCAGTGAGGTCGTGCACGTGGCCGCGGTGGTCGGTGGTGCGGCAGTCTAGGGAAGCCAGGCGCGCCCGGAGGCCCCGCGCGAAGCCAAGGAGAGGATCCGGATGAGCACGGCCTGCGTGGTGGCGCGCCCGCCGCCGCGCCGGAGCCGTGTTCCTGGACGCCTCGTGAGCGGTCCGCAGCTGGGAGAGCTCGTCCCACAGCGCGGCCATCTCGGCCTTGGCCGCGTCCGCCTCAGCTAGGAATGCGCGGAGCTCCGGGTCGTCGCTGCCAACGATGAGGCAGGCGCGCGCCGCCCGGTCAAGTGGAGGCGAGCAATTCGGGCGTGAGGTGGGAGACGAGGCGTCGGCCCCCGCGCCGTTGCTGAGTCTATCACCGGGGCCTGGATGATCATTGAGGATTTCAACCTTACTCGATGTCCTGCTGACAAAAACATTGACAGTTTCAACGCTGCGGATGCAAACCTTTTCAATGATCTAATCAACTCCCTCGGCCTGATTGAGATCCCGCTGGTCGATCGCGCCTTCGCTTGGAGCAACCGACGTGACAACCCGACGTTGGTGCGCCTTGATAGGTGCTTGATCAATTTAGAATGGGACAATTCCTTCCCCAATACCACACTTTCGCCGCTCACTCGGTTTGCATCTGACCATGTCCCGCTTCTTGTTACGGCCTCCACTCGGATCCCTCGGAGCGTCTGCTTTCGGTTTGAAAATGCGTGGCTGCTGAATCGCTAGTTCCCGCCAATGATCCACACTGCTCTCAACCGCTCTGTCGTTGGCCACTCTGCAAAATCCTTTGTGCAGCGACTGAAACACTGCCGAAGTGCTTGCCGGTCTTGGTCTCGTCGTCAACCTCCTCTGGAGCAACGTGAAAACGACACCAAAACCTTGATCAACGCCCTTGACCTCCTTGAAGAATCTCGGCGCCTTCAAACAAATGAAGCGAAGCTCCGTCAGTTAGCTGTGCAAGGATCGCAGGACATCCACTCTGCCAAGCTTGAATTTTGGCGCCAGCGTTTCACCACTCGTATTGCCTTGGAGTGGGATGAAAACTCCTGTTTTTTCAATGCGGCTGCGTCGGGCAGGCGGCAAAAAAATTCCATCGCGTGCCTTGAAACTGATGGCGTGCCCACTACTGCTCATGATGCCAAAAGCACCATTCTCCACAATTTCTACCTGGATCTGCTTGGACGACCGAGACAAACGGAGTGGCGTTTCAGTCTCCTGGATCTTTACCCGCAGATGGACATCTCCTCTCAAGCCCTCTTTGAACCCTTCTCTCCCACTGAAATCACTGATGCTCTTTTTGCAATGGATACCCGGGCAAGTCCAGGTCCGGATGGTTTTGGCCCATCTTTCTACAGGAAATTCTGGGCTACCATGCGTGTGGAGGTGCAACAGCTGTTCAATGACTTTCATGCTGGCAAGCTTGAATTAGATGGCCTGAACAGAGTCCTCCTCGTTCTCTTGCCCAAGAAAGAGGGAGTGCGGACTGCGGACGGTTTCCGGCCGATCTCGCTTCAGAATTGCCCGATGAAACTTTTCACCAAAGTGATGGTAAATCGCCTCAAACCTTCTATACCTTTGATCATGGACGCTGACCAAACTGGTTATGTCCATGGGAGGAGCATTGCTGAGAACTTTGTCTATGCTGCTGATCTGCTGAGCGTTTGCTACAAACGTCGTGTTCCAACTGCGGTACTCAAACTGGATTTCAAAAAGGCTTTTGATTCGTTGGAATGGTCGAGCCTGGACGCTATCATGCACGCTAGAGGTTTTGATGATCACTGGAGGGGGTGGGTCACCAGCATCCTCTCCAGTGGCAAAACTGTCGTCCTTCTGAACGGCGTTCCGGGGCGTTGGATCACTTGTCGCCGTGGGCATCGCCAGGGCGACCCACTATCCCCTTACTTGTTCATCATTGTCGCGGATGTTCTTCAGCGACTCATTCAACGGGCCTCAAGGACCGGTGAGCTAAGTCACCCTGTGGATGACTCCCTTCCGTGTCTCGTACTCCAGTATGCGGACGACACTCTGATTCTGACAAAAGGGGACGTTGCTTCCATGCATGTCCTTAAAAGGATCCTTGATGACTTCTCTCTGTCTACTGATCTAAGCATCAACTTCCACAAGTCTACTTTTGTACCGATGAACGTGGACGATGAAACTGCCTCCTATATGGCATCTGTTCTTGGGTGCGCCCTTTCCTCCTTTCCGCAAACCTACCTCGGCCTTCCTCTGTCGCCTCAGAAGTTGAAACCGGCTGATTTTCAGCCCCTTGTCACTTGCTTTGATAAGTATTTGGCCGGTTGGAAGGCGCGTCTGTTGAGCTATGGTGGGCGGATTGTACTTGTTAACGCTATTCTCGGGAGCTTACCGATCTATTACATGTCCTCGACATTGCTGCCGAAAGGTGTTCGCAAAATGCTTGAGGCAAAGCGTCGCGCCTTCCTTTGGACTGGGGAAGACAAGTGTAACGGGGGTAACTGCCTTGTTGCCTGGGAACACGTCTGCCAACAACGCGATCGTGGTGGTCTGGGTATAAAGAACATGGAAGATCTGAACCACTGCCTGTTGATGAAGTTCGTCCACAAGCTACATGAACCCGACCGGCTCCCCTGGAAGACATGGTTCTTGTCTCAATCCGAGACAAACGACTCTGTTGTGCCTGGCACATATTTGAACACCCTTGTCGCTGAGGAGCTTCCAAGATATCGATCCCTGTCGACGGTTGAGCTCGGTAATGGCAAGCACACCTCCTTCTGGCATGATCGCTGGCTCCATGCTACTCCCCTTGCTGAAACCTTCCCGACACTTTTCTCCCACTATGTGCGGGACACTGACAGCGTCGCCGCGGTGCTCGCTACAGGCTTGCCGCGACTCCTGCAACCACGACTGACGCATGCGGCACATGAAGAATTGCAGATGCTCAATGACCACCTCGACACCATCACCCTCCAAGACAGACCGGATGCTCGCAGCCTTTCCACAGGCCAAAATGCACCGTTCACGTTGAGAGGAGCATACCAGGCTCTCCAAGGCGATGCCTCTGCCAATGATGTTACCCAAATCTGGGCTACTCGACTCCCAACCAAAGTCAAGTTTTTCGCTTGGCTTCTCTTCCATGGAAGGCTGAACACTCGTGCACACCTCCACCACAGATACATCAAACCTCTGGACGAGTCTTGGTGCGCTCGCTGCCACGGTGTGCTTGAAACCGACGTCCACATCTTCACTGGTTGCCCTACCGTGTCAGAGGTTTGGGGGCGCCTACACATCCCCATCCACGGTGACTCCTTCAGAAGACCGTGGACGATGGCTATTGCCAACAACCTTCTGAAAACTGTCCAAGTCGACATACTTCTTCTGATCCTATGGCACATCTGGAAAGCTAGGAATGGCCTGATTTTTTTACCATCAAGACCTTTCGCCGGTGGACGTCATACGCAAAGCTCTAAAAGACTTGGATGCCTAGACATGCCATTACAAGAAGCGACGGCTCCATAATCCCTCACCCCCCCCCCCCCCCCCCCCCCCCCCTTTTTTTCTCCTCCAATCCTCACACCCCTATGTTTTTCTCCCCCTCGGAATGCCGAGGAACAGCTTGTAACTGAACATGCAAGTCTCAACTGAATGGTAGGTGGGGATCTTCCCCCCTGATAAAGTTCGAAAAAAAAGTTTACATTAGAGGGCGGCTAGCCGGCGATGGTGGGTGCAAAGCTGATAGGTTATGGGGGCCGGCGTTGCATTGGCGTGAACGTGCACGCTGGGGCCAAGCAAGCCAACCCCTCTTCGTTTCCGCGCGAGACAAGGTCAACGCCCGTTCGTGCTCCGCCGCCACCGTGCTCGTGGATTCCCGGCTTCCCGCACCGACAACGGCGACAAGCCCGCGTGACCTCCATATCCCCAGATGACAAGAGCGTGCCCTGAGCGCATGGAGCACGAGCGGGTAGCCAGGTGGTTAGACGGGCCCCATTGAGTGGTTACTGATTAGACGGCACGAACGGATTTGTTGAAATGGTTGATAGCTGTCTCAAGTATTATTTGCGAATTAATCATGGAGCCAGAATGTTTAAACTATGGAAATGATTTTTTGATTTAATAAAATGGATATGTTCTGCTGGAGTATGCTGGAGGATTTGGCTAACCAGAAATGATATGATTTTTCGTCGGCAGAGGTGGCGAAGCACAAAAACCGTACTGAGAAGGATATGAGGATGTATGACGGCATGGCAACCTATGTTCAAGAATCAGGTGTCGTCTGGAGTCACCCAATGGTGCAGCTTTCTGGAGGCGTCCCTACTTTGGCGATAAAGGCGGCGTGAAGAAGCTCAAGACAGGACCTGGATAGCTGATGATGTGAAGTCCACAAACCTACAGATCATGTATCGTTTTCGGTTCATCCTGTTTGTCCGTGTCTTCCTGTGTTGGAAAATAACTAGGCGTGCTTTCAGTAGGCTCAACGGGAGGCATTCTGTTGGGGTACCTCTCACTGTTGTGTCAGGACTGTAACCTTTGTTTGAACCAAAATGACGTGACTTTCTGCCTTGTTAATGAAATGGGGGCAGGATGAGTTTCGCCTGTCTGTTCTAAAAAAATAAAATGGATATGACTTTTGTATTCTTTTAGAGCATATAATTTGATGCCGTTTTGGAAGTAATTTATGTGGGATACAAATCAGGCTATAATACGAGTTTTGCTACAAGTTTATTTGCGGTGCGTGCGGAAATTTTTTGAGAAAATTACAAAGGCAAGTAATCCGGTGCCTGTCAACCTTACTGATTTCTAGATATTACATATTTGAAACCCCTCCCCTCTTTATAAAATCCTACACCGAGTGAATTACTACACGCGAGTCAGACTGAGGGACACAGTCAGCTAGTGAGCAGGAGGAATCCCATGCTTGCCGAGACCAGTCCGGTTTGGCCCTAGCTGTGGGCGAGGCGCGGCCGCTAGACCGTCTCGCTCGCTCGCGTCGGTCTGGTTCCAGAACCACCCACGGTTTTCTTTCTCTCTCAGCTTCTCCGGTAAGCTCCACGTCACCCCCCGCTTGTCGTGTTCCTCACCTCGCAACCATAAATGCCCGCTTGTCCACTTCGCAGCGAGCCAAGCTCATCAAGCTCCCACCCCCATTCCCCTTCCCCCGCCCTCTCCGAAGCAAAAGGCAAAGCAAGCCGCTGAGCTCTAAGGGAGACCTCCACCAGCAGGCTCACCCCGAGACCACACGAGAGCTAGACAGATGGCGGCGTCCGTGGCCTGCGCCTTCTTCTTCGACGCGGAGCCGCTGGGCGAGCCCGGGCGGCACGCGCTGGACGCCTGCGCGCTCTGCTCCAAGCCGCTCGCCCGCAACAGCGACATCTTCATGTACAAGGGCGACACGCCCTTCTGCAGCGAGGAGTGCCGCTACGAGCAGATGCACCACGACGCGGCCTACGCGCGCCAGGCCGGCCGCCGGAAGCAGCGGAGCAGCGGCAGGCACGAGGGAGGCGGAGCCTCCGTGTCCGTGGCCAGCTACTAAGAGGAGCCAGGCGGGGAAGGAGGAAAACGGCTACTGGAGATCGAGATCCAACATGGTTGCCCGGGAGCTACGCGGCGCCCGGGCTGGCTTTGTTTGGGCGCAGAAACGAAGCGAACTCGGGGGTGGATCTGAATATTATTGAAGAAGGCGATAGAGCCAGAATGGCCTAACCTTCGGGTTAAATCTGGGCACCCCCTGTTTTTGTTTTCCCTTCGATTGGATCTCCTGGTTGAGGCCTGAGGGCGTGTGTAAATGTACGAGGCAAGCTATGCAACAAGCCCTGCAATTTTGATCGCAAACTTGTTCGTGACTAGTAGTACTTCTAATTTCTTATCTGCGCGCTTTTTTATTTCTCTGAACTGACTGGACAAATTGTATCGCGCAAACGATGTTTGATCTCATCTGAGATTCAAGACTACTTAAAAAGTAATCTGCACGAGCAGTAATGAAATCCCCATTCCTGACCAGTACTTCTCTGCGTACTAATTGGAGGAACGAAATCTCGCAAGTGATGCGAGATCTGCTTTGAGATCCAAGATTGCAGCACAGCAGCAGTAACCTGTATGTATAATCTGTATGGGTAACAATCAGTTCTTCGGTAGCCAATCTCCATTCCCAAGCACCAAACCTACGCAAACTCCATCCTGGATCTGGCTGAAGCCTGCGTCTTCACGGCTATCTGAAGTTCTGAGCTTGAAAAAAAATTACCTATGATGTTCAGGAAACAACTGCGCAAGTGTTCCGATTCCGTAACCAAATCACTGATTCCAATTATAAAATAATTATCCAGACTATCTTCCCGTCAGCGTCAAGCGGGCTAAACAGCACTCCAAAGTGGCCGGAATCATTGCACCCACGTCAGATCCGTTGAATAATTCAATATCCTTTTCTCCTTTTTCTCTTTTTCTGTACGTGTCGCTGCTCATCGCTGAGTCACCGGGGAGTCAGTCAGTCCCCCACTCATCAATCATCAAGAGCGCGGGCCAGGGCGACGTCACGATCGCGGCCGGTGGTGAAACGAAACGAGAAGGCGAAGCCGAAGCCGTCGAGCCGTGGGCGCGCAGGCCGAACGTGTGTCGCGTCACCCGCTGCCTTCCTTTGTAGGCCGTGACTTCCCGCGACCGGGCAGCGCGCCAGTGCCGCACGGACGCATGGCACGCCGCACGCGCCAAAAGCAGCACAGCGGCCCGCACTTTAACGCGCGCTCCTCCACTCCGCGGCCACCAGCTGTGCGACCGGGAGCGGGCGGGGATTTTTCACCATGCTGCCTGCCAGTGCCATGCATGCCCGCCGGTGCAAGCTTCCAAGCTCAGGTTTTGTTTTTGTTGTTGGTGCGCCTCACTGGGCATCAGCCCCCGCCGTGCTTGTCTCGCTCGCCCCGGCAGAAACGTCGATATGCTCGCACGCCACGCGCGGGGCTGCCGTGATCTGCGAGCTTTTTGGTTCCGTTGGTGGACGATCCGTGAGCTCCGATTATCAAGCCAAGATCTTCTCCGTGAAGTGAAGCCGCCTGCGGGAGTAAACAAACCGGCGCGGCGGATCTCGAGAAATGCTGCTCCCCGGGGCGAGACCTGCCTGCCTGACCGATGGGATCTATTCTCGGGCAGCTCGCGGGGGCAGCTCCCTCCAAGTTGCCTTTGCACGCGTGCACGCCTGCCGAACCTGAAACCTGGCGCCATCTCCGTTCAGCATGGAGTTTTTATACTGACCACCTCCAGAGGTGCCACGGCCACGGCAGTATTCTATCCCATGCCGACGGCGCAACCACGGACGGATCGCATGCCTGCCTTGCCTCTCCCCGGTGGGTGACCAGCAGCTCGGGGCGGACGCGCTGCTCGTGCGCCACCTGCCCGCGGTCCCCTCCGCTGCGCGCGGAGCGCTGCCTGGTGGCGTGCATGCACCAAGCTCGCCAAAGAATCTCCCTCGTCAGGAACAACAAGGCTCTGCCGTGCCCATGCTGAAACCGTGACCATGAGTCCATGAGGGGGGGGGGCACAGGGCAGGCAAGGCTGTTGGCTGTTGCGGCGAGGCTTGCAAGTTGCATCGTGCGCTGGGGAAGAAACAGGCTGGCGCGCCAATTATCAGTGCTAATAATGTGCTTAGGTTAGTTTAAGCCAAGAGTTTGGGACCGCCATCTTACTCATACTATGCAGACCAATAATGCTTCGAATAATACTAGTGTGCGGGTGGATTTTGTGCAGATCAAACAATGATAATTACTATGCTCCGCACGAAGCGGAGCAAGTAGCAGTATTCCTTGTCGACGAGCACGAGGAGACTCCGTTACTCTGGCCGTGATAGCAATAGCCAATAGCACAAGCACACGGTTTTGCTCCCGAGCTGTCGTAACAGGGACGCTTCTCTGTTTTTGGCGCGACCCGTCGTCCCTGTCGGAACCCGGAAACCGCCACCACGTCGCACGCGCGGGGGCCCACGCCTCCCGGCCTGTCGTACTCGCCGCGGTGGAGCCGGGGCGCGCGTGGGCCACCAAGCCACGGACACGGCTGGCGCCATCACGCCGAGTCAGCCCATCACCGCACCATGGCCCGCCACGGAACAGAGGACGAACCGAACCGGCTGCTCCTGGCTGCGCGCTTGGCCCCGTCCGGCGCGGCGCGCGCGCGCGGTATTCCCCGACCCGTGGGCGGTCTCGCTCTCGTCTCGCCCATGCCCCTACCTCGCTGCGGCGTCCGTGCCCGTCCCTGCCCGCCCGCCAATATATACCGCGTTCCCGGCCCTTGCCGAGCTCAGCTCAATTCAACAGACCATCCTCGCAGTAGTCCTCCCCCAATCACCGCAGCAACGCACAAAGCCTTGCTACGAGAAGCAGCAGCTACGCTACGCTCGATGGCCGCGTCCGCCGCCGCCTGCGCCGGCTTCTTCTTCGACGCCGAGCCGCTCGGCGAGCCCGGCTTGCCGGCGCTGGACGCGTGCGCGCTCTGCGCCAAGCGGCTGGGGCGCGACAGCGACGTCTTCATGTACAGAGGGGACACGCCCTTCTGCAGCGAGGAGTGCCGCGGCGAGCAGATGCAGCTCGACGCCGCCCGCGCGAGGAGGTCCGCCGGCCGGAGGCAGCAGCAGTACTCTAGGAAGGTGTCCGTGGCGAGCTGACCGGCTAGAAGGACTGAAGGAGCGCCTAGCTAGCTGAGGTGCTTGATTCGTTCGAGCTTCTTCCAGGAAGATCCGGAGGACCGCCGGCCGGTCTGATGGCCTAAAAGATGAGAGGAACTCCAATTCTCCGCCAGGACCTGTCCGGCATGCCGAGCCAGCTTGAGCAAGGCAATAAGATGACGCCCGTCAGGCCGAACAAGAATCGTAAAAGTTCAACTGTTCTTTGCATCAGACGTCGCCATCTGAATCTGAGCCTCCTGCCTCCCACGATGCCGGTGTGAGTTTGAGGCTTTGAGCCACATCGTAACACCTTCTTGTAAACTGAAGCATCATCCCCGAAGTTTTGTTTCAAATACCGAGCAAATTTTTGAGCAAAACCAAAGTCACCAAACAATCTCTGCGGGGGCAACGAGCCTCCGAAAAATAATAGCCATGAGATGTCAACATGTCGTGTAATATTTTTTACATTGTGATATCTCACTCTTATCACCTGAAGACGAGCACTATTTTCTCTCGATACCCGATCGTTGATGTCAAGGAAAAAATTAGGGTTCAGCATAGGGGCTTTCCCATCATAGGTTAAAGTGATTGCCATGGGAAGTGGCAATGGACCGTGGAGTGCATCTCACCTAGTGAAAATGCATCATTTTTTAAGGTGCTCTCGCGGGCTGCTGTCGCTCTCAGCTATGAGGTTCGGGTTCGAGTCATGCTCCTCCTTGGTTCAAAGCGGGGAGAGTCTCTTTCCGTCAATTTTTTTTCTAAAAGAAGAAAGATACATCACTTTTAAAAATGGTGAAAATCCAGTAGAAAGTGTACTTGTGTAGCTTGGAAAGCACGGAGGCATAGAAAACCCACGAAAGTGCTCGTCACTGCAGCTATTTGGGCGAGAAATCAGAGGACAAGGGGAGGCAGCAGAAGTCTGAAACTACTTCCTGTCTCGGTTATCCAATTTACTGTGTTCAAATTGATTAATTATTATGGAACCAGTGCTAGAGTGTTCCGATTGGCGATTGCTTACGTTCAAAAGGAAAAATAATGCGCTAGTTGCGCAATCGCCCATCAGGGGACTAAACAAAAGACCAAAGCGAAGGGGAATCATCACTCCCACGTCGGATTTCTTAAACAACTCGATTCTTTACATATTTTTGCCTGTACGTCACAAACACTCACTACTCACGGCTGAGTCATCGCGGTGCCCCACCTCAACGAAGAGGTGCGTCGTGGCTTGGCTGGACATGCCATGGACTCGCGGCCGAACACGTGTCCGCTCGCTACTCAGCGCAGCGCGGGCAGCACGTAGGGTGAGTATGGCCACCGCCGACCCCGCACTTTTACGCGCTTGGCCACCACTCGGCAAGCAACATCTGTGTGGCGAGCCGTGAACACTTGAGTGGAGTTTCTTGAGCCGGGCATCCCAACCAGCTCTCGCCATGCCGTGCATATTCATCCATCCGTGCTCTCTGCTGCGGTTTGTTGCTTGTTCGCCAGTCGCCGGATCTACCTCCCTCGCGGCGAATATGCCGATCGACTCACATGCCGCCAAAGTCTTTCCGTATTTCCCGAACTAACACTAGCGCGATCTTTGAGCGCCAATTATCAAGGGCAATGCTTATCTGTTACGCGACCTAAACAAATGCCCCAGCTCGGATCTCGAGAACGGCTGCTCCCCCCGTGGAAGCCCGCCTGCCCGGGGGGTGGAATCCTGAACCGTGCGCCCATCCAAAAATATCGCATCAAATATTTTCGCACATGCATGACATATTAAATGGAGATAAAAAAAAATTCTTATCGCAGATTGAGTGTATTTTGCGAGATGAATCTAATGAGCCTAATTAATCCGTAATTAGATAATATTGTGTTACAGTAAATATGTGCTAATAACAGATTAATTAGGTTTAATAGATTCATCTCGCGGTTTATAGGTGAGTTCTGTAATTAATTTTTTAATTAATTTATATTTAATACTTTAAATATGTACCGATATTCTTTAAAAATCTTACGGGTTGCAATTAAACGAGGGGCACATAGGCGGCGTCTACGATCGTCGCGCGCAGGGCGGCGCACCGTTCGGTGCGAGGCGGCATCCAAGCATGGGCAGGCGAGTGCCGAATGGTCCCGCCCGGCACCGTTCAGAAGGGGATGGCTGGCGTGCATGCGCCGCGCCGCGCCGCTCCTCCCAAGATTCCGGTAAGGAAACGGCTGAAAAGAGGCACCAGCATAGCATGGCAGTGCGGCGGTAGTGGGCAGTGGCAGTGGAGCCGGGTGCGCAGGCCACCCAGGCACTGGCACGCATCAAGCTAAGCCTTGGGCGAGCACCCCCATGGTCGTGCCGTGCAGCAGCGGAATTGCCGTGCCCGTTCCAGCCCAGGTCCCAGCACGCGTTTATATATAACCCCGGCCGCGCCTGCCGAGCTCAAGCTCAACCCAGCGCACGGGCACTGCACACCACCCCCCACCAGGGACACCAAGTCCACTTACAGCAGCAACATGGCGTCGTCTGCAGCCTGCGCCGGCTTCTTCTTCGACGCTGAGCCGCTTGGCGCGACCACCCTGCCGGCGCTGGAATCGTGCGCGCTCTGCGCCAGGCCGCTGGGACGCGACAGCGACATCTTCATGTACAGGGGCGACACGCCCTTCTGCAGCGAGGAGTGCCGCCACGAGCAGATGCAGCTCGACGCCGTCCGAGCGAGGCGGCCCGCCGGCCGGCGGCAGCAGTACTCGTCTGGAGCGAGCACTCCTCGTGGCCACCACAAGGAGGAGTCTAGGAAGGTGTCCGTGGCGAGTTGACCGGGTACGAGCGTATGGCTGACATTTTGAGAAGAGTTTGCGTGGTTCGTTTCGAAGAAGATCCGGAGGCCCGTGGATGCGGTGGGACAAGGCGATGCCGACGACGCCCAATGTCTCGCGGGAGGGAAGGCGGGAAGCATTGTACGAGTTCATCTTATCATTCATGACGCCTCAGCTATCTGAGCCGTCCACTCTCCAACAGATTATTGGGGCGGTCCGCGGTCGCGTGGCGTGCCATAGAGTTCATGCCTGCGTTTCAGCTAAGACTGTAATAACAACCACCTTGTAAATCTGAAGCGTTTGTGAAGCGTGTTTCCAAATTTCCAAGCAATTTCCGAGGAAAGTCTTGTCTGTGCCTTTCATCTTGTTCTGTGACTTGTGTCTGAATACGAATGTCCATTATTCATGAGACGCCGTACTACTCAGCATACTGTACTAATTGCGTGATCAGTCTATCAAGTGGCTAAACAAAACAACAATCACATATTTTGTTGTTTTTCGTCCCCGTCTGTCACCGTATCTCTCTCACCAAACTACGCTACGCAATTCGTTCGAAAAAAATAAAATTGGTTTGAAAAAAAAAAACTACGCTATGCACTAGTCAAGTTCCAACTACATCCAGAACGATCACGGTGAAACCTGGCAACTTCTAGGGTGAAAATATCCATCATGCCTTTTTTAAAGCTGCTCACCGTGATTCTCTCCAAAGTTTTCAACGTATAGGAGGAGTGCAAAAAGTTGCTTGGTCCCCACAGTATCGTTCACAAAGGTGCTGTCTGATGGAGTGGTGGTGGCTTGCTTGCACAGCTGCACCACACCTCAAAATATTCCCCCGAGAATGAAGCCCTGATGAGAAAACAAGTGCCCGTGCTGATATTTATTTTGAGCGCAAGTGCTCTCTATCATTTGCGTGCCTAACATTGTGGGTGTTCCGGCCTCGTATGCTGGCAAAAAAAAAAGGCTGGCGGATGAATTATCACCCCCAAGATCTTTAGGTTAGTTTAAGCCAAAGTTTGGGGACTGAGCCGTGGGCTAATGGTGTTGGTTCCGTGCAAATTGGTATGCTTTTTTCACAGAATATTTACTCGTATTCTTGCTGCACGAAGCGGAGCAAGTGGTGGCGCACTCGCTTCGCTTCCTGCGATGCCCACGGTTTTTGCGTCTGTTAGGGACGTTTTGTGCGATTCCGGCCGGTGTGTGTTCGGGAATCCAAAACCCCATCCACGTCAAAACTCAAAAGCATGGCCCGCGCCGCCTGCCGTCGTCCGCGTCGCGGTCGCGGCGGAGCCGAGTCAGCCGCGTGCGTGGCGCGGACGCAGCATCCCTGCAGCCGTGCCAACTAGCCAACCAGGCAACCACTGCATCATGATGCAATAAAGAATCGAAACCACTTCTCAATTCTGCTTACCGGTCGGTGGCTCTCCGTCCGGCCGAACCGTGAGCCGTCTCGCGCCAAGCCGCCCGTGCCAGACCGCTGGTTCCCCTGCGCCCCCGCAGCGACGGGCCCCCGTGGCCGTCCCAGCCCGCTATAAATACCGGACCAAAGCCTCCTCGACCCCCAAAGCCATCCCGTGATCCCCGTCATCTCTTGCAGCTAGCAACGCACATAGCCAACGCCATGGCTGCAGCACACCTCGCTTGCGCCTTCTTCTTCGACGCCGAGCCGCTCGGCGAGCCCAGGCTGCCCGCGCTGGACGCCTGCGCGCTCTGCTCCAAATCCTTGGCCCGCGACAGCGACATCTTCATGTACAGGGGCGACACGCCCTTCTGCAGCGAGGAGTGCCGCGACGAGCAGATGCAGTTCGACGCCATCCGGGCCAGGCAGGCCGCAAGGCCCGCCGGCCGGAGGCAGGAGCAGTACGCGTCAGGAACGGAGTCGCGGCGTGGGCACCAGGAGACCAGGAAGGCATCCGCGGTGGCGAGCTAAACGGCTGGACGCTGCACATCCAGTCACCCAGGGACCTGATGAGCAAGGTCCGGTTTGCCTCCGGTAGGTACGGGGGAAGCATCGAGCTGAGCGGCGCGGTATGGCCGGTGCCGGCGGAGAGTGCATGAGGCTTTGTGCTTCCCAGCGCCCCGCTGCCGCACCCTCCAAGACTGCAACAGAGAGGGGTCTGCGAGGCGAGAGATAGATCCTGATCCTGGGTACCGCAAGAAAACTACTCGTGGGGAAAAAACTGGAACTCTTACTAGGACTCTACCATATAATCCTAATAGGACTTATACTTTATAATCCTACTAGGAATCCACCCCTTGGGATATATAAAGGAGGGCAGGGGTACCTAACTAACATAACCAACAACAGAGCGGCCAACAGGCAACTCAACATCCAAGCAGGACGCAATATCCAACACCCCCAACAGGATGTAGGGTATTACGCTATTCTAGCGGTGCGAACCTGTCTAAATCTATGTCTTGTGTCCTCACGTTTATCTCTCAAGTTTCAGATTCGGCGATCCCTCACCAATAATCATCTACCTTAAATTATATCTAGGTAGGCTAACGGTAAAAGTAACAGCAGGCTCGTGTCGGGCGACTGTGCTAGAGTGCCGTCGTGTAGGATTCAGCTCGATTACAAACACCCTGTTGTACATTTGGAAGCAAAATTTTTGAGAAAAATCATGTATCCACGGAGACGTGAGTTTGGTCTGGAAACTAATTGCCATGAAATGTTGTACTACTATTTTTTATGTGCCTGAATTGGTTGATGTGGAAACAAATGCATGAGTCTACTAATTGCGTCATCCGTATAGTTGCTACTTGCTTCGACCGTATGGCTACTTCAGTCTTCAGATATATAACCTGTCTGTCACTCTCTCTGTCAAGCGACTAAAGAAAATATCCTGGTGGAGGATCCACATGAACAAAGCCTCCGTCCGATTCGTTGAACATTTCAACTTGTATATTCTTTCTATTCCATTCTGTACGCCTCTCAACTCATCGCTGAGTCACAGGAGATCCTCCGAGCGTCATGGCCAGGTTGGAAGCAGCGGGCGTCCAGCGGAACATGTGCCCGGTCAGCTCCAGGTAGGACGTGAGTCACCGCATACGCAGCACGTGGGGACGGCGCACACGACCAGTAGCCCCACACTTTCCATGTTCTCATCCCCTCTGCAACAGACACCTGCGTGAGCGTGACGGAGAGTGAGTAGCCGAATAGTTCTACTTCCAAAACAATTTTATTTGCGCCACCAACACCAAGCATCACGAGAGAATTAAAAAAAAAACACTACGAGAGCATCATTTTTCACCACGCGATGCAACGCAGATGCGTCATCCGGCCCCGCTGATTTTTATCCGAGGGGTGTTTAGTTCCACGGGCTGGCGTATCATATCGGATATTGTGGCACACATTTTAAATATTAAACGTAGACTAATAATAAAACTAATTACAGAACTCACCTGTAAACCGCGATATGAATCTAATAACATATATTAATTCATAATTAGCGAATTATTATTGTATCATCACTGTTATAAATTATGGATTAAATAGACCTTTTAGATTCGTCATACGAATTACAATCCATCTGTGTAAAAAGTTTTATAAATAAATTTTATTTAATACTTTTAAATTGTAATATTCTCTATACGATGAGGTGTAAAATTTTGACGGTGGATCCAAGAAGAGGTAGCCGCCTACTACTAGTTCAGCTATCATTGCAAGGATCGGCAAGCTCCAATCACCAGGCGGAGATGTAGAATGCTTCTCCGTGAAGCCACCTCTTCAAAGTTCAAAGTTAAAACAAACCCGGCGCAGATCTCGAGAAAAGCTGCTGCCCGGGACGAAGCCTGCCTGCCGGCGCGGACCCGATGGAATCTGGAGCCAATGGTGCTTCGCCTCTACGTGCACCGCCCGGCAAGGCGAAATCTGGCAATGTATGCTCCGTCGGTCCTATAATATTTGTATTTTTAGAATGGGGGTACGGAAATCAACAATGCAGGTAAAATTACGAAAATGCCCCTATAAGCTTCAAAAAGACATGCATGCGCATGAGAGCAGCATTGGTTCGGACTAATATGAGCGTGTGGATAGTAGCGTCGCTGTTGCTGTGCGGGGAAAGGAAGGAAGGGAATGAGTGGACGAGAGCATCCCCGGCTTCCGTCAATTTATTAAAGTCAATTTTTTTCCTTCATTTAATGCTGGTCCAGAAGCCTCGATAGTGCACCGTGTCTGTTGTGCATGGAACTTTGTGCAAGTCGACCCTTTATTGTGGGAAATATTTCGAATTGTAAACGTGCGATGATTTCGGGACGGAGGGAGTAAGTTAAACAACCAGTTTCTCCCCGATTCGCGTATCTCCCTCGAGCGTTTTTAAACCCCCGGCCTCTTTTTTAAACTACCAGCCTCTGATCGCGTGGAGCAAGCAGCCTGTCCGTCAGTGCAGTGCGTGGCCATCATCATCACCGCGGACGCAAACGCCTCCTGCTATTGGACACCTGCCAGCGGTCCCCGCGGCGTCGACGAGGCATGGCGCGCCGCCTGGCGGGCATGCACCAGTCCCCGAGATTCCCGTAATAAAGCATGCCCTAAAAATACTGTCAAGGCACTACTAGCAGGGCAGTGCTCCCGATCATTTGCGTTGCGGGCATAGCATGTGGAGGCACGGGCGCCTGCCTCGTATGTTGGCAAAAGGCCTGGCTCCCATAGTTTAAGCCAAAGCTTGGAGCTTTGCCTAATGGCGCAGATTTGTCGCGAACGATTCCGACCTCCTCTTTTCCGTCGATTTGATAATACTCGGTGGAATTCGGCTCGTAGCTTTTCCTGCACAAAGAGGAAGGGCGAGTGGTATTTCTGGTCCTGTGGTCCACTATGGGACTGGGCACTTTTCCCTTTTTTTGGTACCATCGCATCGCACACGGTTTTCGCCCAGTACCGGGACGCCCCGGTGCGATTCCGCTGTGTTCCTTTCGGGAACCCCAGAGGCCCCCGCCCCACCGCGGGCCACGTCGCGGTCGAGCGTGACTCGCCCCCGCGTCGTTCTCGTCGCGGTGGAGCCGCGCGCGCAGGCACGGACACGGCGGCCATCAACTCCTCCGCAGCGAGGGTCCCTGGGTCAGGCCGAGCCAACCACTGCACCATGCCGCGGGAATAAAGAACCCAACCGCTCCATTCCGTTTCCCCGGCCTGGTTCGGTGGCTCCGCCCCGTCCAGGGCGGTATCGCCGGACCCGTGGGCCGTCTGGCCCACGCCCCGACGACCCCTTTTTTCCCCACCGCATCGGCATGGCCCTTCCCCGACGCCCTCCCTCCCCCATATATACCCCGCGCGGCCTCCGCCTCCAGAACTCACCTCGCCTCAAGGCTCCACCTTCCTCCTCCTCCACCAGTCCTCCGCCGCCGCCACCGAAGCAGCGACAGCCGGAGCTCAAGGACGCGCTAGCTAAAGGAGGAGCAGCACCAACTCCAACTCAGAATGGCCTCCGCCTTCTTCTTCGACGCCGAGCCGCTCTGCGAGCCCAGCGTGCCGACGCTGGACGCGTGCGCGCTCTGCGCCAAGCCGCTGGGCCGCGACAGCGACATCTTCATGTACAGGGGCGACACGCCCTTCTGCAGCGAGGAGTGCCGCCACGAGCAGATGCAGATCGACGCCATCCGCGCCAGGCAGGCCGCAAGGTCCGCCGCCCGGAGGCAGCAGCAGCAGCAGCACTCGTCCAGGGCGGAGTCGCGGCACCACGAGTCCAGGAAGGTGTCCGTGGCGACCTGAATGAACCTGCAAAGGCCGGAAGATCTTCCGCTTCTGTGCTGACAACATTTCTGCACCTGAAGATCATCAGCTGATGGGATAAAGGAGTTCGGTTTCCCCGTCTCTGTAGCCCGGTTTGAGCAGTGCGCCGCTGCCCATCGGCGCCGGAGAGCGAAGAGCCTTGGTTCCTGGGGGAGGAAAAGTTCATGGGATCTGCTTGCTTGTGGCTTTGGCTATCTGAGCCGCCCACCAGGCACCACAACCCCCTTTTCTACGCTCTGATGTTTGGCTCATCGGGTGTGCGCAAGTGTTTTTTAGCTTCCATTTGTACACCACCTTGATCCTTCTGTAAATCCGATGCATTTGGGAATTTGTTTCCATATTTGAGCAAAATTTGAGGAAAAGCATCATTGCTTGCCTGAACTACACGTTTTCAATTCACTGTTAGCATCGTACAATACGCATTTGCCCATGCGGTACCTCATCCAGGGAGGATCCTTTTTTTTCAATAGAAGCTGCAGAAATTATACTTCTGTGATCTGATTGCGGAACTAGTAGTAAATCCCAAGATATGTGAACATCAGAACACCACCGTGTAAATCCAAATTATACTTGGACGGCCTTGCCATTAAGATACTGATGATGGAAATGATAGGTTGCGTAATAAGCTATCATCATCTTCTGCGATCTGATTGCGGAACTAGTAGTATAGAATCCCGGATCAGAAAAATGGAAGGAAGGCATTTTTCGATCTTCCGTGACATCGTGGTCCGTAAGCGAAGAACCCTGACCTTGCACGGTCCGGGTGACGCGTGCATGAACCTTGAACCCAACATGCGTGTCAGTTTGCCACAGTAAACAGCCTTTGACACCGCCCGTACGACCCGTGCAGCCGTGCCCCCCTGGTCACCGCAGAGCAATGGCATCACGTGGCCGGCCGGAGTCGAACACGTCGTCGAGTTCGCCGCGCCGCCCCCCAGGCAACTTTCGGAGCGAGCCCTCCGGTACCCCGCGCCGTGCACTGTATCCGGCCATGCGTTTGCGAAAGGCAGAGACCTCGCCTAGCCGAACAACCCGTGCTCTGTAAAAAGAAAAGGAGAAAGAAAGAGAGGCGATGCGGGAGCGCAGATCTCGACGAGGCCGCGGCGGCTTCCCGGAAAGGGGCAAAAGCCTCCCCGCACGGCGTCGCTGCGAAGAACGGGCAAATCACTCGAAAGATGGTCCCCAAACCCAAAGCGGCCTTGACTCGAGTCTCGAGCCGCGCGCGAGAGGCGCTTGTCCCTCAAGCCCAAACGAATCCGCCGTTCCCGAAGCGCAACCTGGCACGCTCGAGCCCCCGGCTTTGACGCCCAAGCCCGGGACCCACCCCCGTGTGACGTCAGCGAGTACGCACCCCAAGCGAGCGAGCCGGGAATCTGCAGGGCGCCCGCACGCGCCAGCACCCGCCGTGATCCCCGCCGCCGTCGGGGGCAGAAAAGGGGAAGGGCATCCGTGGCCGGCCCGTGGAACGACGACTGTCCTGGGCGCGCCTAGCCATGTGCCGCTGCCGTACCATGGGTGGGCAGAAAGCCCCGCGGCGCCCGGGCCACGATAAAGCGTAGAGGAGGGCGCCCTGCCTGATGCCGTGGATTCGAGCGAGCACATGGCTCCGCTCCTCCACGCCCAGTTGTTTAGCTCCTCTTTTGCTGGTAGAAAGGGGAACAAGCCGTGCTCGTGTTTGATTCTCATCCCGCGACGTCTAGTAGTTTAGTTTAAAATAAAAATAGGGGGTTCATTGGTGTGCAGGGAAAGCAAGGAATTGGTACTGCTACTGGGAGTTTGATTGTTGTTGGGGTCGGTTAGGCCGCCAGCTCCAGTACACGTGTGACGGTTGGGAGGGAGGACTTGAGATCCAGCGTCCTTGTGCACGTGTATGCGACACCTGTGAGTAGCTGAGTACTGTCACTATGAGCTGCTGCTGCTGTTTAGGAGCTGGAGGGAATGTGCTTAGGGAACAAACAGCTGGGCCATGTTCGGTTCGTGCTGGTTAATCATGCGGCGAAAAGTCAAGCCCATGCAGCACACGGGCCCCACCAGTTCTCTAGGGGGGTGGTATCGGCAGCTATATGGCCCGCTCGTCAGTTGGAGGAGGCTGTTCCTCTCGGCCGCCCTGCCGGCCCAGGGACTCGCGGTCGCGGAGACGTCAAAGCTTTGCGCAGGAGCTACTCTGGCAGCTACTGGAAGAGAATTCATTTCTGCATCTTCTTGTTGGGTGGTTGAGGCGCTGAATCCATCCATGGTTTTCTGGTAGCACAATTTTAATTTCGACAGCTCTTGTCAGTCGTCAAAAGAAACGTCGAGCCGGATGCGATTTTATTGTTTGCCTCCTGTTAGCCGTTAGAAAATTAGGATGCTTCAGTTTCTGAGTATTCCCATTTGTTTTTCTCCAGGGATCTTCATCGGCCATGCTGCGATTCGGTTAGGTGCTTTGCTCACCTGTTTCTGATAGGAGACAAAATCAATCAAGGCAATATTCTGGTGTTAAGACATATTTTTTAAGATTACACGGTACAACTTAGATACTCACAAACGCACGCACACTCATCCCTATGAACGCACGAACGCAGATCCTACCTCTATTAGCGTCTTCGAAGACTGAGCCGGCAAATCCTCAAGCTTGATGAAATCGCCACATATTGGCCCCAAGACATATAATACAACTATATGTTTCAGAATATTTCGGTGACTGCCGGTCGTACGAAAGGTTCCTGTGGTTTTCATTTCTATGAGAAAACATATATGCAGGGTATTTTCTACACGAATTAAGAATCTTTCTTGGTCACCCCTGACTCTGCCAAGCCTGCATTATTGTGCCCCTTCTAGTTTTCTCTTGCAGGAATCTAGTAAATGGCCCAAGCGAATTTTCTGTTCAGTGATCAGGGGGTCTGAAAATCCACTCATCTGACCGCGCTAAGTCAAGTAGCGTGACTACGTGTACTGACCACTTGTTTAGTGATCTATTTGTCGCAACAGGACGCTTTCCTTGACCAGGGGAGGGGAGCAGTTAGGTTCAACGATCTTTGATCTCCTACCATTGAAAACGAACTCGCCCATCGCACTCCTTTTTCCTTCTATTGCCACCTGCAACACTTTTCTGCCTAGTTTGTGCAGTTCAATTTTAACTTGAGAGCTTACAAAGTAGTAGTAAAACACATGCTGAAAAAGTGCCTGTTTGAAAACTTTCTTTTCCGGGTTAAGTGTACCTGATCATCTGAAGAACAATATTGTCAGAACAGAAATAACCATGCGTCAAACCAGCTGGTAAACGATGCTTACTAGGTCTTGAATCTTGAGCGTTTCTCTATCATCTGGAGCACGGGGTTCCCGTGCCAAAAATTTAACGGCCGTCCAAGAAGAACATGCGGAACCCAGCACACACACAGCTCCATGTCGGCATGTCGACATGCCGCATTATTTGGCGCATCAGAGGCCGTCCTTTTTCCCCGTTGTTCCCTGTGGTGAATCTTGCGATTTGCAGGTTGGCGACAGCAGCCACGTCGAAAAGGCACAAGAAATCTGCACAAGGGCTGGGCACGGTTGAGAGTGTCACTGCCCCGGTGATGGCGACGGCGACTCCCCCGCACGATACACCGGCCACCGGCTTCATTTGCAGCTGAAAGAGACGCGCCCGGGCCGGAACAAAACACGTACCCATCAAGCCCGTCGATGAAACCACCGGCTGGTAATAAAAAGTTTTCTTTTTTTTTTGTCTGTATAAACAAGTCCTGGGGCGGAAAGGATCCTGTACTTGTTCCAATTTAAGAGGTGCCGTTTTTAATTTATGGATGAGCAAGTGGAGTGACAAGTGAGCACAGAAAATCCACCGGGCGAAACTGATAAAAGAATAGCCAATTATTGACATCATTAACATGGAACCTACTCCCACTTGATTAAGGTGGTTGATGACTTGAATTGCCCTTATTTGTCGTTTATTTTTCTTAAAAAATGGAAATAATAATTAGAAATGTTGCCTTCATAAGAGCTTGATGGCGAAGGATTCGTTTCTATCATGACAGGTTCCATCCAATGTATTGGGTGTCAAAGAAAGCGACCTTGACAAGGCCATACCGTATGTATATAATGTATAAGCACTCAACATAGGCCCTTTTAAAAAATTGCTATTTTGCGGAAAGGGCCGTGTAACATGTGTATTTGTATCTGCCCTCTATTATCTTGTATTTTTACACTAGTCCTTGAATTGTACACTGCAAGTTACCTCTTCTAGATAAGAAATGCAACCAGTCATTGTAGAGAAAAGAAATGATAAGCAGTAATTGTAATACAAGGGAGAAGGGACCCATGAAATGCTCACGTTGTAGGATTAGTACTCCCTCCATAAATTATTAGTCGTTTTGGCTTTTCTAAATTCATAGACTTTGTTTTGCACCAAGGCATAGATGCATAGTAAAAACTACGAATCTATAAAAGCCAAGATGACTAATAATTTAGGATGGAGGTAGTACTTATTTGAATAAATCCATTCCGTCCCAATAAGTAGAGAATTGAACTAATTTCCGCATATAAATCTCGCCAATGCGTATGATTAGAAGGGATTTTCCTCTGCCCAATATGAGGCCCTAGGATTATTTTAGGAGCTCTTTTATAATGATTGTAAAGTACCGGCTGGTACTTAGAGGTACTTTTCCTTCGAAATTTTTGTGACCGTTGATTAAAAAAATGTAATTTAAAGACTAAATTAATAATGATTAGGTTACTACACTAATTATTGTAATGGAACTCCACCTGACTAATCCCCGTCGTCCTAGCGTCCTAACCCTCACGAGAGAAACTTATCGTCCCGCAGCGCCGCCGCTCGGTCGACCTCGCCCACGTCGCTCGTCCTCGCAGCGGTGGTGGCCCGCTCGACGCCACAGCGCCAGCGCCGGCGGCCCGCTCGACACTGCTGCGCCGCCGTCGCCGCCCAGCTCGTCCTCGCCGCTCTGGCAGCCTGCTGGACGCCGCAGCGCGAGCGCCGCCGCCCCACTCGGCTCCACCGGGCCGCCGCCTCGCTTGTCCTTCCGTGGATTAACTTGAGGCGAGGTGAAGATTGATGAAACAGGTATTAAATCGAAAGAAAAATATCTGCCAAATTTTTTCACCATCAAGCACTCAGGCGACTCCTATTGCTTTCAAGAAAAGCCGAGCTATGCTCTTTTCAAAGAAAAAAAAGCACTCAGGCGACACCTAGTTAACTTTGTGATTTGCGTTGCTAGTGGATCTAAAGGTGCGGCCCACAAGCTGTTCATTGTTCTCTGTTCACAAGATGCTCACAAGGTGTTTCACGTAATGTGTCCAGTGTCCTCTGTTCTGCAGGGATCAACGATACTTACTCCCCTGCTTGAACGAGCTGCACCTTGAGTTTGTGTGGTTCAAGGATCCATTATTTCAGGTGACAAATTTGAGAATAACTATGTGATGATATGGGCTGGTTTGGATTGATTGGTGTTTCCTAAACATTTCATGTAGGAAGCTAACCAAGATTGACTAGGGGCGTCTGAAACTCTGGACAATTGTTCATAACAATTATTCGGAATTTGATCGTTTATCAGAAACCGGATGACTGAATGATACTCTCAACGTTTCAGCACTGTATCACTATCATAGGCAAATATAAGGCACATGAAGCAGACTTGCAACAAGATGTTTGCATTTTATCAGTTGTTGTTTCCTGAATTTACAGTGGTAAGTTGATAAATAAATGCACAAGCAATTCTCTTGTGAATTGGTGGTAGCATGGCGCAAACAAAACTTAGTTAATCTAAGCTTCTCAGGTGCTCTTTCTCAGCATGGTTGCAAAGGAGGAAACCAATGTAAGGTTTCTCTGATTTGCTGTACAAAAGAATTATAAGTTCATATGAGGAAGAAAAATTGTGAAATTCTGAAAAATGACAGGTTTCTCTGAAATTTCTGGAATGTGGGTATGGAAGCTAACAAACAATTAAAACGTGCAATGTGCAAGTGAATAACCAAAAAATTATAAATTCAGAAATGAGTTCCGTAACTTGCTGATCCTTCTCAGATTAGTTCACAACTTCACATCTCATAGAAAATATGCAAATGATGGACGTGTTAAAAAAGTATGCTGGCTGTTTCCTGGTTCCTTTCAAAAACAAAACATGGAGTATACTGTAATTGGAAAAAAATCAAATCTGGAATGTGATGCCAAGGCATTAAAAAATTAAAATATGCTCCCTGCTATGTGCTTGGGCAGGCAAAGATGCCACTGTAGCTGACGCGGGGAGACTTATGCTCCTAGTCTCTCCTGCTGCCATGGCGGTTGCTGCGGCTGCATTGTCTGGAGAGGCTTCTCATGCCATGCTGGCTGCTCTTCCTAACCGCCATCTTAGGATCGCTGGAAGGCGAGACATCGCGACCTCACCGTTGTTATGTGATCGGAGCCTGAAGACATTCTACTCTACGAGCCGAGCTGTTGTGTTCATCTCGCCAAAGAGCCAAGTCGCACATTGGGCAGCTAGAAAGAGCCGAGGACTGTGCGCTTGAGCAGGAGACATCGATTCTTAGGGATGCCCACACTGGGGTAGGTCCGCATGGGAGGCACTCTGGAACCGTCCCTCCTTTTCCCAAATTAATAACACGGAATTACGCATATACCTTTTTCTTTATTATGGAAAATAAAAAGAAATTAGATATTGGGCCCACCTGTTTTGGTACTTGGCCCCACCTATTTAGTACTTCTTGGTACTTTTATCTAGGTACCTTTAGGTACTTGCTATCTTTGTCATCGTACAATTTCTATCAATGGACGACTCTAATTATTGTCAATCATTGTAAAAAATCTCTTATTTTAGAGGAATGGCAATACAACAAAAAAAAGGTTAAACGATGTTAAGGTGAAACCTCAAAATGTTTGATTTTGGGAAGGGCTTCAACAGGCAGGAACATAATTGCACAATTCCGTCGCATTGAGCAGATTGCAGATAAGTTAATGTCAGAAATCTTAACTCAACATCATACGTTACACCTACTTTGAACTTTTTGAACTAACAATTACCAGTCAATCTAAACATATCATGTCGAAGGGTTTAACAGGAAGTTTTGGTTTTCGTTGCCAGTGACACAGGAGATAAATGTGTTTCCCCTAAACAAATTCTATTGACAAGCTAGCCACCCTGAACTATACTACTGTCTCTTAATCTGATTGTCACCAACCATCATCTTAGTCGAAGGATGAGTCTGCTCCACCATGTTATAGTCCATCCAGGCCTGCAAGTAGCGCTTCTTAAAATACCTGATGAAACAGGTGAACCTCCTCGCTCCATCGAGTTCGTAGATTTCAGGTCACAAGCAAACACAACCCATTGGATCACGCAACACTCGATCCGACTTTCGTATTCCCGTGTAATCATGCACCCATGGCTTCGCCTTTTATCGCGCTAGTTGCATGGCACGCCTAGAAAAAGGTGACCAATCATCCACACGGCCGCGCGCACGCCACACATCATCAACACGATGCGACAAGACCCTACCTCCATGGCAATTGGGCGGTTTCTTCCGAGTAAACTAAGCTCTGATTGCAATTTGGATAGAGAGGCCTCCGTGGAGCCGACGAGCAGGAGCAGCAGCGCCGTCAAATCAAGCAGCCACACAAGCCGTTTTTGTTTAGTTTAGTTTAAGTGACGGATGGGAGATCAGGAGATGGAGCCAGGCACCAGGAGAGCAGGAGCCAACCACCGTGCAGCGAGTGACGTGCAGCAGCGCATCGAGCCGGGATTGTTCCATCCATCAGATCGGGATGTGACGTGCGCTCCCCTGCGTCGAAAGCGCCAAACCAACCGGGCCGGTGGGCGGAAGAGCGGAAGAAATGAAATTGGTGTCAAGTGGTTGGTTGGACCCATGACTCCATGAGGCCATGAGCTCGCTCGTTGGAAACTTGGAACGGTGCCGGTGCCGTACGCTCGCCCCGGTTTTGCTTGCTCTGGGCAACCTGATGATTCGCAAACAGGAGGGGGGCCAGGGGCCAGGGGTCTTTGTGGGTGGCCGTGCAACTTGGCCATTTGCTTAACACCAACTTCTAGAGAAAGGGAGCGCTCTGCTATGCGTGCCAAATCATTTCACGCGAGGTGGAATAATGCAAGGAGAGAATTCTTGTGCGCGTGTGCGCGCCAAATGTATTCAGGATTCGTGACGAGAATCTAGGAGTAGTATCCCTCTCGTATAAACTACTCCTTACTTGTACACGGAGCATTTCCGTGTAAGAAAACCAAGGTTACACGTCCCTTTTGGTTTAGGTGGAGTATTTTTCCCCCCCAAGTGGCTCTTTAATTACTGTGCTGACGTTGTTTTAACGAGATCGGATCAGCGTAGGCGTATCCTTGTTCAAAAAATCATAGGCGTATGTCCACCAATAAACTCTGTGCACTTAGACAGTTTATAAATTCGACACACTACTACTAGTTACTTATTATACATGTTGACATGAGTAAGGCCAGACTTAGTGGAGAGTGTCATCACACAGTTATCAAGATTATAAACTAGGTAACTGAGATAGAGGAGTGTCATAGTGATAACAGTCCTCTCACATCCCATGTGATGACACTCTGGAAGGAATCGGTGCTCGTAGCTTAGAGGGGGAGGTGGTGAATTAGGCAAACTTAAAACCTTAACCTATGGCTCAATCTAGTTTGCACGATTCTTAAACTATAACATGCTATCTAGATGTGCAACTAGAGTTCTCCTAGTGTGAAAACCTCATCCCAAAGAGTTTTGCAACCTATAGCTAATCTAGCAATCTACCACACTAAGAAAGTAAAGGCACACAAGTTGCAATATGAAATACGGAAGCTTAAGAGTAAAGGATGAGGGGAAGCAAACTCTCGACACGATATTTATCCCGCAGTTCGGTTAGGTACAAAGCCACTCCTATATCCACGTTGTTGAAGCACTCACAAAGAGTATTGCTTCCCGGCAACCAATTCTTTTCCGGGAATCTTTTTGACTTGCCAACAAGGCTATGTCAAGTCACCACAGTCATCTTGATCCCGCTTTCCACTAAGAAGTTTCTCCACGAAGGATGGGGGTCTCCACATCCCCCACACAAAGCCGTTGTCGCCACTCCACACCAAGCTGGAGGGTCGAAGACTTGCCGGCGAGCCACCAATGCTCCAAGGGACCGGCGCACCGAGATACAACTTGTGGTTCACTTCTAGAACTAGCACACAATGTACAAATCTTGCTCTCTCACTCTCTCAAGAGCTAAACCTAGCACTAACTCTCACAAAACTTGTGCTAAATCTAAAGATGTGATCAATATGCTCTTGGGTGGCTTGGAAGTGTTCTCTGGTGTGTATGGGGTTCCTCAAGACTCCAGCACCCTCAAATGATCTGGGGTGAGGCATATATATAGTCCTCTAACTTAATAGAGCCGTTACATACTTTTGCCCAAAGGGTATCGGTTCTACCGGTCATACTGAGCCTGCATGCCGATCATTGAATTCCCAACGTCTCTTTTGCTGATGTCATTTGCACCGACGCAATGCACGGACTCAGTCAAAGAACCCGACGGTTTAACCAATCGTGAAGACTGATACTGGGCTGAGTTTGCATAGCTCTCTGATGCTAAGGTTAATGCACCGACTCATAGGGTGTCGGTTTAACCAGTCCCGAAGGACCCTCTGCACTGCTTCGAACATACTCTCTGATGAATCTAACAATGCACCGACGCTTTGCACCGACTATGCGTCGGTTTAACCGGTCTTGGAGCATCTTCTCAGCCTTGAGTACCTAAGCTCTCTGATGTAACGCACAATGCACCGACGCCTCCATTGATCCAGCGTCGGTTCAACCGACTGTGTGGACCAATTCTTCACTGTAACACCTTGCTAAGTCCAATTGCACCGATTCGGGCAATTTTAGAGCCGTCGGGTCAACTGACCTGTTCATTATTTCTGTCATTTGTTCAAACTGTCTCTGCATTTTCATTGTGTCCATTGTATCTTGAAGACGATTTGAACTATCTTGGAGATGGTTTGGACTCCATCTATGGAACCTACAAACTTGAGCTCACGATCTCGTTAGTCTAGGGTTTAGGGTTTAGTCCCATTAATCATGTTGTCACTCAATCACTAAAATCACAATATGGCCTAATGGGACCATTTTCCTTGCACACTCCTCGTCCTCTCTCTCCTGCTATGTCAGCAAATTTAATGTTCATGACACTGCTACGACACTCCCATTGAGATTGGCCTAACGTGCCTCCCAATAGGGATGTGTGTTCAAACATGTCATAGATAAAATCCACATAAACTAGTCAAAATATCACAATGAAAACGAGAACATTGTTAATTACCACGTAGACAAGTTCTAGTTGGAATATGTCGTCGATCTCGCCACCATAAAGGAACACAAATCTACACTCATAAATTGGTGTTGAACCACCCAGCGCAACGATGCGAGTTCATAGTCCCACTTGGGCTTAAAGATGTGAGGGGCCACTTCTAAATTTCATTCAATAGGAAACAGAGGGGCCAAAATGTCAAGTGCCTCGCTCCCCCTCCGCATCTCCCTCCAGAATATAAAGCCCCTCCCTCTCGTCTTCCCTGCACTCCATCGCTCCCCTTTCCCACCCGGAAAAGAGAAAGCAGAGCGCCTATTCGCCGAGGAAAACAGGGCCAAGGGAATGGCGCACTACAACCCCGTCTCCGTGGACGCCTACGGCGACCTCGAGGCCGGCTTCTCCGGTCACTCCGCCACCCCTCTGAAGCCGGCGGCCTCGCCTAGGCGGCCGGGGCGCATGTTCTGCGACCCCTGCGAGGACGCCGACGAGCTCCACGGCCACCACCACTACCTCGACATCTGCTTCCGCTGCCGCAAGCTACTCTCCGGCAACAGAGACATCTTCATGTACAGGTAAACAGCAGCACCGTGCTGGCCCGATCACTTGAGATCGATCCTTTTTTTTTTCCTGTAAGAGATCTCTGAAGAAGGATCGGGAATGAATGGGTTGCTGACGGCGACGCGGTTGCTTTTCCTTATCGCAGAGGCGACATGCCGTTCTGCAGCGAGGAGTGCCGGCAGGAGCAGATCGAGATCGACGAGGCGAGGGAGCAGCGGCTGAAGCAGACGGGGAGGGCCGAGCAGCAGCGGCAGCGGCAGCAGAAGCAGAGCCTCCAGAGGATCCCCATCTGGGCGTGGTGATGAAAAGAATTTTGAGCACCGGAAAACGTAGTAGGATTTAGCCGTACCTCAAGAACCGAAGCACGATGCGTGTGGGAAATCACGCGCGGATCGCTAGCTCGACGGAGACGAGGGCCACAGCACAAGGCCGGGCAGAGGGGAGAGAGAGGGAGAGCCGAAGCGGCTGCTTCTCTGTTGATGAAATCGAACCAGCTCCTCCTTTTGATCTCTGAAAGATGGAGATGGAGGGGTTGATTTGAGCGTGAATTAGTGCTGGTTCTGTTCCTCTAAACTGTTGCGCGGAACACAAAAAACAAAAGTGTGCGTGCGAGCAGGTTGTGCTGCGGTCGTGTGTGGGCTTGCCGTGTAACCTGTCGGTATGAAAAGAAGTGAGAGGCACAAAGAGTACTCTCAAATTTCTCACCATCAGTTTCAGCTGCCTTCTACTTTTCCTTCCCGCTTAATGTTTTCGGGAGTCCTTCGTTGAAGATGACAGCCGAAGCCGCCAATTATTCAGTTGTTCTTGTGAACAGAGCCCCGTCGCATGCTACAGCAGAAACCTCAGTCGGGTCACCATCGCCTGCTACTGTGCACAAGGAATGAAGAACTAATGGCACTGCTTGTTGTTGGAGCAGCTAAGCAGCATGCAAAGCCATGGAGATTTCTCAAACAAAAAAGAGAAGCAAATCTAGAGAGAATCTGTTCTTTGAGTTCCTTCCTTAGTGTTGAAAAATTGACCTTGATGAACCTGTGAATCTGACGGTTGCTCCACGATCACGAAGGAAAGGAGCACGGTGGCAGTAATAATTAAAGAACTCGCACAGCAAGCTGAACATCATGTCACCCCCATGAGGCCTGCTTCCTGGAAGCTTACATGCCTGATGTCACACCACTAGTTATCACCAACAATGGCGAATTTTATACCCAAAATGTCCTGTTAACGCTCCCTGTCATTTTTAACAGATCCACTAACCCTCCCTGTCAGGTGGACCCTGGGGAACCATGTCTCCGGTTCAGGGCCCACATGTCAGCCTCCACGTAAAAGAGCAACGGGGAGTTGCCCTCGTACCCGAAGCACCCCGCGTCCGTGCTTCTAGAGCGCCTGATGACGTCGCGCTCAAGCAGCCAAGCTCAACCGGCGCCCCTCGCCGTGAACAAAAACTAATCTTACGCAAAGCATGTTGGCACCGGTGCTAAACAGAAATCTTTCTCGGCCAGGCCGTAGATTTTATCCACCTCAAACCCCCCGGCGAATTGGCGCCCATGTGCCGCCGGGAATCCTTTTTTTTTTAGAAATATTGCAGGTGCTCTGCTCTACACGCCCCGGAGAAATCTTTTTTTTTTTGAGCAATGGCGAATCCTTTCGTGCGATCTAGTAGGCCTTAAACAAACGACTCGGATTCCGCCCGCCACGTTACGCCCGCCCTGGCCAGGCCGCCTCCGCGCTCCACGAACGCATCGCGTCGCCTGCCTTTGGCCGTAAGGAAGGAAGGAACGCCGCGCGGGTGGCGTCTCGCCCGGTGCCGGTGGTTCGGGGGGCACCCACGCCGGCGCCGCACGTGCTCATGCGCCGTGGCGGCCGGCGGCCTCCGTATGCATGCCGCTCTGGCGTCCCCGGCCGGCCGCGCGCACCAGCCCTTGCCCCCCTCCGCCACCTACACGCACCGGGCGGGCACCACGTCCATGCGTCCGCGCATGTGATGCTAGCCTGTGTCACTGTGTGGCTTCGCCGTACGGCGATGCGATGCCATGCCCCGGCTCTGCCGCGCGCCGGGGATGCCAGCAAGGAGACGGGCACGGGCGTCGCTGTGGCGCCGGTTGGTGCTGTCTCGGCGTTGGACGGGAGTGGACCGTCGACCTCTTGGAGGTGGAAATGTTGGAACGCCGCCAGTGGTTTTTAATGGCGCCCGGCCGCGGCCGGTATGGAGAAACGATGTGCGCTTGCTCTTTGTCGTTTGGGGAGGTGAAAGACGCGCGGTGAAGGCGACAGGAATGTTTTTCTCAGCGCAGAGATGTCCTCGTTTCGCCTTGCCGGGACAGTGGCCTCGGTAGTAGAAAAAACGGGTTCCTACATGTGTTACATCCGTGTAATATTTTTCCTTTTTAAAAATTGATGAGGAAGAGAGAGGCGTTGACGCGGTCAGCTTGTCGTTCCACCGGCGCATGTCGCGTATGAGCAGGCCCAAGCTGGCAATGCAAGCGAGAGCATGTTCATTGTGATCATCGATTGCCCATTGACATCGCTAATAATTCTGTCCCCCTTTGCTAAGACGACAGGAGCGTCGATCCAATGAGTGGCCGGTTGCCCGGTTCATCTGTTCTCGAACACGAGGATCTAGGAAGAGAAGAACGGCGCAGCTGGAGCTCGTCAAACTTTCCTCGCGTGTCAAGACACGATCGAGCCTGTGGTTAAATCGGCCATGGCCATGGCCGGCGCCTATTCATATCTCCGGCTCCCGGCGACCGCGAACATGCAGCCTCTCCTTCGTTTCGCTCGTTCCGGTGCCAAGAATAGGCGCGCCGGGGGGTGCACTATTTCTACGCGGCGCGGCCACCGAGGGAGTCCCGCAACCAAGCCGAGCTCCTTGGGATCCCGGTGCCAGGCCTCGCCTCGCGCGGCGGTGCTCCCTCTTCGTCCCCCAGCGACGCGGGCCGGCGGACATGAAGGGGAGCGGTGCCATGAAGCCGTCGTCCATGTTCTACGTCCACGAGGCCGACGTCGTCCAGATCCACCACTTCCTCGAGGAGTGCTCCCTGTGCGCAAAGTCGCTCTCCGGCGACATCTTCATGTACAGGTCGCCGCGCCGCGCCACGCTACGAACGATTGATGTCTCACCACCACAGCTTTTCTTTTTCTTTTTTTTGTTTCTTTACCATATTTAGATGCGTGCACCGATCTGCAGAGGTGACACGCCGTTCTGCAGCGAGGAGTGCAGGCAGCAGCAGATCGAGGTGGACAGGGCGAAGCACCGGCGGAAGAAGCGCGCGGCGGCGCACGCGCTGTCCGCGCGCAGCAAGGAGAACCGGCACCACCACCACCACCACCCTCAACACCACCACCACCACCACCACCAGCAGCAACCGCAGCCGCGGAAGCCCGGCATGGACGCCAACCCCTGGGTCCACGCCGGGTTCGCGCGGGCGCCCGCGCTGCGCGTTTGAGGAACGAGGGCGCCACCACTCCCCGCGCCCCCCGCGCCACGCCGCGCCGTGCGCACTCGGTCCGCGGACCGGGCGCGTCGCTCCGCGCCGCGCGGGGGCCAGTCGTTTTCCGCGAGCTCTGCCCTGACGCGCGCAGCACGAGACGGAATCCTTTCGGTTTTAGGGATCGGTTGCGCTAGTGCGTAAGTTACACAGCCGAGCGATTGGCTCGGGCTCTTTTTCTGCTCCAACTACTACTACTACGTAGTGTCCTCCAAGGCTAGAACTGTAGAGCCACGGCCATGGATCAGTGGATGCACGGTGTCTCCACCAATTCTTTCGGCTGTAGTTCTTGCTTGCGTGGAATGAAATACGTACGGTTTTCTGCTACCACCAGACTAGTACTTTATACTCTGAGTGTGCAAACTGTAGAAAGAAAATACGAGGCAAAACCTAGTGAAATACGAACCGAACCGAAGAGCCAGCTCGGAGGGCTGGAGAACATGTGAAGAGAAATTCAGAAGGTCAGAGCGGTGCTGGACCACCAACTGAAGATCTCAATGTTTACAGTCTCCATCCATCCACTCTGCTGGCGCTCTTGCGTTCAGAGTTGTATCCCTTCGCCGTTCCTGTAATCTCTGCTCGGTATGCCGGGCCTTCAGCAATGTATCCATCATTGACTATGAAATCTAGGTGGGGATCCTCCACCCCCAATGTTGTTCACAAAGAAAAGACGCTCCGCACTCGGGATCTCAGCATAACCAGCAGCTTAAAAGATCAGGAAATGAACTCACAGACCATGTGCCTTGTCACTGATGCAAGCCACAAGCTTCTGCTGAGCATATACTACTGTGACACACCAGCCCGAACAGAAGCCTGTAGAGGCTGTAGCTCGTCAGACAGGAATGAAGCAATAACGCAGTTTCAACTTTTCAAAAAAAAAAGCAATAACGCAGTTCCTGTCAGAGCTGCAGCCTCAAAAGCGGTTTGCGTGTCATCCAGAGTGCTCCCTCGGTCTTTTTAAGATTCAAAATTTATTCTAAAATAAATATAGTTATCGTTTTTTAATATCACTTTATCTTTATCTTTCCTCCTCTACCTCTTTCTTATTTTATGTGCACTCTCTATATTTTTATCCCTTCTTAATTTACGTATTTAACTTTTAAAACTATATTTATATATTTATTGTAGGACGGACGGACGGAGCATACCCATCTCAAGGATACACAGCGTCTGAAGATGCATCTTGATGCCATCGATGTGAATACGACACGTGTAAGTGCCGCAACATATTACTTCGTAGCAGTGCGTTGTAATAAAGAAATCGAGAGGTGACGACGGGTGATTGGAGGCGACGCAAAGGCGATTTTCTATTTATCGCATATGCTAGTGGATGCCGACCCATCGCAGAAAGGACCGGCCGCATGCAGCACCTCATCTATCTCGGGTTACGTGCAATACATTCAAACAAAAAATTCCTATGTCACACACCAATTATTAAATTTAAATTCTAATTGCACCGTTATATTTTTCACGGTGAGATCTTCAAAACTAGACCACACTTGATTATATTAAGATGGTATTTTTCCTAAAATATTTTTATTTGTTCTGGAACAATTCTTTTCTGAAATTTATTTTATTCTGGAACATTTTATTTTTCTTCTCAGAACAATTTCTGTTTTTGATGCAATACATATGGAACATTTTTATTTGTTCTAGAACACATCATAATTTTTTAGAGGGGAACACGAAATTTATTCTAGTTTCACCGTCAAATTGCTCTAATTAAACAAGTCATCCAACTGTATTTATAATTTTTTTATACCGGGATGGAATAAACTGCTGCATGGGAGCAGTGGTGGCTGATGGGGAGCAGTGCAGCCGTGCTTCTGCGACAGCAGAACAGCTGCTCGGGCGCGTTAGAAATAGATGCCCCCGACGCACAGGCCCTTTTAAAACCGCATTAGCGGTTACTAGATCCGTTTGATTGGATGCCATCGCTGTTGCAGGCGAATAAGATCCTGAGCAATGGATCCTCCCCGAGATTGTCCCGCCTGATTTCCCGGCATCTTCCCGTGAGGCAGTGCACCTCCTCCGCGCTCCGCTAGACCGCTACTAGCTCGATCCTCTCCGTGATTCTTTTTCTTTTCTTTTCCAAAGTACTTAATCCTGATTCTCTCCTCCTGATGTTTACGTTCTTTTAACCACAGCAAACTTTCCGAGCACCTCCTTCAGGTCGTCTCGTCGGCAGAGAGGATCCGAAGATTCTCAGAGAAGCAGCAGGCCTCTCGGCGCTCATAGCTCCGACGCCAAACCGGGCCAGGCGTGAGATAAACAAATGGGAGGATGGCCCCCAGCGTGAACCCCGGGCCGGTTGGAATCCAGGAGACCGGCTCTCGGCGCCAGCCTCCCCTTACTTTACCTCCTCCCCACGGGCCATGGCTGCTAGGACGAGTCCGACGAGTAGTTTGCTCGCAAGATCTGCGCTTACATCTCATCTTCTCGATTGCTCACTTGATTAGGGGCTAGCAGATGGGTTAACAATTGCTGGTAGCCAGCTAGGCTCCAAAGGCGTGACCCCAATGACACCGAAACCCACTCGATTAACAAGCGCCGCCCGTCGCCAATAATTTGCCGCACTTGCTTCGGTTTCGTGACCGGGAGAACCGGATGCGTGATGGCGAACTCACCAAATACTATTAGTACGTGCCAGTAGTCTAGTTAGCCAGTAGAGTGAGACACGGAGTACTCGTGTTAAAGATACTAGCATGTAGCACCGCTGGTGGACCAGCCAGCGGCCGGGTCAGAAGTGGCGTTCACCTCAGCGCAGTGAGGTCCAGGGACTTTTAATGGGGGTAATCTACGCTGCAGGCTGTTGGTTGGTGAGGAGGCACGGCATCAGAGGGCTGCGTAGCTGATTACTCCGGTCTCAGTAGGGAGTGTTATCATATAGTTACAAAAATTAAAAATTTAAGAACTGAGCATAGCACACTTATCTAGTCATCCTATGACACTTTTTCTCTCTCTGCTTGTAAATAATTCTGCTATATTAGTATATTTGTTGGTGTAGCGTGATATTTAATATTTATGATATTTCTACGGCAATTGCCACCGAGACACTAGTCTTAGCAGGGCCGTGAGGTCAGCACGGATGCTCTTGAGTTAGAGTGCCGTCCAGATGCTTATGCCAAGCACTGGAGTTAGATGACGCACTGCCGGACTGCCCCCACTTCGGTCATTATTGACCTGTTCAGCTGTGCAGTGGTGGATTAGCTAATCATGGTACGGGGTGTCACTAAAATATGTTGCTACTCCATCCGTGGAGGAGATCGGGATGCGAGCAGCAGTGCGAGACTGCTGCCCACAGGCCAACCGTGATCACTAGCTAAGTACAGTGGGTGTCCTTTTTTCAAGGTCGTGAGTCGTGACAGGCTGACAGTACAGTTTCTGCTCTGGACGAGTGAGTGTGATTAAGCCTAACGGAATGGGCTGAAAGCATGAGACGAAGTTTGGCCCGGCCCATCGAACAAAGTAGACCCAGGCGGGGCCCTTCTCTAGAGTACTGACACTGACAGACCAGTTTTTTTTTTTAAAAAATACTAACAGACCAGTTAACGTGAGAGCTCTTTTTTTTTAAAATACAGTACAGACGTACACGCTTACAACACGCACACACACTCATCCCTATAAATTAATACGAGAGCTCTCGGCCGACTCTTAAACAGTGAAAGGGTGCTCTGACAACTCCAATTCTGTGAATTCTCGGCCCTAGAACACCTCGAACACAACTGTTTAGGTCTAGGTTGACGGACCGGTGTTTCGAACCTTTGGCTGCTTGAGGATGAACCAATAATAATGAATGCTCCGGCAACTTTGCGGCTCATTCAGCTATGCCTAGTTTTCCCTTTTGCCATCACAAAAGGTTGGAGTTCGGAAACAAAAGATCGAGAAACGTTACCCCTTCAGGGTTTGATGCATCACCAGAATGTGAATAGCTTCTCTGCCCTTTTGAGCTAATACTTATTTCAGAGAAGTGCACCGCCAGGTGATTAGCAACCAGAGCGGTTAAGTTAGATCACTCTTGGGTCAGCCAGCCCGGACCCGTTCCCTCAACTGTCTTAGGGAATGGCTGCGAGAATCAGTGCATTGGAGATTACGAAATGTCAGGGGGGTCCAAGGAAACGTACGTCTTATTCTTGTATTGCATGATGTACACGATCGATTTATATGGCGCTCCCATCCGACGAAAACAGCACATCGCTGCTGCTGCTTTCCACCTAACTCAGCATGCGCGGCCGGTTCTCCAATCATAACAGCGACTTAAGAGTACTCGTTCTTTTATTATGCGTACAGCAAAAACCCACGCAAGGGAGGGAAAAAACAAGGCCATGCCGCCATGGACCTACTACACATTGCGAGTCTACTGAATTTTTCTCATTAATAAGGACAAAAGCCATATTAATAATCTCTTCGTTTATATTGATTATAAAGATCTTGATAATTAGTTTGCCATAAACATCATATATTTTAAAACAGATTGTGCGTACTAAAACATAACAATTTTCATATATAGGGTAAGGAAGCACATTAAAAGCATTATGGTTATCCTAAAAATGAGAGATGTAGGAAAAGAATGATATAGATCCAACGATGCAACTGCGCGTTTCTCTTAGTTTGGTAGTATTTTTCCTTTTTAAAATAAAATGTAGAACTTTTCTACTAGATACACACAACTACACTAGCATTCTTTGCCGGCCGGTAGGCACACTTACTCACATCATGAACCTAACTGAAGACACCACATAAGCCAACTGTCAACTATCAGTTTAGGATGGGAGCTAGCACTCCAAGAATAGTGGCTCGAATCTGATCGGATAGATCTGTACAAAGAAATTTTTAACCAATTAGGCTTAGCTCATAGTTACAGCAATAGAAACACGAATAGCATAGGTCGCTGGTAAAAGTTTTGAGTGGTGTCATCGAAAGCAACACTTGATTAACAATGAAATCAATGAGATCAACGGTTTGATCCTGTGGACCTGGTACCTCTTCACCTCATCTAATTTGTCTCTTCGCTGTTAGCCCTACCCGGCTACCCCAAACCCATCAGGTTACGTCAGAAAACCATTATTTTTTCAAGGTTAGAAAACCATAAATATGCATTCATATATCATTCAATTAAACAAGCAATGTTTTCGACATACGAAAACAAACACATTTCATAGCAGTTAAAAAATGCTAAACCAGGTGGTCGAAGCACTCCGGCGGTACCCTATAGGTCTGGAATTCGAACCCCGCGTGGGACGAATTTCCATCCATGGATAAAAAAATTCTGACGCTGCCAGAATTCGAAGGATTTTCAAGACCGGCAAGCCAGCCAGGATAGAGTATATTTTAGCACCAGTCTCGTTGGTTTTGCATGTTCACAACGACGCTGGCTGCTCCAAATACATCTGACCAAACGGTGTGTGTAAATCCGACGTCCCATCAAAATATCTCAGCACGACCCTTTATACCGGGTGTGGGACCACCCGAGGGGTACCCACCACCTACACCCGGCGCTGGGCCCACGGGGCGCACGGGCCCTGGAAACGGTGCCGCGGGTCCGCACCGTCACTTTCCTAGCGGCTTGAAATTTTCCACGGGCTTCGCAAAACGCCCGTGAGCTTTGGCCTGGCCTGCAGCCACTGACAAGTGGGCCCCGCGCTTCACTTTTTCCCGGCTTTGTGTTTGCGTCACGTCCCTTTTTCCCGTTTTCTTTGGAAGCTGACGTCCCGCGAGTAGCAGTCGCCATGGAAAATTGGAAGTTTGTTTCCAGTCCTTCAAGTTGCCTTGTGGTATTCCAGCTAACACTAAGTGTCTGCGTTAACAGAGATGGTAAACGACGACTGACTTCTGTACATGCATGGGTACACACATTCGAATGTACAGTAGCATCGTTTCGATTTTACAACTTGAATTTCTTCAGGTCATGGAAGCCTCTAGTTTCCCATAAAAATTCTACCAGGACCCCCAAAAGTGGAGGTAAATCCTGACGGCGACATTGGATTCAGAGGTTCGGACAGATCTCCCCAAACTTTGTTCGCGTGCTCTGCATCCGAACAAATCTAGCGCCACCCGCAACGTGACCTTGTCTGAACCGCGAACCGAAACGTTTCAACAACCAAAAAGTCCGGCGCCCTAGAGCCTAGCAGTAGTTAGATTCAGATTCGGGATGCGAAGTACATGCACCTAACTGAACCACTCTGCTTGCCAGGCACACTGGTGAAGATCATCCAAGGAATTAAAAGGGCCAGGGAAAGGTGCTCACCAAACACGCATTTTTGGTTTTGTTTTGTCACGACTCAAAAAGTGATGAACCTGCAAGGAGACCTGAATGCGTCCTTCGTGTTGTAAAAAAATCACCCGGAAAAGAATGGTCGTGTAAGGACAGCGCGGCTGGAGTTGGTTGAAGCGAGTTCTTGTGCCATTTTCTTCGACGTTTCACACTGCGATTCAGCACCATCAATCTGTGAGGCTGAGACAGCATCTGTAGGCACCGCCAGGCACGGGGCGTCAGGGACCATGCGTTCTCTGAACACGACGTGTTCCCTGCCGCGTCCTTCTGAACAAGAAAATCCTTCCGATCCACGGAAAAAGTGCCCGTGGATGTTAAAGGAAAACCTGCTCCCGCATAGTTCCATCACAAAGTGCTTATTACGGTATACCAAGTTCCACAGGCACAGCAAGATAAATACAATACAAGTCCGAGTGCGGAGTGCCTGACCATTTCTTCAGCTGTTCCGAAGAACAATACAGTAATCAGAAAGTCACCAGTCATGTAGATTCAGAAGCAGCTCCTCACTGGAGCGTGACGCCGGCTGCACGGCGAAAGTGATGGCTCGATTAAAGTGTCCTCCTAATAACCATTTCTCACCTCCTCGATTGGACAGGTTAACAGGCCCTCAGTTTCTCCTCCCCATGTCGTCACGATCAGGACACCGCGTTCCACTGTCCCTCGCCGGCACACCACACCAACACCGCATCGCGGAGCTGCAGTACCGTCGATTTTGTCAAAAGAAAGTTACTGCCGCGGTGACGCGAGGACAGCGAGCTCTAGACTTTACGTTTACTCGCGCGCATCAAATGATTTCAGCGTCGGCCAGTCAGTCAGTCCGGCCGGTGTAAAGGAGACAGTGAAACTCTCAGGTCACTCCACTGTCACCTCCGGTTAACCCCGAACCCGGGGTAACTTGGCATCAGTCGTAATCGCCCCGGCTAACCATCCCACTGGCGTGCGAGCGCCGGCCAATCGAGCCGTGGTTTAGTGGGGAAGGAACGGAGCCACCGCGCGCGACGAACGACCCGGGGCCCGGGGGGTTCTGTTCTGGTGCGCCCCGTCGCTTTCACCGGTCGAGCTCGAGCTTATAGAACATACTCTAGAGTAGAACCCTAGCTGGGTCCTAGGCTGGTTGCAAACCTACCGAGCGCGGCCCATCCTGCGTCTCCGGCGAACCCCTTTCGTCTAGCTTGCTTATCATCCGGTCTCCGAAATGCGAAACAGGAGGCCTACCCGGCTGGAAAAGATGTGGCGCGGATGATTGGAGCACGGGCCCCAGGCCCCAGCCGTTCGCCGGCGCTGTTGATCACGGCGAGGACCGGCGCGTGGGAGAAGGAGAACCACCTCTTAATATAACGCCACCTGTTTTTATTTATTATATTTGCAACGGAATTAGTATCGTCAAAGCAGGGTTTGAGCTTTGAAAAAGCGGTGGCGGCAATACGGTTGGCTGGTGAGTCCGGCGCCGGACGGGATCGCCGGTTGACCGGGGGAGTCAAAGCTGTCCGTGTAGCACGAAGCGGTCTACTCACACTACAACACTCTAGACGCTAGACTGGACGGCGGCGCCCCGCGTTCCTCAATCCTCAGGCGTGCAGGTACGTCGATCTGCTCGGGCTGGCGACTGGTGGCTGCTGAGCGGCGTGTGCCTGTCCGCAGCGCGCGGTTTGGACTGGATTTACAGATCTCGGCGAGACGGTCGCGCGACCGCTCGGTATAGCCGAGAACTTGCAGAAGTACAGTACAGTGGCTCGCGATCCACCGACCGCGAGGACGTGACATGCGTGGATTCAATGGCATTTGCTGCTTCCAGGCCCGGAGGGAGCAACTGCGCCCTGCTCCATCATAAAAACTCCCGTGAACGGAGCGTGGAAATGGCAGTGCTTTCACCGATCTGGGACTGCTCGTTGCATGGAGAAAGCTTGTCACAGAATTCCACCGTCCTCGTGATTCACCAATTCTGACTGCAATGGCATGCCGAGGGCACCTCGTGTTGCCGCAGGCGCCGAAGCTGCTAGAGAGATCCGACCCCAGAGGCTCTGGCGCCACCGCGCAAAACAGTGGAAGCCCCAGAACGTCACTGACAGGTTGGACCGTTGTAGCGGACCCCACAAGCAGTTTCGTATGAACGTCGAAACGGCACGGGCCCACGGTGCCCATGAGAAAGAAAGCTCGAGAAAACCAGGAAAAAGAAAAGGGAAAGCAGAGGCTTCCCCTGCTCTCGTCGAGCAAAAAGCAACCCGGGGAGTCGAGCCGGGCCGAGGCGGTCCCCAGGGGCAACGGATCCCACTACCCGACACCGCCACGCGGACCCCGTGCTGGGCCCCGCGTGGACCCACCACCCACACCCCCGTCTCCGCGCACTTCATAAAACCACCCCCACCTCCTGTCCCCCCTTTAAACACACCGAAACAAACAACTCAACTCGCCGTCCCTCCCCCCCTCGCACCGTCTCCCGCACGGACACGAACACGCGCGCCACCGAACCGGGCCGGGCCGGGCCGGATCGCGCCGACGAGCCGCGCCCCCGCGGAGCGGCGAGGTGGATCCGGGCGCGGGCTCCTCTTCTGCTTCGCCGCCGATGGACCTCGGCCTCGGCGGCGCGGCGGGCAGGGCCGGGAGCGGGGGAGGAGGGCCCCGGGGCATGAGCGGGAGCGGGGGCAGCAGGGACAGCCCGTTCGCCATCGGCGGGGGCGGCGCGTCTGCGGCGGCGTGGACGCGGCTCGTCAGCTCCGGCGTGGAGGACGAGCTGGTGGCCGTGCCGGGAGGAGGAGGACGCGCGGGCGCGGGTGCGGGTGCGGGAGGGCTGCCGCTGGGCCACTTTTTGGAGGCCTGCTTCCTCTGCCGGAAGCCCCTCGCCAGCAACCGCGACATCTTCATGTACAGGTTCGCCCTCCTGCCCGGCACGGCTACTGCTGCTGCTACCTCGCGCCGCTCGTCTAGCTTTACGCTAGTTGGGAAGGAGGAGTGATTTTGGAATTTAATGCGGTGGGTCCCGGGTATGGACATTTCCAGCGTCTTTGGAAGGTGATTTTCTCCGGGAAGAACAGGAAATTTGACCGCCGAATCGGCTGCAGGGAAAGTGGGGGTCGGCGAGTATTTCTCAGAATTTCCTTACGGGAAAAAAGTAGCACGAAAAAAATTGGTGCGGGTTCTTTTTCGTTCTCCGATGTCATGTTGGTGCGAAGGTTTTGTCACCTTTGATGTGTTCGTCCGGGTTGCTTTTGCGCGTGAATCCGGCCCTAAATTGGTGCGGTTCTTTACGACCATGCCGTAAGCTCCTGCCAATTTTCCGTAGTACAATCTGTCGCTTATTTTGGAGTTGGTGATCCGGAAAAGCTTAGCAGCTAAGCACGGGCGATTTATGGGTTCGGTTACATGAAGGCAGAAGCAAAATTCCTCCACTGCTTTGACGCGTTGGGGTTGTCATATATTGGTGGGCAGACTGAAGCTACCGTTGTTCCCAGTTCCATGAGTAGTTCTGTGCTCCCTTTTTATATTTCATCTTCAGAGTTCAGACCATGAATTGGTGGGCAGTTCCGGCATCCAAAGTGGACAACCATCCTTTTATACCCGTTTCCATGTGAAAAATTACGCGGTGCCAGTGTTGTTCCTGTCACATTCCACTTGGGGTTTTCATGGCATTCCAAGCCTGCTAATCTTATGCATGGTCTTGTCTCTTGTGTGCAGAGGTGACATCCCATTCTGCACCGAGGAGTGCAGGAGGGAGCAGATCGAAATGGACGAGGAGATGGAGCGGAAGGAGAGCAGCACCCCCAAGAAGGTGGCCGCGAGGGCGCCAGTGGAGTCCCCGCCGAGGCCTCCCAAGGCCCGGGCAGGGTCAATCCTCGCTGGCTAACACCAGAAACGGAAGCTCAAAACGAACTCGTCGTGTTGTGCTTCCCCCTCCCCAAAACCAAAGACCAGATCCCCTCTTACCACCAGGAACCACCCGTTTACAGTTGCTACGTATATGGGTTTGTGTTTTTGTTTAAACCCCTTTGGCGCCTTTGGTGGCGCTGGTGACCCCTTTCACTGTCAGTGCCGTGCCTGCCCGCCTACCTGTGTTGCTGTTGCTGATGATGTATAGAGATGATGGAAGTAGAGGAGGAGAGTGCTGTGCGCCCGTGCCTGTGCTGGTGTTTGGGACTGCGTGCGGCCTGCTCTCTGTGCTGCTGCCGTGTTCGTTTGTATGGGTGTTCCGGTCTTCGGTTTGGGGGATTTTTGTGAATTTCTCTCTATGTGGTAGTAGTTGGTGGTGGTGTCAGGCTTTAAGGTTTTCCTGATGCTGATGAAAACATATGGCTATAGAAGAAATAGACATATGAAGAATGGACCCCTGAGTCCACGACTTACTGATGTATCATCGTGCTTTCGTTTAGTTTATTGAGAGATCTTTTGGCTGGTAACGAGTGATAAGAGCGCGGAATGTTTTTCAGCACAAGTCGTGCTGGGATGTGTGTGCTCCGTGGGTGTTGTGGAAAACTGTAAAATTTATTAGCTACTGCTGTGATCCGGTTTACTCGTCCAAGGACATTTGGAGAAATGAATTTGCAAATGATTCCAGAATTGCCCGGAAATGAAGCATCGCATAATTAGCGAAGCCAATATTCTCAAGTATTCTCAAGTAGGGTGTAGCAGTGCGTAGGATTTGACTAGAAACGTAGAGCCTTTTGTTTTACCCTCCGTACGGAGGCGTCAGCGAGCGAGAAACTGGGGAAGCTAGCGAGGGTCGCAAACCAGAAAAGTCGGTTCGTACCGCCAGTACCGTCCTCGCCGAATCCACTGCAGATGTACTCGCGCCGCAGGCTAAACGACAGGAACTTGCAACCTCGCCGAGGCATGGCGCATTGACCCTAGCGTCGTCTACTCGTCCTCGAGCTGCTCCACTTGCAGGGTTCCCTCCCGCGACGCGAGCATCGTAGAAGAACAGCACCGGAAGTGAATGCCCATTCGACGAGAGAGCGGAGTGGAGAGCTGTAGCCGGAAGCAGCAGGTGGTTAATGCCCCGCCCCCGCGACGCCACGAGGCTCGCCGCCTTTATGGAAAAGCAGGCCGGCTGGGCCCACTTTCAGCCTCCGCCGACCCTCCTCGCTCCGCACCGCCTGCGTCCATCTTCCTTTTCCTCAAGGACCGCAGCGCAGCGCTTGGAAGGAAAGCTTCGCCGGTGCGGGAAAGGAACGCCGACCGACGGGAATGTGCGCGTGCCCGCTCCGCTCGCTCCTCCCCCTCCCTCGGCGCGCCACCGGCTTGACGGCGTGCGAATTGAATTGATGAGGAGGATTCACAGCGAAGGACTGTGGTCGGTGATGGCGCCTCGCTGACTGCCCACTACTTGGCGTCCGCTGCCAAAAGCGACCAACGAACCAACCCCCCCAGGAAAGGCTGCCCCGTCCCGCGTCAAATGCGTCACCTGCCCGGCTTTCTCTGTTTGGGGTGGTTGGGGAGGCAGAGGCACGCAGGTCGGGAGGCAGGGGAGTTGCTCTCACAGTGACGCAGGGAGGCTAAACACAGTGTCACGCTGGCTGACTGGCGTCTGTCACCGCTCACCCGCAGTGACCGAGTCAAACTGGTTGAACAAAAGTCAAACGAGACCGACCCGCCATGTGGGCTGCGGCCCGATGTGAGCTTGGGAACAAGGAGGCCAGACCAGGCCAGTCTTGAAAGAACCGGGCCGAGTTATTACGAGGCTGACGGGCTCGGGCCCGATGCGAGCTTGGGAACAGATGGAGGCCAGGCCAGTCTCGAAAGAAACGAAGACAGCAGGCACATTATTTGGGCCGGACGATTCGCGTTTCTCTCGGCCCAAGACGGCCTACCCATGACGCCGAACCGATTCGAGTGGAGGAGGAATTTATGCGTGTTCCTTTTCTGAAAGCGTAAAATCTTTCCTGCTGAAGGCGGAAAAGACTGTCCTTACCATTTACCAACCCTGCTTGCTCGCCCCCGCTCTGTCCCCAGCTCTGTACCGCGATGCTCGCCTCCACCGCCGCCTCCCTCCGGCCGCCCCTCCGCCGCTTCCGGGGCGGCGGCGCCTTCCCCTTTGGCACCTCCCACGGAGGCTTATGCGGGGCTAACGTTCTCTTCCCCAGACCCAGGCAGCGGGCGCTTGCCTGCCGCGCGGACCTGCAGCAGGACGCGCCGTTCGCGGCCGCCATCGGCGCCTGCGTGCTCGCCTCGCTCGTGCTGCCCCCTCCCAGGCCCCGCGGTGAGGACGGCGAGGAGGCGGAGGAGGGAGGGGAGTTTGGCGCCACGGACACGAGGATGGCCGTGATGGGGATCATCTCCTTCCTGCCTTACTTCAACTGGCTGGTGAGCGGGACCTCAGGTTTCGGTGCTCTTCCCTATCCATTGTTACTTTGGTTTGATGGAATTTTCGGCGTTTCTCCTCGTGCAAATAGAGCTGGATCTTTGCGTGGCTGGACAGCGGGAGGCGGAGGTATCTCGTCTACGCTGCCGTCTACTTGGCTCCTTACCTCAGGTGGCTTGTGATTCTGGATCCTGAGATACCCATTTCTGTTGCTTTTGTTATACTTTGGAGGATCAGTTGGTTTTGTGTTATGTATTGGTTTACTTTGGGCTTTCCATTGTAAGGTTACATAGCTTTACATCTGTCTTTGCCTAAGTTGTCTGTGACTGATCTTTGTTGCTGTCCAAGGAGTAAACTTTTGCTCGGAAAATACTCATATAGTCATATGTGCTATCAGTTGTGGAATTCACAAAATCTATTTGTTAATGTTTGAGTTTGCTGGGCTTGGGGCCTAAGAAATCAAAGTATTGGTTATATTGAACTCCTCTGCAGTTGCCTTTCATGAGGTAATATAGGCAGCCCAGAAATATGTAGTACTTCAATTTGATTAGTGCATACTGCTGTGCCCCGTTCAGTAGGTTCTTCTGATTCAATTGGAGTAGAAGTTACTTAAAGTATCAATGGAAATATATTTTGTTGCCATCCTTTGCTGTAATTCTTGTGTCATTGTGGTGTACCATGTACAAATTGCTCTCATTCTTTAATACTAATTGTTCTATGTTTTACGAATATTTCTTGATATTCTTCATTAACGTTCCTGGTTTTCTGATCTCTGTGTTGGAGATTAAATTCATGCTGCCTTCTAAGTTCAGTGATTAACTTAGATATTCTTTTCAGAACTAAGTTATCACTTGTCACCTGATTCTCATGTCATTGTGGTGTACCATGTACGAATTTCTCTCATTCTTTAATACTGACCATTATGTGTTTTACGAACCTTTCTTATTATTCTTCATAAAGTTCCTGTTTTCTGATCTCCCTGTTGGACATGGAGTTCATGTTGCCTTCTAACTTCACTGATAACCTCTGATATTCTTTTCCAGAACCAACCTATCACTGTCATCTGATGAGAGCTGGTTACCTATTGCTAGCATCTTTATCTGCATTTTACATATTCAGGTCAGTGTGTGAGCTTCCTTGTAATAAGCATTCAATGCAAGCTGCATCCTTTTTCCTGAAATGCTTCCTTCCCTTGCAGTTAGAAGCAGGCATCAGGAGTGGCGATATCGAAAGCTTCAACTTCGTCAAGAGAGCTTGGAAGCTCATCTTTCCTAGTCCTGCTAAAGAGAAGGATGGCCACCATGGAAACAAGACAGATTCAATTGGAATGGTACGAATCAAGTAACTGAATAATATATTAGGCTCCTGGAATCTTTTCAGTTGAACATAGACGGCCTCCTTTTGTATTTGTTCCAGGGAGATAGGCGCAATAGGAGAATACCATCAGCACATGAATCTAGAGAAAGGCTTCGCAATTCAGACATCTTCAAGAGGAAGCTTGATGAGCCCAACGAGGAGAAGCAAAATAAGTCTGATTGGGACTGAGAATAACAGTGCTCCTGTCCTATATTTTTCTGAATCGCTTGAACATCGTTTGGGGGAGATGCATGCATTAGTAGCGAGCTGAAGCTGCAGCCAAAACTGAAGTAAATTGTAGCAGCATGTGGTTTCAAATGGGTTGACGTACGTCTGTCTTTTTTTTTGAATTAGATATTAATTAGCTATAGCTTCCAACTTCCATGGTAGTGTAGAAATAAACTGCCAATCTGGCTTATGTAGGTAGGGCACATGGTGGTTTTGAAATTTCTGAATATCTTTCGTCCACTCATCTGAATGAAAGCTGCATGTGCTTTGCAGTGTTTCCGTTTGATTAGTCCCAAGCTGCAGTTGGGAGTGGTGAACTGGTAATAAGAACAGGCGGCTGCCCGTATCACCGTCATGTGTTTCACATTGCATTGAACTTAGAAGGCAGTGTGAATTCTTCAGTTAAATCCAGATGGATACAGAAACATTCAGGCTGAAATTAATGGATTGAAATCAAACAACACTAGACACAACCGCGGAGTGTCCAGATCATTCGAACCCACCGATCCACCCAACGAATCGAATTCGAACACCTTCATCATCATCATCGCTATTCACAACTCCGGCGTTGTTCCTCCTCCATCACAATGCGCTCAAGACTTTCTGAAGCTGGTGGCGATTGGTACGATGACGAGGAGGATGAGGAGCAGCAGGATGACGATGGCGATGCAGAACCACTTGCGGCTGCTCCGCTGGTACTCCCTGGCCTTGCCCAGCTCCTTGTTGCCGCCCTGCACGTAGTGGGAGGCGTTGGCGACGTGGCTCTCGATGTCTTCGAGCTTCTCCCCCTGCGTCTCCACCATGACGGCCATGTCGAGGAACACCTGGTGGAGCTCCAGGAGGCTGCGCTCCACCTCGCGCGCCGCGTCGTGGCGGTCCTGGATCTCGTGCACCGCGGCGAGCACGGCGCCGTTGCCGTGCTCCGCGACGGCGGCGCCCAGGAGCTCCTCGCCGCGGCCGTCGGAGATGATGCGCTCGATCACCTCCTCCTCGGGGACCTCCCCGGTGAGCGTGTAGTAGCGGCGCTCCACGGTCTCCTTGTACTCGGACATCATCCGCTGCCGCAGCGCCTGGAAGTCGAGCATGAGGTCCTTGAGCTTCTTCCGGAGCCCCGCGGTGACGGCGGTGCGCGTGCGGTCCAGCGGCGTGCCCTCGCGGCACCCCGCGGAGAGCCTCCGCTGCGCGGCGTTGGCGCGGTCGACGGACTCGAGCCTGGCGCGGATGCCGCGGGCGCTGCGGAGCACGGCGACGATGTCGGCGTTGACGCGGCCGCGGTGCGCGCGGAGGGCGTCGGCCTGGTGCAGCGCCTTGCCCCCCGTTGGCGGCGCGGAGGCGGTCGAGCGCGTCGCGGATGGCCGCCATCTCCGCCTTCACCGCCTCCGCCTCCTGGAAGAACCCGCGCAGGCGCTCGTCCGTGACGCCCGACTCCAGGAGCTCGATCCCGTTGCCCCCCGCCTCGAGGTCCTTCATCGCCGCCTTCTTCATGTCGACGTAGCTCATGAAGGACTTGGTCATGAGGTCGTTCATGGCGCCGATCTCTGGATTGCCTCCAGTCTCTCGCTCTGGGTTCTCGCGGTGGGAGGAATGGATCGGCGGGGTAGAGGAGGAGCCGTTGGGAAGAGAAGCGAGAGGAAGAGGAGGCTTTAAACTCGCATCAACGTGGAGCGGGGGCACGGGATTGAGCCGTTGGGCGGTGGTCGGGGAGGGAGCAGGGCAGCAGCCATCCAGACGCTGCCAGGTTTCCGTGTGTGGAGCACGTCGGCGCACTGGTAAATGTTACGCCTTCCGATCCCGGCGGTTCAGTTCCGTGGACGAAGTGCCGAGGAAATAAAGTGTTGACGCCAGATTTTGACACGTATTGAATCGGCGTCAGGAGGAGAAGGTCAGGAGGAGAAGATTGGCCGATGAAGCGGATCTGAAAGCTACAGTAAGGAATCGGCCGATCGAGGTAACAGTTGAAAATCGACCGATTGGTGGCACAGCCTATGCCAACAGGATAGAATTATTCCAGAAGATCCTAGTCAAAAGCTGGTCAACACGGCATGCTAAGTCGGCCGGAAAGCAATTGAAGAGGTCCTGATTGGATTAGGAAACGGCGGCGGAAGATTCTGCGGGAGTCCGTTTTTTTTTAAAAAAAGTTATTATAGATATAGTAGTTTTCCTGTTTTAAATAAGGTTGTAATAAGTCGTAATCGACCAGAAGTCTTAGTTTCAGGGTATAAATAGGAGTCGCTAGGGCTTTGCAAAGAACAATCAAATCAATCAACAAAACACTTCTACTTTTTACCGGTACTTTACTTTTCAAGTCGGCGACTTCGCCAATATTTTCTTCTTCCACGAGTTCGTACGGATTGGCAGGGCTGCATCAACCTGATCTCCGGCCAATTGGTAGGTTCCGCTTATCGAGTAATATCCGAACTTTAACTACGGGCGCATCGCTGTGGTTTCGTTTGGATTTATTCACAAGTTATCGATATTTACTAGAATTACAAGTTTTACCTGTTATTCTAGTATTATCACCAGTTATCCAGCTTGAGATCAGGGTAATCGGCTTTGTCATTATTCTCCTTCGATTCATCGCCATACAGCCGATTAGATCTGTTTCAAGTGTTGCTTCTATAGTAATTGTTTGGATTGCTCTAGCAGTTCTCTTTACAATTACTATACGATCATCGGCTGACCCATAGCCGATCATCTCTACAGCAAATCGGCCGATTTACCGCCGACGCGCTCCTCAGGACAGATCGGAAATCCAGCCGATCGACGCGCCTGGAATTTAATACTCTATTTCCTTGTCAATCAACAGGTCAGATTGACTGGCACGCCGCGCGAACCGCACCAGGGCGATAACCCAAACAGGAGCTAAGCAGATTCTCCCGGGTCGTGTGTCCGACGCTGAAGACCCATCGGCAGATTCCTACCCGGCCGATTTTAGCGCCAACACACTTTTGGCACGCCCAGTGGGACCATCCAAGACCTGATATGTCGAACAACGCAGAAATCTCTGACAGCAACATCATTGGGGTCACAGAAGCTGATCTCAAGGACGACCAGAGGGAGGAATTGGCCAAACATCTAGAAGATTACAAGAAGATGTACCTCCAGTCGTTCAGTCGTACCAGAAGCGGGGAAGCAGTCAAGAAGGCTCCTATCCCAGCGCCTCGCCACATCACCATTGCTGAAGACTCGGGCAAGATGTCAGAGATGATTCAACAGTCCGTGTATCAAGCATTCATTGACCAATCCTCGGCGATGAGCAACACGGTGTACAACGCCGTCGTCAACTCTCTGGCCAGCGGAGCCGTCCAAGGTTATCAGGGACCGGCATATGCCCCTCCAACTACTCTGCCAGCCAGAAGCTTACCGTACACATCCCAATCGGCTTCTCAGCCGATATTGACGCAGTGCGAGGGATACGGTTCTCCACCACTTCCGGCGTCTCCAAGATACAGCGGTGCACCATGTCTCCCATCGTGAGCGCCGCTTCAACCCGTTCAAATGGCTTCTGTGCAAACACTGCCTACGAGCTCAGTGCCTTGGGGGGCATCAGCCACGGCGTATTTCCTCGAGCCAGCGAACGGGCATGGCACTTATCCGTTTCAGGTGCCGTACCAATCGGCCGCCCGGCCGACGGTCTCCCAGTACCAGCCGATTTTACCAGAAATCGGCAGGGGAGCAAGCACTGTGGAAGCATTCAGAGGCACGGTACCAGCAACGACGTACGAAGGGGGTGCGGATGCGTTTCGCCAGCAGTTATCGGCCGCTCAGCAAACTTCGCTGATTCATCACCTGGCCGAACCAGCCCTTCAACACGCGCCCGCGCCGCGAACAACTGTTCATCAGCAGCAGGTGGACTGGACGGCAAAGATAGCAGAAGTAATCCAAGATCAGTTTGGGCTGAAGCCGAAAGTTCAAACTTATACTTAAAAGACGCCGTATCCATCGGCCTATGACTCGTTGCCGTTCCCGCACCGCTACAAGGTTCCTGATTTCACCAAGTTCTCAGGGACGGATGACACATCCACTTTGGAGCACATCAACAGATTCATCATCCAGTGCGGAGAAGCTGCCACGCAAGATGCTCTGAGGGTGCGTTTATTTTCATCATCTCTGTCCGGATCGGCCTTCCAGTGGTTCACCACTTTACCACCAAATTCTATCGTCACTTGGGCCGATCTGGAGAAACAATTCCACAGGTACTTCTATGCAGGAGTACACGAGATGAAGATTTCGGATTTAACCAGCCTCAGGCAGAGGAGCGATGAACCGGTGACAGGGTACATACAGAGGTTCAGGGCAATCAAGAACAAGTGCTACAGTCTAGCTCTGACCGATGCACAGTTGGCCGATATTGCTTTCCAGGGCCTCTAACCGCAAATCAGAGAGAGATATGCTACCCAAGAATTTGAGAGCCTGAGTCAAATCGTCCACCGGTTGTCAGGGCAGGAGGTCCGACCGTTTGAACAGCGGAGGAGCTTCCAGAAGAAGGTGGCATACTTGGAGGGATCTGAATCTGACGCGGAGGAAGAAGTCGGCCTGGCGGAATGGGTAAAACGAAAAAAACCGATATCCTACCCCTTTGGCAAGAAGGAGCCAGAGACATTCGGCTTTGACACGTCAAAGGCCGATAAATTTTTTGATCTACTGCTTCAGGAGGGGCAGATTAAGCTGTCGCAACATCACACCATCCCTACGGCCGATCAACTTAAGAAGATGAAATACTGCAAGTGGCACAACTCTACTTCTCACGATTCGAATGAATGTAAAGTCTTCCGCCAGCAGATACAACGCTTGAGAAGAATCAGGTCAAACCAAGGTGCTGACGTCAGAATCGGCGAGAAGAGGCGGCGTTGTCGACCCCAGGAGGCAGATCACGATGGAAGAAATCAGAAGAAACAGGCGAGGGCCAGAACGACCACACAGGCCTGTCACCCCCCGATTTCTACTAAGTAAATATTGGCGGCAGCAAGAACAAGCACAACACCAGGAAGAGATGATACGCCAACTTGAAGATCACTGGCAGTGTCCCTTCTTCATCCACTGCTGGGAGAACGATATCAGATTGCCATCTGCCGATAACTGTCCGGAGTGTAACGGATCAAACCACAACGATCGCCCGAGGCTACACTCTAGGAACAGAGGACCAGAGCCGATCAACAGAAATCGGCGCGAAGAACGGCGCGTTTCGGTGCATGATCGGCTGGGGGGCAGAGTTGACCAGTGCAACAGGTCAAAAAGCAAGATCGGCCAGCAGGATGTACTGGGGGGCAGGATCCGCGTGCACGATCGGCTGGAAGAGATGGCCGATGATAGGGTATCAGATGAAGATCCCCTAGGAAGGGAACCAGATTGGGAACACGCCAGATCATCAGCCAAGCCAGTGAATCCCAGGAGGTGTCCTGATGGCCTATCCAGATCCCAAAAGCGAAGTATCCAACGCCTACGCCAGTTTGAGCATCAAGAAGAAGAACAGAGACAAGTGCCAGAGAGGAGGAATGTGAAATCTCGAATTTGGCGCCCAAAGAAGAATGGTCAGGAAGCAAACAACCAAGAATCGGCGGCCGAAATTGATATGGTATTCATACTGCCGATGGAATTTATGGCGCCAAGCGATCGGGATAAAGTGACGAAAACAGAGGAAGAGCAAATGGCACAGCTGGTATTAGAGCCGATGACGGCTATGTTTGAGAAACCAGAAGAAGAAAAACGACAGCATCTCAAAGCGCTGTTCCTCAAGGGTTATGTCAACGGAAGACCCGTCACCAGACTACTGGTAGATGGAGGCGCGGCAGTCAACATCATGCCGTATGCCATGTTCCACAAGCTGGGCAAGGGGGATGACGACCTCACCAAGACGGACATGATGCTGAAGGATTTCGAAGGCAACGTATCACCCGCCCGCGGAGCATTCTGCGTCGACCTCACCATCGGCAGTAAGACCCTCCCTACTACTTTCTTCATCATTAATGGCAAGGGGTCCTATAATATGCTGCTTGGTCGCGACTGGATACATGCAAATTGCTGTGTCCCCTCTACAATGCATCAATGCCTTGTGCAATGGGTCGGCGACAGTACAGAGGTAGTAGCTGCCGATTCTGTCTACAGCGTTGCAGCGGTCGACACACAGCGGTGGAGCTGCGAGCATGTCAAGTGTATATCTGGCAGGACTTGGGACACTGACTTCCTAAAAGTGTCCGATTTCGGTTTACAGCCGATCCAAGCAGTCGGCTCTGAAGATTCAGAATAAATGGATCAGCTCGTCCGAGAAGATGGGAAGCTGGGACACGGGTTCACGTCAGCCGATTTATTAGAGATGGTAGATTTGGGAGATAGCGGCAAATCGAGGCCGACGTACATTAGTGCCAATTTGGATTCTGAGTACAAATGCAAATTGATAAGATTATTTAAAGAGTTCAGGGATTGCTTTGCTTGGGAATACCACGAGATGCCAGGACTAGACCGGTCTATTGTTGAACACCGGTTACCTATAAAATCAGGATATCGGCCGTATCAGCAACCTGCACGGCGGTGTAACTCCAAAATTCTACCTGACATAAAGGCCGAGATTACAAAGTTGATTGAGGCAGGATTTATTCGGCAGTGCCGCTACGCCGAATGGATTTCTAACATTGTGCCTGTATACAAGAAGAATGGAAAATTGCGTGTGTGCATCGATTTCAGGAACTTGAATCAGGCGACGCCAATGGATGGTTATCCGATGCCAACGGCCGATATCTTGGTGGATGCTGCCGCAGGCCACAAAGTCATAAGTTTCATGGATGGGAATGCCGGATACAATCAGATATTAATGGCCGAGGAAGATATTTCGAAAACGGCTTTTAGGTGCCCAGGCCATCTTGTTTTATTTGAATGGGTGGTTATGACTTTTGGCTTGAAAAACGCCGGCGCTACATATCAACGAGCCATGAACTACATCTTCCACAAACTTATTGGTTCATCAGTGGAAATTTATATAGATGACGTCGTGGTCAAATCGAAGGGTCACCAGGATCATCTGGCCGATTTACAGGAAGTGCTGGAGTGCACAAGGAAACATGGGCTGAAGATGAACCCAAACAAGTGTGCGTTTGGTGTATGGTCCATGAGCGTGGGATAGAAGTCAGCCGCAAGACTATAGACGCCATCAACAAAGTAGTGGCTCCACAAAATAAAACTGAATTGCAGTCCCTCATTGGCAAGGTCAATTTCATCAGAAGATTCATATCCAATCTATCTGGACGTATTCAGGCTTTTGCCCCTCTGTTGAAATTAAAGCCCGACCAAGAATTCACATGGGGAGAAGAACAACACAAGGCACTGGAGAATATCAAGCAGTATCTGGTTTCACCTCCGGTGTTAGCCCCGCCACAGCCTGGTAAGCCGTTCAAGTTATATTTATCGGCTGACGAGCAGGCTATTTGATCGGCGTTGGTACAGGAGTTTGAAGGAAAAGAGCGAGTGGTATACTACGTCAGCAGAAGACTTTTAGACGCCGAAACAAGATATTCTTCGGTGGAGCAATTATGCTTGTGCTTGTACTTTTCATGTACTAAGCTCAGGCACTATTTGATATCGGCAGAATGCATAGTCGTGTGCAAAGACGATGTGGTGAAGTATATGCTATCGTTGCCGATTTTGAAGGGGCGGATTGGAAAATGGATCCTGGCTTTGTCAGAATTCGATCTAAGGTACGAATCGGCCAAAGCTGTCAAAGGTCAAGTGATGGCCGATTTCGTAGTTCAGCATTGTGGACCAGAAATTGCCACCGTTGAACCAGTTCCATGGACTCTATATTTTGATGGTTCTTCGTGTGGAGTCGGATCAGGAATCGGCATCGTTCTTGTGTCGCCTCGGGGGGCAACTTATGATTTCTCTCTGCCGATAGAAGCTTCTGCAACCAATAACCAGGCGGAATATCGAGCTGTTCTGAAAGGCATCCAATTATTAAGGGAAGTCAGGGCGGATGCAGTCGAGATCTTTGGGGACTCCATGCTCATTGTGGATCAGTTAACAGGACGATCCGAGTGCAAGGACGACATCTTGAGGATTTATTATGAGGATTGTCTTCAACTTTTGAAAGGCTTCGAATCTGCAACAATTGAGCACATCCCCAAAGATTATAATGAGGAAGCCAACAGACTGGCTCAACATTCTTCTGGGTATCGGCCGATTCAGGGAGCGATGACGCTAGAACTCGCGGCCCATGACTGGCGGAAGGAGATCGCCGATTACTTGAAAAATCCATCCCAAAAGGTGGATCGGCGAACACGTTTTCAGGCTACAAAGTATGTGTTGCTTGAGGATGACTTATTTTTTCGGACGATTGATGGAGTTCTTCTCAAATGCCTGGGAACAGAAGAAGCAAAGGTTCTAATGGGAGAGATCCATGAAGGCGTGTGTGGAGCTCATCAATCGGCTCACAAAATGAAGTGAATGATCAGGAACAATGGATATTACTGGCCGACCATCCTTGAAGATTGTTTCAAGTATTACAAAGGATGCCAAGACTGTCAGAGGTTTGGCGATGTGCAGCGCGCACCAGCATCGGCTATGAATCCAATAATTAAGCCGTGGCCGTTCAGAGGTTGGGGAATAGATCTCATCGGGCAGATTCATCCTCCATCTAGCAAAGGGCATAAGTTCATATTGGTGGCTACAGATTATTTTACCAAATGGGTGGAGGCAGTTCCTTTGAGGAACGTGACATCAGCCGATATGATTGAGTTTGTTAAAAGCCATATTATATATCGATTTGTTATTCCTCAAACCATCACAACTGATCAAGGGACAATGTTCACTTCTGGAGAATTCGGAGAGTTCGCCGCCGATATGGGAATTAAATTATTAAATTTTTCTCCATACTATGCTCAAGCCAATGGCCAAGCAGAATCGTCTAACAAGGGGATAATCAAGCTAATCAAGAGGAAGGTAGAAGAGCAGCCCAAGAAATGGCATATGTCTTTGGCTGAATCTTTATGGGCGTACAGGATGGCTTGTCATGGGGCCACTAAAATATCCCCTTATCATTTGGTTTATGGCCATGAAGCGGTCTTACCATGGGAGATAAGAACAGGGTCAAGACGCATATCGCTACAGAATCAGTTAACGGCCGATGATTATTCCTTTTTCATGAAAGATGAACTTGACAATTCGGCGGGTTTGCGGTTAAGAGCTCTGATCAGCATAGAGGAGAACAAGAAAAGGGTGGCCAGATGGTATGACAAGAAGGTCAAAGTCAAACAGTTCTCTCAGGGAGATCTGGTATGGAAGCTGGTGCTGCCGATAGGATCTAAGGATCCCAAATTCGGTAAGTGGTCACCCACTTGGGAAGGGCCATATAGAATCGGCCGATGTGCTCCCGGAAATGCATACATTCTGGAGACAATAGAAGGGGAGGAATTCCCAAGAGCTCTAAATGGACGATATCTGAAAAGGTACTATCCAAGCATTTGGGTAGATGCATAACTTACAGCAAGATATATCAAGGTAACGTGGCTGATTTCTCGTCGGTTTTCTGGTTACACATCTGGTGAAGGAAACATTGGGATTCATTATCGAATGGAAATCACAGATTACATGGCCGACATGGTGTAAGTCGCTCTTAGAATAAAAACACTACTGGTTACGCCTGCGTTGGATTTCTCTTTCGACGCGACCTAATCTTATCATGAGGGTGAGCCTTTCATCTTTCAAGTCCTTTGCAGTGGCTCCAGCTTCAGCTTGGTCGCAGAGTTCTTTCAGCAGGCGGGCCTTCTCCTCTTCCAAATCTTTCATGGTGACTTCAGTCTTGGCTTCAGCAAGTCGGTGTGAAGATGAAGAACTCTGGTCAGAGGTGGGCATTTGTTCAAAGCAAACGAGATCCATATAATCCAAGATTGGTCGGATATTGGCAGGAGCATGATCTTTGAGTTCTTCAGAATGAGCTTTTATCAGATCTATATCAGCTTGCGACAATGGTTTGTCTGAATGCACGATTTCGATCGCCTTTTCCAAACCAGGGTTAAGGTGGTTCGGCTGAAAGAAAAAATAGGCAAACATGTTGGAATAAAGTAAGATATCTTAGGAAGGGATGGAGAGAAAATTGATACCTGGTTAACGGAAGAGGAGGATCGAGAAGACATTTTAATGTTTGACCAAAGACGGTGAGGGTCGGGATTCAGAAGGAAAAGAAGGAGAGCAAGATGAGCATTTTTGGAAATAGTACGAAGAGGCGTATTTAAAGAAGAAACAAAGGGTTGGCAAGACATGTACCATCGGAGTAAAGGCTTCAGTAAATATAAAGCTGCCAGGGGAGATGGTCAAAGTTTGAGTCTACACGCCAACGTGATGTTCGTCCTGTTACCGGATTCCATGTCGTGGAGCTGATTTTAGAGAAAGGATCAGATGCAGAGGAGTAGGTAACGCAATTGACTCTGAGGTTTACTCCTGTCACAATTGGGAAGTTTCGGAGGAGAGGATAAAAGAAAGAGTTTCGAAGAAAAAGTTATATTCTACTCCGAAACTGGGGGGCATGTGTTGACGCCAGATTTTGACACGTATTGAATCGGCGTCAGGAGGAGAAGATTGGCCGATGAAGCGGATCTGAAAGCTACAGTAAGGAATCGGCCGATCGAGGTAACAGTTGAAAATCGGCCGATTGGTGGCGCAGCCTATGCCAACAGGATAGGATTATTCCAGAAGATCCTAGTCAAAAGCTGGTCAACACGGCATGCTAAGTCGGCCGGAAAGCAATTGAAGAGGTCCTGATTGGATTAGGAAACGGCGGCGGAAGATTCTGCGGGAGTCCGTTTCCTTTTTTAAAAAAGTTATTATAGATATAGTAGTTTTCCTGTTTTAAATAAGGTTGTAACAAGTCGTAATCGACCAGAAGTCTTAGTTTCAGGGTATAAATAGGAGTCGCTAGGGCTTTGCAAAGAACAATCAAATCAATCAACAAAACATTTCTACTTTTTACCAGTACTTTACTTTTCAAGTCGGCGACTTCGCCAATATTTTCTTCTTCCACGAGTTTGTACGGATTGGCAGGGCTGCATCAACCTGATCTCCGGCCAATTGGTAGGTTCCGCTTATCGAGTAATATCCGAGCTTTAACTACGGGCGCATCGCTGTGGTTTCGTTTGGATTTATTCACAAGTTATCGATATTTACTAGAATTGCAAGTTTTACCTGTTATTCTAGTATTATCACGAGTTATCCAGCTTGAGATCAGGGTAATCGGCTTCGTCATTATTCTCCTTCGATTCATCGCCATACAGCCGATTAGATCTTTTTCAAGTGTTGCTTCTATAGTAATTGTTTGGATCGCTCTAGCAGTTCTCTTTACAATTACTATACGATCATCGGCTGACCCATAGCCGATCATCTCTACAGCAAATCGGCCGATTTACCGCCGACGCGCTCCTCAGGACAGATCGGAAATCCAGCCGATCGACGCGCCTAGAATTTAATACTCTATTTCCTTATCAATCAACAGGTCAGATTGACTGGCACGCCGCGCGAACCGCACCAGGGCGATAAGCCAAACAGGAGCTAAGCAGATTCTCCCGGATCGTATGTCCGACGCTGAAGACTCATCGGCCGATTCATGCCCGGCCGATTTTAGCGCCAACATAAAGCCTCGCAAGTTGCAACCGCCCGCGCTAGTGCGCCACTGAGAACGTCTTCCGTTCTCTCCCGGCCCGCCGCCCGGCAACCGGGCATGGTCATGCCACCGCGCAAAGCCCTGATGACGAGCGCGCCCTCCGCCGCGCGCCAGCGCGCCCTCCAGAGGCACGCGCTCCAGAGATCCGCTGCCGCGCTCGTCCTCGCCACCCTCGTGGCGCTGCCCTTCGCGCTTTTGTACCGCGCCGCCGTCTCGCGTCCGCCGGGGGCCTCCTGGGGGTGGGAGACCTCGCTGCCATCGGCCGTCGCATCCGAGGAGGAGGAGGGCGCTGAGGTGAGTACGTCTCCTTCCCGCTTCTATTAATGGCTTCGATTTTGCCATTTGGCTGCGTGTTTGCTAAATTGTCACTGTGCGCTCGTCCCGGGACTCAATAGTGCTAAGAATCAGCGATCCACTGTTCTGTACGATTGAGAATTATAGTGCATACCGGCATCTACGGTGCCAACCCTTGAGTACTTGCGCAATTAGAGTTCGTGGTTGTGCCATGTGTTTGTTGCCTTGGAGGATTTACCTTGGAGGAAGCAACTGAAAGTCTTTAAGATGTGCTGAGATAGATGGACATGGTTGTTTGTTCTGAACTACTTATTTTCTTAAAGGAAAATTGGCTCATCCTAATATCCTGCTCTAGTTTCGGAATCAGTCCCACTGTGTGAATAGATCCATCTGCAACAAAATCGGTCTCTTCCTGGAACATTGTTGAATTCTACTTGCTAAATAAGTAAACTAGTATTTGCTACTAGTCATTTTTGTTATTTTCCCCATAATGATTGAGGTATTTTCCCAACTTGGATGTGATGCCAAACAATTTAGCTACAGCATTGCTGTGAAACTTATGTGTAAACTACATATGGCTTTCAGCTAATCACAAATGGTTATTGGTTGTTCACATGGAAATGCTCATTATAATGGCAAATGATATGGCGAACTAGGCTTATGAGAACTTAATAGGTAGCTATGATGCTAAAATCTTGCACTTATTTCGGTATTCAATGTGATATGTGGTTTGATTTTAGCTGCCTGTTCGATGCATTACCTGTCCTTGTCTCAGAAGATCTATTTTTTTTAGTTTTGTGTTGCTGACTTTGTATTTGCATAGCTATTATATAAGACATTTTTTTTATTTTATTCATTGGTCTTCAATTAATATAATGATCTATTTAGGACAGTGAAGATGTCAAACTTGAGCGAGTCCTAAAGAAGGCTTCTACAGGAGACAATACAGTTATCTTGACTACACTAAATGCTGCATGGGCTTCGCCTGGTTCAGTGATAGACCTTTTCATCGATAGCTTTCATTCCGGTGTTCGAACAAATTCACTGTTGAAACACCTTGTTATCGTAGCATTTGACCGGAAAGCATACGAACAATGTGTCAAAATCCATCCCTATTGCTTTGCTCTGGGAACCGAGGGTGTGGATTTCTCTGAAGAGAAGAGGTTCCTGACTGCTGGATATCTGGAGATGATGTGGAGAAGGCTAGATTTCTTGCGGCTGGTTCTTGAAAAGGGTTACAACTTCATATTCTCGGTAAATTCTGTAATACATTAACTTACCTTGAGAAATATTTATTCACATTTTGCAAGAGAAAGATTCAGGTGTTATTTGTTTATGAAACATGATTGCATGAGTTCTTGACTAAGTGAAACGAAAGTAAGTAGTCTTATTTATCCATCTTTTGTTTTCAATGAAATCCAGGATGCAGACATAATGTGGTTTCGCAATCCGTTCCCGCATTTCTATCCTGATGTAGACTTTCAGATTTCATGTGACCACTATGTTGGGAATGCAGCTGACTTGAGAAATGTTGCTAATGGAGGCTTCAGCTATGTAAAATCTAATGAACGAAGCATAGAGTTTTACAGTTTTTGGTATTCCTCACGATTGAGGTATCCTGGCTATCATGACCAGGATGTATTCAATGCTATAAAGCATGATCCTTACATTGTAGGCATTGGATTGACAATTAAGTTTCTGAGTACAAAGTACTTTGGAGGATTCTGTGAACCTAGCAGAGATCTGAACGAAGTATGCACTATGCATGCTAACTGCTGCATCGGGTTGAGAAGCAAGATTCATGATCTGAGGATTATGATGGAGGATTGGAAGAGCTATTTGTCCTTGCCACCAAATTTAAAAAGATTGCGGACATCAGCTTGGAGGGTACCACAAAATTGCAGGTACGGCAATCGATATTTTACATTGAGTTCAGACAATATGATGTTCAGCTGGTTTCTGGCATGCTGTTTTAGTTGTATCTTGTATACAGTCATCTTAATTATTTATTTTGCAGTCTTTCATCATCGCACCGATAGACCATACTGACTTGCTGAGGATCAAGAAAAGGAAGCGATATCACTGATGCATAAAAAAACTCGTTTATGTATTTTGATTGAAGAGTTAGTTCAAAGGTTGACTGACCTTTTTTAGTGTATAGTTTTTTCCTTTTGCCAACTCTGGACTCGGGTATGTTAATTTCGTTTTTGCCTACAACATGACTCATGAGTGTTCAGTAATAGGTTCCTATGATAGTCGCTGACCTGGATGATAAGTTTCAGTCATGTAAGACCAAGGCTAATTCATTTGTGCAAGTACTTGAACTTCGATTCTTTGAGAAGAACTGACAAATCTGCGAATGAGTTGCACCTCCTGATGCTATGCTTCTCATTGGAGCATGGAAGACTCTGCTGGCAGCTCCGAGCCTCCGTCCTTTTTGCTTCTCAGGTACATGGATGTTCAGCTAAGCATGATAACCAGAGCTTTCGATTGCATTGACGATTGATTTGGATGGATGGCTCGGTTGCATAGGTGCAGATGCAATTGCTCCTGCTTGGATGAGCAGGCTTGAATTGCATCGACATGAGGAAAAAAAACATGTGGATTGGATTGCATCGACGATCATCATGTTTCTTTTCGCATGGTCTAAGCTTGAAGCGCCAATTTTTTTTTTTTGATGGGTTGAAGCGCCAGTTTTGGTAGACGGCAAGATGTCACAAAAGGTGGACGGGTAAAAAATAACCATAGTATCATTACCCATTGGATAAATGCTCTGGATTTCATTGACAAGAATCAACATTTTGCTTGGCGACACCTACCACATTGGTGGAGGCGTACGACAAGAACCTGGAGGACCAGGTGCGCCCGGCGTTCGTGCCGGACGATGTGATCGGCGGCGCCGCCAACCCCGACAAGTACTGGGGCCCCCACCCCAAGACCGGCGTCTTCGGCCCGGCCGCGGTGGACGCCAACCTGGCCGCCGGCGCGCCGGACGCCGCCGCGAATGGTCCGGGCACGGTGCTGGACCAGAAGGTGTGGTTCCGCCCCCTGGAGGACGTCGAGAAGCCGCCCCCCGTCGCCTGAGGCGCGCCGGCTTTGCGCTCGCAGTCGCAGCCGGCGCACTGCTGGCTTGATAAGGCTCGGGAGCCTATCACCCTGCTTATCGCAATAATACTGCTTGGTTAGTAGTGTGTGTGGCTGTGCTTATAGTAGTACCGGTTTTATTATCGTGGAGTGAGTTATCAGGCATGGCGTGCGTCAGGACCCGTAGCGGCTGTAGAGAAATGATGCTCGTGCTCGTGCCTGTAATAAGAGCAAGCAGGAGATGTGTGCCTGCGCCGCTTGTGGATGTGGTTGTGATGTACCTGTGTACTTATCAGTGTTACAAGTATCTGGATCCTTGGTTGTGCATGTTTCCTGTCCTTGATGCTGTTAGCTGACTAGTTTACAGATACACCTGTCGTGATAGGATACCTGTCGCTCACCTGTGCATACTCCAATAGAAGTTGTTGGCATTCTTCTACCACTGTTCCTTTCAACGAATGTATTTTTTTTTTCTGATCTGCTCCTGTTAATCTGCAATTCTGCATGTTAGATAGGCCTGTTCCGCCAAACTCAACCATGGCGTGCATTACAACTGGCAGTAACGTGATACTCGTGGCTGAAACAAGAACACTCAGATGTGTGCAGGTATTGCCTGCGGCTGTGAAACACTTGTGTCCCAATCAGTTCTACAAGCATTTGTCGCGTGTGTTTTTGGGCCCGATGCTCTTCACACCTGCCAACTGCAAAGATTTCCAGATGCGTGCGTGTACAGCTGATCTTTCGTCTTGGTTTGAAATCGCTGTCACCTTGAACGCCACCTTATCATGGATGAGCAGCACGAGCTAATAGTCACAAAAATAACTTTGAACAAAAAATGGAGGCTGAATGGAGAGGGGGCTGCAGCACTTGAAGGCGATGGCGTTCCACGACAGCTGTGCAATTCGGGTATGTATCTGTATCCTCATCCCCATTCCATTATTCTCTGATCCAAATGGACTCCGTTACGAGTTTAGTTCTGATTAATAACGTTGCAGCAGCCATTAGAGGCAGATTAGTTTGTTCAAAGTTATTTTTGTGATTGCAATTGAACACTACTTTAATTTGTATAGGCTCTCCATACTGATTGCATCTATCTAAGATTAGCAGTTTTCATAACAAGCAGTGACTAAGTTTATATGTGTTATGGCCTTGCAGGTACCAGCGGCAACCTGAATATGCAGTTTCCTCAGTTTGTATTGCAGGTAGCTTCTTCAGTTTCGTCAGAACAAAGTGTGTACGTCTAGGAAGAAGGCACATGAGCAAAGATTTCGTCTGGAGAAATTTTCATGTTTCTAGTAGTCAGAAAATGCAGTGCATTTAATTCTGTAATTTTCAGGTGTTACAGAGGTGTTAGCTTTTAGTCACTGTGTTGCAAGATAGTTTAAGTTTGCAGAGTCTCCAGTAAATTGTTTGTAACTTGGGTCTCTTACAGTGGTTACATTCACTCAAACGTGAAAAAACTGATGGTTGCAAGATATTTTTAGTTTGTACAATCTCCAGTGAACTGTTTGAAACTTGGGTGTCTTATGATGGTTACATTCACTCAAACGTGAAAACGCTGATGGTTAAATTCACTCAAACGTGAAAAAGCTGATGGTTACATCCTCAAAAATGTGAATTTTAACATAGATTATTATAAACATGAAATAACCAGAGAATACAATTGCTTCCACTGTTTAATTATGGTTCGGCCTAGCAGTGAAGACCAATAATCCTTCTCGCCGTAGATCCACCTAGCTAGCTTGGTTCCTTCCAGAATAGATGAAAGCATATTTCATCATTTAGCAATTTGCCGCCAGCTTGGTTCCGTGCATCAATTAGTTGCCACAACAGAAAATCCTGTTGAATATCATACAGAGGCTACTTTCAATTTATACAGCAAAAAATTGACCTTATAGCCTCAGTCCTATTTTCTACCGGAGTGCTCCTAGGGATGCATGATGGATTGGTAGAAGTGAGGCAAATTACAAGCAAATTATACAGCAAAGGATTGGTAGAAGTCTCCAGTCTATTTTTCTTCAGAAGTTTCATGGGGATATGCCTGCTAATGGAGCTAAACCCACCTCTTACCCACCCGGCCCCAATGCTTAGAAAAATTAAATATCAACCCACCCCTACTCAAAAGGTTAACTAGATAACTTCCGCCCCGTTCCATTTGATGCTTAAATTCATGGGTATAGCTAGACCTACTAACTAAACCCACCATAACTCATATTTAACTCTCTCTCTCTATATATATATATGTCTAGCCACACCGCTCTGCACAGAGTAACTGCTATTCGTACTGAGCCATCTCCAATAAATTTCAATCAATTTCGATAGAATTTTATAGTGTGAACGCGAGATTTTATTTTCAAGGTCCGGCTCTTGATGTGGAGCCCACGTGTAGGTCTAGCCACACCGCTTTGCGCAGAGTAGCTGCCAGTCATACTGAGTCATCTCCAACAAATTTCGGTCAATTTTGATAAAATTTTATAGTGTAAATGCGAGGTTTTATTTTCAGGGTCCGGCTCTTGATGTGGGGTCCACGTGTAGATCTAGCCACACCGCTTTGCACAGAGGAGCTGCCAGTCATACTGAGTCATCTCCAACAAATTTCGGTTAATTTTGATAAAATTTTATAGTGTGAACGCGAGGTTTTATTTTCAGGGTCCGACTTTTATCGTGGGGCCCACGTGTAGGTCTAGCCACAACTGCTTTGCAGAGAGGAGCCGCTAGTCCTACTGAGTCATCTCCAACAAATTTCAATCAATTTTAGGGTTCGGCTCTCAACACGGGACCCACATTAAACCCGCCCCAACCCGTACCGATCCGCATTTACATAGAACCCGCTCCGCCCCACCTCATTAGCTAATACAACCCATTTTAACTCATGCAAAAACACTCCGCATCAAAACACGCTCCATAAAACTCATTTCAACCCACTAGCAGACCTACGTGGGACGCATGCTCCTCGTGAATCACGAACTGTATGGTACTGAGCTCTTAGCCTCTTACTACTTATTGCTCTTGCCACTCTCAGTTTCTGATCATTGTATGCCTCCACTGCACAAATACAGCGTGCATCTCCTTGTAGTATGAAGAAAAAGACAGCAGGGGACAATCAGAACCACACTCCTACACTGTCTACTTGCAGCGGAGCATAATTGACATAGGATGAGGGAACGAGGTAAATACGAAGGCGCCGCTACTGTGGAATGTTGTCGCCTTCTAGTGCTGCCGCACTCCCTCCGCTCGTCCTCCTATAGGCAGATCGGGGGGGGGGGGGGGGGGGGGGGGGTGTCTGAAATCGCAAGGGAGCCGCCGTCGCCGCGGCCGACGAAATAGGATCGGCGTGAGCGCGAGGGAGTTGCTGCCATTCATGCCGTACCCAACGAAATCGGATCGGCGGGGACGGGGACGCGTGGAAGGGTGCCAGCAGCCGTTGCTCCGGATGCGTGGTGCCGCTGCGGTGGCGGGCAGCAAGGCGGCGCCCATGCCACCGGCCGTCGGTGGTGGTCGTAGGTGGTGGGGCAGGCCTCCAGCAGGTAGAAACTTCGGAGGCCGGGGAAGAGGCAGCGCGGCACCAGTGCAGGTGACGGCGGGCGGGGTGAAACATCGGCGAGGTAAGGGAGGCCGGGAAGAGGCGGCGCAGCACCGGTGCAGGTGATGGCAGCTGCGGCCGGCCAGCTGCACGTGTAGAAAGATGAGGTTGAAGACGAATCGTGAGATACAGTACTCAATGCTGCGGGTAGAACGGATGGATCGGTGCTTCCCAAGTGGATTGGTCATGGATGGGGCCTCGTCAGGGTACGTGTAGGGCTGGGCTCGGACAATACCCAGGTGAGGAAAAATAAAATTAATTAAATAGGTGCTTTAAGATTCGTGCAGATTTTATGGAAGGGATCACCGGAGCAAAACTGATAGATGAATACTGCACTCAGCATGGGCATGAAAAATCCAACATGAATCAATAAAACAGATTGTATTATAGTACAAGAGAATGCAAAGTCCCAGTTTTGTAATGACAAAGGGGGTAGAGAAAATAAGCTTTCATTACTGAAGTAAAATTATTTCTATGCGAATTCTGAACATCCCCAGAAATTCTCTTAAATTAAACATCTAAGAGCATGTCACGGCACCACTGAAGCCCTAGGATGTTGTGTTGAAATGTGGGTTTGACAGTGGGCAATCACAGCTAACAGGTACTAAAAAGCGTAGTGTTTAGCATGATTCGTACAGAGCATAGCCTGATAGATTTATTAGCTACCTGTAAGGAGAGAAGCTTTTCTTCTGGAGTCATGATAAAATGGCAAAATTATTCCCTATATATTAGACTAGGTTTTCTGATGCTCTATTTGGCAATGAAGTCTTAATTTACCTTATTGTAGTGAACAAGGGTTACACAACATGCCAATTTTTATTTATACTTTTCTGAACAAGGGCTAGCACTGGCGGGAGAACATATATACTTGAAGATTAATGCTCATGGAGGTAATTTGTATGCCTCAGTTGCTATATTTCATACGATGAAGATTGATGTTTATGGAGGGAATTATTTTCACCCTTAGCAACGCACAGGTCCAGGAATACAGGATGGCCGGGGCACTGAAGCAAAATTTCATGATCAACGCATTGGCGTTTGCTGGAAATGCATATTGGAAAATACTTTGTCAATGTGTTTAGAAATATCTTAGCCCTATCACATGGAAAAATATTTGAAAGTGGGTGATGTGGCATTGGATATGCCGATGTAGTTGAATTTATCAAATTCAAAAACTATTATTTATATGATTGCATGTCGATATTAATAAAAATCAAAATATCATGTATTTTTTATATTATATTTATTATTATGAAATTATTTTTTATCACCCGTAGCAACACACGGGTATGAATCTACTAAAATATATTTCAATATACTCTTTAGAATTGTTATTGACATGTCTAACTAATTCTTTATATTAAAAATATTTTAAATGTATTGCGAGATGAGATAAAAATTATTACTGGTTAAGAAAGATAACATGACGGTTGTGCTCGCAATGTGTTTATAAGATAGTTTACTGATGCTCGCAATATTATTAATTAGTTTTTTCGTAGCAATGCACGGACATGCGTGCTAGTTATGTATAAATCAAAGAAAAGGATACGCTGCGCCAGCATATTGGGTGTCATTTGCGAACCCATTCAACTCAACTTGATTTTTCCCTAAATTTTCTCTACGCAGATAACTTTCGCCATCTCTCGTTTTCTGTGATGACAAGGCTGGCTTTAAGTAACAGGATTGTTTTCTTTTCCCTAGCCCGGCCTGCTGAGTGCTGACCCAGTTAACCCAAGCCCAGCTCCTCCTGTTCGTCTTTCCCCTCCGCCAAGCCGAGGCTCCCCGCCCGCGCTCGCCCAGAGCCCCAGACGCCACCATCCATACCGCGCCGACCCGCTCCGCGACAACAGAAGGAGCGCCGCTGCAGCTTTTGCCGCGCGAAATCCCCAGGCCCCAGCCGCCTCTCGAAGGTCGAAGCATCCCAAGCCTGGGAAATCCCGGCCTTGCCCTCGCAGCCTCCTCGTCCCCACTGGCAAAGCATGGCCGCGCCTCACCTGCTCCCGCACGCCGAACCCTCGCGCAACAGCACCCTTAGATGCTTGCCACGCGCCCCCCACGAGATCCTCGCCGCACAGTGCCACCACCCGAGCGCTAGCCGGTAGCCGCGGCCTCGCCCACGCCCCACCCGCTGCCGCTTGCTTGGAACCAGAACGCTTGGGGGGGAAACCCCAATCACTCGAAATAAGAAGAGAAAACCCCAATCTCAAGCCGAGAGGAGGGAAGGAGAAGGAAGGGGAGGGAGGAGGAGGCCGAGCCAGGAGGACAAGGACGACCGCCGTCGGCCCGGACCGGAGCTGCGCCGCGACACCGCATCGGCGCCGCTCTCCTTCGTCTACGCCAAGCAACGCCTCCGGGACGTCTGCGCCAGGCCTGCAGTGCACGGCTGCGATTCGTCACCGCCTCGCCCACTCCCTGCCTCGCCCGAACGCCAAGGTGAGCCGAACCCGCCACTGCCAAGCCTGCCTGTATGAACCAAGCCTTCATAGCCCGGCCGCCCGCCGTCACCGTCTTGGCCCAACCATGGCCGTGGTGGGGACGTCATCGGGGGCGAGCCGCCGACGCGCCGTAGAACGCAATGCTGCCTGTGTTGCCGGCCGTCGAGCCGAGCCCTTGTGCCTTGGCCCAGCGGGTCATGCGCGCGCGCGCAGTTGGCACCCATGCCACGGCCGCTGCGCTCCCGCACGACGTCGCTGCCGTTCGCCGCCGCAGTCACCACCGCGGACCTGGAGTGCCGGGAACCCGCGCGTGCCACGCACCCTGACTTAGCCGAGCCACGCCTTCCAAACCTCACACGCCGGCCACGCCATCACGAGACCATCCGCCACACGCACCTCTCTGACGATCCCGAGCCCCGTGCTGCTTTCGAACAGACCAACCAGAGCCACCGAGCTGCGAGCGCCGAGTCCTAAATCTCCTTCCACTTGTATTTTTTGGGTTAGCAGTAGCCCATAAGGCTCACTTGTCACCTTGCATGCTAGATGATATGGAATTGGGCAGGATGAAGTACCAAAGGCTCAATTGCTACTTACAAATATTGGTGGCTTGAATCAATCGTCACCCATTTTATATAGGTTTTGCTCAGTGGCTGTTGTTAATGCGTTGATTTTTGCCACTTAGAATCAGTCCATGTGAAATATTCTGGTTGTTGAGTCATTAACTATGAAATTTTTAGTTTTTTACTTATTGCAAAACAATCCCTATGTAGCTGTTTTTCTAATCCAATATAATTTTATTCAGGACGAACAGCGCCCAGCATGAGTACTCGCACTCCTAGAACCGCTACGAAGGCTATGAAGTCGGTCGTGATTGTGACCAACACAAAGCACCGTGGTGATTACTGCTCAGGCTTTGTTGTTGTGAAGTCTAGGACTGATGCAGGAAGCTCCCCAAAAACTCTTGTTGTTACTCCATCAGCTTTCGTGAGGGGAAGCGGACGTCTCAGTGTTTGTTTCCACAATGGTGTCCGGTCACCGGCATCAGTTGTGGCTGAGGAGGGGCCCTTCGCTTTACTCAGAACAGCAGCCCATTCAGGATGTGAAGCTGTAACATTGCTGGAAGAATCGGAGCCCCCTCCTTTCCACCCACGCCGTACATTCATGGTGCCGCCAATCTCTTGCACTAAGACATACTACCAGCCAACCTATGCAACTCTTGAATCGCTAGAATCATATGATGCGGATGATGGCAGCTTTGTCAGCAATTCGAGGGAGACTACTTTCTGGTTGCCTGCGATTACTCTCAGAGACAAATCATGGATGGACCAGACTTGCAGCATCACCAGTGTTCATCATTAACAATGGAATAACCAAAGATGCCGGATCAACAATGGGGTTGATGCTGCAAGTGACTCACATTGGCAACGACGAAATGAAAGTTGCAGTTACGTCAACCTATTTTAAGACGGTACTGAATAAGCTTGACCCGCCGCCGCCGCCGCCGCCGCCGCCGCCGCCGCCACCAAGGAAGTCAAGGAAGCAGGATAGACTGTTTGGAGGAAAGCCGCCATTTCTTAGTGCTCCGCAGAAGGGAGGAAGGGGTGGGCAGAAGCCAGGGAGGGGAGGCAGTTGTGGACGTAAGAGGAAGAGGGTTAACTAATCTTGAAGACCTAAGCATCTGTATTGATGTTACTGCAATCCGATTAAGTATGATATATGCATGAGTAGATCAAGTTGCCAGCTGTTTTTGGCATCTAAAGTCAGTAGCTATCATTTTTATTTTTGTTCCTTTCGTTATTCTACCTGTAGTTATCATCTGAATTGATGTTACTGCAATCCAATTTAAGTACGATAGGCATCTTTTGCTACAGGGCAGTGAATATCTCTGATCAAGATGCTGGCTGTTTTTGGCTATTTGGAATTTTGAAACGTGTTGAGTAGTTTGTCTTCGTCTGAATCTTTTACGATGAATTTGCTTGTTCAGGAATACAATTGTCCTGTGTTGTTTCTTCCTGCTAATTCTGCTTGGCACTGAGATGGGTTTGTGCAATTGTGATCAGGCTGGGAAAATTGCGGTGATTCTTTTGCTTAGACATGCTGAAATCGAGGGCGACTGATGTCTATTCCAAATGAGTATCCCTCGTTTTTTACTGGTTGTTTTGTGGAGCTCTACTGTGTGAACCGTGATTTTGCTTCGGTTCATTGTGCGGCACTGAAATTATTAGAAATGTAATCTGTATGAAATTATGATCAGTTATCATGCAAGTATTCCCTTTGAGTTATATATGACATCTAGTCGCGCGGCAGACATTTCTGGCTGTCTTGTTCCATTTACTGGTGGTGTTGCTGCAATGGTTCCTATTAAGTTTGATGCTACTGCAATGGATCGTATTAAGATATGATTAGGTTCCCAAGATGTGTCAGTTTTCAGTTCTTCGTGAAAGTGTAATTATTACATACGTTTGACCCCGGGGATGCATGTGGGCATTCCGTTCTCTCTTCTATACTCAAGTACGCCTTAGCAAATTTTAAACGTTTTGTTCTACTAATTGAGATGGCTGGTTAGTCCAGCTTAAATACTTGAGAATATACGCATGTTTAACTCTTCTTCGTGTAGGAATTGTGACCCTCACTACTACAAAAACGATTTGTAGTAACACTCTGTTTTTTCCAGGCTGGCAGATCTTCTCGGTAAGCATCTTATTTGTCCCTGTGTCACCTGTGCCTTCTGCCCTTTATTAATCCAGTCTGTGCAATTATTGTACATCCTTTGTTGTAAACACCTTGTTAAGATTATGTTGCATCAACATTCATGTAATTAGCTACGATAGCATTCTGTTTCCTATGATATTCTCAGACATGAATCGTTCCAATTTGTTGCATGTACAGTTTCTCTTTCTTTCTTGTGTAAGACCGTTTGGATCATGTCTCTGCATACCCGAGCGCACCCACCTCCCGCGCCTGGCTCTGCCGTCGCGCGCCTCCCCTTCGCAGGCAGCGCGCCCTCCCAAACCGTTTTTTTTTGCCTCCACGCATGCAGTTCTGCGCATGGCGCACGATCCAGCAGCCGGCCGGTTTTTCGGGCCTGAGAAAAAAATAGCGCGTACTTGCCATTTACAGTGGATAGAGACACAAAGTACTAAGCAAATCCTGCATGGATGCGCTCAAATTTTTACATTTATACGTGATGGGTAATTTGTTGTCGATTTGGAAGCCCAAGTAAAATCTAAGTCTAGTTTCAAAAAGAAAAGTATTTATTCCAAACCATGAAGTATTTATGGTCGGCCAAACAGCAATTCCGTGAAGTTTAAAAGTCAAAAGTCTCTGACCTAACTATCAAATATTACTTTTCAGAAAAATAAAGGCAGGTGAACCGCAAAACAAATCCATTTTATGCACTTAAACAAAAGCTTCTTGCCCCGTGTGAGCAGAAAAGGTCACAGTTCCTCCAATTTAATGGCGATTTTACACACATGAGCTGAAACAGCTTAATGTTTGTACAATATTAGTCTTCAGGAGTAGGGTTCTTCAGTAATGATTGTAGCCATTATGAAGTTTAAAATATTTCTTTATAGTCTAACAATCGATATTTGCACTCTAAATTTCTGACTATATATCACCGAGGGTGAAACTAACTACATAGCTTGACTAAAAGTTCAGCACAGCATCTTCAGTAAATTTGTAGACATATGCATAGCTGCATCCGATGTGACGACATGTGTGACGAGTACAGTTATCATTGTCTGCTACCATAATTTCTTCTGAGGCCAAAGATCTTCAGCAAAGCTTGAATCTGAACACCAACCTGTAAATAAGATCCCTGGACACAATCTTACAGAATGCATATAAAAGATAGCTCAGAAAGAAAGAAAAAAACCCAGTAAAATGAGAGCTGATTTTAGGTTAAGTTTCTTGAAACCTAACAGGATAATGTCGATTTGGATGAACTTCAGACTTTACTGAATGCATATAAGCCAAGTTCAAACTTGGCTTATATGCATTCAGTAAAGTCTGAAGTTCTAAGCTAAGTTCAAGAGCTGATTTTGATGATCACTGGACTAAAGTCTGGGCTCAGGTTCTAAGAGCAGAGCTGGCAAGGTATCACAGTGGATGAAACAGAGTTCAGTTTAATAATGTCACCTTCAACAATCAACAGATTTGATCATACATCAGGACACAAAATTATTAACCCCAAGACAAGACTGATAAATTGATGTAATTATTAACCCCTAGTACAAGACTGATAAACTGAACTCCACACATACATTTATTGCATCTGCCTAAACAGGAAGCGATAGCTTCCATGTCAATATGTCATTATGCCATCTGGAAGTACATCCTACAAACTGAGAGGAACAGACTGAGTACATCAAAACAAAGGCCCTATAACACGATAAGCCATCATCTACATCCTTAAATTCAATATTAAGGTGTAGTCTGTTAACTAGATAGATTTCAATTTAGTAAAATTGATCACACCAGCAAATTAATTTTTTCAGTACAAGAAGTTACTCGTGGGAAGGGGAAAAAGCGTGGAAGCAAAAAGGAATGTGCTCTTCGCCTTAAATGACAAGCCGGTACTCCTGCTATTTTTAAAAAAAAAAAAAAGAGAAAAAGGAAAGGAAAAGGCATGTTCCGGTGATTGGAAGGTACTAATAGTACTTAATGGTACTTTTTTCTCTAATTTTTTCTAACCGTTGATATGAGACAAATTAATTAAAGGAGTTGCAAAATAATTAAAGGGTATTTAAGTCATTGTCTATTTTCCCTATCGTAACCCCTCTACTCCCATCTCTGCACGCCACCCCGTTTCCTTGCTCTTTCGAGCGCCCACCACCTCCCTCGCCATGCTTGTAGAGTTGGCCGCTGCCGTCGTTATTTGCATCATTTCGGCAAAAGCTTCTCTTGTTCTTGGTCGTTATTTGCATTGCATCGCATCTCCAAATCACATCAACTAATCCAAAGAAACTCATCATATTTCGTAACCAAGTTACTTCATATCTTCACGCACATGACGAAAAAGAAAACGTACACCAAAGTAATTGCACTGCGCTGTGTAAATCCATCCATCCATGGATGCAGCGCTGACACTCACACCTGCAATTTTTAATCACCGGCCACCGTGCAGTCTCCGTGACACAGAGGAAGCTAGCTTATATAAGACCGGCTGGAAATTCAGAACTCAGCACGCGGCGACGACATGGCGTTGCGCACGGCCGCCCCCTACTTGTTCTTCTTGCAGTTCTCGACGACGACGAAGAAGACGAGCGCGGCGACGAAGAAGGCCGAGAACACGCCGGCGGCGACCTTGAATCTTGATGGATGCGTGGATGCTCGTGATGCCGGTGACGTCGAAAGCGGCAGCGGGGCCGTTCTGGCCGTAGGCCACCAGTGTGGCCGAGGTGTCGAGCGCGTAGGCGCGCACCTACGTAGTAGGAGCCCGTGGGGATGTCGCGGGCGACGGTGGACTCGAAGCTGCCGCGGGTGCCAGCGACGTAGGCCTGCTGGGTGACCTTGAACTGGCACGTCTTGTCCTTGCTCAGGTCGTCAGCTCGTCGCCACCCGTGGTCCTTATGGCTCACCGATGCGTAGCACAGGTTCACCTTCACGTTCTTGTAGGCGGCGTCGGCGCCGGCGCCGGCGGGCTCAGTGTTCAGGGACCAGGTCACCGTGAGCTTGTCCACCCTCTTTTGCCGCTTCCCCGCCGAGTGCCTGCGCCGGAGCATCGAGCCGCTGCCGCCGCTCGTGCAGGGGCTCAGGCCGCGACGCACACCACTCAAGATAAGTTGGAGACGTACTTACTTTAGTACGATAATTTATGTATTTCGCTATTTCGAATACCTAAACTCAAGCAGTGATAATTTGCTAATCCAAGCCTTATCAATAATACCAACACGCAGTCTGATCCAAGATTAGCAACCTCTCTTTCTCTCATAGAGAGAACCTCACTGACGCATTCAGGGCTCTGCAGTTGAAGCATTCCTACCATCCATATATAGGGAATCCACACCGTCGGCTTGTCTTTATGATAAACAGATCCATTTTGCAAGCTCGTTATTACGGGTAGTTCCTACAAAGAATCGGATTAATGACGTATAAAATGCTTGAATTATCGATGTAGATGCTACATAGTGGGTTCTCATCCTTCGGAGACTACGTGTAATAGGAGCATCCGTTGACAAAAGGATCACCCTAAGATGATCATCTCATGGCTATTGGGAACGAATCAAATCGGATGGTTCTATTTCTCAACCTTTCTGACTTGCTCCTACGGAACCAAGGTCGAAAGGATTGAAAAAGTCAGTCATTCACAACCACTGATGAAGGATTCCTCGAAAAGTTAAGGATTAGTTGTTTTTCGAAATCCATTTCGAAAAAGAATGGATTCGGTCTTATACATACGCGAGGAAGGTAATCAAAAAAGAAAGAAGACCAGTTCTTCTTTCTTTTATCACTTAGGAGCCGTGCGAGATGACACTAGGAGGGGAACGAACCAGTCCTGGATATTTTGATAAGCACATATGGCAACCAAAATCTTTTCGGAGTAAATTTAATACCGTATGATTTACCGATTTATCCTATACTGAATTAAAATATTTGAATTAAAATAGGTATTCATCCCACCATATTTGGTACCGGTCCCACCGATTTGGTACTTTCCAATACTTTTTTCTTGGTACCTCCTACGTTTCAATCGTTCGATCTCGCTGGATGGATGGCTCCTATTTTTCCCAACCTCCATAAAATTTCTCTTCCCTGAAAGGTCAAAGTTCAGAAATTATTAAATGTCGGAAGGTTATTCGAATCAGTTCATCTTGCGAGCATCGTCCAAATATGATCTATACCGCAATTGCGGTCGACTCCCACATGTCTAGTACCGATGAGGCTGGACGAAGTTTTGGCTAAGTGCTGACAAGGCGAGGCCACGATTCTATTGACACGTCCCAAATAATGGGATTGGATACAATTTTGCCGGGTACCGACAAGGCAAAGGCAACACATATATCCATGTTGAATGAAGTTGGGCCGTATGACTGGGAACCGACGAGGCGAAAGTCACCCCTTCATCAACATTTTTCATTTAATTCCTGTTTGCACACCTTAGCCTTTACGAACTAATCCGCAAGCGCACGGATACCGAAGTAGCTTTCACCAGGGAGTTTACCTGGGATATCGAATTCAAGGAACGGCAGACGCAACCAGACCTAGAACTATTCAACTGGACCCACCTAGAGAGAAGAGGTAAGAGGGTAGAGGGCTTAACTTCAGTTAGGCAACACGTTACCCAGATAACTAGAAGCTATACTAACTTGATCTGCTTCGGTGGCTGGGGCGGAAGGACCACAGACTGAGGGAGAAATAGGGGGTCCAACTCGGCCAACGATCTACTGCTATGAAAATACCCGAACGTGGTAGACTACAAGGGATGGACAGGGCTGTCACTATCTGCCGCCTACCATATCACTTCCGTGGGGTGGAACACGACCCAAGATAACTATCAAGCCTAAGCACCTCGCTTCAACTATCCAGTTATTGACTTACGCCTCACGTTAAGGCAAGAAGAAACCCCAAATGGCCAGAATTGCTAAACCACGCAGACAACGGATCCCGCAGATCAAGGAAAGTAAACTAACTAGGTACTGAAAGTAAAGAGAAGAACTAGCGAGATACTGAAGATAAACGAGAAATTTACTTTGATAATATTCCCCTGAGGTGGATACAAAACCCCGGCTCCTTTCCTAGCTCGGCACTTGCAGAAGCTCTCACCTCACTCTCTCCCTATTCTACACTTGAATTGAAGCTACTAAGAATCTCACTTCTCTCTTAGATGATGTGTCTTACAAATGAGAAATGGAGCTCTATTTATAGCAGCTAGAGGTCGGTAACCAGTGAAAGGCGTCAAGACCACGCGACCTTGGCGGTTAACTTAACTTCCACGCGAAGTTGGGCTTGTTTGGATGACATGTGGGGCCGGCCGCCCTCCCCCTGGTCGGCCAGCCTGGGGGTGGTGCCACTTGGCACCGCCTTTCGCGTGGACGTCCCTGATCGCTTCCTGAGGTTAGTAGCTGTTGCTTTTTAGTTAAGCAACAGTTTTGGACATGCATGTGGGCCCTTTGATCCGTAGATTACCATTATGCATGTTGAATGCAGTTAGAACTATTCGTTGTTTGGCTGGCATATTTTTGTGAAATTGTATTAACATAGTTTTGAATAACTTTTATATTTAAAAATAGGAGATGACTTTGTTTCAAAAAACTTTTGGACCAACTATTATGTGAAGTGTGAAGTTGCTATAGTTTGCTAGCGCAAGTTTTTCCTTAAAAGTTATAAGGAAATTTTTTACTAGTAAGTTATTCATCAAAATTTGGTGAAAAGTCTTTTGTACAATTTTTTGAAAAAGTTAATTCCAAAGCTTTCTATTTAAAGATTTTATTAAAAAATTTGTCTAAGTTTTCTAGATAATCTTATTACTAACAAATCTTTTATAAAAGTTGTGTCCATAACTTTTTTTATTAACGTTCTGCAAGAAGACTTCTATAAAAGATATTGTTTAAAAGTTGCTACAAAAGATTGGTTGGTAAGTTATTTATCAAAGTTCTTCCAGGAAATTCTTCTAGAAAAATTTCTTCAAAAAGTTGTTAGAAAAATTTGGTATAAAGATTTTATGAATAATTTTAGTTTTATAGATAAGTTTTCAAGTAAAAAATATTTTTACAAAAATTTTCCTCGCAAAATTTTATTTTACAAAGTTTTCTATATAATTGTTTTATAGGAAAGTTGCTACGGAAGTTCTATAGGAAAAAATATTTAGAAAAGTCTGCTATATAAGTTACCTATAATAGTTTGTACAATTGTTTGTTTGAAAATTTGTTACACAATTTTTTTGAATAAACTTTGTGTTGTATAAGTTTTGATAACTAAGTTTTCAGAGAAATTTTACTTCATAAGTTTTTCTTGCTAAGCAAAGTAAAAGTTTTTTTCTAAGTTCTCTCGAATTTTTTTTTCATAAAACGATAATGCAAAAGAAATTTCTATTTCGTTTGATTTTTCTAATACATAAATGTACTATGCAAAAGTTTTCACGCTTAAAGTTTTTTCTGTTGTATTTTGGATTTTTTTAAAAACATCTAAATTTTATTTTGCTAAAGTTTTCTCACGCTCAAACTTTTCTATTTTATTTTGTTTTTTTCAACATCTAACTTTACTATGTTAAATTTTTCCAGCTCAAACATTTTCTGTTCTTTTTTACTTTTTTAACATATAGCTTTACTATGCAAAAGTTTTGACGCTTAAACTTTCCTATTTTTTTCTAGCATCAAACTCTTAGTATGATAAAGTTTTCACGCTCGAATTTTATCCTTCTCTTTCATTTTTTTTCTTCTTTTAGTTTTTTTTTTCTTTTTTTTATTTTTCAGGTCCACCTAAACTAGAAAGGAGCAGAAGATTATTGTTAATCCAAGCCATGAACTTTATTTTTATGCGAACAGATGTTTTCTTTTTTCCCCAAAGTTTATGCATATATTTATTTGCTCTGAACACTTTTTTTCTCGCAAACATATAAATACTCATGGACAAGTTGTCTAGCAGATATTTTTTTACTTTTTTGTTTTAAATAATTTTCCATTAAAAAATATTTCATAAATTTTCTTTCCTAAGGAACGAGTATATTTTGAAAAAATTTCACAAAAGAAATTTCTGCAAAATTACTTTTTGACATTGGGCTCTGTTACAATAGTTGTAAAGTACCAAAGGGTACTTTCCGGTACTTTTGCCTTCATTTTTTTCTAGCCGTTGATCTATAGAAGGTATTTATAAAAATCCAGTTAATAGCGTTAAGGGTACGATAGTAATTTGACTTCTTTGCTTTCGTCAAGTCAGAACGGTTCCGTCTAGCCTGTCTTCGTCCGTCTAATATGTATGTTGTTTTGAATGCAGTCTAACATGTATGTATAGTCAGTACAAAGAAATTAGAAATGTCTTCAAGTATAGGGTCGGTGAGCAATCATATCACCAGTCCTACTTTTGATTCGAGATGTGCAAACCAATCCATCCGTGATTTGAGAGCACCCAAATGCTCCAGCTGAAAGGCTAGCCGGAATTTTTTTAAAAAAGAAAGAAATTAAGGAAGGCTAGCCGGACCGTCACTGGCTAACCCGTTGGGCAGATCCCCGACGACGAGGATACTGATGCAGTTGCTCAAGTTCAATCCGGCTCAGAGGATGCACAACGGAGGACCAACGGTATACAGACTTCCTCAGCTCTGTTTCTGTAAAGTATGAAGCTATTGTAGATGGCCAGACGGGTATGTTTTCTTCTGGTTCCTGTTCCATTCTCCTTTTCGTTTCGATTTCTTCTGATTGTGTAAAATCGTGCATGCAGCAGAGGATTCATATGGAGCAGTGATAGGTTCGACATCCCGGGGAAGTAAAGGAATACATGCAATTTTGGCACCAAAGAAATTTGGATTCTAAAGAAGAAGGCTGCTGCCAAGCAAGCATCCATGGCTTCCAACGATGAGCAGCAGCCACTGAATGTTCTCTTCTTCCCGTTTGTCGCGCCGGGCCACCTCATTCCAGCCGCCATCTTCTCCTCTCACGCCATCAAGTGCACCATCCTCACCACCCCCCTGCGCCGCAGTCATCCGCTCGGCTGTCGACCGAGCCAACGACGCCGTCCGCGGCCGGGCGTCGACAGCGTCGTAGGAATTTCCTCGGACTCGGAGGCCGACAGGTTCAGGTTGCTGGAAGTGATCCGGCTGCTCCACAAGCCACTCGACCGCTTTCTGTTTCTGGCCGATCACCGCCCGACGCCATCGTGGCCGACAGCTTCTACCCGTGGTCCACGGACGCCGCCGTCGAGCACGGCGTATCCCACGGCTGTCTTTCCTTAGGACCAGCATGTTCGCCCACGCCGGCAACGCCTCCTTGCTGCGCAGCAACCCGTTGGAGGGGCTCCCTCCAGACGACCCCAACGCCGTCGTGTCATGCCGGGGCTGCCGCACCGCGTCGTGCTGAGGAAGGCCCAGGTGATGGATCCGAGGAAGAACGAGCTGGAGTGGAACTACGAGAAGCTCGTGAACACCGCCGACCAAAGGAGCTACGGCGCGCCGAGCTGGAGCCGGATTATGTCGAGCACTACCGTACGACGCTCGGCCGCCGCGTGTGGCTCGTCGGTCTGATCGCGCACGCCGGTGAGGACATGGCGGCGAGGGGCGCGCCAACGGGCTCGCGCCCGAGGTGGAAAGGTGCCTTTTCTCTGTCTCGACGAGAAGCCGGACGGCTCAGTTGTGTTCATCTCATTCGGTACGGTACCTCGTTTCATGACGGCGGAGCTGCGGGAGGTGGCGCGCGGGCTACAACAGTCCGGAAGGAGCTTTGCCGAACTCATTAGTTACCCTTATACCCTTCTTTAATGATGAAAAAATTAATTAAATTAGAATTTAATCCCACTATCTTTGGTACTTAGTCCCACATTTTTTACCACCGGGTACTTTAGTCTAGATACTTTCTATCTTTATCATCATACGAGATGGCTCTTATTTTTTACAACCATTTTAAAAAATCTCTTTGACATTTTATATTTTTCCTATTGAGAAGAAACAAATATATTTTAATTTAAAACTTATTTTTATTGTACTTTATGCTCTTTCACACCCATTTTCCCATATCCCGAAACCGGAGTAGATCGCTGAAAGAGAACACAGCGCTCACGTTTTTTAATCACCCCCGGTCGGCAATGTAATCATTGCGTCCAGAGGAATTTGGTAGTTTCTAGAGAGGGAGTGATCTGACAGGGCTGCATTTGCTAAAAAAGGCAAAACTGGTTATGTCGGAGATTGACCGGACGAGGGGAAAGTTACGGGCGACCGTAAGCTAGAATCCCGTGCTCGCTGGACCCTCTCACATGTGCAATAACTAAATCCCCTAGCACGAATCTCTAACGTTGAAAAATATCTAAAATTTTATCTTCTGAAAGATAAATAGGATTTCCGCCATTTAGATGTGGGTGGGCCCATAACTGCTAATGCGGCCCATGTGGGCTCTATCCTCCGTCAGTTGAACCTTCCCTCAGCTTGGTGAAGGCATGTACTTGACTTTGACATAAAGCGCAGTCCTTTGAGAGTATTGGCCCGTTTACAACTGTTAATATCGTAATTAACCCGGCCACTTCAACGAATCCGTGGCCTGCCACGTGACCCGCAATATCTCTTGCATGACTTATTTAACCGATGGATCCTGCTCTCAAAGCATCTCCAAGAGTTTCTCTAAACTTCATTAGCTCTCTAAATTATCATTTAAAAAGTCATTTGTATAAACATCATTTTCTGTATCTTTTTACTTTCCAACAGCTTTTTATTTGTGTGCACTCTGAAAAACTATTCTCTTTTCTATATTTAACTAGCGAGAAATCCGAACAGAGAGTGACTATATTTGAATAACCAAATAGAGAAGATGTTGGAAGGTATATTTTTAATAAAAATTCTAAAATTAGCGATTAAAAAAAATTTAAAAAGTCTTTTAGAGTTGCTTTTAGAGTTCTAATTACGTGGAACACCAGTTAGTTTTCTACCTGTGTTTCTTGAATAATCACTCCGGGGCCGAGTACGTACGATCTGGGCGTGTCCGATGGCCACGTACCGTAGCGCGCATGGACTGCAGCAGATGCCTACTTCCGCTCGTTCCAAATTCTGTAGGCGAGGCCGTGCGTTAGCAATCACTAGACGGGCCATTAATGGGCCGCAACTAGGCCGCTTTATGGTCCATACGGATAAGTCATTCTAGCGCAGACAACACTTGCCCGTCTTGTTCGCCCATAAACCCCAGAATCCTTTCCTCCCCCAGTCTCCAACCTCGCCGCCGCCGCCGCCGCCCACACCTCCCGCCATGGCGAAATCGTCATCGGCGACGGCGTCCGCGTCCGCGTCCGCGTCTGCCAGTAAGAAGCGGCGTTCTAGAGGTGGAACTCTAACCCTAGATGAAGTGAAGACGCTGGGCCGCGAGCTCCTCTCATCGCGCGCCCACCTCAACCACGCTCCCGCCCTCCTCGCGCTCCTCAACCCCTCCGCGCCGCTCGACCTCGCCCTCGAGGCGCTCATCTCGCTCCAGTCCTTCTTCGTCCCGCTCATCCCCTCTATGCCCTCCGCCTCTGCGGCAGCCACCTCAGGGGATGCGGGCAGCGACGCCGAGCTAGTGTTCGGGGCCTGGCTGCGTCAGCGGTTCGACGAGCTCGTTGCCGCGCTGGTCGAGCTAAGCGTGTCTCCGCACAGCGATGACGCGATCAGAGTGAGTTTGAAGTTGTTGTTATTAGCATATTGTCTGGTGTGTGTAGAGGAATTAGTTGAACTGGCAATTTGGCTTACCTTTTGTGCGCTGTAGGATGTAGCACTGGATGCTCTCATGGATTTCGTGAAGCTGGGAAAGGACGGGAAGTTCCAGTCGCCAATTTACCACAAGTTTCTCCACGCTGTCGTGAGTTTCTCTTCTCTTATAGCATACAGCTGCTCGGTTTTAGCCTTCGAAATGTATAGGTTTCCCATATATATCGCTGAGATTGCTCTGTGTAAGAACTGAGATCCAATTTTGCTAAGTTCTGTTTGTGTGTGCTCAAGTAACACTCTGCCTGCAGCCACCAGCCAGGATTAGTGACCGAGTGTATACTGTTTAGTTTAGCGTTTGATCTTATGTCCCATTTTTTTCTGCAGGTTAATGCTTCTGATTCCGTTGATCCTTTGTTAGAGTTGCTTGGATCGAAGTACTTCAAATACACTGATGTTTGGTAAGTTGTGAACGCATTTTCAATTTATTACTTGATTTTTCTCAACATGTGCTTATTTCTACCCGCCTGCTCCTGCAGTTACTTTACCTACACTAGTGTAGACAAGATCGCAAACAGTCTGGGGAGTAAAACCACTGGTAGTTTCTCAGTCTTTGTTTGATCAAAATAATTGCATAGTTCGGCATCTCTACTAATTAGTTACCATTTTGTTGTTCTGTTCAGACTCTGGAAAAGATGCCTTGCAGAATGGAAGCGATGGGTCAAAAAACAAGTATACTTTCTTTTACATGATACATATCTTAAACCTTAAGCTGTGGTTTGATGCTTGCAAAACAACTTCAGTTATTCTCACAAACTCAAACTCACTATGAGATCATATAAAACTGCATTTCTGTGCCATATTTAATTATGTATTACAAACACATGCACAACAAATGCAGCTCATGCTTTGTTTTAAAAGAACACGGGTAGGAAAGTCTTGTGTTTAGGTTTTAATTAATGTTCCAGTACTAACTTATTGGTTTTAGGCGATTACATGTTAGGGCAAAGTTGTGTTGATTACTTGATTTGTTGCTTGTATTTCATCCTGCACTTCTGCATTCAAGTCATTTACAGAGAGCTGTATGTGATATAGTTTTCAGCTCCGGAAAGTCAATCCTAAGCTTATAATCATTGATATGGATTATTTACAACATGATCGTGCATTGTGTCAGCGAAAAAACCATACAACCCCTAATGTATGATGGCTGCATTGACACCTTTGAACATCTTCGTTTGCTTATACTTTTATGTCTTATCATGTTCTTCTCCTTGCATAACAGAGGTGTTATTTTTATACACAACATATACAATCTCCTGGTTCATGTTCCTGTGATGGATTACCAAAAGGAATCAACATTTGAAATGTGGAGTACTGTGGGTGAGTATTTCTTATTTGTTTGGTATTTCATGTATTCTTTTGTACCTAGAAAATTACTCTCATTTACATTATTGATTGCTTGAAAAGTATGTTTGTACGTGTTCATGCATGCATGCACTAAGGTGTGATTAGTGTTCTTACTCTTGGCTTTTGGTTTTTTGCTTCTAAAGGCCTGTCTGCTAAAGGAGAAAAAGACTCTTCTAAGGTACTCTATATACTTCAGAAAGTAATGCGACATTTTTAGCTTAGGCTCAAAATTTCTGGATATTAAGCATTGGAGTTCTGTAGGACTCTTCTTCTACAACACACATCAAGAAAAAAATAAAATTGAAGTTCACCAAAGCATGGCTATCTTTTCTCAAGTTACCACTACCACTTGATGTGTACAAGGAGGTAAAGCTGTTCTTGTCCAGTACTTAGATGAAAATATTTATTGTGTACTTTTTGTTTGTCTAAGTTAAGAGTTCATTGTTGGTATGGTTTCCTGCCTTGAGTTTTTTTTTTGACTTGCAGGTCCTTGCTTCAATTCATCAAAATGTCATTCCTTCAATGTCGAACCCTGCCATATTATGGTAGGTTGTGGGATTTCTGTATTATTTGCGTACTATTTCAACATTTTACTGACAGACATCTTGTCACCTGTATTTTTTTTTCTGCCGCAGTGATTTCTTGACTAGATCATACGACATTGGTGGTGTTATCAGTGTGATGGCCTTAAGTGGCCTTTTCATTCTTATGACGCAACACGGTCTGGAATATCCAAAATTCTATGAAAAGCTTTATGCACTACTGACTCCTGCTGTTTTTATGGCAAAACATCGGTCAGTGTTCTTGCAAGTAAGTGGGAAAAAGGATGACCTGCCTCATTATGGTTCCCCTTCAAGTATGGTAGATCACATTTCTTATGACGAATCACTTCTGTAATCTGAAAAGGGTCATAAAGTTCCACTCTAATGTGAACATGTTTTATCAAGGTCTTAAAATGAATGGAGCCATCCACACCTTCATATTTTTATAAATCCTGCTCTAGAGCATTGCATCCATGCCCATACCTTGATTGCCAACTTAGGCTGTAACTGTTTTTCAGGTGGAACAATCATGAAATGTACCATCTTAATGTGGACAGTAGCAGCTGGCAGAAATAATTATCATGCACAAGTAACCTACCAACTGTGGTAGACTATAATCTAGTAATTTATCAGTTGTTCCTGATTCTTGACAAACCTGGGAAACGCCTAGAAACATACAAGTTATCCATAATACATGCTGCTGAATCTTAAAATCGAATTTGCTTTCTTCTTTTGTAAGTTCATCTTGTTCTTACCTTTTTAGTTTTGGCTATCATGCTGACATATGACTTGTTTTCTTGCAGCTTCTTGACACATGCCTGAAATCTTCTTATCTCCCTGCATATCTTGCTGCTGCATTTGCAAAAAGATTGAGCAGACTTGCTCTTTCAGTTCCACCAGCTGGAGCTCTTATTATTATTGCTTTAATTCATAATCTGCTGCGGAGACACCCCTCAATTAATTTTTTGGTCCATTGGGTATGTTAACTATTCCAATGTGTATGCATCGCTGTGCTGGCTTTGAGCTAACATTTACTGCAGCCCTGCAAGTATGCCCCTTTTGTTGTCTCACTAGATAATTCTAATGCTATGGATTATCTTTCAGGAAGTGGATGAAAATGCCAGCAATGCCAAAGAAGAAGCTAGTCAGCCTAAGAAGATTGGTGCTGACCCTTTTAACAATGACGAGGCGGACCCTGCAAAGTCTGGTGCAATGCGTAAGTATTTAATCATATTGAACATATGTTGTCTCACTTTTTTTCTTCGGTTCTGTCCCTTGGAATCTCTAAGTGACAATCAGTCACCTGGAAAATCATTCTCTTTGCTCAAGTTAAGCTTCTGTCTGTCTCAAAGTATGATTTTTTAAAGATAACCAGCTTGATGGTTAAATGAAAGAATGAGGCTAAAACAAGAAACAATTCTGAAATAGAAATAGAAAGAAGTAGACCTATATGCATGAGTTCCCATCATAAAGGTTTTTTTTGGGACATTCTTTTTGTGGTATACTGACACCTAAGAAACCTACCATGAAGAATAGCTAGAACCTATAGTTTTCTTAAAAGAATATATAACTTGGCTCAGATGGCGCCAATGCATTTTTTTGTCTTTTATTCATTTATTTTTTTATTAATAATGTATAGAGTAAGCATGTTTGTGCTTGTAGTTTTACCTATAATGTACTTCTACCTTTAGTGCTAAACTTTTTATTGGTTCACCTACTTTAAATTCCCTTCGTTGGACCCACCTTGTATGGCATTTTGGGACCCAACTAAATGACTATTCTACATCATGGTTTATGAGTGGTGTGATAATGACAGTTATCGCATTGCTGTTCTTCTAAATTACAGCCCGAAGCTACATCCATAACAAGTAGTCTTATAAATGAACTGCAAGTTGATATTCTAGTGTGTTTACATACTTATGTCCAACACACATTCTTTTCTAATGATAATTTTTGTGGATTGATTCATGTGTATCATACATTATATTTGTTTGTGTGCTACAGGAAGTTCCTTGTGGGAAATAGACACGCTCCGACATCATTACTCTCCTGCGGTTTCTAGGTAACAGGAAGGCAATTTGTTGTCCTGATTTCTATGCATTTTCCTTTGTTCATTTTCTTGAGGTACTCTCAGATTTGTTGCATCACTTGAGGAGGATCTCACTATCCGGGCCAAAACTACTGAGATGAAAATAACGGACTTTAGTTCAGGCTCCTATGCAACAGTTTTCAGGGACGAGGTATGCCTTCACTACCTTCAACCCATTTTCACTGGATTTTTGGATGCATATCCACTGTCTACTAATGTATCTTGGATGGATGAGGTATGCTTTTATCTAATAATTTGTGTATCATGAAGTAAGTCACTTATCCCATCTGTTGCGCTGAAATGGAATGTCTGGGTTTGGTTGGGGGCATGGCAATTTTTTGGTGCTTTAGCAAAAATTTCAGCAGTAATCAGTTCCTTATCAAAGACATAGAAGTGAACAATTTTTGGTCCCTGCCATTAGTATGCAACAGAAGAGGATTATATTACTGCCTGGTTCATGCATAAATATGGAAAATCATTAGATGTTGTGTCTGATAGTCTAAACTTTGTCCACCAGAACCATCTCTTGCCCTTTGTTTAACTTGTCTCTGTAGAGAAGTCCAAGCCAGAGCTGAATTTGCATATTATCCGTTGCCGTTTGAGTGTCCATTATTAATTATCACTAGGAATTTCCCAGAAAATTCACAAAATTTGAATTTTGAATTGTAGGTACGGCGACGGATAAAACAGGTCCCTCTTGCATTCTACAGAACCACACCAACTTCACTATTTCAAGGATCAGATTTTCCTGGATGGACCTTCGAGGACCAATCAAATAGCAACGTAGAAACTATTATAGAAGCCAATGAAACAATCGAGATGGTAGGGGCTAGCAACAGCACACCATCCAAAAGGTTGCGGGTGGAGGCCTGAGAAGGAGGTCCAGAGTGATCTGATCTCCAAGTAGTAGGCAGTTGGCTTGTTGGGGGTAGCTTTGGATTGTTTGTGTGGTTCCTTTTTGTAGTTTGGTTTCCTAAAGTTATCTCTAGGAATCTTCTTGTGTTGTAACATAAATTTTGAGCTGAAAGGGAAACTATTTCTTATTGCAACTAATGTAAGATGTAATCTTGATTGCCAATTATAGAGTAAATGTCATTTCAGCTTACTCAAAACGTTCACCTAGGCCGTGTTTGGAGAAATAGCCAAGGGTTATTTTGAGGGCTAAAATTTATCCCAAGGAAATAGCCCTTCAATGAAATAGCGCTTGTGGTGTTTGGATCCAAGAGCTATTTAGCTCCTTGTGGTGTTTGGATCCAAGAGCTATTTAGTTCCTAAAGTAGTACTTTTCCAATCATTTGGCTACCACTCTAGCAAGAAAGAGAAAGAGAGAATCCAGTAGGTCCCATCCGAAATAGCCCCAAATAGCACCGAATAAAAAGTAGCCCAGAGATCCAAACAGGGCCCTAGTGGATAAGCTGGGGCATTATTTTGTTGCTTTCCAATAATTCTCACGTGGTTTTGACCTCTTCTAACAGTATGGTCGTGTCTAAAACGGGTTGCAATCGGTGCTGCTAGGAAAGGAAAGCAAAACAAAAGCAGTAGATTTCGATCCTTTCGTAGAAGTTATTAGTGGTCTTGACCCAATGATTAATGAATGAGGGGATTTGATCAGGGCGCTTCTGTAGATTTCAATGTCACTGGACAGTGAATGTGATGGCTGGGCCCAACGTCGTCTTCAGTGTTTTATTGTTTGTGACCAGCTCGCTGCACGGCTGCACCTGCACCGATGTTGTTGCTGCTTTTGGCCTTCCCAGGGATGGCATGTGGACTTGGGTTATCAAGGTACCTGGTCCACCCAATGACCCAAACGCTCAAGTTCGATATCCTCAGGTACCAGGCTACCAACACGGCCGTTGGAAAATACCTTATATCTCTGAATAGAAACGCTCCACCAATGGACATGACGGGAATTTCGACAGGTACGCAGATACTCTATTCACAGATACGTACGAAATCGCATTTTTGAAGTGACGTGGATTGCAGCTGCATCTGAGTTCTCAATTCTGTGCCTACTCCCAGTCACATGTTCGACATGAGGACCTGAATATTTCTGGAATAAAAATGCTGACCTGTTTGTTCATATCAGATCGGATTATGATATCTATGCACTCCAAGTATCTTGGTTGTTCCTGAGCAAACTGGACGCCAATAGCTGGGGAAATATAAGCTCCAATGAGCTGTAAGAATAGCCTTGACGAATTTAAGCATGTGTTTCGGTGGCGTGCATTCTTCCACAGTTCCAGGGGCACCAGGAAGCTTGCTCTCGTTCACACGGGCCACCGGTCCCTCACATCTATCTCGTGCCATTGGAGTGGAAGCAGCTGGCTGCTCCAGAGCCATCGGTAAGAGGAACCATGCCTCAACTCACAAAAAGAAAAATAAAAGGGGTGGGGCAATAATTTACGAATCTGCATGCTCCACGCTTTTGGATTCACCGAGTTGTTTTCTCCAAAAGGAGATTTTAGTCCCATGTCTGCTTCATAGCTGATCTTCTTGCCCCTTGAGCTTATATAAAGAATTCTGAGCAAGCCCCCACTCTCAGCTCATGCTTAGGTTTCTGTTCTAATATTGCTTGTTATTCCATTTACTCATGGGCAAATCTTAAGGTGAGAGCTTGCTTCATTTCCGTAGCTCCTTAGGGTCAGAATAGCATATTTTAAAATTTCTTTTGGCTATGTTTTTCCAGTTTTTCTTTGTTTCTTTTATGGAATTCCCCTTTTTGCTCCACTACGAGTGTCTATTTCTTTTGCTCTTGACCCCCAAATTCATATTGATGCGCGATATATCCTCCCCTCGTACCTAATATTCATTCCAAATTGTAATCTGTGGCTGTAGTTCATCATGTAAATGCCTGAATTTTCCTTGAAGAGTAGTTTTGTATTTTGGGTCGTTAGATAATGAAAGTATCTACCTAACAGGGAAATTTCCTTTTGGTTCTTCAGTGCATCTGATGTTGAGCTGAAGGATGGACTCTTAAAGAACACCCCAGTAATCCTTTGGAGTCTGGACTAAACATGAAGTCCGTGCTCCATATTTTGGGCATTTTCAGTTCTCTGTGCTCTTGTGCACTTGGGCAGAATGTTTCTATGGGACCTGATGTCGTGAACGTTGGACTTCTTTGCACATTCAATTCGACTATAGGGAGAGTTGCAAAGGTTGCCATTGCTGCTGCAGTCAATGACATCAACAATGATCCGAGTATTCTCTCGGGCACAAAGCTGGTTGTTCAGATGCAAGATACCAATTACAGTGGTTTCATTGGCATTGTTCAAGGTACTCCTTTGATGTCTCTGCATTTTAATTTGAGCAAGGTCTGTCTACCATTGAACCAATAACACTTACATTTATGAAAAAAAATACAATCCACATGGTACGTTAGGACTGACTCCTTATCCCTTTTTCTGCTTAGCCTTGAAATTCATGGAGAAAGATACAGTTGCAATCATTGGCCCACAATCTTCAGTTGTTGCGCACGTCATATCCCATGTTGCGAACGAACTTCAAGTACCTTTGATGTCTTTTGCTGCAACTGATCCTACTCTCACGTCGCTTCAGTATCCTTTCTTTGTGCGTACAATCCACAGCGATCAATTTCAAATGGCTTCGGTTGCAGACTTAGTTGATTACTATGGGTGGAGGATGGTGACAGCAGTATATATTGATGACGATTATGGAAGAAATGGCATATCCTCCTTGAGTGATGAGCTTGCCAAGAGGAGACTGAAGATCTTGTATAAAGCTGCAATTAGGCCAGGAGCGAAGAAGAGTGAAATGGCTGCTGTACTGGTCAAAGCTGCGATGATGGAGTCCCGGGTTTTTATACTGCATGCACATGATGACTCTGGACTTGCTGTGTTCTCATTGGCATACAATCTTACCATGACATCCGGTGGATATGTCTGGATTGCAACAGATTGGCTCGGTGCAGTCCTCGATTCTTCCCCACATCTTGATAGTGGGTTACTGAGCACAATGCAGGGTGTTCTCACATTGCGTCAGCACACGGAAAATACCAATAGGAAGAAGACACTAGCTTCTCGATGGAGCACACTCATTAAGGAGGATAAAGGTGATGGCAGGATCTTGCTCAATGCCTATGGCTTTTATGCTTATGATACTGTCTGGATGCTTGCTCATGCGTTGGATGCATTTTTCAATAGTGGTGGAAACATTTCCTTCTCTCCAGACCCCAGACTGCATGCAATTGCAGGAGGAGCTTTGAATTTTGAAGCATTGAGCGTCTTTGATGGGGGAATGCTATTGCTAGACAGAATTCGCAAAGTAAATTTCATGGGTGCAACTGGCCCTGTAAAATTGGATTCAGATGGTAATCTTATCCACCCTGCGTATGACATTATAAACATAATAGGGTCTGGTTTGCGGACAATTGGTTATTGGTCCAACTATTCTGGGCTGTCCATTATGTCCCCTGAGACTCTTTACAAGAAACCACCCAATGGTACTATTGATAATCAGAAACTTCGCGTTGTAATCTGGCCAGGTGAGACTATAACAAGGCCCCGGGGGTGGGTATTCCCTAACAATGGAAATGAGCTGAGAATTGGAGTCCCCGATAGGGTTAGTTACCGTCAATTTGTATCATTCGACAATCAAACTGGAATGGTGGATGGGTTCTGTATTGATGTGTTTTCTGCTGCAATGAACTTGTTGCCATACCCAGTGACTTATCGGTTTATACCTTTTGGCAACGGCCGTGAGAATCCAAGCTATACACAGCTTATCAATCAAATTGTCACAAATGTAAGTTCTGTTTCTTAAAGAACATTTTACTGTTAGTATGGTATGAGTCACTAAGTCATGTTATAACAGTCATCTTTGTTTTTGTTATGTCTAGGAATTTGATGCTGTTGTTGGCGATGTTGCTATTGTCACAAATCGGACGAAGGTTGTTGATTTCACCCAACCGTACGTTGGGTCTGGGCTTGTCATACTTACCTCTGTTAAGAAGCAGAGCTCGAATGGATGGGCTTTCCTGCAGCCATTTACCATCAGAATGTGGTCCGTGACAGGAGTGTTCTTTCTGATCGTAGGAGCTGTGATTTGGTTGCTCGAGCACAGAATCAATGACGACTTCCGCGGTCCTCCAGTGAAACAAGTTATTACTGTTTTCTGGTAAGGTCTAAGTGTTACGCAAGGCATCGATTTATTGTCATTTAAAAAGACGAGTTGGAAGGATAATCCAATCAATTTTGCTTGCTGAAAACATTTCTCTTCTTCTTCTGCCTAGGTTTTGGTTGTCTGTCTAATATTACATACTTAACATGCTATATTCTCTTTGCAGGTTCAGTTTCTCAACTCTGTTCTTTGCCCACAGTAAGTGAAATGCAGCCTCTCACATTTCTGCATACGAATAAAGAAAAAAACTCCCCGAACAAGCTCAAGAGAGTCATTCTGCATCTTCTATTTTTTACAGGAGAGGACACCAGGAGCACGCTCGGGCGTTTCGTGATCATCATCTGGCTCTTCGTAGTCCTGATCATCCAGTCCAGCTACACTGCCAGCCTGACTTCCATCCTCACCGTGCAGCAGCTCACGTCCCCGATCAGAGGCATCGACAGCCTGATCGCCAGCGACGAGCCGATCGGGTTCCAGGTCGGCTCCTTCGCCGAGAGCTACCTCGTGCACGAGCTCGGCGTGTCCCCGTCGCGGCTCAGAAAGCTCGGCTCGCCGGACGAGTACAGGGCCGCGCTGGAGCTGGGCCCTCGCAAAGGAGGCGTCGTGGCCATCGTCGACGAGCGCCCGTACGTCGAGCTCTTCCTGACCCAGAACGACAAGTTCGCGGTCGTGGGACCCGAGTTCACCAAGAGCGGCTGGGGCTTCGTGAGTTGCGCGCGATTCTTCTGAACCTTTTATTTTATTTTTTATTTTCTTCTAATGCAAGCGTTTCTGATGACCCCCTGAGCGCTCTGGTTGGATGTCCGGCAGGCGTTCCCGCGGGACTCGCCGCTGGCGGTGGACCTGTCGACGGCGATCCTGACGCTGTCGGAGAACGGCGACCTCCAGCGGATCCACGACAAGTGGCTGTCGACGGGGCCGTCGTCGTCCACCGCCGCCGACCTGCAGCAGGACCCGGACCGGCTGCAGGTGCAGAGCTTCTCGGCGCTGTTCCTCATCTGCGGCGTGGCGTGCATCGCCGCGCTGGCCATCCACGCCTGCGTGCTCTTCCGCCAGTACTCCCGCCACGTCGCCGCCGAGCGGGCCGCGCTGCCCGGGGGCGGCGACGGCGCCGCCATCTCCCACTCCGGCCGCCGTAGCGGCCTCCGGGCGTTCCTGTCCTTCGCCGACCGCCGGGAGCCGCAGCTCCAGAGGGGCCCCAAGGACCCCGCGGCGCTGGGCGCGTCCGGCTCCAGCAGCGGCGTCAGCAGCTTCACGTCGAGCAACGCCAGCTTATCGTCGAGGTAGCCACGCCACGCCCGCCTTCCAGGTTCCGATCGGCGTGCGTACGTCGTACGTGCATGTACGCACGCGTAAGCCGTAGAGGCAGGCGTAGATTGGTAGGTGGCCGTAGCGGCACTGATTTCTACCGTACCTGGGTGGGTGTCCAGGGGCGTAGTGAATTTGGATCTCCGTGTGCTGCGGAATTGTAGAGATCGCTGTGTGTGAGCAGCAGCTGCACATGGGGGGCAGGGTAGCTTCCTGGTCTTAACTTGTCGGGGATTAATGTCGGATCCTCCTCGGCACGTGATTAAAGAAAGCAACCAGTACAGAGGTACTCCGTATAGTGCAGTGGTGCTGTACATGAATTTTTACCATCCTGTAGCCGTCGCCTCCGCCCATGCAAAGACAAAGTACCGCCCTGGTCGAGGGCGAGGCAACGGGAAAGTCCCCGCCGGGGCGCGGGCGCGGCACGGGCTCGGCATCGTCACCAAGGGCGTGGCGCACGCGCCGCGCCGCGCGCGGTTGGCAGTTGAGCGAGCGCCCGGTGGCCCGGCACGCGAACGGCGGGGAGGCCGCCCGTAGTCTCAGGAGCTTTGGCATTGGCACGGAGTGGACGTTCGGGCTCGCCTGCCGGTCCGGCTCGCTCCTCTCCACCTTTCTTCGGGCTTAATACCACCTCGATCGCTCCCCAGTAAAAAATTAGTTTCGGTTCATCTGATGGCCCTGTCGGTGTGTCCCATACTCCATAGCCGAATGAACTGGGCAGCTTTTCCCGGCAGCAATCATGGCCGGCATGAGATCTCAGCATGGGATGATGGAGTCATGGAGAGGAACACGCATTTCTGAGCGGGCGACGAGGGGTGACCATGATCGGTGCATGCCTCCTTTTCTTTTCTCTCGTGCTCGTCGACCGCCATTTCTTATTTTCTTTGTTTGGAAGTCAGGTTGCTGCTCATGAGTAACCTCGTGACCGTGAGCTGTCCGTACTCCTTAGGCTAGCTGGTTATAAATACGTACGCGTACTTTACTACTGTTGCTGATACTGTATGATGGACAGCGGGGAGCGAATGCATTCAATCATGCAATGTACACGCAACATCGGGCTGTGAATGAGCGGGTATTCGGAGCTGTACATTGTTTACTATAAACTGTACTAAAAAAGAGAAACTAGTTGTGGACTCCAAAAAGATCTGAAGAAACAACCAGAAAAGAAGTCTGAACAGAGAACACGCCAGCCAAGCCAAGTTCCCAACTGAATGAGCACACGAAATCCCAACACTTGAAGGACCTGAAACGGCCTGATCAACGCCGAAATCTCCGTGCCGGATTATTCTCAGCAAGTCTCACATGCCCATCTTCGCCGGTGTGGCGTCATCGACCGGCGATTTGTTAAGAACGAAAGCGAAACAATTCACATGCCTACCCGCAAAAAAAAAATCACATGCCTACACTATTTTACGCAGCAGAGATTCTCGAAACAAAGAATAATACTAACAGGAGTACAGGACACGCACCGGACAAGAAACGGAGCGGGGTGGCCCACCCCTGACACGGGCACGATTCCAAGCTCATTTGGTTGGCCCAAAATACAAAAAAAAAAGGAGACGACGGACATGCCAGATTGTCCAATCAAATGAGCTTGGAATCAGCAGCGTCTCGCATCGCGCGAAGCCTGAACAGTGCGCCGCGCCATGTTTCGTCACGTAGTTGTGCGAGCGCTTCCTCGTGGACGATCCAGCCGCGGCACCTGCATTATTTTCATTCTCTATCATCCACGTCGCTACCAATGCCAACCTCCCCCATGTGTCGGATCGGATGCCTGCAGGATACCTCCCAAAACTAGCACAGAAACAAAGATCTTTTTTTTTTGAAGAAAAAGAAACAAAGGTCCACGGCGGTGACAAGGTGGGAATATCATAGTACAGGTACAGCTCGGGTGAAGAGGCCACGGTAGTTTTGGGTTCCCAGGGCGGATCGCGCTGCATTTGACTCGGGGAGAAGAAAGGGTTAAGCAAGGATTAAATAACGCATGCTCCAAGATGATGCGTCCAGGTCCAGGGCAAGGAAAAACGAAGCGCCATGGCACGCGAGTCCGAGGAGGCCGTTGGCAGTTGGCACGAACGAATCTGATCTCCAGCATGGGTTGCTGAACCGTGAAGAACTGAAAATGCAGCAATGTGCAGGGCCATTCCGGTAATGCAGAATGCAGGGCGTGTAGGAAGATTTCAATTGGAGCTCCTGGAATTGCAGAGGTTAGTTGTGGACAAAAATATCCAATAATTCATCCCGGCCCTGTTCTCAGGTGTGAACACGTACTACAACAACCGGCTGGCCCACTGTTTAGTCAAAAGTCTTCTGTTGTGTATAGTAGGCAAAGAAAATGAAAAAATGGGTAAAAGTGAAAAGAAATCCTTTGCAGTCCACGCACCAACTGCGAATAGACGGACGGCCCAGGAGCGGGAGGAATCCAAAGCCGTCGCCCATCGCGGCATCGCCGCCGCACCCCTTCACTTCACGTCTTTACCACGTCCCCCCCTCGGGCCCTGAGATCCAGTGCAGTTCCTGCTATAACTGTAACTTAAGCCAGTTCTCAGCCATTCAAAGATCATCCAACGGCCGACGCGAGTTGAGTACAACTTCGTGCTCCCCTCCCTGAGGTCTTGATAGCAGTTCGGTACTTGAGCTAAGCAAGGTGGGAGGTGTCCCGTAGTGGCCGACGATGAATGAAGCAAAGTTTTATCTTTGTTCTCCCCACATCCACCATAGCATATATGCTCCAATCTCCATCCGCTATCTCCATGCCACAGCACATGTGCTCTCATAAATTTCTTTGATCTCTTCTAGACCGGTGAGGTGGCGATGACACCATCAACAAGAAGGATTGCAGCACGGGCCGAGTTTGAGCAGAAACTTGTGGTTTGCAGTGAAGTCGAAGAGAGATTACTGTTTGCTGCTCTGTTGCCATCTTCTTGCAGCCGGCCATTGTTGCTGTGCCTTTGCTCCAATGAGGATAGAGTTTGGTTATTCATGGAATCATCATCAGTTGATTCTCCCAACTCTTTTCTCTAATTTCATCACGCTCTTATATATTTGATTCTCCAAAATCATCAATTTGTTATTTCAAAAATAAAATCATCGAGAATCAGTTGAATTTCTCATAATGTTGGATGGCATCTCGATGATTTCTTGTTCTGTCGTTTGTATTTCAATTCTGTTTTGTTTTTCAAACCAAATAAAGCAAGAAGCATATGTTATAATTATCGAGATGGTGTTACCATTTGTAACAACCAGCAATAAAATAAAGAGCCTTATTATTATCAAAAAGTTAAAAAAATAGAGTGTTATCATCGTTGAGCTAGAGTGCAGAGTCTTAGCTGAAGTGCTGAACTGCTGTCAACCTCAGAGGAGGGAGCGGAAAGTAGTACTCCACTCACTTAATCCGTTGGATGGTTTTGAATGGCTGCGACTACTAAAGTTAAAGTTGCAGTCACAAAAGAAACTGCACTGGATCTCGGTCCATGCTCTTCCCCCATTCGGCCAGTCCTCTCCTCCTCCAGTGTTCCAGACTTCCAGTCCTCGGCTCCGCCCCTCGCCTGACACAGGCCACGCGCCGCGGCGGCCGTACGGGCGCGCTAGGTTTTTCCTCCTCGGCCGTGGGCTCGGGATCTCGCGCCGCGCCGCAATGCAGCATCCGCGCCGCTGATCCCGGGGGCCGCCTCCTCCTTCCTTCCTTCCGCGAACGCCGCCTCCGCTGCAGCGGGCGGCCGCCATGGCGCGGCGCCACGGGTGGCAACTCCCCGCCCACACCCTGCAGGTCCGCTCCAGTCCGCGTTCTCCCGTGCCATGAGTCGTCCTCCGCTCCGCAATTTGGGCGCGCATTGTGCTCCGCGGATCCCGTCGCGCTCTGTTCGGCTCGCCGCCGAAGTGGGGAGCTTTTCGGTGTTTCTATCGCCGTTTATGTTTGACGTGCTCATGTTTTGATGAGGAATGTTCAGGCGTGCGTAGGTTGATGTGATGGGTTGCCCTTCTCTGATTTTTTTTTCTTCCTCTGCCGATGCGTCCGCGCGGCTCTGCGCTCCGAGAAGCGCCATGAGTGTTTTGTTTACTTCTGCTTCTTCTCTTAGACTCTTTTGAGGCGAGGTAGTACATGGATTTGGTTTTGTTTAGGATTTCCCCTAACAGCAGTCGGCTGGATTACCTGAATTTCATGCTGCGCTACATTCCGATCTCGTGCGGCATATGCGACTTGCTTTGATCTGGCATTTCGCTTTCTCCAATAAAAGTGTCCCTTTTTGTTGGTATTCTCTTGGGCTGTTCTGCTCTTTCGTCTCTGATGTGATGTGGGGCTTGGACCTAGGAGTTCGGCTTCGCTGCCTCCTCCATATTCTGCTTTTTGTCCCCTTCCTTGTTGTACTTTTACAGTACCCCCTAGTAACTTGATTTTGTAAGACTTGATTTAGTTACATTGTGTTAAACGGCAGGCTCTAGTTGATTTGCGTGGACTCTATTTTGAGCGGTTGCTCTTGAAATGCATAACTGTACTTTCCTTTGCATGGTGTCCTAGAATGGATGCTTCCGGTGTTCATAAATAATAATTGAGGCGTTCTGTTTGGTGGATCTGGTCCTAATCACTAGTATGTTGTTTCTTAGCTTTATGTCACTGTCTCAGCCAAGTAATAGTTGCCTGTGCTACAGCCAGATGCGTGAAATTAAATGTGCTTTGCTAAATTGCAAAATGTGTTAGTGAATTTGAACGTTGTAGTGGGTTTATCATATCCTATACTTGGAGTTTAGTATCACTTCTCAGCTTCTAGCTTTCGCATCTCTGAAAAGGTAGCAGGAGCATTGCTGCTCAATCATTTGTCAAGTGTTTTGCTACCAAGCCTTTCCTAGATTCGTTGAAGAATTGTTGTATCGTACTTCTGTTAGTGCAGTATCAGGGATCAATGGTATCCTCGTGAGATCACAGCAGATTGTGGAGTAGTGACTAGTGACCAGCACTTGTAAAGCGTGGACTATGGGTGCAATATCAGTGTTCATCGATTACAAGATGCTATCAAGTAGCAGCTTTCAATCTTTTCCAGTGAACATTCAGTTAGCAATAGCTTGGATCCATTCACAGACCACTTCATCCCACCTTTTGCCCTTCCTCAATATGGTACAAATGAAAGAGCAAGCGTTGAGGGAAAGGCTATGAACCATGGGCTATTATGACTTGATGAGTCTCTTCTATAAGAAGCTTGCCAAGTCTGAGCTACTGTGATTTGACAATGTGATCACCAGACATGTAATTTAGTAGGGATTGTTGTGTACAGTATGGAAATATTGCCCTTCTATTTCAGCTGAATCTTTGGCCTTTTCATTGCATTTGTACTTCCTCCTAAAATCCTGTCTTTGCAGGCAATGCGTTTTTTCCTATCAGTGGGAGAGCATGACTAACATTTTTTATATTTTTTCCAGGTGGTTGCTATAACCGTGTACTTCTTGCTTTGCATAGCATTCTATGCTTTCTTCTCTCCATTTCTGGGGAAGGACGTGTATCAGTATATCGCTGTGGGTGTTTATAGTTTTCTGGTAAGATGACATCCTGCACATGCTTGGGTTGAATACATGAATAAACTCATCTGATAAGTATTTTAATATTCATTTCCTGTTTTGTCAGGCCTTATCTGTGCTGATCCTATATGTTAGATGTACTGCGATTGATCCTGCTGACCCTGGCATCCTGATTTCCATGGACGGTTCGTTAATTTATAAATCAGAAGGTATATATTGTTCCTTAACAGTGCTTCTATTCAGATTTGTCCAATTAAATGAGTGATAGCAGCCTATCACTTTATTAGTTAATACATCTTCTCCTTCTGGTTAAAAGCACATGCAGACGCTCAAGATGAAGCTGGCAAGTCAGGATTGAGAAACAGCGAGGATATCCCTAAGCATAAATCGTGCTTAGGTAGGGTTTGTTTTTGTTGCGCTATTTTTACTATAGAGGATTGCCGCGAAGAGGATGAAGTTAACCAACAAGAGGATTATGGTGAAGAGGCACTCTTTTGCACCCTTTGCAACGCGGAGGTACTTATCCTCAACTCCAACCCTGTGTGGCGTGCAAATTGTGCGATATTTTGAGTTCCAAGCCAGTGTTTCCTTTTCTTACCAAGAGTAATTGTTATGAAAAATAGTTGGACTCAAATTATTGCACTTTTGCTTGTAGCTTACTATTTATTTAAGTGCACATGTACCCAAAACCAAAACTGTTGGTTCCAGCATTACAGGTACTAAAACTTTGGGTATATCGAACTTCTGTATTCAATAGTGCGAGGTACTCTCAAAGTATGGCACCATGTGGAATGCCATTGCAATTTCAAAAGTAGATGGAAAATTTTCAATGCAACTATGTTATTTTTTATGTAAGCAAATGATTCCTTCACAGATTTTCACAATTATCCATTGCTTCTGTTAATGGTATATTTTTATTATTTTGCAAGGCCAGTGGTTGGCATCTTCAATACTATGGTGCTTGCTTGACTTTATTTTTGTATTCATCTTCAATGTTTGGACAGATGTTATGGACCCAAAAATCAGTTGATACTCAGTGCTGTTTCCTTTGTGTTCTGATACAGGTGCGAAAACATAGTAAACACTGTCGAAGTTGCGATAAGTGCGTTGATGGCTTTGATCATCACTGCCGGGTATTGTATTTAATCCTCTCTTATTCTGTTATTCGTTTTCTTTTCTTCGTTTATTTTATTTTTTGTTGATTTTTTTTCACAGTTTTGAAACTTTTTCTTTGGCAGTGGCTGAACAACTGTGTTGGAAGAAAAAACTATATCACATTCTTATGCCTTATGGCTGTGAGTCTTGCTTGGGTATGTTGAAAAATCATAGAATGCTGATATATCTAATATCAACATTTGCATTCTTTTAAATTCCTATAAGCTTGTGTGTCGGAGTGTGGACTTGGTGCTCCAATAGCATCTTTTATGTTTCTAATTGCGACTTAAATGCAGCTCGCCGTTGAGTGTGGAGCTGGTATTGCTGTTTTTGTTCGTTGCTTCACTGATAAGACAGCCATAGAAGGTCAGATTGGAGAAAAGCTGGGGTATGGCCTTTCACGAGCACCCTTTGCAACCATTGTGGTAAGTTTTAATATTTTTTTATTTTTCTGGTTTCTTTTTACAAGGCGAGCTTTTAAATTACATATTTCCAGTAGTTCTCATGGACATTAGATTAAGCATTGATGATTTTTTAACTTTATCATCACCATTTTGGGATCCTTGGAACACACAAAATCAAATTGGTAGTACTTTCTGTGATTAGGATGTCGAGGTAAGGCATGATAACAGCATTCAATGCAGTAAAACATGATAACGGAATTCAGCGCAACTTAAACTGAACAGGGTAAATCTTATCAGGAGGAGAACAGAAGGAATTGCTAATTTTATGCAGCAGAAATTGTGAACCAACACAGCCAGTGCTAAGTGTATCCTCACAGCTGCTACAAATCCAAAATCTTTGTGAAAACAAAGCATTATGCTTAATCTTTAGTCTATTGAGGTTTATATCTTAGCTGAAAATACAAGGTCCACATCGACTATGTACACATGAACTGCAGAGGGATAAAGATATCATAGCTGAAACCCTTTAATTATGTACTATACGCATCAATTTGAATTGACATGGTTACCCATTTGAACTGTGATGACCCTGTAATACTCAATTGTTTGAGGTCTGTTACATGGTATTGTCAAGCTATCACAATCTTGACAAAGAAACCTCTCTGACTCCAGGCCCTGGGTACAGCTCTTTCGATGCTTGCTTCAGTGCCGCTAGGAGAGCTATTTTTCTTCCATATGATACTGATCCGGAAGGTTAGTGACTTCACCACTTGTCATTATTTTTGCCCCATTTTTGGGTGTCTTGTCCAGGAACGCAACATGTGAACGTGGTTACTTTGCTGCACCACTTTTCACAGGGCATCACAACTTATGAGTATGTTGTGGCCATGAGGGCTCAGAGTGATCCGCCTGGACCTTCTGTCCATGATGATCAACAGAGCTTGGCATCTTCTCCAATGAGTTCTGCACCAACTGCTTTTAGTGGGAGCTCGTTTGCACGGCACTACAAAGGCGCATGGTGCACTCCCCCTCGTATCTTCATTGACCAGGTAAGTATTGTATGGTGCAATATTTCTGGGCCATCTCAACTTTCTTTGGTATCATTGTCTTGTGTTTATGTTCTATAATTGAAGGCACCACAGTTTTCGGTGCAGTCTATTCTTTCAACTTCAACAAATCTTATCAGAAATTCACACTGTGTTCTAAGATAATCTATCAGAAGTGGTGCTGTTTCTGCCTGTCACAATTGTCTGCATTTCTAAGTTGCACCTATCTTTTTCTTAGCGAATCATCATGCTATATTTGATCTTGTCCGCATCACATCGCAGGATGAAATCATCCCACACCTGGAACCTGGACGAGTTCCTTCAACTGTTGATCCTGATACCACAGACCCTGCTGAAAGAGCCAAAAATCATCCTAAACGTCCAGTCCGCATCAGTGCGTGGAAGCTTGCAAAGTTGGACTCAAATGAGGCCGTGAAAGCAGCAGCAAAAGCAAGAGCCTCTTCATCGGTGCTGAAACCGATCAATACCCGCAACCAGTATGAGGCAGACAGTGATAACCTCAGCAGCAGAAGCAGTGTCATAAGTGCTGATACTGGGCACCACAGATATCCTCTGTCTGGCGGTAATTCACAGTACAAGCCCTCTTATCCACCCAGCAGAGCAAGTGCAGATGACATCGAGCTGTATCCTCGGACACCGAGCAGCTTCCAGAGCAACTCGCGTACTCCAACCCCATTAGCCGAGCACCATCCCTCCAAGCATTTCAACCCAATCTATCAGACATCAGCAAACAGGTCTCCATTCTCAGCGAGAGCCAGCGTCAACGAAGCTCCTGTCACCGAAACCAGCAACGTCAGGAGGTCCTACCCCCCTCCACAAGCAGAAAGATCTTCGCGGTCATCTGTTTACTGGGATCAGGAAGCAGGCAGGTTCGTGTCCGCTCAGGCAAACCAGGGATCCAGCTCTCGCTCAGGCCGTCCTGACCTTCTGTACACCGGGCAGTCTATATTCTTTGGCGGACCTCTGATTACAGATCCTGCAGCAAGAAGTTTCAGAGACCCCGGGGGTTCTAGCCAACGGTCCGCCGGGCCTCGGCCGCACCAGCTCCCTGTGTTTGTTCCCAGTGACCCCCAGAAAGATCAGCTCTCCAGGTTACCATGAAACAAACAGTTACCCTTTTAGGAGTAGCCTTCTGAAACACATGCTTCTCTGCTCGGCTATTTATTGTATAGTTCTTAGCTCTTACATCTGACAAATTGTAGGTCATGATTTTTTTGTATCCAGTCGATGGAAATTGAGGTTACTCTAGGCATTGGCAACCTTTTAACACTAAAGTCATGGTATGAGGAGTCCTATTTCTAGTTCTTAGTGCTGGTGAAGTGATAAGGATGTTCCGCCACCATTAGCTTGACCAGAACAAGCCGATAACTACAAATGCGAGAAATCTATTGGCTAATCTGGATCGATTTTCCCCTACCTGATTTCTTGGTGGAGTGTCTAGTCAATATGGTGGATAATCGTTTACTATATTGTCAACTGTCCAAGCTGTCTCAAATCGACATGAGGGCAGGGGCACCGTGCGCTCGCCGGCACGAGTTCATTTGGGTGGCTGCAATCATATTTTACTCCCCGCTTTTCTCACGGCTTTTCGCTGCGGAACTCGTGTTATCCGCGAGGCATAAACTGAGTGGAACTCCGCGGCATTGGTCCCCCTTGAACACAAGCCACTCTTGGATCAAAAGTGCCGGCGCCTGTCATGAGCTAATGCTCTTTAGCCTGCACGTGACCGAGTTGGTACGTTGAAAAGGTAATAATAAACTACTGGCACGTCATTGCGGTAAAAGTGAAGAGTGAGTGTTTCTCCTTTCAAGAAAAAAAGAAAAAGAAAAGTGAGCGTTTCTTTCTGTATTTTAACTGGTATTATATGAGTTAACAACCACAAACACACAAAAATAATAATTTTAGAGTATCTTTTGTGGGCTTGTGGCTAGATTAGTTGGAATTTGTTTAGATAGTTATGTTATTTAACAGTTTATTTGTACATGTGGTCAACTCTATGTTGCTAATTATCTATTATATATAATAACATTACACCGGTTTGAAGTATTTGTAGGCGGTTCAATCATCCGGTTCGAAACTATCGAACCAGCGGTTCAACTGGTTCTTTATAGTTGAATCATTGAATCAACGAACCGATGATCTCACCGGTTCGATCTCCGATCCGATCCTGATAACTATGGTATTGCCTCGTGGCAAAAGTGCAAAGCGAGCGTTCCTCTCCGAGAGATTCGGTTTGCCCTTCATGCATCCAGGCCTTTGCCGATTCCTGATCGCCATTCCTGGCGAAGAGAAAGAGATGCCATCTCCGTGCGTGCAACCTGTCACGGCCATTCTCGAGCGCGCACGCATCGCTCGAAGTGTGCGGTGTTGCCCCCCGCGATTATTCCTCGCCGCGCGCCGCGTGGCAACCGGCGAGGGCGGTTGTTGCTCGGGGGCATTTCCGCGAGCGCGACGGCAGCGGCTCGGCTGCCCGCTGCCGCAGACACATCACGAAAGGATGCTCCCCTGTTTTTTTTGTTTTTTGTTTTTGAAAAGAACGCTCCCTGTTTTCGTGAACCCGGTCACTGGATCGTGCACCCCCGGCGCCATGTCTCATTTCACCAGGTTCCCCTGGGCGGGCAACCCAGCAGTTTGGTGATCAGGCGGCCCCAGTGCTGGTCCAAGCTGGAGATATTTCCCGGCGCGAAAATCATCTGCAAGCTAGGGTTCAGACCAGGAGGAACTGCTCCTGAATTTATACACATTTTTAGCTAAAAATTCGAACGGATCACTATCATTTGCATCTGAATACCCGATCGATCAGGTAGGCTGAATTCAGGATAAGGCTGCCGAGTCGGCGGTTCCCCGCACCAGGACCATCCTCTGAAACCGGCCGTGCCACGCCAACGGCGTGACGGGCGAACGCCGCCTCCGGACGGCAACTCCCGCGGCGCGCCGGCTTCCACCGGCGCCGCCGCCGCTAGAGATCCCCTCCCACTGCCGGAGTACCAGTGCGAACGGGCGCTGCGTTTCCCATGGAAGTAAAGGGTACCAATACCAGCAACGCCTTCGTCGCCTCGCCGGTTGGCCGGCCAGTGAGCCGACGGCGACCGGCCGCGGCCCTTCATAAAGGCCGCTTTCGGGCGGGCCGGCGGCCGCTTTCGGGCGGGCCGGCCTCCGGCGGAAACGGACGACGCAGGGGCGCGGCCGGCCGGGGCCAGGAGGACAGCGCGGGATTGCCGGGGGGCCGGCGCACCGCCCCGGACGGAAGCGGAAAGCCGGCAACCGAAACCCGTGGCGTGACGTGCTCATCTTCGGAGACTGCCGGGGCTGGAACAACCAGTCTGGGATTCGGGCGCACCGCGAGCACATGGCCCGGCCGGCCCCGGAAAACAAACCACCCGGTGCTGCCCACCACGATCCGGATTGAAAGCTAACCGTACGTTTGATGGTCGCTAGGCGTCAGTTTCTGTATGTGTGTTTGTTGACTTGTATTCGGAGTACTGCACGTTAGATGGTCGCTAGGCGGCAGAAAAGATCATGGATAAACCACTGGAAATGTAGCGTTCCTGCATTTTCTTTTATCACCGATGGGAAGATGGATGGTAGGGTCTTGATTGCGAGCGCACGTGAAATTCTTGTGTTTTCTTTCGTATAACCAGTAAAAGAATGAAATTCTTAGATAAAACATTAAACCCAGTAATTCAGAAAAATAGGAGCAAACATATCTTTCATAACCCGACTAGATTATCTGACTATTATCATAAAGATTAAATTGTGGTTACCATAGTCATCTACGTTTAACATGTGCCGTGACGATGATAAGAGAATATAAACCAACGATACACCTATTGTAACAGCTACTAAATTATCTTCTAATTCAATTATCTGTGGATAAGCCTTATCTAACTACCACTGGTCTATGTATACATCACTGGTCTATGTATACATCGAGATTCTTTAGATCCTAGAATAGAAAGGAGGCTATTCTCTTTACACATAGAGTTTCTAGATGCCTCTAAATTGTAGAAAGATGGTGTGTGCCTAGATAGCGTACCGTCTTACGTTTAGTCGTCCGATAGTATAAACGGCAACATTTCCTTTAGTTGGTCATGCTCCACGCTATCTAGAGTCGGTTTTGCATTAAACTTCACACACAAGCGGGGGATAGCACATAGAGATCCGGAGCATATTCCCATATGAACCGACTGAAAGCAAAAATCACAGGAGCAGCATGGAAAAATGTTGAAAACGTAAGAAAACCACGTCATATCAGACACTATCTCCCAACTCCACACCCCCCCTAAACCCGGGGCTTGCTGCAGCTTTGGCCTCTGCTCAGCTCCTCTGCTTCTATAAAAGTCAGGGCCACCCCCTCGCCTCGACTCCCAGTTCTCTCACACACACTTGTCACCTTCCTCCCCTGCCACGAGCCGCGACGGATAAGACACAGCCCGTGAGCGAACAGCGCCAGCGCCGGCCGCCCCGATCGAGCGAGCGAGGAGGAGGATGCACCGCGCGGCGAGGAGGCTGATGTGGGGGGCCAGCCAGCCCGGGACGGACGTCCCCAGCGACCACGACGTGGTGATCGTGCTCGCCTCGCTGCTCTGCGCGATGATCACCGTCCTCGGCATCGGCCTCGTGGCGCGGTGCGCGTGCGGGCGCGGCGGCGGGGCCAGCAGGCCGCCCGCCGCCGCCAACAGGGGCGTCAAGAAGTCGGTGCTCCGCAAGATCCCCACCGTGCCGTACGCCGCCGCCGCCGCCTGCGGCGGCGACGAGGAGTCCGGGGAGGCGGCCGCGGCGGCGGAGGAGTGCGCCATCTGCCTGGCGGAGTTCGAGGAGGGCGAGGCCGTGCGCGTGCTGCCCCCCTGCGGGCACAGCTTCCACGCCGCCTGCATCGACAAGTGGCTGCGCGGGCACTCCACCTGCCCCTCGTGCCGCCGGATCCTGTTCCTCCGGCTGCCGCCCGGCGAGAGGTGCAGCCGCTGCGGCGCGCGGCCCCACGCCGGGGACGCCGCCGGCTGGAAGCCGGCCTCCTACAGCGGCGTGCCGCCGTTCCTGCCGTAGGCAGCTGCGCAGCACCAGCAGAGGCAGAGATGCTACTGGAGCTAGAACAGGACAAGGATCGACCAACCCAGAAGCAAACGATCTGGTTGAAATTTCTCGGTTGCCCCCTTTCACCTCTTCTCGTTCGCTGCTCGCGGTAGATTTTACTAGTGCCTGGTTGGTAATGCGTAGCAATCCGGAACTGGAAATGGGGAAGTCTGATGAGTTGTTTGCAGGCTCTGTACATTTGTAAATATTAGTAGTAAATTAATCAGCTTCGGTAAGGATGATGATCTCCGCATCTTTTTTTGTAATCTCGGTTGGCGCAAGCTTTCTGATCTGGGTGGTTCGATTTCACAAACCGATCAGGTCCCCTCGCGAATCGGGAGAAATGTATTCTGCGTGGCGTAACTGCTCGGAATGCATGATGCCTGTCTTCCCGGTGCTCTGAGCCTGTTCCTGAGGGAATATATCCATTGCCGCCTCCTAAAAATCAATGAACAGGGAGATACTTCGTACAACTATTTGGCCATACTACAGCTCAGCTCTGTCCTGCTCTCAGGAGTCAGGTCACGTGAGAGTGTGGTTTGGGATGTATGGTACCAACTAAACTACCAACCCTTTTCAGCTTTGGACCGGCGTCTACTGGTACCTGTACCTCTCTACTGATGAATGAAGTGGTACGATCCTGCTTTTTTTTCAAAAAAAACTTGAAGTTCAGAGTTGCGATACCAAGATGTGTCAATCTGAAACTTGCACGGCATTCTCCTCGTCGTGACCCTGCATGGTGAGTTTACAGTTCACACTTGTGACAGACGCTAGAGGAGAAAGGAGCCCAACCGTTGTGGTGTGGCCTTGTGGGGCGCGAACCTGCCCTGTTCCCCCTAACCGCGGCGGCGACGCTAGTTCTGCTTGCCCGAGATCGAAACCAGGAACGCGCCGCCTTCACGCTGATCCCCACAGGAGATCACCAGTTTCGATCCATCGCCACGACATGACAAGACGTTTCCATCGGAAACCGATGGTGCGCCACGCTACCCTGGTCGCCAGCCTGATCGGCACTCTACCTAGCACGCGTTGTCTGCTTGGTGGTCTCTCTCGCTGACTCGCTCTCGTCAACGTCTTCTGAACAGGACATCCGCCGAAGCGAGTCCAGGACCTGCTTTTTTTTCCTTCTTTTTTTTTAATGCTAGTCCAGGACCTGGTTGGTCAGCTGAGTTAAAATTCCTCACGATTGGCCGGAGGAGTTCGGCACCTGCCGCACAAGCGCACTCCCCACCACAGGACCTAACCTAATAGCGCACATGCCGTTTTGTCTTAAGAGCTGGGCTGAAAGCGCAAAGGCGTGGCGTGCCAAGTCGGCAGAAAAAGGGAAAAGGGTGCAGGAGCGCTGAGGTCAACCTCACCTCTCAACAACCGAGTTGCCTGCAAAAGCTACGACGAACACGCGCTAGTTTAATCGCAGGGGATGAGATAACGTTTGGTACTTTGGTCTTTGAATTTTTGTAATCCGACGGTTGCGACGATTGCAGTGCTGACTGGTACGAACTTGTTGAGGGCGGACCACTAGCTAGAATAGTCAAAACCTTTCCCTTTCCCTTTCTGTTTTTGCTTGTAAAAAGAAAGTTTGAAATTTTGGAGTGTTCTTTTGCTTGATCACTTGAACCTCTGGTGGATCCATTCTAGGTTCTACTCCGATTGGAACAAGTTTATCAATCTGGCGCTTTCTGGTATCCAAGCCTCCAATGTCATTGGATGGATTGAACAGGATACACGCAATCAGTCACGGGAATGGGTTCCGTGCTGGCCACTCTGCAACTCCACTTGAAAACGAGTGCATTCTCACGTGCTAACTTGTGTCGACTTTATTTTTTTTTAAAAAAAGACTTGTGAGTTGTGTCGACAGGTCAATGGAACGCGTCCTGGGAAGGAAATCCTCGGGTCAACGGAATGGCATGCCATGTTGACTCTGGCACTTCACCATGGTCGATCCACCTTGGCTATTTCACAGCTGACCATGAACGGTGGCCACCGCGGCCGGCTACACGGAGCATAGGTAAAGACCAACACCCTTTTTCTTTTTGTCTAGTTCCTCTCAACGGAAGGCTACACGCTACAAACTTCTGCACACGACAAAAGTCAATTGTACCATGATCAGACCGGCACCGATAGCGTCTTTACTAGTCCGCACAATCCAACCAAAAAGTCTCTTGTGTGCAACTCACCCAAACTGCCAAACATCTCCCTACTCACCTTCCAGAGATGGAGCTGGAGGTCATGAGGCAGAAGCTGGATTGCGCACGTGCCCCCGTGAAGAGCACCCCGACACGGGCCAGCTCGATCTCCTGCTGCAGCCCGCCGCCCGGCGGCCAGACGAACGGGGGCTTCACGAGCGGGGGCTCCGGCGCCTGTGCCCCGCCGGCCAGCACCTGCACCGCCGCCCGCATGGACGGCCTCTCCCTCGGGTTCGGGTGGCAGCACGCCAGGGCCAGCTTCACCGCGCGCTCCGCCTCCGCCGGGTCGAACGCGCCGTCCAGCGCCGCGTCGGCGGCGTCCGACGCCCTCCCCTCGCCGTAGAGCCTCCATGCCCAGTCCACGATGTGCGCGTCCTGCCGCCCTTCCCTGCTGGCGCTCGGCACGAAGACGTCGCGGTCGTCGCCGCCGACGTCGTCGTCGTCGCCGTGGCACGAGTGCGGCACGGGGCTGCCCGGCCGCCTCCCGCTCACCACCTCCAGGGCGAAGACCCCGAACGCGTACGCGTCCGTGCCGAGGCTGGCGCGCCCCGTGAAGAAGCTCTCGTGCGCCATGTAGGCGCGGGTGCCGGCCACCGCCCGCGTCGAGTGGTGCGTGGCCCCGTCGCGCTGGACGACGCGGGCGAGCCCGAAGTCGCCCAGCCGCGCGCCGTACCCGCCGTCCAGCATCACGTTGCTGGCCTTCACGTCCCGGTGGAGGATCCGCTTGCTGCTCCCGTGGTGCAGGTACTCCAGCGCCGACGCCACGCCGCAGATGATCCCGTACCGCCGCTCCCAGGTCAGCTCCTCCGGCGCCGGCGCGCCGCTCGCTCTGGCGTCGGCGTACAGGAGCTTGTCCAGGCTGCCCATGGGGAAGTACTCGTAGACGAGCAGCAGCTCGCCTCGCTCGTGGCACCACCCGATGAGCTTCACGAGGTTGCGGTGCGAGAGCTTGCTGATGGAGTTCACCTCCGCGATGAACTCCTGCTCCCCTCTGCTGGTGTTAGCGCTCGTCATCACCCGCTTCACGGCCACCTCCATGCCCATCCTCTTCAAGTAGCCGAGGTACACGGTGCCGAAGCCGCCTCTGCCGAGCTTGCGGTCGGAGCTGAAGTTGGCGGTGGCATTCCTCAGCTCCCTGAACCCAAACCTGACCGGGCCGTGCGCGTCGATCATCTTCTCGAGGTTGCGGTAGGCCAGCCTTCCCGGCCGTGTCAGCCGTCTCCACACGCAGAACGCCAGGAACGATCCGGCAATGGCGAGCAGGATCAGGTAGGCGAGAAGCAATCTCAGCTTCCTTGCCTTGCGTCCCCGTTTGCTGCCGGCGTCGCCTAGCGTGGTGAAATTCCAAGACTTGATCTGATTCAGCTCGGTGAACTCGCCGGTGGACGCCGCGAATCCCACGGTGATGTCCTCCGTCAGATACTGCGACAGATCACCGGCCCAGGAGTACATGAAGCTGTACGTCTGCACCGCGACTATGCTCAACGCCGCGCCGTCGTACTGTATGCTGACCCACACGTCAGAGCCGCTGGAGAGCACGATGGAGAGGTTGCTGAGAGGGTACGCGCTGACGGATCGGACGCTGTTGACGTCGAGACCAACGTGGTTGTGGTCGAGGTCGTCGTTTCCGCTCTTCCTCGTGTCGAACTCCACGGCCACGACCCGGTTCGCCGGCGAGCCGTCCGTCTGGTCGCTGGTGACGCCGAGCCACTGCCCGCTGCTGTTGCCCGGCGGCAGCTCCGGGTTGTTCGTGAGGATGAAAGCCATACCTTCTCCGGTCCCGTTCCGGGGGAGGATGTTGAGCACGAACTCCGTCCTGAACGACGTGAGCGCCGTCCGCTCGCCGTTCCACAGCTTGAGCTTCTCCCTCGCGTAGCAGACTCTCCCCGACCGGTGGCTCATGTCACCGGTGTTGGGCGTGATCTGCAGGGCGCCGTTCGCGATCCCTGTGCCGGGGCTGAAGCTGAAATCGGCCTCGCTGGCGTCGTCGAAGGTGGGGTAACTGAACTGCAGGCAGCTGCAGGTGCTGCACAGGATCAGGACGGCAAGAGTTGCAGCAGCGGGCAGAGAGATGCGCTGCCTACTGATGCCGGTACGGGACGGGGATGCCATGGCTACTATTTCCGGCGATCTCTCTCCAATGCGGAAGTAGAAGAAGAAGTGGATTTGAGCACTGTTTGGGTTACGTCTCGTGGACTAAGGCCATCAAATTGCGGCAAAACACGGAGAACGCGAGAAGTCATACTTTCACGGGCCATCATCAGGAAGCCGTGTGGGTTGACAAATGCTGTACTTGTACCCCGTTGTGAACTGAATGAGCGGGTATATTGGGACTTCTGCGTGGCAGAAACTTCCCAGCAATGCAGCCCAACGCAGAAGTGTTTGACTACGCAAACTTCTCCTGAACTCTTGTAAACAAGGGAGGTCGTTTATCAAATAGAGTACCGTCATGGCGTAGATTGATAGACATACAGAGTTTTTGTTTCAAGAACAAAAAACTGTAGACATGTGAAGTTAGTTTGATAATGGTAAGTGGCCTCTTTTTCAAGGAGAGAAAGGTAAATCCGAAGCATTCCGACTGAGCTGTTTCCTTTTTGGTTGTACAGATCTTTCATCAACTTATTAGATGCTCTGAAAATTTCTCTTCAATCGATAGCCAAAGTCAAATATTGCATCTTGATATAATGATATACCATGATTCCAAGTGCTTAGCTTGTTTCTTCCGTTCTCCAACAAAGGATTCCAAGATGTGAACATAATTTGGAGGCAAAAATTGACGGATCATCCGCAATGGGCAGAACTGCAATTTTGTCAAGTACTACTCCTGTCACTTTATCTTTCTCGTAAGTCAAATCTCTTTTAACTTTAGCCAAGTTTTCACTGTGGATTTGTATAGATGCTTATAGTTTTTTCTATAAATTTTAGAGTTTTAGTTTTTTCTATAAATTAGTTAAAATGATACAAAATTGATTTAAAATAAAATTAAAGTGATGAATAATTTGGAACTGAAGGTGTAACAGTGACACGCAGGAGCTGGGGGCACTCCCAACCCTCCAATTTAGCTGGTTTTTATAGCATTAAATATGTTGCCATATAAGAAAAAGCTGAGGTGGCAGGAGAGTTAACGAGGAGAGAAGAAAAAATATGAAGAAACCGGATCTCATGCAAGAAACCATGTCTACACGAAACCAAAACAAAATAAGAGGGGACAGGGGGGAGAAGAGATATGATTGGATAACAATTTATTTTGAAGAAACTATCCATCGGGGCGATAGTTTCTATGTGTGATGTCTATATAAGATCATCTCTAACAGTTCCCAATCTCTGCTCACCATCTTTATTGTTTTGCAAAAAAACCAAAAAAATACTCTCCAAATATTTCCCCATCCTAATTCTTCATCTTCTAACCATTGGCAAATTAACCTCCATTTTACGTGAAAATACGCACCCCTTCCGGCTCCCGATCACCCCTCCCCCGCGAGTTTTTTCGTGGCGCGGCTTCTTCCCCGCGCCGTTCCTCCTCATTCGCGCGCCCATTGCTTTCCATCAGAGCTTCTTCCACTTCTTCACTAGTGGCCTGGTGGGCGATCCGCGCGTCCCCCATCGCCGGCGAGCACATGGCCCCCGCCTTGACGGAGGATCTCCAATGCGCGGTGAACGCCTACTGCGCCGCCCCGCCGGGGAAGGCCCCGAGGACGGCGAGCTCCGGTGGCTCCGGCGGTGCTTGGAGGCGGCCGGGAAGGGCTTCGCCATCGGCGCGGGCCTCAAGGGCGTCCTCGCGCTCTTCTCCGTCCTCGTCCGCATCCGCAGCCGCCGCTCCCCCAGATCGAGGAAGGCGGGAGCGATGACGAACGAGAAGGCGGTGGTGCTGGCGGTGAGGGAGACGGTGAGGTACGGCTTGGTCCTGGGGACCTTCGCCGGCAGCTACGTCTCCATCGATGAGTACATCGCCGCCATCTGGGGACGTAAGAGGTCAGTCAGTTCACGGAAACCATCACAGTTGAAATTAATTTCATGAATTGGGCGGCGCAGAGCTCTACTACGGATTTGCTTGCCGCGGAGATGATGGGGGAACTGCTTTTGCGATGATTTGAGCACATCGTTAGCGTTGGCTTTGGTTAACTGCACGAAAGATAATAGATTGGGCTGTGTAGGTGAGAATTAAACTGTAATTGGTGGTAATGGTGTGTGAACTGTGATGTGATGTGTTTGAGAAATTTTAGAAAAAAGAGAACTTGATGGCCATCTTCTCGATCTCTTGGAGCTGCAGGCGGCCGGCTGATCCAGGCGTTCCAGACGCCGAACGCCTGGAGGGAAGGGGCGGCCGGCTGGTCCTCGCGCTTGGGCAGACCTTCTGCCGATCGCATGGGCGGACGTGTGGACGGGCGACTGAGGAGGCGGCGACGAAGAATCGTGCGGTAGCAGAAAAAAAGATCGGTGGAATTCAACTTGTGCGCCACAATTTTCAGATTTGGAAAGTTAAAATAGGATACTATTGGAGATGGTCTCTTTTTTACCTTCTTATATCTATTTAGAGAGTTGGCAAATAATAAAATTTGGAAAGAAAAAATAGAGAAATATTGAAGATGCTCTAGCATGGTAAGCATAGAAACTATAGTGTATTGGGTTAGGACTGCCTAGCTGAAAACTTGACAACTCGGCTGGGAGCATGGAGGCCCATGGGCTTTCCTCGAGCCCCTCTCGTCACTCAGTGAAGAGCTCGAGCCATGGCCGCCTCCCTCTCTCTCTCCCATGACCCATCTCTTACCTCGGGCCTTGGGCACTTCGACTCTCCGAGTCCCAGCCCCTCCATCCATGCGAGGGCGAAATGGCGCCCGCCTCCGTCGCCGTCTCCCTCCGCTTCCGCTTCCTCCTTGGGCCCCGGCCGTTCCACGGGAGGGCGAGGTGGCCTCGGGTAATTAGGGCTTCGGCTTCGAGCGGCACGAGTGGCGTTGCGGGCGGGGAGGGGAAGGCGGGGGTTCTGGAGAGGAGGGTGGGAGATCTGAGGGCGCTCGTCGCCTCCGTGCCTCCTGCTGTTGCTTCGGTAAACGCTGCCCCTTTACTTTTCTTATCTGGGTATTTATGAACATTTTCACGGAATTGGTTAGTGTCAGCGCGAGCTGGTAATTGACGAGGAGTGCATATTTTTATACAAATGCGAAACATAGTTGTCTTCCCAATGATTGTGCATGAACACCCAAGCGGCAAATTGATGCTAGTTTAAATGGATGGTCTATTGAATTTTGATCACTATTATACTACACAATGCTTTGTTGGAATGATAGGTAACTTATGGCACGCTGCAAGATAGACCTAAAATATGAAACATAGAATGCTATCACCTGTGGTTCGACATCCCCTGTTTCTCTGCCGGTCCTCCTCCAGCAAACTTTAAGCACATCAGGGATCCATTGAAACATGCAGTCCTTGCTCTTTTGTAATCACCCACATGCCATTCCAGGGTTTTAAACAATTGGGGCAACTTGTTATTCTCTTTATTCCTGCCTTCCTGGCCATCTTTATTTTCAGAGTAACCAGTTGCTTTATCTTCATTACCATGATCATACTTGAATTGGACCAGTGCCATGTTAGTGCAATTCATGTTCTTACCTTCTCTTTTGCAGATCCGGAGAAACATTGGTCCGAATTTTGTTGCTGGTTTCTGTATTGGCTTTGCAGTTTTGGCTACTGTTGCAAGACAAGTCATCATAAGAAGTCGAGAGCATGATAATAGAGGTTCTGTTGCTGATCTAGTAAGGCGTGGACAGTTAAAATCAGGCCAACGAGGGAAGTATGTCACTAACTCCTTAAAGTTGCACCTTGCATTCTCTTCTTCATTACACTAAAACTGGCCAACTACTGAATTATGGTTACCGCTTTAGAAAAGTAAAGAGTTGTGATCTATGAGTGATGTTTGCCGGTTTTATGTATGCTTGATGATCCTAAGCCTCCAAACCCACTGTTTTTATGAATATTAACACATCATTTTAAATTTGTCTATATGGCTAGGTTGGTTACACATGCCATTATATACTAATATAATTTCCTATTAAAATAGTCTATTATATTGCTTATGCTTGTGAAAAGTTACTTTCGCCTTTCATATCCCCAGTAACTCGTTCCATGTCATTGCAAAAGCAGCATCACCATACTATTTACCTGTTCTCTGTTTACTGGCATGGATATGGGAATCCACTTTCAGAAAATAACTACAGGGTTCATTTACAATACAAACAACAAAAGAAAACTTTGTATGCTTACCACTGACAGAAGTCCTTTACCTGCAGTGCAAAGCTCCGCACATATGACGATCCTTTCAATAATCCATTAGTCAAGATTGATGAGGATAGTTCTATTGCACAAATGTTTGGCAAGGAGTACCGATTAGCTCCTGTTAGGCTTACGAAAGAACAACAAGAAATGCATCAGAAAAGGAGGTCACGTGCATATCAGTGGAAAAGGCCAACTGTGTTTCTTAGGGAAGGTGATTCCTTACCACCAGATGTTGACCCAGATACAGTTAGATGGATTCCAGCAAACCACCCTTTCGCTGCTGCTTCAAGTGAAGTAGATGAGGAGACTGCCAAACAGAATGTTTATCAAAAAGATGGTGTCCCATCCCGTGTTAAGGCTGAACATGAAGCTTTGCAGGCAAGGCTGGAGGCTTCAAATGATGTGAGTGCTTTACTGATGAACATTATCCTCTTGACCTTTTAAAGGTCATAGACAATAACACTGTACCCATATTTTGCTTTAAAATGTTTAAAGATATATACTATCTGTTATATTAATAAAGCTCAAAGCCTAGTCTGACAATTGAACCAATCACATCGTCTACCTTTATATATCAGCAGCCTTCCAGAATAGCAATTCTGATTCTCAACAATGTTTCGCAGGTTACCAAACTCCCTTCGGATTCAAGGAGTATGCAGCATAATGAGAGGTTATCTGGTAAACCATCTGGGAATCTTCAGAGCTCGGAGTTAGAGAACCAAGATAGACAACCGATTATCAAGCCTGGAAAACATAGCTCGGATGAAAGTTTACAGTCAAACAGGCTGGAAGGGAAATAAAATCTGTGTACTTCAGCCCTTTGGTAATATTTGCTTTGTTGCGTAGTGTCATCAGCTTTTAGCTTTTAGGTTTTAGCTGTAGGTATAGATGTTTTGGAACAGTGGGCTTACTGGCTTAATAGTGAGCGTTTGACATGGAGAGTCGCTTGATGCGTTGTAAATGGATATTTCTTCTGTCAGAAGCATTTGAGATGTAAACTATGCGGCATGTTTGTCATCCTCTCAAGCTTATAGATGTAGAGTGCATGGAATTTGACGTTTCTCTTTTTTATTTGCGACCATAACATCACATGATTCTTTAATCAATTCCCCCATAAAATAGTCACAAAATTACCTGGATTCAAGGAAATATAGTTTACAAAATGCATCTTGCAAGACTATCTCGAATGCCCAAGAGGTGCAAAAACTTTCACTAAAGAAAGACATTATCATGAGAAAAGCCCTAAGTGGCCAGGGGCTCATCGACCTTTAGCACTGTACAAAAACATTTTCCGATCATCTGCAACCTGAATGGGAATCAGGGTGGAATTGCATGAATCGCCTCAGATATCCTCAAATGCCTCCCCATCGTCATCATCAAACATGGCTGCCATTTTCATGGCTAGCTTCGCAGCCATCTCCCTCCTTTGGAAGTCGGGCATGAGCCTCAGGTTGGATCGCATGTTGCCAATCTCCGACATTAACTTCTCCAGGTCATCTAGACCATAATGCTCATCCTCAAACAGGTTGTTAGCCTCTGCTACATCACCTTGATGATTGTCAACACTATCAGCTGTGGTCTTATCCACGTGATCACTATCGCTGGCCTTATTGCTCTGAGTTACAGTACTTTCTTCAGTAGTTTCTGTGGGTCTGTCACTCAGTAGAGCATTGCATGCTGAAGATTCAGCACTAGGATTCACAACTTGATGCGTGCAATCCTGTGTATCATTAGCCTCATTCGATCTCTCAAAGCTTCTGGAAGTACTTGTCTCACCAACAAATTCCCACTGGTCATCAGATCCATGGGACAAGACCTCGTACTCAAAATCATAGTTGGATTCATCATCCGTGGATTCTGTCAGAATGAAAATAAATAATCAGTGACAGATAATACATCATTCTAAAATGAACTGTGTAAAGTAGCATATTTGTGCAGAGGTCACACAACATCATTTCTGTAAAGAGGGTCAGCATATTCTAAGAGCTGAAATTACTTTATCGGAACCTGTTTGGCATGCCATGCCATCCTATAGTTTTTCAATAGTGCAGAGCAAGCAAGGCTCACATCAACAACCATCAGTGCCAATTTAGTCATTTGTGGTATTTAACCTACCTTCTTTTTCAACCAAGGATGGAGCAGTTATTCTGTTTCCAGATTTCAGAATCATTCCAGGCCACATATGTGCAGAAAGTGCTCCAAAGAGTCGCTCTAAGCCTTGGCTATCACCATCCACTGATAGACCTGTTAGTTTTGAATAAATGTCAGTCAATATACAAACACCCATGATTCTTATAGGATATAGGAAATAAAATAATAAGTATTCATTGAGACAACATAATTAATTGATGCTAGCTCATGGTAATGGATTGATCACTGGAAACAATAATAACTTGATGGCAAAGAAGATATAGAAACTTGAGAGAAAAACATGACAGTTAGAGATCTATACAGCACAGGAGACAACTTACACTTATCAAAGTCAGTATTGGAAGCACAGGCCTCAATATACTCTATGTTCTGCTCGATACACCACTGTGAAGTAGAGTTTCTGATCTCTATGCATGGTTCTTCCTCTGATAACAAGCCACAACCCTCACTTTCATTTATTCCAAAATCCAAGAATTCAGGGTGTGGATCAGAACTTGACTCTCCAAGCCTTTGCATACGCCTCCTATATTCCACATGCGCACCATGACCAGGTACAAGATCTGCTTTATTTCCAATGCACAACAAGACCTCAAACCTCTGCATATCAACATTGGCAGCCCAACTTTGAAGAGTAAGCAAGGAGGATTCCTGCATAATTATTTAACACAGTTATCCCACTTTATCACTGACCATTGATCAACAAAAAGAAACACTGAAAAATATGAGGTTCAAAATATATAAACAACTATATATAAATGGATACTGCAATAAAATTTGCATGAGAACATGGGTTCAGTTCGGACATCACTCATGTCGAAGACCATAACAAGGGCAGCCAGCCGATCTAGATGAGGGAGGGAACCAAGAGAAAACTCTTCACCAAGATTCGCTGTCCAGATGGAAAGGTCAGCTGAGTAATACTTTGTTTCAATTGTCCACCTGCTTGGCAAACAGTAGCGAAATAAATTATGTCAAGAATCATAAGACTAACCGAAAACCATCCTTTCTACTTCTGTAATTGAGTACACAGAAAACATAATTTGACATGATGCCATCACATACCCCTGACACAGCACACCAGATGACAAGTCATGTGCGTCAGGTATTTCAACTGCAAGCAGCCCTGTATTTCATGGTGAAATGAAAATGATGAGGAAATAAGAAGCACAACAACCAATAAAAAATAGTATAATTTCGATACTAAAACAAACATATTCATAAACTTAAACAGCAGTGAATGAAACAGCAGGCGTTAATTTCCCAGCTAGAACACTACAAGAATGTGTATTCTCTCTCTTTTTTTTTTTTGGGGGGGGGGGGGGGGGGGGGGGGACTTATTCTCTAGATAATCTACCCCAAAACAATTCCCTTTTTACTTTATCCATTCAAAACCCAAATCAACGGAGGATCAAGGGAATACATCGGATTCAGATCCTAAACAGCTAGGTTAGTCTATCCGGTCAATGTTTCGCATTCAAATCGAGAGGAGGAAAATAAACAGAAAGGACAGCGAGATCTCACTAGAGAGGATGGTTCGCTTGCCGACGCCGGGGGCGCCGACGAGGAGGACACCAGGCCGCTCCTCTAGGGATCCCTCCATGGCCTCACGCCAGAGCCCTGTACCCTAACACTGGATCAAAAGGTCTCCGGCTTTGATTTCGTCGCTGCCGAGTGGGAAGTTCGGAGACGCGACGCGCGAGTAACGAGAGGAGGAAGACGAAGACAAAGACTAGAAGGCGGTGACACGAATTTACGCTTTCATTCTGGGACGGCGTATTTTCTTTTTGCGCCGATGCCCAAGCCGCGAGCCCGCGACCAAAGTTTAATGGGCCGAATTGGACCAGGCGGCTTCTCTCTTCTCTTGTGCTGTTCTGGGGACGACGCAAAGCGAAGCGTTTGAATGGTGGCGACCCCATGGCCGCCACCGCCTCCTCCTCCTCCGGCAGCGGCGGCTGCCTCCTACATGTCGGTCACGCAGGCGTTTGCCGAAGCGCTGCGCTCGTGCAGTGCGCGCGGCGTGCTCTCCGGCGCCCGCGCGCTGCACGGCCACCTCGTCACCGTGGGCCTCGCGTCCGCCGTCTTCCTCCAGAACACGCTCCTCCACGCCTACCTATCCTGCGGAGCCCTCCCCGACGCCCGACGCCTGCTGCAGGCGGACATCGCAAGTCCCAACGTCATCACCCACAACGTCATGCTCAATGGGTACGCCAAGCTCGGCCGCCTGAGCGACGCCGTGGAGCTGTTCGATAGAATGCCCACCAGAGATGTGGCCTCGTGGAACACGCTCATGTCCGGATACTTTCAGAGCCGGCAGTACTTGTCTGCTCTCGAAACCTTTCAGTCCATGCACCAAAGCGGGGATTCGTCACCAAATGCATTCACATTCAGTTGTGCCATGAAGTCTTGTGGTGCCCTTGGATGGCACGGTTTGGCACTGCAGCTTCATGGGATGGTTCAGAAGTTCGATTCCCAGTATGAAAGTGAAGTAGCAGCTTCTCTTGTCGACATGTTTGTGAGATGCGGAGCTGTGGATTTAGCTTCAAGGTTGTTTGTTCACGTAGAAAACCCAACTATTTTCTGCCGGAACAGTATGCTGGTGGGGTATGCCAAGACATATGGCGTTGACTGTGCTCTTGAGCTTTTTGATAGCATGCCTGAACGAGATGTTGTTTCATGGAACATGATGGTGTCAGCTTTATCTCAGAGTGGCCGAGTCAGAGAAGCCCTTGATATGGTTGTAGAGATGTACAGCAAAGGTGTGCGTCTTGATTCAACGACATACACTAGTTCTCTTACTGCATGTGCCAGATTGTCTTCTTTGGGATGGGGTAAACAGCTCCATGCTCAGGTGCTTCGGAACCTACCCCGCATTGATCCATATGTTGCTAGTGCTCTTGTTGAGCTATATGCAAAAAGTGGCTGTTTCAAGGAAGCTAAGGGGGTGTTCAACTCTTTACGTGATCGTAACAGCGTGGCATGGACAGTTCTCATATCTGGATTCTTGCAGTATGGATGTTTCACTGAATCTGTTGAGTTGTTCAACCAGATGAGAGCTGAGTTGATGACACTTGATCAATTTGCAGTGGCAACTCTTATAAGTGGCTGCTGCAGCAGGATGGATTTGTGCCTTGGGAGGCAACTGCATTCACTTTGTCTGAAAAGTGGGCAGATCCAAGCTGTTATCATCTCCAATTCTCTTGTCTCTATGTATGCAAAGTGTGGCAATCTCCAAAGTGCTGAACTTATATTCAAATTTATGAACGAAAAGGACATTGTATCATGGACAAGCATGATTACTGCATATTCTCAAGTAGGGAACATCACGAAAGCTTGCCAGTTCTTTGATGGCATGTCCACAAAAAATGTAATTACATGGAATGCTATGTTGGGCGCATATATACAACATGGAGCTGAGGAAGATGGCCTCAAGATGTATAGTGCTATGCTAAGTGAGAAGGATGTCAGACCTGACTGGGTTACCTATGTCACATTGTTCAAAGGCTGTGCAGATTTAGGTGCAAGCAAACTTGGAGATCAGATAATTGGTGGCACTGTAAAGGTTGGTCTCATCTTAGACACATCTGTTGCGAATGCAGTTATTACAATGTATTCCAAGTGCGGAAGGATATTAGAAGCTCGAAAAGTATTCGACTTCCTGAATGGGAAGGATCTTGTATCTTGGAATGCCATGATCACTGGTTATTCACAGCACGGCATGGGAAAGCAAGCCATTGAAATATTTGATGACATGCTGAAAAGAGATGCAAAGCCAGACTACATAAGCTATGTTGCAGTTCTGTCAGGCTGTAGCCACTCTGGACTCATGCATGAGGGTAAATCTTATTTTGATATGATGAAGAGGGTCCATAACATATCACCGGGACTGGAACATTTCTCATGCATGGTGGATCTACTTGGCCGCGCAGGGCACCTGACAGAAGCCAAGGATCTCATCGACAAGATGCCCATGAAACCAACCGCTGAGGTTTGGGGAGCTCTTCTTAGCGCCTGCAAGATACACGGGAACAACGAACTCGCTGAACTTGCAGCTAAACACTTGTTTGAGCTGGACTCACCCGATTCTGGGAGCTACATGCTTATGGCAAAAATCTATGCTGATGCTGGTAAATCAGATGATTCCGCGCAGGTCAGGAAGCTGATGAGGGACAAGGGGATCAAGAAGAACCCGGGCTACAGCTGGATGGAGGTTGACAACAAGGTCCACGTCTTCAAAGCAGATGAGGTGAGCCATCCACAGGTGATTGCGATAAGGAACAAGCTGGATGAGCTCATGGAGAAGATTGCGGCCCTAGGGTACGTGAGGACAGAGTCCCCGCGCTCCGAGATTCACCATAGCGAGAAGCTGGCTGTGGCATTCGGGCTCATGAGCTTGCCCGACTGGATGCCGATCCACATTATGAAGAACCTGCGGATTTGTGGCGATTGCCACACAGTGATCAAACTGATATCGTCGGTTACTGGCCGGGAGTTTGTGATTCGGGATGCCGTGCGATTCCACCACTTCAAAGGTGGTTCCTGCTCTTGCGGGGACTACTGGTGAGTGGAGAGTGGTTACTGATGACAACTGATTCGTGCGTAGTTCTTTTTTTAGCCCTGCAATCCAGCATATTGGTTGAAGAGAGCAACGATAGAATATCAAAACATTTCCTTGCCATTTCTGTTCCACAATAGAGTCGTCCAGCCTAAACAGTGGATTAGATAAGTAACAACAGGCGTCCCGTGAAAAATAACAGTGCGTTCAAGTACAGGTTCGTCCAGCTTAAACAGTGGACTAGATAAAGGCAGCCCGCGTGAAAATAACAGTGCGTTCAGTACAGGTTCGTCCTATCCAAGTGGAACAACGCATGAAATTGAGATATGGAATACAGCGTGGATCCAAGCATTGATGTCATCAAAATGGAGACATGCATGATGAGCTAGTTCATTGCACATTACTAACGTTTTGCAAAGTCAAGGGGCAGCAGCACAAGAGATCATTGACATGGACACGTTATGCATTTCATGGAATCAATCACAAGAGTTGAATCGGAATCCCCAGAAAAACACATCCACACAGATAATTAACAACATTTTGAAAAATTGCAGAAGGCTTCGGAGGGCAGCAAGACAAGAAGAAGCTAAGCCACAAGCTGTACATCGTGTTAAGTCTCTAGAATGCACCAGGTGCGTCCCTCATGCTGATATTCAGACTGTTTCTCATTGTTCTTCGACCGACTCCCATATTGCCCTTGGTCATCATGGCAACGAACTCTCCATAGTCAATGCGGCCATCCTGGCAAAATAGAACAAGGTTAGACTAACATGTCAATGACATTAACTTTTGTAGCCCTCAAAGAAATGCCATTAACTTGTGTATTGTTAATAACAGAACCATAAAGCGTCAAAGAAAGCATCAAAGAAATGCCATTAACTTGTGTATTGTTAATGAAGCATCAAATAAAACGTGTCTATCTTTATTGGCGAGTTCAGATCCATTACAAGTTTTCATTGCATCATACTACTTGCATTGGTTGTACGCATTCTATAGTTTTAATGAAGGTTAGTGAGTAAGAAATAAATTAAGGGATGCCCATGCTATAAGTTGTATGCACTCATGCATTATGGAGTTTTACGCATGTAGACTTAATAAAATATAAGACTTACATTGTCCTGATCTGCTTCGTTAATGACATCATCAAGAAAAGCATCTGGCATGTTATGCTCTTTGCAAGCTTGCTGCAGTTCATCCACTGTGATGTAGCCACTACCATCTTTGTCGAAATATGAAAAGGCTGCCACAAGATGTTCCTCACGTTCCAGCTTATTGAGATGCAATGTCGCAGCAATGAATTCTATATAGTCAATTGTCCCGCTGTTGTCAATATCAGCCTAAATGAATGAAACAAAAGAAACACGTAAGATTCTTGGTATACCATGTTATAACTTCTCTTTACAAAGCCTCTGGTGTAAGAAGGCCAAGTGTGAAGCTCAATTTTATCAGCCTTTACATTAAAGGAACTTTTGCGCATACACATCATGTAGCACATAAGCACAGATGAGACATTAAATGGTTGCTGCTTTCAGATGAGGAAATATTACTTGTAATTTGTGCTCAGTGGAATATCTAAAATTTACAGAAGCTTTATTTGCAATGTCATAGACAAAAGGAAGAAATGAAAAGGCAAGATGTTGCTATGGCAATGCATCCCATTCACAAATATGTAATAAAAACTGGTCATACATAAGTTGAAACTGCAACAAATAATGGATTGACTTTTTATGTAGCCAAGAACTAGATTCTTGATGAAGTCGCATATAGTATTATGAGCTGGCAGGAGGCAGCTTATGCTATCAAGTGATTAACAGCTTATATATGACAAAACCAAAAGGCATTCTTGGAGGATGTTTGATCTTATGGCAACATTAGATTCCAGGACCCAGGTCGTTATAGCTAAAAATACAAATAAGAACTTACTGCATCCATGAGATCACGAATCTCAGTATCCTTTAGTGTGGAGCCATATTTTCTCAATCCTTCTTTTAGCTCATCATATGTAATTGCACCGCTGTTATCAGTGTCCATGGTCTGGAACATTTCCTTCAACCCAGCAATTTCCTCCTCTGAGAGGCTCTCAGCTATAACCTATTAGAATAAACATATATAGTCAATTAATGCAGCATTGCATAAGCAAGCAAACTAAAATACAACATAACTCTCCACGAGATGCCTACGGTTAAAAACAACCAACATGTTAATTCTCCTTGTTGATACTAGGTTAGGTGACCTCTCGATAAAGATGACCTTAAAATCATAGATTGCCCAGCAATAAAGATAATTTGAAAACCATAGGATCAACCAAAGGAATATCAGTTGAACAATTGCAGTACTATTTTCTGAACGCAAGGACCAAATTCATACAAAAATCATGCCTAAAAGAATTGCACTTACTCGTAAAGCCATTTTCTTCAACTTATTCATTGCAGAGAATTGCTTAATGCGAGATAAGACAGCTGGGTCAAGTGGACGATCAGGAGCTACTCCATGATCACGAATCCATGGATGACCTGTGCACAAGTTCAAGTGTTACCTTTTTTATCCAACAATTGCAAATACATGAATGGATGTGTTAGGGTATCAGATAATTAACAAATCAACAGTATAAAGTGCTCTAAGAAACTAACATAGAACTTCATGTGCTGTTAAGCGTTCCTCAGGGCGAGGATTCAGCATTCTCCTTATAAGATCTTTTGCGCTATCAGATATCACAGGCCAGGGGTCAGAATCAAAATCGATGACACTTTTCAATACAGCATCAAATATCCCTTGCTGTGTTTCTGCATTGTATACATTAAAAAAAAATGTTAGCCTGCGGTCAACAGGGATAATAACATTAATTGAAGGCACAAATATCAAGTATGTACCTGCCCAAAATGGGGGTACACCACTTAGCAGAATGTAGAGAATGACACCGGCTGTCCATACATCAGCTGCTGGTCCATAACTTTTGCACAAAACTTCTGGAGCAACATAATATGGGCTACCAACGACATCGGTAAAAATTTGACCTGAAACAATAAAAAAAAGGGAAAAGTGTCAAGGCCCAGAAAATTTTCCCAAAGAAGGTATCATCAGATTACTATTAGAATAAAATGTTAACTACACCAGCTTCGATAAGATCCGATCATCCAACTGCCCCCAGCTACAAAATGCTCGTTGCTGAACTTGCATTCTGGACACTTAACCCATTAATTTGTGTTTACACAACTTATCTTGAATGACAAGTAGTTAGCTGCATTTATTTCCTGCCAATCTAAAGTTCCAAACCATCGACTCAAACTGAGAACGTAACTAATGTCATTACATAACAATCAATACGGACAAGTACTTTTGAACCCTTTCGGTTTCAGTTGCGTGATGACTCCACAAAAGCTGCTGTGGCAAAATTTCACCTGCAATCACCCATTTCAGGTCCTACGAGCATGACTGCATGAGTAGAGCAGAGCTAACGCAAAGCACAACTGTAGGAGCTTCAGTTTCAGTGTTTCAGTGTTGCCGATTAGTAACACATCCAGTGCACAGATTTCAACCCTAGACTAAAAAAACATGTCATAATGTAAAGAAGTGCTCACCAGGCTTGAAGAAGACGGAGAGCCCGAAATCGATGGCCTTGAGCGAGAGGTCATCGTCCTTGTTGGCGAGCAGGAAGTTCTCGGGCTTGAGGTCCCGGTGCATGACCCCGAGCGAGTGGCAGGCCTCGACGACCCCGACGATGATCCTCGTGAGCTCGGCGGCCTTGCGCTCGCTGTAGTGCCCGCGCTGTATGATCCGGTCGAAGAGCTCGCCTCCGGCGCAGAGCTCCATGACGATGTGCACGTAGAGCTGGTCCTCGTAGGCGCCCTTGATGGCGACGACGTTCTTGTGGCCGGAGAGGTGGTGCATGATCTGGATCTCGCGGCGCACGTCGTCGATGTCCTCCCTGGTGATGAGCTTGCGCTTGGAGATGGACTTGCAGGCGTAGTCGACCCCCGTGGCGAGCTCGGTGCAGAGGTAGGTGGTGCCGAACTGCCCCTGCCCGAGCTTCCGGCCCAGCGCGTAGAGGTCGCGGAGGTTGGGCGTGGGGTGGCCGAGCACGGAGCCGAGGTCCGGCGGCGCGCCCGCCCCGCCGCGCCTCATCCCGGGGGCGGGCGGCGCCGACGCGTGGCCCGCGTGGGCGTCCGTGGTGGCGGCGGCGGACGGGCGGGAGGAGGGCTTCTTCGGCGAGTCGTCGGCGGCCCCGGCGCTGTACTCGGAGTCCTGGCGCTGCGACGCGGCGTGCTTGAAGCTGGGCAGGTGCCTGGATCTAAGGGCGCCGCCGCATGCGTTGCCCATCAAACGACGGGGTGGAACCGCCGCCCCTGGCGCATCAAGCTCCCGGCGGCCGCCCGCTCACGGAGACGCCAACGCCGCAGACGGAACAGAATCTCTGGTCTGGGTGTTCTGGTTGGGTCGGGGACTGGGACGGGAGCTGGAGCTGGAGGAGAGGAACCGGGCTGGGGGAGCTCGTGGATTTAACGGCGAGGACCAGGACTAGTTGGACGCAGCTGCTGGTGCTGCTTCATGGCGGCTTCTTCCTTCTCTCTCTGGTCTCCGCCTCTCGGGTCACGTTTCGGGGAAAGCGAGCGCAGCGCACGCAACCGCTCCGGCCGTGCGCCCGTTCGTTCGTCCGGACTCTGGATTGGTCCCCTCCCCCGGGTTTGGATTGGGCGCTGGCTGGGTGGCTGGCGGCCAGTGCGTGCGACGACGACCACGGCGGCGCAAGCAAGCGAGCGAGCGGTGCGTGCGGCCGCGGGGGGGAAGGGAGTGAGTCGCCGCTGGGTCGATGCGTCCGGGTCCGGCCGGTTGGCGCTTAATTAATCGCGGCGCGCTTTGGATTTTTGCGGGTGGGGTTGGGGGAGGGGTGGGGGAAGGTGAGGCGAGGGTGAGACGAAGGTCGGCAGCGGCCTTCCTCCGTCCCGCCTCGGTTTCGGCGACGAAGCGGACAGCGGGACAGGTACACTGAACTCACCCGTCAGGCCGTCACCCCCGAGCTCGGCGCGAACGCTACCCGGCCGGGTGGTGTGGTGGTGGTGGGCTCCGGCGGCCGGGGCGGGGCGGGGACCCCGCGCTGCCGGCGAGAGGGGAAGGCAGCCGCTCGCGATCGCGAGCGAGCCCCCCCGGCCGAAAGCGCCCAACAAGCCGGCGTCGTGGATGGGCGAACGTGCGCGGCGGCGAAGCAAAAATTAAAAAAGTTTATATATAAAAAAAGGTTAGGTGAGCCCTGGCTGCGCCTTCGCCTGGGCCTTGGTGGTCTGATCCTTTCGCCTCCCGCTGGCAGCTGGGACCCAGGCCAAGCGTGCCCCCACCTGTCGTGGTTCAAAGGTTCGTTCCTCTTGCTTTGCTCGGAATCAAAGATGAGACCAGCTAGATATACTGTGAGGATAAACAGATAAAACCGTGGGGGAAAGCAACCTCCCGCTGATCATAGTAAACTAGACGGAGGAGGAAGGAAGGAATTCCTTCCACGAGGAAGAGATGTTTCGCGTGCACGAATCTGGAGCGTCTGACCTCGTCCCCCGGGGTGGGAGGAACCTTCTCTGGGGACTTCATCGTGGGGGCCGGGGGGCGCCGATCCCATCCATTGCATCATCGGATCTGCGCGTGTGCAATCACTTGACCCGAAGAGAAATCTGTTGAAATCTACGTACCACCTGCCAGAAAAAGGTCATTGTGCTGACCTGACTTGCAGCGTGGAGTCCTCGACTGACTCCCTGCGTTTTCTCATTGCACACGTTGGACAATGCGGTCGAGTGACTGCTATTTCTAGGCTTCTTAGCGGTACCACTCGCGCTCGTAACTAGGGGTGAAAGGGCATCGGTCTAGGCGAGCCTTCTTTTTTCGTGGTTTCCTTTCGGCGGTGCTCTCGGTAACTTTAATCTTTCCATGATGATTACCTATAGTCACCACGACAATGAAAAGCTGGGCCATGGCTGACGCTGCAAATTTTGGACACCCGAAAGTGGCGGAAACTTTTCCGCGCCCCGGCACCGCACTGGAGGACAACGACTGTCGACCGGTCCCTCCCTGGCTCCCTGCAATCCTGCTCGTGCACTGGCGCCTGCCAGATCCGAATCCGAGCATGTCTCGCCGCCTCGGCACTCCCGCGCACCCACACCCACGCGGATACAGTACGTGCGCGATCTCTTTCGGATCCACCGGTATTTGCGGTGCCGGCGCAAAGCGAGGAGCGGGGGTCCTGGGCAAAGCTTCGGGATCAAGAACCCGCGACGCTGGAAGGGCGTCCAGAATGATAAAAGAAGTTGACCTGAACAAAAAAAAAAATCTGCAAGGACGCTGGCGATCGGCTCCGGCCGGCCGGACTGACGGCGATCGCCGGCACATGCGCAACCGCTCAACTGACGGCAAGTGGCGCGGCCAACGGCAATCATCTCTGCGGAGCGGAGCCAACGTTGGGGATGCGCGGCCGATCGCCTGTCAGGGGTTGCCGGGAGGCGACCGATCTGTCCGTATCCGCGCCACCCCCCTGATGGCTGATGCCGCCGCGATCGTGGTCGGCGCCGCAAATGATGGGAAGCAGTTTGCGAAACTGTGTTCAGTTCGGGCTTCCTTTTTCTTCTTCCTTTTTTCAGAATTGTTCAGTTGAGTTTTTCTTTTTTTTTTGCGAGGAGTTCTGTTCAGGCTCCTGGCCGTGGAATCCGGCCCGGGAAAGATGTGCCTGCGCGGCTGTGCCCTGTGCCCTGTACGCCGTGAGCTCGCTAGCTGACGTACGTGGCGTGCCGGCCGGCCTCCCTCAAGTTGCGAAACGTCTGCCCGGTTGGTGGGTCGCAGGGTCACGCAACATGGCCCTCGTGCGGTTGCACGCTCGATCGCATCGCATCGCACCTCTTGCGGGGGAGAGGTCGCACGAGCCCGCGGGCACGGCGCGGAGCAGCAGCATCATGGGATGGAGGACGGACGCGAACAAAAACTGCAGTCACACTCACACCACCACTGTCGAGTGGCGAGTCGCTGTCGCGGCCAGTGAGCCACGCGCGTTCGTGAACTGATAGCCTGGAAAGATATTATCTTTGTATATCTGCTGACATGCCGGTACTTGCTTTCGTACATGGGCTCGTTGCTTCGGACCTTTCGTAGTTTTCGTAGGAATCGAGGCTCCGACGAATCATGACAAATGCGCTGTGAACGCTTTCGGAATTTCCAGTGACCAGCGCACTGTTTTTGCTCGATGGGAAATGAAAAGAGCGGACTAGTTGTAATATATGCATGTGAATCACAATGATCCGATCTGAGCACGGCTGCTGCACCAGGTTAAGGACAGTGACAGACTGACAGTAAAGTACCCTGTCAAGTGCTTCAATCAACTCCCAAGCAATAGCTCCTAGTACCAAGTTGCGAAACGTCCTAATCCACCACCCCAATTCTGCAAGTGGAATTTCTTCAAAAAAAAAAATCTGCAAGTGGAGCCCTGATCACTCCAGGTCTCTGTCAACGCATCGTGCGATACTCACAGCCGGCGCCTCATCGATCGCATAGTCTCGCACAAGAGAAATGGATACAAGAAGGTAGACTCATTTTTCTTTTCAAAGAAGAAGAAGAAGATAGACTGTACTACAGTGCTGCCTCTGTCGCTCTCGGAGAGACTGTTTGGAGTGGGTTTGTATCTGACGACCGAACGGGTCAACAAAAGCAGCGGGTTTCAGACACTTCCCGCTGAATCTAATCCCCCCCCCCCCCCCCCCCCCCCCCCCCCGCGAGGATGACGAGAGGCCCCGTCGCCGGCGGCTCCCCTACGGCACCCGACCCGGCGCGCGCGCGGAAGTCAATGCCGTTCGTGGAGCTCGGCGGATAGCTGACCGGCCGTCCCAGTCAGCTGCGCCAGATCGGCGAGGTGGTCGCGCAGGCCGTCGGCCAGCAGCACCAGCAGCTCCCTGCAGTCTGCAGCGCAATCATTCCGTCAGTCACTTGACGCTAACAATCTCGTGGCTACCTTGATGAAGTGACTTTTGCCATCACCCAGGTTGCCGATGGCATCGGGCAGAGATGGCATGACGATCGACGTGACAGAAAGGGAGAGAGACAGCAGCGCGTCACCTGGGATCATGCTGAAGTTGTGGAGCGACACGGCGGCGAGGACACGGTGCCGCGCAGGCCGGGCGGGGGCCAAGCACTGCTTCAGCCGCGGGACGAGCGCCGAGAACGCGGCGAGGGACGTGCCCACCGCGTCCGCCGCGTCGGCGTCGAGCGACGCCGCGAGCGAGCGGCTCAGCCACCCCGCCGTCGTCAGGCACGCGCCCACCAGGTCGGCGTCGGGGGAGCCCAGGCACCTGGACAGCGCCTCGAGGAACGGCCTCTTGGTCCCGCTGCTGCCGAGGAGCGCCGCGGCCGCGTGCCTCAGCCAGGCCTCGTTTCCGGCTGCTTCCTTGTCCTGGTGACACATGCACATGCACGGCAAAAGGAACTTCAGAAACGGTTCGTCCTCGTGTCAGTGTGGCCGTGCGCCGTTCTGTTCTGGCGTGGCGTACCTGTACAACAGCATCGGAATTGATAGGGCCGGCACGTGAGGCGTCGACAAACCCGGCTTGTTTCAGCATCCAGTCCTCTGCGAGAAGGTCGCCTGAGAAGGAGAAATGCCCGGCCAACAGCAGGAGAGCTTTCCGAGTGCTCGCCACGACATTGTCATCGGACACGCAGCATCTAAGAGACTGTGTGATGATCTTGGCAGCTTCTTCCCTGTACATGCTGTCTTTGTTTGCCTCTACCTGCCAGACATTTCAGTACTCACTTGTCATATTAGTCGAGTTTGCAAAACTCGAATGCTTGCAAAGTATTCTGCAGACAAAAATTCAGGTAATATCTGAAGCTAGCAAACGAAGTGCAGGTGATCAGGTGAGTAACATTTCATATTTTCATCCACTAAAAGAACATTTCATATTTTCATGGATGAGGAAATGCAATAGAATGAAATGTTCGGAACAAGAGACGCGCGATTAAAGCTCCATACCAATGCATCCAAGTGCAGCAGGAGAACAGCAACTGGGGCTTGTTCTTGGACCGGCAAACTCCGGAGATGCTCCGGGAGCACATCCATTGCCTGCAGGACCGACTCTGTTCCCAATCCACGCAGGAGCAGTTCGAACATCTCCCTTCTGTGGAAATTAGAACGTTCAGAATCGTGATCTAGGATGGCAGAACATACATATAGAGAAAATGTTTGTGTCACATCTTGAACAGGAAACTGCACCTTCTCAAGCAGACCAGTTCAGTGAGCAGACCCACTGCAGTTCCCCTTGCTGAAAGCACATCGTTGTTATGGAGAAGCCGGAGAACGCTTGAGCCATCGATCTTTATAGCCACGTAGTTCCTGCAGCTGCCTTCAGCCCTGATGCAAAACAGCAGGAACTCGGCTACCCGCGGCTGCTCATCTCCTCCTTCCTGAAACCTGTGCAGGAGAAAGTCGATACCACCGATCGCCATCAGGTGCCTTGCCTTCTCGAGTTTTTCAGACATGTTGCCGACTGAATCGAAGACCTTGTCTACAACCGTTACAGTCAGCTTCTCTTCATGCCAGGTGCTTCCGGAGACGAGATTCTTGCAGCGTTCAGACTTCCAGCTATCGATCAGGCGTCTGAGCACACGGTTCGTGTCTGGAATCGACGAGCTCAGGAGCTCTTGGCCTGTAACAGGGCACGTCCTGAAGCCTCTGTCTAGCCACTGCTCTATGGCATGACGCTCGAACGTCTGGCCCGTCTCGATTGTCACGGGATTGATGAAGATCTGCCGCGTCAGTGGACAAAGGAAATCGCTGGGAACGGTGGAGAAAACGGAGAAGTGGTTGCCATCTTTGTCACTCTGGAGTGGCCCTTCACTGAGAAACTTGCACGAAATGGCAGTGTTCAGTATGCTATTCATGGAAATTTTGGAAAATGCTGAGCGTGCATTTGTTCGTACCAGAACTCGAGCGTTAGAAGGTCGATAGCTGAGATGTCAGAGATCGGACGATAACTTGTTGACGCATCTGATTCCTTGATCGGTTCATCTTCAACCTAATATTCAAAACTTGTCAGAAACTTCGGCTATCTCATTGCGTGAACAATTCAGAGAAATTTGCTAACCTGCGGTTCAGAGGTTTGTTTGACTAAGTTGTTAGGCGTAAGCACGTTTTCTTCAACCTGCGGCGCGGGAGGGTAGGTTCTTGCTTCGCCGGCCTCGCACTCATGGAACACGCTCCCTGCATCTGCCGCCATGGCGTGCACCCCGTCTTCCTCCTCGATTTCCTCGGATTTCTGCATTGCGCCATCGTACACAAACTTGGCCGGACTCGAACCCCCGGAGCTAAACACGACGTCTGAGCTGATGTCATACGACGTCGACGCCGAGCACCTCGGCGCGCTGGCGTGAACGGTGCTCGGAGGAGCAGGGACATCCGGGAGAGCCACAGCGTTCGTGCGCCCCAGCAGCCAGTCCCTGTAGTAGCACGCGAGCACGCGCGTGCCGTCGTCCACCACGTCCACGAACGTCTTCTCCACCTCCTTCGCCCTCTCGTCCGAGCTCGCCGCAGCGGACTCGCGGTCGCGCCACGTTCTGAGGTGCGAGAGCCCCGAGCGGAAGAGCCTGTCCCAGAGCGCGGGGAGCAGGAGCGTGCGCGCCTCGCGAGGCGCCAGGCAGAAGGCCTCCAGGGCGTGCACCGCGGCGGAGTGGTCCCGCCTCTGGAGCTTGGAGACGGCCGACATGTAGAGGTGCGCGCACGCGGCGAGGCGCGGGTACGGGACGCCCGCCGCGGTCACCGCGTCCGCGTCCCCGGCGTCGAGCGACGCCACCTCGTGGAGCTTGAGGGACGCGCGCTTCAGGTCGCGCGGGTCGAGGCCCTCACGCGCGGCCCGCTCGACGGTCTGCGCGTGCACGCGGAGGTCCAGCACGGCGCGGTGGTTGGAGTCGCCTAGGCACGAGGCGCACCCTGCGCGCAGCGAGGCACGGAACGCCTCGTCCTTGACGAACCGCTTCATGGCCCCCGCGGCCAGGGAGATGAGCGCGGTGAGCGCGGACTCGTCGAGCGCTGGCACCGCGGCCGCAGAGGCGGACACAGAACTACTCCTGTCTCCAGCGCCGCCGCCGCCGCTGTCGTTGGCACCCTTGTTGCTGTAGCTCCTGACGCTCGTCTGCGACGCCGACGACCTCCGCGTGGCGGTCGCGGCCCGCCGCTCGTCACCGTAAGCGTCCCTCCCGCCGCCGTCGGGATCGCCGTTCATCTCCCTCAGGCGGCTGCGGGTGAGCACGTCGGACTGCGACCGCGCGGTCTTGCCCGGGCGCCGCTGCTGCAGCGGCATGCTCGAGGCTCTCGAGGCCGCCGGCGCGGAGCCTTCGGGCGGCCTGCGACGGTTCTTGAAGCCGTCAGCGACGAGCAGGTCGCGGAGCAAGGACGGCGGCGGCGGAGCCATTGGTGGGAACGAATGGGAGGACGCGATCGAAACGACGAGGAGGAGGTGGCCCCGCTACGCCGAGCAGTGGCAGCGCGGCGGAAGCATCCTTTGGTGTTGGCATGGTACGTGACAGGGGCGACGTGGTGAAATGCGCGGAGGGGACGACGGGGAAACGGTCTCGCGGGACAGGGCGTGCCAAATGGGGCTTTTGGCGGGCAGCGCCTCGCTCCGGCCGGCAGAGCTTTGCAATTTTCTGCTCCGGCTGCCGCGGAGCATAGGCTGCTGTTGTTGCTGAGTTCCTCTGACCGTATCAATGGTTGCCGCGTCAAAGTGTTGGTGCGTCAGTGGCCGTCACCTTTTTACTTCAGAGGAATTATGATCACCGTCCCTGTCCCAAGGGAGTTTTACAGAGATCATGCAGTTGCCGTTCACACTTCACGGTCGAGAGGCGACAGTAAATCAGTGAGATGTTCTGGTCTGGAAGGTATCTTGCAGAGGGTGGGACGAGCTGATACTGGGGATTTTGGAGGTTGGATAATGTCTGCGGAGTCGTCCAAAGTAGTGATGGCAAAGATCCGAAAGTGATAAGATCTATATCCAGAATTAAGGTTGCAGGTTTGGAGCATCGAGTTTGACAAACTGCGATAGCGCCAAAATTGGTTAACCTTTGTTTACTGCAACAACAGTCACGCTCAGCGTCATGCTCACGTACAAAAAGAACTGCCATCAAGAAGGGAATTGGTCTGCTGCACCGGGCCTTCTGCATTCTGGAACAATCGGCAGCAACCCGTACTTTTCCCCCCCCTCTCTGCTACTCTAGTAGGATTTGTATATTGACACGTCGATTCACTTGCATACATAAAAAGAAGACCTTTTTTTGAAAGGAATGTACACAAAAACCTTGACATCGTATTGGCAGAAGTAGCAGTCCGTGACATCTGCAGAAGTAGTATAGTAACCGAGGCAGAATTCGGCCATGAGGCGGACGGTTGTGCTGCCGTGCCGGATGCCTTGCACGGCGACTCCACCAGTTCACCGCCATCATCAGCACAACGCGGGCGTGGGAATTCGCTACCAGTTCGCCGTTCCGTGCCGGCGTCGCGGCGCGGGTGCTGATCAGCCCGCGGCGAGGCGCGAGGCTTTCAGCTTCGTTCGACTGTCGATGGGCTATTTATGGGCCGCATTGTTGTTCGTTCGTTCTCGTTACGGGCTTTTGGTTCATCATATGCGAGCCTAGCCTAATGCGGGCCGTATGTAGAATGGCAGGATTTGGTCCGATCCGCCATGTTCTTTTTGGCGGGCCTGATCTGCATTGTACATGGAATGATATGTTTTTGAGATTCGACATGAAAAAAAGAAAGTGACTAGATTTTTTAGGTAAAATCGGTTTCCACAGTATCAGTGTTCGTCAACGGGAGGTAAATAGAACTTGTTTTTCAAGGATGGAGTATTCCATCGGTACGCAGCTAGGCTCAACCGAAGCGAATCAAGTGGTTACTGGTTAGCAAGAGAGTGCCTTTCATGTCATCTGCCGACCGCCATCCCTTTGGCTTTACTTTACCCTCCAGTGCTCTCTGCCGACCCAATAAACGATCCTCGCTTATCCCCTTCCTCTCCACGTCTCCAGCTCGCATCCCCTGCCGGTCGTCCAGCACCTGTTGTCTGTTGACGCGTGATTTGCAGAGGCGGCCTCCGCCGAAACAACGTACGTCACGCGAAAAGCCTCTCGACCCCTTCCCACTTTGAATTATCGCACTTTCGAACCCCCACTGCCCAGCAGCAGTAACCCTACGGACTCGCACATCACTGATCTGATCGCACTTACTGAAAAAAAAACTGTAGATCGATTTGGAGCTCCACGCTTATCAGGTTCAGGTTTCACCGTCATCAAGTGGGTGCATGCAGCTGTCCGTCGTCAGCCGATTGACAGGGAAAAGGCGAGCGGCCCTCACCTAAAAGGTGGCTCAGGGCACGGCTGGCTCGCCTGCGCGGCCTCCGCCGATCTGGGGACCGGAGCAAGTCAAGCCTGGATGGCTGACAGACAGGGTGCGGTGTTGACCTAACCTAACCCATCGATCGCGCCACCAAATCGATCCGTGCTCTGATCTGAACTCCGATGGCGTCGCCACAGCGAGCCCTCAACGCCCCGGCGGCCTCTGCCGCCGCGCACAAGTGGCGCGCGCTCGTGCCCCGGCTCTGCATTAGCGATCGCATTCCCAGCATGAAATTCAGCTTAGTGGCTGAGAGAGCCAAAGAAGCTCAGGTCCTCCTCACCACACACAGTACGATCGCTTGTACCACTGGGTGATGTAAACATCGGCGTTAAAGGCGACGGATGAGCTCTGGCCGGCATCTGATCGACGAGAAAGCAGGCCGCCGGGAGCGAGCGCATCGTGTCACAGGTTCCCAGTGACGCGAACTGTTTGACTCATCTTTCAGCTTTTTTCCCCTCCTGCGCTTTTTCATCTGTAAAGCGAGGATATGCTATCCATCGCCTACGCGCTTATCGTGATGCACCCTTTTAATGTAATGTATGTGACACATCAGTTCGTTCTTGGTCTGAATATAGTTTCTAAATATATAAAATCCACTTGTTTATCTGCTGCTGATGCCTGTCCAGAACACTGAAGACCTTTGCTTTCTTTTCATCTCTGGTTCCAAGAGAGTGGGACGGTTGGGTAGGCTAGCCCGGGGTGTTGCTGTCAGGCCAAGCTTTTTCTCCTGAGCCTTTTTGGAGCTCTAATCGCTTGCTTTATTACACTGCCTGCAGCTGTGCAGGAGTGAATCACCTGACCCTTCCTCGGCGATCCTTCAAAGGGTTCTCATTTTCCAAAGGATAAAAAGGGTCATGGTTCTTTTCTCCAGAGAGACGGAGACCTCTGTCTGTGATAAGGCCTTTGGCGTTGCATTTCAGAGAAGCTGAAAGGCTCGTTTCAGACAAAGAAAAAAGAAGGAAAAATAAGGGAGGGGGGAAAAGAAAAGATAAGCGAGGTCAAAGGCTCCTGAGCCAATCGCGATCAGGGCCGCGCTTTTCTTGCTTTTTCATCGCGTTTTTTCCAATCGATCAGAAGATTGTCTTGTCCGCAAATACATGCAAACCCAGGGTGGTTTCCGCTAACGCTTGTATAAAATCGGTACGGGCCCCCACTAATGGACACTCAGGGGAGCGTACGAGACGAGTGCCGCCTGCCCGCCTCTCTTCACTTCCGCCGCTTCAAGACATCCCCACCTCCCTCCCTCCAGCCTCGCGAATCGCGATCCGAAATCCGACCACCACCGGTCCCGAAGGCGTCTCGCACGGGGCCCTAGATCTCCGGCGGCCTCGCTTGGGATGCCCGGGGAATCCGGCTGTGCTTCCTGCTGCGAGGCGGCGCCTCCTGGGGGTTTCGCTGTGACTGCTCCCGTGCAGATTATGCTTGTTGATTGAGGTGCGAGAAGAGGAGATGATTTGTGGCATCTACCTCACTATTTCCTCGGCATTGTCGTACTATGTAACTAGAGGTCTCGTCCTTCTCTGCTTTTCAGGTGGAATAGGGTGATGCTTGGTGTGCAGTAGGAGCGCAACTCTCGAGTTGGGCGGGGAGCGAGGGGAATTTTCAGGGGCGAGCCCAGGAAGGAGATGAAGGATGTGGCCGTGGCTGGAGAGGATTGCGTCCGCGTGCTGGGACCGGGTCCGGAGGTACGCGCTTACGAGGAAGGATGAGGACGACGCCGACGGCGACGCCGGCGCCGGCGCCGACGAGCTGCTGTGGTCGCGGGACCTCGCGCGGCACGCGGCGGGCGAGTTCTCCTTCGCCGTCGTGCAGGCGAACGACGTGCTGGAGGACCACAGCCAGGTCGAGACGGGCGCCGCCGCCACCTTCGTCGGCGTCTACGACGGCCACGGGGGCGCCGAGGCGTCCCGCTTCATCTCCAACTACCTTTCTGCGCACATCGTCCGTACGTCGCCCATCTCCGTCTCCCACATGAATCCAGCCAATTTTACTCTCTTGGGCTCCGTGAAATGCTCCTCGACAGATTTTAGATGGGTGGTTTGGTTCGATTTGGTAGTCTTGGAATATTAGCGTTGAATTGTTGGGGGTCGGCTAGATTGATGCCTTTGTTCCTAATTATTTTTAAGAGCTGCATGTGCAATCTCATTGATATTAACTTATATATTTATTTATTTTAAAGAATCTTGATATAGGTGCCAATAGTGGAATGACCATTTTATCCATGGGCCGCGTCTAAGTGACTTGCTTTGCCCATCTAACGTTGTATCATCATGGATTTAGTTATGAATGAAATGGGCTCTCGCTATTATTTCATTCGGTCTGTCACCGTGATTGCAAACCGTGGCCTTGTACTATCCTGGTTGTTTACAGCTTCATTTGTCAGATTAAGGGAATAGGTGTTCCCATTCAGATGTTCAATTCCATGCTTGTGTCATGGCTGTGAGTTTACTTGTGTCAACAAGCAACAATTGTTTAGTTCTGAGATTACTACATCGCACATAATTCACTTGCTGTTGGCTGTCGCTATCAGTATCAAGTACCTTTCAGAAAACCCATTTGCTTTGTTTTGGGTTGGAAGAAAATATTCTTAACGCATCATTAACTTACAGGTCTTGCACAAGAACATGGAACAATGTCTGAGGATGTCGTTCGAAACGCCTTTTCTGCTACAGAGGAAGGCTTCTTGTCGCTAGTGCGCAGGACACATTTGATAAAACCTGCTATGGCTACTATTGGATCTTGCTGTCTAGTTGGTATCATATGGAGAGGGACTCTCTACCTGGCCAATCTTGGTGATTCTCGTGCAGTCGTTGGTTGTTCAAATGGACAAAACAAGATTGTTGCTGAGCAGTTAACAAGAGACCACAATGCTGGCATGGAAGAGATAAGGCAGGAGCTTAGGTCTCTTCATCCTGATGATTCGCAAATAGTTGTTCTTAAGAATGGTGTTTGGCGCATCAAAGGCATTATACAGGTAGGCAACATTTTCTGTTACAATTGTCGTTATTGTATTAATGATGCTTGTTGGTATGCTAGATAAATACTTTGGGTACATTCAACAGGAGACTAGTAAATAGGATTGCTAAAAGTGACAACCAAAATGTGATCACTATGTTGAGAATTGTAGTATGACGCCATCTGAGACTCGATCATTTTGCTGAAAATTTGTTTTGAATTTTTTGTTTCTCTCTGATCCACTCTCTTAGGCTTCAACGTCACATTTTATTTATTTCTGATCTGGTCTCTTAGGTTTCAAGGTCTATAGGTGATGCATACTTGAAGAAGCAAGAATTCGCTCTTGATCCGTCCACGGCTCGATTCCACCTCTCGGAACCTCTCCGCCGGCCTGTTCTGATGTCAGAGCCATCTATCTGTTCAAGAGTTCTTAGTTCACAAGACAGGTTTTTGATCTTTGCATCAGATGGATTATGGGAGCACATCTCGAACCAGGAAGCCGTCGAAATGGTCCACAATAGTCCACGAGAAGTATGTCTTCTTTATTTTGTTCTTTTGCTTTGCCGATGATATTGCCTTTTTTGTGGCAATGTTGAAATCTGTTTTCCCTATTTCTACACTGCAGGGTATCGCAAGGAGATTAGTCCAATCAGCTCTGAAAGAAGCTGCCAGGAAGAGGGAAATGAGGTACGGTGATATTAAGAAGCTCGATAGAGGGGTTCGCCGCTACTTCCACGACGACATCACGGTCGTAGTCGTCTTCATTGATCACGAGCAGCTGCGGCAGGAGGATTCAGCCTCTGTTCCTGAACTCTCAGTTCGTGGGTTTGTTGACGCAGGAGGCCCCTCCAGCTTTTCGGGGCTGAACAACATTACTTGACACGGTAAAACCTTTGTGTTGTCTTGAATGCTTGTCGTTTTGATGTAATATTAGTTTCAGACCGGTATTCTGTAGCCTTGCTATTCTGTTCGTGCATAGTTGCTACCACTCTGCATATATTTAACTTTTGGCCACATCGGAATCGCGTTTCATTCTGGCGATGTCCGGCTGCACTATTTCTCATTCCCCCTACCCCTCCAGAAGAATAAGACGCAGATTAATAAAAATAAATGCTGGTACCAACTATTTTCATGATATATTTATCAGCTGAGGTTGGCACTTGATGAATTTATATGGGAGGTGAAACCTGAACAGGATGCAGGTGTCTGTTCTTGCTAGTTGGTAGCAAGTCGTTTCGTCACTGAGATAAATCCTAGCGTCCACTAGTCTTCAGATTCCCTTGCACCACTCATCAGCTGGTTGATGGTTACTGCCCCTTTTGTTGTCGCGACGGCCTGCTGGCTGCCCCGTTGGTAAGCACTTGGCGACATGATTTTTCGTATCCTGGCTGTACTGCGATGATGGAGTGGTGCCAGCTCGGTCTTCGTTTGCTGCTGACCGTGCGACCCTCGGTATCGGCGTTCCAAGATATGGGATCAGCTGGACCTGCTGGTTGCACTGGAGAGTCTGGAGTCTGGGCCGTTTCGGCCAGTTCATTATCAAGGGACGGAACCGAGCCGATGTCCTGTAATCCCCACGCCGCCTCCGTCCCCCGCAAGACGGCAAAGAGTCTCATGAACGCTGCCGAGGATGGCGTCTTCAGCTGCAGAGAGGGTCGTTGGGGCAGAGGCGGAGCAGAGCAGAGCAACGCCGGCGTCCGAGCTGAACCGCATCGCGCGGCTCGGCTACTGGGGCCGTCGGTTGCCAGCTCACCGGTAACAGAGTAGCGCGCGTACCAGCGGAATTCTCAGGAAAAATTATGACCTCCACTCTGTACGGGAGTAGTATACTGAAGTGAATCATTGCTTACTTGCGTAGCTCCATTTCGGTACAATCAATTCAAAAATGTGCAACAGTATACTTGTGCAGCTCAATTTCCACTTCTATAATCTTCTCGAGGTTGTTCTGCTAGTTTCTAATTTCATCAACGAAGTGGCCATTACTACACATCAGAGTATCAGACATTCAGAAATTGGGATCGCGCCTAGCCATTCGTAGCTGGGAGTACGTCTCACGGCACGCGCGCTCGCAGTGGCTTGTCAGTCTTGGCACGCCTTGGCGAACAACGGCAGCAGCCCGCCGGCGTCCAGCTCCATCCTCACGAACCCGATCGCCTGCTCGTTGAGCAGCTCCTCCAGCTGCCGGGACTCCTCCGGCAGCGGCGCCTCGGGCCACCTGGCGGCGTCCGCCGCCGCCGCCTGCGCCTTGTCGAGGGCGGCGTACGCGTCCCCCAGCGGCATGTCCGGCACGACGCAGCCGACGTGCGCGCCCAGGCCGCGCTCCCCGCACGCGTAGAACCACCTCGCCGTGCTGTACCCACCGCGGCACACCGCGCAGAAGTCGAATGAGCCCAGCCCCCGCCTCGGGTCCTCGTAGGCGAGCCGGAGCGGCCGGTGCCGGTGCGCGGGCGCGGCGGCCGCGGCCGGCAGCGCGGCGCACGGGAGGTGCAGGTCGAACCCGCACGGCTCGCAGCGGAAGGACCAGGAGTAGCCGATGTGGCGGCACGCGCGGCACAGGTGACAGCCGAACTCCCCCGCCGGCGTGAGCCGGAGGGTGAGGTCGTGCGACGGGTGCGACGGGTGGCGGAGGGTCCCGGCAAAACGGGCGCACGACGGGTGCAGGACGTAGCGGCAGGCGTGGCAGTACGGAGGCGCCGCGTCGCCGCCGGGGAGGTCGGTGAGGTGCAGAGGGTGGCGGTGGCTGATGTGGATCAAGGTGTCGTTCTCTTTGTTCAACCTCTCCATTGTTTTCTCTCGGTGCTTCTCTCGATTCCTTGCTCCTAGTAGCTTATTATATGTAGCTTGAAATGGATGCATGCCTAGTACAGTGCGCATAGGGAGTGCCAGAGCTCAGAGTTGACTCCACGGAGTCAAGTGTCACCAAGTTGCCATGTGAGCATGTGCAAACTTGTTGACTTTATAAGGCGCTATAGTTTACTAACCAATAATTTGGCATTGTGCAACTTGTATATAGTACTGGATACTGGTAGGCTTTTTAAATTCTCCGTTTGGACCCAACTTGCATGTACAGGCATGTAAACTTCTACGGATTAGACCTAGCATGTTGCGGTGGCATACATGTCTCCTTTGATATTGGACTGATTAGATGATAGAGATAAATGTGTTACTGGGCTATTAGTGTAACTATTACTTGTTGAAATATGCAATGCATACTTGGAATATTCTATGAGATTTTAGAAATCACAAGAAACTACCTTTGCAATCCATAAGGATAAAAATAATATCATGACAAGGTAAGAAGGTTCTAGAAGAGTAAAGGACATGTATGATTCATAATTGTCATGCTTCATGGTGAAGTGTGGAATATTTTAGAGAAGAGATATTTGTATGATAGAATAAAAATGGAGAAAAGTCTAGAATTGTATAAGAGTGTAGAAGGTGGATACATGACAACACCATATGAGCCATGGAGTCCTATATATATGTGGTCACTCCCCTCCCCCAAGCCATGTCAAGTAGAAGTCATTTGAAGATGGCATAAGTAGCCACCATGGATAATTGAGTGACATGCTATTGGATGGCATGAGTAGAGTGTGGTAGGGTAGCCACATAAAAAGTGTAAGGGTTGTTGGGTTGTGAATAGAGAAGTTGAGTTACTTGGTCTCCCATATTGGTGTTCAGGTGAAGATCTCATCGTTAAAATGTAAGTATAGGGTCCACAGAAAAGTTGTATCACTCTACTTTGGTATCGCTTCTCAAAGTCGGTGTCAAAGTTAGGGACACCAATTTCTCAACATTAAACAGTTCTCCCCGTATACGGTTGATAGCTACCGTTGCTGTATCTGCCACCATAGCTTGCGCGGTGTGCTAACTCCGCGTGCCCCCCCGCCACCGGTCATCTTCTGCATCTCCATCAGCTCCTGCCACCTGATCCACAACCCGATGCCTCCTCGACCCGAGCGAATGCCACACCCCATCTGATTCCTAGCCCCCCGGTTGTCAAGGTGCCGTCCGCCGTCCGCCCCGCTACCCACCACCGCCGCCAGTCTTCCGTAACGCCCCCTCCCCCCTCTTATCAGGCCGTCGGTGACCCCCCCCCCCCCCCCCCCCCCCCCCCCCACACCCCAGTCCGGCCGCCGCGGCTCCGCAAGGATGAAGCACGTTGTTGTGTGCGACGTCGCGAGTGGAACTCACACGCGCGATGAATAGATTTGGCCCCCTCACCCGGCACCGTCCAAACAGCTATCCCCTACTGCCTAGGTTATTAACATCGCTACCGCCTCGTCCTGCCGCCCCATGCCTACACCACCGATTTTCCATCAAAAACCCACCCAAAGCCATCTAATCGAAACCTTAAGCTTAACGAGGCTCGTTAGAGTCGAGGAAAGAGGAACGGAGCTTCAATCGCTGCGTGAATCGGATAGCAAGAGCTCGAATGAAGGATAAATAGAAATACCAGTATCGAAGAGTGCCAAAACACCCGAGCGTAGGATAGATTTTCCTTTATTGAAATCATAACTCTAAGTTCATGAACAGAATACGCGAGTTTGCTTATTGTCAAAAAAAGACACGAAATTACGAAAGATAGTTTGTAGATAATTCTGGCGCTGAGATAATCTAACTTGCATAGCGTACGCATGGATAATTCTGACTTCAGTTCTTCTCAGTTTGCGCCTTGGATGGAGTAGCGTCTACTTTAACGACCATGTCTCTGTGGAGAAATAGAAAAGGTTCAAATCAGTTCTGCGCCGCAAGAAAGTGAAAGTTACAAGGAATGACATGAGAAGGTACGGATACAATATGTTTCCAGACATACGACTAATAGTATTACAATAATGAGTGTCATGAATTTTGGGAGATGTTAATGAAGATAGTGTTGTATGTATATATTTATAGAGGTAAGTGTGTATATATGTGAGTATTTTCGTTTGTACCATGTTTCGTAAAAAATAAGATTATGCATACTCTGTAGGTTGAACTATCCAAGCCTGGGGAAAGAAATGATTCACCTTCTTGTAGTATTCTTCCCTCTTCCGGATCTGGTCCGCCGTCCCGGAGCTGTTGAAGTTGATCGCCAAGTTGTCGTCCGCCATGCGCGCACCCAGGTTAAGGCCCTGCATGGTGGCGTTCAGCATGGACGCGGTGTTGCTCGCGAACATGCTCGACTGCGCGCCGATGAGCGCCGACATCTGTGCTGGTACTGCTGCGGTAGCGCCGCCGTCTCGCCGGCCTCGCATTCCGCCCGCACCTTTTGCATGTCGACCCTCGCGTACACACCCTTGGCCAGCGCGTCCGGCACGACGCAGCCGACGTGGCCGGCGAAGTCGGCGCACGCCGAGCACCGGTAGAACCACTGCTCCGGGATGATCCCCTGCTCGCACACGGTGCAGATGACGACCACGCCCTTCCCGCCGCCCCTGTGCGGGTTGTCGTAGGCGAGGCTGAGCGGGTGACGGTGCGCGCGCGCGGCGACCGCGTCCGCGGCAGCGCGGCGCACGGGAGGTGCAGGTCGAACTGGCAGTGGTGGCAGTGGAGCACGAACTCGTGCCCCCCCGTGCTGCAGGCGTTGCACTGGAAGAAGCCGGAGCCGTACGGCGGCGCGAGGCGGAGGGCGAGCGGGTGCTCGGCGTGCGCTGGGTGCCGCACCGTCCGCCCCGTGCGGGCGCACGCCGGGTGCAGGGCGTACCCGCACGGCGCGCACCGGTAGGCCGACCGGGCTGAAAGGGGGTGGACTGGTCCATTGGTCCACTGGGCCCCTATAGAAAATTTAGGAACTTGTAGACCAAACTTCCAGTCCACCTAATAAGCGCAGTAGGCCTTATACATGGGCTAAAACAATATGTCCAGCACGAGCCCAGCCCACAGAACAATCAGCAACAGCCGAAGAAAAGCGCCGATATTAAGGGTCACGCGCACGGGGTGGGATTTGATCCGTCGTAGAAGCGTCCCCGCGTGCAGCCCACTGGATTCTTTCATTTTTTCTCATCGGCTTAAAGGTTTCGGCCCATCTAGCAGATATTTTTTTATTTTTAGTGATAACTTTATGTGCTTGTCTCAGATCTAATAGATATATTTTTTCTGATAAAACAATTTGTTCCAGTAGAATAATTTTTTTCAATAATAATACTGGATCCAATTGAACAAATTTTGATATTTGTTCCGATGGAACAATGTTGTTCTATTTGTTCCAGTGGAACAATTTATTCCAATCGTGGGGGTAGTTGGGGGCCGACGGCCCGAGAAGAATAGTGACCCACCAAAAATTAATCCCCCTTCTGCGACCAATCACCAATCTGATGGCAGCAACACGGGTTACTGCTAATAGCCCAAGAAAAGAGTCAAAAGACCGCGTAGGTTCGTTCCAACTCCATAGATCAATGTATTTTGTTTTGATGACTACAAAGTTTGGCCAGAAGCACTCTTTCTTGCGGTCAGCAGATGGATCGTGGAGCCCCATAGCCAAGAACGGCAGACAAAATCTAGTTCATGTATACGGTGCTCCTCCATGCTTTACCAGCAGCCACCAAGCTAAAGCTTGGCGTCGTTTCTTCCCAACCACTAGTTGTTTGCAGGCCCAAAGCCAACAGCATTTCAGTGCCGGTTCCACGTATCCCAAGAGCTGGCGTACATTGCAAATCAAGGCGAGATTGGTTAACTTCTTTTGCTTAGTTTTGTTTCAAAGCCACCTCCAGCTTGCTCTGAGAAATTATATTGCTTTGTGTGTTCCACGAACTGAACTGGCTGGTTAGGTCTTGCATCGTAGTGCTGATCCGTCAACCTTGTGCAGATATGGCAAAGAAAGCACAAGATAACAACCAGAGCAGATCCATCCAACCATGCGCGATTAGGTAGGCATCAGTCCCCATCTGAAACCTAAAGACGGCAGAATTTTTCCCCTGAATTATTGGAGCTACCAATGCATGCGCTGTGTCGGTCGGGTGACGTGACGTGCGCCTCAACCGTCGGGTCGTGAAACCTGCATTTACTAATAGGAGAATAATAGATGACACGTCACACGGACAGAAATCGTCGGTGAACCCAGCCGGATTATATATCTCCTTGTATGCTCTTCGTCCGTGACGTTGTGGCTGCTAAACAAGCACGCGCGTGCGCATGAAGGCCGTCAGCAAACCATATCCAAATCATATTGGTTCAGATTTTCTTTTGAAAAAAAGTAATACCGGTCTTGTTCTAACAAAATACAAAATATACATTTTGAGAACGAAGGCAACAGCTATGTCTGGCGTACATCGCAAAAAAAAAGTCATACGGTTTAGCTATCCACGTTCGTGCCAGATCAAGCGGAATATCCACACGTCGGTTTCTAAACACGTACCCCCAGGATTTTAATTTGCCGGTGGTGTAAATCCGAGTCCTGGTCAGTCTGGTCCAAAAATTTCAGCGAGACGAGCATGTGAGTATGTGACACCACACCACCCGACGGCAGGCCACCAACGGGCAACACCTGGACTGGGCCCGCCGTGGGCCGTGGCACCACGCCCCTCGCTTGTTCTTGCTGCCTTGCCTCGGTGGGTGCCTCTGCGAGGAACCCAAGCGCCAACTACTGAACCAATGTCACTGGCAGGTGGGGCGTGCTTATCTAGTACACGGGGGCACGTGTCGGGCGTTGAGCCGGCAGAGCCGGTGTTTGGGCTCGTGGGGTTTGGGTCCACAGGTGGCGGTGGCTTTGACGCGTCAAAAAGCGCAGCGGCGGTGGGCCAGGCGACGGCGCCAGGAGCCCCAGACCCTGCGCTTTTTCCTTCTGATCCATCGGAGCAGGGACTCGACGGGACGAGACAGCCGCGCGCGCGTCCTGGCGAGTAGCGACGCGACCCAGTTTTAGAAGCCAAGCGAGTCACGTTTCGTGGCGGGAAAGCACCAAAGAGGGAGGAAGCGGATAGGATCAGGATTCAGATCAGACGTCGACGGAAAACGATTCAGATCAGACGTCGACGGAAAACTCCGGGGCCCCGGATATTTCTCGAGATATTTCGGCAGGTTAGGCTCTGGCAAGCTGCTTCACGCGTGTGCCGGTACTTGCTAAAAGAAGCAAGCCTGCTGGCATTTGAAGAGCTCGCCAGAAGGCTGCAGAGAATCTGGGCAAGTTCGGCCTCGGCTTTCGCCGAGGGTTTAACGGCCTAACCTAACACCGTCTCGACGCGGCGGCGACACATCCACAGAGCCGGCACAGCTGCACATCAAAGGCGACGACGGGAAGGCAGGAGCGGAGGCCGAGCCAGCCGGACGGATGGATAGGAACACCTCCCTGTCGTGCAACCCCACGACAGCGCATGGTTTTACTGCGCCCAGGCCCAGACAGGAGCGTAATTGAGGCGAGCAGCTGGCGCCCGACGGCCCGAGGCAGGCAGGCAGCAACCCGCGACGCAGCGACGGCCACAAGAAATCGAGCGGCGCCCGGGCGTCCGCCGCCGCCAGGGAGGACGGATAGATAGATTATCCATCTCAGGCGACGGGACGGGGAAAAAGCGCGCGCGGAAAAGGGACCGGCGGGGGAAAAAGCGCGCGCGGAAAAGGGACCGGCGGGGGAAAAATCCCGTCCGACGTGGCGCCCCGGCCGCTGCCCTTTTTCTCCGCCCCCACTCGCTGGCCTTCCGGCCTCCATTTCATTTCTTGCCTACCGCCTCCTCGGCTCCTCTCCTCTCGTCTCCTCTCCTCTCCACCCCTGCCTCCGCTCTCCGCTCTCCGCCCCCTGCGAGATCGGCAGCTCTTGGAAGGGTGTTTAGGTGTCGGTGGTTTGGCCTTGGCGCACGCTCTCGCCTTCTGCTGTTGCTTGGTTGGTGCTCATGGTGGAGAGCCGGTGAGCCGAGTTTCCGTCAGATTCGGTGCTTCTGCTGGTTCGGAAATCCGGAGATGGCTCGTTTTCAGGTAGCCAATCTCAGTTTCTTTAGTTATGAACAACCTTCATCTTTTCGGGTGAGTTTGGAGTAGAGCGGAGCGTGCTCTTGGAAGTGTATTCCTTTCGTGGCATGTGCTCCCCAAAAGGAAGGGTGCGTCGATCACTTGATCCCTGTGCTGAGAAAATCCCAACTTCCTTTCTGTTTCTGAAGGAAATCAAGGCGAGGAACCACCAAAGGCCTGCTGCTGATCGCATCGGCCATGGAGACTTCATCGACCATCTTCTGAAGAAAACTATGAATTCCGGTGCGACGGACGACTTGCCGGAAGGAGCGCGAGCTCCTAAGGTACGGCGCAGCAGCTAAAACTCTCTTGCAATCTGCAAGCGGCATGGTTACCGAAAATTGCAAATCTAATGAAGTTAGAGATGTTTCCTGTAACCAAGGTCACACTTTTGGCACTTGCCGTTTAGGCACGCAAGCCATACACGATATCCAACCAGAGGGAGAAATGGACGGAGGACGAGCACAAGCTGTTCTTGGAAGCCCTTCGGCAACATGGCCGTGCCTGGCGTCGTATACAAGGTGAGTGCCTTTGTGCTTATCAACTTCGGTATGGCCATGTACAAGCTTTGTTAGCGGAAGAACTTTTCAGAACTTCGCTGATATCTGGTACAATTTGCAGAGCACATAGGCAGCAAGACTGCCGTGCAAATCAGGAGCCACGCTCAGAAGTTCTTCTCCAAGGTCTTATTGCCTTTTGCATAGAAAAAACCCCCCATCAAATCCCCTCTGCCTGAAAAATCCATGGATTGTGTTGCTTGCAAGGTGATGTAAGTCGCTCAATCATGGAGAGCAGATGCTATCCATGCTGTGTCGTCGAATCCATGTTTCTGATTGCCTTTTCTATTGTGCTCTGCAGGTCATCCGAGAATCATCTGGGGATAGCAACAGCATAGCTGCTCCACCACAAATTCATATTCCTCCGCCACGGCCAAAGAGGAAGCCAGCTCACCCATACCCACGCAAGCTGGGTAATTCACTCTGCAAGGATGCCTCTACAATCAAACAGCTTGAGAAGCCCCAGTTGAAGATACAGTTGCTGTCTGAGCAGGAGAATTGCTCACCAAAATCTGTGTTAACCACAGCACAGATAGGCTCCGAGACCATGGCAACTGAAGGTAGTGGATCACCAGCTTCCTCGGTTTACATGGAGGAGAAATGCCTCACACCAAGCACATCAGTTGGGGAGTTAGATGTGCAAGTAGCACTTTCCAAGGTACCGTGCATTCTTACAGCCATAGTATTCCTTGCGAAGCATATGTTCTTTCATTCTGAAGGATATTAGGTATCCAATTAAAGTGCATAATCTTCACCATATATACCACCACAATAGCAGTTCCTGGCACCATTTTACAATAATTCTGGGTTAACATAGAACTGAAAATTTGTATTATTTGAGAACAGCATCTAATTGCACAATTGGTAACATCGGGATTCTAACAAACACCTTAATATGATTCAGGATGCCACCAATGCGGCATGTGGAATACCTGAAGGTCCAGTTCTTAGGCTATTTGGCAAGAGGGTTGTGGTAAATAATTTGAATCAGCAGCCAAGCTCTAATACTGAAAACCTACAACATGCGGCAGACATGGAACTGGACGCCTCAGCTGAGACACCAACTAGTGGAACTGGGAAGTTCTCTTTCCATGGTGCAGAAGAAGCGAAGACATGGAGCCCGTGGCTGACAAGTACACAGCAGTTCATGTACTATCTTCCTCAAGGGGAGGTTCTTTCTGTGCATTCTGCTTGCCAATTTCTCAGCTACAGTAATGGAAGCATATCTTTTGGAGTGCTGAATCCACAGACAGTTGCCTCAAATAAGCAGCAGCACCAAGCATCTCAAGCTTCGGACTGCAAGTTCACAAGGGCTGAAGGATCGTGGACGGGATCCATCACAACCTCCAGCAGCATGCCTGAAACAACTCAGAATTCAGATTCTATAGAATCTACACAAGTAAACAACGATGACGACGAAGTGATACCTGCTCCAGGTTTAAGAAAATGTTTAAGCACACTTCCAGCCTACCTTCGAGGTTTTGTGCCATACAAGAAGTGCACGGCACAAAGCAAGATGCTGCAGCCACAGGCTCCTGGCGAGGAGGCAGATGCAGATATGACAAGGCTGTGCCTGTAAATTTTTGGGTCCTCAACATCGCTGCCGGGGACATTTTTGCTGATATTCAATACATATGACTAGTGCAGTACCATGGTAGTACTGATGTTTTGCAGGTAGACCGTTCTGGCGTTCTGCTGTTGCTTTTGAGAGGCAGATTGAAACCGGTGAGGTAGCCTTCCACAAATGGAGGTGACTATGGTTCCTCTCTGCTCATGTATAGTTCAAGACTGATGTTTCCATTTTCCTCTTTGCGTGTTTGTACCCCACAATGCTGGAGGTTCAGAGGTCAACGGTTTACAGTTTTGATGCCGTAAGTAATGTAATGGTTGTAGGAGACCGTATTGTATGGCGTACGAATGTAAATTACTAATGCTGTTTGTGGAACAATGACATTATGGCAATGGTAAAACAACTGAATGTTGCTGAGGTTTCTTCAGTTACTCTATTGACGTCTGAACTGCAAGTCAGCGCGTCTCATCACGGACTTGCTGGAATCAACCTCCGCTTGGCACCAGGGCACGATCCCTCAGAGTCCAGGCCTTCGTTTTGCAACCTCGACAAAGATCACTCTGCCATCCAGGAACTGCAGAGGATACTGTGAGTTTGCATATGCCAATAGATGAGCTGCAAGCGGAAATATCGTCAGGCAGACGCACACAATGATCTGAACTTTTTTTTTCTACCTTCCCGTGCATTCCTTCGATGGCGCTCTTGGCTTCCTCCTCGACAGCGTAGGACACGAACGCGAAACCTCTCGGCCGCTTTGCTACTGTATCCATCACAAGATGAACTGCAGCAGCAAATGAGATATGAGAATCATCAAATCTGAAACATCCTGAGGTGAAAAGGGTTGCAGCGTTAGTGTTTGTGACCGCGTCACTCGGTTAATCACCTTCTGTAAGCTGACCGAATTTCTCGAACGCGCTCCGGAGGCTCTCCTCGGTTGTACGGAACGATAGACCTGCTCGAGGAATAAAACGAGGAACAAAATACTTTTAAGATTTGTGCTGAAGAACACGAACACTCTCCGTCTCCGATTCTATTCCTCGTTGTTGCGCTCTGGGATTCCGGCATTCACGGGCGCGGAGAATCCGGAATTCCTTGGGAAGCCGAAGCCCTAAAATTCAAGGCATTGGACTGCGAAATCAGGAGATGAGTTGCCTACCGCGGACGTACAACCTGGTGGCGGTGCCATGGGAGGCAGTTGGCGGCTGGAGGCAGGCAGAGGCGGTGGACGGGCGCTGATGGTTGCGGACCCCACCGGAGAGGGCGGCCGGACGAAGCGTGCGCGAGGGGGAGGGGTATGCCCCGGCAGTGAAGTTGAAGCTTCTGGAAGCAGCGACGGCGGGGGCGATGGAAGCAGCGCTCGCCATTGTCGGTGGTGGGAGACTCGAAGGATTAGCCTATCCTGCCTATTCGAACCGAGGACTTGAATTGTTTTGGGTTGGATGGTTTCTTAGTCAGAACTGAAACCCTGACAACCATATCCTTATATCTCAAACTTCCCTTGAAAGATGTTAGGACAAATTATCAAATTCTACTTTGTGCAAAGGAATTCACAACTGATACAGATTCATTTCAGGACTGAATGACTGATCAACAGCAACTGAATCAGGAACAGAATCCAGCCCTCGTCTGCCTCAAACCTATCTATACATGCGTATCTACAGTAAGTTATAAAGAAGCAAATGCTAATCAGTTGTGTGGTCTTCTCATGTCATTTAATCAGTTCCTTGTGATGTGCCTTCTTAGTAAATGGTAGACTCCTATTGGTGGTTAATCTTGTAGTTGTACACTCTTGACTGTCACAGCTAACTGATGCTGTGTTTGTTCAGTGCCGTAATTTGCATACACCTTGCTCTTGTTCTCTTCCCACCATTGCTGAGCTTCCTTCTCGCCAAAATGTTTGCGACTGCACAACCAAGAATAGATTACTGCAAATGTAAAAGGTGCATGACAGAAGTAACAAGAACCAGTAAGGCGTCCTAGGATAAGGATTGACCTGAATCTCACTCGTCTTATGTCTTTCTTTCCACCAGGTGATACAGAAAATGTAACATACACCCCACGCTCGATTTGCTCAATTACACCATTGGACATGACTGGGGCAACAGGGGCATCCGCTTCTGTGATATATCCATCAACAGGCACGTCAGGTTTTGAAAATGGTGCATATTCCTCATCTCCTAGGCTGCTGGTCTGGTGACGATTCTGGGTGTTTTTGAGCCGACTGAATTTCTCAGTGGGAAGCTTTTCGTTGGCATAATGTTGCAAATCTGCTCTTAATGGTTGTCCCTGGTTAATATCAGATGTGATTTTGGGGTTCTCGGGTTGCTGGCCAACCACAAGTTTCTCTGACATGGCCTTACACTGCACAATTTACAACAGGCAGACATGCCGATCAAGGCAAAGTGATGTGTCACACCTTCTTTGTCACTGAAAGAATTTATTGGTAAATACTATGGAATGAGATATGTGACACAATCATACCTGGTCAGTTAGAACCTTTATGATGTCTTTGGCAGCTTTGCATTTTGCAGCCTCATCCCTAACAATTAGCCATGTCTCATCAAGTTTTTGTTTGTACAGTTGAACCTGAAGACTTCTTTGCTGGTATTGCTCCGCAAGAAGTGTCACCTGTTCAAAAAGCAACAAGAGTATCACCCTATTCAGTTATCAAAGGAGAAGCAGGTATTTTTCCTATCAGTGATTTATGAATTACCTGTGAACGAAGCTGCTTTACTTCTTCCACGAGTAAGGTTTCTGTGCTTGTCAGCTCTTTCCTCTGACCATCAGTAGACTGTTGCAAAGAGCTGCCACACTTTAGCACAGCAGGGCCATGCATTCTTTGGGATATAGAGCTACCACACATATCTTGATACCGAAAACTGTCTTGTCTAGATAAAAATTGAGCCGGGCACTCAACTTGCCCCCATCTCCGAGATTTTGCTTGAACCGGAGTGGCAAGGACCTCGTTTCTCTGATTGGCACCGTGAACTAAACCGACCTTTTCTACAGGTAGGTTCGCATCCTTGAATATACGTGACAACTTAGGTGTGTATGCCCTTAGAATTTCAGTTCTAGACATCTCTCCATTGGTGGTCTTTAGTTCTGACTTTATGTTACCAGGATCCATAACTTTCCGTAGCTGACCGAAACACATGTCACATACACGATATCGTCTGCTCTTGTCTGGTGCAAGGCCGGCCTTGGCAACCTTGTTACTACTGCACGAATTACAGAACATGGAACCACAATGGTAGCAGTTATGCTTCTTTCTAGTGAAACCAAAAGACATCTTGCAACCACTACATACAGAGAGGTCCTTTCTTGAGATTGCCTTGTGCAGACAGATTGCGGATGTGTAATTGTAACCACAAGATATGTTTTCGACATGCCTGCCTTCCAATGCCTCTACTAAAGTTGGGGAGCTCCTATTAAGGTAGTCACCCAAACCAAGCTGTCCTTCCTTGCCTTTGCCCCATGTAAACACTTTCCCATTTGTAGTTAGCACTGCTACGTGGGAAGAACCTGATGATATGTTTCTGACAAACTCGGACTTAAGAAGTCCTTCAACAATACAAACAGATTTACCATCCGCTTGGGGATTTCCTAATTGGCCATGCAAGGAACTGCCAATGGTAAAGACCACACCAGTAAGAGAAAGCACAATAGTGAGTGCCATCCCGCAGGACACCTGAACAAAATCATAGTCTGCGAGTGAATCAACGCAAGTTGGTACAAGCTTCATCTTTTTGTCAGCATGACCCAGCTTCCCCCGATCTGCATCGCCCCATGTGAACAGCTTGCTGCTTGGCATATTGCTCTTGAAATCGCTGGTTACTTCCACAATGGCAGCTGTGTGCCATGGCCCACATGCCACACATTTTACTTTTGAGCCTTTCAAAGACTCTACTTCTTTTGGCCGAGCAATTCCTTGTGTATCTCCATGACCAAGAACACCAAATGTTCCATCCCCATATGTGTATAACTGACCAGACGATGTTACTATAGCTGTGTGCCATGGACCACAAGCAATCTTCTCAACAGATATGCCATCCAGGGGACTGAACAATTTATGCGGAAACCATTGGTTCCCTGCATAGCAGTCATTCAATAAACTCGTATGAGCTCCTTCACCCCATTCGAAAAGTTCACCAGAAACTGTTACTGCACAAGTGTGCTTTGATCCATATGCCACAGCCTTTACATGTAAAGAGGCAAGAGACTCAACAAGTTTGGGTCGTGATACTTTGATATTTACTTGATGTCCAATTCTACCACTACCGTCATTGCCCCAGGAGTAGACCTCCCCTTGCTTAGTAATTATTGCCACCTGAGTCTCCCCGCAAGCAATGCTTTGTACATCAAGCATGTCGGTTGAGTCCACTAACCTTGGTAGGGATTTTGACATATCATCACAGTCTAACATACTTCCAAGAACATCACCCCAGAAAAAAATATCCTTCAAAGAATCGAGCCTACATGCTGAATGGGGTCCTTCAAAGGTTTTCAGTTTAGGTGTTTGGGCAACTTTATGATCCTTTTCTTTGTTACCAACCATAATATTTTTCAAACCATGTATATCTGGATTTGACATCTTGCGTGTAAGCTTTTCCAGGTAGGTATCTATGTCAGATAATGTTCGCTGTCTTGGGTAAAATAATGCTTCTGAATAATCAACACTACCCCCTGAACAAACTCCCTGTGTCTTGGGGCTCCTGTGCGATGGATGTACCTTAATATGAAATGCAGTACAGGAATCATCAGATCCAAAACGAAGAGTTTAATTTAGCCAAGCGCAGTAGGTGTTTAGAAACAGAATAACATGCCAGTAAGGCATGTCTACTTACACTCGGACAAGGTTAAACCGTTAAACCAACACTCATTGTTGGGTTCAAAGGCAAGTCAAATCATTTCAATTTGGATCACATTTAATACCCTTGCAGTTATAGCTAGTAAGTGTGTGGTCTGTTGAGATGGATGTAGGTTGGTACAACCTAAGAAAATTGTGTTTGTTGACCGGCCTTAAAATGTAAAATTCAGATAGGTAACCAAATACAGTCAAGTACCCTGTAGTGTGCCACATGAAGATCCTTCCCAATTCCCAAACAAAAGCAGGCATTGCTATATGCAATACCAAAGAAAAATGTCAAAGTGTGCTATATACCATATTACCATGATGCCATTTAGATGCCATGATGTGACTTCTGGAACTAACCTGTATGTGCCTGGGTGTGCTATGCACACTTGGTAGCCTACTCTTAAGCTGAAAATAGCTGCGAGGAGTATTTGCACAACTGTCTATCTGTCTACTGCTTCTTGAACCAATTGACGAACATGGACTATACGGAGCTGGTAATAAAGCCCTCAAGCCCAGATACCAGTATTCAGCTTGATCTTTGTCGCTGCAGATCTGGTCATAGTTTTCAAAGAGATATGGTGCTCGTAAGGAAAAATGGATGGTACAAGCTAACTAAGCAAACTGACTTAAAATATAGCAATGCCAATACCAAGTCAAGTGAGCGCTCTCCGTTTTTGTAAATAAGTGATAAGGACTGGGACTCCTTTTCTGGGCAACGCTGATGCAGAAATTTTATCTGCAAGATTCTGAAGTCCTTAGAAATAGTTGTGGTATGCAATGAATAATGAAGACCATGGTTTTTCAGTAAAAATTGAACTACGTACAGTCTTCTGTCCGAGAACCACAGCTGACACCGAGCTTAAGCTCAAGCGTTTTCCCCTCCCTTTTGAATACCATACTAATGTTGTCTCATCCTGAAAAGAAGAGAAGATATTTTCTCATGACCGAAAGGTGTATTTTCATATAATAACACGAGTATAACATGATAAGCTGCAATTAATACAATATGACGGACAGGAACTGACCAACACCTCATAGTTCTATTGCACCAAAATGTATAACTGTATCTGATCCAAAATGATGCCGTTTTGGGTGTGTCGTCGTCAAGATTTGCGGATCAAGTAAATTTCTTTTATGCGCGTACGGCCTCAGATGGTTGCGCGGGTGACACGGGGTTTAGACTGGTTCGGGCAAGAAGAAGCCCTACGTCAAGTATGAGGAGCTGCTCGTGTTACCCACGCGGGGTCTGTAGTAGGGGTTACAGGAGGGCGAGAGAGGGAACTGGTCCCAAGTCTCTTGGGTGTGCACTGAAGCTCTAATGGTGAGAGTGTGTTCTTCTCGCCGGGGAAGGAGTCCGTGCGAGAGAGAGATAATGTGCGAGAGAGAGTCTGAGTTTTTTCATCCGTCCCCCGCCTCAGGGCCCCCGGCCTTCCCTTTATAGCGCAAGGAGGGCTCGGGGTTACAGGTGAGCCGGGCGAGGGGAGAGAGAAAGAATAGAATACAAGGGGAAGATTCGAGTCCCCGGATCGCCGTGCCCGGCTCCAGCTTTCGGCTCCTGTCAGCGCGTCCGCCAGGGGAGGACGGCTTCTTTCGGATCCTGTCGATGATCTCCTCGGGGGACGGTGCCGGCGGGCGTGCGTGATGATGGCGCTTGGTCGTGGTATCCGTGCCCGTCGGGGAAGATGGCTGCCCCTGTTATCCTGCTGACGGCCTGCGCGACGCGGACGTCCCGTCCCTGTCGCCGGATTTGCGGGGTGCGAGGACGGGCGGGCGTGCTCCTGTGCTAGGCGGCGCAGGTCATGAGTGTCTGGCGGCGAATTAGGGAAGACTGCGCCGCTGTGGCCTGCGCTGCGCGGTCGCGCTTGGGTAGTTGTGACGGGTCACGTCGGGGGCGCGGGCGCCTTTCTGCGTGCCAGAGCCGCGGCGCATTTATGGCAAGACCGGCGGGGGGCCCACGAGATCCGCGCTCGTATCTTCCAGCCTGCGCTCGAGGCTGACACTCGCCTGGTGGGCCCGGGTGAGTCTGACCCCCTACGCCCTAGGGTCGGGCGAGGCGGAACCTCGTGGTGAGGGGTCGGGAGCATCCGACCCCGAGGCATTTGGTCGGGCGAGGCGGAGTGCTTCTCTCCCACGTTGGGCCGACGGCGGCCGCCGTTGCCGCGAGTGGGCCCGGACCTCCATGATCGTCATTCTGATGGTCATTAGGGGGTCATTAATATTTCCCCCTGACAGTAGCCCCCGAGCCTGTGGTGGAGCGGGGACGCTCCTCCAGAGGCTGTGATCGTCGTTTGTCTGGAGACTCTGCTCGTCGGCTGCAGTTAATCTGGGGCGGGAAGCGTTGTTTGTTTCGATTGGGCCGAGGAAGTTGACTAGACGGAGAGTCCTGTGGATGTCTTGGCGCGAGAGGATCCTCGCTGTTCCGTAGGGCGCCTTCCGTCCGGATACCTTAGGCCATGACCATCCGTGTGGTCATCGGTTGCGAAGCCAGCCCCCGAGCTCCCGCGCGTTGCAGGAGACCGGTCGGGAGGCCAGATCGACTTTTGAATGTTACCCCTCAAGCCTCCGTTCGTTGGGACGGAGGGGGTGAGCCGTGCCACGCTATCCTCGTTGGACGAACCGTGGTGCTCGTTGAGCTGCAAACGGGTCGATTCGAGTGGGGTCCCGGTCCCCGTTCGGGGGGTCCGGCTCGGGCCAAGCTGGTGGCGTACCCCAGATTCCGGCCGGCCAGTTCATATAGTTCCCGAGTCCGTTTGATCGGATCCGGTGGCTCGTTGCCTTTCGTCGGGGAAAAACCATGAACAATGATGCCGGTCCGGACTTGAATGTGAGGTCGGGACGCCCTAGGCTGCTGTGCGCCCGGGTGTTGGCCGTTAGCGGACCCGTCCCTTCTCACCCCTCGCTCAGGGTCATCCTGGGGCGGCTGTCGAACCCGTGGTGGGCCAGCCTTCGAACCCCTGGATCGTGACGGGCCGTAGGGGCGTTTCCAGCCCCGTATTCCTTTTTACATTTTTGACGAGTCTCGGGCCGGGTGCGGAGGAGGTCGTACGCGCGTACCTCCCGGGAGATGAAGTGGCGGTAGGTGCCGACCCGCGAAACGAGGAAGGAGTAGATGTTTCCTGCAGGGTCGTGCGCGCGACTTCCAAGAAAAGGGGCGGGTGTGACGAGGCGTACCTGGCGCCGCATTCACTGCGATGGGAGCGTCTGTTCCGCTCCCCACGCGTCCTCCTACAAGACGGGGGGTCCGCCTCGCCGGTTCCGCCCGCATCCTGTCCCCAAGTCTTTTCGCCTCCTCTCGCGCCCTTTGCTTTCTTGCGCGCGCCGCTCGTCTTCCTCCGCCCAGTGCTCCAATCTTTCTCGCCTTCCGCCGTCGAGCTTTCCATCCTTTCGCGATGGCAACTTGGGAGCGCACCAGCTTTAGCGCCTTGCGCGCCGACGGCCTCACGAGGAAGGGACTCCTCTGTGAGAGGACCGAGAGGGGCGAATGGCGGTTCCCCGGAGCTGAGGAGGTGCCGAGTCCACCCGCCGGCTACATCGTGTCGTTCGCCCACTTCCACGAGAGGGGGTTCGCGACCCCGCCGAGCCTTTTCTTCCGCGAGTTGCTGCACTACTACGGGCTCGAGCTGCAGCACCTCAATCCCAATGGGATTCAACACATCGCGGTGTTCGTCGCGCTGTGCGAGGGGTTCCTGGGCATCGAGCCCAACTTCTCGCTGTGGAAGTACTTCTTCACGGTCAGCCTGCACCAGAAGACCGAGAAGAGAGGGGGCCAGCAGCGGGCGACCCCGGTGTCGATTGGGTGCGCCGGCATCCACCTCCGCCATACCCATGCCAAGGAGTATATGGCGATGAAGACCGCGGCGTCCCACAAGGGGTGGCATCAGCAGTGGTTCTACGTAAAGGACTACCCTGAGTCCCCTTTGCCGGAATTTACCGGCCGCGTCATCGAGGCGGCGCCGGAGGTGTGGTCGTACGGCCCGGTGGAGAAGGAGAAGAAGCGGATCTCCGGCTTGCTTCATGCCATCGAGCACCTGAAGGGAAAGGGGCTGACCGGGGCCGGAGTAATCGGGGCGTACCACGCTCGAAGGGTGGCGCAGCTGATGCTCCGGGTCCGTACACTCGCCGAGATGACTCCCGGCACGCCGACCGAGGGCACCGTCCTTGCGACGGGTGCGCTTCCCGCCTCCGAGATCCGGCAGCGCATCCGGGAGGTGTTGGAAGACAAGGACGCCGTTTACCCGGTGCCTGGCCACCCTCCGATGCGGCCGGACAGGGATTTCGTCGACCTGGTGAGGACTTCGTGCACCCGCTACTTTTTCTTGCGTTTCTTGGTTTGTCGTTTTGACGCGGAGCTTTCGTGCCTGCAGGGCCTCATGACCAATGTCGTCGGCACGCGTCCGCCAGTGCCGGAGGACGCCGAGCGACGGCAGCGGAACCGTCTCCTTGCCGAGAGGCAGAAGCTGCGCAAGGACAAGGAGGCGGCGAGGAAGAAGAAGAGGGCCGCCAAGGAGTTCCAGCGGCGGTGAAGAGGCTCGGTCATATCAGACGACGACGACGACGACGATGATGACGACGACGAGGAGGAGGAAGAGGAAGACGAGGAGGAGGAGGAAGAGGAGGAGTTTGTCTCGGCCCCCCGGGCAGGCGCTGCTCCCCAAACGGCCGCGGGGGACAGACCCAGCGGGCCGCCCGCCCGGGACTCGACCCCGCAAGGTTCTGGGGCCGTGCCCCAGGGGCCGGCGCGGGGCGCGCCTCGGGAGTCGATGGGGCCGACCCCCGTCCCTCTGCCCGTGGCCCAGGCGTCAGGCTCGGAGGTGAAGCGCACCCGCCGTCCTCGCATTGGGGGAGTGTAAGCGGAAATTCCTCGCGCGCCTCGTTCCTTTTCCTGGTATCGAGTTGTTTTTGTTGATGTTGTTTGTTGTCTCGCAGCGCCGCTCCCCGAGGCCGTGTCCCGTTGCTGGCGCCGAGGAAGGTGATACAGATGTCGTCCACCTCCGCGGGGCGGGCCGCGACCCCGCCGGCGGCGAGAGACGGTGTCGCCGGGGAGACCGCGGAGCCTACCGCGTAGGTGGCTCCTGCGGCGGCAGCCGGTGGGGTGGTGCTGCAGCCGGGTACGAGGCAGGGTCCGACCCCCGCTCCGCCCCCTGCCTCCTCGGCGGACCCCGCGGGACGGGGCATTGCCCCTGGGGGCCCTCGGACCGGGGAGGTGATTGACCTCGATGACGAGGCGGACGAGGAGCGCGCGGCTCCGACGGCGGGAGCGGAGACAGCGGCGGCAGAGGAGGCGAGGACGCCCGCCCCGGCGGCTGCAGCGAAGGCAGCGGCGGCGGCGGAGGCGGGGACATCTGCCCGGGAAGCCGTGGCGGGGGCAACAGCGGCGGCGGAGCCGGAGGTGCCTGCTCCGGCGGCCACGACGGGGGCGGGGACGCCTGCCTCGGTGGTCGCGACGGAGGCCGTGGCGGCGGCGGGTGGATCGGGACGCGCGCCGGCGCCGACGATGGCCGTGGCGACCTCGACAAGGACGGCGGCGCACGCGCCGGAACCGTCGACGAGGCCAGCGGCATCCGCGGCGGCGGTGCCTGCTCAGGCGGCGGCGTCGGGGACGGAGGAGCCGGGAGCGGCCGGAGCGGCCTCTACCCTTGCCTCGGTCAGTCCTGTTCCCGAGGCGTGGAGTGGGACTAGGACTACCCTGCGCTGGACGTCTGATGACGACCCGCAGAGCCTCCTCTTCACGCTGGATGACGTCGAGGAGTGGGGGAATTGGAAGGCAGTGCAGGGCGGACTTGAAAACGCCCGCGCTGCCCTCGGCGATGGGGGACCTGGACGGCGTCGTCGCTCCTTTTGGTCGGGTATGGCGTTCTCCCTGGCGGTTATTTTCCTTCCGTCGCTCCGTTACTGAGTGTAAATTGTCTTGCAGGCCCTCCGGGAGTGCAGCCGAGGGAAGTCCGATTTCCTCCGGCTTGGGCGGGGACTCTTGGAGCGCTTCTCTGCGGAGAGGCAGCGGACCGGGGAGCTGGCCACGCAGGTTGCCGCCGCCCAGCAAGTCATCGACGACCTGCGAAGGCGCGAGCAGGCGGCGCAGGATAAGTTCCAGGCCGTCGTCGAGCAGGCTCGCCTCGATCGCGTGGATTTCCAGGCCGCTGTTGAGAAGGCCCGCCTTGATGCCGTGGAGCTCGTACGGCTGAAGGGGGAATATGAAGCCCTTCAGAAGACCGCCGAGCGCATCCGCCACGACCGGCAGAAGGCTTGGCAGGACCGGGACTTCGAGGCGGCCCGGAAGGTCGAGGCCGAGAAGATGGTAGCTGATCTCGGGACGGAGGTCGGTCAGCTCCGTGCGCGAGTGCAGGGGCTCCAGACCGCCGTGGCCCAGGGGCTCGACCGAGAGCGTGAGCTGAGGGCTCAGTTCGAGGGTAAGGCTCTTCTTGCTTCTCTGCCTTTGTGGTGTTGTGATGATTTCTGATTTGGTGGGTTTTTCTGGACAGGTCTTGCAGGCGAACTCGCCCAGTTGAGGGAGGCCCTCGACGCGGAGCGCGCCGAGCACGGCAACCTGCGGGACGCGGTCCGTGTAGTCTGCGACGGCCTCGGCGTGGTCCAGGGGGAAGGGACGAGCTCGCTGGCGGCTCGTGCCCTTGGGGTGTACTGGCGGGCCCGCGAGATTGCCCGGGAGGCGCTTCACGTCGGCGTGAGGCGGGCTTTCGGCGTCTTTGGCTCCCACTACACTGGCATCAACTTCGCCGGGATGAGCGGGGGATACGCCGCTACGCCGCCGGCTACTCCGATGCCGAGCTGGACGACATCGATGCGTCGGTGCTCGACCCAGCGGAGGCCTTGGCGACGCTTCTGGAGGATGAGGCCGTCCCGCCAGAGGACCCAGGGACGAGTTAGCTGCATCGGGCTCAGACGCCCCAGCATGTAAATACATTAGTTAACTTTGAACTTGTTTTTGCAATGGCCGCGGGGGCCTTTTCTGTAACTTGTCGAAAGACGCTTTCGATCCTCTTCCTTGTTTTTTGGGTTTGGAAAGTTTAGAGTACGGGTCGGACGCGTCAGTAAGCGCTGATGAGCGAGGGCACCGTAGCCGCTGGGGCGTAGGTTTTTTCGCAGTCCGATTAGTCTTGCCTGGGCGTCGTTTGCGCACTCTCTCCTTTTCACGCCCAAACGTTCTTGGAAGGTGGTCGGCTCGGAGAAAAGGTATTTTGAGAAGACCTCGGGTGACTTGGGCCGGAGCCCCTGATAGCCCCCGAGGGATATGCGACCCTGAGGCAGGGCCGGGGTCGGATATCCCTGAGCTCGTGACGAGACTCAAACGAGGTCGACTCAAAATTGCCTTTCTCCGTGGACTAGAAAGTTACAGAAGTATGCGTGTTCAAACTTGGAAACAAAATTTAAGGGTAGAAGCGTCTTAGCTGTTCTATGTTCCAAGCGTTGCCGAAGATTTGCCCATCAAGGGTCGCCAGCTTGTACGTGCCTGGCCGCAGCACTTGCGCGACGATGAAGGGACCTTCCCATGGAGGGGTCAGCTTGTGCCGACCCCTGTTGTCCTGGACGAGGCGAAGCACCAGGTCGCCGATGTTGAAGGCTCGGCCTTGTACGTTGCGACTATGGTATCGTCGTAAGGCCTGCTGGTACTTGGCCGAGTGCAGCAGGGCCACATCGCGTGCTTCATCGAGCTGATCTTGCGCGTCTTCGAGTGACGCCTGGTTCCCTTGTTCGTCATACGCCTTGACCCTCGGCGATCCGTACCCCAGGTCGGTGGGGAGGATTGCCTCGGACCCGTAGACCATGAAGAACGGGGTGAAGCCAGTCGCCCTACTGGGGGGTCGTCCTTAGACTCCATAGGACCGTGGGGAGCTCCGCGACCCACCGGCCGCCGAATTTTTTGAGGCGGTCGAAGATCCGTGGCTTGAGACCCTGGAGTATCATGCCGTTGGCTCGTTCGACCTGCCCATTCGTGCGGGGGTGCGCCACGGCCGACCAGTCCACCCGGATGTGGTGGTCATCGCAGAACCGGAGGAATTTCTTCCCGGTGAACTGCCTCCGTCTTGTTCGTCGGGAGCGTCTCGCGGATGAGATAGTCGAGGTACGGGCCTCTCCAGTCAGGCGGGGGGTCGGGCCCCGCAGCTGGGTCCGCATCGATCTCCATGATTTCGAGATCGGAGGGATCGGCCTCCGAGCCCAGGACAGGTGGAGCATTGCCTACTTCGCCTGAGTCGGCGCCCGAGCCCGGAACAAGTGGCGCATTGCCGACCTTTCCTGGGTCGACGCTCGAGTCCGGGGCAGGTGACACGTTGCCGACCTTTCCCGGTTCCTGGTAACGGATCGAGGGCTCGAACTGGTCGCTGACGAAGACGCCGTCGGGTACGGGCTTTCGGCCGGATGCCACCTTTGCCAGTTCGTCAGCCGCCTCGTTGAAACGCCTTGCTTCGTGGTTGAGCTCTAGTCCGTCGAACTTGTGTTCGAGCTTGCGGACTTCGTTGCAGTAGGCTGCCATCTTGGGGTCGTGGCAGCTCCACTCCTTCATGACTTGTTCGACGACTAGCTAGGAGTTGCCTCGGACGTCCAGCCGCCGGATGCCCAGCTCAATGGCGATGCGAAGCCCGTTGAGGAGAGCCTCGTACTCGGCGACGTTATTAGATGCAGGAAAATGAAGGCGGATCATGTACCTCATGCTCACGCCGAGAGGAGAGATGAAGACTAGACCCGCTCCGGCGCGAGCCTTCATCAACGACCCGTCGAAATGCATCGTCCAGTACTCCTGCTTCTCCGGCGCCGATGGCGTCTGGATCTCTGTCCACTCTGCTACAAAATCGGCGAGTACCTGGGATTTGATGGCGGTGCGGGCGGCGTAGATGATGCCCTGATCCATGAGCTCGAGCGCCCACTTCGTGATCCGTCCCGTGGCGTCCTGGTTCCGGATCACCTCGCCGAGGGGGAACGACGAAACGACCGTCACCGGGTGGGAGGTGAAATAGTGGCGCAACTTCCTCTTCGTGATGAGGACGGCGTAGATGAGCTTCTGGATCTGCGGGTATCGCGCCTTGGACTCGGACAAGACCTCACTGACGAAGTAGACTGGGCGCTGTACCTTGAGGGCGTGTCCCTCCTCCTCTCGCTCCACCACCAGAGCTGCGCTGACCACCTGGGTGGTCGCCGCGATGTAGAGCAGGAGGGGTTCCCCATCGGTTGGTGGGACTAGGACCGGGGCTTTCATCAGAAGGTCCTTGAGCCGGTCAAATGCCTCCTGGGCCTCGGCGGTCCACTCGAAGCGGTCGGTCTTCTTCAGGAGTCGGTAGAGAGGGAGCCCCCGTTCGCCGAGGCGCGAGATGGAGCGACTCAGGGCCGCCAGGCATCCCGTGACGCGCTGAACTCCCTTTATATTTCGAATCGGCCCCATGTCGCTGATGGCCGCTACCTTCTCCGGATTGGCTTCGATGCCGCGCACGGAGACGATGAAACCCAGCAGCATGCCCCTCGGAACCCCAAAAACGCACTTCTCAGGATTGAGCTTGATGCGCTTGTCTCTCAGCCTTTCGAAGGCTAGTTCGAGGTCGGGGATGAGCTGGTCGCCCTTCTTGGACTTGACTACGATGTCGTCGACGTAAGCCTCAACGGTCCGCCCGATGAGGTCCCCGAAATACTTGAGCATATATCGCTGGAATGTAGCCCCCGCGTTTTTGAGGCCGAACGGCATCTTAACATAGCAATAGGGGCCGAAGGGGGTGATGAAAGAGGTCGCGAGCTGGTCGGACTCTTTCATCGCGATTTGATGGTAGCCGGAATATGTGTCAAGGAAGCTGAGGGTTTCGCACCCGGCAGTCGAGTCGACTATCTAGTCTATGCGCGGCAAAGAAAACGAATCCTTTGGGCACGCCTTGTTGAGACCGGTATAGTCAACACACATTCGTCATTTCTCATTCTTTTTTCGTACAAGAAAAGGATTAGCCAGCCACTTGGGGTGGTACACTTCCTTGATGAATCCGGCCGCCAAAAGCTTCTGGAGTTCCTCGCCGATGGCCTTGCGCCTCTCCTCGTCGAAGCGGCGCAGACCTTGCTTCACCGGCTTGGAGCCGGCCTTGATATTCAAGGAGTGCTCGGCGACTTGCGCGCGAAGACGTCGCTGTTCGCGCGGAGGAAGTCGACGAGCGCGCCTTCCTATTTGGGAGATAGGGTAGCGCCGATCCGCACGGTCTGGCCGTCGGAGCTGCTGGGGTCGAGGGGGACCTCCTTGACGCCTTCGGTGGCCTCGAAGGAGGTGGCCGACTGCTTGGAGTAGGGCTGACCCTCGGCGCTCTCCGCAAGCTGGACCGCCGGATCCGGATGGTTGCGCGGGTGACACGGGGTTTAGACTGGTTCGGGCAAGAAGAAGCCCTACGTCCAGTATGAGGAGCTGCTTGTGTTACCCACGCGGGGTCTGTAGTAGGGGTTACAGGAGGGCGAGAGATGGAACTGGTCCCAAGTCTCTTGGGTGTGCACTGAAGCTCTAATGGTGAGAGTGTGTTCTTCTCGCCGGGGAAGGAGTCCGTGCGAGAGAGAGATAATGTGCGAGAGAGAGTCTGAGTTTTTTCATCCGTCCCCCGCCTCGGGGCCCCCGACCTTCCCTTTATAGCGCAAGGAGGGCTCAGGGTTACAGGTGAGCCGGGCGAGAGGAGAGAGAAAGAATAGAATACAAGGGGAAGATTCGAGTCCCCGGGTCGCCGTGCCCGGCTCCAGCTTTCGGCTCCTGTCAGCGCGTCTGCCAGGGGAGGACGGCTTCTTTCGGATCCTGTCGATGATCTCCTCGGGGGACGGTGCCGGCGGGCGTGCGTGATGATGGCGCTTGGTCGTGGTATCCGTGCCCGTCAGGGAAGATGGCTGCCCCTGTTATCCTGCTGACGGCCTGCGCGACGCGGACGTCCCGTCCCTGTCGCAGGATTTGCGGGGCGCGAGGACGGGCGGGCGTGCTCCTGTGCCAGGCGGCGCAGGTCATGAGTGCCTGGCGGCGAATCAGGGAAGACTGCGCCGTTGTGGCCTGCGCTGCGCGGTCGCGCTTGGGTAGTTGTGACGGGTCACGTCGGGGGCGCGGGCGCCTTTCTGCGTGCCAGAGCCGCGGCGCATTTATGGCAAGACCGGCGGGGGGCCCATGAGATCCGCGCTCGTATCTTCCAGCCTGCGCCCGAGGCTGACACTCGCCTGGCGGGCCCGGGTGAGTCTGACCCCCTACGCCCTAGGATCGAGCGAGGCGGAACCTCGTGGCGAGGGGTCGGGAGCATCCGACCCTGAGGCATTTGGTCAGGCGAGGCGGAGTGCTTCTCTCCCACGTTGGGCCAACGGCGGCCGCCGTTGCCGCGAGTGGGCCCGGACCTCCATGATCGTCGTTCTGATAGTCATTAGGGGGTCATTAATATTTATTTCCCCATGGTCAGTTGATCACCAATATACACATTGGGCTACTATTTTCCAATCATATATCTTAGTAAAAAACATGACATAAAGACCAGAGGCACTTCTGATCACCAATATGCTATAGCATCATTTTCCATGTGAGAAATCTAAGTACTTGTATGACTATTAATAGTTACAGTTGAAAAGTTTGACTGCTCTAGAATGACAACTTGGAATGGTGGTAGTAACTTCAAATGCAGTTCTGTGACATTTCAGCAAGTGGAACTGCAGAAGTCTAGCTCAAAATAATATATTATTCGTTACCCAATCTATTCGAACCTCATACCACTATACCAGACTCTCTGTTTTTTCGATAAGGATACCAGTCTCTCTGCGGCAGGGCATATGAGCAGCTCCCGTTTCCCAAAGTGCACGAGGAATAAACATCTACTTCAACAGTTCTAGCTGAATAAACTGCAGTAAAAGAATATTGATATGGGTAGGTAAAAATCTATTGTCATCATATAATCTTTTAGTTGTCATGAGGCCCCTATAACTTCATAATTATCGCCCCCAGGTATAAAAACTCGCTTTCGTGCACTAGGAATCATGTGTTAAGAAAAAAATAAATCATGATCAGCAAGGTCGTATCCGCGTACCGCAGGTACTCTTTCTTTTCTTTGTTCGTACACTAGGAATCACTAGAATTACTCACAGATGATAGCCTGAAGGCGCAGAATTTGGGCTTCCCTCTTTTGCCGCATTTTAGCAGATGCGCTCCCTTCTTCAGAGCAACGATGGCCTGAATAAAGCAATGAATTAAAGCAGTCAGATGGCCAATCCGTCCAAGAGAAAAAAGAAACCCGTTCAAGTACTAGAAGAGCTGTACACACAGATTGGCGCATTTCATTTTCCGTAAAATGCAGGATTGAAAAATCCTGAAAACTGTTAAGAAAATACGAGGCATTCAAGACAACAAAGGCGCCAGTGAAATCCAAGAAATGGTGGTCTGAGTGAGAAAAAAGGGAGAGAAATCCAAGAAATGGGCATCGCAGGTACTCTCAGAAGGCTAGAAATGGGCAAGAGGTGGGAAAGAAGAGAAAAGATTCCAATGCTTCACCTGCTCGACGCCTCTGGTTGGCGTCCTCCCGTCGAAGCTCCCTGTCATTGCAGGCGGAATGGGGAAACAACCGGATGGTTGCAACCACGAACCACCTGGATCAGCTTCAAGAACCCTCCTCGGTTCGAGCCGAAAGCCAGGGCTGGAGTGAAGTGACCGAAAGGAAAAGGGCGAGAGACCGGAGGGAAAGTAGAGAGGTGTCTCTTGCGGAGGGGGGAGAGCAGTTCAGGTGCAGGCCTCGGGGGCCAGGGACAGGGACAGGGACCTGCAAAAGTGAACAGGTGGCCGTGTCACCTGTGCTCGGTTGAAGCGCGAGCAGTGAGCCAGAGCAGGAGTCGCTCGCTGGCCGTTGGGGCCTCGGGGCTTTGGCTCGCGCCGCGACCGCGCGCCGCACATGAGCCAGCCAACGGAAAAGGGAAAGGCGACCGTGTTCTTCCTCCTCCTCCTCCGCCGGGCTTGGCGCCGCAGCCCCATGCCCCCGTCTCCCTCGCTTATTAATTCCTGTCTAGCTACCAAACAACCATACCCCTATGCCACTCCTGCGACTGCTACGCCACACACACATGTGTCCTCTCGGTTAGTGTGTGGTGAACAGTGGCGGCAGTACGTGTGCCAGCGGGAAGGGGGTTGAAAATGTTTGTCCTGGCCTCTTGAAATCTTGGATTTGGCCCGTGTCAGCGTCCGGATTTCTTCTTGCTCTCGGAAATGTGGGCGGCCTCTACCGACTATTCTAGGGCCTCGTTTAGGTAAAAAAATTTTACGCCTAAAAATATCGCATCAAATATTTTTGCACATGCATGATATATTAAATGGAGATAAAAAAAATTCTATCACAAATTAGGTATATTTTGCGAGACGAATCTAATAAGCCTAATTAATCTATAATTAGACAATGTTATGCTACAGTAAATATATGCTAATGATGGATTAATTAGGCTTAGTAGATTCGTGTCGCAGTTTACAGACGAATTCTATAATTATTTTTTTAATTAATTTATATTTAATACTTTAAATGTGTGCCGATATTCTTCGAATTTTTTACTCCTTGGATATAAACAAGGCTGTAAAGTTTTTAAAATGAAATTTTTTCACATTTGAAGTATTAAATATAGACTAATTAAAAAAACTAATTGCAGATTCGTCCGTAAATTGCGAGACGAATCTAATGAGCATAATTATTCCGTTATTAGTATATGTTTACTGTAGTAATAATGTAGCAATTTATTATCTAATCATGGTCTAATTAGGTTTATTAGATTCGTCTCGTGATTTACGGTCTATTTGTGTAATGCGATTTTTTTTAACTATATTTAATATATCATGCATATATCCAAATATTGATGTGATTGATGTGTAAAAGTTTTGACGGAAAACTAAACCACGTTCTAGCTGCGGCGAGTAGCAGAGGCTACGGGGGCAATAATGGTGTCCACGATGAGCCCGGTAGGAGACAGACGCTTTTGTTAGGTCTCCGATGCCTCACGAGTTCCATGTAGCCGCGGGAGCAGACGGCACAGCGCGCCGGACACCGAGGCAGCGCACGTGTCCGCCGTTGTTTTGCGGCGAGAACGAGCTAGCGCGGAGGAAGAAACCTGGATTATTTAGGTGGCGTGTACACGCTTACCACTCTAGTCTCTAGGATCATGTTAGGTGGCGTGTGCGTGTTGGTTGGTTCTTCGCGTGTTGGCAGCACCGGGATCCCACTGTTGTTTCTGCCGCCACTAGTGAAACGGTAGACGGATGATTGCACGGTGCAGAGCGAACGGGAAATTTGGCACGGAAAGGTGTTCATGAGGATCTCACGTACGATTCTGGGAGCGGCTACTGAAGGCCGGCGCCGCCCCGCCGTAGACGATAGACCGGCGGTGGCTCCTCATGTGTCGAGCGTAAAAGCCCGTCCGGTTGGGCGAGTTGAGACAAGACGGGAGGGGCGAGCTGCGCTTGGGCGCCTGCTTCACGGAGAGGGGCGCAGCATGATGCCCATGGGGAAAAGGACCCGGAGCACTAAAACTAGGCTTCGCTGTCTGTTACGGACTCGCGGTAGCGCATGGCGACGCGTCGCCTTTTCCGTCCCGTCCCGTCCCGTGCGACCCGGCCATCCATCGGTTGCTAGCTTTGCGTGCGCTGGCTGCCGCAAGCAATTCACCGTACTCCCGTGCACGCCTCGTATCCTTATCCGACGCATGCACGCGTCCACTGTAAATGAACCGGGCATTAGCTGACAACAACGGGAGGTGGAGGTCGATGCGATCACCGCAACGCACCCATGTGAGGCCGAATCCGGAGCCGGTGAACGAAACGATCCGCGCCTGTTTTGGAAGGCCCGGCTTTTCTAATCCATCCGCCGCGCGCACGGACGGAGGTGGCGAAGGCTCGGCTCTGACCATGCCGCCCGGCGTTACATGGGGCAGTTGGTCGCTTGGTCGCCTAGCCATGTGCTGTGCCACGGCGATTCTAGCCGCCGCATCTGTATATACAATGCGCCGCATCCTAGCCCTGTAGGCGCGCGTACCGTGCACATGCTCGGTCACTGCTGGTTCCGAGTCCGTTCCTGCTGACTTCCTGATGATCCCAGCACAAGCACGCAGCGCTACAGCAGCCGTGGTGCCGCCGTGCCGGATCGGAGCACGCCCGCACGGCAGGCACCTGTCACCGGTTGCAAGCGGCCGGACCGAACGCGCGCCTGCCCAAGTGCCCAACCGCCCCAGCACTGAGCCCCCCCGCTAGCTGCAGCTCGAGTGGCTTGTAGCCTGTAGCCCGCACCAGCCGGGCGCACACGCACGGGGCAGTGGAGCAGGTTTGCCCCTAGCCCACCACGCGCGCAGGGCAAGGCTGCGGGTTGCGTCCTGCTACTCGATCCACGACCACGAACGAGCGCGGATCTCTGCTCTCCGATCTGTTCGTGGCGAGCGCGGCCGTCCGTGCGTGCACGGTTGGTTTGTGCTGGGTGTTGGTGACCACATGGGGTGGGATGGAGGATCGTGGACGCTTCCTTTCCTGCTTACATCCTGTGCATGCGTCGCGCCGCTGTTCGTGCACGCACGCACGCACGGGCTCCCGTGGATCCTGTTCATCTCTTGTGGGCTGTGGCCTTTCCGCTTTGCAGGCGGGTGCTTCCCAAGTGCGAGCACAGTGTCTTCACCACATGGTGTTTCCCTGTGCCACTGGCCAGCGCGCTAACGCACTCAGATAGTCAGATGACAGAAGCTCCAATTGGACGGTGCCGTTCGGTGATGAACTGATGACAGTGGATGTGCAGTTTCTGTCCGCCGCCGAATAGAGTGCGCCACTTTCTGTCACGACGCATGACGCAGGGATGCAGGGAATTATTTTGACAGCAGGCCGTCAGCTGCCGAGCCAAGTGCAATCTCGGCCCACGGGCTCCTCAATGCTACCATGGGAGCGAAGTGGGTACACTCTCAGCCCATGAGACAATTCTTCAACTCCTCTGGGCCGACTAGCAAAGCTCTGCTGGTCCACCACGACTGAGACAATCCTTGCTCGGTCCAGCCCAACTCACACTCACACCAGAGTTCCCTCCCCCTCCTTCAACCACGCGTCCACTCCCACGTTCTCCCCCGCTTACCGCCACGTCAACGATCCGCTCCACCACCCTCCCACCCCATCCCGCCCCTCCAATCCCAATCCAACGCTCCAGCCCCACCCTCCCACGGATCCGCCTCCCGCTCCGAACTTCCCCAAAATTTCGCGTTCCCTCCCGAACCCACCCCGTTAAATACCCGCTCCACCCCAAATCCCCCAATCCACCACACACAAATCCTGAAATCCTCTTCCTAGCTTCCTCCTCCAGATTCCAACTCCTCCGAGCGGTTGCGGAGAGCGAGCCTTCCGGTCTCCAGCGATGTCGGGGCGCGGCAAGGGCGGCAAGGGGCTGGGCAAGGGCGGCGCCAAGCGCCACCGCAAGGTGCTCCGCGACAACATCCAGGGCATCACCAAGCCGGCCATCCGGCGGCTCGCCAGGAGGGGCGGCGTCAAGCGCATCTCCGGGCTCATCTACGAGGAGACCCGCGGCGTGCTCAAGATCTTCCTCGAGAACGTCATCCGCGACGCCGTCACCTACACCGAGCACGCGCGCCGCAAGACCGTCACCGCCATGGATGTCGTCTACGCGCTCAAGCGCCAGGGCCGCACCCTCTACGGCTTCGGCGGTTAGACCGGCTCCTCTTCTGGTGGCCAACCGCGTTTGGCGGCGGCGTGTCTGGGTTTAGTGTAGTCAGTGCTCTATGTATCGATGCTGTGTCATGTGGTGGTTGTGCTCTACTCTTCGAGGAGGTGTTCGAGTTTCATTCCTAGTCCGTCTGCTGTAATATCTGGTTGCTGTTATCAATGGAAAAACTCTCGGTTCTAGCCTCAGTTGTGCCTCAATTTTAATTTTGGTTTACGTTCTGGTTTGCGATTTTTGGTTTACATTTGCCTTGGCAGTTGGCATTACTTTCCAGAAGGCAGGAGGACTAATCGACCTGTAATCTGAAGAACAGCAAGAATTCCATGTTTGTGCTTCAAAAATGCAAAGTTGCGTTCCTGTACTGATGAATGCTGGTTTCAGGTTCAGAATTTCTGTCAGTCATCTGCTTGTTTCTTTGCCTGTTTCAGTCTTCCGGACTACTGTTCTAGATTCAATTGTGTCACAAAGCTGCAAACTGAAGAAATGTGTTCACATAGAGAGAATGGAGCAATGAGTATGGCCGTCTGCTGTAATCTCTAGCTGCTGTTATCAATGGAAAACCCTCGGTTTATAGCCGCAGTTGTGCCTCAATTTCGATCTACTTTCTGGTTTGCGATTCGTCGTCTGAGATCGATATAGTGCTGCTCATTCTTCTATGTTGTGTACATTTGCCTTGGCAGTTGGCATTTATTTCCAGAAGGCATAAGGACAAATCGACCTGCAATAGGAAGAACTGCAAGAATTCCATGTATTTGTGCTTCAAACTGCAATTTTGCGAGCCTGAGATTGGATTCAGAATCAGTAAGAAATGGGAAATCGTAATGCGACCCTGAGATTGGATTCAGAAACGGGTAGAAGATAGGGAAAGTAAGCACCAAGAGGCCAGAGGTGCGAGAAAGAAATGGGCAGGAACACGGGACATGGCGAGGCGAGGTGGTGGCCATGACCCACTGCCATTGGCCGTGACGAGCAACAAGCGGCGACCGAGCGTCCATTGGCGGACCCGAAATGGATTTCAGTTCCGCCGCCACGGCCTGAGGGTAGGGCATCTCATCAGTAGCGACAGCGATCTTGGTGAACTGCACGGAAGGGCGGAAGGCCGAGGCGCCTAGCCGCCGCCGCTACGGACGAAACGCACGGAGGAGGTAGGTAGGACCGTGAGCGGAGCGCGAGGGGATTCCAGAGGCAGCGGATAGGCAGGTGGGATTCGGAGAGCTAGCGCAATATTCCTACCGGTGGTACGGACGGAAGCCGGCGGCGGCGCGAGGACTCATCGGCTTCTCCGGCGCCGGCGACGGATATTTGCACAACACCCCCTAATTTGGAGCGCGATTAATAATCGCGATCCGAATCAAGGGGGTTGGATCGCGATCGATCCAAGGGTCCGTTTGTAAAATAAGGATTGTACAGTTTTCACAATGCCCCCTGATTCGGATCGCGACTATTAATCGCGATCCAGATTCGGATACCCGAGCGTATATTTGCGTAGACGCCTTTGTCGGTCTGGTCGGCTCCGCCCCCAGCACCGACGGTCGCCGCCGCCGCTGCCGTCAACGTCCGCCATGGGATCCGTTGCGCAAGCTCCCATCCTGAAGCCCAGCCAGATCACGAGAAATCCACTCTTCTCCTCTGCTCCGCCCGAAGAAGCAATAACGGCAGCAGGCGTCCGCCGCCGCGGCCCGGGACTCCGTGGACACCGCGTGCCGCCGCCTAACGGCCTCCTGGATCCGCGAGAAGGCCGCGTCCGACCCGGAGTCCACGCCGCCGTGCGAGTTCTACGAGACGTTCGACCGCGCCGCCGCCGGCGGGGACCTCGCCTCCCTCATGCCGCCCGGGGTGTACACCCTCGCTGAACTCCGCGTGCTGGGTAAGCAGCGGCGGGTCTGCCCCAACTTCCTCGCCAGGCAGATGGTCAAGTACGCCAATGTTGTGGTGTATAGCTACCAGCAGTACCTGCTCGATCCCAAGGTGGCCAACATTGTGCCAAGGAAGATGCAGGAGTGCGTGGTCGTGTTCGATGAGGCTCACAACATCGACAATGTCTGCATCCAGACACTGAGCATCAGCATCTGCAAGAAGACGCAAGAAGGCCTGGCATTTCTTTCGAGAAGGCATAAAAACTAATCAACCTGCAATCTGAAGAACTGCAAGGACTCTATGTATGTGTGCTTCAAACTGCAATTTTGCGTTCCTGTACTGATGGATGCTTGTTTCAGGTCCAGAACTCAAGTCTGAGCCATCTGCTTTGTTTCTTTGCCTGTTTCGGTCCTTAGATTCAACCGACTGTTTGAAAACATTATGTCCTCTGCACTTAACTGATAATGGATGCTTTTGCATGATACTCTATACAACTCCAAACTCGATTGTATCAAAAAGCTGCAAACTGAAGAAATGAGCATAGTTGCGCACTTGCGCTCAAACAGACAGAATGGAGCAATGGATATGGGTGCTTGTTTCAGATATCTGCCTGTTTGGGGCTGGGAGCTTCAGTTTGGGCTATTTGTCTGGTTTTCTTGCCTTAGTTGTTTCAGACATTTGAAATGAACTGTATATCCTCTGCTTAATACAAAGTGTTGTACTCCACGCAATCGTGTAGTCTTCACTTTAGAAATTCACAAAGTTGTAATCTGAAATATTGAGTGCCTGGACGTGATGATTAAGATCATGTTTAATGGATTCTACATTCTGCGAACACTATACTAAGGAATTTAGCATCAAAGATGAACCTGATATGCTGACTGTTAAAGAGTAAAAAACAACAACTTGCTGTTCATGTGACATGTTACAACTACAGAAATGCAGAGATACTATTATCATTGCTTGCCAGGTAAATGTTTAATATAATGGAAACACCCAAAATACAGCCTTCTATTTTGATTGATACATCAAGCCTTCTATCAGGGGACACGAAAATACATTTATGAGCAAGAACTACTATTTGAGGCCCTGACCTAGTAATTTTCTCCTAATGATATTACTTGTTCCACAGAGGAATATACACCACAGTCCAACTCGTAGGATCAGAACAAAAATTAGAAACTGTAAGCTGATCGTGTGGCACTCCATCTACAGCAGAAACTGTTTCCCGGTGTATGTTTTTCCATATTCCCAATCCTTGGGCACGACATTGAAACTGGTCAGCGTCATGCCATCGCTTGAGCTGAGCTCGAAGGACAGGGGCTGGCCCCTCATGTCACAGTTGATGTGCCACACCTGACCCCAGTTGCGGCCCATCGAGAGCCATCCTGACTCTGTTCCTTTGATCTTCACCGATCTCACATCACCCGCACCACCAACGTTGCTGATTAGCACTGTGAAGAAGAAGTGTCGACCGTTGACAGAGAACCTGACACCACCTTCACGGAGGCACTTAACACTGCAAGTAAGCAAGGAAACGTGTTAATTTCAACTCAGTCAGCTCTTCATTTTAATATGATTTTAAGTTGATTCTAGGTTGTACTTGTGTAGCTTTAGTTAGCTCTATACATAACATTAACACAGGGTGGGATAATAGTTCAACCAGGTGTATGTCTGTTCTTATGGAAAACACTGCTTATATTTGATGAACTAGAGTAAGAAGTGGTTGAAGTGGAAGTGCAAAATAGTTAAAACGTCCACAGTAGTATGGATTGCTTCAACTAACAGCACATTGTTCTTAAGAACACAGATTGATCAGGAAAGAATATTAATAGCATCACATTCTATCAATTGGCCATGTAGGAAATAATCTCAGCTCAATTCTTGAACATGTAGCTTACTCACCAGAGTGTCAACTTAGATGCACATAATGATGATTGCACACGTATACAACATTTTGAATGCCACTGGAAATGCCAGAGTAGTTTTGCTAGACTTATTTATGAATCCCTGTGCCAAGTAATTATAATCTAATCTGTTTGGATCTGGAACACTACATATGAAGGATAGTATATAAGCTAAGGTAATGACAGGCTATCAAGTCACCATCCGAAGTTCTGTTTAATACAGTCTTGGTTCATCTAAATAATAATGTCCTTTTGAAGGACAAAAAGGACTACCGACTGGCACAAAGGGTTAGCGCAGACACAGAATGTAAGGTTAAGTGCAACCACTAGTAGCATAACAGTATACTTTGAGGCCAGTTTGACGGTCACAGGGACATCTCATGTGCCCCAGGAAGCAAAGAAACTGTTTGTTGTCAAATGCCTATGTAATGATGCAGATAATGCTGACACATTTCTGCTGGCTCTCATAATGGCCCTGCTACTCCTTATAGACGTATGCAGGCAAGCAATGGAAAAAAATATATATTCTCACAAAATGCTGTCCATAGTACCCAGAAGTCTGCAGTTGAGGCTAGAATTAGCGAAACTCCAAGACTAGCTCAGATATGAGCAATTTTCTATGCTTTTGAACTTGGTCTGCACTGTTGTAGCTCTACTTACTTTTCTAATAACCTTAGACTGGTCAAGATGCAAGGGATAAAATAAAGCAGAATTTAGGATTAATATGAAGTAGAGAAATCAATCAAAAGTAAACTCACTATTAAGTATGGGATGTTAGTAAATTTTGTTTCAATCCAACCCAGAACAGTTATGCGCCAATAAGCAGGGTGATCAATTACATGTATTTCGGGAATAATAGTGTTTTTTTTTCATTCAGTTCAGAGTTTATCAGAAACCTCTGTATTTTTCAAAATAATTCTTCCACTTACTGGGTTTGAGAGTCGATCTCATAACCTCTTGCCTACCAATTTGGGCTAGTAGTTTCTTGTCAGAGCAATCAAAATGGAACTGTAATACTCATGTCACTACCATGTACTTTTGTTTGTAGCCAAAAGGGCCGTAACAACTGGTGAAACTATATGGTCGAACCCTCACACAAGTCGACAATACTGGAAGAGGGTCCACTGTCACCCCCTCTTCGCTTCGCTTTCCTCACCAACGGACACTAGCAATTCAGCTTTTCTTGGGTTCCACATTGCGGTAACTAACACAATTCTAGGCCAGCAAGCGCTTTCACAGTTTCACGCAAAGTGGATTGGGAAAAAATTAACCTCAGATCTAGCAGCAGCCAAGAATGGCACATACCGGCGGTACTGGATGGGCATGACGCCGGCCTTCCAGAGGGCAATCTTCTCAAACGCCTGGATGGGGAGGAGGAAATGGTGGTTGGGCGGGTTGCAGTGGCCGCCGGCGTCGGCGGGGAGGCCGTAGTTGGGGGCGCAGAAGTTGGTGGCCGTGACGACGATGGAGGTGCCGGGAAGACAGTACTTGAGATCCTCGACGCACTTGACCTCGTAGCAGCCGCCGCACGACGCGCCGCGCTCGAACAGCGCCGTGCTCAGCCCCACCGTCGCCATCCCGTACCCGTGCTTGCCCAGATCCCCGAACCCGCACGCTCCACCTGCACGCCGCATCGCGAAGCCAAAAATCAGAATGCACTCCAACGGGGAGAGCCAGAAAACCGCAAGCAACTGGCGAGCTGTACGGTCGCACAATTCCAGTAACCGAACGTGCGGTTTGGGGGAAATTTCGTTCCAGCGGCACCCCAAAAGAGAAATCTTTATGCGTGCTCGCAGCATGGATATGGCGAATTAAAGAAGTGAAAGGACGGTTCGGCAGAACTGAACCGTGGATGCGGATGAACAATGAATGAGGCAGGCGAGGCGAGCTCCGGTGCGTACCGATGGCGTCCTCGGGGTCGGCGGCGTAGTAGGAGGCCTTGGCGGGGCGCCACTCGGAGAGGGCGGAGGAGCCGGAGGAGGACGGGTGCTGGTGCCCGGCGGCTAGGGCCGGGAGGAGGAGGAGGACGAGCAGTAGCGGCGGAGCCATGGCTCCCGACTGCTCGCTGCCGGTGCCGGCAGGCTTCGGTGAAGCAGGGGAGTGGTGGGACTGTGGGAGAGTGTGTGGACTGTGGAGGAACTGTGCAAGTGTGATGCTCCCCGCTTTGTGCTTTTGCGGGTTCTGGGGCCTTCCTGCTTTTATAGATGCTTTTGCAAGGGCATTTTAGTGGAGATTTTTCGAGTGCTTAGCCTTTGCAGTTTGCATGTTTGTTTTCTGCGGAGAATAGGGAAAGGAGTTGGCGTAGAAAGGAATCTAAAGGCTGGATGGGGATAATGTGAGTGATGGTGCTTATAACTAAACCTGAGCCTGTACTATGGTTTTGGTAGGGTGAAACTTCAATTCTCCGTAGAAATGTATCGACCATGTTTGAGAATTCGATAGTTTAGCTTGTACTAAGACGAGACTATCACTCCGTTTGGCAAGCAGATTTCGGCAGATTTTGGCTGATTGAATAGTATTACGTGAGAGAGAATAAGCTGAAAAAATGTTGAAAGCAGATAAACCGAATAAAGTGAATTCAGATGGTCCGGTGATCTGCACTAGTAATTCCAAGCATTTCACAGCATTAGCAGTGTAGAAATTGGGCGTGCAATACATATCCCTTTTTTCTTTTTTTACTGATCAATTTTTCTTTTGCGAGGATATATCAATTCTCTTGTGTTGTCCTGCATGAGGCCCTTCCATTTTTCATGCGTTGCTCAGCCGATGCAATACAAAACTCTAGAGTGACTTATGAAGTGTTGTACTCCTCATACGGAGTACAAATCTCAGCGACAATGTTAGAGGTAGAGCAGAGAATGACAGCTCTGGAATCGTTTCTGCTCGAACTACGAAGTTATCTAGAAACTCATTAGCATCAAGATCAAGTCAACCTCACTTCTCTAAGGCCCAACTTGATGATGCCGTGCTTAGTTTTTGCATTGGTGTCCTCTGCTACCGGCCGGTACTGCTAGGAACCAGAGGAGGTCTGTATCAACCAGGTGCTCACCGGGGAAGGAAGGAAGCTCTGCAGCTCTCTGCGAGGATGAACCAGAACATTTCGAATCCGTGGACCTGCCTTCGTTCAGGTTGCTTCTGGGGCTCTGGGCTACCGGTAACGGCGGGGACGCACACACGGAGCCCGGACCTCCACAGACCACACAAGGCGCCACGGCACCCGTACGCGCATGTGAGGTGGTGTGGCCGGCCTCCTCTCTGTCCCCTTGCGACCCTGGGGATTCTCTGCGACACGCGCATCCATGCCCAGGCACACCTCACCGCACACCTCGGTGCCCTGCCATTGGTGGCCTCCCTGGTGCAGAATTCCATGGATGGATGGAGCCGCCGGCCGATCCGAGCCATTCTGGATTTCTGGTGTCGATGGATCCAAGTCACCTTGCCAGCCTAGCTGCGGTCAACTCCCGGCGGCAGCAGCAAGATCCGGTTCTGTAGGCGAGGCGGCGGTTGGTTTATCAATCAGACCATCAGTGTGTCGTGATAAGATGCGCCTGCATTTCTCTGAAGATCGGTCAGCGCGCCTGCTCGTGCTGCGTATTCGCTTGCCGATTTGCAGCTGCGGTGCAGTGCATGTGGATATAGTAGGCGGGCGTCGAATCGAATGCCAGGGTGGACTCGGGTTTTGCTGCCTCCATGTCCATGTTATTGTTTTTTTTAAGTTATAGGGCAAAGCCCCCGTCTTACCAAGACTGGATAACGTTTTCGTACAGAGTTTTGCGATCTCGGTATCTCGCCGACATCCAAAAGAACCCAGGGGAAACATCCATTACAAGCTTTTTTAAAAAGCTGAAACTCCAAGCCAGGCACAGCTGAAAATAGAACACAGGTAGCAAACTGTAAGAAACTGGGGGTAAAGAAGTAGTAGACCGGCTAGTTATGCAGGGATCAACGTCTTTTCCAGCTCCTTTAGCTGATCACTCCAAGTCGCCATATCCAGCGCCCTTTCCAGTAGATCCGTCGAGCCAGGCGGGAAGTTCTTCTTCACGTAGATCCATTGGCTATTCTTGCAGGTCTTCTTGCCAGATCTTTTAGTTTGGAGATAAAACAGAGAAGATCCTTCTTGGCATGTGGCGGACACAGAATTTGCCAATTCTGTGCTAGCCCTATCATCTTCCATAACAGAAGCTTCATGTCCCTCCACTCCACATTATGAAAACAAAACTCATTTCTCAACTTTCAAAGACTCCAAAGGGAAGCAGAGCTAATAATATTAACAGCAGCAAATCTCTTGTTACTCAGCCATTTAGAGCCGAGAGAATCAAAGGATCTAATATCAACACCCAGGATTTGAGAAATGTAATCCCACATTAATTGAGCAACTACACACTCAAAGAAAAGGTGTTGCGCAGTTTCTTTCTCATTGCAAAACAAGCAGGATTCATTATCTAAATTCTGCCTTTTAGCAAGGTTATCTCTAGTTAGAAGTTTATTTTTGGACAGAAGCAATAAAAAGATGTGAACTCTCGGTGGGATTTTTAAATCCCAGATTCTAGGAACAAACACTGGAACTACTCCTCTGAAAGTAATAATTTTGTAAAGGGTTTGTGAAGAGTACATCCCATTAGAAGAGAACTGCCAAATAAGGCTGTCTTCCTCTGCAGAAAGCTCTATGGTAGAGGCAATCTGCACTAGATCAAGCCACATTCTGCTCAACCTGGCATTCACAGTCCTTCTAAAGGTGCACTTAAGGTCATGACCATCCCACAGGTCAGCAATAATAGCAGTCTTTTCATTAACTATCACATAAAGATCCCAGAATTGAATGACCAGGCTAGAAGAGCCTAGCCAATTGTCTTCTCAGAATTTAATTTTCTTCCCATCACCTACCTTCCATCTAAAACCTAAGTTGGCTGCCTTAGCAGCCCACATAACACCTTTGAAGAACTGTGAAACCCCATAATCTCTAGTGCAAAAGATGCTGGGGTTGCAAGTATTGTATTTAAAATCTATCAGCTCTTTCCAGAGCTTATTATCATCAACATTATATCGTCCATGTTATTGTTAGCCACGGCGGCGGCTCGGGGGCGTCGGCCGGCTCTCGTACGGGCGCCGGTTGCTACGGCAGCGGAACGCGAAGGTGGAAAAGGAATGGATCGTCAAAGCCAATTACCAAAGCAAAGCAAAGCCGTGGCGTGATCTTGCATGCGCGGCACTTGGCTTGCGATAGCCGAACGGGGAGAGGGATCAGCAAGCCAGCAAGCAAATGCAGGAGGTGCAGTCCACGGATGAGAGGCGCGCGCCCCCACGCCCCTGCCGGCGACGCGTACAGGCGGCCGATTCCTGCTGGCCGCAAGCTGCAAGCCTTGGCAGCAGCGAAACGAATCAAATTTTGCATGAACATGTAACATCGCGTCATCTAACCACATATATTTTTGTTTGATTTTTTTCATGCATATTTTGATGTTTTCATGCACCTGATATGTTCTCTCCTGCAGACTGCAGCTACCGGCTTGCCGCCCCGGACCCGGACGCCCATGGTCTGCAGACAGCACGCCGCGCCGCCGCTCGGCCCGGCTTGCGAACCTGCCCTGCGCTCGCTGCTCGCTTCTGGAGTGCTGGTGCCAGCGTGCTTCGCCGCCGCCTAGTGTGCCGACAGCCGCCGGGCGTCTGGTGCGACTCAGAACGATCTGGGAATCAGGAATTTGGATTTTATTTTTTGAGAATCAGGAATATGGATTGGGAATGGATTGTGGACCAGCTGGAACGGTTTGTCAAGTGTTTGGTGGGCTGGATTGCTTGATGGCCCAATCTCTACTTCGTTTCTTCTTCCTAAGCCCAAATCCTTGCACTTGCACCCCAACTTTACCAGGCCCAAAGATGCTTCTTCAACCTCTATCTTTCTATAATTCTATGCAGCCAGAGCTCATTCCTTCTTCCGGGCAATATATCCCTTGCCCGCGTAGCACAGCTTAAAAAAAACGTAAAATTTTTGTATGAGCTCGGTGAAGATAAAATTTACACTCAAAATGTGGAGCGTACGGTTGTGGCTGCTTATAAAATGACATGGACTAAAGCCTACTTTTACTTTGTTCCAAGCAAAGTCATCACTCCTCGGAGAGCACACCTTTCAAAACTTTAGCCTCGAATCGAACTTTATACAATCAATTGCTAAACAAGATTCAAACACAAAACACGCCGTGCAAGATGTCCTTTCCCGCCCCGCCATTGAAAACCCGAGGGTGGCACGTTCAACCAAAATAAGCTTCGGTCAACCAACCAGCCTGGCAGGTGGGGTCAGCGCCAAATGAGCGCACGCCGGGCCCATTGCAAATGCCCGCTTTCCGGTTCTCCATTCTCCCGGCTGGCCGCCCACTTCTCTCCCTTCCCTGCCCTGCCGCCAGCCACCCCTCTCGTCTTTTGCTCCGTCTCCTCCAGCTTTTCCCCCCGCTATAAAAACCCTAGCCTAAAACCCCCCGAATCCCGCCGCTCGCTCTTGCCACAGCCACCTCGCCGCGCGGATCCCGTTCCGGAATCAAAAGGAGGGGTGTGCTCGTACTGAGCTCTGCGCGGAGCCTCAACCCTAGACGGCGTCGGCGCCTCGGCGGTTTTGATGGCGGCCGGGGGCGCGGCCGACGGCGACCAGCGGTGGCTGGTGGAGTGCCTGACCGCCACGCTCGACACTGCGCGCGATGTCCGCGCCTTCGCCGAGGAGTCGCTCCGCCAGGCCTCCCTCCTTCCCGGTAGGTTGCCCCCACCTACTCTTTCCCTCACTCGGTGGCGATTGGTGCCAAATTGAAGTATGGGCGCCGTTGAAGTATCGGGCAATTCTGCATCACGCGTTGGCTGGGAGCTGCTTTTGATTGAGATTTGGTCGCGCTCTAGCAGCGTGGCGTCTGTAGATTCCGTGAGCGTGCAATTCACTAAGTGGGAGGCGATGGGATCCCCCTAGGTGTTCCGGGAATTGTTATTTAGGAGTACTGGTTTGCTGCTGCAGCATTGCCCTGTTCGGAAGTGCATTAGTGCAGCGTTGCTCTGGTTGCTAAGGTTCTGATTGGTATCGCTTTGCTCTATGCACACTCCTATGCTTCCAGAGGTGATTGCACTTCGTCAGGTAGCTTCTCAATAGCAAAAAACTTATATATGTTTGGACGTAGAATAGCTGTGCGATAACATCTTTATTCCGAGGCCACATCAGAGGAATCATAAATTTCTTGTATATTTCACAGCATAACATGACAATCACGACCTGGCCCTGACATAATGTTTGGTAGCTTCATTGATGCCACTTTACATTATGTTTGGAGTGAGGGTCTTTCTAGCACTGAAAATGCGATTTATCTGATCATTATCTGTACCGATGACCTCTTGACGTAGTTAACTGTGGTGATCATATAAATAGTATGTAACTGCAAGTATTAACAATACATTTTGGTTTCGTAGCAATCAGGTCCACCTATCCAATTCCAATTGGTTGTTACATCCCGTCAATCATTAGCCAATCAGGTTGAAACCTTTTGCTACCCAGCCGATGGGGAATTGATTTGGATCCATCACCATTCTTTGACAGATGAAGTGCCAGCTTTTTCTAGTCTACTACCACGAACTGACAATAGCCTGTTTTTTCTTTTCTGTAATGTTTTCACAGGATATGGAGCTGCCCTTACAAAAGTCACAATCAACAAAGAGATCCCATTTGGTTTACGTCAGATATCCTTGCAGCCATCTACACAAAATTGTTTTTGCATCAGAACTTTCTGTTGCCTGCTGTATTTTTGTCAGTTGCCTTTTTCATGAGTTGAACTAGCTTTTGTTTCTTGTTTTTCCTTTACAACCTGCTACCTTGCTGCTGTCTTGCTAAAGCAGTTCATCAAGCAGCATTGGCAAGAAGATGAAGATAATTTTGTCCCCCCTGTTGTTTCCGCTTCAGAAAAGGTATCATCATATACTTTTAATACTTTATATGTAAAAAAGTAGGACTCAAGTGAGAGCATGCCCTTGATATCTTTGTTTCATTGCTTCCTTGGCTGGCCCAAGAATATGGAAACAGTTTCCAGTTTATTCTTTAATCACAATTACTGAGTTAATAATTTAAAAGGTTGGAAGTTAGAAAGAATGCAAGAATGGGGAGTGCTTTAGAAGTATGCAACCTGGGCCTACCATTTTCTTTCCTATTACACCTGCTGACACTTCATTTTGATCTTTTTTCTTGGAATTGATGCTAATTTCTAGGAGGATAGTTGGGAAGCCTCCCACTGATTAAGTAAGAAAATATAGTTGATGGGTTGATCACTTTGATGCCATCTAGAAAATTCTGGGTGATGTTCTTGAGCAATGCTTTTGCTTTATATGAAGCAAGATTAAACTTTTTAGGTTCCTTTCTCCAGGCCAGCAGAGACATCCTTCCATTTGTGAAGAGGATGTGTTTCTTTGCACCCAAATAGACAAGACACCATTTTGATCTCCCTTTGGGCATCCGTTATTGTAATTAATGCTTTTGTTCTTGTATATGTACATTACAAGAAGTCAAGAACAATAAACTACCATGTGAATTCTTAAGTCTTAATGTTGTATACCTGTACTGTGTCTGTATCACAATGTTTTCAATGTTATTTTCTTCAGGTGGTCATACGGCAGCTCCTTCTTACCTCACTGGATGATTCTCATGGGAAGATTCGTACTGCTATTAGCATGGCTGTAGCAGCTATTGGGCAACAAGATTGGCCTGAAGACTGGCCTGAGTTACTTCCCCTTCTCTTAAAGTTAATCAGCGATCAAAACAATGGGAATGGAGGTAAATAATTTTTGTTGCTTATGATATATTGAAATGAGGGTATCAGGGTATGCAGCTATTTTAAGGGGTGTATTTATGGGCCTGAAGCTTAAAATTTGATGCTATCAGCCTCCAACACTCATCAGTCCCCAATTGGGTTGTTTCCTTAGATAACTGACCAGATGAATACCCCGTTTTGATGGGCATAGATTATTCGTGAATCTAGCATCCAAGAATCTGGTGGAGTGGTTTTGGCTTTTTGCTTCTCAGTACAAAAAGGATGGGTTTACAATAAGCTTCCAAAGCTACACCCTTTTGTGATGCTTTCTTACAAGTTCCAGAGCCTGTTCCCTTTTGGAATGGCTTAATCTTCTTACAGTTTTAATCTGAGCAGTGCCAAATATGGCCTGAACTTATTTTTCTTGGGAAGCATAAATTGTCAACCTCTGCTGTTACTTATGCAGAAGCCATTGCTCCTTGAAACACCTGATGATTTTGCTTTGGAGATTCAGTGCAGCCTGAATCTGAATAACCTCATCTTAGGATGCTGCCATGGCTCAAGCACAGTGTTTCTAACCGCGTTTTGTACTGAAATACTGCATACATGAGTTACATAGTTTCCTGTTATAATCTTCAACTTCTATTTTGCAGTTCGTGGAGCATTAAGATGCCTAGCCCTTTTGTCGGATGATCTGGATGATACATGTGTTCCGAAGTTAGTGCCAGAGCTATTCCCGTCACTCTATAGAATAATATCATCTCCTCATGTATGTCCATATCACCTCTTCTAGTATTTCTATTCCTGTTGTCCATTTCCTTGTGACAAATTGATAAGAAGACAATTTCATTTGCTTCGGCCCATGAAAAACAGCTGTATGAAAATTCTCTTCGTGCAAAGGCTGTTGCAATAGTCCATTCATGTATTTCCATGCTCGGATCGATGAGTGGTGTTTATAAGGTAGGTTATTTTTTTTTACTATTAAGTTCTTTTTGCTGTTCTTCACATTGTGGAAGCTGATAGCATTTTTTTATGCAGAGAGATACAGCCAGTTTGATGAGTTCGATGCTTGATCCACTAATAGAGCAGTTCTCCCTTATTCTAAATTCCCCAGTGCAGTCTCAAAATCCTGATGACTGGAGCATGCAGATGGAGGTATATACATCATACAGCCTTTGTTGAGACTGAATGCATGCATCATTGATATTTAACAGCAATTCTTATTCTTGTCTTATCCTCAGGTGCTGAAATGTTTACTTCAGCTTGTCCAGAACTTTCCTAGACTGCCTGAAGCTAAAATTTCTGGCAAGTATACACACTTCATATTTTGCGTAGTAGCTTGATTGTAAACCTTTACTTTCCTGATAGAATGTAGAATTTGTACAGCCATTCTTCCATCACTGTGGCAGACATTTGTTTCGTCGTTCAAGATCTATCACCTGTCATCCATTCAAGGTTCAGAGGAACTAGATTCTGTTGACTATGATTCTGATGGTAGTGAAAGAAGTCTTGAGTCCTTCGAGATTCAGGTAATTCTGAGGCAATTCCCTGTAGGCCTTTGAAAATTTTGAAATACCCAACCTACCACCAAAGAAGCTATGACCCTTTTGGGCCACAACTACAATTTCTTGTTTCCCTATGTGGCACTACTGTCAGGATACCATGAAATGACTATTATCGCTAAAAATGACTGATTTCTTTCAGTTTGGTTTAATGGCGTTCAAGGAATTCTCTCTAATTCTTTCCTTTCTGTTTTTGCTGATACGTTTTTGCCTACTTTTTCCTTCTAATTTCTACTGCAGTCTATTTGCCACTGTTTCTTGACATTCTCACCTTTTGATAGTTATTTGAGCTATGGACAACAATTGTGGGGAATTCTAGATTAGCAAAGGTATGCCTTTCTAATTATTGTTTTGTGCATCATGTATTTGTATTGATTTCAATGTTGCTCCACTAGGTTATTGGGGGGAACATAAAGGAGCTAGCATACTATACTATAGCCTTTCAACAAATAACTGAAGAACAGGTATGCACTTGCTGAAACACTGCAACTATGTTACCTTTTTCAGTTTTTCTGTTTTCCAACCTATTAGTTACAGATTTGCTTGTTTTGTTTTTCTAGGTGCAAAGCTGGTCTCGTGATGCTAACCACTATGTTGCTGATGAGGATGACATAACTTATAGCTGTCGTGTGTCTGGTACAAACTGCAAATTTGATTTTTTGTTAATTTGATTGGTTTTATTAAAAGTGCAATTCTGCTTACCAGTATTTTTCTTTTTTTCCCCTCCAAGAACCATAATGTTGACAGAAGCTGTTAATGAATTTAATTTCTGTTACTACTGAATTGCATCTATCAAGTGGTACTGACTGCATTGCAGCATTGTTCAAATATGTCTTTCTTTGACATTGTTTTTGTATGATAGAGACCCTTATAATTTTCCTTAGTGTGTGCGTGTTTGGGTCTATGTAAGACTCCTCTTCTATTAATACAATGATACGCAGCTCTCCTGCGTGTTCGAGAAAATATTAATTTTCTTTCAGTTGGTAATTGTTATTCATTTGGCTGCAGTGCTTCCTCACATCTTTTCGGTTTTCAGGGTCTCTTTTGCTGGAAGAGATAGTAACTGCTTATGAAGATTATGGAATCAATTCAATTTTGGAAGCTTCAAAAATGCGCTTTCATGAATCTCAAGAATCGAAACAAGCAGGTTCTGCTGACTGGTGGAGAGTGAGTTTTCAGTTTACAGATTTAAATTCAGCACTTCAGTTTCTTGCTTATCATATTCATCAGTGCTGCTTTAAGTCTAAGTTTTGTTTAGCAATAATTTAACTATTCTGATTATTCCATAATCGCCCCAAGCATTCTATTTAACTTTGCTGGTATTATGCTCAAGATGCTTTCTGCTGCTGATATCTAATGCAGCATTTTTCCTGTGGCAGCTACATGAAGCATCGCTTTTTGCTCTAGGTTCACTGTCAGAACAGTTGTGTGAAGCACAGGTTAGTTTATACTTCTTTAGGTTCTGCTGAGCAGTTTGTTAACTCAACTGATTTTGTCTTGGTATTTGGTGCAAGATTTTACCCCTCTTGGTTCACAAAGGGTCTCATTTCCACATTTTAGGCTTTCTGCTTGTAGATTTGACCATTAGTCTTTATTGTGAATTTTTGAAAACAAAACAAAATAAGGATGGCATGGAGTTTATTGATGAAGAACTAGCTGATACCAGTTGCACATATCATTAAATAATGACAAATATAACTGCTTAACGATCTAATAAGTGGATCCCATGGACTCGATCGGGACACTTCTCTTTTTGTGACAATAGCATTTCCATGCATGCCCTTCAATGGAGACAGCCAAATTTCCTTGCGGAAGCCACCCCAATTTTATAGTAGAAGTTCAAAACTTGAGGACACTTAGTTCAGCCTGCCCTTGCATTGCCTTGTGCCTCTGGTTTAGGAGCTTGGATGTTGTGTTTCTGAATAGTATAAGAGCTTATAAATGCTTTTTTTTTTCAAAAAAAAGAAGTACCTCTAAGAGGCGAAGTACACAGGCATCTGGTGTAATTTTTCCTTTTTTTTTTAAAAAAAAGACTAAAACCATGATAGTTATGGAAATGGGGTCAATGCCTGTTGTAGGTCAATGCATGTTATATGACCTCGCATGGATGTTTCCATCTGGCAGATTTAACAGTCCATGCCATCTCTCTCTGCAAATCTAATGGAAGCACCTGACCGTAACATTCTTGAATAGTATAACATATTATAATGCTCGTTTTAAATGAAGTGTCTTATTGCTCTAGTGGGCGAAGTAGAGAGGCCTCCTCCATTGCAATTTTATGTTCCTTTTACTGAATCCAACAGTCTTCTTCTCTTATTTATGAATTGCTTTCTGCTTGTTAGGATTATGGTTTCGCAAAATACAACGTGCGGGATTTACTTGAGCAAATGCTAACTGACATTATGGTAACAGGTATCTTTCTTTACTCTAGGGTGGAGAGTTCTTTGTGTCCTTGTTTTATTACTAAGTTTTTGATTTTTAGGGGTGCATCAGTATCCATTTCTCCATGCGCGTGCATTCTCCATTGTGGCTAAGTTTTCTTCAGTGGTAAGTTTCTTTTTTCCCTTCCTTTTGTTTTGCTTTATTTTCATCAAGCTTAATTTTAAAAAACGTGTCAGATAAGTAAGGAAGTCAGTGAACAGTATCTAAGCTATGCTGCTCGTGCGATTGCCTCAGATGTGTAAGGCCTATGATTCTTTTGTCTTACAATTTTTGACTGAACGCACAAGGAGAATGTTCCATTTATCTTTGGTTTATTTGTGTTGCAGGCCGCCCCCAGTTAAAGTTGGCGCTTGTAGGGCACTGGCCCAACTTTTACCGGAATCTAATCAGGATTTGATTCAGCCCAACGTTATGGGCATACTCTCATCTCTTGTTGATCTTCTGCGGCAGGTAGTTTTTGGTGTAAACATTACCTGTCATTATTCTTTGAAAGACAGGACTGAATGGAGTTTTTACAGGCATCTGATGAAACACTGCATCTTGTTCTAGAAACCCTACAATCAGCCATCAAATCTGGTCTGTCAGCATGTTTGTCAATCTATTTTCTAGCAAAAAGATGCCATATGATGTATTGACGCTTTGAATTTTGAGCTGGTAATTTTCCATGTGATAATGTAGGTGGAGAACAATCATCTCTAATCGAGCCCATCATTTCCCCTATCATACTAGATGTTTGGGCTCAACACATTGCTGACCCATTCATCAGTATTGATGCTATAGAAGTTCTAGAGGTATGTTCTCGTCAAAACTGGATAGTCCCACACCCATCCATTTTTTTCTTTTTAACTGATTATGCACATATACAAATATTATTTTAAGTCGCATTTCATTTTTATTTCACATGGTCACTATTGTACACCAATAAACTTGTGATGCTATTGTTGGTGTGCTGTCTAACAGTGACTTGAGTGGCTTACATATACTCGGCGTTTTTTAGAACTGTTCTGTACATAGTTCTTTTAGATTGTGCATCGGGGAGCTGACGAGAAAGAATTGCTGAATGAATCAATAATAGTGTATATTTGGTAGTGATTTACTTTTTTTCCCCAAAATGATTAATGCTATTGATGAGCATGTTACTAGCAAAGTCTTTGCTGTCCATGATGGTTTCTGGTTTGTTTCTCTACACAGTATTTTATGCCATTCCACAAAGGTTTCCTGTGCACCTGTTATCATTTTTTAGAGGAAGGCTGTACAATTTGTTTTTTTCTTGGCTTTCAAACTCCTTAAAGTTATATTTAATATGATTCGTTAGTTTTTAGGCCATCAAGAATGCTCCTGGATGTTTACAGCCACTTGTGTCACGAATCCTCCCAACAATCGGATCCATTTTAGGGAAAGTAAGATGCAATGCCAGTTTACACATCACTGTCATTGTTCTTCTGCGTTTGTCAGCATTTTGCAATTCTAATTCCTGGTCGTTTTGCTAGCCCAAGATCCAGTCAGATGGACTAGTTGCAGGTTCACTGGACCTGTTGACGATGGTACTCAAAGTATGTCTGCTACATCTTCGAGTTCTATGAAGTGAAATGCAAATTATTTATTGTAAACTATTTATGGGTTATTTTAATGAACTTATCAACTTTACCTTAATCCTGCTCTGCATATTCCAGAATGCTCCAACTGTTGTGGTTAAAGCAGTCTTTGATACATGCTTTGTTTCTACTGTTCAAATTGTTCTTGAAAGTGAAGACCATGGAGAGATGCAGGTACATGCTAAAACTTGATTCAATTGTACATTCAGTATTCCATCTGTATGATAGTAGTTATCTCATCTGCATACGTAGGAGGGGTATTATATTGAGTACTATTTATTAAATTTGTGCCAAACTTATACTCAATATCTATAAGATCAAGAATAATCCAATTCTATTAAGGTTTACTTAAATTTTGTGCCTTTAGATGTAGTAGCTAACCTACTTTGTTTGGATATGGGTCCCTAATATTAGCTATTCTCAATTAGAATGCGACAGAATGCTTGGCAGCATTCATGTCAGGTGGCCGGCAGGAGTTGCTTGTCTGGAGTGGCGAACAAGGACGTACACTCAAGATGCTACTTGATGCAGCTTCAAGGTAATGTCGAAATCAGTCTTGTAGATCGCAATACCCCCATAACCCCATTAGACAACCATCTTAGTGACCAGGGAAATATCCAAAAGAAACACATTGCAGGATCCATCTTTCACCTTATGCTGGGAACTCATATTTGTTTCCTATTGCAACAGCAACTATTTGTTTGAAATTGGTTTTTTCGTTGAAATGGTCATAATTCTTCGTGGAGGATCAAAAGAACACCAGAATTTGCACATTCTCTGTGCCACTCTGTTGTTTAGATACACTTCTCTACAACTACAACGAGCTAGCGTACACCATGTCCAGATATTTTAAGTATTCTTATTTTTTGTTACCGTATACTGATTCTATGGTTCTGTAATGGTTTTCCAGGCTCTTAGATCCAGCATTAGAAAGTTCTGTGTCACTCTTTGTTGGAAGCTTCGTTTTGCAACTCATTTTACAAATGCCTTCACACTTATCTCCCTACATACCGGATCTTATTGCGGCTATTGTGAGACGAATGCAAACAAGCAGCATTGCAGGATTGAAAAGCTCGCTTATTGTTATAATAGCCAGGCTAGTAAGTTCATATCTCTCACCTCCCTCCCTCCCTCTCTTTAGCTTGATTCAGTTAAAGGTTTAGTGGCCCAGCTGGTTTGATCACGGGCGCAGTTTCAATGCAATGTCTCAAGGAACCTTTATTTCTGTTATTATTTTTGGTCTTTTTATTCTGTTATTACATTGGGAGTGTATTCCAGAGGGGAAAAAGTAACATTTACTGCCTGCCTGCAGGTACATCTGAGTGTACCGAATGTTGATCAGTTCATCAATCTCTTGCTTTCTATCCCTGCCCAGGGATACGACAATTCACTTGTTTATATTATGTCAGTATGGTCACAACTACAAGGCAAGTGTTCACATGGCAGTATCATATAGTTAATTCAGTTTACCTTTTTTTGTTTACCTGATTATGGTTCCCTGGTAAATATCTTTTATAGGCGAAATTCAGGGAGCCTACCAGATAAAGGTAACAACAACTGCATTAGCTCTTCTCATATCAACTCGTCATCCTGAGCTATCTAAGATTGAAGTTCAAGGGCATCTTATTAAGGTACTATTGTTAGGAATTGGTGTTCAACTGTTAATACTTTGCGTGATAAAAGTTCTATTGGAGTCTGACCCAGAAACATTCAGACTAGTACAGGTATAACCACACGATCAAAAGCTCGGGTGGCTCCTGATCAGTGGACCAAGATTCCACTCCCAGCTAAGGTAATAGTTGATATCTAGGAAGGAAGCACTCATGTTACTTGCCATTTTCCTTTTATTTTGAAAAGGAAAGCAGTAGGAGAAACTCGTACTGTTGGAATATTATCAAAATCATCATTATCATCATAGAGGGCTAAAATCCCCAGGGAAAAGGCTACAGAACTTACCCTCCAGATTTGGTTTGTAGCCTCATCTTGCCAAACTTTGCCACACTTTGAATTAAGCAAGTTGGGCCAACTCAGGTGGCTCTTTGGCTCCCAGGCACACTTGTGACAAGATGCCTTTTCTGCTAACCTGGTTCCATGCATCAGCTACTTAGAATAATGTGGCGAGATTCTCATGAGCTACCTGAAGCATGGGTGAAATTTCAAAATCTCCCAAACTGAAGCAAGTGAATGTGGCATATGTTGCAACAAACAGCCCATATAAGTATTTTGTAACTAAATTTTAATGTGACATCAGCCATCAGCTAACTTTTTCATAGCAGATCATCTCACCGTTAGCATTTTTTAATGATCATGCAGATCTTCTCACTGTTAGCAGATACCTTAGCTGAAATTCAGGAGCAAATCGGCGGTGGTAGTGATGATGAATGCGAAGAGGTTTCTACACTGCATCTCATAATTTAAACCTTTAACTGAAATTCTGTTTGATCTAAATTCCAAATTTTGGCATTTCAGGATAGTGATTGGGAAGAACTGCAGAATGGTAACACTATTGCCGATGATATCATATACTCAGCATCAGTTCCTTCAAATGCGAATCCGTCAGTTGAACATCTAAATGCTATGGCTAAAGTTTTTGATGAGGTTTGTTAGCAACAGATCTTGCTCCCTCATCAATTATATTTACACCATATTTACCTCCAGTTGTACAACAGGATGAGGATGGCAGCTATGATGATGATCTGACAAAAAATGATCCTCTTAGTGAGGTTTGTTTTCACTGCCAGAATCTGTCTCTTAATTTTTGAATTAGGTGATGCCAAAGTGAAATAATATCTCTCTGGCACAGGTGAAGTTAGCAGATTTTCTGACAAACATATTTACCAACCTGTGGGAGAATGATCGACCACTGTTTGATTATCTTTGCCAGGTAAAATGTCATTGGCTGGTTCCTTTTCACTGTGAGTCGAAATGAATGTTCCCTGGTTTAATGTATGGATCTACATTAATGTTGTCTGGCAATAAATCTCTTGCAGGGCCTATCAGATTCACAGAGGTCAGCTGTTGAAAAGGTTTTGCGGAAGTGATCCATTGATTCGAGCCTGCCTTTTCAGTTTGGGCTTTATATTTCTTCGCATTTGTGAGCGAGTCGTTTAGTGCTGTGGCTGTGGCTTTCATGTTCGTTACTGCTTATAGGATATCGCTGTAAAACTGATCCAGCTCTGAAGCTGGCGTTGCGAGGTTTTGTTAGTTTAGGTTTCTTTATCTTCTTTGTATTTTGTATTTAAAATGTACAGGATGTAGTAGCCATGTGTGCATTTGTTGTATCGGGTGTGGTGATGTTGGGTAATCGTGCCCGGTTTGTCAAAGCCTAAGTTCCCTAGAATTCACAACTTCAGGTGTTCTTAATGTCGAAGTTCTCCGGAAGGGCCTTGTTTCATAGGCTTTGTTTAAAGTATGGATTTGTTGAGATCTTACGGTATGTTTGGTTGGCACGCTTAAAGGTTATGCTTTGATTAAGTTAGCTGTCTAACCATGAGATGATTTCTTTTTTGCACTATCAACTCACGTGCCATTAACCATAAAGCGCGACAAGATTTTCTGAAGTGTGGCAAAGAATTTGATTGACTAATTTTTGTGGTTTATACCGGCTTCAGTTTCACCTGTTTTACATGACCCAATGCACTGTACCATAAGTTGCTTCGCAAACCAAAGCTAGAAGTTGGGTGAAGCTAGGTGAATCTGCTTTAAGGAAAACTCTTCCAAATAATCGTTAGAATATCCAAACATGCCCATGATTAGTCAATTGAACCATGGTAGACTATCGCATAAGGTTTAAATATGGTTACTGCTCATACACACCATTTTTTTAGAACCATACACCCGACAGTTATGGTCCTGATAACGAGACTGCCAAGAGGTTACATTTTGTCCAAGTTTTATCCGGAGCTAAGTTTTCCCTTTTGTTTTGAATAATTTGTCCCGAGCTAAGTACTAGCCCTACTTGGCGTACAATAGCATTTGACACACACGACCCTGCGATTTATGGCGAAAAAGATGTGCGGTTAGGTGTCCCTGAGTCACGCTTGGAGCCACATCAGCAGCCTGCCGCTGGACGTGGACAAGCGGGCGGCTCTGAGTCACGGAGCGCCACGCATCCGCTCCTCCTGGCCACTGCTCGTGGCTCTCCAGGGGGCCATATTTTTAGCTTGCCGCTGGCGACCTCGACGCCGCGCTGATGTGGCACTTCCGCCGGGGCTCCTCGGCCGTCCGTTCGTGCCTCTCCATGGGGACAGGGACACCGATGGTAACCGACAAGCAACCCCCTCAAACGTTGATGCTCTGATCCCTTTCACCAATCATCATCATACTAAAAGAAGACGACCGACGCTATGCAATGCAAAAGCCTCTTCGTCTCCATGTTGTAGTACAACGTTCTGAAACAAAAAATAGTGCAAAGTTGTTCTGAAAATGAGTAAAAAAATGCGACAATCTGGGCATCTGCAACTAACGCCAACATTTTTTTTAAAATAAAAGAGATATGACGAAGGTCAGCTGCCAAGGTCAGCTGCTGCAGGGGATGCAGAGCCGACCCACCCCGCGGGCTCCAGCGGACGGGGCTTTGATCGGCACGGCAGGGAGACCGAGGAAACCAACCCGTGCGGGCAGGGCACAGCAGCAGCATCTCCTGGCGAAGCCGTGCAAGGAAACAGGTGGAGGTCTTATCCTCTCCGCCTCCTCCCCCTTCGTTCCCACGTCGCCCAACCCCAACCCACTCCCGCTCCGACGGGAAAAGAAAAGGGGGGAGGGAGGAGGACACGGTCGGTCGCTCGCCGTAGATCGGATGAGAATGAGGTGGACTTCTCCTGTAGATAATACCGCGCTTTTCCCCCCTCTTTTATTTCTCGCGCGAGCTGACTGACGGCTTCGTTTATCTCCTCCCGCGCGCATCCCCCGCTGCCCGCCATTCTTATCCGCCTGCCCTCCGCTACCTTTATAGCTCTCGAGCTTCCCCTCCTCCATTCCCTCACCCATGCCTTCGTCGTGCAGCAGCCTGCAACCGTCGTCAGCTGAGAGCGTCACGCCACGCCATTCTAGCTAGCTAGCGTCCGTCCGTCCGTTCGTGTGATCAGCGTTTGCTCGTCCGCCTGATCTGATCTGCCTGGGAGGTGGGAATGGAGGCCTACGTCGTGCTCGCGCGCGGCAAGGAGGCGACGATCAGGTTCGAGGAGCAGGAGGAGGACATCGGCTGCGCGTCGTCCGCGGCGGGTTCTTCCGCGTCGTCGTCGGACGAGGTGGAGCTCGCCGACGACGCCAGCTCGTCGGGGTCGACCGGTGACCACTTCGAGATGGCCTCCCTCATGACGCAGCTCCCGATCAAGTGAGTACGCGTTGCGTGGCCGCCCAGCGCCCGCCCGGGGGCATTGCCGCCGGGTTCCTTTCCGGATCGCAAAAGATTTGATCTTGGCGGGTGTGGCTGTGGACCTTGTGGTGTGATGATCTGACGCCGCGCTGCTCTGTTTGTTCTGGTGCAGGAGGGGCCTGTCCAAGTTCTTCGACGGCAAGTCGCAGTCGTTCGCGTCGCTGGCGGCGGTGGCCGGCCTGGAGGACCTGCCCAAGCCGCCGGCGAAGCGCCTCAAGACGTCGCGGAGCTGCGGCGTCGGCCTCAAGGACGCGCACCGCAGCCGCCTCCCCGCGGCCGCGGCCGGCAAGAAGCAGGCGCGCCTGAAGCCGTCGGCGCCGAGGAGACTAGTGCGGGCGCGGCCCCTCGTGGTGGCGAGGCAGGCGGCGGCGGCCGGGCAGCCCCTTTTATTTGCCTAGGGGATTCGCCCTCGCCCGCCCGCCTACCCGTAGAATCACTCCGACGTCATATGGTGGTTCGTTTTTTTTTACCCGCTTGATACGGTTGTTAGCAAGCGTGGATCTTGAAAATGAAATGGCCAGAGAAGATTTGGCAAGTGGGCGTGTGTCGATGCCTTTGCATCTGTAAATATTTTGCAGAAGAGCTAACACGTTACAAAGGCGGTTTCTTCTGAATTTTATCTGGCTTGCATCAGATGAGTTTGTCCATTTCTGAACTTTGTTAGCGTGCTAGTTTTTCCTGACCTCCTGTTTGATTTGAAGTCGGCAAACGATTGGATGAGCACAAGGTGGAGTACTAGCACATGTCTGCATTTTGTTGCGGCGTGTAGATGTTAGATACATTCAGATCACGCCTGATCAGTGCGCCGATGATTGTCGTAGTGGTGGAGTTTTTTATTTATTTATAAGGTAGTGGTGGAGTATTGACTATTGGTTAGTAAGGAGTATAGGTATGCAGAAGAAAATGATGAATCTGGCGAGATTCGGGGTTGCTAACTCACTGTTTTGCTCAAATGGAATTCTCCACTGAAACTGTCGTCAGCACATTTCTTTGCATTTCTCTGGAAGCAAAACTTCCGTGGACATAACAGTATCAGTTCACAGTTTATTGTATCAGATTTGGGACAGCACATACCATCTACTAGACCTTTTGCCGATCAACATCGATCGATTCAGCTTGAATGCATGCCTTTCACAAGCAATGTCATCATCAACCCATTAGACAATTCAAATTTCGGAGCAAAGGCCAGTCAGGCTCTGGTTTTCTTCAGAGCAAATCAGTAGCCAATGGCCCTAGGAAACCCCATTCTCCACACAAGAATTTTGGTCAGTCAACTGGTTTTTCCCGTGAAAGAACATGTGATTCGTCGCACGGGTGGCTCGTCCTCGAGCGCTGGCACGACGTGTGGCTGCTCAACCCGGCCATGCGGGAGCGCGTCCAGCTCCCACCCCTGGCGCCGTGGCGAGGCGTGGCCGTGCTCTCGCTTCATGCAGAGGGGCGCCAGGGAGAGGTGGGAGGACTGCGCCTGCCGCGGCTTCCGCCGCCCGCTACCCGAGCCGGAGGTGCGCAGGGCGGCCCTGTCGTCGGACCCGTCCGTCGACGGCGGCTGCACGGTCATGGTCCTTGTCGCCGCCGAGGAGGCCGTGTTCTGCAAGCCGACGGACGCGTCGTGGAGGACCCTCGCGTTCGCGCCGGGCGCGTTCAGCGCCGTCGACGTGACGTACCAGGACGGGGCGTTCCGCCTCGTCAGCCACTACAGGCGCGTCGCGGCGTTCGACCTCGTCTCGCCGCTGCGCGAGGTGCCGACGCGCCGGGACGCGCTCCACGCCCTCCCGCACACGTGGGACGGCCAGTGCCTCGTCCAGCGCTGCGGTGGCGAGCTGCTGATGGCGGCGTGCAGCGGGGGCGGCCGCGAGCTGGCTGTCTTCGGGCTGGGCTCTGACGGGTGGTGGACGGAGGCAGGCGACGTCGGCGAAGACGTGGTGTTCTTGGCCTCCAAGGACAGCGGCGGCCTGGCTTTCGGCGCAGCGACGTGCGTGGATGGCAAGGGATCCATGTTTGATTCGTCAAATCTGCCATGTTTTGACGACAAGAGGGAGGAGTTCTGCGTCAGTCTGCTCAGCAAAGGCAACTGAGACACGAAGATAAATGTTGGTTTGAGCAGGGTAAAGCGCTGCGGCCTGCCCGAGTTCCGGTCGCCTCCTAGAATTTTAGAATTTCTTTTTTGTTTGTTTCTTGTTCTTCATACCCCATTCAAAATCGCTATACAGAGTACTCATGTACTTGTTACAAGAAGAGACTAGTGAAAGCTATAGGTAGGCAAGTAGCAGCAGGAAGAAGAGTCGACAGATGAGCAAAAATGTAAATCATGTTAATTTACTACACACATGATAGTACCCATATAGTATGAAATTTCCATTATAGATACAAAGTTACATCTTCCACAAGTGGCTATGGTACAACAATTTTCAATAAATCTGACGTATGCAGAGTTACTGAAGTAGGCAATCTGTTCAAGAATTTTGGAATCAGATCATTACTGGTACAAAGTTGGCATCCCTTAAAATACATTTACATTGCTATCCACTTGAGCCAATGAAGGTCGAAATTGAGCAACAATAGCATACAAGCTTCGAAACGCAGAGCATTGAGGCAAGAAAATATTTACCTATTTTTCAGTTTCCATTTACAGAGCAATGCCTTTCTTGGACGCCCCGTATACTCCGGCGGTGCTGAATATTCAGAGCAAGAACCCGTGGCATCTGACATCAGGTTTTCTCTTCCACGAACGTGAAGTTACTTTGGAGCCACTTCACATGGACCTCCAGCCCGGCATCCCGGAGGCTCCGCAGGACGGTCATGTACAGCCTCCGGTCCAGCTTGATGCCATCCATGTCCTTGAGCAGCTCGATGAGCTCGTTGAACCGGCTGCACTTGGAGAACACCCCCACCATGAGCCCGGCCATGGCCTTGTCCACCTTCCCTCCGGTCTCCCTGAACTCCTGGTACAGCTCCATGCACCGTTCCAGCTCCCCCGCCCGGTTGTTCGCCAGGATGATGGCCGTGTAGCTGATCCGGTCAGGCCGGACCTTGCGCCGCGCCATCTCCTTCCAGATCTTCTCGGCCTGCTTCGAGTTCCCGAGCCGGCCGTGCATGTCGAGCAGGGAGTTGTACACAAGGGCGTTGGGCTCGCACCCCTTCTGCTTCATCATGGCCAGCAGCTTCATGGCCTCGGATGCTCTCCTTATCTTGCCGTACATGGAGATCATGTTGCCGTAGGCGACCACGCATTTGTCGAAGCCTCGGCCGATCATCTCAGAGAAGACGGCTTCCGCCCTGTCGCTGCGGCCAAGCCGGCAGTACACGTTGATGACGGAGGCGTAGGTGACCTGCCCAGGCTCGCACCCGATGAACACAAGCTTGTCGTACGCTCTGATGGCTGGTTTCAGGCCTCTCCTCTTCACGAAGCCGTTGATGATTGTGGAGAGGATGCAGTCCGTGACCCTCAGGCCGATCTGCCTCATGTCCTTGGCGACCTCTATGGTTTCCTCCACTACACCAGCCTCGACGTGCATGACGGTCAGCTTCAGGAACATGTCGGGATCCCCCAGCATCTTGGTGTCCCAGGCTTCGTGGTACAGGTCCTCCGCCGCCGCCTTCTCCCGGGCATCCGCCAGAGCGCCGATGACGGAGGAGTAGGTCGCGGAGTTTGGCGAGAGCCCGTTGGCTTCCATCTCCCGCAGGCTCCGCAGCGCGTCCAGGGCTCTGCCCGCCTTCCCCAGCGCATCGCATACGATGGCGTACGCCTCCACGCAGCCATCGGAGGGGTACCATCTCTGGGACCTGTAGAGCTTGAACAGCGACGCCACCATGTCCGGCTCGCCCAGCGCGCCGCACGCCGCCATCACGGCGCGGTAGGCGGCGGCGCCCAGCGGCAGGCGAGCCACCCTCGCCTGCCCGTACAGCAGCACCGTGCTCCGGTACATGTGCAGCTTGTTGTACGCCTGCATGGCCGCGCCGAAGGCCAAGACGGCGGGCGCCCCCTTCTTCGCCTCGAGGACGGCGAGCACCGCGTCGGCGAGGCCGAACCGCCTCGCCCTGATGCAGCAGGCGACGAGCCGCGCGCACGTCCGCTTCTCCGGGAGCACGCCGTAGGCGCGGAAGTCCTCGACCAGCAGCTCCAGCGAGCCCCACTGCTTGGCCCTGAGCAGCTGCACGGTCAGCGCGTTGGCCGTCTTCTTCTCCGGCAGGAACCCCGGCTGCAGCAGCGCCCTCCGGTAGCACTCAAAGGCGAGCTGCTCGGTCTGCGGGTCGCTGCAGAGGCCCCGGATGAACTTGTTGGATATGCCGAGCTTAGGGGCGGCGTCCGGCAGCGGCGACGGCGCCGGCGCCGCCGGCACGGCGGGGAACTCATCGGGCAGGTTCTTGGGCTCGAGGAGAGGGGAGGCGCAGGACCTGGAGCAGTGGAGCACGAAGGACGCGAGCTGCCGCCTGATCGCGCACAGGGATTGCGGCGGCGTTCTTCGCGACGGATGCAGAGGCGGGATCGGGGGCCAGTCGGAGTAGCATTTGGCCATCACCTCTGGAGGGAAAGAACTAGAGGCTGGGGGTGGAAGAACCCACCCTGTTTACGCCCCGGGCACCTTATCCTGCGAGGGAGGAGATTCCATCGCGGCTGATTTTCACAGGCAACTCCTGGTTGAAATGGCTGCTACGCATGGGTAGGGTGTGGCCACGTCATCTCCCTTCCCAAAGAAAGCTCAGGAGAGCCCATTGAAGTTTCTGTTCAAAACCAGTATTATTACGTGGAGTTGCAGTTACCCTGCAAGTGAAAGAAGCACGGGTTTTTGGGCAAAATGTGGTGAAAAATCACCGGCCTCATTTGGATTCTGGAGGCGCTTCGTCCACGCAGCTCGAGCAAGGAGGACAGCCACCAGTAACGCTTGCAGAAGAAAGCAGGGGAAAAGATCTGAAATGTTAGCGCGGGCGAAGTTGGACTGCAAAACAGTATGAAAGCAACCAACAGTTGTCTTCGTACCAACCAAAACTATCGCTCATGGACTCATGGTGATGCTGGATTTCTGTTCAAGGAAAATGAAACTCTTGTTAGAGCCACCAGATTTTGGCAATGTTGTGGCTACCTACCCACCAAAAAAAAAATGGGAACATAATATCCAGGACTATGGGATTCTAGCTCCGTTTTGAGTTTTAACCACATAATATCTTTTGCAGTTTCCACGCCCCCTAGTTATTCATGGTCTGTTGAACAACATAATATCTTCACCTTCCTAAATCCTAATGTCACAACCTCAAGCTACATTTTCAAGTTGCCTACAACATAATGTGAATTGTCAATGCAGACAACGCCTTGATAGCCTTTGAATGTTTGCATACAATGCAGAATTGTCAGCCAGGAAAAGAGGGTTATTGTGCATACAAATTGGATCTAGCCAAAGTGTACGATAGAGTGGATTGGTGTTTTTTGCAAAGAGGGCTGGAAAAATTGGGCTTTCATAGTACATGGGTACAGTGGGTCATGGCCTGTGTACGCTACTGTATTAAGTTTAGCGGTGAACTCTTGCAGCCTTTCACTCCATCGCGAGGCCTACGCCAAGGTGATCCATTGTCGCCATATCTTTTTCTTTTTGTTGCTGACAGTTATTCTAAGTTGATATCTAGAAGAGAAAATGATGGCTCCATCAATGGACTGCGTGTATGCCGTAACGCCCCTGGGGTCTCTCATCTCTTGTTTGCGGATGACACACTACTTTTCTTCAGAGCTAAGAAGGAGGAGGCTGTTCACATACGTCAAGTGTTGGATATTTTTGAGAAGGGCACAGGTCAGCTTGTTAGTGAGGATAAATGTTCTATTCTCTTCTCTAACAATATTGATAGTGATGTAAAAGCGCAGATATGAGATGTGCTCAATGTGCAGAGGGAGGCCTTTGAAGCAAGATACTTGGGGCTGCCAACCCCAGAGGGCCGAATGAAGAGAGAGGCTTTCCAACCCTTGGAAGAACGCCTCGCAAAGAGGCTGGCATATTGGAGTGAAAAGCATATCTCGAGTGCAGGCAAGGAGGTCCTAATTAAATCGACTGCCCAAGCTCTTCCTGTGTACTGCATGGGGGTTTTTAAATTGAGTGTTGGTCTGTGTGGAGAGCTCATGCGCAAAATCCGACGCTATTGGTGGGGAGCTGAAAATGGTGTTCGCAAGACTCATTGGTGTGCATGGGAGAAGCTTATCAGGTCCAAATGCCAGGGTGGTATGGGTTTCCGTGACTTGCGCATTTTTAATCAGGCTTTGTTGGCTCGGCAAGCATGGAGACTTTTGCAATTCCCAGACAGCTTGTCTGCTCGTATCCTGAAGGCAAGGTACTATCCTAATGGCCATCTAATTGACACAGTATTTTCTGGAAATGCCTCATCAACATGGAGAGCTGTAGAATATGGCCTTAACTTATTGAAAAGGGGAATTATCTGGCGTGTGGGGAACGGTTCCAGCATGCGTATTTGGCGTGACCAATGGATTCCAAGAGAAGTATCGCTATCTGTTGTTGGCAAGAAACGACGCAATAGGTTGCGATGGGTCTCTGAGCTCATTGACCCAGCGACCAATACATGAAACATGGACCTGTTTAAGGATGTGTTCTACCCACCGGATGTGGAGGAAATAAAAAAGATAAAGCTGCCTTTAAGAGGCCATGATGATTTCATTGCTTGGCACTATGAAAAATCTGGGACTTTTTCAGTACGAAGTGCATATAGGTTGGGTTTCAGTATAGCGTATGGAGAAAATAGTGAAAGTACAAGGCCTTGAGGAGATAGGACCCTATGGAATAATATTTGGAGTGCCCGGGTTCCACCAAAAGTCAAAATCTGTGTGTGGAAGGCAGCCAATGCTTGCCTACCCACAACGAAGAATAAAGCAAGAAGAAACCTGGAGACAATGGCTACATGTCCCATATGTGGTATTGAGGAATAGTCGGAGTACCATGCTTTGATCAGATGTCCAAAAGCTCGAGACTTGAGAGATGCAATGAGGAGTGTGTGGATTTTGCCGGCTGAGGAGAAAATCCAAGCTGATGGGCCAGACTGGCTATTTTGATTCTTGCTGAGTGTAATCTGGAGATGAGGGATAAATTCATGTTACTTCTGTGGCGTACATGGTATGTCCAGAATCAAATCAAGCATGAGAACGCTGCAATGCCGATTGAGGGTTCAAAGAGATTCCTGGAGAGTTTCTTCCAATCTCTTTTTCAAGTCCATCAACGGCCAGCATCAGACCTGAAAGGGAAAACACCAACACATAGTGTAGCTTTTTACAAATCCACGAGTGTCGTGGGTCATGATGTTGGAATTTTTCGGTGGTCCAAAAGGCCGAAAATAAAAAGAGAAAAAATGGATAAGTAAAAGCCCATTACGCGTCTTGATCGGAGGCCCAAGCCCACTAGTGGTTGTGGCCCCAGATCGTTCAGCGCCATATTAAATAGTAGGACCAGCGTTTTTGTGAAAAATAAAAAATCATACTAAAAAACCCTATCCGCCCACTACAGCCATAAATAGTAGGACCAGCGTTTTTGTGAAAAATAAAAAATCATACTAAAAAACCCTATCCGCCCACTACAGCCGTCCTGATCTACGGCGGCGCTGGAGCAACTTGAAGGCCACCACCTCCGCCTGCCGTCCAACACCGGACAGTGCCGGTATAGGCCGGAAGGACGACGGTACCCGGCGAGATCGACTACTTCATCTACGTCGGGAACACCTACGGGAACGACTACCGAAGCACCGTTTTCGTCCCCAACACAAACCACCGCCGAGATGTCGTCCTCAGCGGCTCCTACGATGACTGGCGGTCGAGATCTAAACACTTCTTTATTATTCATATCGTTCTATAGGTCGTGCTCATATTTTAGGTGTTAGATCCTGTTAAGATTGAGTTTTAAGCCGTGTTTTATCTAACATTTGGTATCTTTCGCCTAAGCACCTAACCGTGAGCCTTAAGAGCCTATAGATCTAGTCCAGTTTTAGATCTTGGTTGGTTGTTTCACGTTTAGTTCTCGGTTAAGTTTAAATTCTCGGTTTTATTCATGTTTTAGTTTAGATTTGTTAGTTCTAAGTTTGATTTCGCATGAATAAAGTCAGATCCGAGAGAAATAAAGCATAAGAAAGCATAAGATCGAAAAGAATCCCACCCGAAAACCCGCCAAACCCTCGGAATAAGCATAGAAACCCCACGGCGGTGCCCGGTTTTCCGCTAGATTTCAACGTACTTCTCAGGCACTCACATGCGGTTTTCATATAAGGTCGCGCGGGGCATGACGCACCCGCGGCGATGAGAAGAAAAAAAAAGGGCGCGGCCATGGCGAACCGCGGAAGTGGGCCACCTCCATGGCCGCCGTGAAGGCGCCGGAGACGGCACGCCGCCGCGCCCCCCCAAGGCGGCGCTCCGCCATAAGCACCGGCGGTCCCGACACGCGGCGGCGCCCGAGGCGCGGCGACCCGAAACGCGGCCGGCCCCGAGGCGCGGCGGCCCCCGCCACCGCCGGCCGCCACTGGCCGGCGCCCCACGCACGACGGTGCCATGAGGAAAGGAGGAGGAGGAAAAATGAGCTAGGGTTAGGTTTTCAGGGGAAGCTACCTCTTTTATACCTCCGATATCTAAGCTCAGCCGTCGGATCTAGGTTTTGACGATCCGACGGCCGAGATTGAGCCGCGGGGGGGGGGGGGGGGGGGGGGGGTGGATGGCGGGCGCCTGAGTTGGGCCGCTTTGGCGGCCTACTCGTCCACTACTGGGCCCGCGGCCCAGGCGGGTGGGGGGGGGGGGGGGGGGGGAGGGCGGCGTGGCTGGGCCGGTTTGGCGGCCCGCCCGTCGGTTTGTGGGCCAAGAGCCCAATAAGCTTTAAGCTCTTTTCCTTTTCGGTTTTATTTTTTTCAGTTTATTAATTTCTGAGCTGTTTTTTAGTATATTTTCCTCCTTAGCATTAAGAAATTTTAACTTGGGGATTATTACTCTGAAAATTAAAAAAATTTTATGAGTTGCTATTCTGAGTAAATGAAACCAACGTGAATTTTATTCAGAATTGTTAAGTTTATTTTGAGCATTTAATTAATTTCTAACCAACATTGATTTAATTATTTGCTATTATGATGCTTAGTTTAATTTATATTATTTTGCTTCCGCCCAATTGTGATGCAAAATTAAGTTTTTCCGCTGCGTTAACTACACTAAGTCATTAAGTTTATTTTGTTTCTGCTCAACGGTGATGCAAAATTAATTCATGAGATACTAAGTTTATTTGCTTCTGCCCAACGGTGATGCAAATTGTTTATTCAAAATTAATTAATATTTTAATCTTCATTATTTTGTTGTCGTTACTGGTTAAACTTTATTTTATGAACAGAAGCCACCCCTCCAGCATCATAACTTATATCAATGGTGTTTCTCAGTTGGGAGGAGACAACTTCGTCAAGTGGAAGACTGAGATTGGTTTTATTCTGCTGACGGTGGATAAGGATCATTCCCTGAGGATGCACGCGCCTGTTGCACCAGTGTCACAGGGGACTGAGGATACTACCCTTGTTGCACGCACTGCTGCTTATGAGAAAGAAAAAGAGCGCTGGGAGCATTCTGACAGAGTGGCCCTAAGTCTTATGAACATGACCATTAACCCTTCTATCAGGGGGGCTCTTGACAAAGAGCCTATGAATGCTAAGGACTTCATGGATAAGATTGAGAGCTACTTTAAGGGGTCTGACAAGGCCAATGCTAGCACTCTCTTATCTCAGCTCGTGAAGGCTAAGTATAATGGGCAAGGCAGTGTAAGAGAGCACATTATGGGCATGGTCAACATGAGGGATAAGCTTCGATACCTCGACTGTCCCCTTAATGATGCAGCGCTGCTTCACCACGTCATGATGTCACTTCCATCAGTCTTTGAGCCATTTAAGATAAATTATAATGCAAGCGATCAGAAGTGGGACATCACCACGCTTGTGTCTAAGTGAGCTCAAGAGGAAGAATGGCTATGCTCTCAGAACCCCGACTTTGCCGACGTCGTAATACATGAGGGATATAGGGGAGGAAACAAGAGGGCATCCCGCCCCAATAAGCTAAAGAAGGGTAAGAAACCTTATGAAGCTCCTCAACAGAATGATCCATCTACTCCTAAGAAGCTTCTCTGCTACCACCGCGACAATGAGGGCCATGAGAGGAAAAACTGCCCGAAGTTTAAGGCGTGGTGTGAGAGAAAAGGTAATAACGACATCATTTCTATAGTCGATGAGTCCTTTTATGCATATTTTCCATTAAGTACTTGGTGGATTGATTCTGGTGCCACCATTCATGTTACAAATTCCTCACAGGGATTGTCTGGCGTGCGGACTATAAGAAAGGGGACTCGAAGGTTAAGAGTCGCAAATGGCGTTGAAGCCGACGTGGAGGCCATTGGAGCTCTCCAATTAGAACTTCGTAGCGGCTTTATTCTTCACTTAGTTGATGTCCTTTATGTTCCGTCTATTATTCCGTCTATTGAGAGAAACTTGATTTCCGTTTCTAAATTAGATCTTGATGGTTATTCATGCACTTTTGGTGATAGCAAATGTGTAATAAGTTTGAATTGTGACATTATTTATCAAGCACCTTTACACAATGATCTTTACTTACTGTCCTATAATAATGTCTCTGTGGTGAATGTAAGCGAAGTTAGTCACAAACGCAAGAGAGGACATGAGACTTCATCGTAATTGTGGCATTCTCGTTTGGGCCACATTTTGAATGGGAGAATGGAGCGTCTCATTAGAGAAGAGATACTTCCAAGACTAGACTTTTCTGACTTAGACCAATGCGTTGATTGTATTAAGGGGAAATTGGCAAAACAAATTAAGAAGGATGGAGCTAAGCGCAGTTCAGGAATATTAGAATTAATTGACACTGACATCTACGGTCCATTTAATGTTAAGTCGGTGGATTGTTTTAGTTACTTTATAACAGTCACTGATGATTACTCCCGTTATGGATATATTTACCCCATAAGAGAAAAATCCGAGGCACTTGACAAGTTCAAAATCTTTAAAGCTGAAGTAGAAAATCAGCATCAGTCAAATATTAAAGTGGTACGGTCAGATAGAGGTGGTGAATATTATGGGAGACATGCCACGTATGGACAAATCCTAGACCCTTTTGCTAGATTCCTTCAAGAAAATGGAATAGTAGCTCAGTGAACCTCAGCAAAATGGTATAGCAAAAAGAAGAAATCTCACTCTAATGAATATGGTGCGCAGTATGCTAAGCAACTCTACACTGCCAGTGAGTTTATGGATGGAAGCGCTGAAAACTGCCGCGCATATAAATAATCGCGTTCCTAGTAAGTCAGTCCCTAAGACGCCTTATGAGCTTTGGACTGGTAGGAAACCCAGCATTAATTATTTTCATGTCTAGGGTTGTGCAGCTGAGGCGAAGTTATTTAATCCGTCCCTTGAAAAATTAGATCCTGAGACAGAAAGTTGCTATTTCATTGGATATCCAGACAGATCAAAGGGATATCAGTTTTATTGTCCTAAGGGTACTGCTAAGTTTGTTGAGCCGAGACATGCAATATTCTTAGAGGAAAATGGATGCACTGAGACTAGGCAAATCGATCTCGAGGAAATGCGGACTTATGATACTACACCGCTGACTCGTGATTATTATGTGCCTATTTTGCCTAATTTTCAGAATACAGCACCATCTCAGACAGTTGATTCCCCAGAAGTGAATGCGGAACAAGCGCCTTTTATAAGCGAGCATGAAAATGTGCCTGATGAGCATCAAAGTGAAATTGTGGAAGAACCTGTTGAGGAAGCACAGGATCAGACCGCCGCTGGGGCGCCAGAAGCACAACAAGAAGTTACTGCTGAGCCTGTTCCAGTGGAGGAGCCACAACCTCTGAGAAGATCAACACGAGAGAGGAAAACTACTATCTGCAATGATTATGTGTACATGAGTGGAGAAGGACACGATATGGGGAAGGTTGATGATCCAAACTCATTCAAGGAAGCTATGAGTAGTGAGCACTCCCACAAGTGAATTGAGGCTATGGAAGAAGAGCTGAAATCTATGAGTATAAATAAGGTATGTGATTTAGTAGAGAATCCTGATGGAGCTAAGAAGGTAGGCTGTAAATGGGTCTACAAAACTAAGTATGACTCCAAAGGGAAGATTGAACGTTTCAAAGCAAGGCTTGTGGCTAAGGGCTTCACACAGCGAGAGGGAATTGATTATACTGAGACCTTCTCGTCTGTCTTGAAGAAAGACTCATTCAGAATCGTTATGGCTCTAGTAGCTCATTTCGATCTCGAGCTGTATCAGATGGATGTTAGGACTGCGTTCTTAAACGGTGATTTGCATGAGAATGTGTACATGGCACAACCAGAAGGTTTCGTTGTGGAAGGCAAAAAACAGTTGGGATGCAGACTAAACAAATCCATTTATGGGTTGAAACAGACGTCCAGACAATGGTACCTTAAGTTTGATGAAGTAATTAAGAAATTAGGCTTTGTTGAAAATATAGTGGATAATTGTATATATATTAAGATCAAGGGGAGCTCTTTCGTCATCCTAGTTTTATACATGGATGACATCCTATTAGCAAGCAGCGATAAGAACTTGCTGCAGAGACAGAAGGTTTTCTCTCATCGAATTTTGATATGAAGGATCTCGGTGATGCCTCCTATGTACTGGGCAATGAGATACATCGAGACAGATCCAAGGGTGCATTAGGACTCTCTCAAAATACTTATATAGAGAAGGTTCTTAAAAGATATAATATGCATCAATGTTCAGGCACAGCTGCTCTAGTGGTTAAGGGCGATAAGTTTGGGCAATTTCAAAGTCCCAGGAATCAATTAGAAATTGATCAAATGAGTTCGATTCCATATGCCTCAGCTGTTGGAAGCATTATGTACACACAAGTATGTACACGTCCTGACTTAGCTTTCATTACCGGGATGCTTGGTAGATATCAGCCTGATCCAGGAATGGATCACTGCAAAGCGGTCAAGAAGGTCTTGCGTTATTTGCAGGGCACCAAAGACTACATGCTCACATATAAGAAAACTAAGAATTTAGAAGTAGTTGGCTATTCAGACGCCGACTTCGCAGGCTGTGTTGACACTAAAAAGTCGACATCAGGTTATGTCTTCACACTTGCGAATGGAGCAATATCATGGAAAAGCTCCAAACAATCACTTACTGCAACATCAACCATGCAGGCTGAGTTTGTGGCATGTTATGAGGCCGTGGGGCAAGCTGTGTGGCTTAAAGGATTTATACCCGGATTAAGAGTGGTAGACAGCATAAGCAAACCACTAAAGTTATACTACGATAATAAATCCTCAATTTTCTATGGTAGTAACAACAAGTCAAGTGGTTATGCCAAGCATATTGACATTAAGTTTTATGTTGTGAAAGATAGAGTCTAAGATCGTACTATTGAGTTAGAGCATATAAGTACTAATGAAATGCTCGCGGATGCATTAATGAAAGGCTTACCTCCCAATCAATTTCGTGAGCTAATTGCCGGCATGGGACTGTTGGATAGCCTGTGATCTTGGAACTAAAAGGGTCATAAGACAACCACCTCCCATTACGATAAGTGGTTTAATGCATTGTGGATAATTGTGTCGCGATAGGATTATACACTGTTGTGATACATTGTCTCTTTACATAACTCCACTTTAAGAATAACATGAGTTTTAGGCCTTTAGACCAAAGGGGAGAATGTTGGAATTTTTCGGTGGTCCAAAAGGCCAAAAATAAAAGGAGAAGAAACAGATAAGTAAAAGCCCGTTACGCGCCTTGATTGGAGGCCCAAGCCTACTAGTGATTGTGACCCCAGATCGTTCAGCGCCATATTAAATTGTGGGACCCGACGTTTTTGTGAAAAATAAAAAATCATACTAAGAAACCCTAGCCGCGCACTACAGCCGTCCCGATCTACGGCGGTGCTGGAGCCACCTGAAGGCCACCGCCTCCGCCTGCCGTCCAACACCGGACAGTGCCGGTATAGGCCGGAAGGACGACGGTACCCGGCGAGATCGACTACTTCATCTACATCGGGAACACCTACGAGAACGACTACGGAAGCGCCGTTTTTATCCCCAACACAAACCACCACCGAGATGTCGTCCTCAGCGGCTCCTACGATGACTGGCGGTCGAGATCTAAACACTTCTTTATTATTCATATCGTTCTATAGATCATGCTCATATTTTAGGTATTAGATCCTGTTAAAATTGAGTTTTAAGCCGTGTTTTATCTAACATACGATGCTCCTTCGTGATGGACGCTGCCCTATCCAGGGCGAGTCAAGATCAATGTTGATGCAGCTTTCAAGAATAGTGGGGTAACCGGCATTGGTATTGTTGCAAGGGATGATCAGGGTGCAATTTTGTTGGCTCGGGGCAGCTCCGATTCAATTGTGTGAATGCGGAGGAAGCTGAATTGATGGCATGCAGGGAAGGGCTTACCGGCTTAATTTGGCGATTCAATGGATTGATCGCCCAATTACACTAGAGACGGACTGCCTAACGATCTGTTTGGCTCTCAAATCCAAGGCTGAAAATCGTTCAAGCCTTGCACTGCAGCTGAAAGAAGTGAAATTGCTCGGCAATGAGCTACAAGAAGTTGAGTTCGTGCATTGTAATAGAAATTCAAATAGGGTTGCTCATGAATTAGCAAACTACGCTTGTAGGGAGATGTCGTCGTCGGTGTGGCTTCGAAATGCTCCAAACTGTGTTGCTCACCTAGTAGAGTCAGATTGTAACCCTATTTTGCATTAATAAAGCTCAACCTTTCCTCGCAAAAAAACATAATGTGAATATAGATTTTTTTTGTTGTATGGTGGATTTAGATATGAGAACAAGTCCACATCCGATACGATAATTGGGGTTGTAACTCTAATAGTTGGATCGTGTGTCAATTGCTCATCTGGCCTGATGTGGAGACTCAAGCTAAGGCCCAAGAGGGTAAGTGAAGCATATACTTTAATTATTTGTTTTTCCTAAAGTATTTAAATAAGTATAAATTGAGGGACTATGTTCAAACTCTAAATTTACTAAAATATCATTGCGAAATTGTCCATGGATTAAAAGTAAAAAATAGAAAATTAATATGAAATATAAAAAATAAATCTAAAAATTTAATACAATTTTTCAAGTTAGTGGTAGTTTGCACAGATGCATGGGATATTTGGTAATAAGTATTTTTTCTATAATGGTACCCAAACTGCATTTGGTAGCAGTGTGTGTGTGTGTTTGCATCCAGTATGTCAGGACGCAAGGCCCAAATCACAAATGCAGTTTTGGGCCGGGCCTGGCGGCAGGTCATCAGGCCGAACTTGGCTTTGGCTAATGATGGCCTGCCTGAAATGCCCAGCCGCGAAATGACGTGTAGTCTAGTGGTTATAAGAGTCTCAGTAGCACCTGAGATTTTAGGTTTGACTTCTCTTGGAAGCGAATTTTCTAGGATTTAACGGCATTGTGCTTTCAGTAGTAGGCGATGTTTTCGTCGACAGCGATGCGCCTATGGTGACTTCGTTAATCTTGAGAATTTGCCGGCTCAGTCTCTCAGAGATGCTCATAAAGGTAGAATTGCGTGCGTGTATTTATAGAAAAGTGTGCGTGCGTATTTGTGAGCGACTACGTCCAAAACAAGCATGAGTTACTTTTGGTTTGTCGAAGCAAAGTTTGGGTGCGACACGTGAAGTGCTGCTCTGCTCCTGTGGCCCTGCGCCGTTCGACTTCGAGTCCCATCGTCCATCGAGGAACCATACGGCACGGTATGGTAGCACGCGCTTCGCTGCCGCCGCCGGCGTCCGCGTGCCCGGAACCCGGAACGAACCATTCGCCATCAATGCGGTGCGCTGCGCGGCGCTACCAGGTCACCCGCCGAGCCCGAGATGAACCGGGTGTCCCTTGCTCGGCCTTCATATACGAATACGAACGGCCATCGCCCATCGCCGGTTCGGTTAGCCCAGCCGTGACGTGAAGATGGCCAAGAGCAACGGAGCTAAGCGCAAGCCCGACGACGAGCTCGTGGACCTCATCTTCTCTTGGTCCCTCCAAGATGTCATGAACCAGGACCTCTTCAGAGACAAGGTTTGGTCCCTACTGCACTCTTGCGTCTACACTCTTCGTGAGCGCAAGCAGATCTAGATTGATTAAGCACTCGCGCTCCCTCCCTCCCTCCCTCCCTCCCTCCCTCTCTCTCTCTCTCTCTGGCCAGCAGGATACCCGACAGGTTCTCAGGGCTGAAGAGCTACCTGGATGTTGGATTAATGCCCAAGAAAGGCTAATGGGCCTCCTAATGGCCCACTAATCCGGTTATAAAAGGGGGACGTGCGGCAGGGGAACCCTACGGGTTTTTTACTGCCGCCGCCTCCCTCTCCCTGGCTGCCGAGCGCTCGCAGCCGCATGCCGCTGTCGCTGCATATCTCCTTCCCGGACCAAGGGTTGGTCGCTGGTGCGTGTTGAGGAGTGCTAGCACACGCCGACACGCTGTTCTGCCCTATATGTGTGACTCCCGTGGAGGTGCTGCTCGTCTGCGCACTACGTCAGGCTGTACGACTACCTCCTCGACATCGACTACATCGACTAATCACGTTTGGCCAAGTCTTCCGCTGCGCCACGCGATGGGAAGGTATAAGATCCATGATCCCCGACTTGCAAGTGATCCTGTGCAAACGTGGTTGTTTTTGTTTGCGCTAGCGTAGCAGTGGTACCAGAGCCGTGCTTGCGTTGTGCTGATTTTGGATCTAAAATTTGCGCTTTTAGTTGTAGAACGAATCGTTTTACTGGATAGCAATACGAGTGAATCGAACCGCTTTACTCCATTCTTGTTTCCTCAATTATGTGATTGGCTAACTGGCCATCAAATTATGACGGCGCGCGAGCGTCGCGCGGCTGACCACGGGGTTGCGAGTTCGTGTAGCAAAGTGGTTGGTACGCTACGTTTTTGGCTAGGCCGGTGGAAACGCCGTGCTCGTTAATTGTTAACGGCACGCGAAAATCTGTCCTATCCGTCATCGGCTGGCGGGGCTAATTGTGCTTTTTGAAAATACACGTTACATTGATTCGTAGAAACATCTGACTCGTTTTTGCAGAGAATGATGTGACACTATGGTCTTAAAAATCATGTGATGATCTGTGTGTAATAATTCGTGCGACCTGCGCGTCGCTAATTATTACAGCCGGGTTGAGGCTGTTATTTTATTGTAATTGGTCTGCGTACCGACATGTAATGCATGATATGTGATGTAATCAATTTTATTTTTCCTATTAGTTTGTAATAGTTGAAAAATAAATGTAACACATCGTTGATGGCAGATCGACGACCGGATACTAGGCAACAAGAGGCGGCACATGGAGGTGCACGTGCTCATATCCGTCGATGCTCGCCCACAAGCATGCTGATTTTTCATTGATGATGAAAAAAAAGGCCATGCTGTCACAATAAAATTGTGCTTATCATATTTATTAAATGCCTGTGATGAATATGATGAATCCCTCGCGAACAATTAAGTTTTAGATGCCCTTCCAATAGCTGCACCTATTAGTTCTTGTTAGTTTGTGGCAGGTCTACCAAAGCAGGGTGTCATCTTCTATCTCGATCTGTAGGGTGGTGTCGGACACCACAGCATAGTGTTGGTTTACTTGAGGAAGCTATCAAGTTGGACTTGGGCTTGGGGGCATGAGAGTTGGGAGCCGGGGCATATGATGCTACCCAACAAACGAGAGTCGCATAGGATGTGATTGACAAATGTTGTCTACCTTGTTTGACATGATGCTAGCGGTGATGCCAAAGCTCTAGTTTCATAGAAAACGTTGGATCTCGCTCCGTTATGCAATGTTGGAGGGTCGTTAGCAAAACATAACAGTTGAAAATCCTTTTTGTTAAAAGTGTTTACAAAGGTAGTGCTAATCTTTGCATATCTCTCTGTCGTAAATGTCTAGCTCATCAAGCTTCAATTTGCGCGCTATTCTTGACAAAGAAAAACCGAATGGAACTAACTTGATAGACTGAATTAAACTTGAGAATGGTTCTTAAGCAAGAGAAAAAGGAGTACCTAATTGAGCAGCCCTACCCAGAAGAGCCTGAAGGTGTTGGACACAACATGGCTCAATACCTACAGTATGTAAAGCATACTGATAATGCTGTTGACGTCCAATGTTTAATGCTTGCCTGTATGAGTCCCGAGCTCCAAAAGCAGTTTGAGGGCACTAACCTGCATGATATGATCATGAGGTTGAAGGGAATGTTTGACAACCAAGCGAGGGTGGACAGGTTTCAGACTTCGAAGGCCCTGTTTGGATCCAGGCTTGCAGATCACCGATTGTCCTCACTTGATCAATATGATTGGTCATGTTGAGTCACTAGGGCGACTAGGCTCCCCATTGGATGGCAATCTGACAGTTGACGTGATTCTCCAATCACTTCTCCCTAATCTTCGAGTCGTTCATGCTGAACTATTATATGAATGGCTTGAACCAGACTCTACCTGAACTGCATGGGATGCTTAAACAAGCAGAAGAGAGTCTTAGGAAGACTCCCGATCATGTGATAACTGTACAGAAGGGTGGGAAGAAGCGTAAGCGATTCACTAAAGCCAAGAAACCTGAGGCGAGTAAGACTCCCACTCAGAACAAGGGCAAGGAGAAGGCTGGTGCCAAGGCAGGAGATGAATGTCACTTCTGTAAGGAGTCCGGGCATTGGTAGAGGAACTGCACAAAGTACTTGGAATAGGTCAAAAGAAACAAGGCTGTTAAAGGTATAAATGTTATTGAAATTAATCTTGCAACTTGTTCTAATAACGATTGGGTATTTGATACCTGGGCGATGATTCAGACTTGCAAGTGGTTGCTAGGTTTGACAAGAGTTAAACGCTTTGCAAGAGGCAAGGTGGATGTGCGCGTTGGACACGGAGCAAAAGTAGTTGCGTTGGCGATCGACACATATCCACTGAGGCTGCCCTCAGGATTATTGCTAAAGCTTAATAATTGTTATTTTGTTCCTGCACTTAATAAGAACATTATTTCCTCTTCATATTTGGAATATGATGGTTATGACTTTGTAATAAAGAACAGATGTTGTTCTATTTCTATGCAAGGCATGTTCTATGGAAGTTGTCCCGTTGTGAATGGGCTTTATGTTCTAGGCCTGGAAAATAAATAAATCAATAATGTTAGTACTAAGAGAGCTCCCACAAATGATTTGAATCCAACCTACTCATGATATTGTCGCTTTGGCCACATAGGCAAGAAACGCTTAGAGAAGCTCCATAAAGATGGTTTTCTCGACTCTTTTGATTATGAATCAATTGAGAATTGCGAGCCATGTGTCTACATGCAAAGTGAGAGGGCAAGTGATTTATTAGGCCTGGTACATGCTGATGTATGTGGCCCAATAAATAAAATTGCAAGAGGTGGATACCATTACTTTATTGCCTTCACAGTTGACTTAAGTAGATATGGCTATGTCTACTTAATGAAGAACAAGGCAGAATCTTTTGAAAAGTTCAAAGATTTTCAGAATAAAGTACAAAATCATACTGATTAAGTTTCTGCGAGAAGATCGTAGGGACGAATATTTGAGCTAGGAGTTTAGCGATCATCTAAAGAATTATGGAATTGTTCCACAGTTAACTCCACCTAGAACACCGCAGTGAAATAGTGTGTCTGAGTGGAGAAATCGAACCCTGTTGGACATGGTAAGGTCGATGATGAGCCGTGTTGACCTTCCGTTGTATTTTTGGGGCTATGCTCTTGAAACGGCTGCGTTTACCCTAATCCGGGTACCAACTAAATCTGTGGAAAGGACTCCATATGAGATATGGGCTGAGAAGTGTCCCAGTTTGTCGTTCTGAAAGATTTGAGGCTGCGATGTATATGTGAAACTTTTGACGTCCACTAAACTAGAACCCAAATCAGACAAATGTGTCTTTGTGGGATATCCTAGGGGAACCAAAGGATATTATTTCTTCAATCCCAATGAGGGCAAAGTGTTTGTCACTCGTAATGGAATATTTCTTGAGAAAGTGTTGTTGGTGGAGGGTACCCTTCGGGGGGAAGAGGCACCACAACAGCCCGTGGAAACTAAATCAACAACACGAAATAACAAGACACGAATAAAGAAAGTATTCAATTGCACATCGAGTTGTCCCATCAGTTACAGTTACAGGGGTATTTACAGGGGCGGTTACAACTACCTTGATCACAATTACACCTTTTTAGCCCGCAACAGCTATATTCCAGGAATATTCCAGGGGTACAAGGTAACTTCACCCCTACCCGAACTTTACAGCTCATTGCCTTTTCCTCCTTCGGCCGACCTTCGGTCATCTTTGCCCCCGAAGGTCCATCGAAGGAGCCGGTCCTCCCTCCGGGTGGGACCCGCTGCCACCCATGCCTTCGGTGATGAGGCATCTTCGGGATGCCTTCGTGGACCCCCGACCTTCGGGTGTCTTCGGGATGCCTTTGTGGGCCCTCGACCTCCGGGTGTCTTCGCTGGGGCGGACCTTCGGCGGGCTCCGAAGGTGGTGTCCCCAACAAGTGTTTCTCTCGAAAAAAGCTAGTGGGAGCATAGTGCAACTCGAAGTAATCCGAGAGATCCTAGAATATGATTCAGCTTCCCTTCAAGGGCCGCAACAAGATAAGCCAGTGAATGTAACAAAACTGAAGCGTGCGAACCATGAAGATCCATTAGGGTGTACTGCCTGAATCCGAAGTACACGCTACTCATCTCAGGGCAACACGATATATTGTTCTTGGACAATGATGAACCCAAGAACTACATAGAGGCAGTAATGGGACTGGAATCCGAAAGATGGCTTGATGCCATGCAATCTGAATTGGAGTCCATGAGAGATAATCAGGTTTGGAACCTGGTTGATCCACCCGATGGCGTGACAGCCGTTGAGTCTAAATGGATATTCAAGAAAAAGATAAATGCTGATGGAAATGTTCACATCTATAAGGCACGATTGGTGGCAAAATGTTTTTCATCAAATTCAAGGGGTTGATTATGATGAAACATTATTTTTGCCCATCGCCATGCTAAAGTCTATCCAGATCCTTCTAGCAATTGTCGCGTATTATGACTACGAGATATGGCAAATGGATGTCAAAACGGGTTTCCTGAATGGAAACCTTAGTGAGGATGTGTACATGACACAACTTGAAGGATTTGTTGATCCCAAAAATGCTAGAAAAGTATGTAGGCTTATGAAGTCTATATACGGGCTAAAGCAAGCATCTAGGAGCTGGAAGTTTCATTTTAATGAGGTGGTCAAATCATTTGGCTTCTCAAAAATTCGGAAGAACCTTGTGTTTACAAGAAAACCAGTGGGAGCGCACTTGTATTTCTGATCCTATATGTGGATGACATATTGTTTGGAAATGATATTCCTATGTTGAAGGATGCAAAGGCTTCACTAAGTAAGAGTTTCTCTATGAAAGACCTTAGAGGCATCTTACATATTGGGTATAAAGATCTATAAAGATAGGTCTAAAAGGCTAATTGGATTAAGCCAAAGCATGTACATAGGTAAGGTGTTGAAACAGTTCAACATGTTGTTGACGCCAGATTTTGACACGTGTTGAATCGGCGTCAGGAGAAGAGATTGGCCGATGCGGTAGATCTAAAGGCTACAGTAAAAAATCGGCCGATTGAGGTTACAGTTGGGAATCGGCCGATTGGCGATGCAACTTGCGCCAACAGATTGGAACCACAACAGAGGATCCCGGTCAAAAGTGGCCTAATGTTGGTCAACGGAGCGATGCTGATTCGGTCGAGAAGCAATGAAAAGAGTCCTGATTGGATTAGGAGACGGCGGCGGAAGATTCTGCGGGAGTCCGTTTCCTTTATAAAAATATTATAGATATAGCAGTTTTTCTGTTTAAAATAAGATTGTAACAAGTCGTAATCGATCAGGAGTCCTGGTTCTAGGGTATAAATAGGAGTTGTCATGGCTTTGTATCACGACAACCCAATCAATCAACAATACAATCCACTTTTTCATCGGACTTTACTTTCAAGTCGGCGACTTCGCCAATACTTTTTCTTCTTTCACGAGTTCGTACGGATTGGCAGGGCTGCATCGACTCGATCTCCGGCCAATTGGTAGGTTCCGCTTATCGAATAACATCTGAGCTTTAACCTCGGGCGCATCGCTGTGGTTTCGTTTGGATTTATTCACCAATTATCTATATTTACTAGAATTATAGGTTTTACCTGTTGTTCTTGTATTATCACCAGTTATCCAGCTTGAGATTGGAACTATCGGCTTTATCATCGCTCTTCCTCGTTCATCGTCATATAGCCGATTAGATCTATTTCAAGTGTTGCATCTGTAATAATTGTTTAAGTCGCTCCAGCAGTTTTCTTTGCAATTATTATGTGATTATCGGCTGATCCATAGCCGGTCATCTTCATAGCAAATCGGTCGATTCGCCGACGCGCTCTTCGGGACAGATCGGAACACCAGCCGATCGGAACGCCCGGAATTTAATACTCTTATTTCCTTATCAATCAACAAGTCAGATTGACTGGCACGCCGCGCGAACCGCACCAAGGCAATAACCCAAACAGGAGCTAAGCAGATTCTCCCTGGTCGTGTGTCCGACGTTGAAGACCATCGGCCGATTCCTGGCCGATTTTTTGCGCCAACACTTTCAGGAAATCAGTGTCCCAAGTCCTGCCGGATATACACTTGACGTGTTCACAGCTCCATTGTTGCGTGTCGGCCGCTGTGACGCTGTAGGTGGAATCGGCGGTGACTATCTCTGTACTGTCGCCGATCCACTGCACAAGGCATTGGTGCATTGTAGATGGGACACAGCAATTCGCATGTATCCAGTCGCGACCGAGAAACATGTTGTAGGACCCCTTATCATTAATAATAAAAAAGGTAGTAGGAAGGGTCTTACTGCCAATGGTGAGGTCGACGCAGAGCGCTCCACGGGCGGGAGACACGTTGCCTTCGAAGTCCTTGAGCATCATGTCCATCTTGGTCAGGTCTTCATCACTTTTGCCTAACTTTCGGAACATGGCATATGGCATGATGTTGACTGCGACGCCTCCATCCACTAGTAGCCTGGTAACGGGTCGTCCGTTAACGTGCCCTTTGAGAAATAATGCCTTGAGATGTTGCCGTTTTTCGTCTTCTGGTTTCTCAAAGGTGGCTGTCATCGGCTCTAATACCAACTGCGCCATCTGCTCTTCCATCCTTATTGCCTTGTCTCTATCCGCAAGCGCCATGAACTCCATCGGCAATATGAATACCATATTGACATCAGCTGTCGATTCTTGATTGCCAACTTCCTTGCTGTTGTTTTTCTTGGGGCGCCAGACCCGAAACTTGACGTTTCTCTTTTCCAGCACCTGCCTCTGCTCTTCTTCTTGCTGCTCCCATTGGCGCAGGCGTTGAATTCTCCGCTTCTGAGATTTAGACAATCCTTCAGGGCACTATCTGGAGTTTACTGGTCTGGCCGACGATTTGGCGTGTTCCCAATCTGGTTCCCTTCCTAGGGGGTTTTCATCCGACACCCTGTCATCAGCCATCTCTTCCAACCGATCGTGTACGTTGGTTCTGCCCCCTAGTCGCTCCTGCTGGTTGATCTTGCCTTTCGACCGGTGATACCGGTTAACTCTGCCCCCCAGCCGATCATGCACTGAAAGGCGCCGTCCTTTCTGTTCGCGCCAATTTCTGCTGATCGGCTCTGATTCTCTGCCTCTGGAGCGTGATCTTTTGAACGGGTGATCGTTGCGGCTTGATCCGTTGCACTCGGGACAATTATCGGCTGATGGCAATCGGAGGTCGTTTTCCCAGCAATGGATGAAGAACGGACATTGCCAGTGATCCTCGTGTCGGCGTATCATCTCATCGTGGTATCTTGATCGTTCCTGCTGCCGCCGATATTTGCTGAGCAAGAATTGGGAAGTGACGGGTCTACGCGATCGTTCTGATCCTTCGCCCTTGTCTTTAGCCCGCCTTTTCCCTTTGACTTCATCCACCGTGACCTGCTTCCTGGGATCTACGGCACCGCTCCTTCTAGCCAATTCCGACGTCAGCACCTTAGTTTGAAGTGAGTTTCTTCCCGTGTCAACCATGTTGGCCGGGAAAGGATGCTGGTCAATCTTCATCGGCTTTGCCGGGGTTTCGAACTTGAGTCTTGCCTGCTCGATGGCCGACTGTATTTGCTGACGGAAGATCTTACATTCATTTGTATTATGAGATGTAGCGTTGTGCCATTTGCAGTACTTCATCTTTTTGAGCTGATCGGCCGAAGGAATGGTATAGTATGGCGATAGCTTGATTTGCACTTCCTGGAGTAATAAGTCGAAAATCTTATCGGCCTTTGATGTGTCAAAGCCGAATGCCTCTGGTTCTTTCTTTCCGAAAGAGCACGATATTAGCTTCTTGCCTTTCACCCACTCTGCTAGGCCAATTTCTTCCTCCCCCTCAGATTCAGATCCTTCCAGATATGCCACCTTTTTCTGGAAATTCCTCCGCTGCTCAAACGGACGGACTTCCTGACCTGCCAATCGGTGAACGATCTGGCTTAACCTTTCGAATTCTTGTGAGGCATACCTTTCCTTGATATGTGGCAAGAGGCCTTGGAAAGCGATATCGGCCAACTAGGCATCGGTCAGAGCCAGGGTGTAGCATTTATTTCTGACTTCCCTGTACCTTTGTACGTATCCAGTTACTGGTTCGTCGCACCTCTGCCTGAGGCTGGTCAAATCTGAGAGTTTCATCTCATGTACTCCTGCGTAGGAGCCGCTGAGAACGACATCTCGGCGGTGGTTTGTGTTGGGGATGAAAACGGCGCTTCCGTAGTCGTTCCCGTAGGTGTTCCCGACGTAGACGAAGTAGTTGATCTCGCCGGGTACCGTCGTCCTTCTGGCCTATACCGGCACTGTCCGGTGTTGGACGGCAGGCGGAGGCGGTGGCCTTCAGGTGGCTCCAACGCCGCCGTAAATCGGGACGGCTGTAGTGGGCGGCTAGGATTTCTTAGTATGATTAGGTTAATCAAAAAAACATCGGGTCCTACTATTTAATATGGCGCTGAACGAACTGGGGCCACAACTGCTAGTGGGCTTGGACCTCCGATCAAAACGCGTAACGAACTTTTACTTATCCGTTTCTTCTCCTTTTATTTTTGGCCTTTTGGATCACCGAAAAATTATAACACCAACCACTAGCTTTCCACGGCGCCTCACATGGGCGCGGAGGCCTCGCCTCGTCACCCGGACGCTCCGCCGCGACAGGCCGCCACCAACTACACGTAACCCCTCCACTACCGGCCTCTTTTCTAGTCGGCGACCTGTGGCGTCTGAGGCTCTGAGCCCTGAACCAGGTACAGGCTCTCGTGCGCTCCAATCACCCATCGGCGAAAAGCGCGCACGGCGACGGGTCGGGAACTCAAAAGCGACGGAGATGATAGAAGCCATGGCTAGGCCAGTGTGCGCACATGCGTCCATGCCCAGGATGGATATGCAAAGGATGATCCCATGATCCACTCTCATGGCGTCGCGTTTTGGCGCCTGTATATAAACGCTCCTGCCGTTCATGCGGCCTATCTGCACACTGAGGTCTGGGTTAGCGTTCCAGGATCAGAGGTAGCTTGCTAAGGTCCGATGGCGGACATGCAGATCGTCCTGTCCGGGAGGAAGATCGAGGCGCAGTACGTGGAGATGAAGGTGCCGCTCTACTCCTACGGTTGCGAGAAGAAGATCAAGAAGGCACTCTTGCATCTGAAAGGTAATTCCTTCATTAATCATTACCCTGCTCTGCATTCGGAACAGAAAGCGCAGCAAGTGATCGCAAGTTATGTGACCGTGTCGGTGGGCATGTGCTCTGCAGGGATACATTCGGTGCAGGTTGACTACCACCAGCAGAAGGTGACCGTGTGGGGGATCTGCAACCGCGAGGACGTGCTCGCCGCCGTCCGGAAGAAGCGGAGAGCGGCGCGGTTCTAGGACGGCGACGAGCTGGGTCCCGGCGAGCATGCGCCGGCGCCCGGAGACGCTCCCAAGCAGTACCTGGCGGCGTTCACCGCGTACAGGTTGAGGAAGTCGTGGAAGAAGCTGTTCCCGCTGATCCGGCTGTAAATCTGGCCGTGAGCTTTGCTTTCGGACAAGTGGAGGCGTATTCCGCGCGCGAATTGGTCGCAAGGAATGGCAAAAGGGTTGTAAGTTGTAACGGTAGCGCGTGCGTGTTGATATCGAATAAATCTGCTGCGTTACAGTTAGAGACGTGTGAATCACAATGATATGCCGCTCTGGATCAACGCAATTCGATTAGGCACCATAGTTGTAGCATCGGGTGGACAATGACAGATCTCCAGCGGACTACTCGTATCTCGTACTCAAAAAAACTCTCTCTTAATTCGTAATCAGTAACTACTTTTGATTTTTTACGATGGTTGCTACAGCATACTAATACTGAAAACCAATCACCGAAGGACATCATAAGTGCGACGGATTTTTTGGTAGTAGGCATCGGATTGCTAATATGTTGAAGCACCTTAAATAAAAAAATAGTTTTTTATGTTGGGAAGAGGGACGAGTAATTCGTTGGAGATGCTAGTAAAATGGTGCTTGAAATATATAAGAACCTGTTGGCGCTAAAAATCGACCAGGAATCGGCCGATGACCTTCAGCGTCGGACACACGACCCGGGAGAATCTGCTTAGCTCCTGTTCGGGTTATTGCCCTGGTGCGGTTCGCGCGGCGTGCCAGTCAATCTGATCTATTGATTGACAAGAAAATAAGAGTATTAAATTCCAGGCGTTCCGATCGGCTGGGGTTCCGATCTGTCCCGAAAAGCGCGTCAGCGAATCGGCCGATTTGCTGTGAAGATGACCGGCTATGGATCAGCCGATAATCACGTAATAATTGTAAAAGAAAACTGCTGGAGCAACTTAAACAATTATTGCAGATGCAACACTTGAAATAGATCTAATCGGCTATATGACAATGAACGAGGAAAAGCGATGACGAAGCCGATAGTTTCAATCTCAAGCTGGATAACTGGTGATAATACTAGAACAACAGGTAAAACCTATAATTCTAGTAAATATCGATAACTGGTGAATAAATCCGAACGAAACCACGGCGATGCGCCCGAAGTTAAAACTCAGATGTTATTCGATAAGCGGAACCTACCAATTGGCCGGAGATCGAGTCGATGCAGCCCTGCCAATCCGTACGAACTCGTGAAAAAAGAAAAAGTATTGGCGAAGTCGCCGACTTGAAAGTAAAGTCCGATGAAAAAGTGGATTGTATTGTTGATTGATTGGGTTGTCGTGATACAAAGCCATAACAACTCCTATTTATACCCTAGAACCAGGACTCCTGATCGATTACGACTTGTTACAATCTTATTTTAAACAGAAAAACTACTATATCTATAATATTTTTATAAAGGAAACGGACTCTCGCGGAATCTTCCGCCGCCATCTCCTAATCCAATCAGGATTCTTTCCATTGCTTCTCGACCGAATCAGCATCGTTCCGTTGACCAATATTAGGCCATTTTTGACCGGGACCCTCTGTTGTGGTTCCAATAGTTTCACCCTCCCTATCTGTTGGCGCAAGTTGCATCACCAATCGGTCGATTCCCAACTGTAGCCTCAATCGGCCGATTCTTTACTGTAGCCTTTAGATCTGCCGCATCGGCCAATCTCTTCTCCTGACGCCGATTCAACACGTGTCAAAATATGGCGTCAACAGAACCTTATTTTGGAAATTGCTTTTAAATCACATTACAAATGTGTCCTAATAGCCGTTACATGGCACTTTTGCCATCTAGAAATATGCCACGTCATAAGGAAAAAAGAGTAAATAAAGATAGGATAGAGGACATAAGCAGTCCACTAAAAATACAAAAAGGTTTGTGAATTAAAGATAATTGTTCAATATATCATTATTTAATACCTATAATTTTATATCAATAACTTTTTGAAAATGTTGAGCACTAATATTTATCTAATCAACTAGCTAACTAAACTAGATCTATTATCAAAAGTACTTAGATTTAACTTGCATAATGATGAATAGTCAAACGAACGAAAAAGTTAATGGTGTCGTATATTTAAGAACGGACTTTACTCATGGACACTTTTCTAAGCACAAATAAAGTGAGAAGTCCGAACCTGGGCTAGCCGAGCATCGCATGTATTAGCGACTTACATTGTGCCTAAGTAAGCACCCATGGCTCTTATAAAAAAAAAGAGTAAATTTTATTGGCGGTCCTTGAACTTGTCTTGAGTTCTTATCCCGATCCCGGTACTTTTAAAATACATATAATGATCTTTAAACTTGTCCCGCGCTCTCATCCCCATTTTTAAACTTGTCCCGCGCTCTCATCCCCATAATTAAACTTGTACAGAGTTCTTATTCCGGTCCTGATACTCTCAAAATGCACATAATGATCCTTAAACTTGTCCCACGCTCTTATCTCGGTCCTTAAACATGTCCTACACTCTCATCCAGGTCCATATGCATATAAAATACATTATTTAAATTTTTGCAAAATGTTTTAAATTTGTATGGATTTCAAATCAAATTTAATTCCCCCTCAAAGTTGATCCAAAATTTTATGGATAAACTTTTTGTGATTTTATTAGGAGTTTTTAGAGCAAAGGAAATTTTTTTGTGACTTTCTTAGGCATTTTTAGAGCAAAGGATAATTTTTTGTGATTTTCTTAGATGTTCTTAGTATTCTATTTTATTCCTAATATAGAATCAACTATTAAATAAATTTATTAAAATACCAATTCAAAAAGTCAGCAGATATTGTAACTAAGGTGATTGCCTCATGATTTTTTTATGAATTTTAAGTGAGATTAGAATTTGATTTGAAATTCTAAATGTTTGAAATAATCTACAAAAAATGTATTTTGAAAGTATTTGTTTACGGACTATTATGTGTATTTTAAAAATTTGAGGATCGGGATGAGAACTCGGAACAAGTTCAAGGATGGGGATGGGAGCGTGGGACAAGTTTAAGGATCATTATGTACATTTTAAGAGTACCGGGACCGGGATGAAAACTCGGGACAAGTTTAAGGACCGCCGGTGAAATTTACTCTTAAAAAAAAAAGCACCCACGGCGATTCTAAGCGTCAACCTTAGTGGTATAAGACTTCATGCTGGAACTGTAATGTGCTCTAGAGTATTATTTAACATGTTCAAAGTGTTCAATCGAGAATGATAGGCATATGAGTGTTTATTCGAGAACGAGAGGCATGTCATTTCGATACCGAGGGCGGTGCCTCTTTTTATTGTGCAATTATTTTTTTTAATAACGAAAAAAGAGGTCTGGGATTTGGGTTCGATGCACAGAAAGCCTAAATAACTGTTACAAATTTCATGCGCATTGTTTCTGTTGCCTGAACCTTGGCTGTAGACGCCTCTGGGTAATCCTTAATCAATACAAGTGATGACATCAGTAGATCATCAGTGACCTCTTCCAGAGATGCATCAGTAGCTACCTAAAACATGTCCAGAAGTGCCCAGATGTTTCTCAGCAAGCTAAGCCGGTGAATTGCTGAAAGTGGCACATCTTCTTGGTACAGTAAAAGTATCGTACCGCGCCTTATCCAAAGACACGGAGCTCAAATAAAAATGTTCTGTTGACATCAAATTTTGTCAAAAAGAAGTCTCTTCATGGTTCATATTACCAAGAATATTTACAGGAACAAATGAATCCTCCAAGACAGTGTTATTTACAGTACCGTGTGTACGAGTATCCCAGAGTTAGCGAGCTCATCAAATCGACAAAACGAAGCGAGAAACGAACGAAACACACCGTGGATCAACCTATCCGACGATATGCGGTCAGCCGCCTCTGGCACAGGCATGTGATTGGCCATGGCGGGCGGGCGGGGCGGAAGTAATTGGTTGCAGCTGCAGCTGGTTGAAGCACAGCACAGCCGAAGCTGATCAGGCCGCGCGGGTGGTGACGCGGAGTGCGTGCGGCGGCGGCGGCGGGGGCAGGGGCGGCGGCAAGAAGGGGAGGCTCCGCAGCATGAGGAAGCGCATCCGGCGCGGGAAGGGCGCGTCGGCGAGCAGCTGCTCCAGCACCCGCGCCACCAGCGCCGTGTACTCCTCGAGCAGCTCCGCCACGATCGCCACCAGGATCATTGCCGGACGGGAGGGAACCTGCTGCTTCCACTGACTGAAGATCGCCTGGTCTGGGGATCCGATCGGACGCTGTTGGACTCGGAACTCTGGATGTGGACTTGCTTCGTCCGACCCCGGGCGACTCCGAGGCTTTAAAAGAGGTCGGGGGTTTCGTCCTCTCTGGAGGAGTGGGGAGATCAGGTGGAGCCGCCGAGCCGTGGTGGCGTGGACTCGCCGCGCGTGTCGCGTCGCGTCCGGTGGGCAGCCGCGCCCTGGTTTTGGATGCGACCCGATGGCGGTTGCGGCGCACTGCTGGTATCCGCTGGAAGCCGAGGGAAGAAAGGAAACGGTTGGGCTGGCTTTGGTTAGCCCAGGAACAACGCACCGGTGTTGCGGTTGCGGCGTGGGCGCGTGCGTCACCGCGAACTTATCCGATCGACCGGCACGGCGGGGCTCGGGCTCGGTGGCGTCGTGCTCACGCGCGGGGCCCGGAACCAGAAGCCGCTCGGCTAGCTGGCCAGGGCAGGTTGGTAGCAGCCGCCGTCGGTCAAACAAATCTGGAATTCGGCCATTCAGGGGGGTTCCGGGCCGTGACCGAGGTCTGCGGTGTCCTGCCGAGTCCGGCGAATGTGTACGGAAGGTAGGCATGGGACGTGGTCTGTCGCCTGTCGCGGTATGCAGTGGTTTTTGTTTCGGATGGGACATCGTTTTTGTGGGCGTCACCTGTGTGGACAGGTGTCGTCATGGTGGGTCCTTCGGAGAGGCTGCGAGGTGGTGCTAATTTTCTACCCGACAGAACCGAGCTTGAGCTGTTGCTTTTGTTAAGCTGAATTATTGGCGAAGCTCATCAAGTAGAAGTGAGTTCAATGAGTTATCTTCCCCTGCAGATTGGGGCTTTTTTGGGCACATCTTGAAGTTTCTTTTTTTTAAAAAAAAAAGAGATATTGCGTAAAGAGGGCCGAGGGTGAGGTCAGAATGGATTGTCGTCGGTCTTTTCGAATGGAATTGATTGATTATTGATGCTGATATCCTGAACGTCAGAGAAAAAAGAAAAAGGAAGTCCATGTTTTCTGTCGTCCCGTCTGGCCTACGAGGGAAATTGGGCTTATGGACCATTTGGAGCAAACTGAGCTACGCGCTGCGATCTTCGTTCATTTCATCTCGTACGGCCCAGGGGCACATGCGTTGGGCCGTACTTTAAGTTCTCCTGTCCTGGGCCTACTACTTGCGCCGAAAATGTCAGAGCTTGCTTAATGGCTGCCAAGTGGGACCACTTGCTCCTTGATCGCACACAGCAAACAAAACTAATCTATCTGATTTGAGAAAAGAAAAAAGTAATCTATCTGAACAACCTCGTGGCCCCAAAATCGATTAAAAATCAGGCACGCGATCAGAGCGCCCCTCCATGAGGAATTGAGGATTAATGGCTGGTAGCGATTGCGAATAAACAACCCCAAACATGAACGGTCTCACAAACCCCAACAGTCCCGCGTGGCAGCCGCCCCAGTCCCCAGATGCCAGAGGCATAGAAAACGCCGAGCAGCGCGATCCCGATCCAGCAGCAGCAGCAGGGTCCCAAACAAAAAGGCACGGTAATAATCAAGTCAAAACCGCTCGCCGCCTGCCGCGCGCGCGCGAGTAGTTTAATCACCGGCCTGCTGGAGTACGTCCTCCCCCTGATGGCCTGGCCACTCATGTGCGAAAGGGCCAATGAAATAAAGCAGGCATCCCCTTGAAAGTTCAAAAAAAAAGCAGGAATTCCCTTGTGGTACGTGTTGGGTCCTGAGAGGCGTGGTCTTGATTACGCCAATAATTGGAGCCCCGCGCGTCCGTACGGGAGTGGCCAGCACGCAGAGGGCTTTTTTAGTGTCCCTAACCACAGGATATTCCCCGCTCGGCCGGACGGCAATGGCCGCCGGACACGGCCGTGACTGCGCCCGGGGGCCTGCCTTTCGCATCGCCTCCGCGGCAGCGGCCAGCAGAGAAATCCGAACAGTGCTTCTGTTGACTTGTCTGCTCGCTCGGCATTGCTGGGCGCGGGCGGGCGTCCCCGTTGATCTCCGTCGCTCCCTCTGATGGTGCGCAGATGCGCTCCGTCGACGTCGACCGAACCGGGCGGTCGATCTCTCGCGCGCGGCAATTCACTCGGCCGGCGTGGATCCGCCCGGACCACCCTCCACGTAGTCCGGGGCCCAGCGCGGCGCATGGCCCGATCGCTCGACCGAGCCCGCGCGGTCCCCCCGGGCCGTGCCAGTGCCACCGTCACGGCACGGCCGACGGGCCCAGCCGGGTGCGCGCGGGCGGGGCGGCGGAGCGGAGGCGTGGGACTGGGAACGAGAAAGCGACGTAACGGGGGCGAGGCGAGCTCAACGGTTTTCATAAGGGGTGAGCAGTGTTGGCGTGTGCAGCAGCAGTGGATGATGATACTGGAGGAGTGCCGGGGGGCCCGCTTGGCGTGTCCGAAATGGGCAGGAATTATTTGGGTTTTCCCACCCCGGCCGGCCGGCCTGCCAGGGCTGCAGCCTGCAGCTGCATCTGCATGCATGCACCACCGCCCAGTGGTGCCCAGCCTTGTTGTTTCTTGGGCCCCCGGCCGGCCTCGTCCCTCTCCTCCGCCCTGCCTCTGCTGCCTCTGCCTCTCTTCCGATTCCACCTCTCTCGGATGCCATGCCATGCATGCCAACACAGGCCGCCAGCCAGATGTGCCAGAACAAGCCACATCTATCTATCCGTCTCCGGCCTGCTCCTCTCTCTCTCTCTCTCTCTCTCTCCCCTCGCTACACATGCATACGCACACTAGCTTTTGCTTTACCCGGCGGCCTCTCTCTACTACCCTCTGTCTGATCATCTGATGCGTTGCGCTAGTGCCCGAGCTGAGCAGGGCCTTAATGCGGCGTTGTTGGGACGTGCTTGGATGCTTCCATGCATCCCACATGTACCAATTAATCCGCAGGCCGGCAGCCCGGGTGGAGGTGGGCATGGGCTGCAGTGTTGTATGCTACCAGGAGTACTACGCCCTGCTGCTGCTGGCCATTAAGGCCGGCCGCCACCCGCCGTCATGGCCTGGTGAACCCGTCGCCTGATCAAAGGATCGGAGCGGCGATATGCTGCCCACGCCGGTCCTATATACTCATGAGCTTATTACAGTTGCCCATTCGCACTAGCACTTTTCAACTTTAATTTTGAGCTGTTTTAATTTCTTGGGGTGCTAGCTGCTAGTGTTAGTCTTGGTCTGTATATCCATGCATGTTGTAAAACTGCACAGGCTAGGCATCATTTGGTCTATCCATATCGAAATTCATTCAAACCTTATTATTTTGACAAAATGTAGTCTGTAGAATGTATAGATCGTGGCATGGAAATCAATTCAGTAGGACTGGATTTATACTTAAAATAAAATACTTTCATATATTATGTTGATTCTAAGGCCAGCCAAATTCCATTCTTAATACAAGGGTAGGTTCAAGATAAGGGAAGATTTACTTGCATTGATATACGCCTAGGTCTAATGCAATTCATGCGAATTAGTAAACGTCAAAATGTAGCTTTGCAAACCACGTCAGATTAGATCGCGCCTCACTCCGGAAAGAAGTGTTCTTTCAAACGCGTACATATGTACGACTAGTCACCCTGCTAATAGGTTGGGTTAAAATAGGTTTAATGGGTTGGGTTTTGATATGGTGTGTGTTTGGATGGATCAAAATGGGTTGCATTAGGTAATAAGGTGGGTGGGACGGATTCTATGTAAACACAGGTTGGAGTGGATTGGAGTGGTTTGAAATGGGTTTATAAAAATTGATTGAAATTTGTTGGTGATGACTTAGTATAACTGTCAGTTACTCTCTGCAAAACAGTGTGGTTAGATCTACATATAGTTCCCACGTCAAGAGTCGGACCCTAGAAATAAAATTTCACGTTCACACTATAAAATTTTATCAAAATTGATTGAAATTTACTGGAGATGACTCAGTATGACTGGCAGCTACTACGTGCAAAGCGGGTGGCTAGATCTACACGTGGGCCTCACGTCAAGAGCCGGACGCTGGAAATAAAACCTCACGTTCACACTATAAAATTTTATCAAAATTGACTGAAATGTGTTGGAGATGACTCAATATGACTGACAGCTACTCTGTGCAAAGTGGTGTGGCCAGATCTACATGTGGGCCCCATGTCAAGAGCCGGACCTTGAAAATAAAACCTCGCGTTCACACTATAAAATTTTATCGAAATTGATTGAAATTTGTTGGAGACATTCAGTATGACCGGCAGCTACTCTGTGCAAAGCGGTGTGGCTAGAATTACACGTGGGCCCTATGTCAATAGCGGAGCCACTAAATTTATATATTTAACTATGGGTTGGGGTGGATTAATTAGTAGGTCTAGCCATACTCATAGGTTTAAGCATCAAATAGGGTGGGTTGAGTTGGGTTGTTTAGTTGAGGGTTTGGGTTGGAGTGGGTTGACATTTGATTTTCATAAATATTGGAGTGGGGTGGGTAAGAGGTGGGTTTAGACCCATTAGCAGGGTGAACGACTAGTACCAGCACATATTGGAAGTCAATAAGGATGATGGATATATATTTAGTGGTCCTGTAGTACTAGTACTGTAGGTACCCCTCTAAATTTGATGGATGATAGATGAACCCAGCAATAATGCCATTTAACCTCTTGTCCATTATTTTGCTTGATCACTAAAACTTTTGAGTTTCTGGTCCAACAGGCATTACTCTCGCTAAACACAACAAACCACATATGCCATGCACTATGCTATGAGGCATGGTACGATTCTAGGGTACGACGTGGAGTACCGACTGCGTGCCCATGCGAGACCTTAATTACATTGTTATTGAGTTCCGTCCTTATCCTTGACCCATCATTAACAGTTAACAGATTACGGCTCTGACTATAGACAAATAATAAAAATTCGAGTTTTAAAGTTCATCCTGAGTTTAGTCGATAAACCTGATGATACACTCTTGCACATCCGGCAACCAAAAAGTCTGTTGGGCCTACAGGAACGCACTCAGCAGTATTTCGGACGTAGAGTCGCGTGCAATGGCAGGCACCAGTTTTTGGACGATCGTCAGACAAGAAAGTTACATACGCATACGCATCTCTCGAAAAGTTAAAGGTGAGACTATATATAGAGCAACAAGCTAATAAGATGGAGTAGCTAGAGGGTAGAGGCCGGCGGCTGGACCACCGCTTGTGGGCTGACGAGAGGTCCGGCCGGTCCCAATATCCCCTCATCATCGAGGGGTCGGAGATGTTGTTGGAAGCATGATCCATCAGTACACCAACCAGGCCTGACCTGGCCGGAGATAGATAGATAGGTAGACACAGTGCAGGGCTCCTCCGGCCTACCCCTGTAGCAGCAGCAGCAGCTAGTGGGCGAGATGAGGAGAGACCGATCGAAGAGATAGAAAGAGCTAGAGCACGCCTATCTCGGTAGCTGCCTCGCAGCAGCAAGAGTAGTACGGGCCGGGGAGGTCCATGTCGATCATGTGCGTGTCTTACTCCTCGGCTTCGAGCAAATACAAAGGCGCATGCGTGCGTGGTCCTCCTCCGGCCAGGGGAGAAAGAGCTCGCCGAGCGAGAGCACCCGACGAAGAACCGGAGGCCGGCCGGTGCGCGTGGCGTACATGTGCATCGCGTCCGCGCGCGTTCTACCGTCCTGTCGTGTCCATGGCGAGCAGGCAGGCATGCTCGTCTCAAGTCTCGAGCTAGCGTGAGACGTCAGGCACGCGCGGCTGCTGTACTGTGCCCGGTCACCGCTGTGTGCCTGTACGTGTGGGAGCCGTTACGCGTACTGTGCGCTGGTACGCGCCCACGCCATGCCATCCCGATACCACTAGAGGCTGCCGGAGGCTGCTCGATATATAGGTGCTAGGCTGCTAGCTAGCTACAAACCACTGCAGGCACACGTACGTTGCGTTGGCTTCGTGCTCTCCCTTTACCCGTTTTCTCCTGCTACCGTCTATCAGGTTTTACTTCAAAAAAAAAAAAAGTCTATCAGGTTGCAGTTATTTCCTGGTATCGACCTTTTACGTACACACACATGGGCACTGTAACAAATGGATGTGTTGTGTAAGTTATTACGACGGATAAAAACACCCCCATAAATTATGTGTGGACGATCTTATTAATCTCATATTTTTGTTTACAAATGTCATATTATTGGGTATCAATAACAACAGGTATCAAATTTGAAGATGGAACAGGTTTTGTCCATTGCCAATTAACTTATTATCAGTTGCTCTTAGCAAGTCCAACATAAGTATGAAGAAGGAAAAGGTCCATGCCATCTCACAAAAATCGCAAGTTGAACGTCACAGGCAAGACGATCACGTACGAGTTGAATTAATCAAACCTCACACATTGTTTATTTTCTTCCTAGCTAAGAGCTATTCCCTCCTATATCTGACCTAACTTTATAGAAGAGAGTACCAGCATCTGGTGATACCCCATAAAAATATATTTCATGATGGATCTATGATACTAATTTCAATAGTGTTTTAGTTAGTTTTGCGCTAATAAACTAGCTCTGAACTAACTAGAAAAATATGTTCATTGAAAATAAGACATTAAAAACATCGTCACAAAAAATGTATCCTTGACATGAAATTCACCTAATATACAATGATATGATGTTAACATGAAATGAACAAAATAATATTTTTTGTATTTCACTACTAGAAACAAGATTATATTCATGAAAAGAAAAAACAACAGGGGCTGGGGTGTAGTAAAACATCGTTTAATTTTTCCCCCTGATACCACCTCATCAAACAAAAGTAGTCAAGTATAGAATGGCAGTAAAAGTTGAAATACCTGGTAATTGGCCTGGAAAAGTATCCTTGAGAAATAACTCATGTGGAACCTTTGACAAGAAAAGGTTAAAAATCGCTCCTACTTAGTGTGTACATTTAAATTAAATGGCTGAGATCTTGCACATCTACGGGAATCAGGCGTACATATATAGGCATCTAAGCAATCTTGTCCAAGGTGCATAATGAGCGTGGTTGCTAAAGATGCTTTAAGTGTAGTAGTGTCAGTAATTGATCAAATTAGTTAATTGCGCTTTATCTCTAGCTGAAAAGCAACATGAAAATAGCAAGGTGGCCCGCGCAAAATAACGCGGCTAGCTAGTTTTTTATATTTTAATTTTAAAAATTGGATGTCAATAGTTTATTTTCTAATAATGTTATTAGAAATGAATTTCTAGATGGCCTAGATATCATCTATATTCTTTTCATCTAATCTATACTTCTTTTTTCATCAGCCATATATTCTTTTTTAGAATAAAAATTCAGGAGTAAAGCAAATACCTTATAAAAATATATATTTTCTCAAAAATAATATAAAGATTTACTTCTTTTATATGAATATATTTTGCTGGAGATGTAAACTTTTTTTGTGAGTTTGAATTATCATACATGATAAATTATCTTTAGATTTTCAGAAGAAGACGTGGGTGAGTGATGATTCAGTGTATACCAACAAAATAAATAATTTTCTTTCTTTTTTTCCATCTCTATTTGCTATAGCTCCATGCGTACATGCTTTTATATTTTCATGCATTGCTCCACCTTTTTCCCGACATGAACCATGCATGGGTCTACAAATTCACAATTACAGACGACGAGGTATAACCGTCTCCTTCACGCTCATCTCAAGGAGTTTTGCCCGTTATTCCTCGGTCATCGCATATGCATCCCTAACACCCAACAGTGTGCGTCATTCCCTCTTTTGAACACTACTTGCAACTTGAAATGTATGGGTGAGCATTGCAAATATCAATTTTCGTGTTGCTTTTTTTTCTAGATCACATTGGTACTCTCTGCGTGATGCATCCTTTCTTAGTTGTCGTCTAAAATTGAAAATAAGTCTCAACCGCTATAGTATGCTAATTTTTAAGGCATAGATCTCTCTCTCTCTCTCATGGCTGATTTCGTTATTTTTAATTTGAATTTATATATATCAATTAGTTATATTTGGCATGGACTTCTTGGGTTAGTCTAGACTCTGGTCCGTTCAATTTTTATAAAATTCGACGGTGTAAATTTTTCTCTTTTTTAGATTAACGTGAGAATTTCTAAAGCTGAAAGAATTTGCATGTCTCATCCCAGACTTCCTTCATTAGAAACTCAGTAACACAATGACCTTTTCTGTTAATAACGTGTAGACAACATTTTTCTTCATTAGCTCTTACAATAACAGATTGTTTAAAGATTCATCTTTTCATTGACAAAAAGAAAAGGAAAGGCAATGCCCTCTATACATACGCACCTAGTGGAAAATTGAACATGATATAATCATCAATACATTACAGGATACATTCGGTGAAGTTTCACCGCATGCCTCATACATTATTATGGTTAAACATCTAAATATTTATTCAAACATCATAACAACTTAAGTTCACGTAAACACATTACAGATATATACAGGCAATACACGTTACAGTAATTTGGCACTCTCTCATAATGAAAACACACCTTTTAATTTCAAATTTAGCTATTTTGCTAATAATAAATCATTTTATCAAGTGTTAATACTAATCTTTTTAATTTTTATAATTCTGAATTTACCAAATTTCTAATTGTATTCGATATGGACTCTTAGGTTAAGTCCTAATTTCCTTATTTTTTAGTTCTGAATTTTGTTATTTACTTATCGTATTCGGTATGGACTTTTTGATCATGTCCTAATTTTTCTTAATTTTTTAAATCCGAATTTAGCTATTTACTTATCATATTCGGCATGGACTCTTTGATCATGTCCTAATTTTTCTTACTTTTTAAATTTGAATTTAGCTATTTACTTATCGTATTTGGCATGAACTCTTTGATCATGTCTTAATTTTTCTTAATTTTTAAATCTGAAATTAGCTATTTATTAATCGTATTCGGCATGAACTCTTTGATCATATCCTAATTTTTCTTAATTTTAAATCTGAAATTAGCTATTTATTAATCGTATCTGATATGGACTCTTGAGTTATTTTAGACCGTTAGATCTTCATAAAATCCAACAGTCTAAATTCTTCTCTTTTTTAGATTAACGTGGGAATTTATAGATCCTCTCGGCGAACGTGGTGGCTTCTTTTAACACTTCCTTAATAATATAATAGAGTATTTATACATGTGGAATTTGGAAATTTGTGTTAAAAAATTATATGTATAGGTGATAAGCTACAGGAAAGGGAAAAGTTGTTCCATGAAACACGAAGAGATATGGTCCGTCAGGCATGCAGGAGGGTCTTTTAAGCTGCATGGAAATGGAAGTTAAAGGTCCTTAGATCCTGTTGCTGTGACAAAGAAGTGGGGGGGGGGGGGGGGGGGGGGGGGGGGGGGCTTTGTTTTGCATGTTCTACGATAAGGGAAGGCTGCCTCAGCCGGCCTTCATCAGTTTTAGCTTTCCTTTTTGCCACTCTCGTCCATCTTGCTTCTTGTGTGGGTCTTTGCAGCTCACTCTCCCACCCATGACCCAACACCAACAGTATGCTGTATGCAACTACTATGATGCAGCAGAGATAAGGGAGAGAAAGAGAGAGATTAAATATCATGATGCATGTGTCAGGTGAGGAATTAGAAACCTCTGCACATCCGTATGATAGCGCCCTGCAGCTACTGCTGATGCCAATAAATGAGCTCCACCGGCCCGTACGGATCAGTATACGTGTAAATTTAATGGCTGTATTATTTTTGTCTTTTCTGAACTGCTAAGTGCCAAAGGTATTGTGCAGCTTAGTTCAGAAGCCTCAGCCCTCAGATGCACAATTCGTTGTTTGCCAATAAGGTTAAAATTGTATGAGATTCTGTAATTATTGTTAGTATGCTATATGTCAATCATTCGGTTGTTAAAATCATTTATCATTAACGGAACATTAATCGTCCCCTAGATTTATACTTCATCCATTTTAAAATATCGTTCATTTTAACTTTTCAAGATTCATAGATTTTATTATGCACATAGACATATATTATATCTAAGTGCATAGCAAATATTATGATTTAAAAAACTTAAAACGACCTATATTTTGGAATGCATGGAGTACATATTATATATCGAGATAAAATAGTAAAATCTTTATTCATATGCTGATTCAGTCTATCTTGCAACGGTTGGGAATAGAGTGACCAGGCATCACAAGTAAGATGTTCTCTTGTGGTGGCCGTTTTGTGAGAGAAAAATACTACTATTAAAGGCTTCCTGAACAGCACTGTCTGACCGTATCCGTATATATGTGGTTACAGAGACACGGTGCTGCTGGTGGTTGCTGCTGCCGCCGCCTGCTGGACGTCGGTTGATCTCGGCAGGATGCCCCTGCTATCAAATGCATCGGCCGGCGTGTCTGCCAATTGTGCTCGACTTCAATGATCCGTGGCATGCATGCCACCCGACTCATCTCTGACACCCCTCGCTAGCTCCTGCGCGTTCTCTCTCCCTCTGTGTTCATCAGCTCCAGCATGCATGGTCGACAGACAGGGGCCGGCGCCGGAGACGACGGATCGGAGGCGGATGACATCTCGGTACGCATCAAAGTTGCCATCGCAAAAATGTGCCGCCTAAAGTCATGTGTTCCCCCTGCTGGAAAAGGCGTGTAAGCTACACTAGCAGCAGCTTAGCTAGCTGCACGCTTTCGATCAGGTTTCTCCATGGAAGCATGCATGCATGGCGGCAGGACGTCCGCCCGCCCGTCGCTCATCATCCGGCGACTGATGCGATTGTTCCATCACCCGTCGCCCAAAGTCTCCAAACCGCCTGCGAGGGACTGAGAGTGTGTGCGTGCTGCATGCATGCACGCGCATGCGTCGGTCGAATCGATGGCTTTCTCTGACGCCACTCTCTGGTGCGTGCTGCGATCTTGCCGAGGGAATTGGTAACCGTGCAGCGCGCCGTCGCTTCGATTTGATCGACGAGAGCGCGGCGGAGGACAAAGTGGTTCTCCCTGGCGCAAATCAACCAGCAGGCGAGAGCGCAGAAACCAGCGCGTGCGGTCACAAGTCCATCAGCAAAGGCATCTGTTCTCTGTTTGGTCAGCTGCGGCCATCGCGCTGAAGAATTGTTTTGGCGGACCAAACGCGGTTCTAGCTAGCAGCTCCGAGGTTCGCCGATCGGAGCTGACCATGTTCCTGTGGAAGAATCCAAGGCTTATTCTTAATCTTCCGAACAGCACATGCAGGAGCATCATCAGGACTGACCGGCGTTGCTCTACTATCCGAAATACTAACCTGCCGATCAGGCTTGTTCAGAGGATACCTGCTAGCTGCTATGCAGCATGCGTGCCAACATGCATCTTGGTCTTCAGATGGTGTAAATTAATTATTGCATGTTCTTGTTTGAAGATTTGAGAACCCTGCTTCAACTACCATTTTTTTCTATTTACCTTGAGCTATTTGAAGTAGGACATCATCTTCAACCTGACCAGATGGTGGTTGGCGGATTGCGAGAATGCCGCGTCAAACAAGGGTGCTTCTTCTTCTTCTAACATACTCGCATGCATCTGAACCCATAATTCAGCCCATGAGGTGACCAGTCTTCGTCCCAGCTAGCGGTAGATACTGCCGGTCTGATTTCAGGGCATTTCTTGTATTATTGGTTTGGTTTTGCAGCTAAGGAAAAAAAAACACCTACCCACTAACTAGCAGTGGTGGTCCTTAAAATCGCAGCTCTCTCGGTCGATCCATCTCTATGGCATTTTATGGGAGGTGTGTTGCCATTTTCTTAGGCAGCTACTCAGGCTTTTCATTGGCACAGGAGTACGACTAAACTCTAAAAGAAACCTGTAGGCTGTACCCTCTGTGCAGGTGACGAGCAAATAGAGAAGAATCTGTCGTGCATGCATTGTGGCTTTGTGCTTAACGAGCCCTATATCCTCGGGGTCCGCAGCTACAAACGATAGATCTTCACTTTCACGAGCTTTGTTTTCCCCACCCTAACCACTGCTATCCTGGAAAATGTTCTGCGCTGGTACCACTTGCCAGCTTTTCCTCGCTTCGAGCTCTTGATTGTGAGCGATCCATTGATTGAGTTTGAAGGAACATGACCAGTATTATTACAGCATGTATACATACGCCTACACTTCTTCTTGTAGTGCGAGTGCCTACCTTTCTGTAAATGAGCAAGTGGTCGTTTATTTCAAACTATATATGCCAAATTTGCAAGTTGTTGTTCATCAACAAGTTGTGCAAAAATAATAAGTGGATTACTGCCATAAATTAAAGCAAATGGCCCGGTGGTTTCAAAGCTTATTTTACCACTCTTATATTTTTTTTAAAAAAATATCCTAGAGCTAGCAACTTGGTTGGTAATGACATTACTCGGAGGAGATTACCTGACCTCAATGTATACAAATCTTTTTAATATTTGGTACTATAGAATTTCCAAGAATATTTGAATTTTATTAATTTAAAAATACTTTTTTAGCGCTAACAACAGGGGCGCTTATGCCCACTTGAAATTGTAAGCGTTTGGGTTCGAATCCGGGTAGGCAGGCTCCTCATCATAGGAGGTCTCCATCACCCGAGCTAATAGTGCTGATTCTTATTTTCATTAGTTAAAAACATCTTAACTAACTATATTCTCTAGAGCTAGGGTACTTCCTCTCAAGTCCTAACCTATTGGTCCAGAAGACTTGTGTGGAAGTTGAACAAAATATTAAAGGCTCCGTTAGGCGAATATATACATTATTATCTTCTGCAAAAGCAAGCCACACATGATCATTTTAAAAGCAAGGCATTCAAAAGATTCGCCAAAGTTCTCAAACCAATCATCTTGCTGGCCCAAAGGGCATGCATCCGGAAAGCCAGTCATTTCTCATTTGAGCTGGCTACTACACCTCAATTACTCAAGTGTATGCAAATGGGTACATCATGCATTATTTGCCCCCACCAGCGTCCAACTGAACATATATATACATGCTATATATAGTCTGAGCCAAATTCTCCATCAAGTGCTTCATTTTAGTGTCACAAACTCACAATATACTTATAACAGCATGGAAGTCGGCACAAACCAGGTATCTGATGCTGAAGGTCAGTTTATTTGCTGCGCAGGCCACCTGTTAAAAAACTAAAAAAGGGGCCCTTTTCACCGCCTGCACATGCGCAGTTTTCTGCCGACATGTGTGCAAGTAGCGCCCGCGCCCCACTTGCAGTAAACTGGGCAGCGCCAACGCGGCTCTGAGCCCCTGACCCGGCCGGAGAGATCCGAGGCGCTGCCCGATCGCGCGGCGCCATTGGGCGTCCGGGTTTGTCCCCATGCGCGCAGCGGCTTTTGCCGTTGCCCAGGGGAGCCAGGCAACTTGCATTGGCGAGAGGGAGGAGCAGCGCGCCGCGCGCAGGCAGGCAGGCAGGCAGGCAGGCGGAGGTGTGAGGTCAATGAGGGCCTTAATCATGCCAGTAAACTATCGATTAAACTAATCCCGCCCAGTAATCTGCTGCTGTTCAAATGAGTGGGCTATTGTTTTATCAGCCCCATAACGCGGTGATGTCACCGACGAAATGGATGATTACATCAGTAAAGCAGAACCAATGCAACTTGCATTGGACAAAGAACAGATAGATGTACTACTAATTATTGCCCTCTCTGAACTACAGTATTTGCTTGCTTTGGAGAATGGGTGCACAAATACGCCACAGATAAGATAGCTGCATATTTGGTTTTTTGTATTCTGCCATCCTAAAACTTCCTTTGTGTCACTAGAAAAGAAGAATAATATCCTACTATTTGTTACTGGCGAGCTAGGCTTGAGAAGATGATATCAGTATCAGATCAGACGCGCGGCACCTGAGAAAAAACAATTTCAGGTGATGGTGGGGAGAAGCCTTTGGAAGCAGAAATGCTTCAGAGACCTGTCCGGAAGAGCCACATGAAGTAGTACCAACTGGGATGGGACGACAAACATGACATGTCAACAGAAACGCCATGGCCAGCTTCATGCTCTTTTTGCTACAGTGGTGACATGCACAGTAGTACTGCCATCTGTATTTTAATTTTCTCACCTTTTGTCCTTGATAAATACTAGATGTCATATGGTGCAGGTATGTGATAATCCAATTGTTCAGCATCATTCAATTTTATTGCATGGACAGTAACGACATGCATGTGTGTGTACCGGCCTGACTGCAGGTTTAAATTTGGTTATTGTTTCTTCCACGGATTTTTCATATAAATGTCCATTGTGGCGTGTACTATGCAGGGAACAGGCTCTTTCACAGACATCCCTGCCAGCGCTCTGTTGTTGCCAGGGGCAACAGTACTCCATGACTGGTGAGACTGGAATCAGCTAAGAAATTAGGAAATGGTAGAAGCATGCCGGGGAATGCACCACCAATGCGTCCAGGCCACCCTAGTAATTAATGTATATATGCATCCCGACATTGATCATTTATACTCTGATAGGAGCATTTAGATGGTGTTCAGATCCCGCACCAAAAAAAATCCCGCCGCGTCACATCAAAAAGAATCTTACCATTTAGTAATATTAAATAAAATTTATTTACAAAACCTTTTGCACAGATGGGCTGTAATTCGCGTGACGAATCTAATGAGTCTAATTAATTCATAATTTGCAACAATAATACTACAATAATCATCCGCTAATCATGGATTAATATATCTCATTTGATTCGTCTCGCGATTCAAAGGTGAGCTTGTAATTAATTTTATTATTATTAGTATGCGTTTAGTACATCTGTGACACGTAATAACTTTTCACGTCAGAATCTAAACACCCCTTTACATTGTTCCCGGAAATGGAACCAATGTTGCAAACTTTAGTTTTATTCTTGCTCAAAACGAGGCCATCCCTGACTACGGAGAGATGTCAAGAAAATTTATAGTTACAATAGGTAGCAGACTTCTACTAATATTTCTCTAAATCTTTTTCAGAAAAAAGACTAAAAAGGGGCGTACCACTGCTGTAGGCTTCCCGCACTGTGCGGGGTCTGGGGTCAGAAAAAAGACTACTACTAATAAATAATAATGTAGACAAAAAAAGAAAGAACCAGTAGTCAATGGGAGCGTGTTATATATTTTTTAATGGACGAAGTATATATATGCTCTGACTGCAAAGTATTTGTGCTTGTGACAGACTCTCTGAACCAATGCAAGCCGGTTTTTTTTCAGGGTTCAGACTACCCAGGCATGCCACAGATCACATCAATCAGGCAAAGTGGAGGACATTTCATGGTTTGATGTGATCCAAGTTGGAAGTCCGGTCTGGAATCTACAGAAACATTTGGGGAGCAATTAATGAATCCCTGCCATTGCTGCAGTGATCTCAGTAAGCACTTGTTTGAAACCTATGAGATCCACTGTAACTTTACAGGAAACAGAAGTAGTACAGATGAGAGGGAGCTACTAGTACGCCCTTTTTGTACTGGATGTTCAATACTTTTGCATTAGGACCCGCCAGATTTGCGTTTTAGTCTCCAGTAAGTCCTAAATCGAATCTTGATATACAACAATCGCTTTTCAGTTTTCACAAACGCCATGCATTGTTCAGGAAAATTTGGCAACGGACTTCTGTATTGACGCGGGGGCAGCGGCCGCTTAGCAGAACTGTCTTAATCATGCTGCTACTCAACAGTGGATTTGCGGTCCAATTGTAAGCATTGGTACGGCATGTGGAGGAAATTAAAAGTGTTTAAAAGGAATCAGTCTGATCATGGTTGCTGGAAAAGCTGAGAACAGCCAGCTCTGACTAAGACCACCAAATGACCAACTGAACTCCAACGACGACAGTTAGGCTCCTCATTACTTATTGTGAGCACACCTGATTGGTATATATGCAGACATGCTGCCTTGGTATGAGGCATTTGACTAGTCGGAAAATCAAGCTAATTAATATATGATCATAATTAAATGAATTATGTCGACACGCACATGTAAACTTTACACTAGTAGGCAATTACCCGATAATGATTAAATTGACCATCAAGTACAGCCAACCAGAAAAAGGGACGTAAGACACCAGCTAGAAGGATGAAAGGGACCCAACACCTTGCTTTTATTGGTAGTTGCATGACTAATCTTCTGTCTGGTGATGGCGAGCGAGGTGTCGGAGTAGCTGAACCATAGATTATTAGCTACTAGTTGCATGCCTCCGAAACTATTGGGATGATAGATCAATGACAATGCAAAGGCTGCATGATTTGAATCAATTACCTTGATACTTACATCCTACTAGCTGCCTGCCTTGTGTGCTGCCACTGGCCGGATCACGCGTGGGACTGGACTGCTCTCCCCTTTTCTTTTTCCTGCATCCACATCAGTCTTCTTCTTCGTCACCTGCAACGATTGGTCGTCGTCGTAGTATCGGGAGAGATGAAGATGAGCTGGGGGCCTGACAGAATAAGATACATTATTAGGCTTATCGCGTCCGGTACGTACCGGTATTGTTAATTCAGAAAAGCAGCCAAGATAATAATTGATCGATCTATCAGCACTGTGTTGGTCGTTGCTAAATGGGGCGTTGAACGGTCTGCTCCCGATCCATAGTACAGGTAAGCTATGATCAGGTTTGATTATTGTTATAAGCACTGTCATATGTTTCAATCAAATAAAAAGATGTGTGTGTGTGTGTGTGTGTATAATTATTATAAGCACTGCTCACCTGATGCCGACGAGGACGATGTGTGTGATGGGATTTCGGCCCGGCGCCACGACGTGGATGTTTGCTTATAATTGGAAGTCACGAGGCGTGCTGGGTGGCGGCCTCACCCCATATAGAAGCTTAGCTGACGCACCCTGATGCAGAAATCAAACTCGGCACAGAAAGGGAAATTTCACAGCCGTCGTGGGATGATCTGTAGCGTTGCTTTGCGTGATGGGCACGGGAAAAAAAAAGTAAAGAGAGAGAAAAAAAAAATTAGAGTGGTCGCTGCACGTGCTAAACTGCTGATGCCATGACCTGTTGAGCTTGACATGGAGATAAGCTAGCTAGGTAGCTGCAGTGCCTCCTTTATTTCAGAGAACAACTACCCAACTCCAATAATTTACCAGCGGAGAAAACTCGATCGGCAAGGGTCTGCCAGATCCTGGCAACAAGGGATATAAGTGTGATTACTGTTCTTGTGTTTATCTGTTCAGCTTTTACCCTGGGAAGCGTCAGGAAACTAACTTTTGAGTGGTCCTTTCCTTTTTGTTACTGTGCTACCAGCAGCAGTAGTCATCTGGGATATCGCCTCTACATTCCTTTCGAAGAAGAAGAATAGATCCTTATCAAGATGCAAAGCGTAGTATTACAAAGCTCCAACCAATATCATAGTTGCAGGTGTATGCTACGTGGAGCACCTGGAGCCCATATATAACCTTAGCTTTCCCCTGCGCTGTACGCTTACCATATTTGCATCGAGGTTCCTCGCAGCATCTTGTGCATTCCAGTCGCCGTCCTGCTCCCGTAATTGTCATCCACAGCGTGCTGATTAGCCGGGAAAACACAACTCGGGGGCTTCGCCTTTCTCGCTCCTGTTCCTTCTTCCTCGGCTCGCTTTCGCTCCCCATTCAAACCGGGGCACGCGCGCGCACCACACACTACGTCCGCCGGCCGCCCATTCTTCGTTCGCCGCCGATACTAATAATCCAGCAAATTAAAATCAAATGAAGGCCCCTTTTCTCCCTCGTGCATTATTCGGTTCGCCGGCGGCCGGCTAAAGTTCGACGACTTCCTCCATGTGTTGATGTGCATGCCGCCTTTGCGGCCGAGCCGCCGGAACCAGTGGTGCAGTGCAGTGCCCATGGATGTTGCGCGCACTTGGGGTTCAGTTGGACCGAACCCGTTGCCGTCACCGTCAGGTTCGCATGAATGCCCCCTTTAATTTTGATGTAAAAATGCTTAAAATCTAGTGTTCATGTAGGGAAGCGCCACTATGTGTCCGTGCCAGCTGAATAATTGCCTCGCTCTTTCTCTTCTTTAAAAAGGAAAGGCGGATCGTTCTTTCTCCGAGTACTTCGTGAAGATCAGAAAACCACCAGCACCACTGTGCAGTTAAAAACTGATCCAGCTGCTGCTAGTTTAGGGGAAATGTTGGTGGTGCTGAGACTTGAGCGGATTGGAGGGGATCCACCGATGAGAGGGACAGCAGGGAACAGGTAATGCGACGTGCATAGGCACTGTCCCCGGCCAGCCAATTGACGCGAGCTGGGAGAAGAGGACCGGCTGTGAGGACTCGTCGCCTTTCCCCTGCACTGCACACGGCACTGCTGCCCCCAACAACAACCGGTACCGCCCCTGGGACTAAAAAATTGGGGGGCGGCACATCACGAGAGGACGCTTGACGTAGTATGGTACTCCCCTGCTGGCATATGTGCACGCCACATTTCCAAGAGCCTCCTCCTTCCTGCCTCCTGCAGTGTGTGTGTGTGTCTGCACGTTTACGGAATAAACAAGTGTAGATGCTTTTACTTTCACTCCTGTCGCACGCAGAGGGCATCTCGGCAGAGGAGGATGGACATGGATGGATGGATACTTTGGTTGAAGGTCTCTAGAACCCTACCGGCCTTTTTGTGTCGGGGAAGCCTCACCAAGGACACCTCACTCGTCTTGTAAGCTGGGTCCATGCACCATACACGTATCAATCATTACCTCCACTCAATAAACCTTATAATAATGCACTGAGGAACTTTCATTTTTGTGCACTAAACAAAAGGTTTCTAAAAAAAAGGCATTTCTGTATGTACATTGTGATAGCGTCTTTGTAGGTGTCTTTTCGCCACTATCTGGCATGTCTGTTACCTCGAGCCTTTTTCATCAATAATGCTGGTTTCATGATGAATATGCATGTTTGGTTTCCTTGCCTCGCCTCGTCTATCATGGCGTCATCGATGGATAAGGAAATCATCAATAGTGGTGCGTGGAGAGCTAATTAATTTTTTGATAATTTCCAAAAGCGCATGAAGCTATAGGAAAATTCTTCATTAATTGTTAGCTAAGAAATAGGATGAAGCAAGGTGGATTTATTATGATTTTTTCACCCTTCTTTATGCAAAAAGGTTTCCACGGCAAGGTCGTTGGTCCAAGGTGTTTCTTAGGCCAAACTCTTTTCTACACATAGAAGGTTAGACCCTGCTTGAATCAGCTAGAGTATACATGAAGGTAGCTAGTTACATATAAGCCAGTCTCAGTGTACAGTTTTATTACATTGTAATCAAGGTTGTAGACTTGGTAACTATGCATGCTGGGTGTCACGGGAATGAAACTTCTTTCTCATTTCATAAGACTATAAGACTGCTCCCTTCTCTCTTCTCATAATAATTTGCTGACGTGGTATGAAATTTAATGCCCATAAAACTCCCTATTGAGACTAATCTTAGCCAGATTAATAAAATCAATTTGCTATTTGCTAGAACAAAAGATGAAGCAAGGTGAAAAACGGACACTAACTTTCTTGCTTAATGACCCTTGTTGGTCATTTCTTGAAAAAAGAACCAAACATGGCCGCTACTGAAAATTGTGATATTGCATTTGGTTTTCAAAATTGTCAAATTATCGGTGGGGATTATCTATAAGGGAAAAAAAATGCTGATGCTGAGAAGTAGCTAGCTGCCACTAGCTAGCATGATATGAACCCTACAATAAGTACAGGAGCCGGGGGCAGAAATTGCTGCGCAACATGTCCTGCGCGCAGCACATGTGATTATCTCCGTCTACGCATCCGGCCGTGAGAGCGATAGATGTGTGGTTGAAAGAAACGGCCTCGAGTGGTTGATCCCTTTGGTTCTAAGCACAGCTACGAGCCGAGTCTCGCGGCTGGCACGCGTCATACTTGATCCCCATATCATGACAAGGACGAGCTCACATGAGCCCAACCAGTTGATCCATGCATGGGCCCCACCCTACTCCCGCCATTCTTCCTCCTCATCCTCCTCGCCACACCCGCCTCTGCAAAGCTACCACTGGGCTGCGCTGCAGCGCAGTACTACAACCTACTTTCCCCTGCCTAATTACCTGCTCTCAACTCAGAGCGATTCACATTTTCATTTTTTACCACGGAGAGATGAGAATTTTCCGCCCCAAAAAATTCAACAAGACACTGCAGTAGCATTTGTTCCCTCGTGCATCGGCTATGAAATGAGATGCCTAGTGGTGTTAGTATATGCACATCATTTCTTGCCCAGTAATTCACTGGTTTGTGCGACGACTTCCTCGGTCTCTGATGACGACCAGACAATGTGTAGATTGGGATTGTAAATTCAGCTGAAAGTAAAAATAATGCACACATGGAATGATATTTAAACCGACAACTGTTGATCCGCTGCAAGTTTTGTCAGTTCCTCGAAATTTCAGCGTTCGGATCGAATCAATGGTTTTATTTATGGTTAACACAGCCTGCTCATCACTCGGTAACAGTGTAGGTCTGTAGGATATACCAGTAGTATTCAATAAGACCCCAAAATAACAGAATACAGAAAGGCAAGAAGTAGGACCATGCAATGCAATACGATGCTCCGAGGTCCAAGCAAGCTCAACAGTACAATACTCTCAGAATAGAAATGCAGAATGGCGATACACCATTTTCCTGCTACCACCACTAGTCGAAGGCGAGCTGCTGTGTCGTCACCGGTCGGTCGGTCACCTTCCCGGAATCTTCTAGGGCAGTGCCTCCCCTCCCCAGCTCACCTCCCTCATCCCCGCCCCTGGGCTGGGCTCCTCCCCCTGCAGGAACGCAGCTAGCAGCTTTCCCGCAGCTCGCTCGCTCGCTTTACCCCTCCCAAGCAAGCGCCACTAGTCGCTAGAGAGAGAAAACAACCACAATTAATTACCACCACGCACTTTCTCTCTCCTCCGTCCCATCGATCCCTCTCCCAGCCCGCCTCGTCTTCCTCCGACGCGCGGCGGGGATCGATCCGAGCGCGCGCGGGGGGTCAATGCGACGCGAGCGCCGGGGGCAGATGAATCGCTTCCCGTCCCCTCCCGATCGGCCGCGTCGTCCTAGCTAGCTGCCGAGTCAAATTCACCCCCAGCGAGAGGAGAGAGAAGGGGGGGGGGGGGGGGGGGGGGAGAGAGAGAGAGAGAGGGAGGGAGGGAGGGAGGGACAGACAGATAGGAGTGGTAGATATAGATAGGCTCATCGCGGATAGATCCCCCGCCTCCTCTTCACTCTCCCCAGCAAGCAACCAAGCCAGCCTCCACCCCGCCTCCGCCGCGCCTGGACCGCGTCGCATCAAAGCCGCCGCAACAGGGACAGGGAAGGCATCCAGCACGAGGAGGAGGCCGCCGAGCAGGGCGTAGCTGCTATGGAGTTCGCGAGCTCGTCGAGTAGGTTTTCCAAAGAGGAGGACGAGGAGGAGGAGCAGGAGGAGGAGGAGGACGAGGAGGCGTCCCCGCGCGAGATCCCCTTCATGACAGCGGCAGCGACGGCCACCACGGGAGGGGCCGCCTCGTCCTCGTCCTCGCCTCCCGCGGCGGCCACGGCGTCCGCGTCGGGCTCGGCTGCCGTCCGCTCCAGCGACGGCGCCGGGGCGTCCGGGAGCGGTGGCGGCGGCGGGAGCGACGACGTGGAGGTGATCGAGAAGGAGCACATGTTCGACAAGGTGGTGACGCCCAGCGACGTGGGGAAGCTCAACCGGCTGGTGATCCCGAAGCAGCACGCGGAGAAGTACTTCCCGCTGGACGCGGCGGCCAACGAGAAGGGCCTCCTGCTCAGCTTCGAGGACCGCGCCGGCAAGCTCTGGCGCTTCCGCTACTCCTACTGGAACAGCAGCCAGAGCTACGTTATGACCAAGGGCTGGAGCCGCTTCGTCAAGGAGAAGCGCCTCGACGCTGGGGACACCGTCTCCTTCTGCCGCGGCGCCGGGGAGGCCGCGCGGGACCGCCTCTTCATCGACTGGAAGCGCCGCGCCGACTCCCGCGACCCCCACCGCATGCCGCGCCTACCGCTCCCCATGGCGCCCGTCGCGTCGCCGTACGGTCCGTGGGGCGGCGGCGCGGGCGGCTTCTTCATGCCGCCCGCGCCGCCCGCCACACTCTACGAGCACCATCGCTTCCGCCAGGGCCTCGACTTCCGAAACATCAACGCCGCCGCGCCGGCCAGGCAGCTCCTCTTCTTCGGCTCCGCCGGCATGCCCGCGCGCGCGTCCATGCCGCCGCCGCCGCCGCCTCCACCTCCGCACAACATTATGATGGTGCAACCCAGCCCCGTGGTTACGGCGGGTCTGCCTCTGCCCATGGTTCTCGACTCGGTGCCGCTCGTCAACAGCCCGACGGCGGCTGCGAAGCGCGTGCGCCTGTTCGGAGTCAACCTCGACAACCCGCAACCGAGCGGCGGCGAATCAAGCCAAGACACCAACGCATTGTCGCTGAGGATGCCGGGATGGCAAAGGCCGGGGCCATTGAGGTTCTTCGAATCGCCTCAACACGGCGCCGCCGGTGCAACTGGTGGGGCCGAGTCCTCTGCAGCCTCGTCGCCGTCGTCATCGTCGTCCTCCAAGAGAGAAGCACACTCGTCATTGGATCTCGATCTGTGAGCTAGATCGATCAGGCGACCTCGATCGATTCGGAGCGTACAAAAGGAAAGTTGAACAATTCTTCCTTCCGTCTGCTACCTTCTTCTTCATCTTCTTCACCTTTTGAGATTCCATTATAACTTTTGATGATAGGATTTAGCTTCTTAACATTTTGTTTTCCAATTTTTGTTTCGGCCATTCAAATTCTTGTGTTGGCTTGACAATATATAGAGAGAAGTTAGGCGAATTAATCAATTATTAATGCTTTCATATGGTTTCAAATCTGATTCAGTTTTTGCTTCACCAGTATTGATCGATGCATTTTTGCTCTCGCTATTCGATTCCATTACTATATATACGGGAAACTTACACTTTATGTAGTTTGGTTGGACAATTCCGATTGTCCCTACATATGATAACACACCTTCAAATCTGCACTCCCCACAGCATCAGTACCAAGATCTGAATCGTAACACCATAGGTGCAGTGCAATATGCATTGTGCCTTTCTTGCATCATATGTATGATCTCTTCTCGTCCTAGATTGGAGTTGCAACCACACAGCTCTCAGAAAAGCATGAAGAGACAACGACATTGACAGCGGGATTAGCTGCAGTCAGCAATGCAGCAGGCAAAGCCATGGAGCTAGCTACGCGCATTGCAGGTCAGATGTTTAAATTCTAAATACTCTTCTCATCTCCTTCATCACTACTGTGCTCATTATCTCTTATAGTTGTCTTGTCGTCATTGCTCCACTCTTTTTTTCATTTTCGTGCTTTTGCCGGACACCACCACTTTCTATACTGTTGCACGCTCTTTGTCCATACTACATAAATACAATGATGCATCATCGCATAATAGTAGATCTTATGGTAGGCACTAGCACCAGCAAAATGGAAGAATTTTCTTCTTGTGGTTTTACGCAAGGTCAACTGAGAATTAACCCCTGTCGTGGGCCAAATTACATGTAGTTTTGTTTGTCTGGGCCTTGAGTGGTATAGACTCCAAGAGTTCTTTATGCCCCCCTGGCAGTCTGTAAAGAGGGTGAGGAGGGGTGGCATTGCCACTGGCCTTAACTTCTTTTGTACGGTCTGATGGACGATTTATGGGGGAGGAGGGCCTCAGTACTAACTCTACTGTTGCTGTAGTAGTAGGAACAGTGCTGCTTCGATGTGCACCTCTCTCTGTTGGAGTAGTCATGGTTGCGTTCTGTGTTCTTGTCCTTTGTGTGTGAGACAGTGAGGAGGAGAGAGCCTGTACATCACCGTCTCTTTTCCTCTTGCTTTTTCACTGCAGCGAGTAGGTACGGCGTGTGTGCTTGCTGGGAGCAATGGAGGCAAAGGCCACGTACTGGCTCGGGAATAGGTATCCATAACTAGCAAGGTGTAGGAGGGGGATCCTTTTGCACTGGTGAGACCAGAATAGATATGTATAGATGCTGTGTCTACTGACAAAAGTACCTTTGGTCCATTGTAAGCTGGAAAAGGCAATGTGGAGTTATGGAGAGGTAAGAATGGGAAGAGCAGTGTCTACATGCATGTGTTTGCTTGTTCATCTTTCTTCCCTTTCGAATATGGTTTGTTCAATAATTTGCCTTGCTTTTCTGGACTTACTGCACTCAGTCCATGCTGAACCTCCAACTTCATACATGGTTCTGACGTGCCTAGGGGAGTGCATCAGGAAATCCTTGGAAGAACAGCTTGTGGCCTCACAAAGAATATAGAAGTAATCCTCACTATTATTATTATTGTTGGATACAATATATCGAATGCATCTTGTGTTTGTAACTAAGAAAGAGAAACATCTTAAGGTTAACCAACATATTTATACATTTAAGCAGAAACCAATTAGCTTGAGATGAGACTGTAGCCAATTTCGTTTATTGTCACAAGTAGCAATTGCACCCTCTTTGCCACTATTATTGAACACACACATTCTACCACATACATATTATTTCATAAACATAACTGAATGGCGATGGTAATGATTATTGTGTAGTATTTGTCCTTTCCTTCCTAATAGTGATACTGAATTAACTTTTCAAAAAAAATGAATTTCCGCACCCCTCTTTACCTGGACAAGTATAGAACACAGGCCAGGCACATTCCTCGTACTTTATATTCATGCATGACATAGTATAAGTACAAATATATACTTAGTAACAACTTGATGGGTGATATGTATCTAAAGATTGGATGGCTGGGTACCAATTATTTATTTCATCTATTTGACCAATAACTCAGAGTTGTGGGTCACTATGCATACTATTATGTGCATTATATTTCTGAAAAAACAGCCTAAAATAGTAGAATTTGGATTGCACCTGAGGCTATTTCAGAATCTGCAAGCTTTTCTTAGTTGCAGCATTAATACAACTTAACTCTTTCTCAAATCCCATTTGTTGATAAAGCATATATGTATGGACCTAATTACGTACTGAATGCTTGATAACTATAATAATCTTTTCGATCGATAGCTTCAACTAATTAGGAGAATTATAGACCTTATTAATGTAGCTACACAACTGAATAAGTTCCACATTGATCGTCATGTATCCAAAGATGAGTTTGTCCTTTTGAAACTAGAGGCTGCTGGTTGTTGCACTCTTTTGCTAGGGGTGTAGACATTCTCACAGTTTGGATTCTAACTAGTGAGCGGTGGCAAAAAATTTTAAGTTACCATCATTTTTATCAGAAGCATTTGACGGTCAACCATTACTTTTTTATATTTTTTCCCTTCCTAGAAACATATAGGATTTAATTGCTATATGCCGAACTATCCAGCAAACTACTTTTGCATATAGTTTTCATTCAATACTTTTTTGTAGCCCGTAGCATATATGTTCCTGTTAGCACCGTAAAAGCTAAGTTGGAGATAATATATGATATACCTGGGTTTTTAATCTAGACTTCTATATTAATATATATTTCAATTTCCCTTACTGTTCACTTACACGGGTAGTAGGCACAGTATACGTACAAATGAATTTTTCTTTTGTTCTGCAAAGCTAACTGACTTCAAACAGAAAGACTGCACTGAATTGCCCTTATTTTAGGGAAATAGAGATGGAGCACCGATATACTAGTGAAAAATACATTGTCTCCTTATTTCTCTACTTTATAAGATTATAATAAGCTGCACTGCATGAACCATTTATTAACATACTTTATCGATCTCATACCTCATTCCTCAACATAAACATATATATATATATATATATATATATATATATATATATATGTATATATATGTATGTATGTATGTATGTATGTATGTATGTATGTATGTATGTATATGTTTGATTTGCATGTTCCCTGAATATGTGAACGTTAATAAACTGAGATTGTCTATTTCATTTAATTAGTCCCACTAACTAGAACAGCTAGATGTTCTTTGGTATCAGCAGCTGGACACGAGATTATGAGAGAAATAAATTAAAGCTACACCAAGTTCATGCAAGCCTTTTGAAATTGAATACCGATATGACCTTTGTGGTGTGTATATGTGTGTGAAACTGTTAGTATAAATATAGACATCTGGGAACAATTTTTTACATCTTCATCTTTACTGGCTTTCTGAAAAAATAGCCATGATACTTATCTTTTACTTTAGAAAAAGTATCGAATAGACATGCATGCTCGAGTTGCAACAGTTCATCTTTATGTTTCTGCATGTAGTACATGTACTATACTCCTTTTTGATGGATTTGGCGCAAATTAAGAAGGTTCTCTCGTGTAGGCAGTGACCAGGACCATGAACACTCACGTACTACAGTCTATACCAGGAGGGAATAGCTAGCTAGAGTGGCTAATTTGATGCATGAGGCATATGCAAAACATCGTTGTTGATGCAATTCATGTTCGTTAGTTTGGTAGAGTTTCAGTTAACGTCAGTTCCTGTGTAATATCGGACTAGATTGAAGATTAATCTACTACTGGGTCGGTGCATCGAAGCAGCACTTGCTGGCTAGAAAGTTTGTCTCTGCATTGATTGATTTTCATCATATCCATAGATAGATAGGTTTCATCATGGTGTACGTTTTCTTTTCCTTTGTGAAACAAATCGTGGTGTTTTCTTCAAAAAAAAACAAATCGTGGTGTGGTTTTTGGACTCCGGCAAAATCCTTCATTCTATTTTGCTGTTCTTAATAGTACACAGTAGTATTAATTTTGTAGAAGAGAAGAGAGATGACGGTGACGGCATGTCGATTTCATCTTTATAGAATGTGGTCGGTATGAAATGTAGATAGGCAGATTTCGGCTGGTTCAATAGTATTCTTAGAGAGAATAAGCCGAAAAAAGTCGAAACAAGCCGAAAGCAGACTAGCCGACTACCAATGCAAGTAACTAATGCTATGCATGCACGTAGCTTTTAATATTATTTATGATTGTGCAGCCCGCTTTACTATAGACTAGTCTTTCTGAACAAATATGCCAGGTCCTGGTTGCATGCATGGCTTGGTAAATTGTCTCTTGTGCCGGAACAGTAATTTTGTAGCGCACTACTACGTGACACGCATTTTTTTCACAGGTAAGTTTTCTTACGCATTTTTTCAAAAGGCATTCCACGGCCTTTTGTGACAATTAAGTAAAGAACGGTCGCTCTGATCTGACTGCGATGAATCGTTAAGAAGCACATTGTAATTAACAGATCACATCACGGTCCTTCCATAAAATGTATGTGTGAAAGTGAAAGTGTGAAACCCTCTGGAGTCCTCTGAAGTATGGTCATCTGCCGTACCGTACTGTGTGTTTGCTATGTAAATGGTATATGTCGCCTAGGTAAACCAGCGGACTTGGATTGGATTAGATCATTGTCAATCTTCAGAAATTGCAGTCTTAATTGTACGGGTTAAATAAATGTCAAACCAAATTAAATTTTACTAGCTACCATCAATTGCCTAAATTTTAGATCTAGCAATGTCAATTTAGCCTATATATACCTTAAGCAGATTTTCTTCACTTTTAACAAACCGGAATAAATTTGGCTCATCTGTATCGCGGTTGGTCTCTTGTCAAAGGAGCGCTATTTTGGACAACATGGTCGCCGATCTTACTATTAGGCTCCTTTATTTTGGGGCCTCCACATTAATATGCGCTGTGAAAAAATATAAATCATAAAAATTTACATAATCCGTCATGACTATAATCATCTTTGGTAACAATAGCCATAGGATCTATTATATTTTTTAAAAACCCACATTTTCCATTATGAAAAATAACCTCTCATCTTCTTTTAAATTACCCACCTATGTTATTATAAAAAATAATCTAAAGTACCCCTAAGTTTGTATTAATGTTACCTACATATTTTATTATAAAAAAGATTGCAAAATACACCAATATATAATTGTAAATTGTCTATTTTTTCCATAGTATAGAAAATACTAGCATTAGGTATACATGCATGATGTGTGTCACCATGTAGACAATGTATACATATATACAAAAAATTATACGATGAGAATATCGACTTTCATGTTAAATTCATAATTTGAATTAACATTCAGTTGTACTAACACATGTAAAACACATATGAGGTGCAATGAAATGTGAAGAAAACTACTATTGTGGATGAAAAAGTGTATCCTAACTAAAGTCTATCACGATGAATAAACATAAGTATATACCTATATAAATATTATATTATGTTATAATATTTAGAGAGAGAGAGAGAGAGAGAGAGCTAAACAATTTTGTATGGACCCTAATCTTTTCATGTACTTCTAATATTTATGTCTCTCAAAATTACTAGCCCATGGAGGAGCATTGGTAAATGATGGACTAGTACAACTAATCTAATCACCAAGTACCAATACAAAATACTATAAAAAAGATCAAAGTTGTAATATTTTAAAAACTACTTCGAAGACAGAGTAATTATTTAGAAACATTGCTACATGCGCAACACTGCTAAAGATCGAGTTGTATTGTCGTATTTATTTATTTACTTATTTACTTTTTGCACCATCTCTAAGGCTGAATATTTCTGTAGACCCTTGTGATTCATGCATTCGAAATTTCTCAGACGCGCTGACCTCTTTAATTTGTGAGTTATGTCGCTAACCGTGAAGTTAGCATGACTAGGACCACAAAGGAACTGGTTAATAAGCCGTTGAGTCGCTGCACTCCGAATGCATAAGTGGTGATCTCTCCCTCAATAAATATGTGCATATCATTGTTTCCACTATGGTGACACACATATATATTGGTGAAATGGCTAAATTGGTTGGTCAAAATTCAGGTACAAATTCTCTTTTCTTCCAGGTCTCAATAGAAAACCAAGTTGCCGGATCTCCAAGCTTTTGCCATCATCAGGCCACCGAGAACCACAGCCCAGTTCGTTGAGATAACTTCTATTATAGTCCGTTTGTGAATGTTATGCTATGGCATGCTAGATATAATTAAGAATATTCGCCTAGATTTTCATGTTTTTACTACACTAGAAAAAGATGCTTCCAGTTAACAAGTGGTCATGAAAATCAGAACAACCAAGTACTTTTGAAAAGCCGCTGCCTTCTTAAAGTCAGTCAAAGTGAGCCTTTCAGAACTTTGTACCTAACTTAACGTACCATGTTCATTCATCTTTGGACTTTCCGTTCAGCAAATTTTACAAGCTAGACTGCCGAGCACGCTGACACATGATGGACAGCACCACGCAAGATATATACTACCATCGTTGCAGCAGTACGTCCCACAACATGAACCCACAGCACGCTGTACTCCGGGGTGCCGGGGCTCCAAAATAATAGCTCGGTACGAGCACAAACATGAGCGCGACAAGTGCCCCAGCCTTTGGCGGCCACACGCTCCGAGAAAAACGCACGAAAAGAGCTGCCACGCCACGCACCTAGCTCCTTGATGAGTCATGCCGATGCGTGATCCGAGCTGCTCCCTGAGCCTCTGATGGATACCGGCCAGAAACTGAAGCCGCTAAAGGACGGCGGCGGCATGGTAGGAGTAGCTGGCTAGGCAGGCAGCGAGTCCATGCCCAAGACGCAAGACACCTAGTCTAAGCGCAGGCCGGCCCTGGCAGCTTTAATTTATGTGTGCCCATATATATCACCACCAGAGCCTTTTGTTTGTAGCAGTATGAATGCGTGCATGCTACTATATACAGTATGATCAGCCAGGACACCCCACTACACTCATGATGCTATCTGCTGTGGATGCACTTACCTGAACCTGGCTAGTTAACATGAAATTAGTCTGATGATGATGCATGTACTTAACCGTCAACCCTCTTGTGTTAGCGGCAGTTTTTATCTCATGTCGGCAAGGATCGATCGATCTCTCATCAGCAGCTAGCAAGCGCGATCACATGGCAAGCCATGTACTTAGCCCAAATTAGGACTGGATCCATCCAGCGGCCTGGTCGATGTGTCCAATTAACGCACTTGTTTATGTCCCGGTAAAAACTAAAGGCCACGCGGTACACGTAGTAGAAGTACTAGTGCGTACCCAGGAGGGAGATGCATATGCACGTCTAGCTATAGTAGCTCGGCTGGCCCGGACAGGTAAAAAAAGCTCATGTACATTTACATTTACTACGTACCCGTGTAGTGTAGTATCTGTATCTCTCTCTAGGCGCTTTAAGCCTTTAACTTTTACCAAACCTACGGGCCGGCCTGCAGGGTCGTCGTCTCGATCGATCGACCAGGGAGCAGCAGGCGGTTGAATCCTGTCTGATGTGACGGCAGTGCAAGAGACAAAGGCGCATGGCGCTGCCGCTGCCGCAGCGCCTGTCAGGGCGCGCGCGCACCCAAAGCCACCAGCGCTGGCGAACACGCCCGCCACATGCATGCACACGCCTGCGCCGGTCAGATCAGGGCCGGACACAGGAGACAGCGAGATCGATCGATCGACGCGGGACGGAGGAGGGGATTCGAAGCCCACGCCACGCACGGCGCTCGATCGATCGAGTGCTGCTTGTGCTGCCTTGCCTTTGCCTGGCCTGCTGGTTGCTGCTGCGTGCAGTGCGGTGAAAAGCTACGGGGATGGAAAGTTTCAGGGAGCTTTTTTGCTCGCCGTGGACGGGCGCGCGCGGGAGGGGATAACGAACGCCGATCGAGATTTCTTCTGGCGAAGAAGAGAGAGATGAGATTTAGTAGTAGTTGGCAAGAAATGCAGCTGCGAATACGACGGCTCGGCAGAAAGACGGGGGAGGCCGGCCGCCAGGCAATGGCTCAAAGCTAGATCGAAGATGCCATGGGTCTCTTGGGGGTAGCTGGAGAAGGGGGGCCATCTTCGAAAGGCCTAGCCTGGTCCTGACACGTGGGTCCGGCCCGGAGCAGTCGGCGGCAGTGGTCCTCTTTCTCGTCTCCTCCTCTCCTTCCTCTTCGTCAGGAAGGAAATTATCGGTGAACGCAGGCAAGACGAAAGAAATATATATCCAGCGCGCAGGCTGCTGGGTCTGAGTAGAGTCGCTCGATCCACTCTTGGTCCATGCGCTGCAGACATGGGCCAGCCAATACATCATACTATACTTGGTCCATCCTGCATTTAATTTAATTTGATTTGCGTCGTCAAAATGGATTACGAAAATCTATGTTGTGTTCCATTGATCATGGCTGCATCTCATCACCTGCGGCCTGCCTACTGCTTCCCTGTCCAGGTCTGTCAGCTAGCGAATCCTCAGGGGAGAGAGAGCCCTGCCGCATGCCCAGCAGGAAGCTTTCTCCCAACACCAGGTTCAGACGCGGAAGCAGCCGCGCTAAGCGAAGCACTCGCACATACACAGTGCCGGGGCATGGTTACAGGTTACGGCGACGCCCTTGGCATGCATGCAAGCGATCAGGAGATGGGCGCAGGCGCAGGAGCCACCAGCAGAGAGCCATGCATGCGCCGTTGCTTTCATGAACAGGCGCCTCCTCTCGCCTGGCCATGGCCTGCTTTGCCTCCTACTCTCCCACCTCCCCCCTCCCCTTTTCTATTAAATCCGGCCGCTTTTGAGCTGTTCGCGTCGCAGCCGCAGCCCACCACACAGGGGCGCCGCGCCGCAGGCTTTTGCATGCCCCGCGCCCGCGCGCGTGGAAAGCGCAGCGCGGCCAGGCGCCGCGCCAACAGTGCCGGCGTTGCCCACCGGTCCACCCCCGATCCGCTTCTCCTGTGAGTGTGCCCCTCCGTGTACTTGCCTCTCCACTGCTGCTGCTTCATCAAGCTAAGATAGATCATGGAGCGAGCGGCGTGGATCGTGCCATGCCATGGCATGCAGTTGCCGGCAGGCTGTGAGGGCGACCGGCGCGCGCGCACGGGCGCCACCTCTCAGGCCACGCACGACAGCGAGCCAAGCGCGACCGCGACGCCACGCGCGGATGCAAGTGCGGCGTCGAGCTCGGACGCCCTAGTGTGGTTCGATCCGATGGTCACGTGACGCGGCCGGGATCGGAAGGATCGCGCGGATGGGCGCGAGTGCGGCGAGCGTCCCCCCATCCTGAAGGAGACCTGGCGGGGGGAAAGCAGCGCGCGACACCCTTCGCTGTCGCGCCAGGGGATCAGGGGCTAGGCTACGCCTGTGCAGGGCCGAGATTTGACACGGGGGGAGGGGAGATGAGATGGGAGCTCGAGATCGCCGATAGCAACGCGACATTCTCCGTGCGGTAGCGTCCAAGGGCTACCAGTTCGTGTTCGATTCGTCCCGCCCGTTCCATCGCTGTCCCCGGTTGACGCGGACGCGGCGCCATCGCTGTCGCGCTACGCGCACTGTGTCGGTCTGTCCATCCTTGCCATTTGCCAGGTGGGGGGGGGGGGGGGGGGGGGGGGGGGGAGGGAGAAGAAGCGGAATTAACGGGCCATGAAATCAGGCCGAGTTAAATACGATCTTTCCACTACTTGCTTTTAAGCCCACACGGCCCAGTACAAGATGGTCCAAGGGGCTCGGCCCGCGCGACGCAGTGCCGCCGCGGCGCGTGGGCCCTGGGCTCTGGCGGCCTGGATTCGGCCTGGATTATACAAGATGTTCTTGCTATAACTACTCAGTGAGAAAATTTTATACATTATTCTGAATGTTTCTATCCATGACCTGTTGCTGCACTTGGCTTTTACATTATTCTGAATGTTGGCAGCTATTTATTTCCCGTGATGCTAGTTGTAACGCCTGTAGGTGATGCAGACTGTTGTTGGAAACAAGTGCTTTGCAAAGTGTGATCAAGTCTGGTACAAGCCTTAGGCTACTCGCAGCGGCGTCCGCTACTGCGTCCTGCAGGAAGCGGATAGCGGAAAAACGCCCGCAGTGGCGTCCGTTATCGCTTCCGCTACGGTAGCGGACACTCGCCCATCCTCCAAATCAAGCGGAGGTAGCGGCTCCCACTATCCGGCACACGTGGCGCGGGCCCGCACGCCATCCCAACTGCCCGCCGCCGCGCCCCTCCTCTGCGAGACACGCCGCCGCGACTTGGAGCAGAGGAGGGCCATGCGCCGCCGGCCCGATCCGCCGCCGCGCCGCCCGGAGCTGCTGCGCTGGGCCCGCCGCCGCTCCTGCCCCGCCTCGCCGTTCGCGCCTCCGCCGTCCGCCCCGGCTCGTCCACCCCGATCACGCCCGCCGCGCCGTCCCCTCCGGCGCCGTCCTCCTCCATCCAGGCGACACCCTCCGCACCGGCGTTGGGCTTGGCGAGGTAGGACGGCAGGACCACGGCGCCGGCGCTCTTCCCGAACGCCCGGTAGCAGGACGCGGTGGCCCGGCCGCCGCCGCCCTCCAGCGTCAGGCTTGCATCCAGGCCTGCGCCGCGACGCCGTGCCGGATCCGAGCGCCGCCGGCAGCACCCGGGCCTGCGCTGCGCCGGATCTGAGCACGCCGGCCCCCATGCCGCGCAGCCTCCCCCGCCGCGAGCATGGGATGGAGGAGCTCACTGAGGAGCTCCCTTGCCAGGCCGCCGAGCTCGACGCCGCACAAGCTTGGCCATGGCGCCACAGCCATGGATCTGACGGCCATGGAGGGGGCGGCACCGCCCGGCGAGGGAGGAGGCAGGAGGAGGGGCAGCCGGCGAGCGGAGGGAAAGGGAGGGAGGCGCCGGCGAGGGAGGGAGGCGCGCGTGGGGGGAAAGGAGGGGAGGGAGGGAGGCGCCGGCGAGCGGAGGGAAGGGCCCGGAGGGAGGGGGCGTCGAGGTGGAGAGAGAATGGGCCAGGGGAGGGGCGTGGGGGGAAAGGGGGGAGGAAAAAAAAAAATAAAAAGAATCTGACAAGTGGGCTCCGCTAATGGTAGTTGGTATAGAGTAGGAGATATAGAGGATGACGGGTGTGGAAAAACTGACGATAAAAAAAGCTCGACCCGCCGGGGTAAGACCTCCCCGAAAGCATTGTGATTAAGGTAGAAGACAACCTCTCACGCAGGTCGAGAAAATCTCCGAACCTCCACTCCACCCATATACAGTGGCACCGCAGCCCACGTGAGACTGGACCGACTTTAGATCTATTCTTTAAAGTGGTGCACGCGAGAGGATTTCTTTTTCAATGCGCAGATAAACTGCGCCACCTCCGGCTAGCAAATCCACCCCGAGGGGAAATTTCTAGCGGCAGGGCGCAACCGTGGTGGGTAGCGCTCCACTGAGCAGTCCTACCACCGAGCTAGAAGCTGGTTCGTGAAAACTGGGTATAAGAAGAGAATCTCGTTAAACAGACTAAAACTGGGTATAAGAAGAGAATCTCGTTAAACAGACTAGAATATTTCTTTTAGAGAATGGATATAGAATACCACGAGTGCGGATAGCATTAGCAGAATTGAGGAAAGTTGCGTATCACGCTGCATTAACGGGCGCATCGAGGCCACTGCCATTATTAGCCGAGCTTTGTCCAGACCCCAGCATTATGAAGCCACAGGGATTCAATTGCTGCACGAGTTAGTTTGCCGAAATCTGATGTGTTTGCTTATTTAGCTTGCAATGCAGGTAGGACTTAAGCAAGTGCAGGAGACAGATTGCACCGTACCAGTTCAAAAACTGGACAGGGCTGGTAAGACTCGAGTGGGCTCACCCTATTTATTCGTCATCCTCTGCTACTGTTTTTTTAGCCCTTTTCTATCTGAATGTTTTGATCTAGAACTGTACTGATGTTTCTGCGCAGTAAGTTTTGAATGCAAAATCTTGTGACATGTCGATTCGCATCACGAGCTTCCTGTATGTTCTTTACTAAATCCGAGCACGAATTCCATGAATTTGGTTCGCATTGTTTGTCCCATGTAATCTGAATTATTGTGCACGGTTGTCTCATGCATTTAAACTTTCTCACGAATATTGCAAGTACCTGCACTTGTAAAGACTGCGAGTGTCTGTACTTGCTGTCTGTAAAGATTGCTACAGGTGCCTTGCCCAAGAAATTTTTCGCGCGCCACTATGTACAAAGAGCCAAGTTACATATTCAGATGGAAGTTCTTGGGAACCATAAAGATTATATCACGTTGACTGCATCGTAAGGCGTCTCCGCAGGCATCACACGGCGTCGGGGTACTGCTCTGGAGTGCAGTAAACATTTGCCAATCGCCCGATCGGTTACACTGTGCCAACCAAACATTGGCACGAAAAACATGCACAGGACTCTGAAACAGCAGATGAGCAGAGCTGCTTCAACAGGGGAGAGGCCTCACTGAGTCCTGATCTGGATATTAACAAGGACGGATCATCGTCTGCCTTCACGGAAGATGGTGGTGCAGGGTGTCCGGCGACATGGAGATCATCTGCAGCAGGCTCGAGCTCGAGAACGTCTCCTCGAGGGAGATCTCGATCTTGCTGCTGCTCCCATTGTTGTCTCTGAGAATGTGCATCAGCTCCTTGGCGACGGCGAGCATGCACAGCCCGTTCTCGGCGCTGGACAGGCACCGGACGGCGAGCTCGAACACCTTCCTCACCTCGTCCTGCGACGCCCGAAGCTGCTTCCCGGACAGGAGCGTCGGGTCGATGACCTCGTGGAGCCTCCCCTCCCTCACCTTGGGCGCGACCGAGTCGAACGGGATCTGCTGCCTCAGCCCCGTCAGGAGCTCGATCAGGAGGTGCCCGAAGTTGCACACGACGTCCTGGTCGTGCGACGCGGAGTAGTACGTCGCCGGCCTGGTGAGCTTGTAGCCGGCGATCTTGGCGGTGAAGTCGGTGTCGAGGAAGATCTCGCTGGACTTGAGGTCGTGGAGGAAGGTCGGGGCGGCCTCGTGCGCCTGCAGGTACGTGAGCGCGCTGGCGAGCTCGACGGCGATGTTGACCCGGTGGTACCAGCTGAGGACGCGGCCCTTCATCTGGCGCAGGTGCTCCTCCAGCGTGCCGCCCGCGAAGTGCTCGTGCACCAGCAGCAGCGCGTTGCTGGAGTCGAGGCAGAAGCCCACGACGCGGGCGATGTTGGTGTGAGAGATCTCGGACAGGAGCTCGATCCGGTCCAGCACCAGCCTCAGCTTCGCCTGCGTCTCGTAGCCGATCCTCTGCACCGCGACCAGGGAGCCGTCGTCGAGCACGCCAGCGTGCACCGTGCCGTCGACGGTGTCCACGGCCTTGTCGCTGTCGAACCTCTTCGTTGCTTCCTCCAGCTGCTCGTACGTGAACTGCTTCGCGTCGCACACGCTCCGGAGGATCTTGGGGATGCACGCCGGGTCGAGATCCCACCGGCTGTCCTTGGACGGCTGCCTCAGAAACAGCCAGAACGAGACGGCCGCCGCGAGGAAGAACAGCGAAACGAAAAATCCTGTGCACACGCAGCGGAAATCGGTTTTTAAAAAACAAACAGGGGCAATGTATGTGATGTGTACGGTGACCGCGTACCAGCAAGAACAACTGCCTTCTTGGAGCAAAACCGTCCCTGGCAACAAGACCCGCCGTCACTTGCTTGGGCACCATTGCTGCAGGCTGTGTACACAAATGCACACACATCTGAGCACTAGTTTGTCGGCATGGCACGTCGATCGTACGAGCAGAGATCGATCCAAGCAGCAGTATACTTACAATGACCTTTGGAGCAGCCTGTGCCCTGTGCGAAGCCGTCCCCGACGAGACCCGCCGCGCACGCGCACCGTACGCCGTCGTGCAGCGCCGTGGCATTCACGAGCGCCGCGCCGTCGGCGCATTTCGCCATGGCGTTACCCCTGGGCACGGCCCACTCGACCTCGATCCCCCTCACGAACCCGCCTGCCGCCCCTGCCGGCGCCGACCGGTTCTTGACCCAGCTCGAGAACCCCCGGCACCCGTAGTCCGCGAACACGCCCAGCCCGTTCCCGGGCTTCCAGACGCTGCCGTCCGACAGCGGGTAGCAGCACCCGGACTTGCCGCAGCACGTCGCGACGTCGTCGCAGCCGGCGCGGCAGAGCGAGGAGTCCTCGCAGGCGTAGAGGCGGAGCACGTTGGCCGGTGTGACGGCGAGGAAGGGCGCGGCGTCGAGCTCGGCCGCGGGGGAGGTCGGGCGCGAGAAGGGCGCGTACGCCGCGTCGCACGGGGCCGGCGACGCGGGGGCGTAGTCGAGGAGGAGCGACCCGGAAGATTGGAAGGCGAGGACGCGGAAGGTGGCGGAGCCGAGAGGGAGGATGAGCGTGGCGTTGGCGCTGCAGGAGAGGCGGAAGAGGGAGGAGTTGGCGCCGGCTCTCCCGCACGCGGAGGAGTTGAGATGGAACGGGAAGGGGAGGACGAGGTTGCCGCAGCGGTCGGCCCCGCCGCAGCCGCAGGTGTCGGCGCCCTGAGCGGCGGAGGCTGCGAGTGCGAGGAGGACGAGGAGGAGGAGGCGGAGGCGGGATGGCGGCAGGGGAGGAGCCACCATGGGTGGCGGTGGGCGGTCGCGGACGCGCGCCATGCTGCTTGAGATCGAGTGCTCCAGCGTAGTGTTGCCGGGTAGTAGTTGTAGCCTATAGCAGGTGGATCGTGGTTCGTGGACGGAGTTGGGGGCTGCACTTCGGTTGGCGCGCGGGCAGAGGGGGCGTGGAAGACCTGTTTCCCGGCTGGAGCACGAGTGCTCGGCAATCAAACGGCCAACGGCTGTTGGCGCCGGATTCGGCGCGGAGTCCACGCGCCGGCGGGTGGGTTGCTTGAGCTTGCGCATTTCCATGGCGCTCCGAGATAGGTGCCGCAACAGTAATGGTGACTTGAGTTTGACGGTTTTCTTTTCGCTCTTTTCTATTGTGTCAAAGTTCTTACGATTCAAATTGTTTCCCAATGTACACTCGATACACAAGTTCGAAAAATGCGGAGATGAACATTTGGTGACCCAGCATACATTGTTCTGCACTGTAGCTTTAGCTTGGCGCTGTAGAAAATTAAGTCAATCTCTTCAGCATACTAATGCGATCCAACTATGCATTTTTCATGCACAATGGTCCACAGAAAGGAAGTGCACATGTATCATGTATGTGTGTTTATGAGACGTGCAATTATTCCTACTAGACTATGGACCGTGTTCCCGCACGGGCTAGTTAGAATTAATATAAAAGTATACTCTCTTTCATCTATTAAATATTTTAACACAATACCTTAAAAGATACATATTTACCACTATCTAGTCGTAATAGTTTTATTTAGTAATATTTTTTCACTTTGCATCACACCTCCATATGTATTTATATATATTTAATTGAACCATTTGTTTGAACTATGTGAACAACATGAAAATTAGTATTCTTATCTCTTTCCTCATACATAAATACATGGTGACACACATCATGAGTAGTATTTTCATATAAGTAATAATATAAATAATAAATTAATAATGATAAAAATAGAAATTTAAAATTTTATATTGGAGCACTTTAATATTTTTTATAATTATATAATTTAGATTCAGATTTATGGGTTACTTTAACTTTTAATAATATATAATTGGACTTATATGCAAATTTTTAGGGGGTCGTTTGTACTATTCTTATAATGGCATAGGTGGGTAATTTATATGAAGATTAGGGGATTACTTTAGATTATTTTTTATAATGGCAGAGGTGAGTAATTTAGATATTTGTTTAGGGAGTTACTTTAGATTATATTTTATAATGGTATATGTGGGTAAAGATACATATTTAGGGGGTTAATTATTTTAGCCTATTTTCATAATTGTAGAGGTGGGTAATTTAATGGAAAAGATAACAGATCCAACGGCTAATATGATTAGATTTGTCGGATTAATGACCAGATGTTTCTGATTTTTATGAGAATTTTTAGGATTTTTAATTTTTTAAGTGTCCACTTAGGATCCTAGGTGGCTTCGTGTGAGGTTTCAAAAGAAGCCTCCAATTAGTAATAGTAAGATATGTTCCTTAAGTTCTATTGAACCATGGAGAAATCTATACTTCAACCAAGTAATTTGTAGCCGTCTCTCACCCGTTTCTCTTACATTGCTGCTGCTGACCGAATCGATGTCTTCCTCTGTGAGTTAATTACGCCAAGTTCGGGGAAAGGGTCAGGTTCGGGGTTTGGGGTTCAGCAGAGTTTGCTGGCACTATATATATAGGAAGGTTGGTGGTGGCGTACTGGCCCGAAGGTGGTGGGCAGTTTTAAACTTGTTTACCTTTGATCATGAACAACTGAAAAATCTAAATAGTTTGGCAACATTTGATTGATGCTATTTGATATTTTATAATATTTTACTTTTAGATAAATTGGTTGTCAGAGTTGCACCTTGCAGGTTGAGTTGATGTCCGAAATTACCTATATCTGTGATCAAGGAAATAGGTGATCATGTGTAGGAAATGTTTTTTACGGTACTTGAGGCAACTCAATCAAGTTTCTTGATTGTACTTATTAACGAGATGCGCTGCCGAGGTTGGTTAGATATTCCATCAACCATGTTAGAAAAGGGCCACAGGATCAAATTTGTTCTCCGCGCGCCTCATTGATAATGATAGGCCCCGCCGGGGCTCCAAGTTGCACTTGAAATGGTGGCGATATTTCTAGATCCTATGGAGTACTGTACTGTACATCCCCAGGCGGCCATTCTCTCTCCTCACTATTTCCATTGGTGTTTGTTCGCACCAAGGTTCCAGGTAGCGCGGAGGTCCGAGCTGGGGAGAACACCGAACACGCCGATCATATCACACGAAAAGGATCTCAGCCTCGCCGCAATGATTAGGGGATCCCTTGGGCCTTGGCAGCCGCAGATTTCGCCGTCCGTCCCGCCGCGCTCGTCGCGCGGTGAGCAACAGCCTCCCCCGCCTCCCGTCACGCGAGCAGCGGCAACGCTTACCGCTAGTAGTAAGCTCCGGAGGGGGATGGCCGGATCGGACGCAGGGGGGGCGCGCTCGTCTACAGGGCTGCAGGGGTAGCGGAGACGACGAGCGAGCGTGTGTGGATCGGAGGAGGGGAGGAGCGAAACCGAAGCGCAGGCCGAGGCGGTGGCGTGGGGCATGTCGGAGACCGGAGCCGGAAAGGCTTTTTCTAGCGGCCCCCGCCTCGCGCGCGCGCGCTTCTCCGAGGGGGAGCTTGACGGGGCCAGTTCCGGAGCGGCCTCGAGACCGGCACGGCCGCGCCGCGGTGCCGAGGCCGACACGTCAGTCGGTGGCCTCGCGGCGCTCGTGCCCGCCGCCGCCGGTGGGCAAGTAGGTGGAGGTGGGCGGGCTTCGGTCTGCGCGTCGTGTGCGCCTCGCGCGCGCGGCAACTTGGTACGGCTTCGTTGTTTTTCAATTGAGATGATGAAATGATTCGTACGCTATCGGGACGCGGGATCTCTCGGCCTCCAAAGCCCGAGGCCCAGTGTGGCACTCGCTTGTGGGCTGGGCAGTGTCTGTCCCCTCCTTTTTTTTAATGGGCTGGCCGGCTGGGGCTCTCGAAACCTGCAAGACAAAAACGGGCCCGGCCTGCACTACTGTTTAGCTTTATGTACCCGGGCCAGTTCTCTGTACCGTTGCAAGTGGCCCATCTGAGACCAAAGCTCCAATACGATACACCTCTCTCTGGGTGAGAACGCAAGTGCGGCCCGGCGGCCAGCCGGTCGGCGCCACACCGCCAGTCTGCCACTACCAAAGTGTTCCAAATGCAGGTCACCGACCATCACCCACCGGAGCCACTCTCATTTCAAGTTCACATATCATATGTTTCTCGTTTCGGCAGAACGAATACCATGTTTTCCTCGGAGCGTTGGGAGTCGGCAGCCAGACTTGTCGATTTCATTTTCATCAGCATTAGTACGAACACAAAGCATTGAACTCCCATTTCGCGAAAAGCAAAACAAAGAAAAAGAGGCTCCGGCGGCAGCGGCACACCTGTCACGTTTGCATTTGTCGATCCTTCTAATTTTGCGTTCGATATTTCTTGAGAGAGCACCGAACACATGTCTGGATTCCCTGCGTATGTGAATCCTCAAGAAAGGCGCTCGTAATATAGATACTATATGGTTAAGTGGGTATATCGTCATGAAAGGGAAAGGAACAGGTAGTCGTGGCAGCACTACTGTATGTTTTTTTAGGGAAGCACTACTATATGTTCGTTCAGGTAACATTTTTGTACGTCCATATATCGTGAGGTGCACGGGCCCACCGTAGTACTATATATATAGTAGTATTTACATTGCAAAGCTTGGCATGAAACACGGTCGCGCCAAGGTGCAAGATGCTTAGGTAAAAACAATCAGCTTATACAAAATCCAATCAAAGAGAAAAAAGGTAATAATCAAATTCACAAAAGATGGCTGCCATGAAAAAAAAAGAGAGCGGAAAGCCAAAAGGTATTTTTCTCACTTTAGCAATCCCACTGCATGCACTTCTCTTCTTTTCAGATAGTGCCCACAAATATAAATATGTAACTGTATATTTGACCTCACAAGTAATGCATGGATTTGTTTAGTTAATTGGAGGAAAGTGCTTTTACCCAAAGAACTAGGAGGGTTGAGCATCCTAGATTTGGATTTCTTTGGCGGAGCTTTGCGCTTAAGGTGGTTATGGTTTGCTTGGACAGAGAGCGAAAGACAATGGGTGGGGTCACAAACTCCGTGTGATGAGATCTATAAACAGCTCTTTAGGGCTATTACTGTTGTTAAACTGGGTGATGGGAGGAAAGCTTCTTTTTGAAATTGCAACTTGTTAGATGCAAGAGCACCTAGGAACATTGCTCCTAATCTTTTCAAGCTGGACAAGAGACCTTCGGAGGATGAGCTCGGTTGAACAAATGGCTCAGTTTATCATTCTCTAGGATGTTGTACAACAAGTGCAACTTACTGATTGAACCGACGAGATAACCTGAAGATGGTCCTCTAATGGTGCTTACACCTCAAAGTCGGCCTACTTGGCGCAGCTGAAAGGAACTTATTGCACCTTTGATGCACAGTTGATCTGGCGAGCTCATACAGAAGGAAAGCATAGATTATTTGGCTGACTGTTAGTACAAAGCAAAATTCTCACGGCTGACCAGCTGGAGGCTAGGCGTTGGCCATGTGAACCTAACTGTGACCGGGAGCCGGAAACAACGGCTCATCTTTGCTTACATTGTCCTTTTGCTAAGCAGGTTTGGCTAACTGGACAGCTGGCTCAGTTATAGTGCCGGAAGACTCTTCGGCTGGCTCAGTTACAGTGCCGGAAGACCCTTCAGAAGATGTCAAGACCTGGTGGCGAAGAAGCTTGTCTTCCTTGACGCAAGCCTAGAAGCGCACGGTGGCAACACTGCTCTTGTACACAACTTGGAACCTTTGGAATGAAAGAAACTGGCGCGTCTTTGATTCAAGGTTTCTGCAGCCACATCTATCAAGTTTTCAGTCTGATCAAAGAGGAGGTTCTTTTGAGGAAGGTAGCATGTGGCTATCCGGTGGTGGATTTTTCTTGTTTTAATGAGTAGTGGGGCTTTATTTGTTGTTTTATAATATTTACCTTCTTCTGACCTGAAAACACCTTCTTCTTCTTAAATGCAAAGACAGTGCTCCTGCTAAATCTTTTTTTAAAAAAGTAATGCATGGGTTCTTAATTGTCATCGCTGAGCAAAAACAATGGCTTACGTACACTGCTGTGTCAACACCTAAATACCTGATACTCTGCTGCCCCCAACAACACCTAAAAAAAAACTTGATAGTACACAGTAGACGCGACGGGGCATTTCTCCCGTACCGACCAAAGTGCACCGCTCGCTACGGGCCCATGACTCTGATCATTCAACAACCGAATAATCCTACGGAACAAAATTTTCCTAGCATGGATCGCTGGGTCCGATCAGCTATCTTTCTTTCTCCCCGTCTGCTGAATGACAAGGAAGATCTTTCACGAGATGGAACGATTCCCATTCCACGGCCGGCCTACCGTGCGCGCGGGATGGCCGAACGCCGCCGACGACGCACGCGCTGGATAGAAAAAGGAAGAAGCGATGGACGACGGAGCCGGGCGAAGCCTTTGCAGCGCCACCGGCTGCCGTAAAATAAGCCGCCGCAATTCGTGTTGGAAAAATAAAGCACGAGGGGGAGGCGGCCGGTGTTGGTGGAACTCGTGCCGTCTAGTAGGCGTCTACTACCTCGTATACTAGAGCCGCCCTCCATGTAGTAGGCACCGGTGGTCTATCGCAGGAAGCAGAAGGGGCAAACAAAAAAAATTGTTTGTTGGTCATGATGTCAGTAGGCAGACGTCACCGGCTGACGGCAGCAGACCCAGCATCTCCAGCATCATCCGCCGAGATCAGCACCTCCCCCGTCCCCTCGCCGGGATGGCAGCTAGAGCTGATCGCGAAGCGCCGCGACCACGAGCGCCCGGATCCGCCGACCCGCCGGGCAACCTCCGTCGCACGCGGGCAGATTTGATGGGGGGGCCTCGCCGCGTCAGGTTCCAATCAAGACGACGCCCGCTTGTTGCCTCCGGTTCCCGGGGCCGCGAAAGATCGAATCGCGATCGTGAGGCCAGCCGCGCGCGGCGGAATCGGCCGGCACGCCGGAGCGCACGCCCCCACGCCCTCTACTGGCCCTGCGTTTTGCGGCTGCGGCGTGCGATGCGTGGCGCCGATTTATATTTTTTTTTCCCCCGCGGGCCGGCCGGCCGGCCGGCACTCTCAAGTCTCAACCACGGTATGATTGGCGCCGATCATAGAAAAAGAACGCTGGCGATTGGCCGGGGGCGTGCGCGAGCGGCTAGCACGCGCCACGGCACATGTGCGGGGGTGGGCGCGCCGCAACGCGCGCGTACGTGTCGGTGCCGCGGCCTCAGCTCCCCGTCCGTGGCGCGGCGAGAGCGGCGACGGCGACGGCATCTCGTCGATCGGAGCTTGTGTGTCAGTGTGTACTGTACACTCCGTGTTTCACGCACCGGCAGAACGGAAAAGAAAACAAAACGGAGAGGCATACGTACGTTTCGTGTGGGCGATAGAATATTGTCCCCCCATCGTACTAGTAAGGCGATGCGTGGCGGCACAGATCGCGGACCCGTCGGCCCGGGTGACAAAGCCGGCCGGCTGCATGCGTGTCGGACTGATCCTCTCCCGGCGGATGGGCTGACGTCGGCGGCACGACGGCGAGCCGTCGTCACCCGCCACGCCCATGGCGGTTCAGGTGTAGCGTGGGGCAGGTGCTGCTCTAGACGGTGAACACCGGCGCCGGCGACGGCAGGAAGGAAGGACCAGTGAATCCTGGTCGGCACGCAGCCGACGTCCGGGGAACTTTGGATTCTCCCAGCCTGCCAGGATTAACCCACGCGGCATGTCGATCGAGCTGGATAGAGATGATCCGATCCGCCGCATTGTCCCGGCCGTTTCGTTTTCGCCTGCGATGCGATCCGAGAGCAACAACTCGATCTCGGCTGTAGGACAGCGAACGGTCACGAACGACTCGATCACGACCCGGACAACGCATGCATATTGTAGGAGTAATTCGGTCAATCTAGTACTCCTAGAATAATGCCAAAGCCGCATCGTGGCTAGTTGGCTCCCTCTCCCACCGGTTGCCTATAAAAGAGCGCGGCGAACGGGAAACATGTCATCACCAAGGCACCAGCAGTAGCTAGTTCACCATTGCACGAGTTAACCACCGACAGCAGCTAGTAAAAATTACCAGCCATATCCAGCCTTGCTTGTTTACCCAGCGGTAAATAAACATGGCCCCAACCATCGCCAAGCCTCTGCTCAGCGATCTCGTGGCGCAGACGGGGCAAGTCCCATTGAGCCACGTCAGGCCTGTCGGAGACCGGCCGGACCTGGCAAACGTCGACAACGAGTCCGGCGCCGGGATCCCGCTCATCGACCTCAGGAAGCTCAACGGCCCGGAGCGCCGCACGGTGGTGGAGGCCATCGGCAGGGCCTGCGAATCCGACGGCTTCTTCATGGTACGCGCGCTGCTAGCTGCTGCGCCGGCCGGGGTGATCGGCCGGGTCGTTCGGCCGATGTGGCCAGCGATGATACGATCAACCGAGAACATGCTTGAGCAGCCTCGCTGACACTGGCTAGCGCGAATGGCGCGCGTGCATACAGGTGACGAACCACGGCATCCCGGCGGGGGTCGTGGAGGGGATGCTGCGCGTGGCGCGGGAGTTCTTCCACCTGCCGGAGTCGGAGCGGCTCAAGTGCTACTCCGACGACCCCAAGAAGGCCATCCGGCTGTCCACGAGCTTCAACGTGCGCACCGAGAAGGTCAGCAACTGGCGAGACTTCCTGCGACTGCATTGCTACCCGCTCCAGAGCTTCGTCGACCAGTGGCCGTCGAACCCGCCCTCATTCAGGTGAGCCGCCGTAGGGCGCTTCGTGCCTGGATTTAACTTTCTGGGCTCTGCAGCTGCTCACTTCACGCTTGATTAGGAGGAGTACGGCTTTCTGAATTTTCTCAGGTCCATTCGTACCAAACAAAGTCATGACCTGACAATCTGTCAAACTGATACTTTTCGCTCTATTGTTTTTTTCAAATAAAAGGACTCGTCAAACTGAAACTTCAACCGAGTACATGTTCGACATTGACCATTCCATTTCAAACGGCTGCTTTGTATATGGGGAAAAACATGAAAAAGAGTAAAAGACAGATCACAATTGAAAACTGTTTCAGAAAGTACTCCAGATCGTATCGATACAGTATTCACCCTTAGGACAACTCGAATAAGACCTGCACAGCATAGCAAATTGACAAGTTGCGGTGGTGGTTGCTCGACAGGCAAGTGGTGGGCACCTACGCGACGGAGGCGCGGGCGCTGGCGCTGCGGCTGCTGGAGGCCATATCGGAGAGCCTGGGCCTGGAGCGGAGCCACATGGTGACGGCCATGGGGAGGCAGGCGCAGCACATGGCGGTGAACTACTACCCGCCGTGCCCGCAGCCGGAGCTCACCTACGGGCTGCCGGGGCACAAGGACCCCAATGCCATCACGCTCCTGCTCCAGGACGGCGTCTCCGGCCTCCAGGTGCAGCGCAACGGCCGCTGGGTGGCCGTGAACCCCGTGCCCGACGCGCTGGTCATCAACATCGGCGACCAGCTGCAGGTGCGTACACGAACTTTCTTAATCTCTGGAGCTGTTGTCTCAAAAAAAAAAGAATCTCTGGAGCTGTTCTTCTTTGCTTGTCGTGCTGAACGATCGAACCTATCCACATGCAGGCGCTGAGCAACGACCGCTACAAGAGCGTGCTCCACCGCGTGATCGTGAACAGCGATAGCGAGCGGATCTCGGTGCCGACGTTCTACTGCCCGTCGCCGGACGCGGTGATCGCGCCGGCGGACGCGCTGGTGGACGACGGCCACCCGCTGGCCTACCGGCCGTTCACCTACCAGGAGTACTACGACGAGTTCTGGAACATGGGCCTCCAATCGGCGAGCTGCCTCGACCGGTTCAGACCCTGCTGATCGAGCGCGATCGAGGGTAACGCCGCGCCGGCCACGAGCCGAGAACGTGCAGAACGTTGTAGCGCGGCCGTCTCCCATGTGTAATCTGCAATAACCGGACTCGGATCCCCCTCGGGTACGTCCCAGCTGGATACCTATGTGGGACCTTTGGAACTGCCCGGTACGGGACCTATGGAACTACCCTACAATGTCAGATCAAGTTTTGGATGCCTGCGATGAGGCACAAGGCTCGTTGCAGTGTCTCCCTCATAGATCAGAATAAGGTGTTAGGTTGACAGATTGTTGTGTAAGGTTTGATTCCTCCACATTTTTTATACGGAACATAGTACAAATATATGTACATGTTCACATATACTATAATATACGACACACCTTATCACTACGAGCATCTCCAAGAGAGACATATTGCCTAACACTGAAACAATATCATCGTTTATTCATAGAATAAAAACTTTTAGAAAAGTACGAGCACATGTTTGCCTTTTTTCATGTCATGCATAGCTCATAATGGCATAATATGATACACAGCATAGAGCCGCAGCTAAAAAAAAGGCTAGGCCAAACAGCACAATAAAGCAGATACATTCGGGCAAATAGTAGGACGTTTCATAAAACAAGCCAAACGAACTTATTACTGATTATTTTACAAGCAAAAGCAAATCCTCCAGTGTGTGCCAAATTGTTACTGGAGCTGCTGAGCGCATCTGAAGAGCTCCCGGCAGTGCTCCTGGTCCAGGTTCCTGCTCCAGAACTTGCTGTAGTACTCTTCGTAGGTGTAGCTCCGGTACACGGGCGCGTCCCCGTCGCGGACGAGCCCCGCCGCCGGGCTGATCACCGCGCTGTTGCACGGGCACAGGAAAGATGCCACCGACATGCGCTCCTGCGCCGCGTTCACCACCGCGCGGTGCCACACGCTCTTGTACGCGCCGTTGCTCAGCGCCTGCGGCATCCACATCGAGATCAGAACGCGTCGCATATCGATTCGAAAAACTGATGCGTCACCAGGTGGGTTTTGTATTACCTGCAGCTGGTCGCCTAGGTTGATAACGAAAGCGTTTGGCTGGGGGTCGACGGCGATCCACCGGCCGCCGTCCTTGAGGACCTGGAGGCCGGCGACGTTGGGGTCCTGGAGGAGGACGGTGAGGGCGTTGGGGTCCGTGTGCTTGGGCAGGCCGTAGGTGAGTTCCGGCTCCGGGCACTGCGGGTAGTAGTTCACGGCCATGTGCTGCTCCTGCTCGCCGAGGGCCTTCTCGATGTAGTCCTCCTCGAGGCCGAGGCTGAGGGAGATCGTGCCGAGAAGCCGGAGCCCGAGCTGCCGGACCTCGCGGCAGTACTCGCTGACGATCTCCCTGTCGATGCCCAATAGAGTTTTGAATGTTACTAGCAGATATGCCCGTTCTTTGCAATGGGACAAATAAAATTTCCTCGTACCCCTTGTCCAATAAACATGGCAAAAAATGTAGAAGCTAGCTTGATTTATGATCCATCTCAATTATTTCCAAAGTAGACATCAAATTCATGTACAAACCAGATTTTTTTTAATTTAAGCTAGATAGGAGCAATTTTTTTTAAAAAAAATGGAAACCAAAGTTATTACCGTCGGGATCCTGGATAGTGCCATTTTTCTTTGAGCAATATTTGATTGTAGAATTGTACCATAGAATAATAAGTTTGCAACTTGTGTAGACATACATACATAAAACAAAGCAATGAAACTTAGCATATTCTTAATCTCACATCACACTTTAGAATGTTGAAAATGAACATATTCTCTATAAATACCTCTCATTCTGAATCTGATGAGTTATACAAAGGATTCTTCCTGGCGATGAGTTGCACGACGTGTTTTTTCATGATTTCTTTTGACATATTTTTCTCAGATGTCATGTTTGCATAAAGCAACCTTTGACGGTCAAGTATTGCTCGCCGCTTCTCGAGTTTTAAATTTGCATAACAATAGAGTTTTTGCCCCCACACATCCGCGTGCGGTAGTTTTTGATGATTTTCTATGAAACCTACATTATAGCGTAGGGACAAAGGAGAAGCTAAGGTATAGATGCATCGCTCCACAAGGGAATGAAGGGACACAAAGTATGAAAGCATCCTCTCCCCTGGAAGTGTGGAGCTTCTCTGCAGGAGTGGTGAAGCATCCCCTCGAAATGCTCCAATGGTTTGGATAGGTCATGTGGTCATCGTCACTGGGGTTGCGCACTACCTTTTTGCAAAGTGACCAGGCGAGCTCGCTATCTATCTGTAGCTGCCTAGTATGCACGTCCAAATCGCTTGCTGTGTAGTGCGCGAGCATTTCGCGTTCAAGAGCGTGTCTTGCAGTGGTGTCCAGAACCAGTATAAAGAAGCCGCACTATACCAGCAAGTAGCCGGCCGTGCGCTAGATGACATCCAGATTAAGTGCTGAGCACGCAGGCCGGCGGACAGGGAGAGCATGTGTCCACGAGGATCACGGTACGTAAATGGCTCAATGATCGACTTAAAAATCGGTGTCCACTAATTAATCACCTCAGCTTTTGTTTTAATGCTGTGATCCGTGACAAAGCTACACACTAAGGCCCTAATGGAAGTTTTACGGAAATTTTTATGGCATTAAATTCTACTAGTCTATTAACTTTAATTAGAATTAATATAAAAATAAGATTTATAGCTAATAATTATAATTATTTATCTCATACTTCCTTTCATCTATTAAATATTCTAACACAATACTCTAAAATATACATATTTATCATTATCTGGTTGCGATAGGTTTATTTAGTAATATTTTTTTTTACTTTGCATCACACCTCCATATGTGTTTTAGTATGTATTTAATCGAACCATTTGTTTGAACTATGCGAACAACATAAAAATTCATATTTTTATCTCTTTCCTCATATATGAATACATGGTGACACACATCATGAGTAATATTTTTATATAAATAATAACATAAATAATATATTATTAATAATAGAAATAGTAATTTAAAATTTTATATTGGAGCATTTTAATATTTTGTTATAATTATATAATTTAGATTTATGGGTTACTTTAACTTTTCATAATGTTGTAATTGGACTTATATGCATATTTAGGAGGTTATTTGCATTATTCTTATAATGACATAGGTGGGTAATTTACATGAAGATTAGGGGGTTATTTTAGAATATTTTTTATAATGACAGAGGGTGGTAATTTAGATACATGTTTAGGGGTTACTTTATATTATATTTTATAATAGCAGAGGTGGCTAATTTAGATACATGTTTAGGGGTTACTTTAACATATTTTTATAATAGCAGAGGTGAGTAATTTAATAAAAAAGATAGCAGATCCAATGGCTACTATGAAGAATAGATTTTTCGGATTGATGATCAGATATTTTTGATTTTTGTGAGAATTTTTAGAATTTCTCTAATATTTTAGAGTGCCCACCTAGGATCCCACGTGGAGGCTTAAAAATTACTCTCTAATTAGTAATACTAATTAGTAATAGTAAGATACCATATCATCAATTTTGCTGACATGATGAGAAGAGAAGGAGAGAGTTTTATGGGATAAGAGAGAAATCTCATTCCCATAAAACTCAGCCGGCACAATTATCTAGTTCTCAGGTTTGATAATTATACTATGAAACTATACACTATGCTAATAAACCAGGTGTTCTGACGTGCATGCAGTGGCATTCAGTCAGTACTTGTGTTGTGCAGTAGGGCCTCCTGTTTCCTAAGAAAAAGTACTTGTGTTGTGCCCTCCTGCAGCTAGCTGCAAGCGCGCCGTGTTACACACGCTGCTGGTGTGACTACTATCTCTCTAGAACTACGCACAATGTGGTGAGTGCTGCAGGACAGGACAGGATAGGATACCCATGCACATGCTGGTGGCGACTAGTGAGTACTAGCGAGTTATTGCGTCCTGATTGGCTGTGGGATATGCATATCGATCATCCTCTCTATGCTTCGGTGGTGCTGACGGATCGAGTGAGTCCAGAAATGTAGCTCTCTAGTTTCTAAAATTGCTCCACTGTTCTGGGCTCTTCTTGAGCGTCAGTGCATGCCAACCACATGGATATCTATTCATGCATAAAGCTAGCTAGAGCTACTTGCGTATGTAGATAAGGAGCTGATGAGTAGCACATATGCATGTCCCTCTTTCGAAGTTTGAAACTGTTTTTTTTTTCATTTAGAATGGTTAAACCGTACTGCTCCTCCATTTCAACGAATTGTGTATACTATAGGGCAACTGTCTCTGTTATCACTAAATTCTGTCTCAGGCTGTCGGTGCATGATGCATTAGTTTTCTTAAAGCACACGATGCATTAGAAAAATGAGATCGGTGGTGACTGGTAATAAGAGGCTAAATGGTAGAGCCTGTATGTAAACAGCCAATTATATCTAGTAGTCGTATTCCATAAAGGATTGTTTAGGGTATTTTAGACCGTTAGAACTTTATAAAATTCGATGGTGTAAATTCTTCTCTTTTAATTAATGTGGGAATATTTAGTAGTCGTATTTCATATGGATTGTTAGGGTATTTTGGACCCTTAGATCTTCATAAAATTCGACGGTGCAAATCCTTCTCTCTTTTAGATTAACGCGAGAATTTCTAGACCCTCTCAGCGAACTTAGTGAATTCTTTTAACACTATTGTATTAAGATAATAAATGGGATCAGTGGTAACTGGTAATGGGAGGCTAAATGTAGAGCATATGTAAACAGTCAATTATAAATATCTTTGCAGTACGAGGTTTATGCTTCCAAACCAAATTTAAAATATCGGTATTTATGTCAAACTTTCTAATTTTTTTTTTATGAAACAGGAGGGGAGAACCCCTACTGAATATATTAAAAAAGGAAGAAAGTAACTTTACAAAGTAAAAGGTGTTACAGATTAATGTTCAAACTTTCTAAAGTTTGATCGAACCTTGGTCAAATTATCAAATATTCATGACTAGATGGAGCTATCATTAGCACACCAACACTATGATACATACGATCATTTTTCAGATGTTATGATTTTATTTAATCTTCTAATCGCGGCAACTTGTTTTGCATGGTGTCTTCAGTTCAGAAATTACAAGTATCATAGCACTCATACCCAATCAATGTTTTAGTCTTAAAGAAATGTTACACGATATGAGTTGCATATGCGCACATAGACATTGGTGCATATTTTGCTTTATCCTGCATGCATTAAGTATGTTGTAATCCGGTCATTCTAATACTATATATTAACATTAATTTGATGTGGTTACTGACTACTCCACCATATACTTTACTCACTGTAATCAATTTTTTTTTTTGAGACCGGCCCTCCTAACGCGCTAAACGGTTTATTGTTGATCATATTAGAGTAGTAACTTTACCGACAGGGTACTGTGTCATGGTGTAGCATAAGGGAAAGACTAATGGAGAGGGTCATACGTGAGCCTATGACCTGTGTGCCCAAACCTACAAGTGATCAATTGTCGTCGGTCAGCTATACAAATTAACTTGTGATGCATGCTTACTTGAAGGATTCAGGATTGGACGGGCATTCCGGCAAGAACTCCTCCAGAGGGTGGCAGTGAAGGCGTAGATAGTCCCGCCAGTTGTGCACCGTCTCCTTGCGGACGTTGAAGCTGGTGGAGAGCCTTATCTTCTTGGAGGGTTCGTCTGAGTACAGCTTCTCCTTCTCCTCCGGCGGGAGACGGAAGAACTGCAGACCCACGGCCATCATCTTCTCCAGCAGCTTCCCTTCTATTCCATGGTTTATGACCTGCTAGAAGAAATAAAGAAGAGCATGTGCACTTACTAGAAGTGTAAAGAATGTTTTCTGCATCAGGGAGCTAAGGCTCTAATGTTCCGTCCCAACGAAGCGGCAGTACGTCCCGCCTGAAGGAAAAGCAGCGAAGCAAATTCCAAAGCCTCCGAAGAAGAAGTTAGCAAGCCGCCATGTTTGAACGCTGAAGCACAGCGCCAGAAGAAAACCTAGCTAGAACACTTAAGGCGTGAGAGGCATCAGTGACCTGGAAGAAGCCATAGGTGCGGCAAGCCAGGCCAATCTCGGCGATGACGCGTTGCTTATCCGGCGACGCGAGGTCGATGAGCGGGACGTTGCTGTCCGTCGTCACTTCGGCGAGCCGCGGCCTGTCGGACTCCGGCCGGATATAGCTCTCCGGGAGGAACTCGCGACGCTCGACGGTGGACAGAAGCTGGCTTCCCATCGGACTGCAAGAGATCAGGACGATGCTTAATTCCAGAAAGGTTGGCCGACGACACGGGGAAGCTATAGGGAAAGAGGATCGTCCACGGCAGGAGGCGGAGACCTGGGGAGTTGACGCGCGCAGTGGATGACCGGCACTGAAGAACTAGGTTAAGTGCTAGCGCTAAGAGTTGGCTCCAAGACACACAACAACGAGAGGTCTATACATGAACACACTATCAGTTTTGTATTTCTCTTTTTGTTTATTTTTATCGCCGTTTCTCTCTTTTTTTTAAAGAAGATGTTTCATATGTCTACAAACAATGGGTTCATAGGCACTATTTTACTTCATAAGTTTCTGTCTCGCCTCTATTTTGGTGCATTACGTACTCCATCAACTCGTGTGCCTGCATTTTCCATTAACACTTTTAGAAAATGAACGGATAATAAATTATTTTTAGAGATATTGTTAGTTAAAGATAAAAATGCTTGACTTAGAAAAAAAATAAAAGTAGCTATATTTTGGGATCAAATTAGTAGTCACATAGTCTAAACTTTTCTTATAAAAAAATCTAGGACGATGTATTTTTCTAGCATGTCTTATATGAGAAGTAATGTGGACGCTCAAGTTAATACTAGTAAGACTATAATCTAAACGCAACAACTAATGCTTAGAATCTGAGGGGGCCTTAAAAGATGACATATGACATGGGACGCTAGAGTAATTTGTTTGTCGTCCAACTTTAGCATAGATAGAAAAAGGTACTCGTTCTGGACATATGACTGCAACGGGACTCTTTGCGCGGACGTCATCAGCAACGTAACTCGGAGAACTTTTACAAGGAGAAAGCGCAACGGATCATGATCTCGTGATGTCCGAACTAGTAGCGCGTGCATGCACGGACATCCACTGGTTTTTGCCACGTATGATTTAATCAGCTAAAGCAAAAAAATTGGCGACGTGTAGGGATGTAATAGTTCCCGGCCTGTGACTGCCATATTCAGGGAAGATCTTAAGTAACATTATCTAGCTAGCGTGTTTGCCTGTCGAGTGGACTGCTACTACTACTACTACAAATTGTTTTTCTATATAATTAATAATCTGGTCACTGCAAGGTGCAAATCTACTAGGAGATCGATCGAGTTTATTCCCAATCGCGCGGGATGCGTCAGTGATCGATCTGATAATATTGTTGTGCAAGTACACGCATTATATGACAATGCACGCAGCCGTTAGCGAATTAATAAGCCTCTCTAACGTCGACATCAGTATCGGGACGCAACACAAGCAAAGCCATTTTGTGACGTCTATGGTTCATGATTGTGCTTGCTGGATGTCCCTCGCTCGACAGGCAACAAGTTAAAGAAACTTGCTCTAGATTTATACCACTGCAAATGACGTCAGGATTGGGATAAACTTTTTTTTTTGAGAAGCTGAAACGAATTTAGTATTTCAGTCCCGGTACCGTCCAAATCACCAGTCCCTGTCTAAAAAATAGGGCCTGATAGAATACTTTTCTAGCAACCACAGGCCCACCTGTCGATTGAGGGTGTCGACACCCGACGATTTATAGAATGCACAATTTGTTGGCATCATCTGCTTGACTCTTGACCTGTTGACTTGAAACTCCATCCTTGAGTGGGCCAACACGCGCAAAATTCATATTCACGCAACGTGCCATGTTCAAGTTGTTCTCTACATACAAGTAACGAAATACAATGGCACATACAGACGCAGGCGTTCAGCCATACCCCTACGAGCATATCTGCGAGATTGAGCCGGTGGATTCTCAAAATTGATGAATTCACTATAGACGTCTCACCATCAACAGATATATCGAATAACACTAGTTAAATTCTGAAATAAATTCAGAAAAATAGAAGCATCCTTGCTGAGTCGATTACTCAACAAGGGATCTTACCAGCTGAGCACGCTCAATTCGATTTCACAACCTTTGTTGAGCCGGATCGTCTAGATTGTACACTTTGGTAGGCGTTTGCACTCGGTGCGTCATTTGTATTTTTTTAAGAGAACAAATTAGTGTGTTAGTTATGCAGTCTTGGTGGTGCTTTAATTTCTTCCTCCAGTACTGCTACAACATGACTCACATAGTGATCCCGTAATTTTTGATGTATCGGTATCATCAAATGAGTATGCTTTACTGTCGACCTATCAGTGCCACTTTCTTTTAGAACTGACAGTGAGCCAAACACATACTCCTACATCCTCTCCGTCGCCCCTCCGATCCTCTCCTCATCAGCTGTAGACCCCTGAGCAAGCGATCTTTTTTTTTTATCTCCGCGCAGCAGCAAAAACAAAATATCAAATTGCTCTGCAGTGTTTGTCACGGATCGTTTGTGACACGAGCCCAAGAGAGATAATTTATGTCACGATTTGTTTCGCCAGAGTTATTTCTTCACGGTTCATAATTTCATCTATGACAAAATGAATTCATGATTGTTGTATGGAGGTGTGCGAAAAGTCAAACCTTCCGAATCTCATGCACCACGCTTCCCGCCAATATATCACCCGTTTGCACACGCAAAGCCATCAGAGATTTTAGTGCTCCGCCTTCCCTCGACGGGTTTCTAGATGCAGTTACATCTCTCTCCAAATCCTACAGCCATGGCCCCCTCCAGAGCTCCCGCGCGGTCCGAGCTCTTGTCTCTCCACACAGTCGATGTTTATCTTCTCCTCAAATGAGGAGGATCCTGCAGCAGATCGATGTGACTCTCAAGGAACAATAATTTTCTTGCGCTCGCCACTTGGACACTTGCTGCGCCCTTCTCTGTCCGTACTAGGCGAGACCGGATCGAAGTCACCGGTCTACGCGTAAGCTTCAGCCTGTCAGCTGATCGATTGGCTCTGGCAACACGCAGCTCGTGCCCGCGCTCGCCACCGAGCCGGACGGCATCTTGACCTGCCGCCGCGTTGACGCGCCGAATCGAGCTAGCAAACAGGACGCCGCCCCTGCCGGCCGCCGTCTCCCGCGCAACACGCCGGACGACGCCGGACGGCCGCCGTCTCCCGCACAACACGCAGGACGATGCCGGACGGCCGAAGCAGCACGAGCGCGAGAACCAGTGGAGCAGAGCCGCTTGGCGGTGCTCGGACGGCGAGGTTTTCTGAGCCTTCGCCGCCGCCGGGGACCGTGGGCGTGTGACAGCGGACGGACGGGCTCGCAACTGCATGTGCATGGGTCGTGCGCGTGCTTCCAGTGGCCCCGTGAATCACGCTTGCTTGTTTGGATGCGAGCAGAGCGCACACTACACGGGCAGCGCGCGTCCCCATCTACGGAAACGTGCTGATCGATGCCGGGGCTCGGCAGCCGGCGCCGTGTAGTTTGGGCTCTGCTTGGCCTATGGCCCTGTTGGAAGTGGAACTTGGAAATGGAGATCTCTCTCCATCACCCTGTCAACTTCTTCGAGAGGGGTGAAAAATAGTTGCAACGTTTCGTCTTGGGTACAAAGTTTCAGCATCTGTGTGTGCGTGTCATGGCGACATGGTTGGAGCTAGCTAGCGTCCTTTCTCTGAACCAAACCACCATCAACGGCGCAATCTCAGAGACAGGCCGGCACATTTTTCTGGACTGCTTACGTCCAGGCGCTTGCAATCGCACTGTCTGAAACGACTGCTAAGAAGAAAGAAATTGACAGAATCGTTCTAAGATCCTCCGTATAGCTTTATTCCAATCCAACAGCGCTTTTACCTTCGATTCCATGTGAGTGAGGAGACAGATGTTCCTCTCGCGAATTTGCTTTCGGAACTTAAGCCTCGCCTTTCCTGTCGGCGTCAGTTTTCTTGACCGACCCTAGAGAAAACCACTTTCGCCTGATGCCGAGGGCACTGAAAGTTGAGCGTCACCAAACTCTGACGGTCTTGTCAGGCGACAGATCAAGTAGGGTAGTAAACGGACTTAATTTTTATATAAGGGCCGGATCCTAGAAGACGCGGGCTCATAGTCACCGGGAATATGGTACGGTGCCACGTTCCCTATACTGGGAACGATGTTCCCGTATCAGGAACTCGGGTACGTTTCCGTCTCAACAGTGTTAAAATAATCCTTAAACAATGTACCACGTTCCACGTTCCTCCATCCATCGATCCGGGAACTTTTGTGACTATGGCCAGACTCTAATCTCAAGCTAAAAATATTAAAAGTCAAATTAGATCGTGAAGAAAGTATTAAGGCCATGATCCGTTACCACCCTTAGATGCAAGACGTACCGCACCCCAGATCAGCCTCCAAAGAGTTTCCCCTCGCTAATGGCAATGGCGGCTCACAGACACTCCCACGAGTCAAATGTCACAGGGGAGGGACAGAGATTTCCATGGCATCCAAGAAGATATAGGAGTAGTGCGCAAAAGACAATGTGTCGTGCCACTTTTTCAGAGCGCACGGAGTTCAGTTCGCCTCTTTGAAGTTTGATTGCGCACTAGATTTTTCTGGGGGCCATGATGGAGAACCCTTTCCCTTTCTTTGGAAGACTCAGGAGGGAGAAATCAACAACGCTGAACAGAGAAAGTTCAGGACTAGTTTGGCCCAGACGCATATAAGCCTAGTGTCAGCGAGCCCAGTATAAAAAACGGCCGGTATGTTTTTTTAGTGTAAAAACAGCCGAACCGGTATGTAAAATAGTGAGAAGGAAAAGGATGCAGGTCTGGCCCGCCCAACTGAGCATAGAACAAACGGGCCACACCTGGTTAAAAGCGGCCACGGATTCTTCTGGGCCACCGCGCCGTATGAGAAATGAGAAAGCCTTATCAACCCATTGAGCTTGTTGCCTCTCATCTAACTTGTCCGCCAGCCACACCCCAACACGGGCGAGAGTGGGTGGTCCGTGGGCCGTGTTTCCGGGCCTGTAGGCCTGCTAGGTCACATCCATCGGACTTCGGACAGGGAGAGATTTAGGCCGTTGGTTTTGGGCCCAACACGTTAGGTCTCCATAATGCGCTGATGTCCACAGCTACTAACTACACATCTCTGGTCCAGAGGCACTACTCTGCACGCTACGATTCGAAAATACCACCAACTGCATGGCTATACGAGGCTATAACGCACTTTTATTCTTCAGCTCTCCAATATTCTTGCTGACACTGACAGGCAACTCGCAAGCCCCGCGCTAATAAAGCGTCGATCCACAGCACACGCATGACGCACCAAACAAGCTTGCAGATCCCAGCTTATAAAGAAACGGCGGCTGCACGCAAGATCATATCCACCCAAGCGGCGGCATCGGCGGAGCTCAGCTCAAGCATCGCCGGCCGATCGACCCGCTGCCACCCACCCACCACCATGATGTCAGCGAGCGACCCCTGCTCGGACCACAGCTACGAGCTTCCGCTGCGACGGAACCTCCTGCTCCTGCGCGACCTCCTCCACTTCGTCGCCGGGGTGCTCCTCGACCGCATCGGCGTCGTTTCGTGCCAGCGCGGCGGGGTGCAGCTTCCCTGGCAGACGTGGGGCGGAGAGCACACTGACGACGACGACGCGGCCGCGGAGCGCTTCCTCGAGGCGACGCTTCGGGCGCCCAGCTCGCCGCCAGTGACCGGCGGCGAGACGACGCGGTCGCGCGCGGCTGCGCGGTACAGGCGGCGGCGACGGTGGGCGGACGGCAAGCAGCGCGCGGCCGTCTGCGCGATCTGCTTGGCGAAGCTGGAGGAAGCGGGAGCTGGGTGCCAGGCGGTCGCGGAGCTGGACACCTGCTCGCACGCGTTCCACGCCGCGTGCATAGACGCCTGGGCCGGCACTGGCGAGGCGGCCACCTGCCCGCTGTGCCGCGCGCCCATGTCGCCCACGCCGTGGGAGGACGACGAGCAGAGCTTGCTCCGTCTCTGTTCCCTGTCGCAGTAATGGCCGCCTCCTCAGATGCACCCCCCCCCCCCCCCCCCCCCCCCGAGGTGTCCCTGCCAGCTATCTAAGGGCCCAAGAGAAGTAGAGACGGCACCGGCGGTGCTCTATGTGTTGTACCACTTTAGAATCAAAACTGAAGTAGTTTAGATTTTTGAATAAATGCAAGCAATATTTTCTTACAAATTGTTAATTTGCCTTCAGTTTATTAAGTACCTCTCAGCACGTATAATCTCACATATATTGAGTCTCGTGTACCGATCATAAGAAATACTTGTTGGCACAATGGCACCGCGTGACGCGCCTTCGGACCTCTATTCCTGAGCGCCCGGCTCCGGTCACACTAAACAAAAAAAAAATGCCCCGGCTCCTAGGCCTTTTAGGCTGCTTCATACAAGCAGTCCCGTATAGAGAGCAACAACAAAGTGATACATGGACCATCTCCCTTCAAAAAACTAATCCAATAGGTGAGCACTTTCTCACACTTAGTTTATAAGTTGTGCTACTCCACTCTCCACAAGTAAGATGAGACTATTCTCAACAATACTCAGTCTGTTCCAAGTTACTCTTAACTTTAGATTTTTCAAGATTAAAGAAATATACCATAAAGTCTCCAAATTCAAATAAATGCATTATTAAGATATATTCTTGATAAATCCAATGAAACTACTTGGAGGCTGAGAATGTTGATTATTTTTTTTATAGACTTGATCAAAATAGAGAAGTCTGACTCAAGATAAAGTTAAAATGAATTGGTATGTAAATACTTGCACTACTTCGTGAAAAAGTGGGGAAAGTCACCAGCGATCAGTCATACCTCTTCATTTAAATTGGTCAGCTAGCGAACCACTTGATCCGATTGAACTTGGCGTGCGTGGGACCAGTTGGCCGCACCATATCACGTACTGCACGGTTACCCATCGTTAGCCCACTCGCTGCACCTGCACTTGATCGCTGCTCGTTGCGACCGCTACCAGAACCGGAAAGAGACCGGTAATCTGTCAGTTTGTTACGGTGCTTGAGAGGAACCACCGGTTCCTTCCCTCCTAAATTTTCTGGAGCGTTGATTTTAACACGTAATGTTTTATTTTAATCAAGGACAGTTTAGTCATTACACCCCTAAATTTTGTTCATCCACTGACCGGTTAGACCATTCGCTGCGTGCTTGTCTTATCCCCAATCGGCAGCCTGCGTGCGGCGGCGGCTGCTTGCTCGCGCCTCTTCCCCACGGCGGCGGCCTGCGCGTGAGTCGCGTGACCCTCCCTCGATCGGCCATCCGCGCACGGCTCTTCCCGGCGGCGGCTGCTGTGCGAGGCCCTCTCTCAACCGGTGCGCACAGCTCTTCCCGGCGGCGGCGGCCTGCGCGTGGTTCGTCCCCGGCGGTGGCGACTTGCGCGCGGCCCTCCCTAGACCGGCCATCCGAGCGCACTATTCCCCGGCGGCGGTCTGCACGCGGCCCTACCTCGACCGGCCATCCGCTGATTGGAGCTCCGGCCAGATTGACGCCTAGACATCGTCGTGTAGGGGCTGGGGGGCCAGGGCCTCGTCGCGTGTTTGCATGCTCAACTGTCCTTATAAATTGCGGATGAGATTAAATCTTTCGCTTCATTGTTTTGTAGGAAAACGAGGATGAGGGCCTGGAATGAGAGGTGTTACAGATGGTGTGACAAGGTACTTCAAATTTAGATTTTGTTGATCTGTGCTTTCTTGTCGATTATATTTAGTTTTGCTTGAAGAGATGTAAATTATCAGTGTTCCTTTTATTTTGTTCTTTCATAATTACCATTTGTTATAGAAATATGCTACATGAACAAATATGCTCACCTAGAGTAAACACTGTCGTCTGTACATGTCAGTAGTTTATGAGATCAGATTACTTCACATTAGCAAAATTGGACTAACTAATTCGACATAGCATTTTCTGTGTTGCATGTACTTGTAAATGCAGGCAAAGGCTCAACATTTCAATTCTACTTTGATTTATAATTGCTAAAATAGTTAATGTGAAGAAAATTCAGTTCTACTCTATTAGATGTTTGGTTCAATAACCTTGTCTGCAATATTTCCTTATCTTCTTCCCCATATTGTCAGAAAGGTGGAGAACAGATAAGGAAGTGCATCAGAAAATTCAGACTTCATTTGTGAGAAAGGTGGAGAGGTCTCGAAGTGCATCAGGATGTTCAGAATTAGTGTGACCATGTAATAGGATTGTAACAGCTCACTTTGAATGCTTGTTTGATGAACTGTTTTGAATCAGTGTAGGATCTGATGGATTGCTACTACTGTCGAGAAAAAAAAATTGTAGGTGGAGAAAAGACAAGGAAGTACATCAAAAAGTTCAGACTTGTTTTTGAAAGGAAGAAAGTTAAGACTTCATTTGCGAGAAAGGTGGAGAGGTCTAGAAGTGCATCAGGATGTTCAGAATTGGTGTGACCATGTACAATGCAATTTTGCTCGTCAGGCTATTGTCTTGTTGTTCATCTTCAGAGTCCTGTCCTCCATTAGATTCATTGTGCTCGGTCATCGGGTTGGAGATCAGGTCCTTGCATGGGCTACGCAGGGTGGGCTTCCAGTGGCTCAGGCTCTCCACCTTCGAAATTCCACCCGCGGTGGCTCATGAACGCCGCAACGGACAGGTGCGCGCCGCTCTCCACCGCGGCCTCGGCGCGCATGTCGGCGCGGTCGGCGTCGCGCTCGCGGCACCCATATGAACCGCTGGCCGCTGGCCTGCAGCGCGGTGGCCAGCTCGCGCGCCTGCTCCTGGTGGAGCAACGACGTCGTGCCGAACGAGACGTAGAGCACCGAGGACAGCGGCTGCTTGTCGAGCCATGTCGCACGCTCCTGCTCGCGCTGCGGAGGAGCACCATGGCCAAGCACCAGGTGCGTTTCGCCGGCGGCCTCGTCGGGCGCCTTCCGCCCTGAGCCGCCACTGCTGGCGGCCTGGTGGGGAAGCAGATGTGAGCGCTCAAAAACTACGGGGCGCTCCTGTAGGCCGCGGCGGCCGACGTCGGGTGGCAGTGCGACAGCGTCGCGCAGAGCGAGCTGACGTGCAATGGCGGCGCCGCGATGGTCCTGCCCTCACGGAAGCCTGGCCGTCAGCGGCGGCGGCAGTGATGAAGACGACGCCGGCGCTACACCGCTTAGCCAGCCCCACGCACCGCCCATGCCGCGCCGCAATCCTCGGACCAGGGACATGCGGCAGCAGGGACTCGTTGCCGGCGGCGTCGGCAGCGATGAACATGAGACTTCAATCGATCGCTTTTTTATTTCGGATCTATTGTATTGTTTATTGACTGAAAGGATAAAAAAATACTAAAACACCCTTAATATTATTTCTATAAGTGGTTCTTGGCCTACAAAAAAATTGGCCCACGTCTTTGGTTCCTTTCTCTTTTAACTATTGGATCTGTGGACCTTCAACGACCCATAAAATCTCCGAGCACCGTAAACAAAAAGACGTGTATGTTCAACGTCATGATGTCGGCGCCACGATTCGCAAGTTTGTCCTCGCCGCACCCAATCCGCCTACGTGGCCTGTAATAGAGCCGTCTGGGATTGCCTGACACGCGTATTCAAACGAAGCATGCGAATTGCATGACGTTCATGCGTGCGTATCGCCAGGCATTTATTGCGCTGGCTCGACACCGGTCGGTCATCGATTTTTCTCTCTCCTGTTGAGATAGCATGTCGTTCCAAGTGTATGGAGATGGGTGGACAGTGGCATGTATCTAAATCCGTCCTTTTTCTGTGTCATGAGCAAGAATTTTTCTAATTTTGGTACTATTTATAAATGGTAACAGTGTTCATTTTAGATTTCAACTCATGCTAATCACACGTCAAGCTGATAATGGTTCGAGATGGAACCGGTTGGAGTGGTTTGAATTTTACATTGATTCAACTTAAATTTAATGGAAATCAGTTTCTTTAGGTTTGGTTTAGTTTCACAGGTCGGTCTGAACATTTGGTTTAACAGATCCGAACCGATCGGTTCTTCGGTTTTAAGCAAAAATCGGTTCTCCAGAAATAAGAACCGTTCGGCTCCTAGAAAATCTGAGAACCGAGCACTTCGGTTTCGTTTTTTTGGGTTCGGTTCCGGTTCCACCCGAAAGAACCGAGCGTCGGACATGCCTGCCGTCGCTGCTCGCCCGGGCGGAGGGCGCCGCCACGCCGTCGCCTGCTCGCCCCGACGGAGGCAGAAGGGTGCTGCGCCGCCGTAGCTTGGGCGGAGGCCGCCGTCCCTGCGCATCCTTGCCCGCCGCGAAGGCCGCCGTCGCCGCGCATCCTCGCCCGCCGCGGAGTCCGGCCTCAGGCCACGCCGCTGCCCGCCGTCCTCGACTGCTGCCTGCTGGGGCCGCAGCTGGGAGGAGCGGCGCTTGGAAGCAGGCGCCGTCGGCGGGCACCAGGGGCTGCTGCGGCCGGTGCAGGCAGGAGGGGCGGCTGCGGGCCTGCGCGGGCGCCGGGCGGCAAGGAGGGAGGGGTGGGCAGGTGGCTCCGGCCTGCGGCAGTGCGGCCTCCAGCCTGCGCGTTGCGCGGGCGTCGGGCGGGAGGGGCGTTGCGCCTTGGGCGCCGGCGCGCCGCGCCGCGTGCGGATGACGGGGTGAGACCGTGAGAGAGAGAGAGAGAGAGAAGGTGAGGGGCGGCGCGTGGGGTGGGTTGGGGGGAAGGCGGGGCAGACTGGGGCAGGGGTGGATTAGGATTAGATGCTCTTGGGCTATCTTGGGCCGATTTGGGCTAGTAGGTGTTTGTGGGCTTTGTCGTTTGAATTTCGGTTCTCTTTGGGTAATTCGGTTACCCGAGACTAATAACCGATTTAACCGAAATAATTTCGGTTATTTAAGATTTGGAACCGAATTTGTTACCAAATTTTTTGGGCGGTTAATTCGGTTCAGTTTTCGGTTATTTATGTCCAGCCTGATTCACAGCAGAACCGGTTTGATTTGGTTTGGGATACTAATAGCGCCAAGTGAATATATCTATACGTGGCTTCCACGTCAAAAGTCGCATCCTGGAAATAAAATCACGTGTTCACATCGTAAAATTTTATTGAAATCGACTGAAATTTATTGGAGATGACTCAATATGACCGGCAGCTACTTTGTGTCTACACCCACAAGTGGACCCCACGTCAAGAGTCGGATCCTAAAATTAAACCACCCATTTACACCATAAAATTTTATCGAAATTGATTGAAATTTGTTGGAGATGATTCAGTATGACTGATAGCTACTCTGTGCAAAGCAGTGTGACTAGATCTACATGTGGACCCCACGTCAAGAATCGGATCCTAGAAATAAAATCTCGCGTTCACACTATAAAATTTTATTGAAATTGATTGATATTTGTTGGAAATGATTCGGTATGAGTGGCAGTTATTCTGTGCAAAGCAGTGTGACTAGATCTACATGTGGACCCCACGTCAAGAGTCGGACCTTGTAAATAAAATCTCGCGTTCACACTATAAAATTTTATCAATAATGACTAAAATTTATTAGAGATGACTCAGTATGACAGATAGCTACTCCGTGCAAAGCAGTGTAGCCTACACGTAGGCCCCACATCAAGAGCAGAGCAACTGAATTTCTGTATAGCCTCATGCGTATAGAAGTTAAAAAATTTCTGTATAGCCTCATGCCTATAGAAGTTAAAAGTACCACCACCAGCATGCTTCTGCACTAGTTGTAGATCTCCACCTTACACTCTACTTTTGATGGTGTGGTGTGATTTGATTTTTATATGATATAGTATGGTCTGGAGTGATTTATATCATCATGTTTAATTAAAATAGTTTGGTTCGCATTCAGCTTGTCACACATCTATAGTTCGATGTCCATAGTGAGTTCCTTGTCTCGCGAGTAAAACGTGTCATCAACATTTAATCGCAACCAATAACCGTCTCTTTTCCTTTTCCTATCCACTAACTATAGTAAAGTTTAAGAAAAGAGACTGAAAATAAATACTATCTATTTTAATAATTATCTGTTAAGATGCATCAAGATACCGTGGGAGATATGGTATCCAGCGCACGTCTAGAGGAGAGCGGCACCGTTCTAAATACGGCGTCGATAGCGTCTGGACGTTCCATCTCTATCGGACGCTCCTTGTTGGTTCATCGTAACATAAAAATAATATCTGCAATAAACTTCTACAATATAAACAATCACCATTTGCAACAACTAAAAATATATTGAAAAAAAAAGAGGATAAAAACTGATGCAACATATATTTCACGTTTAATGTCTGCAACACGCACAAAAACATGCCTGCTGCCCGCCATGGACGCCGTCCCAAAGCTCCTCTGGCGGACACTTGCTGCTCGGCGCCGCCGCTCCGCATCTCCGCCAGCTGCTCTTCGCCACCGCGCACTTGCTGCTCCGCACCACCACCCGCTGCGGCTCCGCGCTACCACCCCGCACTCCGCGCCGCCGCCTTGCCCCGAAAGTTGCTCTGCGCTGCCGTCGGCCGCTGCCCCGTGCTGCTCTGCGCCGCCATCGGCCGCTGCTGTGCGCTGCCCCGCTCTCTGCGCCGCCGCCCTGCCCCGCGTGCTGCTTTGCGCCGCTGTCGGCCGCTGCTCCGCGCCGCCGTCCTGCCCCGCGCGCTGCTCGCCGCCACCGATCGCTGCTCCGCGCCGCCGCCCTGCTCCGTGCGCAGATCTCCGCCGTGGCTCCGCGCCGGAGGGGGGAAGCAGCCCTACGCCGCAGCAGAGAGGATGGGAAGCGCGTGTTGAGGAAGGGATGTGCGCCGCCGCCTGGAGCTCCTCCTCCGCCGGCCCCGCCGCGCGCACCTGCGCCAGCCAGCCTCGCCGATGCGCCCCGCGCTCGCGTGTACTGCACAACATAGAGATGTGCGCACGGCAGTGTGGGTGATTTTCTCTGATGAAAGGATAAGGTATGAGCATAGGAGGAAAGGGATAAGGTGAGAGGGAGGCACGTCACTGTCCCCGTCCAGAGGGAAGGACGCGCGTCCGGACGACGGAACCGTAGCATTACTGTTCTACTCAAGATTACCACAACGGAAAATATGCATAAGCATGTCAGCATGTCACGGCGACACGGGCGCGGCAACAACCTGACTAAAAACATACTACTACATCACACATCTATCCACTCCACACGGCACGCCGGGAACGAACCGGATCACGCCGAACCCGTGGCGGATGTGACGGCATACGTACGCATGATCGTCGGGGCCTCCGGCGGGCGAAGAGTCCCGTCGGGCACCGGCGGCGAAAGCCGAAATCTCAGGCGCCCGACGCACCGGCCGCCGGCTTCTCCGAAATCCATGTGCCGGGACGGCGACTTTCACCACTGCGCTCGCGTTTCGCATGAGCCCGCCGGTCGGTCGGTACCGCCCGCGTACGACACCGGCCGCCGCCCCTGGGCAGAGCCGCTCGCGGGCGCGCCGTGCCAACGTACCGCCACGACTTCTATCTAGAGCGACAGGCACGCCGCAACTCCCCCTCGATCGGTCCACCAGCGCCCTTGCCTGCGCGCGCCGTGCGGAGCACGGGAAGCCGAGCCACCTTTCTTTTTCTTCTTTTTGCTCTTTTCGGGCGCGTCGTCCCCAGGTCCCCTATATATCCGCACGGACGGACGCCGCGACCCGGCGCCAACCAGCAGACGCGTGCACCCCGCGCCGGCGCGGAGCGCACGGCCACGGCCCACGGCGGGCTCGTCTTCGCCTTGGCGCTACCGGTAAAGTGCAGCCGCGGCGGCGCCTTTTCCTCTCCTCCTGCCGGGCGCCGCCATGACCTTCCCGCTGGTGAGCTACTGCGACGCGGTGCCGCGCCCGGTGGCCGCGCTGTTCAAGCTCCTCCACGCCGTGGCGCTGACGTTCGTGCTGATCCTCTGCTTCCTCGGCCTCTACGAGTTCCCCTACAACCCGGAGGACCACGCGCCGCTCATCAACGGCCGGCGCCGCCCGCCGCGGGACGCCCCCGCTCCGGAGGCCGTGAAGGAGCGCCTCCCGCCCGTCGAGTTCCTGGAGCTGATGAGCCTCGCGCGGCCGACGACGACGGTCGTGGCTTCGTCGCCGCCGGGGGAGCCGCCGACGTGCCGGGTGTGCCTGGAGGGGCTGGAGGCGACGGACGAGGTGCGGCGGCTGGGCAACTGCGCCCACGCGTTCCACACGCGCTGCATCGACCGCTGGATCGACCTGGGCGAGGTGACGTGCCCGCTGTGCCGCTCCCACCTGCTGCCGCGCCGGCGCGCCGGCCTACTCGGCAGGGCGCGGTTCAGCTAGTTGTCGCTCATCCCCTCACCACGTAGTACATACTACATGCCGGCCTGTGCTCGGCTTCCGGCGGCCGGTGCCACTGGCGCTGGATGGGGGCGGGCCAACCGCGAACTGATTGCGATTAGGACGACTAACCACTGCACTGGTGTTCCATGGATGGGAGCCATCCAAATTGATTGGAGGTTGGCAAAAGGTGTACTACTACTACATGATGGAAGCCATCAGTAGCGATAGATCGGTTGCATTGGGTACTTAGTGTGCAGCGTTCAGCCTCCACGTGGAACGTGTGGTTAACAATACTTTACTAATTGCACGTACTGATATGGATGTACCGCCAAATGTAAAGTTAATATATCAAACTACACTGCTTATGATTCCATATGTGTGCTTGGGATATTGACACTTTATCCAATTGAAATGAATCGGTGCTCGTAGCCTAAGAGAGGGAGAGGTGAATTAGGCAAACTTAAAACCTTAACCTACGGATCAAACTATGGATCAAACTAGTTTGCACAAAACTTAAAACTAAAACACACTATATAGATGTGCAACCAGGGTTCTTCTAGTGTGAACAGCTCATCCCAAAAAGTTTTGCAATCTATAATCAATCCTAACAAGATACTACGCTAAGAAAGTAAAGGCACACAAATTGCAATATGAAATGCGGAAGCTTAAGAGTAAAAGATGAAGGGAAGCAAACTCTCGACACGAAGATTTATCCCGTGGTTCGGTTAGGCACAAAGTCACTCCTACATCCACGTTGTTGAAGCACTCACAAAGAGTATTGCTTCCGGCAACAAGTCTCTTCCGGGACTCTTCTTGACTTGCCACTAAGGCTATATCAAGTCACCGCGGTCACCTTGATCCCGCTTTCCACTAAGGAGCTTCTCCACCAAGGAAGGGGGTCTCCACGTCTCCCGCACAAAGCCGTCGACGCCGCTCCACACCAAACCGGAGGGTTACGACTTGCCGGCGAGCCACCAAAGCTCCAAGAGGCCTGCACACCGAGATACACTTGCGGTTCACTTCTAGAACCAACACACAAGGTTCACACCTTGCTTCTCTCACTCTTACAAGAGCTAATCCTAGCACTAAGACTCACAAAGCTTGTGCTAATCTAAGGATGTGATCAATACGCTCTTAGGTAGTTTGGAGGTGTTATACAATATTTCTAGGGTTTCTTCCGAGCTCCAGCACCATCAAATGACCCGAAGGAAGGCATATATATAGGCTAGAGGTCCAATACTAATCGTTACATGCTTTTTCCTGAAAAGCTCGTAAGTGTCGGTTTAACCGACCAAGAGTGTCGGTTTAACCGGTCCCTCTGAACCAGCATACTAGCCGTTGCACTTGTACTTCAGAATCTTGCTTGTGTCATTGCACCGACACTTGTCTCGATGCACTGTCGGTTCAACCGGTACTGAAGTGTTTCCTTAGCCAGCTTCTCCGAAACCTTCTGATGCACCTGACAATGCACCGGCGCCTCTTTTCTCTTGGCGTCGATTCAACCGGTCCTGAAGAAGATTCTTGAGTCGAAGTTCCAAAACCTTCTGATGCAACTGTCAATGCACTGACGCCTCTTTCTTCCTAGCGTCGGTTCAACCGATCCTACTGAAAACTTCTGCCCTTGACCGTCGTTGCATCTTCTATTGCACCGACCAAGGGCAACGACGGTCAAGGGCAGAAGTTTTCAGTAGGATCGGTTGAACCGACGCTAGGAAGAAAGAGGCGTCAGTGCATTGACAGTTGCATCAGAAGGTTTTGGAACTTCGACTCAAGAATCTTCTTCAGGACCGGTTGAATCGACGCCAAGAGAAAAGAGGCGCCGGTGCATTGTCAGGTGCATCAGAAGGTTTCGGAGAAGCTGGCTAAGGAAACACTTCAGTACCGGTTGAACCGACAGTGCATCGAGACAAGTGTCGGTGCAATGACACAAGCAAGATTCTGAAGTACAAGTGCAACGGCTAGTATGCTGGTTCAGAGGGACCGGTTAAACCGACACTCTTGGTCGGTTAAACCGACACTTACGAGCTTTTCAGGAAAAAGCATGTAACGGCTAGTATTTGACCTCTAGCCTATATATATATGCCTTCCTCCGAGTCATTTGATGGTGCTGGAGCTCGAAAGAAACCCTAGAAACATTGTAGAACACCTCCAAGCCACCCAAGAGCATATTGATCACATCCTTAGGTTAGCACAAGATTTGTGAGTCTTAGTGCTAGGATTAGCTCTTGTAAGAGTGAGAGAAGCAAGGTGTGAACCTTGTATGCTGGTTCTAGAAGTGAACCACAAGTGTATCTCGGTGTGCCGGCCCCTTAGAGCTTTGGTGGCTCGCCGGCAAGTCTACGACCCTCCGGCTTGGTGTGGAGCGGCATCGACGGATTTTTGCGGGGGACATGGAGACCCCCTTCCTTGGTGGAGAAGCTCCTTAGTGGAAAGCGGGATCAAGGTGACCGTGGTGACTTGACATAGCCTTGGTGGTAAGTTAAGAAGAGTTACGGAAGAGACTTGGTTGCCGGGAAGCAATACTCTTTGTGAGTACTTCAACAACGTGGATGTAGGAGTGACTTTGTGCCTAACCGAACCATGGGATAAATCTTCGTGTCGAGAGTTTGCTTCCCTTCATCCTTTACTCTTAAGCTTCCGCATTTCATATTACAATTTGTGTGCCTTTACATTCTGAGTGTAGTATCTTGCTAGAATTGTCTATAGGTTGCAAAACTCTTTGAGATGAGGTTTTCACACTAAAAGAACCCTAATTGCACATCTAGATAGCATACTTTAGTTTAAGTTTTGTGCAAACTAGTTTGAGCCGTAGTTTAAGGTTTTAAGTTTGCCTAATTAGCCCTCTACCTTTTTAGGCTACGAGCACCGATTACTTTCACCAGTATGATACCCTGATATGGTATTCTTAAGTTATGGATTTTCATAATTTTGATATGCCAATGAGAGTGCAATTTTTGTTGGTTGCTAGACATGGCTTTAACCTATTTTTTCGTTACTATATCCATAACTGGCAATTACTTAGTGACTGGCAATTCAGAGAAAGAATAAAGTGCCAAAACAAAAATACAATTTTTACACATTATTTAACATTTTTTCTTGGTCTGTCCCATGTTAGGTCTCACTAGTTTACCTACGACAAGTCCGATTAGCATCGGACGCTAGCTAATAATTTGCTACTAGAAAGGACGCCATTAGTTTAGGGTTCAGATTTTGGTGATGAGTATGATGGTGAAGACATTGTAAACTGCAAGTACTATATATGTATGACGGTGGTCAGGTCCAGAGCAAAGGAAAGCTGTGGGAGAGATGTTTTTTTTTTTTGACTCGCTGTGGGAGAGATGTTACGTCCATGGCGGTGGCAACAGTGGAGAAGCAGGAAAACATAGAGGACGGCCAGCAAGAGGAGGATGCAACTGGACTGGTAGTGGTAGCTGGTTCTCTTTTTTTTTTTGTTGAAATGGTTCTCAACTTCTCACGTGGGAACAAATGTGCTCCAACAATTTCTCATTACCTCTCGCTCTCCCCAATACTAAGTGCTAAATGGTACCAGTTGCCATTTTTGTTAAATTAAAAAAAAGAAGCAGCACATTCTGCTTAATCCCATACATCGCGCTCAAATCATGGTGCCCAACTGCTCATAAATTAGAGGGATCAAGATCTAGTGGTGGCCTGAAAAAGAAATCGCGCGCAACCACATCTTACACATGCTGGGTATAAATCTTCCACTGACGGATCACGCCTTAATGTTGGGTTGGGTACCTGATTGATCGATCTAGCTAATAACAATGCAAAAGAAATAAAGTGGGGAGGCTATGCACGTCTCCCTCTTCCGGTCTCGTTTGGTTGCAGGTCACATTCTCTGCCCCTCGTCGCGGTACGCGTCACACATCTGAAAATTGTGCAGCGTGCGTGCACACGGAGTAGCAGTTGGAAATTGGGAAGAGGCCGGTCGTACATGTTCATTCGTGGGCTAGTACTTGGAGCGCGCGCGCGGCCTGGTATAGACTGCAGATTGCATCAGAGACCAGATTTCTTCAGTTATTTCAGGATGGCAGATTGATCGATCTACATGTGCATGAGCAGCAGGTCATGCTGTGCTAACAGCAAGCCTAACTACTACCCATGCATCCTTCTGGCAGCTTCTATTTCGCATCACAGTACGTGTGAACCTGGCCTGACTATATATTATTGGTTGCAGGCTAGGCAAATAAAGCAATCGATTATGATCAGGTGGCTCAAAAATCCACACCACAGATTGCAAGGAATTAGTCAATCCCAATGCATATGGATCATGATGAGTGATCCTCTAACACTTCATTGTCGTATTGAAGGGGGTCGCCTTTCCAGCAACGCTTGCTCATAATTGCCTTAAGTTGGTACCTGTGGAACTGAGTATGTAAGTCATCTAGCCTTCAGCTCAACTGATAAATCACCTGAACGTACGACGGTGGATGATGGAAAGATTCATTCACAATCTATCAGACTACCCAGGATTAGGTTGGCATTCAACGTCAGCTTTAGTTGTTGGTTCTTACAGTGCAAGATTCAGTTTCAATCTCGAATTTAAACATAGAGTTCTCAACAAACATATTTTAATATTTTACTTTTGTCCATGCCCTTCAGTTCAGGTTGGCTCAAGCATGCCTTTCCTAGCTTCATAGTCCTTTGACGGTCCAATCCACAGTTGGCCGGCTGAGATGAAGCCACACTATGAACAGAGAGAGTACAATCCCTTCAACTGGCCTTCAACTCAAGTGTTGATTCTAATCCAAGAATCAAAGACAAGCAAGCACAAGGCTACCTAGCTCTGTTTTCTGAAACTATAGCAGGGAGCTGAGCCATCATATAATTGGTAGAGAGTACAGTGCATGCTTACAGCTAGGGCATACATACCATCAGCTAGCTAGGGCCGGCATGCAACAAATTATAATAGTGATACGTCTCATCGATCGCTTGCCATACGCGTACGCACGTCATAATAATTATTTGCTTCCATATACGTTGATCAAGAGCATGCAGCTCAAAGGGCCCAGCCGAGCATGAAGTGGCCGTTCTGCTCCCCTCCTTCAGTAGTGCTGCTTCTTGGCATGGCTGCTGCCTGATCAGGGGCAACGAACTGGTGATACCTGTAGCATGCAAAGATCATAGGAGTACGATTAATTAGTGATTAATTAGTGCCCGTGCGTGCTTTCAGATTCATTATGTATTAATCGATCATGATGGTTCTGGCTTTATAAGCTAGCTAGCCGTACCCGATTTGCAGAGTGGGCTCACAGTCCATAGCAGCTTGTGGTGGTTGAGCATTTGGGGCGGGGAGCACACCGCCGTCGGAACCCACGGCAGTGTCAGTTGCCCAGGAGGTTTGGACGACGGCCCTGTAGTTGCTGCAACCTTCCGCTTCAAGCTGAAAGTATGTATTGGGAGATACAGTAAGATTTCAATAAGCCATGCCTAGGTTTTGATATGTTGTGGACGAATTGACAATGGTATACATCTGTGGCTAGGACAGTTACTAGCTAACAAGCAGACCTTGTTTTTCAGTTGCTTGTTAAGCTCGCCAAGTTGGCGCTCCTGCGCGTGTAGTTCAAAACGGATGTAAGGTGAACAATCATGTGAACCTTTATTAAAGAGAAACTCTCAATCAACTGATACTATAAAATAGAAATTCTAGTCTCTAGTGTTGCAAAGGCGTACTTCAGCAAACTAGGTCCTGAATCATGGTTCTGTAAAAGTGTAAGTAATGATCTGATAACGCATGTGCGATTGGTACAACCATTCTAGTGAATATATTGATTTACTGAATATGACTGCCAGCATGGTTAGAGGAGGCTGGATTGATGTACCTTTCGGCGAAGCTCATCCACCTGTTCCATCATCATTTGAGTCTGACACAAACATAGCGGATATTCAGGTACAATGCTTAAGGATGCATTAGTTACTATACAATCCTTGTACTTGTAATATTAATATTTAACTAATTAAACCCTCTTTTGTTGTCAATTCATGATCTATTATGCTGTTGTACACAGAATTAATTAAACATAACAATACTGTGTCATTGTGACAAGTTAGAGTATTAATATACATGGTGAACCTTCCGCTGTCGAGCCTGTGACAGTGCATATTCAAGCTGTTTTTCCAGTTGCTGCAGCTCCTTTATGCTCAGTGGCTCAAGGTCCTCACCAAGCATGTGCCTTTGAAACAAACACTGATATGTGAGCGAGTGTATACTTGCAATGATAAGTAATTTGACACAGTCAGGCATAATTAGGGAATGGGGAATACAACCATTGGTTTCTGTTTTTCTTTTCAGAAACTTTTGTCTCTGAATATGTATAGCAGCGGTCATGTATAATCGATCATATTTATGTGGATAAAAAAAGCTGGAGTGAAGTAATACACACACACACACACACACACACACACACACACACACACACACACACACACACACACCTTTGAGAGCGTTGGAGGGATTCAAGCTTAGCCTTGAGTCTTGACATTTCTTGGTACCAACTCTGATATTCAAGTAAAAATATATTAGCTAGAGAGATGGTAATATGATCATGGAACAGCAAAGCAGCTATTGTCACATTGATATAGGCAGCAGAATGATCATCAACGCAATATAATATGTGTGCATTTTGACCTATCAGATTAAATATAATACTGACCTCATTGACTGCTATATGTATGCAAATTAATCTTCGTATGTAGAAATGCATGGCTAGTCCCTTAACTTTACTACTCTCTCCAGTGATTTTATTAGAAGTCCATACAATTTGAAGGGTGTATTTATTACAGAATAAATTATTTTTCTTGGGGGGGGGGGGGGGGGGGGATAAGAAATGGATCAGGAGTTATTTGAGCAAACAATCAAATCCTGATTAAATACTTATTACTATTAAATTTTAGATTAAAAAACCTAATTTTAACCTTTTTTCCATCATCCCAGATTTTGTCTTTGATTAAGACATTTACTAATTAAATTCTTGACCATTCCTTGACACATATTGTTTAGGAAATTGTTGTTATAAATAAGACATGCTTTAAACATAATAATCATTGTTAGTGTTTTACGGAAGGCAACTGTGATACTTTTGAATGTCCAGAAAATAAATGCTGCTACTTTTTAAGCAAGTACAAACTATGTCATGTCATACTAACAAGAACGATAAGATCTTTTGAGAAATACAAGAGCCATCACATTGCTCAGAGTCTGATCTCAAGAATTGAAACTACATGGCATATTGCAAATCTAAGAAGTTGGATAGGTTATCAGGCATGCAGCTAACAGTACCTGAGGTTCACCACCAAAATCAATGTTGGAACCTTGAGCATTGTAACAGCAATTATGATACTTTTCCAGTGTCTTGTTTACTCTGCAGAAACAAATTATACAGAACTGAATATAAAAAAGATATATGTAAAAATGCACACCGCCGATAGATTATATACTCCCTCTATTTTTAGATATATATATACAAGATTTAGTACAAGCTAATTAGTTCAGTAAATATCTTGTACCAAAATGTCATATATTTAAAAATGGAGGGAGTACTTGAAAATTAAAGGCTTGTGCATGCAGGATCAAGGAAAAGCTAGGCATTAACTATATATAATCAAGTGATACTTTTTATCACCAGTATATTTCATGCTGAAGTTTGCTTTTAAGATGTATAGCTTCATTTGATAATGCTCAATTCTCAGGATTAACTAGATACACCCAATATGTATTTCATAATTAAAACTATAACTGTATGGTGGACTCGCGATGTGTGTATAAATCATAAAAATTAAAGAAAAACAATTAATGGGAGGGAGGCATTAGGAAAGATTGAAGTATATATGTCTTTTATGTACACTGAGAAACTCCTTACAGAAGTACTCAAACGCAAGAGTTTTGTCTAGTGTAGAATAAATTAATGCATAATGGAGTGTATTGACCCAAAAAAATAAAGAGTTGCCCCCAAGTACATTCAGTAATCCATATGGTTGAATACTCCATTTATTATTACGTAATGGGTTATTAAATTTGATGTTTTTATGTTATCATTATCGTTCCGTGCATGTTTGTAAAAATGTGTCAACTCAATAGCTATATTAGCACCATTTCTCTTTCTCCTTGAGCAGGGACAGGATATAATAATGTTATATTGGCACAAAAAATTTCCATCAAGTTCATATATATAGAAAAGAGATAGATAGCTTGTATAACAGCATTTCACAATTATCAAGATAGAAAAGATAAAAGAAACATGACGGACCAGACCATCATCTGCAGTCTTTTAGCTAATTTGCTAAACAAAGATCTAGACATTTTCAGAGAAATTGATTTGTGCATTGATAAAAGATGAACTGAGCAAAATAAATGTCACGATGATACAACCGATCCAGGTAGCTAGATATGCAGAATATGGAAATATTATTGCCAAAATCAGGAAAGAAAGACGAGATTTAAAATCTGTGAGGTAGAAGGGAAAGAAACAAAAAGCAAGGCTGAGGACCCAAGAAATTGAACGAAAGCGCGCGGGTGTGGAAGCAGATCTGCAAGAATTGCATATGATCAGGGGCCGGGCGATGGATATACCCTGCGCTGCCGAACTCGTAGAGCTTGCCGCGGCTGGAGAAGACGATGAGCGCCACCTCGGCGTCGCAGAGCACAGAGAGCTCGTAGGCCTTCTTGAGGAGGCCATTGCGGCGCTTGGAGAAGGTCACCTGGCGGTTGATCTTGTTCTCGATCCGCTTCAGCTCCACCCTGCCCCTCCCCATCACGGTGGCCTCCTCCTGTCTCCACTCTCCAGAGCCCCCAGCAGCACACAAGGCCAGCAAAGCCAAACTGATCTTCCTCCGCTACCTTAACCTCGCAGGCGAGCGAGAGCTGCCCACCACCCTTCCTTTTGCTTTTCAGCAATGACGCTAGCTGCCCCCAGCAGCATTATAACGAGCTGGCTTGGCTTGCTGCTGAGAGCTAACTGAGCTGAGAGAGAGGAATCTGCCTGCCGGAATGTTAGTGGAGACAGTGCAAGGGCCTACACCGGATTAGCTGGAGTATATAGCCGGTACTGTTCCGGCGTTTAATTGCTTGGCTGCTGGTTTCCTGCGTCTTTTGGTCCGTCATCTCCTCCAGCTGCCAGCAGAGCTAGCTTTATGGCCGGGGTTGGGTAACTTGGGACGAGCCATGGGCAGTTACTACGAGTTTGCCCTAACTGGGAAGCTCTCCAGCCCAAACGGGGCCGGTCCAACGCCACGCCTCAGCTTGCTGCTGCAGCCAAATGCGCTCCCAAAACAGATGGCCAGATTCGGGCAAGTCAGATCACATGCCTGCTGTCATAAAAATCCATCGACGCGTACACGAACGTGTGCGCACGTATGCGCACTTGTAGAGTTGTAGTGCCGTTGGCCCATTGCACACGTATGTAGGTCGTATATATACGCCTCCATCCTAGCTAGAACTAACCCGAATATCCTGTCCTAAAAAAAATGCTTGTATTCTGGCCACCTGCTGGTCATGCATGCAGATGGCAGGCAGGCGGTTAGCTACCTTCGGGTAGAGTGGCCTGGGAGTAAAGACTTTGTGCAGCTGGAACCCGAGGATCGGATTTCCGGTTTTGCTGCTGCTCGCCATTGATTGATTTCTTACGTTTTGGAAGCGCCCGTATTGAATGGCAAGTCCGCAAGTGTAGGAAGAAGTGAGAGGAGTGCAGCAAGCATGTTTCGCGGGATTTGACCGGCCGGTGTAGGCGTCGCTTCGTGCGTTCCGTGTAGCTAGGCAGCATCGTCGTACTGGCGGGTCAGGGGCAGATCGAGTCGAAGAGATATCGACGTCTTGTTAGGGCTTCGGCGGCATCTGCTAGCACAAAACATATTTGGGGGATGAAATTGCCAGTGTGAAACCCTAATACCGTAACGCGCATTGCATACTTAGCTTCTACTCTTTTAGTATATATAGCATTGATAAGCTAGTTTAATTTTACCCATTGACAAAATGACAACTACTACATGTCTACATCAGATGGTACTTCTGCAGTTCTGCGCATGATCTTTATTACGTTACATGTGAAGTGTGATCATGGAGAATTGGAGATGCCTGCAGTGGTGTAGCCGTATAGCTACACCTAGCTCTCCTCGATGAATCCTTAATTTTTTACTTTTTTTGAAGCAACAGGAGGGGATCTCATGATGCTCATGCATTCTTGGTACGGCACAGTGCAAATAAATGTCAGCGGCTATGGCTAGCTACCTAGCTTGCCACTGCATCCTATTCCTACCACTGTGATCGCTTGCTCAGTAGCTCGACCTACATCAGTCGCTCAGTACCTGCGATCGATCGCTAGCTCTTGCATGGTTCTGTAGTGGTGTGGTAGTGCAGTGCAGACGGGCACAGCTTTTATGGCTGCTAGGCTCATCGATCGTGCACATCCGTCCAGTCCCATGAAACCGGGAACAGGGCAGCAACGGAGTATGTAAATTCTGCCCCTTTGTCTTTTTCATGTTTGATTCCATATACCAGCTAGTCCTCTTTGTTTTTCTGCATTCTGAAACGCCCACTTGAACAGGCCCTGGGTTTTGCATGAACACATCAGAGTTTGTTCTGAAATTTTCATAGCAAAATTTGTCCATTCAATCCTGTAACGTATTCCACATGTGCAAAAATTAATCTAGCTAACCTGCAGCCTGCAGATGTTAGTTTAATTTGAATAAGTAAATGTCGTAAAATATTTTTCATGATGAATACAATAGCACATATCTTGCATTGTTGATCCACATACGCGTTACCTTCAAGTAAAAATAAAGTTTCAACAGTAGATCGAAATCCTCAAGTGAAACTTTGAATGAGAGGAATATTACCGGTTACCCTTCTACTTCCTTTGTTCCAATTTATAGGTTATTTTAATATTTCTAAATACATAATTTATAGGTCCAATGCAACAAAACGAGAGATGCTAGGAGCAACCAGTCTGAAGATCAAAGAAGCAGGCTTCAGAGGAATGATAACAAGTTGGAAGATGAACAAGACTCCTCCGCGCCCTGATCAGTGGCTGGTGCCTGGAGAACAGGAAGCCAAACGATGTGCTGGGAAGATCGTGATGGCGGCCAACTGGGTTCTGCCGACAGTAGGAAATCTGTAGATGTCTTGTTTTCTTTTTGATTAGTCTGCTTGCACTTGAGATGTGGGGTCTTGGCGTGAGCACGCTAGTTTTCTGAGAACTCCAGGCGTGTGTAATACCCCTGTTTTGTTGTACTGAACCGCTGAAACGGTCTTTTGCTTTGCTTAAGACGGGGGTTATGTACCTACAACTCTAAAAAAATTTCTAGATAAATAATTTTTGCTATATATCTAGGTGTACAGTAAAAGCTATATATCTAGAAAAGTCAAAACGACTTATAATTCGTAACGTAGGGAGTATCCAGGAAGTCATGATGACATGACTAACCAATTTTTTTTCAAGGCGAGGACCCTTGCACTTAAGGATATTCAAGAAATTATATGCGTGCAGTGCAGATTGGTGATTGAGGGACCTAGGAAGTTTGCGATCAGGTCAGGTTAAGTACGTAAGAAGGCCAGCAAGCAAGCCTTCTACATAGTGGGTTTGGAGGGTGTTGACAGCACTACACTGTTGGATGGTACAAATAATAGTGCCCTTGAGTGTGGCAGAGGTGCTGTCGAGCACTGTTAGGGTTTGTCGCATCCATCGGTTCTTTTGCAGTCATATCTGAACTTTTAGCTCGAAAAGTAGGGCCATACACATACTATCTATAGTAGAACTTGTCATATTGATCGCTCGCTCCTCCTCGAAGATATTTTGCTCTTTTGCATTGTGCCGACCGAGCTTAACGGCAAGCTTCAGACTGCAAGAGTAGTGCAACTCTTGAAGACTTCGCTAGAAGTTTGTGATCTAGCTTGGATTATCTAGGCGAGTAGTCTGCTCCACTGTGCTCAAGGACGACGTCCCATGGAAAAAAAAGGTTGACTAGTGTTGTGAAGCTAGCATAATATAAGAATTTTTTAAAACACAATACGCGCACACACACTTACCCTTATGAATATACGGACGCAACCCTACCCCTATAAGCACCTTCGAGAGACTGAGCCGGCAAATCCTCGAGATTGACAAAGTCACCATAGACGTCTCGCTGTCGACGGGAACATCGCCTACCACTAAAAGCACAACACCATTAAATACTAGAAAATTCGCTCCCACGGAGAGTCGAACCCAGAACCTCAAGTGCTACTGAGACTCTTAATTACGCCGAAGCCGCCGAAGCCGAAGAACACCCTCTTAATTACGTACCCCTCCTATAATGAACATCTCAGACTTTGACCATGATTTATTGCCCTTATTCCGATATATCCGGCACAAGAAAAACTCCAGATAAGCTCGCAGCTGATCAGATCCTGACGCCGGCTGGTCCGACGGAACAGTGCCGGGACGCACGGCGCGCCACGGCCACGACGAGACGTCCTTCTCGATGTACCGTTCCAGTGTTCCGGGCCATGGCCTTCTCCCTCCGGCCCGACTACGGCGCGCATGCATATGCAAGTACGAAGTATATATGCAGCAACAACAACAACACCACCATGTGACGGGACTTGGCTGCAGCAGGGAAGCTAGCTATACGCAAGTCCTGTGCTTGTACTGCCACCGCAGTCTGCATTCACCTGTTACAAACAGCACTGACGCGCGTACGAGCAGGAGATCGATCGATCGATCGTCGTCGAACTCAACGGGCAGCCGCCGCCACAAGCGGATCGTGCTCGGCCTCGGCTCATGACGTTCCGAGCTGAAATGCAGAACAGCTACAGCCGATCAGGCTTTCAGATTAGTGCACGCATCCACGCCGCCGGGAATTCGGGCATGCAGTCCCTGTCGCCGTCGACGTCCGACGAGATGTCTGCACCCCGCGGTGATGGCCATAGTACGATGAGCGCTGGTGGCGATCGAGGTGCCAGCAGCGGCAGCAGCTCGTAATCCCTGTCGCGATCTGGGGGAGGAAAACGCCAATGCGAGCAGCTGCGGCAAAAGCCTGCGCTCCGCCGAGATTCGGGGGCAAAGTAGAACCGGAGAGGCGCATGACGTCACAGCTGCAGGCGGAGGGGACGATGGCGGCGTTGGAAGGCCGGGATCGGGAGGGATCTTGTGCTGGGCTGGAAGGGCTTGGCCTAGGAGATCTTTTTTTTAGGGTGGGGGGAATTTCTTTTAGCACTCGAACCAATTTGACAGTTTCCTTTGAAGCGGGAAGGGCTTGGCCTGTGTGGGGCATGTAGCAGGCTGCTGGGACAAGGGAGAGCGGAGTATTGGGCCCAAATAATCAAGCCCACTTGATATCTTTTCCTTTATTTAGATCAGATCAGCTGTCCAGCCCAGTTGAGCGCTTTGCAATTTCCGTGGCCTTGTGTTACACACATGGAGTAGTTCACATCTGAAACAAAATAAAAAGTAGAAAGGAGGTTGGACTTCAACACAGTTACGATCCACAGCAAACTGTAGAAAGAGAAGCAGGTTTTCTGCAACCTCTCGTACACGTAAACGCCTGAATGCATAAATCGAGTCCACGTCGTCCCTCTTTAAAAAAAGGTAGTACTAGTTGCAACTTGCAAAACCAAATGAGAAAGACATAACTTGATTGCAAATATGATGGATGGTCTGTTAAAAGGGACTCGGAAAACCTTGACCAACAAAAACTTGTGCTTACTGCAGCCCAGTTCGCCTGAAAGAGAAGCAGGTTTTCAGGCGACGGATCCATGCGCCTGATCGAAGCAAGATTTCACTTTCACGCAGGAGGAGAGAGCATTTTACCCATGCGTTGATGCCTGACGGCCGTTGCAGCACTGCTGTTCTGAAGCAATGCGCGTTTGGGCCCTCAATAATAGCGCCCAATGGATCGGGGAGACAATTCGTGGGCAAGCCTATAGATGGCCAAAATGGGCTCTACCCGCTGGGCCGGCCCGAACCCAGCATGAAAAAAATACGGCACAAACCCGACCCGGCCCACCAAGAATCGGATCCGGGTCAACCCGACCCGAAAGCCCGTGTCGTGTCTGGGCCACGATCTTGGCCCATAGTGCCGGCCCGGACCCGACACGGCTAACAGGCCAAACCCGATTAGGCACGGCTAAATCCCTGGCCTACTAGCCGTTGGGGCGGCCCGGCCTGCTAAGGGCCCACTGTGGGCGCTGGCTATATTAGCCACCGCCGCTCGCCCCCCCCCCCCCCCCATCCGCAAACCCTAATCCTCATTCGCCGCACCTCTTCGCCTCCCCCGGCCCCCGTGCCTCTCCCATTCCTCCGCCGTCCCGATTGGCCTGTGCTCTTCGCCTTCATCCTCTCCGGCCGGTGCAGTTCTCCGCCGCCGCCGGCCGTCGATGGCAGGCATCCCGGGCCATCTCGTCTCCTACACCCTCACGCTTTTCTTCCCCGCCTTCCCCACTCAGATCTAGAGCTCCTCGCCTCCTCATCTCGTCTGTGTACTGTCCGGCCGGCGGTCCTCCGCCGCCGGTGGCCTGCGTCCCGGCACGGCACGGGTCTGATCCCTCTCCGCCTCTCCTTCTCCGGCTCGGCACTCCGTCCCGAAACCCTAACCCTAGCTTCTCTTCCACTCATCATCTTCTTGTCCTACCCGCCGTCGTCGTGTACCTCGCCGGCAACTCTGGTGCTCCGGATTCTCAGGTTCGCCCTCCTCTTTCTTCTTCTTTGTTTCTTTTCTTTGTTGTTCTGTGTTCTCCTCTGTGCTCTGTGACTGACCCCTCTCCTCTACGCAGATCCGTCGAGGAACCAGAGGCCGGCGATGGACGACGACGGGCCCTCCATGTCCATCAACGATGAGATTCGGCTGATGGGAGGGTTGGAGATGATGAAGAAGACTTGCAACCGGAACGGGAGGAGCTCTTTGGCCGCAATGCCAAGGCGCCGATCGACCTTGTTGACGCCGGCGATAGCGAGGGAGATGTTGGTGTTGCCGGTTCTGCAACTGGTGCCGGTGCTAGTGTTGATCGCGACACCGAGAGCACTGGCGCCAAACGCAACCGGCCATGCACCTCTGATGTTTGGGAGGACTACGAGAAGATCTTCAGGATTGAGAATGGTAAGAGGGTCCGATTCCAAGCTAAGTGCCTCCATTGGGGTAAGTTTTACGCTGCTCCTTCTAACTTTGGCACTGGAACTCTCAAGCGGCATAGGGCCGCATGCTCTGTTTGGAATAAGAAGTCTCGGTCATCTCAATCCTCGCTCCAATTCAGTTCAAACGGTAGTTTAGGCAACTGGGAGTACAGTCCCGAGGTTGCACGTACACAATTTTATCGTTTAATTGCTAGACTGGATCTTCCTTTGGGTTTTGGTGATTGTGATGTATTTGAAGAGTACATTAAACTTGCACATAATCCTCGGTTTTCTACTGTCTCACGGCAAACCACCTCTAGAGATTTAGTTAAGTACTATACTGATCGTCATAATAAGGTTATTGAGACTTTGGCTGCTGCTTCGTGTGTTGCTTTGACTGCTGACATTTGATCTGGTAATGCTAAGGAAGATTATCTTAGTGTGGTTGATCATTTTGTTAGTGCTGATTGGGATTTAGAGAAGCGGATCATAGGGTTGAGGCTCATTGATGTTTCTCACAATGGTGATAATATTGCTGAGCGTGTTCTCGCTGTGTTGCAAGAATTTGGTTTAACTGACAAAGTAGTATCTCTTACTTAAAACACTGCCTCTGCTAATACTTCTGCCATGAATATTTTATCACCTCAAATATCTAGTTATGTTGGTACTTTGTTCTTGCATCAGAGACGTGCATGCCATATCATTAATCTGATTGTGAAGTCTGGTTTGAAGAGAATATCACATTACCTTGATGCATTTAGAACAGCAATCTCTTTCTTGAATTCTTCTAACCAGCACAATTCATCATACAAATCTTATTGCATTATTGTCAATGAGAGGCTTAGGAAGTTCCAACTAGATATGGATGTGAGGTGGAACTCTACCTACCTCATGCTTAAGCATCTTGTCCCTCATAAACAGAGCTTTAGTGTCTTTATTCAGACTCACTACCCTAAAGGTTAAGGTTCTCCTATGCTATTGATAGATGCACATTGGTATGTTGCTGAACACATCTTAACATTTCTTGAGCTCTTTTATGATTCAACTGTTGCACTATCTGTTGTATATGATCCTACATCTCCATTAATATTGCATCATATAATTGAGATTGCTGGACACCTAAACAATTATGAAAATGATAGTTTTCTTAGATCAGTGGTTGTTCCTATGAAAAATAAATTTATCAAGTATTGGAGGGATATACCTATGCTTTACTCAATTTCATTCATCATGGATCCTAGGGCTAAGGTTAGAGGTTTGAACAAAGCTCTAGTTCTGTTATCTAACCTCTCTGGTACTGATTACTCTTCTTATTTAACTAAGGTAAGAGCTGAACTTTCTACCATATTTAACAAATATGATGAGAAGTTTGGTGAAGTGAGAATGCAGAGGCCTTCACAACCAGTGACTTCTGGTAAGAAAAAAAATGCCTGGGGTAAGATTTTTGGTAATGACATTGCTGGAGCTGGTTCATCCAGTTTTGGTTCATCCACTCCCTCCTCTACCTCTTTGTTTAGAAGAACTTCTGCAAGTGCATTGCTCCAAGCAGCATCAAGTGGTGCTGGTCTTGGTATTTGTTCTGAACTTTCATCCTACTTGGACATTGATTCTGTCAACCAATTTGATGATGATTTCAACATCTTGAATTGGTGGTATGAGAACAAACAAACCTATCCATTGCTTTCAGTCTTAGCTAAAAATGTCTTATATGTTCCTGTGTCTACTATTTCTTCAGAGTCTGCCTTTAGTCTTACTGGCAGGATTATAGAGGAGCGCCGCCGCCGACTGACTCCTGAAATGGTGGAGATGCTCTCCTGCATCAAGGACTGGGAGGCTGGTGACGCTAGAGCGCAGCATTCTGTGGAGGACAAGGACCTTGAAACCGCTTTTGAGGATCTGTATCTTGATGAGTCCAATATGTAATATTTGAGCTTTATATATTGATTGAGCTGGGTGTACTCTTTTTTTTTATCTAGGGTTTCTCATGAAGTGTGTGTTTTACCTAGATAGGTTTTTAATGAGGCAACCATTGCACCAGCTCAAACTTTGTGTCAATTTATTTATTTCTGTTTTTTTTATGATATATCCATCTGCATGTATTGAATTTGTGTGTTGTACAAAAATTTAATGGGATCAACAACTTGTGCTTAGTTGATCAAGGGTTTTTGTACCCTTCGTGCTTGGGCCGGCACGAACACGGCGGGTTGGCCGTGCTGGCGGGTCGGCCGTGCTGGCGGGTCGGCGCAGCACGGCTAACCCTCTAACGTGCCATGTCGTGGGTCGACGGCGAGACACGCAGGGCCAGCACGGCACGGCACGGTTAAGGCATTGTGCCGATGCCTAGGCGTGCCGTGCCTAGCCGTGCCGTGCCCAATAGGGTTTAGTGCCGTGTGGCCCATTTGGCTATCTATAGGCAAGCCTAATGCTGCCGCGAGCACGCCGATGCCCGCGCAATCATTCCATCCAGATCAAACCCCGCGGCAGAGAGGGTCGCTGCCCCCGTCCATCCAGTGAGCGCACACTCCCAATCATTCCGCCAAGTCACTGAAAACTGACAGGATGTCTGCTGTAGATTCAGATTCAGAGCAACGGTGCTGCGAAGTACTGACAAGAAGCAAACTAATCTAGTGAGTGCCTTTTTTTAGAGAAGAAGAAGATCCAAGTGGACATGTCGAGCGAGATTGGTGAATCGGAGCTGTAGGGGAGCAACATTCTACGACTAGTTTTCTTCGCGCTTGGTATGTTGGTATAGAAGTCTGAACTCTGAAGCATGTGGTACTGTACTGTCAGGGTCCTGAATTCTGAGAACCGTAGGTACGTCCTGCATAAATCCATCGCGGCATCAGGCAACGGAAGAGCTCACGAAAAAACATTGCGTTGAGTAACCAATCCGCTTGAAATCCCCACCCTACTCCCCGACGGCCCTCCTGCTGAAAGAAGAAAGATGTGAACGCCCTGAAGTCTGATTGTCTGAACAAAGAATCTGATGTTCCTTTCATGTTTCAAGGGCACACCCTGTTGCAGAGCTGCCAGGAGCTTCCATGGATGGAACGTTCCATTGCAGGAGCAGGAGCCGCTTGACCTATAAAGGACCTCTAAAAAGAGGCCTCCTTTTGACAATCCACCTGCTGCCAGAGCTCGGCAGACATTTTTACTTCAAAAAAAAGAGCTCGACAGACATGATTGTAGCCCGACTGATGAAGAAGAACCTTCGTCCCCAATCCATGTCTCGCAAGTGGCGAGCTTTACTGCCCCCTCGCCACCGGGGCTAATCAACAGCTCTGCGACGCCCCTAATTCCGTCCTGTCCCTCCAGACCACACTCCTACGTACACTTGCGCCCGGTAATAAATCGCACCATCCTGCCATCATCGCTCCCTCCCGTACACTTGCTCATAAATTTAATCCCCTATTAACCCAGATCGAACCTAAGCATGCTGGATGCCGCAGCTCCATGCTTCACTCACAAGTCACAAGAGTAACAGTGAGCCTTCAGCTGATGCTATGCCATTAGAAAGAAGCTTTTCCCGTTGCCATCATGCTCACTTTCACTCGCCCAACTAAAATGTCCCCATGCTGTCCCTGTCTTACGCTACCGCTCCTATTTCCAGCTGCCATGACAAGTGTTCTGCGCCGCGAAGCTTTTCTCCTCCTGCTCCTGCTGCAGCTCCTCGCGGCGACCGTTGCGCTTGCCGTCCCGCAGCAGCAGGAGCTGCAGCTGCAGGACACCGTCCTGCTCGACGACGTCGTGCAGGAGGCCGCGGAGGAGTGGTACCACGGGAGGCACCGGAGGACGGGCGTCGAGTACCCGCTCGCCCTCCCGGGGAGCCTGTCGGGCGTCGAGGCCACCGTGGCGCGGTTCCGCGCCGGCAGCCTCCGGAGGTACGGCGTCCGCCGGTTCGGGGAGTTCACCGTGCCGCCGGGCCTCGCCGTGCGCGGCCGCGCCGCGCACCTGATCGCGGTGCGCGTCAACCTGGGGAACCTCTCGTCCGTCTACGACGAGTACGCGGTGGGCGCCGGGTACCGCCTCGCGTCGCCGGTGCTCGGGCTCATGTTCTACGGCCTGGCGCGGGGCAACGGCACGGCGGCGCTGGAGATCGACCTGATGGGCGCCGCCATCCGCGTCAATTTCTCGGTGGCCGTGCCCGCGCTCCAGCCGGGGGCCGCGGCGCTCTGCATGGCCGTCGGGCTCAACGGCAGCGTCACCGTGACGGACGTGGAGGAAGGGACCAACAGCTGCCACGCGTCGGACCAGGGCCACTTCGCGCTCGTCGTCGGGGGAGTCAGCGACGGCGGCGGCGGCGGGGAGGCGGACATCGGTGAGGTGAGCAAGTGGAAGCTGGCGCTGTTCGGCGCGGCGCTGGGTGCGGGCGGCACCGTGCTGCTGGGGATGGTCGCCGTGGCCGTGGTGAGCATCCAGCGGCGCAAGTCGGAGGTGGCGGAGATGGAGCGGCGCGCGTACGAGGAGGAGGCGCTGCGCGTGTCCATGGTCGGCCACGTGCGCGCGCCGTCGGCGGCCGGGTCGCGCACCACGCCGGACGAGCTGGAGACCGAGTACTGCGCCACATTGTGACACGGTGCAGGCAGAAACCTGGAAGTAAAAGAATTGTTTGTAGTTTAAAATTTCTTTTTGTCTAGCAACTTTGATCGACATTCTTTATGTAATTTTTTCAGTGGTAATACCTTGGTTGAAATAATGGAGGAGGTAAACTCGGGGTACTAGTTTGTACTAGTTGTACTTACACAGTCTTAAGTATATTTGTAGTTCCTGTGTCTTGTAAGTATCAACACTGTAATTCCCTGTGTCTTTCTGTTAACAACATGCTTGTCCATTCTTTCATTGATCACCTATTCCCATCGCAGGTTCAACATGATGGATACCTGGTCCAAACGCCATTTAAGGAGCTGACCTGTACTTGACCTTTTCAATTTCACATGAATTTGAATCGCTCGACCAATTCCACTGCGTTCCGATAATACAACGCTAGTTAAAATTTTCAGTGTGCAATTTGCTTAGTGTACTGCACGTTCAACCACACACAAATATGATCCAAAAGAAAATGCTGGGCAGCACATTTGTTCAGACCCATTGGGCCGTGAATCTGTATCGCATGGGCTGCTATAACCAATACAAAGGCACAAACAGAGGCCAACGCTGAGTTCTTTTCTCTCTTCCTCTTTCGCCGGCGATATTGCCACGTTCTCAGTTTAATGGGATTCAATTCCTCTATAGAAACGGCTTTCTATTTGATTTACAACAGAAATCATTATAGTTAGGAAGGAAACAAAACGGAAGAATTGGAAGGGATACGAGTTAAACCTCGGGTAGTCGACGAGCCAGGGAGACCTCCCCTATTTTACTCCCCCACCAGCCACCACAGAGTAGGCCGGGGGCGTCTAACCTTCCCACGTTGCTCTCGCGCGATTTCATATTTCCATTCCCCCAAGAGAATAGAGCTGAGCGACGAGGCGTCGAAGCGACGGCCGGCACAGCGCGCAACGCCAGGGCACCGGCGACGGGATGGCTTCCGGCGGCGGCATCGCCCGCGCTCGCCTCGCCGAGGAGCGCAAGTCCTGGCGCAGGAGCCACCCCCACGTGCGCGCCATCATCCTCGCTGCTACGACGTTTCAGTAGTTCAAACTCCCCATGCCGTTTTAAGACTGGAACATGGATGCGATGCTTCCTTGCTTCATTTTTTCAGGGCTTCGTGGCCAAGCCGGCGACGCTGCCGGATGGTCCGTCAACCTTATGGTCTGGAACTGCATCGTCCCCGGCAAGGAAGGGATAAGCAAAAACTCATCCCCCAACCAAGCCCCTTCCGTTTATTCTTCCTAGCCCTCTGGAGCGAGGTAACTGAAAAATTAACCTAATCACTCGAGTTTTTTATTCGCTAATGGACTTCTGTGTATTTGACTCAAAGGGTCTCTTTATATGGAATGAACGGAAGATCAACTCGTCACGCATTAATTCATATTCCAATCTCTTACTAAGAAATAAATATACTTTTATAATTTAGCCGCCATAGAAATAGCTGACCTTTTTTATACTCCTTGATGAGCAGGGTTTCACAATCTTGCTATAGCTATGATCGTAGTCTAATTATGTTACAATACATGCAGACTGATTGGGAGGGAGGATATTTCCCTCTGGTTCTTAATTTTGATGAAAATTACCCAACTCGCGCTCCTGTCTGCAAGTTTCCGGCTGGCTTTTTCCATGTCAATGTCTACAACACGGGCGCAGTGTGCCTTTCGATCCTTGGTGGCGTAAGCAGCTTCGAACTGAGTGAACAGTTTATTATTTTCAGCATGCCATCAGTTCTAATATAATGTTCTATACCATATGCAAATAGCACCACTTGCATTGGTCGTCATGAATTTTGTGTATCTTTCAGGGATGGAGCCTTCCATCACCGTGCGCCAAATTCTCGGCATCCAAGACCTACTTGATAACCCAAATCCAGCATCCCCTGCGCAGAGGTCATGTTATGAGCTCCTTGTGGAGGTCGTAAAATAATTTAGGCTGAAATTTTTCTTAATTTTGATAAGATTAGGCACTTACCGTTCTTTTTTGGTATGTTTATTGCCTTTGCAGAATTTGCCAGAGTACAAGAATCGTGTTCGTCAGCAGGCCAAGAAGTATCCTTTGCATGTGTAGCGGTGGACAGCTTTCAGCAACCAAGATGGTAGCTAATAACCAAGCATTCGTTTGAGTGGAGCTTGTCATGCCTGTGCTTATCATTCATCCTAAGACTAAATGCAGTGAATATAATGTGGCATGGGGAATTGGCAACCTACTGTTGGAACTGCTAAAAATACAGTATGAACTGCCGGATTTACATCTCTGTTCGGCTTTTCAGCATCCTACTGTGATGCCTATACAGCGGAAAGGCTTTTGTTCTACGGTGCCCTTGAACTGTTCTTGCAATTATGATTCTAGTAACCTTCATTCTTCCCTGGCGAGTTTTCACAAATTCCTTAACCAGAGTAACGAAAATTGCAGTGTCTTTGGGCACGTCGTTAGATAAGCACGCTGATTTCAGTTGATTTTTAACGGTCCAAATCTTTTCGAGATAAATCCTTTGTGGCTTTGTCATCTATCGGTTATTTTGCACCTTTTTTCAATAATATTTCTACTGCTTATTCTCCGAGATTCTTGCAGCATTAGGCCGGTGTGTTCCTTTTTCCGTTGGCCCGTTTGCGTAGGGTAGTTTGATGGCTTCGCCGATGCATGCGTTCCACAGGCAAACATTGGTCATGTATTTTTTTACCCCCCACTTAAATAGCCCAAATAACTCTAAAGAATTCAAATATGAGGACTATTCTGAGCTATTTGCAAATAGCTCACAAAAAAACTATCCCCTCCAAGGGGTGCTATTTAGGGTTACTTCGGGTGGGATCCACTGATTCTCTATTTCTCTCTTAATTTCTCTCTTGTTAAAGTGGTAGCCAAATGATTGGAAAAATACTTTAGGAGCTAAATACTCTTGAATCCAAACATCTTAAGAACTATTTTCATTGGCCCTGTTTGGAGAAATAGCCAAGGGTTATTTTGAGAGCTAAAATTTATTCAAGAAAATAACTCTTCAACGAAACAGCCCTTGAGTTGTTTGGATCCAAAAGCTATTTAGCTCAAGTTCTTTTCCAATCATTTGGCTGCCACTTTAACAAGAGAGAGAAAAGGAGAATCAGTGGACCCTATTTAAAATAGCCCCAAATAGTATCCCTTGAAGGGGATAGTTTTTTAGGCTGAGCTATTTGCAAATAGCCCTTCTGTTTGACTCCTCTAGAGCTATTTGGACTATTTTAGTGGGGCTAAAAGGGACTAAACAGGGTCATTGAAGAGCTAATTTCTTCGCAAAAATTTTAGCCAACCTTGGCTATCGGGGTCGGGCCATGTTCATGCTAGGTCCTGGGCTGACAAGCGAACACGACTAACAGAAAGCCCAAGCACGCTCCAAGCAGGAGCGGAAAGCGATCAGTCGCCGCCGGTCGCCGCCGCCTCGGGGTTCGGGGTCGCCGCCGCCTCGGGGTTCGGGCCAACCACCAGCAGTAACTCGTCCTAAACCCACCTCCCGGCTCCCACGGCGGAAGCGGAACCGCAGCGGCAGGCAAGCATCCACATCTCACACTGCTCTCGGTCTCGGCGCTCGATTTCCCCCCAAACGGAACCAACCACGGCACAGTGCGCTCGAGTCGGGCTCGTCGGATGGCGTCCGGTGTAGTCGCCCGCGGCCGCCTCACCGAGGAGCGCAGGCGTGGCGCAAGAGCCACCCCAATGTGCGTGCCGCCGCGACCTGCTTCGCCGCCGGCTACGCCCTGCATTCCTCCGCTAGTAGGAGTACAGTTCCGTTGCCATTTTTTAACTTGAGGGCGTTGGTGTTTGTTTGATTCCTTCAGGGGTTAGTGGCGAAGCCGGGGACGCGGCCGGACGGGTCCGTCAACCTCATGGTCTGGAAGTGCGTCGTCCCCGGCAAGGAAGGCGTAAGCCCACTACTCACAACTCCCAGTTCCCACCCCCAAAATCATCTCAGGTGCCGTTACTGTGTTTGGCGAAATGATGATATCGGCAAACACGCATCGTTTTTCCAGTTTTGCTGAGTGCCCATCTGAAGAGTACACAACGATTGGTCTAAAAAAGGGAGACTCGAGAAGAATCTCCATGCTTTTGTACTAGCTAAGATGCTGGATGAGTTAAAAAAAAGCTAAGGTGTTAGATCTGTCCATGATTGTGTGAAGCCAAAGCACAAAATAGGGGGCTAAGGCTTTCACTCTAGTCGCAAAGGATTTTGCAGCACTTAGTCTGGAACCATTGTTTCTGGACTGTGAAACCCTTGCAGGTTGCAACTACAAGCATGTTCACTCTTCACAGCTCACTGTTCTAGTCTTCTAGATAACCATAGCTGTTTACAGTTCTGTTCATGAAGGCTTCAGTGAAATCTACAGGCATGCTGCATTGTTTAGACACCAAACAAATCGTTTCCAATTGGTTTCCGTTGCCACTTTATTCTGAAGATTGTGTTGTTTGGACACCAAATGAATTCATTCCCAATTGGTTGTCAGTGCCACTCAGTTCTTATGACACAAGTTAAACTTTCTAGAATGCTACAACTTAGCAATGACTTATGCTCCACCTCATAACTGATCTGTTATGTCTTGGTATAGAAAGAACTATTTCAGCCTGTTGCCCCGAAGCAGAAACAAGCAAAGCATTATAATCTGGCAAGGTTTTAAGACTTTAAGTTCTTAAATTCCTAGCTTTTCACCTGAAGTAACTTAGAATCTCAATGGTTTCCTGGCTTTGTGGACAAGTTGGTGGTATCACCGGATGCATCCGAGAATGTGATGCTCTTGAATAGTGTCATCTCCGGCAAGGAAGGCGTAAGGAAGAAAAAAAAGTCATATCTTCCATATATGTGCTGGCATAAAAGGGTTTGCGAGCTATGATCATGAAGGCTTATTGGTGTCATTTTATCCTGATGTTGTAGGTTAAACATTGTACAACACTACAAGTTCATCAAACCCCTATGGCATCTAAAAGACATATTTGATATATGTTGGTAGAAACAGAAGTATAATTTTTGAACTTTTGTCCTGAAACAGAAACAAGGGACACATTATAGTATGACAAGAATTTTTAGACTCCATGTCTTCTGATTTTATAACTTGAAACTGCACCAATATTCATCTGACAACAGACTTATGTATCTTTGATTTAAATGTATTCTTTTCCTGGAATGGTGGTCATAGATTACAGAGTCACACCTTAGTTTATGTCTTGACTTTTTTTTTAGAAATTAATTGACAATTAGGACAAATCTGACCAGTTTAAGTCTAGGATCCAGTAATCTACTAGTTTATTATCAGCTAGCTCAAAGTTTCAGGATGTCCGTGGGTAAATAAAGAAAGCAATTGAACTGTGGCTAACAGCACTTAGGTTGCATATGTACCTCCAGGACACCACCGTGAAGTCGATTAGTTAATCCTGGCACTATTATATAGTAGTATTTTATTGAACTTTTACTCGTTTCCAGGCCTAAAATTTGAAATGAGCTGATCTTGTAGTAACCAAATGAGGCAGAGGCATGACGGAATCAACTGAAAAGTGTGCTTTGGATTTTAAACATTTTTACTAGTTTTTAATAAAAACTCTGAACATTGCTAGTACCGAAACAAATCATTTTCCATAAAGGTCTTGCAAATTAATAGGAATGCTTGTAAGCTATTCATACAATTTAGTTGTTCTGTTACATTTGTTAATGTTATAGATTTTGTACTGGTTCTCAATTCGATAGTTTTTGCCATATACACTTGCAAATCTGTTACCGCTTCTTTTGTTGGTGGATACTGTTGTCATCGGATCATCTCATCCTCTTACAACTAACTGTCACTCTACTCATTATCTTCCTCCAGCCCAATCTGTCTTTGCATAATTAAGATTGTGTTTTTACCTATCCTTACCTTTATCTTTTATCTTTATGCAGACTAATTGGGAGGGTGGACATTGCCTGTTACCCTCCACTTTACTGAAAATTACCTGAGTAACCCTCCAACCTGCAAGTTTCCACGAAAGTTTTTACATGTCAATGTCTACGATTCTGGGGATGTATGTCTGTCAATACTTGGCGACGTAAGCTCTAACTCAGTGGATGCTTTCTTCTTTTTCATCATGACTACAGTTCTATACCATGCAAACAGCATCACTTGGCCTTCATGACTTTTCTATTTCTCATTCTCAGGCATGGAAGCCTTCCATCTCAATGCGGCAAATTCTTATAGGCATCCAGGACCTTCTAGATAACCCAAATCCAGCATCCCCTGCACAGGATTTGGCGTATGATCTCTTTACACAGGTCTTAACACAACTTAGGCTGATTTTTATTAGTTTTAAATTAATCGCTTAATATTGTGTTCATTTCTGACATTTACTGTAATTAGCAGAATATGCCGGAGTACAGGAAACGTGTTCGTCAGCAGGCCCAGCGGTATCCTTCGCTCGTGTAGCATTGGACCGTCTGCCATACACTTGGAGCTAACCAAAGTACTCATGGTGGAGCGGAACTTGTCATGATTGTGTTTATGATCACACACTGGAATTGATGACATATACTCTTATTGGAACTTCTAAAATGCACTTAAAATGCAACACTTATTGCTAATTCTTATCACCATATTGTGGTGCCTAAAGTGTGGAAAGCTCTATTATTCTACCGTGCCGTTTTACTGTTATTGCGAATGTGAGGGACACCCATTACCAGATCTGTAAAAAAACAAGCCTAACAGGGAAATATTGAGAAACAGCACACTACAAACAAATGTATACCACTTATTTTACCATTTTAAAATGAATTTGCGGATGCCCAATCAAATCCAGTGCGTGATTAGTCCTCCCACATCGTTAGATAAATTCAAGTTGCAATTTTGTGCAGTTGGTTGAGCCAAATGCTCTGCTTCAAGAGGGAAGAAATAGGGCTTGTCCACGGTGCACTCGAGCATTTCAAGTCCACAACACACTTGAATTTTGAGTCGTCCATCAAACAGATCCAATGCTTCGGTTTATCTCCCACGTATTCTAGTTTCCTTAATCCTTCCTTGTTCCTTCCCTCGACCCAAATGACGAGTCTACTGATCACGCGAACGGGAGGAGCTGCTGCAAGGCACGCTCAATTAGCATGCAGACTTGCATAGCAAGGCGACGTTGGAAAAAGTAGCCATGGGATGCGCGTTCACACAAGGACAGGGTCATCGTCGCAGGGTAGGATGGGGAAAAGTCAAAAGAGGCAGTGAACCGGCTTGACTGCGGGACATGTGAAATGAGCTCGGTCAATTGACCAAAAGCAGCTGCCGCCGTTCTTCATTCCTACCGGGTTGGCCAGTCGCCGCGTCGCCGGTGGCACCTTCGAGGTTTGCGCCTGACCTGATTACTTGAATGACCTCCGGAGACCGCAGCGACTCATCCCTGCAATCTCACGCAGCTTCCGGCGAGCTAAGACGACGGCGACGGCCGACAGGCGCAGCGCGTCGGATGGCGTCCGGAGGCGTAGCTAGCTGCCGCCTCGCCGAGGAGCGCAAGTCCTGGCGCAAGAGCCACCCGCAGGTGCGCAAACTTATCCTATTGCTGATTTGTTTTGCTAGTAATTCCTCCCGCTTTTGATAGCGGGGCTGTGTTTGCTTTTGCGTGCTTTAGGGCTTCGTCGCCGAGCCAGAGAACTGCGTCATCCCTGGCAAGCAGGGGGTAAGATTGTGGGCTACTTGTTTCATTTTGTTGTGATGATGAGCACTTGTGTTACGATGTTGTCCCACCTGAAAATTGGAGTATAATATGTGTAACAAGTGAAATTTGGAAAGCATTCTACCGAGTTGTATCACAGATTAGCTAGATCCGTCCATGCTTCACAGTACATGCGCAAACTGGAGATTTACCGCCATGGAAATATGTCTTGATTTCTCAAAGATTTTGATTTTTTATGAGGGTCCAATGTAGTCCTATAAGCAACAAACACTGATCTTTAGCTGTCATCGTTTATGGTTGAGACTGTGTTCGATCAGTTTTGAGGGCCTGACTTTTGTTCTTGATTAATGAAAACATTCTTAACAATGCTTTTGAAGACGAACACGTCTTCCGGGAATATAAGAATTTCACTTATGATCGACTATGAAATATGAATGCCCGACTATCTGTGTTATCATTACTCCAATCCTGAAGGTTAAATTAATAGGACCGGAATCATATGTGTTATCCCATGCATGCTAATGTATCTGGAGCGATGACTTGATTTGAGCACATAACTTAATAATCAAGTAATGGTTCTAGATGTCGGGAGCACATCACTGACAAAAGGGTCTCGATGAGATTTGTCCTTTCTTTCTTTACTTATAGTTTGAGTTTTAAGTCTAAATTCTCTATAGATACGATAAGAGTTCTTCATCGGCATCTTATGCAATTTTGTATTATTAAGTTAGCCTAGTATTATATGACCCTACCTGTAAAAGTAATCAGGAAAAATATTTTACATTCTTTTAGTGCAAGTTATGACGTCCAATATCATCCTTCAAAATTTAAACTTAAAACTCAACTTCTATGCAGGAAAACACAAATAAATCTCAATAGAAGATAGATTATGCTAATTGTAATAGTTTGTATGAGTAAAATACATTTATCCATGAAAATATTTGATAATAATAATAGTTTGCATGGCATCCAATTTTATTTAGAGATTTAAATGGATAAGTTGAATACGTTGGTGTAGTAAAATACATTTATCCATGGAAATATTTGCAAGCTACTTATACCGTTTAGTTGTTCGATCAGACGCATTTGTTGGCATTGCCATCTTTTACTGGTTCTCGATTCAATATATGTTTTTCCGTACACTTGCGAATATTCTTCTATATCGGCACTTCATTTTTGGTGGTAGTGTTGTTATTATCTCATCCTTTTACAACGAATTGTCACTATACTCATTCTCTATATAACCCAATCTATCTCATCATATAAGCAATTAATGTGTGTTTACTTATCATTTGTCTTTATTCACAGGCCGATTGGGAGGGTGGGTATTTCCCACTGACCCTGCAATTTAGTGAAAACTACCCAAATCGTCCTCCAACCTGCAAGTTTCCAGCAGGGTTCTTCCACATCAATGTCTACGATACTGGGGCAGTATGCTTATCCATCCTTGGTGATGTATGCTCCAAGTGATCAGTGGATACTTTTCTTCTTTTCAGCATGATTATAGTTCTATACCCCAAGCAAATAGCTTCGCCGGATCTTCATAGTTTTTCTATTTCGTTCAGGCAGGAATCCTTCCATCACAGTGCAGCAGATTCTCGTATGCATCCAAGGCTTCCTTGATGACCCAAATCCAGAATCTCCTGCACAACAATACATTTATCGTCTCTTTGCAAAGGTTTTGATATACAATTTGGGCTGGAATATTCTTCTTAATTGTGCTTTTATAATGTGCTAACCATTATGTCTTTTGTGCCATGTATTGTAATTTGCAGAATATGTCAGAGTATAAGAAACGTGTTCGTCAGCAAGCAAGGCGGTATCCTTTGCTCATATAGCCTTGGATGGTCTGTTCATAACCACTAGCCTAAGGACTAATTGCAATGAGGAAGGGAGAAAGAGCTTCTTGGAGTGTGTTCTAAATGGAGACCCCTTCCTCTTATTTGGGTCGGTTCTGGCCGGTAAAGTAGCTCAAAAATGAAACTAATATGTAGTATGATTTGAAACAAAATTATTCATTTTAATAGCGGAACTTGTTATGATTGTGTTTATAATGTGGTCTCTGGATTTGGCAACATAGCCGTATAAAATTATTTTCATTAAACCCTCTGTTATTTCATAACAAACTAATTTAAAATGGTTCATCGGCATATTGCGGTGCCTAAACGGTTGAAGGCTTCAATAATCCTTTTTTTAGACAATGGATATATTTCCTGCTTCAAACGATGGTTTTTTACAACTAGGCACATGTCCAGAACGTTGCAAAGCGATGATGCACACTAGAAAAATAACAGATATTGTCAGCAAATGTACCCATTATGGCGTTACCAAATATAGTACATAAAAAGAATAAAAGGCAATAATATATAACCCTTGATTCCCCAGTTCGGTAGTTTCAAATGAATCTGCACTGCTTCAATCGAATTCAATCGTTGGTTAGTGGTTCCACATCGTCAACCAAGTCCTCTGCTTCAAGAGAAAAGATTCGGAATGCTACATTTTAGAGGTTTTTTTTAATCGACTTCCTCGCAATGTTGCACAATAATCAGGCCGTGTGTGTTCATCCACGGACGGACGACGGGCCTATTTTGTAAATATAGAAGGCCCAAACCCACGGCACTAGTGGAAACCGCCGGCCGCCACACCTCGGGGTTCGGGCCACACTCTCCTCCTAAAACCCGCCGGCCACCGGTAGGCGGTATCCGAACAAACCATCCCCACGCATTGCTCGCGTGCGATTCTCCCCCCAAATTTCAGCGCGAAACGCTAGATCGGGTGGGGATGGCGTCCGGCGGCATCGCCCGCGGCCGCCTCGCCGAGGAGCGCAAGACGTGGCGCAGGAGCCACCCCCATGTGCGCGCCGCAGCGATCTGCTTCGTCTCCGCTGCGCCCTACTGCTAGTAGGACATTGGTGTTTGTTTGATTCCCTCAGGGGTTCGTGGCGAAGCCGGAGGACGCTGCCGGATGGGTCCGTCAACCTCCTGGTCTGGAAGTGCGTCGTCCCCGGCAAGGAAGGCGTAAGCAAAAACCTACTCCCCAGCCCCACCCCCGAATTTTCTTCGTATGGTGCTGCTCTGTCTGGTGATATCGGCAAACACTCGTCGTTTCTTCAATTTTGTCGCGTGGCACATGGTGATAAACTTTTATCACCTGAAAAGTACAGAGCAGATCGTCTAAAAAAGGATACTCGAAAAGGATCTATGCATGCGATTGGAGTAGATCTATGGATAATTGTGTGTAGCGGAAGCATAAAAAAGGGGGGCCTCGCTTTCTCGGCTATTGCAAGGGGTTTTGCAATGCTTGTTTCTCGGCTATTGCAAGGGGTTTTGCAATGCTTGATCTGGACCCTTGCTTCTGGACTGCGCCCTTGCAACATTTTATGGCAAATGAATGTGATGAGCCTAATCTTGCAATTGCCAGCATTGATAACTAGGTTCGGGTTTATTGTTCTAGAAAATAATTCTCGCTAAGAAGAATGCCCATGTTGTGGCAATTCCACCCAGAAGGTAATGGGTTACTCCTACAGCACGTCCTTGTATAATGCTCAAGGCTCTAGGCTGGGAGCAACTTGATAACTAGGTTCGGGTTTACAGTGTTTTATCATGCATCTTTCATTATGTGGGACAAAATGTTGTTTCCAATATGTTACAAGCGCCACTGTTCTGATGGTACAACTACCAGTTAAATTTCCGGACACTACAACTTAACAGTCAATAACGCTCCGCTTACTAACTGATTTGTTTGTCTTGAAAGAAAAAGAATTATTTCAATCTGTTTTTATTTCAAACCTGGAACAAGCAAAGTTATAATCTGACAGAATTTTCAGAATTCAAGTTTTTCAAATTCCTAGCCTTGGAGCTTAACTCAGCATCCCATTGGTCTCTGGCTTTAATATGAGAACAGATCTCTGTATTTTTTTATTCAAAGAAGCCTTTTGTTCTTGCTGTTTGGCCCCCTCTGATTTTCTTTTTCCGAGCTCGGTCCCTGACTTTAGGTTATTAAAGGATGCACTATATCAGGGAAACAGGAATAGAAAGGTCCCGGAATTGCCTGGTTCAGCGGCCATTTCAGATTCAGCTTCTTTGGCAGTCATCGTATTCAAGAATAATTAGTAAAGTATGCTTTGTCTTTTGAAACTATTCACTACTACGTTGATAACTCTCAAAAACAGTAATCTTGAAAGGTACGATCTTTCCATGATAGGCCAGGCAATAACAATTGAACAGACATGCTTGTTAACTACAGTTTAGTTGTTATGATCCATTGTTAAGGCGCTATTTTCTATTTTATATTCACATTTCAATAGTTTTGTGGGTGCAGATTTATATATTTATTCTGGTTGCATAATGTTGTCCCATCTTATCCTCTTACAATAAAGTGTTGTCACACTCTACTATTCTCGAAAGACTTCCATCCCAATCATGGCATATAAGTTGATGTGATCGATTCATCTTTGTGCAGACTGACTGGGAGGGTGGATATTTCCCGCCCCCCCCCCCCCCCCCCCCCCTCTGCAAGTTTCCAGCAGGGTTCTTCCACGTCAATGTGTATCCTACTGGAGCAGTGTGCCTAACAATACTCAGCAATGTAAGATTAAGAGTATATTTAACTGAGTCTGTACCCCCTTGTCGGCATATCTGCGATTGTATATCATGCATTAGGGTCACCTTGGCCTTCATATTTTTCACGATTCTTTCAGGCATGGAAGGCTTCCATCACAGTTAGTCAAATCCTCATAGGCATCCAGGAGTTGCTTGATCATCCTAATCCAGCGTCTCCTGCACAGGATGCTTGTTATCGGCTCTACAAAAAGGTGTTAATATAACTTTATGCCGCAACTGAGTTGTTGGCGGAGACTTTCTTAAGTTTTATTTTGATCTTGCACTTAGCACTGCATTCTTTTGTGCTCGCATTTGCAGAATATGCTGTGCGTACAAGGATCGTGTTCGTCAGCAGGCAAAGCAATATCCTTCACCTGTGTAGGCGTGTAGCCATGAACCAACTGAGAGAAGAAAGATTCTGGCAGCTGACCATTATTTTGGTGGAGCATGTTGCGACTGTAAAATCCTGTAACCCTGATGTGGTGTGGTGAATTGGCAACATAGCAGTAGTTGCATTGTTGTTACTGCTAGACTGCACTTGCAGCACATCGTAAACACCTATGATCATGGTTTATCTAGTTATCTGCATCCTGTGCTGTCTAGTGCCTAGACAGGGGAATGCTTTTGTTTTGCTGTGCCTTTACTGTTCGATAAAATGTGAAAAGGGAATTCCCTTATTGCAGCCAGAAGAGGCAGCTCTGATCCAGCCCAAATTGGTGACCGAGAGAGGCCTGAGTGGGCCTGACCTGAAGGTGCTCCCAATCATCCAACTCGCAGTCTGGGAGATCACCATTCTTGGTTACAAGTCAACAAAGTTTCTAGCTTTGTTAATTCTGCTTCTGTACTTGCACCGACCCTTGATTTGAAATTCCCTGTTGGGCTCGCTGCCTCCCTGCTGGATCCAGACTGGTATTCGTGCCAATTAACAAGAGGCGGGGCCAGTTCATGAGGACAGTGACAAATGCGGGGGCATTTCGTGAGGACGGGAACAACTGAGAGCGATTAAACATACGTACATTTGCCTCGCCCCTTCGGTGCTTTGAACTTGGATTGCTTCAAACTCGCCTATATGCTATGTGATCTCAGATCGATGGGGTTCACTGCATCTGGGTGGATGTTGTGCCGGAACAAGCTGTGCCCGCACGAGGCGGTCGCAGCCACTGGATGGCGGAACCGCCGGAACCAACGGTCCGGATCAGTGCAACGTGTTCTCAAGGACTAGAAGAGGTCGTTGACAGCACCATCTGATTATAGATGGCCAAATGGGCGGCTCGGCACTAATTGTGGCACATAGTGTCTGACCACAAATCGTGTCGTGTCCGTGTCGGTACTGCGTGCCGGAGCTTCAGCTCATGCACGACACTATAGTCGTGTCGTGCTGGCACTGGCACTAAACCTATCGTGTCGGGCCGATTTTGGACTGTATTTTTTAGTATCATGCCCCATGCGATCTATCTGACACGGCCCGTTTGGCTATCTATACATCTGATTGTGTCCAGGTGGCTATCTATACATCTACACAATCAGATCAGATCGCAGGGTAACGTTCAGGAGCTCAGCTGTTAGCAGATCTTTCACGATTTTCATCCAGTACGACGTTCAGTAATGTAGGAGGATTTTTTTTCCTGAGCACAGCGCCAGCAAAAACGAAGAACCCAGCGTTCTTTCCGGGACAACTTGCGTTAGAAAACGATACACCAGAGCTATTATTATTATGAACACGATACAGCAGATCAGGAATGGTCCATGTTTCCCCCGTCTTTTGAAGGCGAAAATGCAAGTGGAAAGGGATGCTTCATTCTCTGGATAACCGAGCAAATTTCTCTGAGCGAGCATACTATATTTCCGGGCGGCCGATTCTGCCCACTTCGAGCTTACCCACCGCAGCCAGCCAAGCCAAACAAGTGTGCTCTGCACCCAAAATAAAACCACCTTTGCCACTGTTCTAGAGAAAACCTCGTCAGGTGGCGTGCTGGAGTAAGGCACATGTAACCCGGAGGTGGCTTTTCTAAAAGGGTTTAGATTTTTTTTTTGTTAGGCTCGTGTGATTCTTTCTTGTTTAGAAAAAAAAAGAGAGCTGATGTTCTGCCAAACACTTCCACAGCTGACATCTTGATCGTCACAGAAATACTACTCCGGCTGAGAAATAATCTGAGTTAGGCCGGCGCATGGCTCCTCCATCATTGGCAAGCGACTCCCCGGAAGCCAAAACGCTGCTCCAAACATGTCCTAAACACACACAGGGAGAACAAAATGGAATCTTGACAGGCTCCCGGTCCTTTCGTCGTGCACTTCATCTCGCAATAGTTTGTGGGGTGTGCGGAAGATAATAAAGGGTACAATTCGGCGAGATAACTAGTAGTGCGGAAAGCGAGAGCGAGCTGGTCCTGCTCCATCCAACCCTTACCCTACCAGGAAGATCTTTTTTTTTTTATTGGGCTCGCCTCGGAGGTGCGGGTGGCATGGCTGTTCATTGTTAAAGCTCGCGCAAATTCTTGGGCAACCTTTTGTGCTAGCGGCGCCACTACTGACGGTAATTGGCCTGCCTGAATGCCGATCTACCCTCAGTTACGCCGTCGCCCGTGCGATTTCTCTCGCGGTAGCACCGTACTCCCAGTACTGTCCCTGGTTAATTGTCCCAACCACCACAAATCACGCTTTACTTCTCTATTTTGTCCCCCTCCTGGGTAATCTTCAGAATGTGCAGATTTTTCAGGGGGGAAAGGGGGCATTCTTCAGGCCGTAAAAAGTGTCATTCCTTCAGTCTTTCTTTCTTTTCTTTTTTTGATAAGCTTCCTGCAGTCTTGTGAGAGGCTGAAAACGAGCAGTGAAAAAGTTGTCAGTGGAGTCATAGAAATACTAGAAGCGGAGAGAGCTTGTGATGCTGTGTGGGGAGCACGCGCGCAAGTTGCATGTGACTCGTTCCAAAGCAGCAGCAGCCGCCCAGAAATATAAGAACCCGATCCGTTCCTACGATCTCCGCTGCCGGTAGACGCCGTCGACGAAGGGAATATTTAAGCCGTTTGGAAGAATCTCTCCCTCACTATCAGTGGACTGGTTCCTGGCTTCTAGGCGAGGGCGAGGCGAATCGATCGCTGCCGGACCTGGAGCCCTGGACTCGTCGAACACTCGAACCCCTCGCGCCGCCCTGAATCTTCCTCCACCCTCCTCGGCCTCGCCGGTCGCCGCCGCCGGCTTCTCTCCCAGGATACGTGGCGCATTAATTCCCACGGCAGACGGTCTGGTCGTTTGAAAAGAAGAGGGAAAAAAAACACTCCCGGCGCTGCACGCACTCTCTTCTTCCTCACCGAATCGTCCAAGCACGCGCTGGAAACGTACGAGACGGGCGGTTACGCGCGCAACGGCCGGCCATACTACGCTGGTGGTTTAACCTGCCGGGCCCAGCAGTAAGAATGTAGTAGCAGCAGCTCGCGGTGGGAGCCGGTGGACCCCTTTCGTCTCGCACTCCTTGAATGCCCGGCCAGTACGCGATGGCGACCGCTCGGCGGCAGCTCGGGCGGGGCGGCACACGTCTCATCTGGGCGCCGGGCTCTGGCTGCGCGCGCCCCAGCTCGACGGCGTCGGTCGACACCTCGGCCCCAGTTGCCCTCGCGAGCTTGACCGGACCCCGGACGACCCCCCCCCCCCCCCCCCCCCCCCCCCCCGCGCGCGCCCAGCCAAGTGGGGCGCCGTACGCGCCTCCGTCCGTCCGGCTCGTTCAGTGAAAGCTTCCCGCCACCGCCTGATTCCGCGCCCTGGCCCCCCTGCCAAGCGCACAGTTCCCCCATGGCTGGATGGCCCCCGTGGCCGGGGTGCCAACCACTCGATAGATTTCTGAGATCGAGCGCGTTTCAAGCTGCCGCGCGTACGCCGTCGTAGTATGAGGCAATCGGACCATCAGACGGTCGGAACGTGGCGGGCGACGTCCTCATCGACGTCGATGCCCCTGATAGTACTGCCGAAAGAGTGTCCGTTTCGTTTCCCGTAGACGCACGACGCGAGACCTGCTCAAACTTCCGGGCCGCCTCCGACGGCTCCGAACGAGGTCTTCACGTGACCGCGAGTGCGAGGTTTGTCCGCCAAACCGGGAGAATTTTCAGGCTCGCTCCTCATTTAGCCTGTACTAGGAGCAAGGAGCCTGCCAGAGAGTTCGACACGGCTTTGAAGGCTTCACACTTCGCCGGTCACGTCATCACGCAACGCCTGATGCAGGGCGACGCCGGGAAGAGAGTGAAAGAGACGGCGCGCTGAAACGGCGTCAGTGCCGGTCTTCATCTTCCGATCCCGGTGGTGTTGGAACGGGTCACGCGCGAGAGACCCCGACCCGACCTGGTCGCGCAACGCAGATGCCAGGCTGTCAAAGCGCCGATGCGTTTTTACCTCGGGACCGGGCCGAAATTATGAGCCGGTTTTACGCGTGTTTAACGCCATGATTAAATCCCTCCCATTCGATGCGCATCCATGCATGCGTGGACGATCGATGCCCATCGATCGCGTCCCGCTGCGACAGCGGAATCAATGAGATCTCGGAAAGATATAAGTATAGCAAGTACTACTATACGAGCTCGGTACACGTGATATGTCTAAACCAGGATCGCTAGTAGTGGAATTGACTCGGGTTTTCTTTGTTAATCTAGTTCTAGGATAAATCACTGGTGTACGTGTGCGTGTACGTGTGCTAGATCAAAACGAGAGGGAAAGACAAGCTAGTGTACCTTGATCCGATGACAACGCCATCATGGGTTCGTCGGTGGAGTCTGCACTAGGCAGCCTCGCGCAGTGCCGGCTCGGTGCTGATCCGCGCTCGGCGGCGATGGCCGGTGCTGTACAGTGTCGGTGGTGCTTCCCGCCGCCGCAGCGCCGCCCTCTAGATCGGTCTAGGGTTAGGATGTTGGTGGGGAATCGGGGCACGGTGAATCCGACGGCTGAGTGCGCGTTTCGGGCGGTATAAAAACCTCACGGCCCGGCGACGCCCTCGGAAACCCTAGGTCATTTTCAGGATCTCTATTCTTCGCTCTCTCCTTCCTCGCTCTCTCCCTCGCCTCTGACCGTCCTCGCCGTCGCCGGCTTGAGCTCCGGCGCGGCGCACGGCCCAGCCGCCGGCCATCTGCCGGCGAGCCTGATCTAGCTCGCCTCCTCCTCTCCCTCTCCTTCTCTCTGTCTGGTTTTCCCTCGCCCTCTCCCTCTCCCTTTTCTCTCTATTCCGGCCAGAAGCTGCGCCGCCGCGTTCGTCCTCGACGCCGGCGGCGGCCGGATCTGCTCTCCAGTACCTCTTTCTCTTTGTTTTCTCTTGATTTCGGTTCGGTGTGCGTCCACACGAAGCGGATCTATGCCCTATGGGCCTCCTCGCCGGAGTCGCGTGCGTCTCGCGCGCAGCTCTGTCAAGGGGATCTCTGGGGTACGAGAAAGAAGGAAAACGGCAGAGAGAAGAGAAGGAGAAGAGAAGAAAGCAAGAAGGACCAGAGGAGGAAGAAGGGCCAGGTAAGTTGGGGGGCGGGTAGATCTAGGGTTAGGGCTAGGGTTTCGAGCTCTGTTGGTTTTCTTTCTCGATTCTCTTTCTGATTCTTCTATTTGCTCGATCCCTTTACCCTTTTCTATCTCTTCCGAGTCAAACCACTAATCTAGGTAGCTCTGGTACCATTGATAGGTCTAAACCGGGATCGCTAGTAGTGGAATCGACTCGGGTTTTTTTTTGTTAATCTAGTTCTAGGATGAATCACTGATGTGCGTGTGCGTGTACGTGTGCTAGATCAAAACGAGAAGGAAAGACAAGCTAGTGTACCTTGATCCGATGACGACGCCATCACGGGTTCGTTGGTGGAGTCTGCACTAGGTAGCGTCGCGCAGTGCCGGTCGGTGCTGATCCGCGCTAGGCGGCGATGACCGGTGCTGTACAGTGTCGGTGGTGCTTCCCGCCGCCGCAGCGCCGCCCTCTAGATCGGTCTAGGGTTAGGGTGTTGGTGGGGAGTCGGGGCACGGTGAATCTCGACTCGCGTGCCCCCCGGCCCCCACCTTCTATTTATTGTAGCGCTGGTGACAGGAGTCTACCAACAGGTGTTGGGTTGGGCGCCCGCGATCAGGACGCGGATCAAGGGCTAAGACCTTTGCGCTTTAGGGGTAGAGATCAATCCAACAACACTTACTACCACCACTACTATACGCCTATACGCATTGCACAGGTTCGGTGGACGTACGCGTACAGCAGCGACAAGGCCAGTAGCCCAGTACGCGGCCCGTCGCGTATACACACCCACAACCTTAAAAAAGGCGCCCGTATTCCTACATCCCCTGTCGCGTCCAGCGTCGTACACGCGCCCCTCTGCCGATACCCCGGGAAAGTGTGAGCGGCCGCAGGAGCAGGAGGCTGGAGGCCCCGCGCCCCCGGTACGAGCACCACCCCCCGTAGCTTGGTCCCGCAGATGCGCGCCTGCAGTCACTGACAGACAGCAACCCAACAGTGCGGGTGAGTGCGCGTGGTGTCCGAAAGGAAATCCGAGCAGAGATTCCTCAGTCAATTCGTCAGCTGAGGCCGAGCAGTGAGCGCACAGCGTGGGGAGACGTGGAGGACTCGCTCCCAGCTCCGTTTAGGTTTGGTCACCAAATACGCTTTAGATAGAAACTGAAAGAGAGAGATCCTCTTAAAAAAAAAAAGAAACTGAAAGAGAGCCGAGGATGTGATCAGACGACCGGCTCGGCTCCTGTAGCTGCTTTCCGCGGACGAAAACCTGCCACCAATCGCCAGAAAAGGTGCCGCTGCCCGCTAGTGCCGTCCCCTTTCCATGCAACTGTTTCGCAACTGCTGTGCTCATCATCTCAGGGGGACTGATTACTAGTAAAAATTTGGTGTTAGTAAAAGGCTTTTTCGGATCAGCGGGTGGAAGCCGTCCTGGTGAAGCCAAGCGCCGTCACTGGCTTTTCACCGGGCAAGCCGGTGGAGGGGAGGAGAAAAGCACCGCGACGGCGACACGGACTCGTGGGGAAAACACTGCGGCCACGCCCTTCTCACCCCTCCCATGCTCTTGATGTGACCACAGAATACAGATGTGTGCTGGTCCATGAGGACCACTACTTACGGTGCCTGGTACCTTTTTTCAGCTTCTCCTGCGATCCCACCACGACTGGTGTGTAGCGAGAAACTGAAAACCCCAGGATTTCACAATCATCTAGGGAGAAAATTGGCTTGAACATGGCCGATTTTTTTATGTGAACTGTGACTGAGTATATATCATATACGAAGCCGGTTTCTCTTTACTCAAAATCACGTGCTTGAACAAGTCACATCCCGCAATCATAAAGGCTCAACTTCTTTTTTTCTAAAAAAAAATACTTTCATCGTCAAGTTCCTCCTAGTTCAATTTCTATGGACTTCCTCAACTGCATGGGAGCATCATACCATCATTCTTCCAACCTCTCTTTTTATACACCTACATTCATGCTAAACCTTGTGCTTATACTATTCCCGTACCATACCATTTCCAGCTCCCAGACATGTCCCTAGCTCTATACCTACAGGAGTGTTCTTGCCATTCCTTCAATGAACAGGGGCCCACGCTGCCAAGCCAGTTTGTAGCTAGATCAGGTGCGCGTAGCATTTTGCCCCCATGCAGCGCAGGTCATGACTTTGGAACGTGAACCAGGTGGGGGCACCGGGACCTCCCGCCGCCGGTGTGCTACAGAGCAGGAGCGGGGGATGCTGACCTCTCCGCCTACCGGGCCCCGCATGTCATTGGACTTCCCTTTGGAGGGTTGGCCTGTTGGTGCTGTTCGAGCAATTTGGCACGGAACATTCGGAATCGTTGGCTCACACGTGTCACACGGGGCCTACCGTATGTTTGCCCCGGGATTTTCTGTGGCGCCTCATCTTGCGGCCATTCTCATACGAAAGGGAGGCCGGGAACCAGGAATTTTCCAAGTCAATCGAGCGAGTATGAACACAGAAAACAACAGAGGAGTTGGATCGAATATACTAATGAGGAATTGTCACTGGCCAAAAGTCAGTCCGGTGCTTAGAATTTGTTTAGGGGCGGTGTCCCCGTTGCACAAACAATTGGGAATACACACTGGTATGGCATCCCCACGAGGATGGGGGTCAATTGGCAACTACTTTTTAAATGTGGAATTTCATACGGATACGTGCGTATGAGATGGGGATGGAGATGTAGCAGTGTGGACATACAGGGGGCTACCGGGAAATGGAGCCAGGGTTCTGGGCGCAGAAAGGTGGGTACGTGGTTGTTGGGTGGATATTTCGGTTTCCTAACTAATTCCCAACGCACCCCGAACAAGCAAACCTCCTACACACGCACTGCTCCAAAAGAAAAACGAATTCCTTCCCAATCTGCCGAAACTACCCTCCACGCCCTCCCACGGGCGGACGGATCGCGTAATCCGCCAGGGGCACCTCGGTCCTTTAATGCTGGCCAGGATTAATCGTAATCGTGTGGCCCGGTGGACCGGCCAGCGTCGCCGTGGTCTGCCGAAGCACCGAAAGCGACCTTTGCGGAATCCGACGCCTGGTTTCGCGAAATCGCATCGCGGGGAGGGAGGTGTGGTAAGCGTGAGCTGGGTTCGCCGAGTTCGGATTCCCGGGCCCCGCCTGTCTGTGAGCGGCGCCCCTCCGCTTGCGATTCCGTGCAAGGAACATGCGGCCTGGCGGCTCGAAATGCGTCGAAACTGAGGGGTGGCTCCTGCAAAACCGGTCGTGGCGGCCACCGGCAGGCGTCGGTGGTGAGGCGCCACCCGGAGCCAGCCAGCCCGCACCCGCGCAGGTCCAACTCAACGCCTCATCGCCGCGGGAAGGAGCGGAGCGCGACGCGACGGCGTCATAGCGGGCGAAGTTTGCGTGACGCGATCACGCGACGGCACCACCACCCCCCGTCTCGGTCTCAGCTGGTAACCCGCGCTCCGGCCGGGTGCCCATCACGGATTCACCCCGCGCGCCGGGCGGGGCTCGCATTAAATCCAGCACCAAAGCGCGCCCGGGCCCCGCCATAACGCCTCCCGATAAACACCAGCAAGCGCACCCACCACCCATTCCCCGCCCCCCGGGCCCACGCCGTCAGCGGGAGTGCCGCCGAATCGGTGTCGGATCCGAAACGGCGGGCTCGCTTTATAAACGTAACCGCAGCGGGGGCGACGGGGATGGGGGGCGGTTTTATTAGCCGGAGGCCGGAGCGGAGCAGCAGCAAATTGAATTGAATGGCACCGGCTCTCATTAGCTGGACCCGTCGTAGCTGGTGGTCTTGTGTCCATAGCATTTGGAGGTAGCCATAGCATTCCATTCCTCCCACATCGGTATATTCGACTCGTCGCCTTCCTCCTCCCTCCTCCTCCAACCTCCTCTCTTTCCAGTCCGGTCGCCCCCAGCTCTGCCCTGCATGGAGCCAGGCGCGCCGTGGCGCGATCCGCGCCAGGGGTACGCCTACGGGGTCGGATCGGCGCTGCAGATGCAGCTGCAGCAGCGGGCCAACGCGGCCGCCGGCGGAGGGGTGCTCAAGAGGAGCCTCGGCGAGCTGGAGAGGTGGCAGCACCACCAGCAGCAGCACGTCGCGGCGCACTACCTGCGCGCCGTGAGGCAACGCACGGCCGCGGCGGCGGATATCGCCGCCTTGCTGGGCGGGGGGCCGACCCAGCCGCTGGTTCTCTCCGGGTCTAGCTACGGAGGGGGCCTGGCGTCGCCTTCGTCGACGCTCTCGTCGCTCACGACCGCGTCGAGGGCGGCGGTGCCGCTGATGCACCCGCACCCCCAGCCGCAGCAGCCGCAGGTGCCGCTCATGACGTCCTCGCCGCAGACGCAGGCCTTCGGCCTGTCGAGGGCGCAGCCCCCCCAGCCGGCCGCGTCGAGCGAGCTGTTCATTTTGCAGGAGCTGGAGAAGCAGCTGCTGGACGACGACGACGACGAGCCGGTGGCGGCGATGAGCAGCACCGGCTCCGCGGTGACCAACTCCGAGTGGGAGGAGACGATACAGCAGCTCAACTCCATCACCGCCGCGCCGTCGCCCGGGCTCCCTGCAGCGGCGGCCCCGAACAATAACAACGCCAACGCGGGGATGACGAGGTCGCCTTCCAACTCGTCCTCCTCCACGGCCTCTTCCTCCGCGTCCTGCTCGCCGCCGACCCCGGGGGCCGCGTCGCGGCAGCTGCTGTCTGAAGCCGCGGTCGCTCTCGCCGACGGCAACCACGAAGCGGCGGCCACCCATCTGGCTGCCCTCAAGCGCGCGGCCAACCAGCACGGCGACGCGGAGCAGCGGCTGATTGCCATGATGGTGGCCGCGCTGTCCTCCCGCATTATCCCGACCGCCAGCGCCCTAGCTCAACACCTCGCCGAGCTCTGCGGCGCCGAGCAGCGCGCCGGGACCCAGCTCCTCCACGACATCTCCCCTTGCTTCCGCCTCGCCCTCCACGCCGCCAGCGTCGCCATCGTCGAAGCTGTGGGCGACCACCGCGCCATCCACCTCGTCGACTTCGACGTCAGCCTGCAGCAGCACGCGGCCCTCATCCAGTACCTCGCTGACCGCCGCGTGCCGGGCACCTCCCTGAAGGTCACCGCCATCACCGACCCGGGCTCGCCGTACACGCAGTCTCTAGCTGCAACGCTCACCGCCTTCGGGGAGCAGCTGAAGCAGCTCGCCGAGCGAGCTGGCATCGAGTACCGCTTTAAAGTGGTCAGCTGCAGAGCAGCAGAGCTGGATGCGTCCAGGCTCGGCTGCGCGCCCGAGGAGGCGCTGGCAGTCAACCTCGCCTTCGCGCTCTCGCACGTCCCGGACGAGAGCGTCTCTCCGGCGAACCCCCGGGACGAGCTCCTCCGCCGCGTCCGCGCGCTGGGCCCGCAGGTGGTGGCGCTCGTGGAGCAGGAGCTGAACACGAACACGGCCCCGCTGGCCGCGCGCTTCACGGACGCGTGCGCGCACTACGGCGCCATCCTGGAGTCGCTGGACGCGACGCTGGGGCGGGAGAGCGCGGAGAAGAAGGCCAGGGCCGAGGTTGCCCTTGCGAAGAAGGCGGCGAACGCGGTCGGCCGTGAGGGCCCCGACCGGCTGGAGCGGTGCGAGGTCTTCGGCAAGTGGCGCGCCCGGTTCGGCATGGCGGGGTTCCGCCCGGTGGCGCTCGGCCCGGGCATTGCGGACCAGGTCGCCGCCCGCGTCGGCCCGGCGCCGCCCGGGTTCACCGTCAAGGCGGAGAACGGCGTGCTCCGGCTCTGCTGGATGGGGCGCGTGGTGACCGTCGCCTCCGCGTGGCGCTAGACCACCGCCGGGTGGAGCCGGCCGGCCGACCGCCCGCGCGCGCCATTATTGCCGCCACCAAATCGTCAGTTACTTAATTCGCGCAATTCCTTTCCTCGTTTCTCTCTCTTTACCTTGATTGGGTGAGGAGTGACGAGAGTTTGTCATTGATCTGGTAAAATCCTTCCTTAGCTGTAGCGACTCATAATTCTTATAACTGCTCATAGTAGTATATGGAAAAGAGTAAGTTATATCGCCGATCCGCTGTGAATTTCTTCCGTGCCATGTTTGCTCGAAGAAGATAGCATTCTCTCCGATTCATTCATGGCGATCGTGGTTGGACTTGCCACAGTCGCAGGCGCAGGCGCTGCCTAACTGGTGGGCGCGAAATGTGCACGCGGGCCCTACCCCTTTTCTTGTCGATTCATGCTTGTTTGCCACGTCGGCGGCCGGGGCCTTTGTTTGTGGCGTACAAGTGTAGGCTAGGTGAGGTGAAGTGCAGCCAGGGTAAGGAAATTGCCACTTGGATGGAAGGATCATTAGTAGCAGTTTGTGGTTTGGTGAGGTCTTTCTCTGCAGAATTTGGCCACTTAAATACGTGTTGCTTTTGGGATTAAACTAAGCAAAGTTTGGGGGAAGATAGAGGATCACTACAAAGAAGAGATGGGGGGAGAGACAGTGGTGCACGAAACGAAAATGCCAGTGACACTGCACTAGGAGGCGTAGCAGTACAGCCACCAACGTGGTCTGGATTGATGTCGCCGATGCTTGCTGTCAAGATGCCGGGGGGTTGCGTTCGTGGGGACGGAAGAGGGCGGGGGGCCCCGGCCGCTTGTGGTGGAAGAAGGAATTGCCTGTGTTGTGCGCTTCAAGCTACGGCGAAAGCGTACGTGGAATCCGCGTGCCCCAATTTGGCTTCCGTCTCAAGATTACCCCAGCGCCGATCAAAAGTCGTCACTGTCATGGTGGATTGGCAGCTGTTCTTTCCCTTTAATAAGGTTTATTAGGCTACTCTGCCACGGCTTGATCAGATTAGGCAACCTTTTGGATTGCTATAAAGTTTCAACAGGACGTGAAAATTTGGAAAGCATTTGGATTGCTACCTTATTTTTAGTAGGATGCGCAATAGACGACGCAATCCGCAACTGCAGCCCGATATGTATTTTTAAGAGGAGAAGATGGATGGCAAAATATCATGGCATTCGGTAAATTAGAAGTTACAGGTCATACATTATTACTCTTCGCGCCGTGCCACCTTTTGTTTTGATCGGGCCACTGTGCCACTCGCTCAAACTGAAAGTGGTGAAAGTCAATGATGGGGACCCCCGCCGCCTACTAAACTGTGTCTTACATGTCTGCTGTAAGTGAGTAAGGTCTTGTAGCAAAGTGGCAGTGTGGCGGGAATCCTAGAAGGAAGGGCTCTAGTACTGGAGGCCCTTCCACTCATTCACCAGTAGATGTGGCAACGTGGCAGTGAGACGATAGGTGACAAATCTTGAACCACTACTAGTACTGCTTTGATCGCAAAATGTGTATTTACCAAATCGAAGCGCCCCCTGCTTTTGAAATAGAGGGCAAAATACAGATCAAAGTCGGGGGATAGATATATAAAAGTACTAGGAGTAACCCTAAACCAGGGACAGCTTATTGTCATGTGGGGCAAATTGGCAAGTGGCAACTGGATAAGAAGGTGAGGGCAAGGGCAATGGTGCAATTGCCCCAATCTTGAAAGGTGAAAAATCAAGTGTCATTTTTCCTCTTAGAAAAACACAGTAGTACATCAAGACCTCAGACAACTCGCTGAAAAGAGCACCAGGCCCTACTGAAGTAGCCACACCGCAAGCATGTCTGTACGGTGATTCACAGGTAAAAAGAGGGTGACCCTTCTTTAACACCCACTCATTGCAAGATTTTACTCACGCGGTTGTACGCGCGGCTGGATCCTTTTCCGGATCCGCAGTACCCCTCAGAAGCCGGCGTACGTACAGATGAACGCGCCTAGTACGTCTTTCTGTATAAAGTTCCTCCATGATTCGCAGCATGCTGATTAAATTCGAAACCGGTGGGGGGTGCGTACCGCGACGCCACCTGTAAGCAATCATTCAGCACACCCCGAATGAAGCTGTAATCATGAGCGTCGCATTTGCATTTGCACCTACGCATAGACCGAGCGTCGCTTCTCCTCTCTGAATTCTGAATCGCTATCGCTTTGCCAACCTGGTGATCCGTGCCCCGTCTCTGAATCGCATCGATAAAAATCGTCGGAAACGGCAGATTTTTGGCAAATGTACTCCCAGTTTGTGGCGCAAACGGCACGGGGTGCGAGTCCACGGTTCGGGACCCGGTCCGCCCGGACCGCAAGTGCTGTAGCGAGGGCGAATTCAGAGCCTGTAATGGCGTACGGAGCGAAGCGTCAGTACAGTCTTGACCTGGCGTCCTTCAGGGTCAGGTTGGTTCCGGCCTCCCGGCTTTTGGCTGCTGGTCTCCCGTCAACGCAGGACCAGAGTCCAGTCCTTTCGGAAAACGTCTCGAGCGTCAACCACCCGTGTAGGGTCACATGCATGCGGCTGAGACATTGCTCACAGCTCAAGGCCTCAACGGCGTCCTGATTTCTGGAGGAGTACTAGCAGCCGTTTGGAGCCGAGACAGGGCCAATCCCACCAGTATTCTGTTGGGGGCAGGCGGAAACTTGCGAGAGGAAGGAGGAGCAACCGAGCTAGCTAGCTCGCCTCGTGTCCAGAGACACGGACGGACGCCAACCGAGCCGTTTCGGCCCAGACGTGCTCGGCTTCAGGGCAGCCATTGGTCACAGACAAACAGCCGGGCTTCCCGAAGTGTTGACGCGCGCTTGCCGCCGCCGACGAGCCAACAACTCCACGGAATCTCCGATCCCCTTCATCACACATTCACACAGGAAAGATAAGCTTCTTTTCTCCTCGCTCGCAATCAGCCCGGCGGAGCCGATCGCGCGGCAGGTGGAGCCTGTGCTATTTGCGGAAACCACACACGAGCCACACACGGATCCAGAGGCAGCGTGTAGTACCACCCTAGGTTAATGGTCCCTTGATAGTTTTTCTTTACCGTGTGAGAGCATGCATGCCCACAGACAATGATGTCTTCAGATTTTTTTCCCCATGACTGACATCATATCTTCAGGGTTTAGCTAAGCGCGTTCACTGATGTGAAACGGGGGAGCATCAGTAGTTACCCATGGATCAGAATTGACGTGCCAGCAATCAGGTATTGTGAAAACAGGCGACGCGACCGGGGAAATTTATTGACGGCACGCGACTGCCACCACGTCGATCGGAGCGGACGACGACGACGCAGGGGAAGGGAGGAGGACTCATCGCTCACGGTACCGGCTCCCTTTCTCCTTCGTTCTCACGTGTGCACGTGCACGCCGCGATGATGGCACGAGCCGGCGACTACTTAACTCCTGCAGGCCTCTAGCTAGACAGTCGCCATCGTCGGGTTCAAACGCACGTACGCACAGTGTGCAACGTCGAGACCCGGCCGTGCACGCCCGCCGTCAATCCTGACGGCTTTGTCAAACGCTACTGGTCCTCGCCATGTACTCGTTCCATGCCTGTCGCGTGCCGGAAACTGGTAAACGGCTCGGCGATCTCGTCGATCCGTCGCAAATCTCCGTTCACCGTTCCCTCGCCGCGGCAATTACTCCGCCCGCCCCCGCCGGCCTAGCGATCGAATCCGGAAAGAGATCGGGCGCGCGTGGAAGGCGTGTGGGGGTGGGGTGAACGGTGTCACCGTTGCGTGAGCGAGACAAGTCTGGAAAGGCGGCGAGGCGGGCGATCGATCCCGCGCCACGGGCGGAAAAAAGGAGTGCCGCGGCGAGCTCCACGCTACGGCCTGCCGGTTTGCACGGGCGGCCGCCCACGTTTCCGCCTCCCCTCCCCCGTACCGTGCGCCGCTGGATCAACGAGCTAGCTTTGACACCACGGGGGAGGGGGAACGAGCGGGACGCCTCGCCAACCCCGATCGTCGACGCAGCCGAGAAGACCCGAGCCCGCACCCCCGCCACGAACACGGGACGCGCGAGATCGCAGCAGAGGGCGGCGTGGCGGCCAGGCATGGGGCGGGCGCGCGGCATGGGGAGCCTGGCGCCGTCGAGGCGCCGGTTACCCACGTCGCGCGGGCAATAGTGCGGCGGTGTTGGCAGCTGCAGCCTTTCTTCCGCCCCCCCCCCCCCCCCCCCCCCCCCCCCGCCCGGCGGCAACGTCACCGCGCCAGGCCGAATAGCTGTTCATGTTCTCGCGGCCTGGCACCGCCTGACCTCGCGCTGGCCCAGCCGACGTAGAGTATCATTGACCGCATGACTGGTGTCCGTGTCAGTGTGCGTGCTCGAGTAACTAACCTTCTGCGCGCGCAGGTGAAAAGCAGCGCGCGGTGGTCATCTTCTACCTACACGCCTCAACTTTCTGCTCTTCTCGGCAAGTTGCGTTGCACAACGTTTTTCCCCACTTGGCTTGTCGGCTACTGCAAAATATTGTTTCGGGGCCTTTCTGCCAAGTCGGAGATTCTGGGTAGGACGTGCACATGGGCTAATAATCAAAGGAGACGACATGCCGAGGCTGAGGGCGACAGGATCAGCGCAAGGTTAGTGTAACCCGCAAGGGAGGGTTTAGCCAGGGGAGGTGAAACGCAACTGGCAATATATTATATATAGTAAGATAAGCTGCTGCCTACAGGCACGCATCAACTGGCAACTACATTTCTCAGTCTGCCTATATGCACGTAGACACGCTGCGAGCTGGTAATCGTCTTGGCAGGTAAGGATCTTGTCAAGGGAATGGTACCGTAGTTTCTTCAAGCAATCAGTGGGAGAGTGAAAGCACAGGAGCTTTGGGGCGGCGCTAAGAGGCCAAGAAGTATTTTTCGTTTCTCGGACAGGTTTGCAGAGAACGTAAAATATCAGAAGGCTATGTTTTATTTCAGAGAGAGAGAGAGAGAGAGAGAGAGAGAGAGAGAGAGAGAGAGAGAGAGAGAGAGAGAGAGAGACTTCCTTGATGCTCTCCTCCACTAGCCCAAACGATTGAAAAGCCCAGCCTACAACGGATACCTCAATTAAAGCCCATATAACTACACTTACCTGCGTGCCGGCTTTCAGATCGATGGTGGATTTCAGACAAACTTGTCTGCACAGAAGTCTCATGTCTGCCAATTAAAGCTGCACAAATATTGCATAGCTTCTGTCACATGGTAAAGAAAAATAACTGTAACTTCATCAAATCCTATTTGGTTAGGTGAATAAGCTTCGGGAGCTTCAGAATACTATCCGTGCATCAATATACTGGTATATACTGTGGTCGGAACCAAATTACTAGAACCGAGTAAAAGTCAATACTCAATAGGACGGTGCAGAGAACAAACACTGATGAACAGTATCAGGCTTCTTTTCAAAAAGAAAAGAGTTTCAGGCTGCAGAAACAAAGGCATCTCGAACGATGTTTGCAGGTACAAACATGTGAAGCCAGCATCGCGAAATTCAGATTAGCAGAGTATAACGAGGTGTTCCTCCTATAGTCATGCATGGCGAGCGTTACTGTTTTTCCCCACTTTCATTTGCCAAGGGACTTGTTCTTCATAAAGCTTTGTTTCCAAGTTGAATGACTTCAATTGATCGTGCCCGAACTCTGCAATTTGCATGCTCCACTACTTCTCTAAAAAATAATAAAAAAAGGTGTCAACGAAACAGGTCTTGGTCTTGTTCAAGACCTACATTTCTCAGTCTGAATGAAATGAAAAATAAAGTCGCCCATAACACGATGTTCGTGTTGCAACCCCAGTTCCTCCACTCCTTCGACTATCTGATAACGGCCGAGAGCACCACAGCGAGACATGTCCAGTAAAGTACTTCACAGAGCAAACCTACCTGCCTTCCAGTCAGAGAAGGCAGATGCAGCTGCTGAAGACCTGAAGCCATTTAACTCCTGGAGAAAGAACCAGCAGAGATGTACCTGTATAGCTGGTGGTACGCCATCAAGTGATCAAGCCCGTTCAAGGAATGCATCTCAACCAAAAGCTACAGAGTACAGAGTAGAGTAGTTGGCAACAACTTCAGGTAAGTATTAGTAGCTTAGGATTAACTTTTTGGTGTCCTTTCTCCTTCAAAAGTACTGCGATAATCACAGTGTTTGGCAGACAGATTTTGGCAGGTTCAATAATATTCTGTGTGAGAGAATAAGACGAAAGTAGACAAGCCGAACAGAGTGGTTGTAGGATTGTATTTGTCAGTTCAATTCTAGTGGGAAAAGGTGGCCCAAATCCTAAGAATACTCAAGTACTCAACAATGGACATATAAGCAGCAGAATACTGGAAGGGTGGAACGCACAGAACCAAGACACTTACTTGATTGCTAACAAGTAACAACTTCACAGGAACAGTTTATAAAACAGGTGCAACCAATGCTGTTGCCGAAAGGCATTAGAGTAAGCTCCGGAGCACCTACAGGCCTGTAAACAATTAACAAGATCATCTGATTCTTTCGTGCGCACGCAGAAAGGCGTAGCGGCTCAACCACCGGTCCACCACCAACTTGACAAGTACAACAAATCAAGCTAATTGGGAGAATATCCTGTAACAATGTGGCCAAGCAAACATCCCTCGAATCCCGTTTGGTACAGCAACATTCTCACATGGCATGCCAGCTTGGTTAGTGATCAGATAAGGAGACAGGGAGACCCGGAGCCCTTCTCCGAGTCTTCACTTATCAATTGCACAAACATTGTAAGGTGAAGGCCAAATTATGCAAACAAGTTAGTCTACAAGAAACTGGCCACAAGTAAACAACTAGATGAGCCACGGAGCAGGCCGCATCCTTACACAAAAGGCTTAATAGATCTAGAAAACCATCTGTGTAACTGTGTTGTTTTTTTCCGGGACAACAATTTCTACTGTGTTTGAACCCTTCAGTTGTTGCTTATAATGGATAGCAAATGATCACTCTACTACACTCCAATTCAAAATAGATACATCATAGTGGTACATTGGATCTGGTAATACATTGCACTTGCAAAAGATCAAACACAACATGTGTAATTGGCTAATTGCCTAAAATTAAACATAGCAAAGAACCCAGTGAAACAGTTAGATCACACAAAATCAACCTTTATATCACAATATCCACCACCTTTCATGTCAAATTTGAATCAATGTCATCAAGAATTCTCACAGATTGCAGTGATCCTCAAACGGGGTGGCTGCTCTGGTTCAGCATTCCTTTTCCAGAAAGCACGCCGCCACCACACCTCGAACCCTCTCTGAATGTTTGGGCAATCCTCCCCAGAGTTGAGGAAGCGATTGAACCATGCCAGAAGAATCTCCTGCTGAGTTGCAAGAGGCAGTGTCAGGATGGTGTTTGCCAGTCCATCCTCTATCAAATGCCGGTCAAGCCCCTTGCATGCTCGCCGCATCCATCCAAAGTCCTCATAGAAGGGCTCCAACCAGGTGCTCAAGAGCTGGCAACGGGCCTCCTTGGACACCAAGATTTGCCCCTTGCCAACCCCGACAAAGAGCCTTGCCGTCACTCGGCTCACTTCATAGCGATGTATTGCTGGCACTTTACGATGCATCTCTGCTAACTCCGTCTGCATTGCCCATGTCCTCAAGAACTCCTCGGCAATCTGGCGCTCAACAAGGATGTCAAGCATCCAATGCAGGTTGTCAGCCTGCCTGGCAATCTGCGACACCTCTGATTGATCACCCCCTGCAGCCCTAACAAACTGCTCGTGCAGCAATGACAAGCACCCATTGCACGCCGAATAGAGTGACTCCTTGCGGAGGTCGCCACCAATTGCTCCGCCACGTGATGTGCTGTTCTCCCTGAGCATTTTGGACACCAGCCCCTTCATCTCCCTCCTCGCCTTTTCATCCTTCCCTTCCAGGACAACCTGCAGGAGCCTCAGCAACACCTCCTCGCCACCACCACTGCAACTCCCTCCTACCTCTGCCTCTTCATCCACCGCCGAAGGGGCCAATTCCAGGGACACTCTCTTGAGCACCTCTCCAGCCCCTGAGTTCTCGAGGTGCAGCTGCGTCAACAATGCCGCCACCTTCTCATCATCATCCTCAGCCCACGGCGCGGCCTCCAAAAACTCCAAACAAGATAGCACCCCTGCATCGAATACAATGGCTGCGGACACCTGCAAAAGGCACAAATATATCAGTCAGCACTCAGGAAAAATGGAGTATCATCCCACGGAATTGAATTGAGACAGACGGGAGAGCAGAGAAGGTGGTGGTACCTTTAGAATGCCAAGGACCTTGTTGACATCCTCCCGCATGAGCCTCCGGCGTAGATCCTTGCAGTACATGAGGCGCAGCGTCTCGGCGTAGACCTCGACGTCGTCGCAGTCGGAGATCTCGACGATGTGCGGCAGCGTCCGCTGCTGCTTGGACCAGCGGTCGGACAGCTTGGCGGCGAAGAACCTGCTGTGCGCGACGAGTATGTGGCGGTGGACGCAGAGCGTGACGGAGAGGCCGTCCTTGGAGCTGAGGGTGAGGCGGACGTCGGAGGAGTCGGCGTCGTTGAACTGGTTCCCTGGGCTGCAGCTGCCGATGAGGTCGGCGATGCGGTCCTGGAGCAGCATCTGGCGGTCCATGGAACGCGCGGGCTGGAGCTGGTGCGGCTGGGGCGGGGCCGGGATGGAGTGGACACCGGCGGCGGTGCGGGGGTGGTAGTCCTGCTCGTTGGCCATCATGTCGAAGAGGGTGGGGCTGGAGCGCGTCTTGTCGAGCGGCAGCGGCGGCGGGGACATAGGGTTGAGCAGCCCGGCGTTGAGCGCGGAGTTGAACTTGGTGTAGCTGGAGGGGTAGGACGGTGCGTACGAGGGCGGCGGGGGCGGAGTGGCGTAGGCGGATGCCGAGGCGGAGGCGGCGGAGGAGGAGGAGCCGGCGGGCGGGGGATCCATGGGGTCGGCGGCGCGGGCGGGGGGGGACGGGTGGGGGTGGGCGTGGCCGTGGTCGTGGCCGCCGAGACCGTGGGGCGTGCAGCACCAGGAGGTGGAGAGGTCGAGGGGGACGAGGTGGGAGGGGGTGAGCTTGGGGAGCGGCCTGGATCTGGATGAGGCGGCCATATTGGGCCGGGGGGGCGTGTGGTGGGGATTCTCGCCGCGCGGGGGCACCTCGGCACGGGAAGCGGTTGTCGTCTTTTGAGGCCGGGCCGGGAGTAGTGGCGGGGGCCACCCGCGGCGGGCTGTCGTCGGAACTGACGGACGGACGGACGGTGGCGGAGGCGCGATCAATGCCGTGGTGGGTACAGTGCGGGCGGGCGCCGGCCTCACCGGCTCACCGCCGCGGCTGCACGCGCGGGCGCTGATGATGATGAAGAACAACTCAACAACGGCCTCGTCCGAATTTGGCATGTTCTTGCCACGGTGCACGGGAGTAAGATACCCGCGGTATAATTTGAGGGGACAGTCGGAATGTAATCTCTGCTTTTGTATCGATGTTTGGAAAAGACGTGGGATAAGAGGGTAGCCGTGAGGCCTGAGATTTTGCCTAGATTCTGTCCAGAAACATAAGCACTTCCAAGTTTATCTTAAGGCAAAAAAATTTCAAAAAATTTCATAAAGATTGACAGTAGATTAATCGTGAACACAACCATCCTAACTCTTTTTTTTAAAGAACCGGCAGGAGCACTGCCATCTCACAAAAGACGGAGAAGCAAAGGTTCATACAAGGAACTAGATATTACATAAAACGAAAGTACACGCACTCAAACTAACAAAGCAATTACTTAACATAATTAAGATGCACTCGACACACGCAGAGCCGCCTTTCGCAAGCCAAGCTACTCCTTTATTAGGGCGAAAATCTGTGGAGTTGTTGCCGAAACTCCCTGAAAAACCCTGCGGTTTCTCCTTCCAGATGTTCCATGCCGTGTACATTAGAAGTCCAGCAGTCACCCTTCGCTCGGCCTTCGGCAAATTACTGAGGGAAGATTGCCACCAATCGTCGACCTCCAAACCTGGTTCCGGCACCTGCACCAGTCCACCAAACCAAGCGCTCATCAGGGACCAGACCTCCCTTGCAAAGACACACTCCAAACAAAGATGCACAGCTGTTTCCTGGTTCTGGTCAAAGAGCTTGCAAATTGGATCACACGGTCAGTTCCTCTTGATTAGTTTATCTGCTGTAAGAATTTTACTTTGCACCAAAAGCCAAGCAAATAACTTGTGCTTTCCTTCTGCTTGTTCCTTCGGCGGGAAAGGCAGGAAAGGAGCCCGTGAACTGTGCCAAGTATGCTGATTTGGATGTGTAAGCCCCGTTAGCACTGCATCTCCAAGTAATCACATCCATGTTATCATTCAACTGAACTTGTTGTACAAGATCCCAAAGCATCACGAACTCTGCCATCTGTTGAACTGTGTCCATGCGCCAAAGCCCTCTTATCCAGCTCTGATTTTGCAGTTCATCCCTCACCTTCCTGTTTTTCCTCAACGCAAGTTTGTAGAGGTTTGGGGCTATATCAATTGGAGCTCTGCCGTCAAGCCAAGAGGAATGCCAGAAAGATGCTTTCCTCCCGTCGCCAATTGTAGCGATAGTGCTTGTTCTGAAAAGTTGTCGATCAACTGAATCACACGGCACAGCTGTGCCAGCCCATGGTCGGTTCTCATCTGTCCATTCCAACCATAGCCATCTCAAGCGCAAAGCCCTACTGAACAGCTCTAGATCCAGCACTCCCAGGCCCCCAAACTCTTTCTCTTCGAAATAATTTACTTCTACGGATATCATTTGTCAAAGTAACATATTATAGACCGGATCGACGTCCTAATATGCTTATATTTATGGACGAATGGAGTAGTGTATAGATCATAATACAAGTGCATACTGACCCCCGCCTCGCTCCCGCAGGCGGCTCGGGGGAACCTCGCCGAGCTGGGGGCCGGAAGTCCGGTACCAGCAAGGAGGGCGGCGGCGGGACATCTCGGCCGGGATGCAGGCGCGCTGTGCGGGCGGCGGCGACGCTCTTCCCCGGCGACGATAGGGGGGTGAGGGAGGTGCTTCGGCGGCTGGATCTGTGGCCCCCACAGGCGGATCTGCGCCCCTGGGGCTGGGGACTGGCGGTGCGGGCGGCCGGGGCCTGCGCGGCAGCGTGCCGGCGGCGGCGCGGGCGGCTTGGGCATACGCGGCGGCGAGCCAGCACTGGTCTGGCGGCACGTGTGGCCGGGGCCTGCGCGGCGGCGAGCCAGTGCAGGCAGGGCGGCGCGAGCGGCCGGGGCCGCGCGTTGGCGCGGACCGGGCGGTGCGGGCGGCCGCGCGGTGTTGGAGGTGTAGCGCGGAGCGGCGGCCTTGTGCGGGCACGCGAGGTGGAGGCGTCCTAGCGACAGGTGATGGTTGGCGGCGAGAGCGGGAAGGAGGTCTTCGCAAGGCGCAGGGAGACACGGCTGGCGACGATGCCCTCGGATGGGCTTCCATGGCGATGGTCCTCGAATGTTGGATTGGTACATGCAGCGGCAGGGATGGATTGCTCCGAGCCAAAGCCTTTGCCAGCAACCTTGGTGGTGACGATGGCGGCGGCGCCTTTGGGCGTATCTGGGGCGTCATCTGTCATCTTGGAGTTCCATCTCTACTCGGTTTTCTGGGTGGAAACCCTGTCCAGTCTGCACGAGTGACGGCGGCGCTATCGGCGTCGTTCCCTCTTTGAAAGTGTCATCTTTTAAGATCCAACTTAGCTTGGCATTGCTAGTGACGATGGTTCATGGGAGGTCTCTTTCGGTGACGGTGCAAGCCGGCACGGTGCAGGTTGGCGAGCTTCATAGGTTGCTAAGCTCGTGTGGTGGTGTCCACAACTCTGGTGGTAACCAGAGGTTATCGCACTTTGTCGGTGCGGCGGCGGGCGTTGTTTGGCAACTGTCAGTGCGGTGTGAAACATCATCATGAGACGGCGCTTGCGTCATCGACAGTGTGGGACGACTTGGTTTGCAGCGGACTATTTTTGTTATTAGTAATATATTGTTTATATTATTATTTATATAAAATACTACTCATGATGTGTGTCATCATGTATTTATGTATGAGGAAAGAGATAAGAATATCAATTTTTATATTGCTCACATAGTTTAAATAAATGATTCGATTAAATATATATTAAACACATATATAGGTGTGGTGCAAATTACTAAATAAATCTATTGTAACCAGATAATGAGAAATATGCATCTTTTAGAGTATTATATTAAAATATTAGATTGATGAAAGAGAGTATATTTTATATTAATTCTGCTAGTATAACTAGTCAAAAGCGCACGATAATATATTTGTAAGATGTCTTATAATATTCAACATCTTAGGGCGTGATTGGTTCACGGACGGGCGCAGCCTGGCTCGCACGACACGTCCCGGCTCCCGCAGGCCTGGCTCGCTAGATGCGGTGGCCTTTTGCTTGGTTCGCGTTTGCAATCAGCCACGTGGGTTGAAGAGTTTGTTTGGTTGTCTTCCTAGCACCAGTCCAGCTTCTTTTTTATCTCAGTGTACGCTTCTCCATACGCTCACCGCACATCGCGCGAGCCTGGCCGCCTGGAAACGTCCGATTTTGCTGCATGCGGTGAGCCAGGCCCGGGGAAACTTTTTGCACCGCATGGGCCAGGCTCAAATGCTAATTCAGCTAACCAATCACGGTCACGCTGCATCTCACGGGCCAGGTTCGGCTATATACAGGTAACCAATCAGACCTTTAAAATCAACAACTAACTAATTAAGTCTGAAATTTACATTGAGTTAGGTTGCTAAATGAACAACTTTTATGGATGTGCGTTGAGCCCTAAAATTAAGCTACTAAAATTAAGGTAAGAACGATTTAGAAAAAAATAAAACGGCGGAACGAATGAATTAAGACAATCTAAACAGTCAGGACGCTGTTCACGTGCCAGCCGGGCCGCCACCACCAGGTTTCGTGCCGGACCGGGCCGACGGATTCACGGACCCGCCGCGATCGATGGGCAAGGCATGTGCGCCCTTGTGGATAGCTAGCCCGTTGGCTTTTCGTAGCCTCCGCTCCCAGGCTCACAACATAGAATACCAGTTCCGTGCATCCAAAAGATTGGTTCCGACACATGCGAGGAAGAGCCAGTTCAACCACAGAAAATTTTTGCTGTTATTATTATTTCGCAGTTTGTTTGCTCTTTTGCCGGAGGCGCGAGTTCCGAACGCTGGCGATGAGATGCTTTCCCGCGGCAGACGGAAAGGCATTCGCTGTGTTGCGGTGAGCTTTTGCAGAAGCAGCTGTCCCTCGTCCTCCTGGATCCACTGGACCCTTCACTGTGTCCCTGTGGTGCTACGGCCGCACGGGAGGCAACAAAGATAGCCTAGCCTGCCTGCTCGTGTATAGTCATGGTGCTCTCGCTCCTAGTGCAAGATGCAGCGCGGGTACTGTATCATCATTTCTCTATGCATTACTGTTACTCATTACGTTATCACGTACTCCTGCTACGTATACAAACCGGACAGACCTGCAGCAGCACACGGGCCTTGCGCCTGAGGGGTGAGCCGGGCAACCAATCGCGCCCGCAATGATCGATCAAACCGCGTCGCGTTTGCACACAGATGCAGCTGACGCTTGAATTCACACTGTACGGGCGCGGGGCGAGCCCGGCAGCCAGCGACACTGCAAAAGTGTCGTCCGTGGGGCGGATCCAAAGACGCCATTACTTCTGCACAGTAGATGAAGCCAGGTACTTGTTTCGGGCTTTGATTGCCTTTGTCCTACTGCACATTAGTAAGCAGAGTGTATATCTTCTTACGTATGGACCCGTGGTGAGCTGGATCCTCTGCCTGGGCAGTTAAAATCTAACAAGCCCCCGGCATGATTCTGTCGCCTACGTCGAGGCCCAGAACCCGCAAGCCGAGCGTGAAAGTTTCACAGGCTAACAGCGCCACAGGCCCAAACCGGCAAGCTCAAGCTCAAGTTCACGCGGCCCATGCAGATCCGCGTACGCCTGGCCTGATGGATGACGAATTGATGGGCATCTGTGTGTGTCACCGCGGTTGGAATGAAGGGGCAGTGGAACGTGCTGGATGACCGTGTAGTCGGCTTTGTGGGCTGTACAGGCATCGTTCAGGAGGCCTACTTTCCCCTTCTCTCTTTGGGCGAAGACCGCACGCGCGCTGAGAAGTCAAGCTGGCCAAGATAACATTGGATTAGAACTAACATACTCCATTATTTTGAGCAATCAAATGGTTCTGGCGGGGCAGCAGCACACGGGCCTTGCGCCTGAGGGGTGATTCGCCGCCAGACGCAAGTACACTGGTACGTGCGTTGAGTTCGAAACACTGCCCCTGGTGATCATCACCAGCTCCGCGGGGCAAACCAAACCGCACACTGTCACCACAGGATAAGTGACGCCGCCAGCATGTACCAATAGCAGCAGCCAGCAGGGAGATGGCAGTGATCTGGGAGTCTTTTTCCTGGCGATAAGGAACTGGCGTTGGCAAGCTCTTCTCCGCACGGCAATCCAACTGTTTGTTTAGGATGTTCGGCAGGCGGCCTCCCACGGCCCGTGGCAAGTGCGTCACTGCGTCGACGCTCGACGGCGTGTGCGTCAATCCGGGACCGCCAGCTTTCTCCGATGAAGATGTGTCGTAATCTAATGTACTGGGTGTCTCGCCATACACGGCGGGGGATTGATCCAAACTGAACGTGAACGAGAACAATCGAACATGCACGCCGGCGGAGTCACGCAGCGATCCGTAACCGTAACGGTAACCTGCTACTAGTCGAAGCTTGCAGGCTTTCTGAATCATCCGCGGAACTCGGAAGCACAAGAGAGAGATGGGTCCAGGAGAGGCCGAACTGCAGCAAGCAGGGGCGCAGACGCACACCGACAGATCGACCGGCTGGGAATCAGCAGCTGAAAACAGAAAAGAAGTCGCATTTGGGAGCATCTTATACGCGGATCCCGATCTCGGCGCCACGAGATCTTCCGGCCAAAATAGGACGCGGACACCTTTTATCAAAAGAAAAAATAGGACGCGGACGCGCCGTTCCGAGTGATCAACCACGATGGCAAGAACGTACAGCTAACAGCTCGGATACGTTGGCATCACATGCGTCCTCCGCGGTCGGCGTCCTGTGCTCCGGTCCGCGCAGACTCGCCTTCCCCGTCCACGCACTTGGCACGCGCCCGGCGAGAACTAGACGACGCGGGGCCGGGCCGCCGGGACATGACGGCATCCCTTTCTCGCGGTGCATGAACCTGGCGGCTGGCCCCGGGCCGGTGCCGTGACACGCCGTACGTGGCGGGCGGGCCGAGCAGCCGGCGACGGGACTAGGGGCGAGACCAGGGGACACACGTGGGTGGCGCGCGCGCCCGGGCCCCCCCTGGCCACCCCCACCCGGCCCGCCACGCTCGGTGGGCGGCCGCGGTTGCTGTAGATTCCACGGGCAAGCTGATGGCGCCGTGCATGGAGGGGAGCTGGGGACGGCCGATACGCGATGAGCTTGGTAGGGCAGCTGTGATTTGTTCTGGACCCCTCTGGGAGCCTGTCGTTACATGCCTTGATAGTATCGAGTTGCGGTTGCGGCGGCCGTGGTACCATCCACGGGAGGGAGGGTGTGGTGGCGTCGTGGCGCTCCAGTGGTGCCCGCGTGGCCGTCCATGTGCGCGTATCTCGACGGATCATCTCTGCCGGCGTCCTTTGGTAGAGGAGCGTGAGCTGTTGGATCGGAGCTCCGACGATTATCAGATGCTTGAAAGTACTGTGGAGGGTTGGACTTCGAAATTGTTGCCATTTGCCAGCCCAAGCCGGCAGTAATAAGCCACGCCATCTGGTCTCTACCGTTGAGCATCAATTCAGTTCAGATCCATCACGTTTCTCTTATTCTGGACCTCCTACAGACATGCATGAACCGTTCCTCTGTTGCGCAGTGCAGACAACGCAATCCATCAACGTCGCAAGTCACATCGTGCACGGCTGCCTGCCTCAGTGCCGGCCGAGAGCTGGTGCACGAGAGGGAGACCACGCGCGTCAGTCTGCTGACATCTTCGGTTGAAACGTCTTACCAAATCACTGTGGACGAGGAATTGAAGCGGCCATTCGAAGAAAAGCCACAAGATTTTAAGACGTCGTCGTTAATCAACTCGAACAGATAGATAATGCAGAACCATTTTTTATTCAACTACACCGATTTCTTTGGCGAGCCAGCGACAAGCCGGTTGTTGTTCTGCATAAAGTACTCTAGGGCAGAAAAGAAGAAAAATAAAATAAAATCTGCAGGCTGGAGGAACTGAAGATTTGATGCTCCGCGTTATCTGAAAATCTTGTGACTCTTTTTTTTTAAGTATTCAAACTCAATCACTCTATGCAGGCGCGGAACAGAAACTAGTCCTGGGCCGGGCATGTTAGTTAGAAAAATATATTTATAAATATATCGTGAAGCTTATCTGATCGGATCATGGTGACGACCTTTGGATCCCCGAAACCTTATGGAATCAAAGGTACTATAATACAGAGGCATATAGTTGTAGTTGGTGAGGTGGTTGATTTTTGTTAGCTAATCTATATTGCGCAGGAAGATCTCCGTGATCCGGTTTCATGCGCTCTTGTTCTCTTGGAACAATTTTATTTTATCCGTTGCGCGCAAGGATTGAGGAGAATTGAATCTCGATTGCTAAATTCCACAAGCTCTGGTGTCAGGTCATCAAGAGCCTATCTTATCTTACTTTTACTAATTCGAGGCTTCTTTTAAGCTTTCACGTGAAACCACCTAAGATACTAAATGGACAATCTGAAAAATTAGAGAAATCCTAAAAATTCTCATAAAAATCAGAAACATCTGGCCATCAATTCAACAAATCTAATCATAGTAGCCATTAGATCTGTTATCTTTTTCATTAAATTACCCACCTCTGTCATTATAAAAATAGGCTAAAATAACTCCCTAAACATGTATCTAGATTACCCACCTCTACCATTATAAAATATAATCTAAAATAACCCCCTAAATATTTATATAAATTACCCACCTCTGCCATTATAAAAAATAATCTAAAGTAACCTCCTAATCTTCATGCAAATTACCCACTTATGCCATTATAAGAATAATACAAATATCCCCCTAAATTTGTATATAAGTTCAATTATATCATTATTAAAAGTTAAAGTAACCCATAAATCTGAATTTAAATTATATAATTATAATAAAATATTAAAGTGCACCAATGTAAAATTCTAAATTACTATTTCTACCATTATTAATATATTATTTATGCTATTGTTTATATAAAAATGCTACTCATGATGTATGTTACGATGTATTCATGTATGAGGAAAGAGATAAGAATATCAATGTTCATGTTGTTCCTATAGTTCAAACAAAAGGTTCAATTAAATACATATTAAACACATATGGAGGTGTGATGCAAAGTAAAAATAAATTGTTACTAAATAAATCTATTGCATGTAGATAATGATAAATATGTATTTTTAAAGTATTGTGTTAGAATATTTAATAGATAAAAAAGAGTATGGGATAAATAATTATATTATTAGCTATAATTTTTATTTATTTATATTAATTCTAATTAGCCTCTCGCACGGGTTAATAGATCAGTCAAACTAAAAGCCTAAAACGACAGCCAGATCAATCATGTACTACCAAACTTTAACAGCAGGTCCCAGCTTCTGGCCGAAAATTACTCGTCCTTTCAGCGCGAACCCTAGCTAAACACGAGCAGGACAGCGCATTGATGGCAGAACAGAAGACATCACGAGACGAAACAGTGGATTACTATTTGCTTTGCCTTTAATCTACTTTGCAGCGTGCAGTTAGGACTACCTGACAATTCGGAGGGCCCCCAAAATGGCCAAATGGTTGGACACTATAAATCAGTCTGTTTCTCCTGCCGTCTTGTGCGCAAGCGGTGATGCGTCTGCAGCCAAAGATGGCCCTAGCTAGCTAGCAACCTTAGATACTAGGAGTACTCCTAGCAGGCAGCGCTGTGCATTGTTGGATCACTATTTCAGATTTGAGACCACATAATCGCCCTGGAAACACAGTGACGGTGCCTAGCTCGTGAACCTCGTGCATTATTTCCCCTTTCCTTTTTGATCTCAGGTGGTTGTGGTGCATGCACCCACTCGATTACTCGAACCATCCACTGTTCCATCTCGGGTCCCCATTTCCGCGAGACCGGCCATTTTTTTAATAGCTAGACCTTTTAATTTCCCTGGCGCCTGCACCAATACGCATCCCATCCCAGATAGCGAGAGGACGATTTCGTGTCCCGGATCATGTTCGCCCGGCGAGCTACACAATAAAACATCTTTTGCTTTCTAGAGATTTCGTTTGGTGGCAAGTCAGATTTTACATCTAACTAGTTTCAATGGCGAAGCTAGAGCAAATTAGAAGAATGCATTTACCTAGTAGGTGCATAAGGTTAATTTATAGCGGTGCATATATGGTGAAAAATTGATTCAAATCATTAATTTTTCATTTTCGGAGGGGTGCATCTGCACGCCTGATACTATATACCTTCGCCCCTGGCTAGTTCGTCTCATCCTAATAATCCTGGGTGTATTTGCACAAAGGGCCATCGGCATCTGCCCGTGTTTTGCTGTGCAGTATGGAAGGTGTATCTGGATCTGGCGAATCTGGATGCAGCAAGGTAAGCTGGTGACGTCCAGGTGGAGCGTGATGTTAGCAAGGAAACAGCTGGTGATGCGGGGGGCCACATTACCCGAACCACATTGGACGTGGCGTTCCGAGACGACGACAACCATGGCTTCTGCATCGTCGATGCATATCAAGCGCTACCTAAGCTAGCTCCACGAAGTACTAGCGTTTTAAAGTACAATCGACTGGCTGGCCCAATGATACAGCTTAGCTGCTGCCTGCTGAGCCCCGGCCGGGATAAGAGGGAATCCTCTTTCGTCTTTCCCTTTGGCTGCAAGACCTGCATGGAAAGGCAGCAGCTGGGCGTGGTAGATAGGATAAAGCAGCAGCCGTACGTGCACCTGTTCCTTGGATGGCTTGCCTCCTCTCCTCCGCCAGCAAGCAAGTGATGATATCATGATAGTATATCACTAGATCTCACCGGTGATCGCGTTTTAGGCCTTCTTTGGAATGCAGGATTCTCAAAATGGAGGAATATGAAAAATGTAGGATTTAAGTTGGTTGGCAGTTGCAATCCTATGAGAATTTAGAATGCAGGAAACTTTTTGTTGGAACTTTTGGATCAACATCGGAAAAATATAGAAATTTGAAGAGAGAGATAGACATAAAGAAAAGTTTCCAAGAGGTTGGACCTCATGTTAGATTTTCTCCAAAATTCCTATGGATTGAGCCATTCCATAGGAATTTTGTAGAATTCTTAGATGTCCAATCCTTTGTTCCAAAGAAGTACATAGGAAAATTTCCTATAGAAATGAATTCCTACAAAATTTCTCTGCCAATCGTTTGTTCCAAAAAGGGGCCTTAATCCGTTTTCCGTTCAACCGCCGGCTCTGCTCCGCAGCTTGCATCCACTCTCTCTACCGGCTCATACGAACGGTGACGTCAGTTGGGCAGGCAGGCTGGCATGGCACTTCTTTTTTTCCTGCTCCACGGGTAGCTAGAAAGCAGTTGCAGACTTCGAAAGTCCAAGTCAGACTGGTTGGCCGCGGAGAGACCGGTCGATGGACGTCCCTTTCGGTCCGTGCATGGCACCAGAAATTCGAACTGCCCGGGTCCTGCCTAGTGCCTACTTTCTACTACTGCTACTACTTTTTCATGCCAAACATTTTTTTACTCTCGATTAATGATGCGCTGGCGGACCTTTTCTCATTTTTCCTTCCCTAACAAAAGATTGCATTCGTGCGGACTGCGGACTGCGGACCTTTTTCATTACTCCCAAGCTTGACCGTGACCTGGCCGGCGGTGTGCTCACCGAGCCACTGACGACTAAAGCAATCCGCTAGTACAGCGTAATTATGACCCAGCTTTCGCGCCAAACCTAAGGCTGGACTAATTAAACACGATGCCGAACGGCATTATGATCACTCTCCCATCGAGACATCAAGTGCCAAGGCAGGAACGAAGGCTGTCAGCTCGCAGTAAAAGCGTCCGAGCATCTTCGAGAGACACTGTATATTTTTAAATAAAATAAAGATTTTGGTTAAAATTACCCTTCAACGATATCTTTAATTGGATATCTAAATATAAATCTTCTCTATTTCGGATTTCTCGCTGGTTAACGGTAAAAAGTGATAATTGCTGTAAAAATTATTGAAGAGTATAAAGATATAAAAAATAATTTTTACATTTAGAAAGTAGATGTTAGAAAGGCTACAATTAAAACCTCGAACATTATTGTACGGCACCCGCTCACGAGCTGCCGCCAATGCAAATCTTTCTGAAGATCCAGCCGGTTACGTCCGGGGCGCGCCATTTCCTTTCCTTCTTTAGTGGCGATAAAGATGGCCGGCCTGCCTTTTTGAACGGGGAGTGATCGCTGGGACACGCTACCCCTGCCTCTGACCATTTCAAACGGAATGATTCACCGGTTCTTGATCGCCTTTAGACCTCGCAACACTGTTGACCCGTACTGCAAGTAGCAGTTAACAATGCGCAACCGACGGGCGCTTTTGCGCTATTTTTGTGGGAAAAAAATGCACCGACGGGCCTAGATTAAAGAAACATTAACCGAGCTCCACATAACATCCATTTGGGCGAGCATCGAAAAGGGGGTGGATTAGCGCGTCCGCACTGCAGTGTGCAGGTGGTTGGAGTTGGACCGCAGGTAATCCATGCATAAGCACTTTGAGTATCAAGACGCAGCTGCTGATGAGGCGTAACTACCACTCATGACCTCAGCCCGCAGGTGTCCGTATACCGGTAGCTGACCCACGACATGATCTTGCGAATAAAGCCTAGTCTGAAACCCTGATCCAGCCGGAGTTGCTGCAGTGGTAATTTTCCCCCCTAATTTTTCCTTGCTTTCTACGGATGGATAGTAACTTACTTCCCCCGCCAATCCGTTGGTGCCAAGCAGAGACAGCGACAGTGGCGACCTTGTCTTCTACTACTATGGTGATTCTTTTCAGGAGAGGTCGGGTGGGTGAAATGAGTTGGAAGGAATTCCACACACCAAGAACGCAAAGCAGAAACCGACGTGCCGGCCTTTTTGACCTGGAATGCATAATTTTTTAAGAACCAACCCGCACGTACACAGAAGATTGAGCGTGATGCAAGGCGAAGTGACCTGAAAAAAAACGGCATCGTAAAATATCAGGCGAAGCGCCCCCGTCCAAAAGAAATGGTAAACCCGCGGCATGATGAGCAGAACAGCGGAGCAGACGGCGGCAGCAGCATCAGGCCACCAGCAGCGCACGCGAGCTCCCTTCCCCGCGACGAGACAAAGCGCTCGACCCGAGCCACCCAGCGAGCAAGTTGCCTCTATCCTCCTCCTCCCCCGCCCGGCCCCTTTTCTCATGGTCGAAAAGCATAAGAATCCAAGAACCTTCGTGCGGCCATCCCTTTCTTTTCTTTTTCCTGCGGCCAGGCCAACTTGCGAGCTCCTCCCCCACACTCGTCGTCGGTCCAAAAGGATGGATCAGTAGTGAGGAAGAACGAGAAAGAGAGCTCCCAGTCCTCGGAGCAGGCTAATTTTTGAATGGCTGGACCGGAGATCAGGCGATCAGCACACTCCACACAAAGACGGGCACGGCGTCGCTGAGCCTGAGAGCGCATAGGCTGCTGCCAATTTTTGAGCCCTTCCGGCCTGGTAGGCAGTAACGGAGTGTTACTGCTCGCGTACAGCGGACCAGGGACGCTGCGTATTTCACGTGAACAAGAACAGCCACGGGTACGTGTACGGATGAGGTGCGCGCACCCGTACAGGCGCTTGTGTGCCCGCGCCGCCCACGCCTGTAGCGAACCGTGCGCTGCACCGACCCGGCAGGGCGGCAGGCAGTGTGGGTACGGCGGAAGCGGGCGGGGCGGACCACCGGGCGCGCCACGCGGGCCACGGGGGCCGGCGCGTCGGTCGGGGGCTCGGCTCGGCTCGTCTCACATGAGGGAGGCGCGGCGCGGCGGACGGCATCCAGGTGGGGAGGAGCCCACCACACGACGCGATCCCACGGCGCTGCGCTACGCGGCCCCACGGCCCCCACCTCCAACCTTTCCGCGTCACCTCCCCTCTCCGCCCCGCGCTTTATATAGCAACCGCGCGCCCGCTTCCCCTGCCTCTCCCCGTCCACGCATCGCCACCACGCCATATCGGCAAGGCAAATCTCTGAAGCGGAGCGGGCACATCGCCTCAAGTCTTGAGCTTGCCCCCACCTTCCCTCCTCCTCCCACCACACCACCACCACCACCACCGTGAGCGGGGCGGGAGACAGACACGCCAGCAAATCCGGACGAGCGAGCGAGCGACCCGTCCCGGCCGCGGCATGGGCTTCCCGGTGGGCTACTCGGAGCTGGTGCTCCCGAAGCAGCTGCTCCACCTCCTCCTCCTGCTGGGGTACATCCGGCGCTTCCTCCTCTCGGCGTTCCACGCCGTGGGCCTCGGCGACCTGCTGGATCTCGGGGACGACCACCAGGCCCTGCTGCAGGACCACCACAACCACAACCACGGCGGCGGCGGCGCGCAGCTGGGGCGGGACCACGGCGCGCCGGCGCAGATGCTGCAGCACCGCCGGCCGGAGTTCCGCCCGGTGCCGGCGATGGTCATCGAGGAGGTGCTCCCCGTGGTGCGGTTCGACGAGCTGGCGGCCTGCGTCGGCGGCGACTGCGCCGTGTGCCTCAGCGGCATCGGCGGCGACGACGAGGTGCGCCGGCTCAGCAACTGCCGCCACGCCTTCCACCGGGGATGCCTCGACCGCTGGATGGAGCACGACCAGCGCACCTGCCCGCTCTGCCGCGCGCCGCTCATCCCCGACGAGATGGCCGGCGCGCTCTGGGCGGCCGCCGCCGGCGTGCCCGACGCCTCCGACTTCGACTTCTCCTACTTCGGCGCGCCGCTCACGCCGGTGCCCTCCCCGACGCTGCTGCGGCCGCACGAGCTGCTGCTCAGCGGCCTCGGCGGCTACCAGTGAACCCCGCACCCGGCCCGGAAGCGACCGGCCCTGCGGAATGCGCGGCCGCGAACCGGCCGAACCGGTCGCCGCCGTCTTCCTCGGATGGGAGAGGGGGAGAAGCGCAGCAGCGGAGGCACAGCAGAAGCGGAGGGCGCCCTTGGCTCGAATTGTACATAGGCAAAATGAGTAAAGCGACCACCCCCCAAAAAAAGGCTAGGAGATTAGATTCCTCTTGTGCATAGGTAGATTCCGTCTTCCAAGTTTGTGGAGTTGTGAATCTTTGCGCGGACTAATTTTGTTGAGCGAGGCGTTCCGATCCAAGATCTGGGCCCTTTTTCTCCTCCCATTTCCGCTCAGCATTGCTTGGCTGCCCAGCAGGCGCTCAGGTTCTCTTCTTCGAGCACTACCTGCGTGGACGGCTGCGTTCCTTTTTTTTCCTCCTTCCGTTTTGGAAAGGACGCTATTTGGACCAAGGACGCGATGCGTTTTCACCTGTACCCGAAATTCTTTTGCTTCAACGGGAAAGCACAAGGGCCGGGGATCCGGAGCTGCTGCCACGGCGCACCCATCATATGTGAGTATGTGACTCACGGATTCAGCCATTCAGGGACAGGAATTCGTGCACCCCAGGTGTTCTCGAGCAGAAAAATGGCTAGCACTCTCTCTGATGCGGAGAAGCTCAGCTCGCAGCTCGGGGCTACCAAGCAACAGTGCACAATCACAAAGCGGTAGTGCCAAACGCGAATCAAGACAGCCGGGGACGCAAGCAAATCCGCCAAGTCGTCTGTTCCTTTCCGCCAGAGTCCAATCCTATGATCCCATCCGTTTCGCCACCCCCCTGACGCGAAGTGGCGAGTGCATCGATCTCGTCCGCCGCCAGCGCCCGTCCGGCCTGCCAGGTGCCCCAGGTACGTGCGCGGCCGAGGAAGTTTCAAATCCGAGAACCACCTGCACCTCCAATCTTCCGACGAAACGGGAAGGAGACTCTGAGGCGTACTCCTAGACGCGAGCGGCCTGCCAACCGTGGCCTACTAGCCGCCTAGCGCCTACCGCTCAGCAACCAAACGGCTCTTAGAGTTTTAGGCATTTTATGGTACATATTAATTCCGAATATTATCAAGTAAATTATAAATATTGTGAGTAATTCAGAGCATGTGCGAGTGTTCATGATTAACCTAATTTTAAACATGAACAGTAGTAAATAAAAGAACCAGAGAAGGTTCAGAATGTACCCAGGGGCAGGAACGTTGCCGGGGGTAGCGAGTGTGCCGTTCCCAGAACTGGAAGAATCAGACATTGTGCCTAATCTTCGGTTCGGGCTGTTCGATATAGTCGATCTTAGTTGATGCAGTGACGATTCGATGCAGTGCAGTCCCTCGAACGTCCTTCGGGAAGTAGCAGGATGTAGATGTTCACAGCGAGCAGTCGCGCTGAAGATGCGCTCCCCAAAAACTTGATCGCCTGCCTACTCGTGCAAGTATCGCAGCAAGACGATGTTTCGGAGGCCTGCTCTCGCAAGTTCTGCGCGTATAGAGGTTTGCGATGGAGATGATAAACTAGCAGCAGGCAGGTGAGAGTTGTGGTTTTTTGCGCACACACAAATCAGAGTACGCACCCTTTTATAGAGCAGGAAAGAGGAAGATTCAATGGACCTGGACACTGTTACAGGTGATTGAACCTGCCATCAGTTACCAGTAACCTCCAGCCGTTACTAGTCAGCCCTTTTAAATCACGTCTGTTACTAGTTACTAGTCATGAATTCGAGATTCAAAACTGAATTCGTGATTTAAAACTGCAAAACCAGTCCCACACGTCGCGCGCAGCGCAGCGCCTCGCCTCGCCTCGCCACAGCTCGCCGAGCGAGCGCGCGCGCGTGTGGCACCCCCTCTCTCTTCCTCAACTTCTCAATTAGTGCACAGATAGTCCACCAATTTAAGTTGGTTAGTGTCAGGGGGAAAAGTAAACGATCATCTAATGACTATCATGGCAGCGATTAAAGAGGTCCGGACCGACCTGCAGCAACAGCGACCATTGTCAGCCCAACATGAAAGGGAAGCATTCCGCCTCGCCCGACCCCGTCCTTCGGAGTCGGACGCTCCCGACCCCCCGGCGGGCGGGCTCCGCCTCGCCCGACCCCTCGCCGCGAGGATCTGCCTCGCCCGACCCCTTGCCACAAGGGTCCGCCTCGCCCTACCCAGGGATATAGGGTCGGGCTCGCGTGGGCCCGCCGGACGGGAGTCAGCCTCGGGCGCAGCTTTGCCTTAAATGCTCCACGGCTCGGGCGTGCAGAAAGACGTCCGCGCCGCTGAAGTGACCCGTCACACCTACCCGCCCACGACCGCGCCGCGCACGGTATAGCGGCTCAGTCCTCTCTGGTTCGCCGTCAGGCCATCATGACCCACGACGCCTGGCACAGGAGCACGCCTGATAGTCCACGCTCCACCTACCCGTCCTCGCGCCCCGCGATTCCGGCGACAGGGACAGGGCGTCTGCGCCGCTCAGGCCGCCTGCAGCGTAACAGGGACAGTCATGGCAGCCGTCAGCCCCGACGGGACGGAAGCCACAGCCATCATCACGCACGCCCGCCGTAACCGGCTCCCGAGGAGGACAGCGATCAGATCAGTGCAGGCCGCCCGGCGAAGCAAAAAAACCAAAGACAACCGCGGCGCCCGGGGAGCACAAATCTCCTCCTTGGACTCCGCGCTCTCTCTCTCCCTCTCCATTTTCTCTCTCTGTGTCTGTCCCCACGCACGTCTCGCATGTGCCTGGTCAACTCCCTGGAACTATAAAGGGAAGGCCAGGGCCCAAGAGACGGGGAGGAGATTTTTAGACACACACACTTCCTCACACAGGCTTCTTCTTCCCGGCGAAGGAGAACGAGCCTCGACCATTAGAGCTTCTGTGCACACCTTAGAGATTTGGGACCGGTTCCCTCTCTTGCCCTTCTGTAACCCCTGCTATAGAACCAGCGTGGGTAACACGAGCAACTCCTCATACTGGACGTAGGGCTTCTCCATGCCCGAACCAGTCTAAACCCCGTGTCACCCTCGCAACCATCTGAAGCCGTACGCGCATAAAAGAAATTTACTAGTCTAAGTCTTGATCACCAATCTTGATAACGACAGTTAGGATACTCCTTAAATTCCCATTTGGTATTAACCACTTTAACCACCTAGCATTTAAACGTGGGCCTTGAGATTAAATGAATAAATGGGCCTAGCCCAAATATTCCAACAATCCCCACCAAATTTCGAGGCACACGAGAAATGCTCTCAATTTCACTACTGCTTTTATATACCAGTATTCAATGGAGACTGTTAAGTTGAACATCCATCTAGAGGAGAGGCTACACTTATTCACAACTGAACAATGGACTATGCCTTGAATTGACAGTCCTTTGCAAACAAGCTTTACCAAACCCCTTTTCTGGTACTAGGCTGCTAAAATATCCCCGCGGTTTGGAGCGTATAAGTCATACTCCAGGCCTTTCATGAGTATCTAGAGATTACCCAACTCTCATACGACTCCTGTTTAACCCCAACCCCTCGGCTACGGAAGTCAACGAACTAGCCGGTACAGGAACACGGAAGTCAACGAAGTGAAGGCAGGCGCGGTTTGGAGCGTATAAGTCATACTCCAGGCCTTTCATGAGTATCTAGAGATTACTCAACTCTCATAGACTGTGACCAACAGTCAAACTCATATAGGTGCAATCCTTATCAGATGTTCTGTAGGACAACATCTTTTCTTAAATAAGCCACTCGGATTGCATTAAGGCAAAAAGCCATCCTGCCTTACAGCTTGAAGAGAAATGCACCTCACAGGAATGAGCCTTATTCAAAGGTTCTCTTCTCTCAGTCAATCAATGGCTTGTTTCACCATCCTAATTCACGGGATCTCCGATTACATAGGACAGGTTACCACCAAAGCATGACTCACATACTGGGTCTCAAGCCCAATTCCCTAGATGCATTGTCTATCACATTTCGTGAAAGACCCTTTGTGAATTGATCTGCCAGATTTTTAGCCGTTTGGATATAATCCAAAGCTATCACTCCGGAGCTTCTCATTTTCCTGACAGATTTCAACCGCCTCTTTACATGCCTAGACGACTTCATGTTATCCTTTGAACTGTTCACCTTGACAATCACCGTTTGATTATCATAGTTCATTAAGATAGCCGGTATCGGTTTTTCAACCACCGGTAAATCCATTAGGAGTTCACGAAGCCACTCAGCCTCAACAGTGGCAGTATCTAATGTTGTAAGTTCTGCTTTCAAAGTTGACCTCGTTAAGATGGTCTGCTTGCAAGACTTCCAGGAAACAGCACCACCTCCAAGTGTGAACACATATCCGCTCGTGGCTTTTATCTCATCAGCATCAGAAATCCAATTTGAATCACTATAACCCTCTAGTACCCTTAGGTGACCGGTATAGTGAATCCCATAGTTCGTAGTACCTTTTAGATAGCGCATCACTCTCTCTGGAGCATGCCAATGATCATCTCCCGGATTTGAAACAAACCGGCCCAGTTTGGTCACAGTAAACGAGATGTCAGGCCTTGTAGCACTAGCCAAGTACATAAGCGAACCAATTATTTGAGAGTATCTCAGCTGATCTCTCATTATCCTTTTGTTTTTCCTTAAAATCACACTAGCATCATAAGGTGTTGAAACAGGTTTAAAGTCACTATAAACAAAGCGACTTAAAACCTTTTCCACATAATGGGATTGCAAGAGTGTAACCCCACCATCACCTTCTTTTACTAGTTTTATATTAAGGATAACATCAGCCTATCCCAAATCTTTCATCTCAAAGTTTTGAGACAATAATTCTCTGACTTCCTTAATCACATTAAGGCTTGTCCCAAAAATTAATATGTCATCGACATACAAGCACAATATCACTCCTTCACCCCCACCAAAACGATAGTACACACACTTGCCAGCTTCGTTCACAACAAAACCAGAGGACGTGAGAGTCTTATAAAACTTCTCATGCCACTGCTTAGGTGCTTGCTTGAGGCCATACAAAGATTTTAACAACTTACACACCCTTCCTTCTTGACCTTCTGCAACAAACCCATCTGGCTGATCCATATAGATCTCCTCCTCCAACTCTCCATTTAGGAAAGTTGTCTTAACATCCATTTGATGAATGAGAAGACCATAAGAGGTTGCTAGGGAAAGTAACACTCGAATCGTGGTCAAACGAGCAACTGGTGAATAAGTGTCAAAGAAGTCTTCACCTTCTTTCTGAGTATACCCCTTAGGCACAAGCCTCGCCTTGTACTTTTCACATGCCTAACCTTTTTCTTAAACACCCACTTGCATCCTACAGGTTTACACCCATATGGACGATCAACAACCTCCCAAGTTCCATTAGACATAATAGAATCCATCTCACTTCTGACAGCTTCCTTCCAATAGTCAGGGTCACGAGAAGAATATGCCTCTTCAATTGTTCTAGGAGTATCATCCACAAGGTACACAATGAAATCATCACCAAAGGAGTTTGCAGTCCTCTGTCTCTTACTCCTTTTAGGAACTTCATTGTCATCCTCATCTGGATTTCTCACAAGTGTTTGTTCACTGTGTTCTATCACATCAGTTGGCTCATCATTTGTAATAAACTCTTGACTAGCATTGCTAAAGTCTTCTCGCATAGGAAATATATTTTCAAAAAATATAGCATCTCTGGACTCCATAATTGTGCCAACATGCATGTCAGGCACTCCAGATTTTACTTTAAAAATCTATAACCAACATTGTGAATAGCACAACCAAGGAACACATAATCAACTGTTTTTGGTCCGAGCTTGCGTTTCTTAGTGATTGGCACATTCACTTTGGCCAAACACCCCCAAGTACGCAAATAAGAAAGATTTAATCTTTTCTTCTCCCATTCCTCGAATGGAGTGGTCTCTTTATTCTTTGTAGGAACACGATTCAGGACATGACATGCTGTCAATATAGCCTCCCCCCACCATTCCTTCGAAAGTCCCGCTGCATCTAACATGGCGTTAACGAAATCGGTTAGAGTGCGGTTCTTCCTTTCGGCAATCCCATTTGATTGAGGTCAATAAGGAGGCGTCCTCTCATGAATTATGCCATGTTCCTCGCAGAATGATGTGAAAATATTTGAGAAATATTCTCCACCACGATCTGACCTTAGACGTTTAATTTTCCTTTTAAGTTGGTTTTCTACTTCAGCTTTATAGATCTTAAAATAGTGTAAAGCTTCATCTTTTGACTTATAGCAATATCTAGTGCAATCATCTATTAAGGTCATGAAATACTTTTTACCACCTTTTGTCAACTCGCCATTCACCTCACATAAGTCGGAATGAATTAGTTCAAGTGGTGCCAGATCCCTTGCCTCCGCGGCCTTATGAGGCTTGCGAGGTTGTTTTGATTCCACACATACATGACACTTAGAACCTTTGACTAAGGTGAATTTCGGAATTATATTCAAATTTGCTAGCCGTGCCATACAACCAAAATTAATATGACATAGTCATGAATGCCAAACATGAGACTCACCAACATTAACCACATTGTTCACAACTCTATTACATTCATCTGACAAAGATAAACGGAACAAGCCTCCGCATTCATAACCTTTACTAACAAATGTCCCATACTTAGACAGTACACATTTATTAGATTCAAAAACTAATTTAAAACCATCTCTACAAAGTAGAGAGCCGTTGACAAGATTCTTCTTGATAGTAGGGACATGTTGCACGTTCTTCAATCGCACGGTCTTTCCCGAAGTAAGCTTCAGATCGACCGTACCAACACCAAGAACACGCGCATGTGATTCGTTCCCCATCAACAAGGAGCAAGTCCCCCCGACCTGATAAGATGAAAATAAGGAAACATCAGCACACAAATGAATATTAGCCCCAGTGTCAATCCACCACTCGGGTGAATGACAAACTGAAAGAACTGTAGGTAATGAATTACCGTACCCCGACGTTCCTGCAGTTTCACCAATAACCACGTTCGCTGACTTGTTATTGCCTTTCCATTTGCGGTTCTCACACTCACTGGCAAAATGACCAGCTTCACCGCAAGTGTAGCAATTACCCTTGCTCTTCTTCTTCTTAAAAGTGGTTGTCTGGTTAGTCTTTGCATTGTTATCTTGCTTGTTCTTCTTCTTCTTCTTGGGATTGTTCTTCTGCACCAAATTGGCACTAGAAGCTCCAACAACCCCTTTCCCACGAGTGTCTTTTGCCCTAGCCTTCTCTTCAACATCCAAAGATCCAATAAGATCAGCAACGCTGAACTGTTATCTCTTATATTTTAGAGAAGTGGCAAAATTCCTCCAAGAAGGTGGCAGTTTAGCAATGATGCCCCCTGCCACAAACTTATCAGGCAACACACACGGGAAATGTTCGAGCTCTTTCGCCAGTGCCTGAATCTCATGGGCCTGTTCCACTACAGAACGGTCATCAACCATCCTATAGTCATAGAACTGTTCCATGATATACAGTTCACTCCCAGCGTCAGAAACCCCAAACTTTGCCTCAAGGGCATCCCACAGTTCTTTTGCAGATGGCAACGTGAGATAAACATCCACCAGATTTTCCGCAAGAACACTAATCACGACGCCTCGAAAAAGGTTATCGGCTGCCAAGAAAGCTTGCTCCTCCGCTGGAGTAAACTGTTCTGGCTTCCCCTTTGCGACATGAATAATGTTCATAGCAGTTAGCCATAGGATCATTCTGTCTCGCCACATTTGTAATTTGAGCCATCAAAAACATTTGGTTTAAGCGCAGCAGCAAAACCAGTGACCGTAAGCCTAACACAAATATCAAGTTTTTGATTGTTAGAGTTTTAGGCATTTTACGCTACATATTAATTCCGAATATTGTCAAGTAAATCATGAATATTGTGAGTGATTCAGAGCATGTGCGAGTGTTCATGGTTAACCCAATTTTAAACATGAACAGTAGTAAATAAAAGAACCAGAGAAGGTTCAGAATGTACCCAGGGGCAGGACCGTTGCCGGGGTAGCGGGTGTGCCGTTCCCAGAACTGGAAGAATCAGACCTTGTGCCTAATCTTCGGTTCGGGTTGTTCGATGTAGTCGATCTTAGTTGATGCAGTGACGATTCGATGCAGTGCAGCCCTCGAACGTACTTCGGGAAGTAGCAGGATGTAGATGTTCACAGCGAGCAGTCGCGCTGAAGATGCGCTCCCTAAAAACTTGATCGCCTGCCTACTCGTGCAAGTATCGCAGCAAGACGATGTTTCGGAGGCCTGCTCTTGCAAGTTCTGTGCGCGCAAAGGTTTGCGATGGAGATGATAAACTAGCAGCAGGCAGGTGAGAGTTGTGGTTTTTTGCACACACACAAATCAGAGTGCGAGCACCCTTTTATAGAGCAGGAAAGAGGAAGATTCAATGGATCTGGACACTGTTACAGGTGATTGAACTTGCCATCAGTTACCAGTAACCTCTAGCCGTTACTAGTCAGCCCTTTTAAATCACGTCTATTTCTAGTCTCTAAAACATCTCCAGTTACTGGTCATGAATTCGAAATTCAAAACTGAATTCGTGATTTAAAACTGCAAAACCAATTCAAGCCGCGCGCAGCGCAGTGCCTCGCCTCGGTGCGCGCGCGTGTGGCACCCACTCTCTATTCCTCAACTTCTCAATTAGTGCACAGATAGTCCACCAATTTAAATTGATTAGGATACTCCTTAACTTTCCATTTGGTATTAACCACTTTAACCACCTAGCATTTAGACGTGAGCCTTAAGATTAAATGAATAAATGGGCTATCCCAAATATTCCAACAACGCCCAGGCAGACCGGTAGAGCGTGCACCTGCACACCATGATTCGTACCGGTATCATAATCTGCTGAAAGGAGGAGAAAAATATGCGGTCTCGCTCTGAAAGCAGAGCCCTTGACAGGTGTTGGTAGGCTCGGCCAGGCGATGGAAACAACCCCACTCCGTGCCCTGGCCTGGAGCCCTGGACCTGGACCCTGGTCCTCGCGCACCAAAAGGGAGGGGTATCGGCGAAAGGGTGCGTGCGTTGAACTGCGGCGGTTCCTGATTAGGAGCGCATTATTGGCAGCTTAACCGCATACTACGGAGTACTAGCACTGGCATTGCAGGGCGAACCTACATATTAGTTAGGGGTGCATATACACCCACGTTAAATTGTAAAACAGTGATTAAGTTTATTTTTTACCATATATGCACCCCTTAAGATCAAGTTCATGCACCCACAAGTCAAGTGCATTCTCCTTCAATTTGCTCTACCTTTGCTACCGTGGTATTGTGTACTGTTGTGCCTGTGATGCGAATCTTTTGCTCGCAAGGTAACACAAAGCCAGCAAGAATGATAAAGGTAATTTAGGAGTTCAGGACAAGGAAAGTGAAAAGAGCGGGCTCGTTCAGCTCAAAAAACACACAAAGGTCAGGTCAGGTGGGGTCATTTTGGCTCGATCCATGCACTGAATGGAACCAAAACCGAACTAAGCTCATAATTGGCGTATGGGAATAATGACACATCAAACCCCCGGGCCCACGGGCTCACGTTCATTATCGTACACGTTGGGCCCAACCAGCTTTCGGCGTGCCCCGTGTCTGCTGCCTCCGAGGGAATCAAAGGCGGCCCCCATCCCGCCGTACGATCCTGTTCCGAAGAGGCAACACGGCGCGGCCAGGCCATCATCACCGCTCGCCAATCCAGTGGGCATGTGAACGTGGATATTTCGATTATCCGACATTCATATCTGTTTAAACATCAATATTGATATTGATATTCGTATTCAAAATTAATGTGGTAGTAAAATGGATACATCCGAATCTAATTTTTATTAATTTTCTCTATCCGATTTTACATTCGTATTCGACAATATCCGACATTATCCGTATCTATTTTCACTGAAACTATTTAAAAATTATATTCATTTTCCATAACTAATTTTATTATTTTTTATAATAAAAATACAAGAAAATTAAGTTTACTCTTCAATATTCTTATTTATATATTTATTTTAAAATATGTATTATTCTTATATTAATAAAAATATGTATTATTTATTAAAAAAATATTGATAAATAAGCTATTTTTACTAGCTATCTTTGTTACATTGTTATACTTTAGTTTGTACATGTATAATGATTCTATGTTCTAAAACTATCAATAAAGAAATAGCTAAACGTTATCTTGTATATCGAGTAAATATCCGAATTCAAATCCGAATTTGAGGTATCCATTTTGCATTCGTATTCGAGAATTTCCGAATCCGTATCCGTATTCAAATTAAAATGTGATAAAAGGTGCTATCCGAATTCGATTCCATGCGTACTCGATCGGTTTACATCCTCGTCCGTCCCGCTTGCGTCCTGGGTCCAATTCCGAAACGCCGAGCCGCGCACAGCAGCGGCCAACAGTGGCTCGATGGGCGTGGTTCTACCGATCGTTGTCATTTTCGCAACGGAAAAGCAACAAAAAATTGACAGGGACGTCGCCAAAAGCTGGTGTTATCCTGGAACGTGGCAACTGGCGAATTTGAGGGCACAATGGCGAGCTTTTCTCGCTAATGATATGACAAAGGATCGTGTTCTCGAAAGCAATCGGAGAAATGGGGTCGTCGCCCATCAATGATGGACACGGTACGCAGCTAGCAGCAGGCCCGCCTGTACCAGCAGCAATAGCTCACTAGCTTCACCGGATGATCCGTCGTTTTCACCCCCGCACTCCCCGACGGCCCCTCGAAGGCGGAAGCCGTTGCCATCGCGTTGACGCTACAGCGGATAAGAATGAATTGAAGCGCCGCCGCTGGGCGCGGCGGGCGTCGACGCCACCTGTCGCGCCGGCTTTCCTAGCTCGGCCGGCGGCCGGCGGGCACACGAGATCATCAGATCCGCCAGGGCCACGAGCATGCCGTGCCGCCTGACTCGCGGCCGCGGCCCGTACAGGTCGCTCCGGCGTGGTCGCGGTCGAGGGGTCTCCACCAGATCGCGGTGCGTTGCTGCGCCACGGCTTCTCGTCTGTAGCATGCGTCGCTTGCAGCGGTCGTTCCCACCCAGCGAGCACCAACAAGCACAAGGAGAGAGTGCGGCACGTCCCCGTCCGTGTGCTGCGCATGTGAAAAATTTCTGAAACTCATGTCCACACACACATCGCCTGAAATTTATCCGTTTGTTTAGAAGGGTGTAGCTGCCAATATCTCTTCGACTCGTTCTTGTAGAAGCGAATTGGATCAACCACGAGTTGTATTCATCGGTGTGGAGTTACATTTATACAGATACAAGAGCTTCTGCTATCTAACTAACGCGCGGATCCGCGATGGAGACTGTGGAAGGTGTGGCGAGCGAGTCGGGCGCGTGGGCATGCGCCGTGGCGAGCGAGTCCGTGGCGCGTTCAGTGCAGGCCGTTGCCATGCGAGCGAGTGCAGGGTGCCAGCCGTTGCATGGTGCGCTAACACCCGCCGCAGTCTACGCCGCCCGCATCCTGTGCTCTAAATTTCGCATCATTCCACTATGGCACGTAAGGGATGAAAAAATATAATTAACGTTATTGAAGGGGCGGTCTAAATTTCAATAGCACAGGAGGAATGATAATAATTTCCAATGGTATACAGAAATTTTTCTCTAATTTGAATCTAGGACATGGTCTAGCAGACCGGTCATCAAAATAAGGCCGCTATCATGTTGATCCACAAATCCTTTGAATGATTCTATATAGGGGTAGCGTACAGAATTGTTTTATAGATAATACTTCAAAACGTTATTACTTTTAGTTTTGGGACCCTGATAAAATATTGTATAGTTGTGAAAACCCACCCACTTTTACTTAATTGCTTCGGTGAAAAACCGCCCCCTACAACATATATGGCCAATGTAGGGACGTCGAGCAATATCTACCACTGTGGAGCTGACGATGATGTAGTTTTGACAAAACAATATGCTCGATACTTTGTACAATTTTTAATATAATCTAGAAAACTAATACCTTTGCATTTGGAAAGTTGGTGGATAGAGATAGAACAAGATATAATGATAGAGATATAGAACAAGATACAATAACAATATTTTTTTATCTTTAGTCTAGAGATATGTCCCGTTCTTGAAGAAAAGGGCATAATAAAAAATAAGTATAGTCAAAGTATGAAATAGAGGATATTTTTTTTATTATGTGATATATCTCGTCGAAGCAAAAACAAATCTCCTTGCTACTTTACCCAATTTTTAAGAATAATATAGAAAATCGTACCTTTATATTATCTTGAGGCTAGAGATATATCCCGCTGTCGAAGAAAAGAGTATAATAAAAAAATACATGGCTTGCTCCATTATAAATTGAAGACCTCTCGGTGTGCCAGTGACCTAACTCTGTGCTAGAAATTAAGATGGCAACCACCAAGAAAGCGATGTGCTCCATGATTCTCGCACTGCTTGTTGTTGCATCAAGTACTTTCTCTCTCTCACACACACACACTCAGACACGCATATTTTTATCGATATATCCCATCTTTTTTTATGTATAGTACGTTGATTCTTATATATGGTTTTGACCTATTTCAGATTCGAAGGCTACGGATATCCCTGATGTGAACAAATGTTACGAAGCACCAAAAAAGCAGATGGCTTTCTATCTCGTTCGAGAAGAAAGTGGCATGCAAGAATGAGTGAGAACTATGATGATGGCAATTGTTTCCTGCTGAAATTCATCAAGATGAGATGCTTGTGTCACAAACCTGGCTGCACGTGACAGCTATATATTGTACCCTATGTGAAAATAAAGAGGTGTGGAATAAATCTAATAATAAATCAGATTTCCTCCTTGTCAACCGCTTGAAATTCTGTTTATCTATTAATTGACCATGTAGCGCGTCAGATCAACATCAGATGAAGACGTCGCATCGTATGCTACTAGGTTCGTGCCCGTGCGTTGGCACGGGTGCTAAAAGTATTTCATAATAGTAGTATAGATCATAGGCAACACAAAATATTTACACGTCTATTGTTATTGACATGCAACCATCACTATAATAGTATTTAAATTACAAAAACCAATGTTACGGATACCAAATCCACAAATCACTTTCAAATTACTTTTCCTATGCTGCATCTAAATGTTCGTGCGTTGCTCCAGGCAATGACAATCTTATATCAGCCTATCACGAAGCTAACTATAAAATGTTCATAACTTCTGCAATAGAAAATTAGGTAATTATTTGTTTCTCCTATTCCAATATGCGACAATTAACTCTACATGGAAGCAACAAAATCATAGGTGCATCTAGAAGATTTCAAATTGACAATTAATCCTTTGTCAGTATACATTTTTAAGATGCACGGCATGTTCTATGTGAGGTATGACAATCTGAGGCATAGACATAGCTACAGCCCACAGGCCCACATAGACAATTCAACTAAACAGGACCCTACAGAAGCTGATTTATACGGCTAACAGTGATGGAACATATTTCCTGGTCTTTTTCATGAGAAACTTGGTCTCAGCAGATCAAAACTCAACAGTATTAATTTCCTTCAAAGAAACATATCGCGTAGAGGCTAGCTTATTATGTTCCATGTGACGAGTCAAGATACCAGGACAGACCATCCGTTTCCCAGGGATCGAACCTCACCGTCCAGTTACCTGTACCATTATGTGATGAAATCTATCCATCCATCCCTAGATCTTCTCGCCTTGCCTTGTTACCTATACCATTGTCAGGCTTGTCTCTCTCCACATTTTAGGTTGCCATGACTTGGCCACTATTTTGATATATAATATTGCTATGTGCATGATAATCAAACTGATTATTTCAACATGTCTAATTGTAACTTCAAACTGTGTTGGCAGATTCTGATGCGTATGATGTGGAGGGACATCAACATGAACTATCATTGAACAATTGAAATGGTGTGTGTGCATATCTGCATGTGTAATATATATATTTTTACCCTTGGTTGTGGGATTCCTGGAGGCCAAACCATCAGGAGTGGGTTTCCTGACCAACCGTCAGGAACCCCCGCCAGGAAACTGTCGACCTGACTACCTAGTCGTGTCAGCTGCTTATATTCCTATCGGTATTTGGATCATTCCTGACGCTCTTTGGCCGTCAGGAATCTGCTGTTTTCTGGTAGTGAGGCCTGTCTGTACCAGCAGCAGTAGCTTACTAGCTTCACCAGACGATCCGTCGTTTTCACCCCCGCACTCCCCGACGGCCCCGCGAAGGCGGAAGCCGTTGCCATCGCGTTGACGCTACAGTGGATAAGAGTGAATTGAAGCGCCGCCGCTGGGCGCGGCGGGCGTCGACGCCACCGTCCGTCTCGGCTTTCCTAACTCGGCCGGCGGGCGGCGGGCACACGAGAAGATGAGATACGCCAGGGCCACGAGCGTGCCGTGCCGTCCGACTCGCGGCAGCGGCCCGTCCAGGTCGCATCGCCGTGGTCTGGGTCGAGGGGTCTCCACCAGGTGCGTTGCTGCCACGGCCTCTCGTCTCTCGGCGTGGGTGTTCTACATCAACGCCTCGACCGTGGTCCAGCCGTTGCGTCGCTCCAGCTTGCGTCGCTTGCAGCGGTCGTTCCCACCCGCCGAGCAGCAACAAGCACAAGAAGAGAGTGCAGCGCGTCTCCGTCCATGAGTTCGCTTGTGAAAAATCTCTGCAACGTACCGTATGTCCACACACACACACGTCGCCAGAAATTTATCCGTTTGTTTATAGCTGCCAATATCTTTTCGACTCGTTCTGAACTTGCCAGGGCTCAGGAAGATTCCGAACGAAGTCCTGCTCTACGATCGTGCACCACTACAGCGTTCAGACTTTAAAGACGTTTAAGCAAAGTCGTAATCCACAGTTGATTTGACACTTGGGCTGTCCCATCACGAGGCAGCGAATCAGGCGCAACGGATTTGGATTGCAGCAGCCGCTGTCTCGCGCAGGTCGCAGGTCCACTGCTTTGCTTTGGTGGATCTCGGGAAATATTTCGGCGATAATGGCCTGACGGAAGATCTTGCCGGGCCCTCACTATCCACCGTAAGATCGTGTGTTGCGGTCGCTGAGCGGCCTGGCCCTGTCTGCACGCGATAGGCATTTCACCCGGGGCGCGAGCAATGTCGCGAATGGACCTGTAGCGTCGCGCACCCTTCATCGGTCTTGTGCATATCGCAGATGGCAACTGCATCGACAGCTATAGATCGAGTGCAGCCGTGAGCACAAGGCCGGCCCATTTGTTCTGTCAGAATATGGTGAAATGAACGGTATTTGCAACCGCTTGGGATACTTGTGTACTCGAGCTTACGGTTAAAGTGGGAATTTCGACCCTCTTCGTTGCCCAAGGTTTAGGAATGCGATCACACTGTTTTCCAGGTGTTTTTCATAGGTCGTGCGTGTCAGGAACCTGCTGAATAGGTTGCCAGCTGGGCCCGTCAATGGAGCACGTGGGCAGTGGGCTGGACCTGGACCGAGGGAAGGCAAAGACTGTTTGAATCTGTTTGCCTTTGCAAGCCCATAGTTTATCGGGGCCGTTTTGTTATTTTTGGGCTGCGTGTATTTGTCTTCCCGAACCCATGAGGCCCACCAGGAAGCAGTGTATTTGTCTTCCCGAACCCATGAGGCCCACCAGGAAGCATCTCGGCTACAAAATAAAAATCCGACATGTCCCCGCGTTGCCTTGCACGGCCCGTCATTTGCCAGCAATGGAGGCCAACCGTGCTCGAGCGGCGAGCAGGACCAACGTGTTACGGAAGTTCCGAACTTGCTTGGGCCTCCAGTCTCCGGGGAGGTGCCGCGTGTTCTCCCGTGACCTGCATCTGTTCTTGCAGGCGAGTTGAGCATGCCAGCTAATCAGAAATCTGCTGCATTCATCGCCGCCAAAATTATGTTTACTTCATATGACGGTGCCTCAGATTCTATCTGCAGCTACCTAAAGTTAGAGAGACATGGCTGTGTGGTTATTTCAATGTAGCTAAAGTTAGTTTTACTCGTGCATTATTGTGCATTTTCATGCTGAAGATGAACCAGCCAAAATGCTGGGGGCCCAAATCGTACAATGCATCAAAGCCTGCAGATTCTGTTCTGTCTCTGTGGGACCGGAAAGGGCGATCAGAGAGGGGAGGAGTGAATGGGAGCCTTCAAAAATTCTTCTCCATAATAATCAAGGTCTATGTCCCAAACAACTCAACACGCTTCTCGAAAAATCACCAAGGTGACACAAGTCAACTCGCGACGAGCTTACACCAGGAACGATTCAGAAGAACTCAGCGCAAAGTGGAAGCAATCGAAAAGTACAACTCAAATCAAAACGAATGCAGCTGAAAGCGATCGCGCAAAAAGCTCGGAGATCCAATAATAATTAACCATAATTAACCAGAGAAAGCTTCAAAACACTATTTAATCATACTAACAAAAACTAACTAAGCATGCACAGGATTAACAAATACTAACAAGCACAAAAGCTAATAAAACAAGATCAAAGTAAACTAGGGCTAATTGGAATTAGCAGGAAGAACTAATTAACAAAACTAATTAACTCTAGCTAAACATGCAAGAAGATCTATCTAAACAGCAACTTAACCTTAAACAAGTGCTAAAACAAACTCTAATTAAAAACCTAAAACAGGAAATAAAAACCTAAACAAAAGTGAGAAGAAAGAGGGAAAGAAATTCGCCTTGGGCTTACCTTGCTTGCCTGCCTACCACTGATGGCCTGATCCGCATGCAGCTGCTGGGCTGCCTGCGCCCCTCGTGGGCCTCCTGCCCCGCGAGCTGGGCCGTGCTGGCCTGGCTGGCCACTGCAGCGCTGCCGCACCGCGTGCTCCCCACGCGTGTGGCCGCCACTCGGTTGCCCCTGCGTGCTGCGCGTGCCTCGCACGCCGCGAGCTGCAGGCAGCGCCCTGTTGCCCCTGGCCACGCAAGCGCCGCCGCCAGCCCTGGCGCGGGCTGTGCGCCGCCGACGCCGCCGGCGCTGACGGCCGGCGCACCGCGTGCAACGGCCGTGCACCCCGAGCCGTGAGCCAAGCGCCCCTTGCTTGCCTTTCCACGCAAAGACCTTGCTCCTTGCTGCAACACAAGAACAGGAAACAAAGAGGAAAGCAAGAAAAACGAAAACCGAATCTTCAACTTCAAATTACTCGCTCAATACTCAACGAATCGAAGCAAAACTCGAGCCATAGATGCGCAAGTTCAAGGACTAACAGACAAAAAAAAGGAGTTCGCGAAAAGATCGAGTAAAACTCGCGAATTGAAAATCGCACGAAAAATCCCCCGAAAATACTGAAAAAGAAAAACGCAGTACACAAAAGGCACACACGAAAATCACATCAACAAGGGATGAATCCCGGAGGACAAGGTGACGATTCGGGCCTAACTTCCCATTCCAAAATATCCACAAACTCTAATCCGAAAATTAAAAATAAAAGGGCTAAAATGATCTAGATTTACAAGGGTTGGGATGGCAACTAGCCATATCAGTTCTCACCTAAAGACGAAAATATCTCAGCCCTAATAACTGAGATACATGCCCACGCAGGGGTAAAATGGTCTAACTTTTTGTAGAGCTATCGGACGGACGCGTCGCCTTCACGACTTTGTTTCGCCTCGATGCAAGCTTCGCGATGGCGCCACACATCCTCCACTCCGCCAATCCGGCCGCACCGGATGCGTCCCTGATTTTGAGGCCAAAACCGGGAAACTCGCTTGCACGGGAGTTTTGAGGCCCAAACCACCCAAACCGTCCATCTCCGCTTGGTCGCCACGCGACCGCCTCGATGATGACGCATGTCCGACCTCCCGCTGAGCCTTGACGCCTTCAAGTCTTTCGCGCTCCCGCCGCACGGGGCCGCCTACTTGACTTGCCATCGTCTTCACGCTCGATTTGGCCGGCGCCGTCTCCATCCGTCGACGTACTCTTGCTCTTCAGTGCATCACGTGGATCGCTCGTGACTCCGTCCGGACTTTTCCGGTCCCTCGGTCCAAGCCTACTCGCGTTCATCCTTCACCGTCCTTGGTCCATCGGCATAAATCTTTCGCTTGACCTTCACCGCACCCGCCGACCGCCACGTCGCATCCTGTGCCTGCACACCATGAGCCAAGAGACATCAAATTCACACGACGTTATCAATCACTCATCAATTAGAGTTGACCACCATTGGTCCTCGTTCTCACAGAGCTAGTAATGAACAATCGCATGGCCAATGTGCTAGGTAAAATGCGAGGCATCCTGATCAGTGAAAGTGAAATAACAGAGATGGGCGATTTGTATCTTCGGAGAGACAGCATGAAGGTGTAAATTTCTGTCAGGTTGAAGATACGAAACTTGAAGGGAACGCCAACTGATTTCGCATTGTGACCGCTCAAGAATCATGATTACTGTTCAAGAATTTAGCATTGTTAATATACGTAGAAAAACCCACTCATTTCAAGATTACAATTCAGTCAGCATGATAGGTGAAGTCATTGCGTGGAAGCTTCTGCTCAGTGCAGCACTGATCTTGCTATCTTCAAATAAAGGGTCGCTGAATTGTTGATTGAGATTGAATGGCCTCTGATTCCGAGGTAGAAGCAACCAATCGAGCAGGCCAGCGAAAAATCTGTTAAGTTAACCATGAAAATCTGAAGGGCACTGGGTCGACGGTCAATGCGTGCGGCGAGAGGGACGGCCGGATTGCAGCGGTTCTCCGGCGAGCCTCATCATGACGAGGTGCCGTCGCCGCTGGAGTAGCCGCGCTAGGGACCGTTGGTACGGGTGCGTAGGGGGTCCAGAACCGCGTATGGACTTTCGAATCGACGGAGTCTTGACGGAGGCTCGAGTTGGATGGTAGGCGGCGATCGCCGGAGCAGCGCGGACCCGCCGATTGCCGTTCGGGAGGAAGACCCAAAATCTTTTAAAACCCCCCTCGTTCTGATCAGTAACTTATATTTAGACCCCTGCGTTTTATATATAGGACCCTAATTCGGATCGCGATTATGGATCGCGATCCAAACTAGGGTTCTATTTGTAAAACATAATCCGTGTATTTGCAAATAGCCCCCTGGTTTGGAGCAGCTCCATCCCCAGCCGTCCGGCGTCCGCGCCGACCTCCGCCCTGATCTGCACCACCAGCCGCTGAGCCGCCAGGATTGCCGTCGTCTCGCTTCCAAGCGATTGAGCTCCCACGACCAGGCATGGCAGCTTGGCCGATAGCCGACACTCCCGCCTCCGTCTCCTCCCAGATCGCGGTAGATTCGTCGATGGCCGCCGGGGGTCGCTGCGGCCGTAGCACCTGCTCCGCAACCGGGAGCCTAAGGCCTGTGGGTACGATTCGTTGGTGGCCGGTGATCTTCTTCTGCATCTGGACAACGCTAATTGCTGAATGGCCCTGAGCCCCCGAGTCACTACTCGTCCGCTACCAAGCTTAATCTGAACATCCTCATCATAACTCATAAGCTATGGGATTATATTTGGAAGCACATTTTTAGTCCAAAATTGATGGTAGCAAGGTGGTTTGGATTCAAAAAAAAAAAAGCAGCTCACGGCCGCTTGGGCAGCGTCCCGATCGGCAATCATGGCGGGTGTGTTCAGGTTCATCCTGGCATCTGTGCTCTAGAATTGTTCGCCTGATCAACTCCGAGCATGTCAAGCTGGTTGAATAGCATGGTGCGAGTCTTCAATCACATCTGTTTCCACCACGGTTTACTATGTGACCGTCAGCAGTGATCCGTGACCTGCACCTCAGGCCTCAGCTTGCAGGCAAGTTGAGCATGCGAGCTTATCAGAAACCTGCTGCATTCATCGCTATGCTTAGATCATATGTCAGTGTCTTCAAATTCTATCTGCAGCTACCTCCCTTCTGTAGCCTACAAACAATGTAATGTTAAAGATTACATGGCTGTGTGGTTATTTCAATCTAGCTCGAGATAGATTTACTCATGAATTATTGTGCATTGTCATCCTGAAGATGAGCCGGACAAAATGTTGGGGGCACAAAACATACAATGTATCGAAGCCTGCAAATTCTGCTCTGTCTCACAGAGCTAGTCACGAACAATGGCGTCGCCATTGTGCTAGGTAAAATGCGAGGCATCCTGATCATCAGTGAAAGGGGAATAACAGAGATGGACGATTTGTATCTTCAGATAGACAGCATGAAGGCGTAAATTTCTGTCATGCTTGAAGAAATGAAACTCAAGGTAACGTCAACTGATTTCGCAATAGCAAGACAGAGTTAAGACAACAGGAGACCGTCTCTGGAATCACGATTGCAGTTCCAGAATTTACGTGGGCTATCCTTGAGTGGCATACTCTGCAGGACACTCTTGTAGCGGCGTCTCTTTTCTTAGCATAGGTGGCCAAAATTTTTTTTGCACGGGCACATGGGTGACGGTCTAGTCTTAGGATCGACAGTTATTGGTGTGTCAGGATCCTTGTCAAACTTTTATAGGCCGTGTGCTCTCTGGGAAGAGACCGGGAAATTTTTAACAAGATCTATCACCTCTCGATGTATTCATCTTGAAATCAATAAAGCTTCCCTTTTTTTAAAAAAAAAAAGAATTTAGCGGTGATGCGTAGCAAAGCGATCATGTCAAGATCATATTTCAGTCAGCATGAAATCTGAATTCCTTACCGCGGTAGCTTCAGCTCAGTGCATCGGTAATCTTGCAATGTTCAAATAATCAATCGCTGAATTGTTGGTTGGGATTGGCCGGCATCTGATGGGACTGTCCGCAAACTTCCGAGGTAGAAGCAACCGATCCGCCATGCCAACCAAAAATCTGTTCAGTTAACCAGAATCTGAAGGTCCTGGATTGATTGTAAACGCATGCGGCGAGAGATACAAATACAAGGTCCCCGAGATGGCAGGCGGGGGCGACCGGAATCCGACGGTTCTCCGGCGAGCCACAGCGTCACGAGGTGCCACCGCCACGAGAGCAGCTAGGGGCCGTCGGTACGGGTGCGTTGGGGGCCATAGCCGCAGCTTGAAATCCGAATCGGTAGAGGCTCGGGTGGGATGGGTGGCGGTGCTGTTGGCTGCGATCGCCGGCGCAGCGCGACCTCGCGGGCTGCCGCGCGTGAGGGAGAACCAAAATCTTTCAAAAACACCCCTCGCTTGGATTCAATAGTTTACACTTATACCCCTGTATTTTATATATAGAACTGTAATTCGGATCGCGATTATGGATCGCGATCCAAACTGGGGTTCTATTTGTAAAAACCAACCCGACCATTTGCATATAGCCCCCCTGGTTGGAGCATCTCCATCCCCAGCCATCCGGCGCCGGCGTCCGCGCCGCCCTCCGGCCAGATCCGCTCCACCAGCCGCGAGCGGACTCTGAAAGCGCCATGATTGCTGTCGTCTCGCCTCCGCGCGATTTAGCTCCCACGGCCGGGCATGGCAGCTTGCCCAACAGACGGCGACCCTCTCCTTCCGACTGCGGACGATGGCTGCCTGGTGTCGCTGCGGCCGTCGCAACCTGCTCTGCAAGCGCGAGCGTGAGGATGGTGGCGGCTGCGGTTCGTTTGCGGTCGTGGCCTTCTTCTCTGCGTCTGCGCAATACCGATTGAGCTGTGAGCCGTGCCTGTGTGTGCCGCCGGCAGCTGGGCTTGGCTGCCACCGGGCGTTCGTGGGCCGGCTGGGTGCGCTCTTCCGCCCAAGGTTTTGCGTGGCGTCGGAGCGGTGGTTGCGCCGCGGTGCCTATAGCAATCAGCAATCGCTCGATTCGCGAGACAACGTATGACGCCGAAGGCGACAGCGATCGATCGACAAGGCTAGCGGCGACGGCCCGGTTCCGTGCACGCGAGACCGCGCAGCTCGCGTGGCGCGACAACGAGCGTGACATGGGAGGCGAAGACGAGTGACGAGTCGATCGGGTGGGACGCGCATGCGTCTGGATTGGATCTTTTCGGAGGTGGAGTGGAAGCCGGGTCCATCTATCCTGATCTCGCGCCGTTCCGTTTCACGTACGATGGCCGCCTCCCTCAGCGTATGAACTCACTCACTTTGCCGGAGCTAGCACTTAGCAGACGCTTTGCCGTGCCGTCCAGTCCAGGTAACACCGCGTTCTTCCATCTTCTCCATCTCGTCGATTGATTTGGGCGTTGCGCGCGCTAGCCGAGTCCGACTCCTTTTTTTTTTGCCCCTTTGTCTGATTTGGGAGGCAGTCAGGCTGGCAGGCTACGGATTCGACCATTTCCCAACTCGCAGTTACGGTTTTACCATGTCTTTGAGCAATGAGTCTAGTTATCATTTATGTAATCACAACTGATGTAGAACCTCACATTCTCTTCTTGCTTAAATGACATGGCAGTGCTCCTGCCTTAATTTTAAAAAAAAGTTACGGTTTTCGGTTATATATCAATACTAAACAATAAGTTTGACTTATTTTAGAAGAAACAGTAGGTTTGACTTCAGAGGGCCAAAAAGCTCATAGAGCGAGGACCCTTCTATTAGTTTATACTACGGCGAAAAATAAAAGCGCACTGGCCTCCGAGCCAATGAAATGAACGAGGAAAGGGACGGGGGCAGCACGCCCTCAAGGATATGGGCTACGCACCAACATTTCCTGCCGCGCCTTGAGTTTTTGACCAAAAAATGAGCGCAGCACGAAATGGTAGGCCGCCGAAGGCGACGCGGTGCCAAGGCAGCCGATCAATACCACCCTTTCTGGCTCTCGAAATGATTACCCGCCTTTGTTGCGCAAGAAAATACTCACACGCCCAAATCTCGCTCGGATCCCCTCTTAGATAATGTTTTCTACAACTCTACTAGGTGGCTTTCCGCTAGTGCTTCTGAGACCGGTCACTCTCATGCACTCGAGCAATCATTCCAATGCTTTCTACTCCGTACGTATGAAAAGTTGGTTTCCCATGGACTAGGAGCAATGTACGCTTATTTCTGCTGCCAAGATCTCAGGCTCCGTGTGCTCATCGAGCCGATCCGGCAAGCTTTCAAAAAAAGAGTCGACCCGGCAAGCTCTTTATCGTGTCAAAAGTACCTTCCCTTCTCGGCGGCAGCACAGCTAGCGGCACCGGCGACCTTACTCGTGAGCCATTTTGCAGGTTGTATTCATGGAACATGACATCTCGGGTACTATGTTAGCACGATCGATCATGGAAGCAGAGGCACCTATCCTAAAGGGAGGAACAGGCGGGGTATTGGAGTGCTCGGTAGTAGGAGTAGGAGGGGACGGAGCACCAAGTGCCCAGTCCCTTTCAGAGTCCTTTCTTTCGCTCTCGTGCTGGGATGCCATATCTGTATTGCCATAACCACGGGCATGTGCACGCTTCTTAGCTTGTTGTAGACTAGAGAATATCGTTTCTTAGATGCGCATTATTACACTAGCTAGTAACCTATAAGCGCATTAGTTTGGTGATCACTGAGGTCAAAACCAGGGAGTGACATGTGTCCCGGCCAGGATGGACTATTATATTGATGCACATCGTTCATAAACCCATAACTTCAGGCAGCAAAGAAACACACATCAGAAGCCGTATCTGAGCGGAATCACGTGAACGTTGCATGCAAGAAGAAGAACATCGCCACCGAAGTATGGTAACCAGTCCCCTTTTCCAAAATTTTTAAAACAGTTTTGGAAAATTAGAACCGCTTAGGGGACAGATAACAGATTTACCCACCCCCTTCCTTTTTACTACTTGCGGCCAACGGCTGCTAGAAGGTACTCCGTGGACCGAGTGTACCAACCGATCTGCACAGCTCACTCTTTTTCCCGGTAATCGGCACGAAACAAAAGTGTTGGTTCATCGTCATTCTATTTCCTCTTTCTTTCTTCTAGTAAAACAGATGAATAATGTTATGATGCCAAACTGGGCCGACGCTTTCTAGATTGTCCGGCTGATCAGAGGTTGCTATGTTTGCAAAAAGTTGCAGCAAATATGTTACCCTTGCATCCCATATAGTCAAACAATGGTTGGTCTATCTGAAAAATGTCACTCCTTTTATTCGTAGTTTGACATAAAGGGAGACCGGAATGATAGGATTTAACTGAAAACATATATCTAATTCAATTTATGTATTTATATTCGAGTATAAGTTGTGGCACTATAGGATTTCTAATCCTAATAGTGATGCAAATGGCTTAGCCCCTAATACCAATGATACTCAATTCAACCTAACCATTTCATATTACTATATAACACTTATGCTCCAAGTTGATGTAATATGTACGCGGATGAATAAGCTCTGCTAACTTTATTCTAGGACTTTTGATAAATCCATCATGTATTGGATCCCCTCCCAAACTATGTAAACTTGGACCCCGTTTGGGAAGGCTCCGTGGGGGGCCGGGCCGGCTTTGGAGTAGCTCGTGGAACCCTGCCAGAGGGGACTTGATGGATTTGTCGGAAACCACGTTAATAATAGAGTAAAATGTACAATGAATCAGCTCATTTTCTGGTTCTCGATTCGTTACTGTCACCCATATCACTGCAGCGGTGATTATGTATGCAGATGCGTATCTGATGAACCAGCAAAGTGGGCTCCACAAACACTCGCCAGTATCTGGCAACCAAAACGGCATGTAAAACGAGAGGTATAGCCGAGCTGTTTCACGCTAGCAGAGCACAAAGCCGCGTAGTACATTCCAAATGAGTCCAACGAACAACCAAACCTCATCAGCAATCTTGTTTTTCAAAATTCAAACCACCACTCGAGCCCCCCAAACCCGTTTCGCAACGTACTAGGCACCATTCAGATCCAATGACAAAATCTCCAGAGCCCCAAGTTAATAAACGAGACCAGTTACACCCTCTCCCAGTCTCAGGCTTGAATGAATGCTTGGATGCGGCCAAACCACAGCGACGAACCCCCAGCGTCAGCCGCAAATCACCCCGGGCCGCTCCCTAATAAATACTCGGCATTAGCGGCAGCGCGTAGGCATGCAGCAGCAGCCCACCGGCGCGGCGGCACGGACGGGGAGAAAAGGTGGGCAAAAGCGGGCACGAAACCGTAGGCCGTAGCGCTCGCCGACCCACCCACCCACCCACCCACCCAAAGCGCAGCGCCGACCGAGAGGAGAGAACCCCACACTCCCCGGCCTCGGACCCGAGTGGAGAAGGAGAGAGAGAGAAGGGGGCAGGAGGAGGAGGTGGCGGCGCGGAGCGACGCGCGGAGAGGAATGCGCGACCCGGTGTGAGCCTCTCTCGCCCCCCGCGAAACCCCATTGATTTGGATTCCGATTCCGCCGGCGGCGAAATCGGGCGCGTCGCGGCCCGGCCGGCCGGCGAGCGGGCGCGTTGGGGGGCGACGGTGTTGTTGGGGAGGGGGGTGAGACGGTGAGGGTTGAGAGGCGGCGGCCACGGCGACCGGGATGAAGGGAGGGGGCGGGAAGGAGACGGTCACCGCCACCTTCCTCCGCTTCCTCCTCCTGCTCCTGCTCCCCCTCACCGCCCTCTACTTCTTCTACACGCTCCACTTCCTCCTCACCTCCGCGTCGTCGGCCGCCTCCAACTGCCCGCCTGACTCCTCCGGCATCGCCTCCTCCGTCTCGGTGTCCCGGGCGTCCGCCAACCTCACGGCCGCGGCGGAGGAGCAGCGGCCCGCTTCCGCCGCCGCGGCGCCCACGGCGACGACGCTGCAGCACGTGGTGTTCGGCATCGCGGCGTCGTCGCGGTTCTGGGACAAGCGCAAGGAGTACATCAAGGTGTGGTGGCGCCCGCGCGGCGCCATGCGGGGCTACGTGTGGCTTGACCGCGCGGTGCGCGAGTCCAACATGTCCACGGCGCGGACGGGGCTCCCGGCCATCAGGATCTCCTCCGACACCTCCGCCTTCCCCTACACGCACCGCCGGGGCCACCGCTCCGCCATCCGCATCTCCCGCATCGTCGCCGAGACGTTCCGCCTCGGCCTCCCCGGGGTGCGCTGGTTCGTCATGGGCGACGACGACACCATCTTCTTCCCGGACAACCTCCTCACCGTGCTCAACAAGTTCGACCACCGCCAGCCCTACTACATCGGCTCCCTCTCCGAGAGCCACCTGCAGAACATCTACTTCTCCTACGGCATGGCGTACGGCGGCGGCGGCTTCGCCATCAGCCGCCCGCTGGCCGAGGCGCTCGCGCGGATGCAGGACGGCTGCCTCCGCCGCTACCCGGCGCTCTACGGCAGCGACGACCGGATCCAGGCGTGCATGGCGGAGCTGGGCGTGCCGCTCACCAAGCACCCGGGGTTCCACCAGTACGACGTGTACGGCGACCTGCTGGGCCTCCTCGCGGCCCACCCGGTGGCGCCGCTCGTGACGCTGCACCACCTCGACGTCGTCAAGCCCCTGTTCCCGGACGCGAGGTCGCGCCCCGCGGCGGTGCGCCGGCTGTTCGACGGGCCGGTGAAGCTGGACACGGCGGGGCTGATGCAGCAGTCCATCTGCTACGACGGCGCCAACCGGTGGACGGTGTCCGTGGCGTGGGGGTTCGCGGTGCTGGTGGCGAGGGGCGTAATGTCGCCGCGGGAGATGGAGATGCCGGCGCGCACGTTCCTCAACTGGTACCGGCGCGCCGACTACACGGCGTACGCGTTCAACACAAGGCCCCTGGCGCGCAGCCCGTGCCAGAAGCCCGCGGTTTACTACCTGTCGTCGGCGCGGCGCGCGGCCGAGCGCGGCGGCGGGGAGACCACGGTCACGCGGTACGAGCGGTGGCGCCACCCCAACGAGACGCGGCCGCCGTGCCGGTGGGACATCGCCGACCCGGACGCGCATCTCGATCACATCGTCGTGCTCAAGAGGCCTGACCCCGGGCTTTGGGACAGGGTAACCTTCCATACCAAACCATTCCTTTTTCTCCTATTCTATACAACATCAACACATGATGTGCATTGCCATTTGGAGAGAAGGCCAACTGGCCATGCACGCATTGGCATCCCTGTGGTGGCATTGTTGGCCATGTACAACTCCTTTTATCACGGAATCAACGAAATTGTGGAGTAGTGTGCTAGCAATCAACTCCTTCCTAAGAGGCAACCTAGAGCTAAAAATGAGAATCGCAATGCCAACATAGAACTTTTCCTAATGCCAATGCTCCATAAAGAAACTGGAACTGGACACTAGGTCTGCCACCTGTGATATTTTTCATTACTAAATGTGTTACTGATCGCTGTCACATGGATTTGTAGTCTCCCAGGCGAAATTGCTGTAGAGTGGTGTCGGCGCCCAAGGAGGGGAAGGGCAGGGAGAAGACGATGACCATCGATGTAGGCGTATGCAGGGAAGGCGAGTTCAGCCAGGTAGCAGCGGTATAAGCTTCATTAGATACAGATGAAGATAGGGAGATTCAGATTTTTTTTTCTTCATGGTCTTTGCCTGTACGAATCTATTCTTCTCGGAGGGAGGGTATCAGAGAGTCTTCGTTTCAGCATCTCTTTCCAGCGCGAGTATGCTGAAACTCACGGTTTGCAAAGCGCCACCAGGCCAGGACTCGAAGTTTTGGCCGGGCGTCCTGCCACTGTCATGGCGAGTCAACACGCGGCCCCCCACACCCAACGCCTACGCTGGTTGTATCGCTTTGACGCTTTTGAGCTTCGGACTTGACGGAGACGAGGCACGGGATCAAGCAGCCCAGCACTGTGCCTGCGTCGCAACAGTGGCATCGTGGGGACTCTGTCCAAAGCGTGGCTGGCCATCCGCTCGGGCAGGGCAGGGGCAGGGCAGGGGCCGGGCGGCCGGCCATCACTCATCATCGCAGGACGCAGGGTATCATCGCAGGACGCAGGGTGTGGGGAGGGTGGCGCAGGCTACAGAGAGTCTGCCCTGCCCTGGGCGCTTGTGTTGTCATTACTACTGAAATCATCCCAGCGGTCTAGCGCGTCCATTTCCGGCTCGGTTCAGGGTTCAGTAAATCTCGTCTCGGTACGGCCTGCCCCGCGTGTGACGCGACTGCCGTCGTGGCGAGAGCCTACGACGCGCGGCACCGAGCTCGGTGGCTTTTTCGCATTTCCGGCGACATGGACGACCGCATTTATCAGCTCCGTGCTCCATTTCACTATCGAGGTTAGGTGTGTACGTTCATTGATTGCTCCGAACCATCGGAAGCACGGCTATAAATGATCGTTGATGGCGGCCTCAACAGGTGGCAGCGTTACAACACGCGACGCGACGATCTGTTCGCCGCATGCTGCGCAGGCTGCTGACAGTATGTGTGACAGTGTGATGTGTCGATTAGTTAAAGCTCAATGCAGTAAGCACATGGGCAGAGAAAATTATGATTTCATACCGACGCCCACGCCCTAATCTCGTACTCCTAAACGAGTAAAAAAAATTAATCAACCGAGTATTTTATGGCGCCAGGACGTGTGTCAATCTCAGTGTGCCCTCACATGCAAAGCTGGATCAGAGCATGATGCTGTATGACGTTGATATTAGCTCGATTTGAACCACACACTTTGTTCACAACTCGAAACGCTTCGAATGGAAACAGACAGTTGCACAAGTTATAAAGCGTACCTTACCAGTTCCCTCACATAAACTTCCCTCACACTTTGAGTGTGTCTGGTTTCATGTAACATTAAACTTCATGTAAGACTCGTTTCCTTGCTTCCTTCTTATATGCCATAGCAGTGCTCCTGCTTTCTTTCAAAAAAAAAATTGTGTGAAAATATCCAATTCCGTGGCTAGACGTGTGCTGTGGCTAATTTCCGGATATAGCTCTGTTTACTCCCCTGTCAAACCCCTCGTTTCATGGTTCGAATCTTCGCTTAGTTAATTACGTGGAAGAATAATCTAATCACATTGTCTACAAACAGATACTAGACAAAAGCCTTCTCATTTGACGCGTGTTCTGCATTGTCTACGACACACAGACTTGAGAGCACAGCGACCACACCACAATATTTTATTTGTTCAAGACGATTCTGGCACGCATGCTTAGGTGCAAACATAGTGAGTTCCGAGGATTAAAGAAAAAGTGAACGTTATAGTTCACTTGAGAAATGCTGATGCATGGCAGAAATGGACAATGTCGAACACTATCATTCGAGATGATTGTCAGGTTAGAGCTAGACAAACCCGAACGTTTCGAGGTTAAAACCGGATATTTTCACCAAAATGGAGCAACAATCCGCTCACCCACGGCCAGTGTGGACAGAAACGGGTCAATTACCATACCTAGGTTCCAAAGGCAATGACAGTAACAAAATATCTATCGGTGATAGGAGGTGTCAGATGGTCCAAAGACCTAGCAGACGGACGTTCTTGCCAACGCCCCCGTAAGCAAAACTCCAGGCACCACCGCCACGTAGGTCAGTACGCAGTTCCACAGTTCTGTAGGCTAACGGAATATACCTGCCAATGGATGCAATTCCCTCATCAAAAAGATTGCGAATGTGAAGATATCTGAAAAATTGCTACTGATAAATCAAAAATATTCTCTTCGAACAAAAATGGCTGAAATGCAGTCAGCCTTTAGCATGCAGGTACAATAACCAACAAGGAAAACTGCCTAACAGCGTTTGAAGCAGTTTGTGGGAAGTTGAAAAACTGGTTTTTCATGGTTTCGCCATAGATGATAACCAAAAAAGAATAAAACCGGGGGATCACAGAAGAAATGTTACACATAACTTGGTTGCACTTAAGGCTTCATGGTTTTTTTAACATAACAGTTATGGATAGTATTGACAACCTACAGGTTAAAAGAGCCAAATATGTACGTACCAAACTTAAAATCCCAGAAGGGTGAATTAACAGCATTGCATAGTGCTTCCAAGTTCAATGCCATGCGACTTGATAATCCTAGCAGCTCCCAAAAGAATATCTTGTTCGGCAGATAGCCACTCATCTTTTCTCTGCAAGACATAAAATATTTGTGTTAGGATTGAAGAGAAAAGGACCATTCCAAACATGCACTAGGATAATAGTGAGTACCAAACTAGCATGGTTTTATGCCCATGGCAATCAATTGCGTAACTGAACAAACCATATACTCCCTCCGATGCAAAATAAGTATTTGACCTTGGATACATTTAGTAACCTATTTTAACTTCAACCATAGTTATCTTTATTAGAACATATGAGAGTGATATTAGTATACTTTTTCTATCAATACTTTCCAATATTATTGCCTTACTAGGCTTCTGACACCTGTGCTTGAGGAGGGGAGAGGACATAACATACTATAGCCATTGGTACAGCAGCATAAATGTAGAACAGATAAAACATACCATGTTTTTTAGGTTGCATCCAATGGTGAGCTCTCCATATGAACTTTCCAATCTTGAGAGATAGCAATAAGGAACATCACTATTGGACACATTTGGATTGGACCTTAACATAACCTTTATCTCCTCTGATACAGAAGGAACCTTCTCAATATCCTCAATTCGTATAGGAATCTTTGTGACACTAGCTCGCCAATCGGCTCGTGATCTGTTTACTATCATCTGCAAATTATTTAGAATATCATGTCAAGACAGTACAAGGTTGGCCCCTACCAAACTTACCAAGAACAACACAAGAGACAATGCGGAAGAAATCCTCACAGCATTCTTTGAAGTACAGCATAACTGAATGCTTTGTAGCAAATTTTTAATTAATTAATCAACAGAAGCATTTGACACAATATTTATTCCAAACTTCCTATAGAAAATAAATGTTTCCAAAGGTTTCATAGGATATAAATATATAGTATTATCCAAAATTTCTATGCTATCATGAATTCCAGCTAGGGCTAGAAGTCTGAAGTTTGTTTGTAAAAAAAGAAGGAAGAGCGGGTTTTAGAAGCTACCACAGCACTGGCCAAATAACGATTCATCAACCATGGTTGGTAGAGCAAATCATTAACAATGCTTATAGAATATATACATACACTGAAGTAAAAGTGTGCACATTTGTGTCTCATTTATGGTCATTTAACCAAAGAAATCGAGGCTGTTAATATCCCAAGTAAGAAAGTTCACTGCTATATCATAAAATCTAACGCATCCAGCTAAATTAGGATAGGAAAACACATACATGTAAACAGAGTGTCAAAATATAATTTTGTGTTCTATTCATAAACAGCCATGTAGGTATAGATGACTAATTTGTATATGTCACTATGTCAGCATGCACACTGATGGACATTTGGATCCACACACGTGTTTTAAATCTAAGAAACATCAAGCAACAGAAACAGTTATAATACCTGACTGGAGAACAAAGAGTTGGGTACTATGACAGGGAGCTTTTCTGGATTGATCAATGAAGTAGAAGTGAGTCCTATTTCGACCACCTTGCCTTCTATTGGCCCCGCCTACAATGTAAATTTCTATTAGTTACTGTGAGCCAGCAATTATATAATATTGAGAGCATCTAGAAGCAATAAAAGATAAGTATGTCCAGTCCAAATTGGTCATTTATCATTATCAGCAAACACAAGAGGAAAGGGGGGTGTTTTTTGAATTTTCCCATCTTAGCTACTGAAAAAGAACAAGAGACTTGGAGCCGCATATCAGAACTAACATGTACTCAATGCACAAATACCATGAGAAGTATTAATAAAAACTAGTAATTTAGGAAAAGGAATACGCTATTATGCGATGCGCACAAATGTTTGAACAGTTCCCAACACCTGTCCATATTTTCTTCTTAAAGCTCCTCAATAACCATCACTAGGCATCTGTTAACTCGAGGCATCCTTTTGAATTTGGATGATTCACTAACTGTGCTTCAGCTATGGAAGAACCAATTACCGGTTACATCATCATGCTCCAAGCAAAATATGTTTGTTTAAGGCAAATAGCATTCCTTCTACCAGTAATACTGCTTTTCCCATCCTTTACAATACATCGTTTTTACTCCACAATCACAAATGTGACTTGAAAACCCCTTGATACTTGCGAGTTAAGACACAAATCATTCTTTTATTATTATCAACATCTACCATGAAATAGCAGCTGAATATTTTTTATGCATAGTTCCACACCGTCCTCAAGTCAAATGAAATTTAGAATTTAACAGTATGTATAATACCATTATGAATCTATGGTTTCAGCAGACAAGTGTATAGACAAAAGCGATCAGATAAATGAGAAGGATACAAAATATTGCAAGTTTCATCTGACAAGTTTGGTATGTATTATACCATTATTTCTACTAGAAATACCTTTATGTAGTCGTTAACTGAGAATGGCTTAGAAAATTGCAAGGAGAACCCACTGAGAATATTACCAAGGACATCTCTAGCAGCAAAAGCAGTAGCAACACCTAAAGTATACGAAACAGAAGAAAATTTCAGTACTGTTAAATGTATAATTTAGTCGCAGTCTGCTGCATAAAAACTTCCAAACCACCATTTTTGCATTTTGCCCATGTAATCATGTAGGAATAATAAAAAATTCATAGTATCCTAATATATATGCTAGTGTTTCCTTTGCAGTAACTAATTCCAACAGGGAAGAAACAAAGGACCATTTACTTAAAGATGTATCTTAGTAGGAGATTCTTTTGAATGAAAAAAAAGAGAAGGCAACACAAGTATAATATTTCCCCATGCATACTGCTAACTTATTGAGTTCTTTCATTTCATGTGTTCAAAAGTGAAAAGAACTAGGACAAACTATACTGTAATTATATAGTGCAACAAAATCTTGATTTACAAATTTGGACAGTGAGCTGGACAGACTTTTGGATGGAAGACTAGGAATCTAGATAAGTTCCAGCGGAAAATAAGGAATTTACTTACGAAAGTACATTACCTCCCACACCACCAACAGTTAATATCGACTGAACAGCTACACCACAAGCTTCAGCAAGACCCATTACTCCTAGTCCAATCAGTCCCAATGAAGAAACCTTATTAAATGCTGATATTCCGTCGCGGTCCACACTTGGGGCATTTGGGTTGGTCATGGCTTTAGCAATGAAGTTTGTTTTCCACCTCTGAAGGAACCATACAAAAGACAGCACAAATGCACCCCTCCATGCCTGTGGAAGATAAGTTGATATGCTTGGTGCAATAAGTGTGGCCCTATGGAAGTGAAACCACCACACATATGAGTATCTCTGAACACAACATTATATCATAAGAAAATATATCACTTTTTAACCAGACCATAATTATTAAGACAATGTCAGAGAAAAATGCATTTTGCGTTTCTGCATTAAGAAATAACGAATCAGCAAGGTAAAAAAGGCAATGTATATTGTGATGAAACTTTGGTGGATTGAAGAAACATATGGAATGCCTAAGTAGTAGTTGCATATCTCTAGTTTCTTCAGAAAAAGAACAAAATGACTGCAGCAATACTGAAACCAGTATAGGTTTTCCCAAAATAAGACATAACTTGACAATCAATTAGATCTAAAAGACTAAGATGCAAAACTATGAAGAAAATAGTCTTTAGCAAAGAACACTCCCATCAGGAATTTAGGACAGAAAAAGATAAATTATTTTTCAAAAAGTTAAATAGAAACTTACATCTCTGAAAATGCCATAAATGTGATAAGATATTTCGCAGGATCCTCTAAAGCACACCAGAGACTAGTTTGGTACGAAACATCATTCTTGGTTGAATTCCCCAAAAGTGCTGCTATAGGACTTTGTGACGTGTACTTGTGAAGCCTCCTTAGAATGATAGGCATGACCAACCATGCCATCACTGTACCACACAGCATTCCGCCAAGTGGAACAACTACCTTTTCAAGATTTGGATATGTATCAAATAGCTGTTGGACATGAGGTGTAACTGCATCAGTCAGCTCCTTAACTTTCTTGCCTGCATCAGTGGTAGCATCTACTGTAGACTTGCGGGCATTATCCAAGATCTCAATCCAAGAACCTTCACCACCACCTGCAGTGCCAACCTCAGAGCTTTCTGTAGAAGGAACATTAGAGACAGCACTCTGAGAAGCTTCTGGCTTGATTCCAGTATCTGAGGAGTATCCACGGTGGAAGCTTGAAATGCCTAAGAAACCTGGCAAAGCACCATGTCTGGACTTTGGCGCAATCAACCAATTAGTGTCCATACGACTTGAAAGGGGCAATCTTCTGGTCCTTGCCACATCATTAACTGCAGAACACCGACCCACCACCTTAATCTGGTCAACAACTGTAATATCAGGTTTTCTTGAGCGCTTAGCACAGCTGCTGAACCACCTCAAAGCACCAGAAGACACAGATGGGCCAACAAATGTCTCCATTAGACTGTGACTAGCAGATGATTGATATGACCGACGCCAAATTGCTGCAATTCCTGACATTTGGAGCTACTTTTAATACCAGCTTGACATCCACAGAAAGGTTTCTGAAAAAACAAAGATGCCAGGAGAATTTCTTGTCCTGAAATATGAAACAATTTAATATGTGAGTTTCGCAGACCCACATAATCAAAGCCATAAGACAGTTCAGACATTTTTCTTTTTGTGCAAATGAAATATTCTAGCTACTGATAATTCAGAATTGTGCTAGCAAAAATGGCAAACAGAGGATGAACCATATTTCCGTATCACTTATATGTTTCACTATCCTTATGAGTTTATGCACTGAAGCACAGATACCAAGGTGTAATATCACAGCTTGCAGCAAATTAAAACTATAGAAGCATACATCTGAAATTCCTGTAGTAGAAATTAAAGTTCCACAGAGTCAAAGAAGCCTAGCTGATAAATCTGAAAAACTGGCTACACAAACTTCATATCAAATGTTACTACATCTGCTTCAGGAAATAACCAGAGTGTCAAGTATCCCAGCATAACAACAGCTTCCATGATTGGCATCCTAAAATTGGAATTGAACTTGTATAGAGCAAACACCAAACGCAGCATTACAGATCAAACACACAAGTGCTCTAGCAAGGCAACTGCATACTAAATGTCTAAATGCATGGAAACAAAAGGGCAACCACCACGATTCCTTTCAATTGCAAACGACATCAGCACCACGACAGTTCAGGTTCAAACAGCATCCCCATGATTCAGAAATTCCACTGCTGAGCACTAACCTTACCCACCAAACGCGAACCCCCAAAATTCATGAATCACGACAACTAGATGTCATTCGCGCAACCAAAATTAGGGTAAGCAACTAGGAGCATTGCGTATTCAAGGAAAATAAACTGCAACCGCGCCGTTGTTGGGCACCAATGGTGTCAACCAACCTCGAGGAGCCCAAACTGGAGCGTGGGTTCGACTAGCAACCAACTGAATGGAGCGCGCGGGGGGGAGCATTCGTTTTGATCGAGAACTAAACCCACTCGCAGAAGGAATTCCATCCAAGCAGCAAGCCAGAAATGATTACTTACCAGCAAAAACGGAGAAACTGCAGTCAACTCCTGATGGATCTCCACCCCACTGGACCGAGAGAGAAGCGGCGGTGTGGCGGAACCGGTGGACTGGGGCGGCGGGTGGAGGAGCCGGCGGGGAGAGGAAGCGACCGCCGCGGCGGATGGTCTCGGCCACCTCTTAGCACGCCACCGCTGCAGCCTGCAGCGCTGCCCCCTCCTGCAAGAAGAAGGAAGGCTATGCCGACGCTTTCGGCGCCGCCAAAGGGCCCAAAAGCATTGGGGCGTCTCCCGTGCGTTTTGCGCCGCGTGGTGGCGGTCAGTGAGAAGCCCAGGCCTTTGAGGAATGCATTTTTTTATGGGCCGGATATGAGGCCCATATAAATGATCACCGATTGTACACTGGTGAGGCAGCCTTTTTCTACACGAAATGGTGGAGCAATGGAGCATTGATCTTTTTACGCTCGAATTCTCGTCAGGAATTTCGCTGAAATGCGTAACTTGAAGTAATCGCTCGCATCAATCAGTAATGCGTGCATGTGCAGGATTCCTACGACCGACACCAGCACGTCAGCGCATTCCATTAGCAGGCTCAACATATTGAAGGTTATAGAAGAAATATAAGTAAGAGCAACATGATACAAGATCAGAGGAATAAAGGGCTAGGAAATGACAAACTAAGAGGTACAATACCAACTTAACTCTTGTGCAAGTTCAAGAAGCAGAAACAACACTTGCATATCATCTTCCTTTCGTCCGCCTGCTTCACGACTCATGTGGAGAGTGTAGTTGCCAACTAGAAAACTGATCAACATGTTAACGTTTGAAACTGGAAAGAACACACTACATACTTCAATTCTTTTACCTTTGACAACTGCCCCCGCTCAATCATACCATCATCTGACAAAATCAACAAGACGCAGTATAGCATAGCATTTCTGTATCCGAAGTTTTGGTTGCAGACTTTTATGCTAAACTGGAAAGAGTACACCCAATTGCAAAAATAAATTGAGAAGAATATAAGTCAGATTATTCAACTGGACGAGGTTCGCAACAGCCTGCAAATGTGTCACTCACAACTAGAAGAATATCATCAGCAAAACTTCACCAAAGCTTGGTCACATTAGAAGTAAGTAGTTCAGACTTCTAGTACAAACAAAGCTATCGGTTATGGGCTTATGGCTAACCGTAGCATTTATTATCTTAGTACTAGTTGATAACTATAGTAGCTAGTACAAAGCTTCTCGGTCTGTACAAGGCTTAGCTGAAGAGACGGACTGCTTGAGGAAGATCAACAGTAGTACACGATCAAATCCCTGCAAAACAGTGCGAACCTTATGTCACCGCGGGAGTATGCTGCAAACCTAACAGAAAACCCGAAGCAATTTGTACAGGTTCCTGAGCCTGAGCCTGAGTGCCTGACTCTCATTTGTTTTCTTCGTCACCAGATGACATTTCGAAAAACGAGAGCACGAACAGAGGACCAAGAACTGGCGGCAAAGGGGGCGGCCTGCCAAAGGCGACCAGGGGCTCAACATTTTCATCTTTGGTGATGACAGACTCACTGGAATCATTCTCCTTCCCATGCTTCTGAGGAGCAGTCACTGTCATCGTCCCTGCATATAACGGTTTTAAAAGAAGAACGAGAGGAGCAAACGTCAGGCATTCAGGTATGGAATTGTATAATTCGATCTTAAATCAAATTTGGAAGAATCTGTTGGCTTACTTGCTAGTCCATTGACAGGTTTGATGTGTCTAGTTGCGCTCTGCACCAGAAACCTCGCTGCTCCCCTCATCTGATTCGAACTCTGCAGCCTGTGTAATCTTCTGCAAACATGTCATATAAGTGTTTTTGCTATTTTTTTGGAACAAAAAGTATTTTCGCTATTCAATTAGTATCTTTCACAGCGCAGATTCTCCTTTGTTTCATCCTGAAAGAGGCTCGCGATGCTGATAGACCTAGTTTGCATTTTGCAAATTTTACTATGTGTCTCTTTGAACTTTCAATGCTCGATTCATGCCCAGTTAGCTCTTGTTACTAGTAGATCAATTGCATAACACGCTCATATTTTATGGATTACTGAATCCAATTTATCCCTGATTGTAATGGGGCCTACATACCAATGGAATTATGGAACCCACTGTTTTATATAGCTAAACAGAACAGGTAATTTGCTTCTCATGTCAAGGACAGAGAGGGAAGCAAAGACCAAGACATATCGGCATCGAAGTTTTCAGATACACGCCAACTGAACTGACAGATTCCTGCATTTCCCCTTCAATCCGCAAACTAGAATACCGTAAAAAGCCTTTTCCGCCTCGATCACGAAGCAGAAAAGAGACAGCGTGCATGAGAAATTTCAGGCAACTACGACGAACAAGAGAGAAAGGAAGGGGGAAACGAGAAAAACTAGATCAACGAAGGCGAAGAACACGTACCTTGATTCGCGATCGCTGATCGTCTGTTCGTGCGACGGAATGGTGTTTTCGGAGATGAGAGACGGGCTGCTCTGCTGGGTTCGGAACTCGGATGGCTCGGCGCTAGTAGACGATGAGCGAGAGCTCCGGAAAGTTCTCGTCACTGGCACGCGCCTCCTCCCTCCTGGAAGAAGGCGATAGGCGAGGCTGGGGCTGCCCAAGGGCCGTAACAGTTGGGCTAAAAGCTACGCGCCCAAAATAATTAACAGGGCCCATGTAGAAGCCTACAGACGGCCCAATCATCCGTAAACTGCGAAATTCTCCAGTGCGCGCAGAAGAATTAGAGCATCTCCAAAAATATCTAAAATAAAATCCTAAAAACCAATTTTAGGAATAAACGAGAAAAAAACAGCTCCAATAGGAGACAAAACGGTGCCCAATTATTCGCACGCCCAAAACTAGCGGCAAACGTAGCTGGATTTGCCTCCCTCGCTAGCGCGCCCAATCCCGCGTCTCGCGTGCTCCTCGGCCGCTGCTTCGAGGCGGTTCACAGCTGGGTGTCGACCCTGCCCGCGTGACAACGTCACTTTTCTTCGCTGGAGACCAAGGCAGCGTTTTTTTCCCTTGGCGTCCTTCTGATTAGTCAGGTGATGGAGATCAAGTAGAAAACACCATCCTCTTTTTTCTCAGCAGCAGGGCGCTTGCCGCTTGGTCAAGGTGTTTTTTCCTTTCCTTTTAATGGAATCTCAATTAGCTTCGTCAAGGATAGCAAGAGCGCGTCATTTGATAGATCCTGTACAAAATTTCATGAGCTGGCAGGGGCAAATTATGACGTGGAAGAGATGAAATCTATTTTAGGAATTAATTTTTGGGAACTGTTGGTGGAGCACTTTTTTTTAGCTCCCAATAACTTTTGGCAAGGTCTCAAAATTAATTTTTTAGAACTTTATCTTTTAGACATTCTTGGAGATACTCTTAGACTAAGCCTACGGTGAAGTCCTTCCCGATCGAAGCAAGCCGTACTTTCCTTCCAGAACAACTTTTGCCGACTCCCACGCGCTTGTGCTGGCTCCGGTGGCTGGTGGCACTGGGTCTATCGATAACCGGCCAGCCTCTCTCAAGCCCGGACGGTGCCAGCCTAAAAATCGTCCAGTCCTCGTCACGGCACACCTCCATAGCACGCGTATGCATCACAGCATCACCATCACCGCAAAACCGCGCGATGAGCACCGAACGCCCTCTGCTGCAGTCGCGCCGTCCACCTCGCTAGCTACTCGCATTCGCCAGGAAGTTCATCGCTCTTCTTGCTCGCGTCAACAGGTCACAGGTGATCTGATGATCTTGTTCAAATCTTTGCAGGCTATCTTTCGACAGAGAGAAAAAAAAATCCTCGCAGGCTCATTCGACCGCATTTATTTCATTTATCATATATGTAAATATATATAATCCATGGAGGATTTTGGGTAGCGAGGCAGATCGTGGGGGAAAGCGACGTGTCCGTTTAATTAGGAGATGAGTGCAGGCAAGGCGAAGCAGCCTCCCTTTATCATTCGGTTTTCCGATGACGCGGTGGCGCTCGCGTTCCGGTCTCGCGCAATCTAATGGATACGGCGAGCGGCGCGGGCATTACTATAAGCTTTGCTCCCGGGCAGGTGTCGTCGCGCCGCGAGCTCCGGCCGCGCATGCTCTCGCCGCCGTGCTCGTCAGCTCGTGCAATTGACGTAGGCAGTGGCGCACGCTTGACCCGGACATTCGGTCGGAGTGAGATATATATAAATATAGGAACTAGTGCGTGATATGGGGAGAATGTTTGGCTGCCTGTATTGTATCAGAATAATAAAGGGGACGGAGTAGAGTGTTTGGTACTCCTACGTTCTAGCTGCTACTTTGGTAGTGCCTTGTGAGCTGCGTGGGCGTGCCTCGTGCTGAACTTGGATGGCACCAGAGACAGGAGACGGGTAAAAAGTCAAGTTAGAAACGGTTGGTGAATCGGAGTGAACTGAAATGAATGTCCCGGACTGGAACTGTGCCAGAAATTAGGTGTCTTCCTAGATTATTAGAGAGGACAGCAGGCAGTGGATTCAGGCTGCTAACAGCCATCTTCAGTCCCTAGCTCAGTTAGCATGATTACACTGTAGCTGTCAGGTTTGTGCCGTTGTTACGGTCACTTGTCGCTTGTCGGAATTCAATGAAATATCCAATCCGTTCTATACCCTCTTGCATGCGGTCAACAGGACAGGACTCGTACTGACTTTCCTGTGTAGTTTCCTCCTGGTGAAAAACATGCTCTGAAACATTTGCACAAAATATCATTTTATTAAAATTGTTTTTTTTAAGTTGTACAGATGTTAACTGTATAAAGGATATACCTGTATATTCCTATTTCAAATGTTTTCTAATATAAGATTAATTCTGTAGCAGCCAGCGACATATTTTAAGAAAAAGCAATGGTCAAAGTGCGTATGTAAGTTTTATGGATTCAGTTTTGTATAACCTATACATCTGCAAAAGACAGTGTTTGAGATATAGGTTTGCGCAAATACCATACAAGATGGTAGTGATAGCACTAGTCACTAGTCAGGGGCGACAGCAAGGGGTGGACCAGTGACGCCACCACCTCTGAATGAGAGAGCAGAGAGCTTCTGAACTTTCAGCATTGTTTGCAACCACTCAATCTTGCTTTCATCGATGTGGTTCTGTTGGCGCTAAAAATCGGTCGGGAATCGGCCGATGACCTTCAGCGTCGGACACACGACCCAGGAGAATCTGCTTAACTCCTGTTCGGGTGATTGCCCTGGTGCGGTTCGCGCGGCGTGCCAGTCAATCTGACCTGTTGATTGACAAGGAAAGAAACGTATTAAATCCAGGGGTTTTGATCGGCTAGAGTTCTGATCCGTCCCGAAAAACGTATCAGCGAATTGGCCGACTTGCTATGAAGATGGCCGGCTATAGATCAGCCGATAATCACGTAGCGATTGCAAAGAAATTACTGTAGCAACTTAAACAATCGCCACAGATGCAACACTCGAAATAGATCTAATCGGCTGTATGATGATAAATAAATAAAAAAATAATGATAAAGCCGACAGTTCAATCTCAAGCTGGATAACTGGTGATAAAACTAGAACAATAGGTAAAACCTATAATTCTAGTAAATATCGATAACTGGTGAATAAATCTAAACGAAACAACGGCGATGCGCCCGAAGTTAAAGCTTAGATATTATTCGATAAACGGAACCTACCAATTGGCCGGAGATCGTGTCGATGCAGCCCTGCCAACCCGTACGAACTCGTGAAAGAAAAAATATATTGGCGAAGTCGCCGACTTGAAAGTAAAGTACGATGAAAAAGTAGATTGTTTGTATTGATTGATCGATCTCTGTTACAAAATCCTGACTGCTCCTATTTATACCCTAGGACTAAGACTCCTGATTTATTACGATCCGTTACAAACTTGATTTAAATAAAAACTACTATATCTATAAGACTTTCCTAAAGGAAACGGGCTCCCGCAGAATCTTCTGCCGCCATCTCGTAGTCCAATCCGGACTTCTTCCACTACTCCTCGACCGAGTCGGCGTCATTCTTTGACCAACGTCAGGTCATCTTTGACTGGGATCCTCTATTGGGATTCCATTAGCTTCATCCCTTATCTGTTGGCGCAAGCCCATATTGACCCAAACGCTCTAGTCTTTCAATCGGCCGACCCCCACCAACTCCATTCGCCAATCGCACGAAACACTGCAGCGCAATCGGCCGATTCCTAACTGTAGCGTCAATCGGCCGATTCCCAACTGTAGCCTTTAAATCTGCCGTATCGGCCAATCTCTTCCTTTCCTGATGCCAATCTCTTCCTTTCCTGATGCCGATTCAACACGTGTCAAAATCTGGCGTCAACACGTCCGTAACATTTCCCTACATGTGTTATGCACAGATCCTAGCCATAAGAACAATACAGGGGGACCAGAACGTGCGACGTCTCCACAGAGACGCCGACCTGAAAATGGCAGGGGAAAGGAAAAAAACAATTTCATGGCACCAGACTTCTCCATGTACGAACGGTGCCTCCGACCCCAGACCCTACAAATGTTCGCTACAACATCCACGCCCCCAAACAACCAAACCAATTTCTCGTTGTCCTCGACTCCCCCACGATCGAATCAACGAAAAAGCGACCGAAAACAAAACAAAAATCCTGGAGCGGAGCCCGCCGCGCGCGCCGGGGCGCTCTGCCCCGCTCCGTCCACGCCGCCGCGCCGGTCGAAGTCACATGCCCCGGCTGCGGATTCGCGCGAGCTCCTTCTCCAGCTCGTCCAGGCCACCAACCTCCTCCAGCTCCTGCAGCCACGAAGCCACGGCCACACGCGTGCCCGGGCAGGCAGTCAGGCGTCAGCAGAATGCGAACGATGTGTGTTCTTGACTGCTTGTCCTGTGCCGGCCGTGGGCGATCACAGGCAAGGCGAGGGCAAACGGAGGAGGACCACTTGCTCACCTTTGGTCCCAGGAAGAGGCCATACGGGACGCCCTCGAACTTGTCCATGTGGTGGATCTGCTCGCGACATCGCCGAGGAGCCCAGCCACGCACGCGCAAAAGGGCGGTAAAAAATATCATCAGTTCAGGTCGGTAGTGGCTGGTGGCGGCAAGCCGGCGGCAAGACGAGGTACTGTAGTTAAGAAGTGTAGTAAATGATGAGCGGGGGGAGGTCGCCGTCGTACCTTGTGAGAGGCAGCGACTCGCCGGAAGTAGGGCACGTTGGCGATGGGGCCGACGGGGAAGCGGCGGTGGACCAGGCCGTCGTGGACGAACATGTAGGCCATGCCGAACAGCGTAATCCCGAGGCCCTGTGGGAGGCGGACACGTGGAGGGTGAGACCACAGTCGGATTCGTGGCGGCTGATGCCACCGTCCCTACGTCTGACAGGTGGGTCCGACCAGCCAGCCGGGCAGAAGCGAGTGGCTTACCGCGCCGAAGCAGAGGCCGGGCACGAAGCCGCGGTGGAAGAAGCCGTAGGCGAGGAGGGAGATGGCCGGCACGGCGTTGATGATGGCGAACACGTCGTTGAGCTCGAAGGGCCCCTCCCGCGGCCGGTGGTGCGACTCGTGCATGTGCCACAGGGAGGCGTGCCACAGCGCCCGGTGCGCCCACCGCGCCCAGAACTCCATCCCGACCTGCATCCAATCCAGCCCGCGCGCACGGCAAAATCAGCTCAATTTCACTTCAAAAACGTCAGGAAGAAGACGAGCTTTTCGGAGCGAGGGGGTGGACGCGTACCGCCGCGCCGATGGAGAGCGCAAACGTGCCGAACATCTCTGTCACCGGCACCTCGCCGCCCTGCAGAATTTCGGGCATTGCTTCACCAACCACAACCCTTCCGGCGACGAGACAAGACAGAAAAGAAGGCAATCATCGATGCGCGTCGCTTCGGCTTACCTCCATCTGCCAGCTAAAGCGGTAGTACACGGCGGCGACGGCCATGGACGTGACCCCGAGGCTGGACATCACGGCGGCCACCAGGTACGTCCGCCGCTCCGACCGCTTCCGCGCCTTCCTCTCCGCGACGCGCCGCGCCGCCGCGGCCCTGGCCTCCTCCTCCAGCGCCGTCTCGGGCACGGGCACCGGCACGTTGGCGGCCGGGGCCGGGGCCGTCGGGCGCTCCGTGTCCTGCGGCACGAAGCACGTGACGGTCCCGAGCCAGCGGCGGCGCGGGGCTCGCGCGGTGGTGAGCGGCGAGAACGGCAGCGCGCGCCCGGCGAGGGCAGGCGGCGCCCTGCAGCGCGCGGCGGCGGCGAGCAGCGCGTGGTTCTTGGTGGCGGCGAAGCTGGTCATCGCGGCGCCGGAGAGTCCGGCGGCCATGGCTCGCGCTGGCGTTCCGTGTGGCGCCGGGCTTCTCCCGCTCGTGCACTTTCTGGGGATGGAACAGGAACGTTATGGACGGATAGGGACGGGGTGAGCGGGAGGGGGGGAGTGTGACCGGAGGGGGAGAAGCCGGGAAGGGAGAGGAGACCAGGTGCAGGCTACTTAAGACCTCGAGTCCACGAGAGGCTCCCTCCGCGACGCGTGCGCGGGGAGGAAGAAGTGGCCGAATCGTGCCGTGACTCTCACTGGCTCACAAGCGTCCATGTCGCTGATAAGACTGGGCTGGGCTGCCTGCCGGCCGATTTCGATCCAACGGCGGGATGGAGTTGCTTAGACGTGAAATTTGCTGTCTAGTGCACGACTTTTTTTTTATTTTGCACGTCGGCGGGAGATTGTTTGAAGCAATCTTGGCTTGGGCAATCCAGTTGGTCAGCGCAAGTAATCCCTTTCAAGTTACGGTAAGGAGCTCTGTCACACAAATCAAACAACCGCCTGAATATATAAAAGATGAATCAAACACTGCTTGAACTGGCAGCAGGGAGCGTGTAGCGGCTCAGCATTGTTCTCACTCGTGTTGTGTGGCTTGTCGCATGTCACGTGCCAACATGCTAGGCATGATTTACCCGGTGCAGAACGCTGGCAGTCCAGCACCACCCACTCCTAACGCAGGGCCAGGCCAGCGCGATCCGAGACAGTTTGTACCGTGTACAGCGGCAGTGCCTGTGAGTGCTTGTGTGGCCGAGGGCGGTAACACGCTCTGGCCTCCCCCGCCCCTCCTGGACGGCAGCCCACGACCACGGGGGCTCATGCCGTATTTGTCGTCGGCCGGGGTCGTCGTCGGCCTTTTGTCCCCCGCCGCCACGAAATGGAGCCGGAAAAAGTGCACCGGCGGGAGAGAGAGAAAACGCTGGACAGAATGAAGCAGCCTGGTCGGCGGAGAACCAAGGGTTGGTCGTCGTGTGGATGGCTGCTCTTCTCTGTCGTTGACACGGAATGTTCTCTTCTTGGGCTCGTGGAATCAGCGTCGGCGAGATTTGGTGATAGATGGACAATGATCATAGACCTCAGCTATCCACATCGCGCGTTGCGATTTCGACGATAGAATAAGAAGCAAATGACACACATGAAGCCAGGGAGAGGAGGAGAGGGAGGGTGCTGGCTCTATGAATTAATGCTCTTTGAGCCAAGCGTTTGTAGTAGCACTGGCTTGTCAAATGGCCCAAGAAAGGTCCACTGCTGTTTTTTCTAAGAAATAAGAATAAATCATTTCTAGCCAAAGGCGGAAAAACTAGCATGAGATGAATGAATTGGCGTATATTTGCTCCTCTTTAATCTCCTCAAGGGATAAAAAAAAACTTTAGCAAAAGATAAGGATTGGGTAACTTTTATAGACAAGAAATGTGTATTTTCCAAAAGTAGGTTTTTCTCATCTCAGCCATCATCAAGTGAAATTTGTGAAAATAAAACACACTAGCAAAGCAGCAAACACAATAAAAATCGAAAAAATTGCTTATTTGACACTGGAAAAATGAGTCGTTCCTTTTTTGACACTGAAAAAATTTTCATTCTCTATTTGACACCGACTTCAATTTCATTCCCAAATTGGCACTCTGTTAGATTTTCCATCCATTCACCGTTAAATGTCATGCGGAAAGACCATTTTACCCTCGCTCAGCTGCAGGTCCTCCTTGATGTACCATTCGCACAAGAACGCTCTCACGAAGCTCTCCTCCGCCGCGCCGTCCACGCCGTGGACCAGCACGTCCGTCTCCCCTGTCCCCGGCCGCCGCGCCCGCGCCGCCACGCCGGCCCGCGTCCACCTCCAAGAACAGCGTGCGCCTGCCATGGTTGAGCGCCGCCCAGAGCGTGGCGTCGGGCCCCAGCCCAAACACGAGGAGGTTGCACAGCGCGCGCCCCGCCAGCACGCGCGCGGCCGCGAGCCCCGGTCACGGACGCGGCGCGGACCTCGCAGGCGTGGCGCGCGTGCGGAGCTGGGCGGCGGCGCGTTCGGGGCATGGCGGTGCAGGTACAGAGCAGGGGTGGCGTGACCTCGCGGGCGCGGAGCAGAGACGGCAATGCCCATCCCCCGGCTGCCCATCCCCAATCCCCTCTCCTCCTCTGTCGTCGCCGACTCCTCTCTTCCCCTCTCCTCCTCTGCCGCCGGCGACTCCTCTCTGCCCCTCCCCTCCCCTACCGCCGGCGATTCCTCCCCTCCCCTCCCCTTCTCTCCGCAACTGTGGTGCGATGCGGCGCGGAGGCGCGGCACGGCGGCACCGGTGCAAGCCTCGCAGGCGCGGCCCGCGCGGGCAGGGCGGCGCGCGTGAGGAGCAGGGGCGGTGGCGCATACGGGGCATAGCGTGCGGGCGTGGAGCAGGGGCGGCGTGGCCTCGCGGGCGCGACACAGAGGGCACGACGGCGCGCGCGCGGAGTAGGGGCGGCTGCGCGTTCAGGGCACGGCGACGCCGACGCGGGCCTCGCAGGCGCGGTGCGCACGCGCGGAGCAGGGGAGCTGCGCATTCAGGGCACGGCGGCGCCGGCGCGGACCTCGCAGGCGCGGCGCGCGTGCGGAGCTGGGCGGCGGCGCGTTCGGGGCATGGCGGTGCAGGCACAAAGCAGGGGTGGCGTGGAGGCGCGACCTCGCGGGCGCGGAGCAGGGGCGGCGGCAGCGAGCTCCGCTCCAAGCGGCGTGCCCACGGCGGCGGCGACGTTGAGGAGGGAGAGGGGTAATTTGGATCCAAACCTTATTATCTGACAGCGGAGCCCATAATTTCTAACGGGATAAGTAACAGAACAGACAGTAGTGTCAATTAGGGGACGAAAGTTGAAGCGAGTGTCAAATAGGGAACGGAAAAAATTTCAGGGCCAAGAAAGGAATGACTCATTTTCCCAGTGTCAAATAAGGAATTGTCTCATAAAAATCAGGTTAACTCTAATATAGATAAGAAGGGTGAGCGACTTTGCATATTTTCATACCGATCGACCAACAACCTAACTGGTGCGGTAGTCTTCTCAATCTATCAGAATTGTTATGATAGCGGCTTCCTATCGGAAAATTGAGACTCTATAGCATCAATGGACCTACCACAAAAAAATTTGTTCCCGTATGATGAATAGTGGTCTATAAAATTATTGATTATTGATGGGTATAGGGTGACTTACGGTAGGCCAACAAGCGACAAAAGGAAAATCCTCAGCATTATATGGTCACTCATTGGTTGTATTTGTTTCGGCAATATCTTAGCATGTTTTTCGAACCCTTCTAAACAAGTTGTCGAAATAGTTTTAAATATGAAAAAAAATCAATTTGGGGGTTGTCACTTGGCTACATCTTGGACCCATCTTGCATTTTACTCACGCTCCACCTCTGAAGATTATTTGAATGGCATTGGCAATATAAGAGTTTTCTTCCTCTTAGTTTGCAACATGAGCAAGTTACACATGCCCAAATCAGCAAACCATCCTAAACATTAGGTCTAGCGCCATGTAGGATAACTCTGCACGGATAGACATGTTTGCGCAACATTTTCTCGAATTTCCATATAACTTATGCTTGTGCAGCAACAACTTGCATGAAAACAAATATTTGAAACACCCTTGCAGTACTGCATTACCAAATAAATAGGAACACCCAATAAAAAAAGGAACGCAAATAAATATACACACAAACCGAGCAATCATAAATTAAATGAAGACACACGCGACAGCCACCCTATGTAAATCAGATCGTCTTTCCAATACTGTGATGAAATCCAAGAACATCGGTGCATACAGATGCATCCATACTCTTCTGTAGAATGTAGATTAGCACGGACGAGATCGAAGCAATCATTTCTCATGCTCCTCTCCGAACAGAAACCCAAGCGACGACGGTCCTCCTGGTGCACAGCGTACCCTCGTCGATGGTCGGTCCTGAAACACAAGCATAGAAAGAAATTGTACTTGATCTGCAGCTCATTTTACACCATATCTGAACTCTGAAAATCTAGTTACGTTCAGATGTGTTCATCCCAGCATGCAGCTGCGTGTATAAGGCTGATGAAATGGAGGTCTATTACTCACAGTGATAAGAAACCCAGAGTTGTCGTAGCTTAACTGGCTGGTATGGTAGATGTTGCAAGGTGGTCTGCTAGACGAGAGTGTAGAAACGTAGGACTCGGTCTCTGACCGTTCCATCGTTCTGTTGCATCACGAGAGCTTCTCTCTCGTTCTGTTGTAATCCATGCACCCGTAGTTATCTTCTTTGCTAGTTTTTCGGTCAGCCTAACAGAAAATGTACTTGTATAAATGTATGAGAATGAGATGAATACAATTGAGTTGAGCATTCCAATCTCTTTCAGAGAGTATCGGGTTCGACACCTCTCTCTTCGGAGGAGGAAGCTGCGGTGGTTCTTGATCGGCTTCAGCTCCGATCATCTTGTTGTCATCCTTGACACTGCAGCTGTTGGTGTCCGGAGTCTTCTCGGTTTCCTGGTTGGATTTGGCCGTCGTGTGATACAGAGTGGTTTCCTCCGGCTCCGACTCGAAGAGGTAGCCGAGAGAGCTCCGGCCACCGCCGCTGCTCATCCCTCCTCTGCTCATCTTCTTCTTCCTGTCCTTTTACAGGTTGTGCTGTGCTGAGCTTGCGTTTCGATCTCTGGCGTGCCAAGTTGGCGTGGGAGTGCCAGCTAGAGCTACTTATAGAGCACACTGGACACATCACACGATCGGCAACACCGATGAGTCAACAACCACATGAACTGAGGATGTGTGCAAAAAGGCATGAGGAGGCCATTTCACATCACAATGTTTAATTAGGACCACAACTAACCCTCCACTTCATTTTCCATCTCGACCCTATCTAGCACTCTTGGTTCTTCTTACTTACTGATCCGACGTTGGTTGCTTCTATTATCGTTCACTACTATAGCTCTGTAACTTTTCTTTTGGTTGATGAATTGACGCGCAGTCTTCCTATGCATTCTCGAAAAAAAAGGCGAAATCGGCTCAAACGTTATTTTTTGTCTGTCTCAACTCTCAAATCTATGTACACCTATCCCTCTGAAAGACATGTTTGCGCAACATTTTCTCTTTGGATCTGTTTGATGTCTTATCCAGGCTCGTAAAAGCATTTCGATTTGTGATCCCACAGTTTACACACATCAGATCGTGCGAAACTTTTTTTTTCATAGGAAAAAAAGCACGAATAATTCGTACTAAAATCCTGCAGTGCTGCTCGGTTGGTGTAAGATCGTGCCAGCAGAAACTATTCTTGAACAGTGCACCGATTTGATTAGCTGGGCGTGCGGTTGTTTAAAATTCGCACCATACACGAAGTAGACAGACACTACACCGCAGCGTTTGAATCATGAACAGTGAGCATGCGAAATCACAAAGCGTGAACCATGACTAACTAGTGTGACAGGACAGCAACCCTTCAGGAAACTCTTACTCTTACTTGCACTGCTTTGTTAGGCCATTGATACATTTAGGCCTTGTTTAGATGCAAGGCTGTAAAATTTTTAAAGAATGTCGTCACACATTTAAAGTATTAAATATAGACTAATTAAAAAATTAATTACAGTACTCGTCTGTAAACTGCGAAACGAATCTATTAAGCCTAATTAATCTATCATTAGCACATGTTGACTGTAGCACAACATTATCTAATTATGGACTAATTAGGCTCATTAGATTCTGTTGGCGCTAAAAATCGGCCGATGACCTTCAGCGTCGGACACACGACCCGGGAGAATCTGCTTAACTCCTGTTCGGGTGATCGTCCTGGTGCGGTTTGCGCGGCGTGCCGGTCAATCTGACCTGTTGATTGACAAGGAAAGAAACGTATTAAATTCCGGGGGTCTCGATCGGCTAAATTTTCGATCTGTCTAGAAAAGCGTATCAGCGAATCGGCCGATTTGCTATGAAGTTGACCGGCTATAGATCAACCGATAATCACGTAGCGATTGTAAAGAAACTACTGGAGCAAATTAAACAATCGCCACAGATGCAACACTTGAAATAGATCTAATCGGCTATACGACGATAAATAAGAAAAAATAATGATAAAGCCGACAGTTCGATCTCAAGCTGGATAACTGGTGATAAAACTAGAGCAATAGATAAAACCTATAATTCTAGTAAATATCGATAACTGGTGAATAAATCTAAATGAAACAACAGTGATGCGCCCGAAGTTAAAGCTTAGATATTATTCGATAAACGGAACTTACCAATTGGCCAGAGATCGTGTCGATGCAGCCCTACCAACCCATACGAACTCGTGAAAGAAAAAGATGTATTGGCGAAGTCGTCTACTTGAAAGTAAAGTACGATGAAAAAATAGATTGTTTGTATTGATTGATGTGTATCCCTACAAGGCTCTAAAGATGGATATTTATAGCCTGTTACAATTGATTTCCTAACCGACTAGGATCTATTTCAAATTTTAAACGGAAACGAATATTTACAAACACAACTCGTATCGGAGTTGGTTATCATACTTCCACGGGTCAAACTTTCTCTACCTTTTTCTTCTGGCCCACCTTAAGCCCATATTGGCCCAAACGCTCCAACCATTCAATCGGCTGACCCCCACCAACTCCATTCGCCAATCGCCCGAAACACTGCATTGCCAATCGGCCGATTTCTAACTGTAGCGCCAATCGGCCGATTCCCAATTGTAGCCTTTAAGTCTGCCGCATCGGCCAATCTCCTCCTTCCTTGACGCCGATTCAAAACGTGTCGAAATCTGGCGTCAACACATGCCCCCCAGTTTCTGAGTAAAACATGACTTTTACTTTGAAATTCTTTTTTAATCTCTCCTCCAAAACAAACGCGGCAAAAATCTCCTTCTGTTTCGCGGTCTTCTACCTGATGATTGCAATCTTTTCGAACTGGTGCCTGAGACAACCGTTCCCCCGGAATTCGTGTAGACGGCACGGTAAAAATCCCGCCTTTACCCCTTCTCTCGGACCGTCTTTAAATACTGGTGTTCCATGCCGCTTCTTCTCCACGAGCTCAGTAACTTTCTCCCCGGAGAATCACTTTCTATCTTCTCCCAGCACCCTTTTGGCTTCCAACCTCATTCTCCGGCGATCCTTCTTTCTTCTGCATTCCGCTTCATTCCTTCAATGGCGGCACCACCAGCAACTCCACCAGCCACGGAGGCTCCGCCAGCAACTCCATCGGCGACGGTAGTTCCATCAGCGATTCCATCAGCGACGATGAGCTTCATCCTGGAGGTAAACATCTGAAACTTTTCCTTTTTACCTTTTACCGCCCATGCATCTTTTAGATCTATTCTTTGTTCTTCCGTTTTTACCTTTTTAGGCAGTGAGACACCAAATCACTATCCGCCTTTCCGAAGCTCCTGGTCTCATCTACTTAGGCCCCATGGGGAATCCAGACCCGACTGATCTGATTAACTTAGAAACCCATAGAATTCCTTTCAAGCAATCACCTATGGATTTGGACCGGTGGTTAGGCACTTTTAGATCTTGGCCGAATGAAACCCCCGGCTGGAAAGAGTGGTACCAAAGAATGGCCAACTCCAAGAGAGTTCAATGGGATGAATTAAAAATCGGCCAGTGCATCAATCTATCTTTGTCCCAGATGGAGAAGAATAAACCCCTGGTAATATCAGCCTCCTATTTCTGGTCTGACGCGCACAACACGTTTCTCTTTGGGCACGGACCCATGACCCCAACTCTAGCCGATGTCCTGATGCTGACCGGCCTCAACTTTTCCTCCCCCGATACACCCTTTAATTATCTGATCAAGCCGGCCCATCGGCTAGAGACGAAAGGAATCGACAGGTGGAAAGGGTATATCAACAGAAACATGAGGACCGGGACGATTTTGGAGAGAGAATATTCAGCATTCTTGATGATGTGGCTAGAGAAGCACCTCTTCTGCGGCAGAGCGGTTGGCCCTTCTTCCAACACACAAGCTCTGGCCGAAGCCCTGTCAAGAGGAGCCGCCATCCCTCTCGGGAAGCATCTGCTAGGATCGGCCTACCACATGATGCACCAGATCAGCGTCAAACTGTCAAAGGGAGAAGAATTCAACAATTTAATCCCCATATCGGCGGTGAATTCTTTAAACTCTCCTGAGGTGAACATCGTTCCTTGATCAGTTGTGATGGTTTGAGGGATGTCGAACCGATAAACAATATGGTCCCTCACGAAATCGATCATAGCGGCCGATGTCACGGCCTTTAACGGAACTGCCTCCACCCATTTGGTAAAATAGTCAGTGGAAACTAATAGAAACTTGTGCCCTTTGCTTGATGGAGGGAAAAACTGTCCGATGAGGTCTATCCCTCAACCTCTAAGCGGCCATGGTTTGATTATCGGATTCATAGCCGAGGCTGGTGCGCACTGCATATTGCCAAACTTCTGACAGTTTTGATAACCTTTATAATATTTAAAACAATCTTCGAGAATCGACGGCCAATAATACCCGTTGTTTCTGAACATCCACTTCATCTTGTGAGCCGATTGATGAGCTCCACATACGCCCTCGTGGATTTCTCCCATCAAGACCGTTGCTTCTTCCGTTCCCAGGCATTTGAGAAGAACCCCCATCAATGGTCCGGTAAAACAAATCATCTTCGAGCAACACATATTTCGTGGCCTGAAAACGCACTCGCCGATCCACTTTCTTGGACGGATCTTTCAAGTAATCGGCAATCTCCTTTCGCCAATTGTCGGTCGCAAGTTCCAGAATCATGGCGCCTTGAATCGGCCGATACCCGGACGGGTGTTGGGCAAGCCTATTGGCCTCTTCATTGTAATTTCTGGGAATGTGCTCAATAACCGCAGACTTGAATTCCTTTAATAGTTGGAGGCAATCTTCGAAGTAAATCCTTAAGACATCATCTTTGCATTCAGATCTCCCCGTTAATTGATCCACAATGAGCATGGAATCTTCAAAAATTTCCACCGCATCGGCTTTGATTTCTCTTAACAATTGGATACCTTTTAGGACGGCTCGTTATTTCGCCTGGTTGTTGGTCGCGGATGCCTCTATCGGCAGATAGAAATCATACCTTGCCCCCCGAGGCGATATGAGAACGATGCCGATTCCCGATCCGGCCCCACACGAGGAACCATCGAAGTATAGAGTCCATGGAACTGATTCAACGACAGCGATTTCCGGTCCATAATGCTGAGCTACGAAATCGGCCATGACTTGACCCTTGACAGCTTTGGCCGATTCGTATCTTAGGTCAAACTCTGACAGAGCCAGGATCCACTTTCCAATCCGTCCTTTCAAAATTGGCAATGATAGCATGTATTTCACCACGTCATCCTTGCATATGACTATGCACTCTGCCGATAACAAGTAGTGCCAAAGCTTGGTACACGAGAAATATAGACACAGGCACAGCCGTTCCACCGGGGAATATCTCGTTTCAGCGTCCAGGAGTCTTCTGCTGACATAATATATTACCCGTTCTTTTCCTTCGGACTCCTGTGCCAGCGCCGATCCGATAGCCCGCTCGTCGGCCGATAAGTATAGTTTGAACGGCTTGTCAGCCTATGGCGGGACTAATACAGGTGGAAAAACTAGATATTGGTTGATGTCTTCTAATGCTTTGCGTTGTTCTTCTCGCCACACGAATTCCTGGTCGGGTTTCAATTTCAACAAAGGAGTGAAAGATTGAATACGCCCGGACAAGTTGGATATGAATCTTCTGATAAAGTTGACTTTGCCGATTAGGGACTGCAGCTCAGTTTTATTATGCGGGGCCACAACCTTGTTGATGGCAGCTATGGTCTTCCAGTTGACTTCTATCCCGTGCTCATGGACCATGAATCCTAGGAATTGTCCGGTCGACACACCGAATGCACACTTGTTCGGGTTCATTTTCAACCCATGCTTCCTTGTGCACTCCAACACCTCTCGTAAATCGGCCAGATGTTCCTGATGACCTTTTGACTTGACCACAACATCGTCGATGTAGATTTTCACCAATACACCAATAAGCTTGTGAAAGATATAATTCATAGCCCGTTGGTATGTAGCGCCGGCGTTCTTTAATCCAAAGATCATTACGACCCACTCGAATAAACCGAGGTGGCCCGGAGACCTGAAAGCCGTTTTCGAAATATCTTCTTCGGCCATTAATATTTGATTGTACCCAGCATTACCGTCCATGAAACTGATGACTTTATATCCTGCGGCGGCATCTATCTAAACGTCGGCTGTCGGCATTGGATACCCGTCCATCGGTGTAGCCTGATTTAGGTTCCTGAAGTCGATGCATACGCGCAACTTTCTGTTTTTCTTGTATACGGGTACAATATTAGAAATCCACTCGGCGTAACGGCACTGCCGAATAAATCTCGCTTCAATCAATCTTGTAATCTCAGCCTTTATATCAGGTAGAATTTTAGGGTTGCATCGTTGTGCAGGCTGCTGATACAGCCGATATCCTGGTTTTATAGGCAACCGGTGTTCGACAATGGACCGGTCTAGACCAGGCATCTCATGGTATTCCCAAGCAAAACAATCTTTAAATTCTTTTAATAAACTTGTCAATTTAAACTTGTACTCGGGATCCAAGCTAGCACTAATATACGTCGGCCTTGGCTTGCTACCATCTCTTAAATCCACCATCTCCAATGAATCGGCCGACGTAAATCCTTGCCCAAGCTTCCCGTCTTCTCGGACGAACTGATCCATCTAGTCTGAATCTTCAGAGCCGACTGCTCGGATTGGCTGTTGGCCAAAATCGGATACTTTCAGGAAATCGGTGTACCAAGTTCTACCGGATATACACTTGACATGTTCGCAGCTCCACTATTGCGTATCGGCCACAGCAACAGTGTAGGCGGAATCGGCGGTGACTATCTCGGTATTGTCGCCGACCCACAGTATGAGGCATTGGTGCATTGTAGACGGGACGCAGCAATTCGCGTCTATCCAATCGCGACCGAGTAACATGTTGTAGGACCCTTTGCCATTAATAATAAAGAAATTAGTGGGAAGGGTCTTACTGCCGATTGTGAGGTCGGCGCAGAGCGCTCCGCGGGCGGGAGACACGTTGCCTTCGAAGTCTTTGAGCATCATGTCCGTCTTGGTCAGATCTTCGTCGCTTTTGCCCAACTTCCAGAACATGGCATACAGGATGATGTTGACTACAGCGCCTCCGTCTACTAGTAGCCTGGTGACAGGTCGTCCGTTAACGTGTCTTTTGAGGAATAGAGCCTTGAGATGTTGTCGTTTTTCATCTTCCGGTTTCTCAAAAGTGGCTTTCATTGGCTCCAAAACCAATTGCGCCATCTGCTCCTCCATCCTTGTCACGTCGTCTCGATCGGCGGGCGCCATGAACTCCATCGGCAAGATGAACACCATGCTGACGTCAGCTGCCGATTCTTGATTGTCGCCTTCCTCATTGTTGTTTCTTTTGGGGCGCCAGACTCGAGACCTATCATCTTTCTTATCCACCATCTGCCTCTGCTCTTCCTCTAGTTGTTCCCATTGGCGCAGACGTTGGATCCTTCATTTTTGGGATTTGGACAGTCCATCAGGGCACCACCTGGGGTTCACCTGTTTGGCCGGCGGTTTGGCACGCTCCCAGTCTGGTTCCCATCCTAGGGGGTTCTCATCTAACACCCTAGCGTCGGCCATTTCTTCGAGCCGATCGTGTGCGCTGGCTCTACCCCCCAGTCGTTTGTGCTGGTCGATCCTGCCCCCGGGCCGATCATACTGTTCGAGCCTGCCCCTTGGCCGATCATACCGGTCAACTCTGTCCCCCAGCCGATCATGCACTGAAAGGCGCCGATCCTCTTGTTCGCACCAGTTTCTGCTGATCGGCTCTGATCCTCTGTCTCTGGAGCGTGACCTCTTGAGCGGGCGATCGTTGCGATATGGTCCGCTGCACTCGGGGCAATTATCAGCTGACGGTAATCTGAGATTATTTTCCCAGCAGTGGATGAAGAACGGGCATCGCCAATGATCTTCGTGTCGGCGTATCATCTCTTCGCGGTGTCTCAATCTTTCCTGCTACCGCTGATATTTGTTGAGCAAGAATTGGGAGGTGACGGGTCTACGCGATCGCTCTGATCCTTCGCCCTTGTCTTCAACCCGTCTTTTCCCTTTGACATCATCCATCGTAGCCTGCTTCCTGGGGTCCACGGCGCTGCTTCTTTTAGCCGATTCCAACGTCAGCACCTTGGTTTGAAGCAAGTTTTTTTTCCGTGTCAACCATGTTAGTAGGGAAAGGATGCTGATCGATTTTCATCGGCTTTGCTGGCTTCGCCGGGACTTCGAATTTGAGTCTGCCTTGCTCAATGGCCGACTGTATCTGCTGACGGAAGATTTTGCACTCACTTGTGTCGTGAGACGTGGCATTCTGCCACTTGCAATATTTCGTCCTTTTGAGCTGTTCGGTCGACGGAATGGTGTGGTAAGGTGAGAGCTTGATCTGCCCCTCTTGGAGAAGTAAGTCGAAGATTTTGTCGGCCTTTGACGTGTCAAAACCGAACGCTTCTTGTTCTTTCTTCCCCAAAGGGCATAATATCATTTTCTTCCCTTTAAACCATTCTGCTAGGCCGATTTCCGCTTCCTCTTCATATTCAGATCCCTCTAAATACGCCACCTTTTTCTGAAAATTCCTCCGCTGATCAAACGGACGTACTTCTTCACCAGCCAATCGGTGAACGATCTGACTTAAACTTTCAAACTCCTGTGAGGCGTACTTCTCCTTGATGTGTGGCAGGAGACCTTGGAAGGTGATATCGGCCAGCTGAGCGTCCGTCAGGGCTAGGGTATAGCATTTGTTTCTGACCTCTCTGAACCTCTGTACGTAATTAGTTACTGGTTCGTCGCTCCTCTGCCTGAGACTGGTCAAATCTGAAAGCTTCATCTCGTGGACTCCCGCGTAGAAGTACTTGTGGAATTGCTTCTCCAGATCGGCCCAAGTAACGATCGAATTGGGTGGTAGCGTAGTGAACCACTAGAAAGCCGACCCAGATAGAGACGACAAGAACAGACGCACCCGCAGAGCATCTTGTGTGGCGGCCTCCCCGCACTGAATGATGAATCTGTTCACATGCTCCATAGTTGAGGTGTCATCCAGCCCCGAAAAATTGGTGAAATGAGGAACTTTGTACCGATGGGGAAACGACAGTAGATCGTAAGCAGGTGGGTATGGCGTTTTGTACGTACAGGTTTGTACCTTCGGCTTCAACCCGAATTGGTCTTGAATCACCTCTGTTATCCTTGCTGTCCAATCCACTTGCTGCTGATGAACAACTTGTTGGGGGATCGGCACATGTTGATGGATCGGCGGTGGGACGACCGGGTGATGGATCAAAGCGTGTGGCGGATTTTGTGGCAGCGTGGCCGGCTGAGCGGTTGACAGCTGGTGGCATAGCGAATCTGTTGTCCCATCATACAGCATCATCGGCGCCGCGCTTCTGAGTGTTCCCGCAGCATCTAACCCCCTGCCGATTTCTGATGTGGCCGATTGATATTGAGGGACCATCGGTCGGATAGCCGATTGGAATGGTGCCTGGATCGGAGAGCCTCCATGACCGGCTGATTGGTTCAGAACAACCGCCGTTGCTGGTGCCCCCCAAGGCACTGAGTTTGAGGGCAGTGATTGCACGGAAAAAATCTGGGCAGGCTGAGGCGGCGCTTGTGATTGAAAGCATGGCGCACCGTCGTATCCTGGAGGCATTGAAGGTAATGAAGTGTTGTATCCTTCGTGTTGTGTTGATATCGGCTGAGGAGCCGAGTGAGACGTGCCTGGTAAGCTTCTAACTGGAGCTACAATAGGCGGGGCGTATGCTGGCCCCTGATATCCTTGAGCTACTCCGCTGACCAGAGAACTGATGACGGCATTGTATACCGTTTGGTCATCACTAAGGATTGGTCGATGAAAGCCTGATAAACGGACTGTTGAATCATATCGGACATCTTTCCCGAGTCCTCAGCGATGGTGATCTGGCGGGGAGTTGGAAGAGGAGCTTTCTTACCGGTCTCCCCGCTTCTGGTACAACTGAAAGATTGCAGGTATACCTTCTTGTAGTCTTCTAGGTGTCTTGCCAGTTCTTTTTTCTGGTCGTCCTTGAGATCTGCCTCCGTAACCTCGATGACGTTGTTTTCAGAGATTTCGGCGGCCTTTGACATGTTGGATATTGAGGTGGTCCCACCGGGCGTGCCAAAAGTGTGTTGGCACTAAAAATCGGCCGATGTTCAGCGTCGGACACACGACCCAGGAGAATCTGCTTAACTCCTGTTCGGGTGATCGCCCTGGTGCGGTTCGCGCGGCGTGCCAGTCAATCTGACCTGTTGATTGACAAGGAAAGAAACATATTAAATTCCGGGGGTCTCGATCGGCTAAATTTTCGATCTGTCTAGAAAAGCGTATCAGCGAATTGGCCGATTTGCTATGAAGTTGACCGGCTATAGATATAATCACGTAGCGATTGCAAAGAAACTACTGGAGCAAATTAAACAATCGCCACAGATGCAACACTTGAAATAGATCTAATCGGCTATACGACGATAAATAAGAAAAAAGAATGATAAAGCCAACAGTTCGATCTCAAGCTGGATAACTGGTGATAAAACTAGAGCAATAGATAAAACCTATAATTCTAGTAAATATCGATAACTGGTGAATAAATCTAAACGAAACAACAGCGATGCGCCCGAAGTTAAAGCTTAGATATTGTTCGATAAACGGAACTTACCAATCGGCCGGAGATCGTGTCGATGCAGTCCTGCCAACCCGTACGAACTCGTGAAAAAAAAGATGTATTGGCGAAATCGCCTAAGTAAAGTACGATGAAAAAGTAGATTGTTTGTATTGATTGATGTGTATCCCCACAAAGCTCTAAAGATGGCTATTTATAGCCTGTTACAATTGATTTCCTAACCGACTAGGATCTATTTCTAATTTTAAACGAAAACGAATATTTACAAATACAACTCGTATCGGAGTTGGTTATCATACTTCCACGGGCCAAACTTTCTCTACCTTTTTCTTCTGGCCCACCTTAAGCTCATATTGGCCCAAACGCTCCGGCCTTTCAATCGGCCGACCCCCACCAACTCCATTCGCCAATCGCCCGAAACACTGCATCGTCAATCGGCCGATTCCTAACTGTAGCGCCAATCGGCCGATTCCCAATTGTAGCCTTTAAGTCTGCCGCATCGGCCAATCTCCTCCTTCCCTGACGCCGATTCAAAATGTGTCGAAATTTGGCGTCAACAGATTCTGTGATAGGATTTTTTTTTATCTCCATTTAATATGTCATGCATATGCGAAAATATTCGATGTGATATTTTTAGATGTAAAATTTTTACATCTAAACAAGGTGTTAGAGGACTCGCTCCGAATTTACTTTTGCTTTCCCAAATAACAAGCAGCCAACACGTTTTATCATTTGAACATGCACTGCTTTGTACCATCCAATCGGCGGCGATTACAAGTGTGCAGTGAAAAAAAAAACTCACTACAGCAATACTTTTACATTAGGACACCAGATGCTGTAGTTACTTGGTCTTACATCAGTATAGCGAAGGCCACTGCTTTCACAGCTTGAGACTGAAGTCTGAAAATGACCACTGATTTCTGCCCGGCATCAGAAAGATTGCTTGCCAGAACGGGATTTGCGACAGTTGAGCCATGGTGGTGGTGGTCGGAGGCTTTAGGCCTGTAGCACTCTCCAAGGCCCGGCCCACCCCTCCCATCACAGCCAAATCTAAACCTAACTCTGTTTCACCAAGTATACGGATATATTATTCTACTATATTATTGTACTATAATCAGTAAGGTGACAATAACTTAATAAGTAGCAGTATATCTGAAAGAAAGAGAGTAAAAAGGGTTTTCGTATGCTATGTGTGGATGCAATCAATCATGCAACAAACCTTCTGGTTTCAAATTGTCAAAATAATAGTTTTTTTTTAAGTTTTTCCGAACCTCTTTTTCTTAAGAATGGTGTTGTAATCTTCCGCTTATAAAACTGCAGTTTCTTGATACTGTAGCTTTAGAAAGGTCCAACATCCAAACAGACCCTAATTTTGGTTTAAAAGAACCTATACAAATTGCAATAGTTGAGGAACTTTGCTGACACTGGTGTTTGTTAAATAACGGTGGTGGATCGTACACAGCCGGTATCCAAAATCCTGACATTCATGACTCACGACAGTTGTGAAGGGGCGCTAGCCCGGTTGGTAGCACGCCGTGATGGGAAGCTGGGTTTGACTCCCGCTTCGCGCAAAATAAAACCCTCCTCGCTCGCCCCACGTCCAAAGCACACAGTTAGGGTCCGGCTCTGACTACGGGCTACAGTTATGGACCGGCCTTCTCACAAGTAACGGGCCACTATGTATGGGGCGAGGGCTTAACGGGCCACTATGTATGGATGAGGTGAGCTTCGGAGATTTTCTTTACCTGTGTCCGTGTGAGAAAATTTTCTTCTTAGAATACAATACCGTGGGGGCGGTCTGTACATGCAGGTCTAAGGATTTTTTTTATGACTCACAGGAAAGTAGGGAGATGATACTGCTGTAATTGGAAATTACATGATAATAACAAAAAGGATTAAAGGCGACCAAGGCTCATAGTCATAGTTAAATGTCGAATATTCGCCAACCACAATTATTTTTATTTAATGTAGCTTAAGATTAACCTATTGGATCAGACATGCTTAATCATAATTATATTTTCTTTAATCTTTCAATGCATAAATTGGCAATGTCAACGTTTCTGAACTTGATCGGAGATATTGTTTGTTTGATTTGGAGGTAGAATTTAGTAAATACCATGATTAATATTTTATTATTATTAGGATTATTATGTAACAACATGTGAATCACTCAGCATTGCCCAGTTCAAGTTCAAGTTCAAATATCCCTCGCCAAGAAAACCTTGTTCACATTCTGCTGTCTAGAGATGAGAGGAAGATCTGCATTGCTCAGTCTTATGAAACATCTTCTCATGGATGCCAAAAGCACCTCCGAAGTCTGACATGCGAAGTTTATTCATAATTCATCATCGCAATGAGGTAAACATTCGAAGAGAGACAAGCAAAGACATCTACACAAAATCAACCGAAGTGCTGCTTGGATCAGAAGAATAATATAGATGGCTATCAGTCACTGAAAATCAGAAACACGGACCAATCTTTTCTTCATCACATCCAGCGCCGATTCAGATTCACAAACGTAAAAGAAAAGGCAACCACGACAAAAAAAAACAATAGCGACGGCAGAAAACAGGTCATCAGAGACTTAAATACTAAGAATCAGATCATGGATCATATTGTTGCAGTTATTCTCTCATCATCTGACAAGGAGTACCATTGCACAAGAAAGAGGAAACCAAACGAATCGGAGAAATTGCCGAAAGAAAATCAGAGATAGCACTAAGAAATCGAGCAAACCGAGCATCGGATGAAGACTCGAGAAGGAAGGAAAAGAGGAGATACAGCCGCCATTGCAGTCCGGAGCCAACGCCGCAATGCCCAGGCCTCTCCGCTCCAGAGCTTCTGCCTATAAAGACGTCGAGACAAGAAACCCTAGAAGGCCCTGTTTTTGTATAATGGGCCAGGCCCATGAATAAGTATGGTCGGAAGGTTCTGGAATACGGACCGAGATGGGCCTAAATTCTTACTTGCAAGCAGATTTTCATTTACTACTGCTTCCTCCGATATAAATATAAATAAAATTCTTTGTCCTAAGTTAAGTTTTCTATTTTGGCACATGCGATGTGATCCCTAAGGGTATGTTACAACTCTTCGTAGGTAAGATACATTTGGAACATAAACATACTGCTGCAATTCTTGCATAGCTGAACGGCTTTAGCTAGCGCTTCTCCCAGACCCATCGGCTTGGCCTGAAAATCTGCCGCAGGAGCGCCATCTTGGGAGCGTTCCAATTCTCGACATGCCTGGAGACAACAAGTAAGTTGTCAGTCTTCGTCGCACACGCATGAACATCATGTACCTAGCTAGAACTAGGAACATGTTCGTGAATATGATCGATGACCTGTATCGACAGGAAGGAAAGGAAATCTGTAGTACCTGCACACCTTCCCTGATTCAGCATCGAAGTAGTATTCGGTGTATCCGGTTGCTGAAATGCGCAGATGACGGCAAACACCATGTCAGTGCACGAGAAAATATAAATAACTGAAACAAATCAGCAGGTCTTTGCGACGTACAAATGGAGCATGAACTTCTGAACAATTACCTGACAGAATTGGCCTCCACGGGAACGACATGACGCAGCTGAAACGCCAGTGTTTTTTCCATGAGAAATTAACAGTGACACATGGCAATTGACAAAAGTTAGCTCGAAAACTATTAGCTGCTGCATGTGCACGACATACCTGCAGGTCCTCCCATTTGGTGAGCTTCATGTTCGACCTCTCCAGCAGAGACCCAAGTTGGTGCAGTTCCGTTTGAAGCGCTGCAGGCCTCTGAACGAACCCGCCGGATCGGCGAACTCGCAGTCCTCCTCGTAAGCTCTCAGCGTCAGATTCCCTGCAAAAACGAACCGAAACAAATAAGTGATTGGTCAGGTAAGAAGTAGGAGGATATACCATATCAGTGATCGTTCGTCAATCGTCAGTTTATCCGAGAAGCTTCAGACCTGTGACGAAGTACGACCGCGCGAAGTCCTCCTTGATGGCCTCGACCACTCCCGGGCGGTCCAGGGCCTCCGCCTCGCCTCCCTCTGCATCACCGGCAGCGTCCCCCTCCGGAGACGACGGCGCCGGCCGGAGCAGCGACGCCGCGATGCCGAGGAGCTCGGAGCCGTACCATGCGGCCTTGAGGACGGCGTTCTCCGAGCGGGAGGACGTCTCGGTATCGGCTCCGACGGCAGGGGACCCAGCTGCCGGCTTCCGCGCGCGCAACAGGAAACGGCTGCGAGGATCGGTCGTTGGCCGACGGAGGACGGCGGCGGCGCCACGGCCGTGGTGGCCGGTGGTCAGCGTAGAGGTAGCGGGACTCTAGTGGCGCAAGGCCATGTGATCTTTTCTCGCGCTCGCCGGCGCTCCGCGTCGAGTGACGCAGAGAAGAAGAGCAGAGCGGCAGAGCCACTGGTTTCTTTTTGCTTGTATAGTCTTGGAGTAGTAGTAGTACAGGAGGTAAGCATCTAACGAGCGGCTAGGAATAATTGGGACGAAAGTCGAAAAAAAAAAGGATTTGGGACGAAATAAAGTATCCAATTCCAAATTCTAGTACCGTGGGCCTCAGTGGTAACTGTTTACTCTTTTTTCAGGCCCATGGATCTAAAGCAGGATTTTAGTATTATTGGGCCACGATCGGAGCTCCCGAATCTTTTAGGCCCACGAACTTGGAAAATACACTGTGCTCTCCCGCGGGGCAACGGCGACTGTTGACTGACAATACAGTCAACCTGAACCAAACACGCTGTGCAATGAAACAAGAGCAGATATTTGAACGTTGTATTCAAAGTTTGAAACCATAGGTCCATGGAGGCCATGTGTACGTATGTTCGATTCAGGAGAAAAGGCTGGCAGCATGGTATTCTAGTGCAGTCAGTATTCTGTGTAGAATCACCGCGCGGGCCTAGCTGATGCGACCACTTGGGACGCAAGTTGGGCCACTTGGACAGCGGCGACAGTCCGCACGGACACACCAATCCACCTCAAAACAAACAAACATGATAAGACCAGTCTCTATGAAGGTTTTATAGAGAGTTTCATCGTATTAAATTTTATACCATATAATCAATTTTGCTGATATGGTGAGGAGAGGGAATGATAGAGTTTTATGGAATGTGAGAAAAATTTTATCACCATAAAACTTATCTGGCACAGTTAAATAGTTCTCAGTCTAGATAACTGTGTCATGAAACTGTACACGCTGGCCTAAGTGATTCAAACTATTTAGAAAATGTCATTCGGTAAAGTTTCAAACCACGGTTCCACGAAGACGCATGCGCGTGTACGTATGCTCGGTTCGGGCGAACAAGCTGGTGCAAGTTTTGAATTCCTAACCTCGTCAATATTCTTCGCGGAATCATTGCAACTTGCAAGATTATCTCCATAACACGCATGCACTTCGTCCCAAATGCTAATACGGCAATGCAGAAAGCCAGAAGAAAACACTACCAGCCTATCGAACCGTCCTGGCAGCCAAGCCAGGCAGAAGAGATGAAATTTTCTACAAGCAGGTCGGAAGGAACGCAACTGAACTTCACTCTTCCCCTGTTGGGCACTGGTGCTGCATAGTGTCGAAATTAGCACGCGAGTTGATAGCTCTGACTCCATGAAGCTCGCTGACTACTTACTTGCTGGTTGTCATTTCATTTGGAGCAACAGGACCAAAACATGCGCGAGCCGAGGTTGTCGTGAAACTGTCGAGAACTCGCCCAATTAGGCATGTTGTTAGCATGGATCGAGTGGGCCGCATGCGAGATGACCAATGGAGGACGAGACGACCGCACGCCACGCACCGGAAGTTCAAGCTCTTCCTCCTGCATGCCCAGAACGGAGACCGATGACCAAGCGGGCAACGTCACCTCGATCTCCACCGGCCGGCTCGCGCGGCGGCGATCCTTCAGGCCACCTCGCCGCGTCGCTGTCGGCTTCTCCGGAAGTGGCACGTACCTGTCCGGTCCGGTCCAGGCCGCATGCAGCAAAGGGACAACCGGACAAGATAAAGCAGAGCGATCTGCTGGACGTGCTAATTAACAATGCAAAATTGAGTACGTGTAGTTTATTGCCAACTTGCAGTACTCAACGAAGATCGTTGGGCAAGGACCGGTTGCGTCCAAAGTAATTAATTAATTTTTTCAGGGTCCATTCAATCAAAAAATCAAAAGAAAAGGACGGGTCTCCCGTCGCGTACGTCGTCAACGGACCAAGACGCACACCGGTTGAACGTACCACCACGCACGTTCCCATGGCCGTATTTGCTAAACTAATCATCGACAAGGGAGAATTATTACGTGGTTAAAATAACATGAACAAGACGTGGTAAGTTTTCTGTATGCGGTGCAGTGGTGCGTGCAGGTCGGGCCTGGACCGGCGCGTGCAGCTGGGCGTGGATTCGATGTAAGGGTGTGTTTAGATTATTTTGCCAAACTTTATTGAAACGGAATCTTACTATTTACTATTTAGAGTATTAAATAAAATTTATTTATAAAATTTTTTGCACGGATGAATTGTAAATCGCGAGATGAATCTAATAAACCTAATTAATTCATGATTAGTTGATGATTACTGTAGCATCACTGTTGTAAATCATGGATCAAGTAAGTCTATTAGATTTATCTCGCGATTTACAACCCATCTGCGCAATTAATATTTTTACCCATATTTAATACTTCATGCATATATCTAATCATTCAATATGATATTTTTGGCTAAATTTTTTTTATCTAAACGAGCCCTCAAACGTGGCATCGGAAGAGAAGCCTCGTCAAACACATGCGTGCATCTAGACACCCCGCTTTATTACCATTGTTTTTCACCTTTTCCCTCCATGCCGGCCGCCGCCGGCCGGCCTAAAGAAAAGAGAAAACAACTGCGCACGGCGCACCTACCGGGCTGGTTGAACCTATCGCCCGCCATGTTCTTGTTTCTCCCTCCTCTTTTTCGCATATGCAGTGATGCACGGTGCTCGTCCTTGGGCTGTTGGGCAGTTGAGCTAGAATGGTACTAGATGTGCATGCGCCAGAGATGACTGTCAGTGCCTCGCTCGCTGCCTTGTCAAACGCTCACTGCCTTGTCAAAGCACTCCACTGCACAAAAAGCATGCTTGGCCATCAAGCTGTTGACTCCAGTTCAGCAACTCTGACCTGTGTTGCCCGTAGCATTGGCGTATGCTCCCATTCGTTTTGTACCTCGAAGTACACTGGTCGCTGCAGCTCCAGTTCAGCCTTCAGCGGGTCCGACGGGACGTGTGTGTACACGCGTGCTTGACACATTTGACCACAGACCACAAACGAATTGAAGCAGTTGCTACCATCTATCTACCACGCGACTCTCTGGGGCACAATGCATACATGCATGTGTGTGCCTGCCGCGGTGGATCAAGGGGAGATCGTGTCAGGCCGGCCGGCCGGGCCGTGGATCTGACTGCACATCATTCGTCAGGCCATCGCACGGTTTACACCTGCACCGTCACGCACACTTCTTGCATGTGGAACTGGTGAAACGGATGCGGAGCTGCACTGTCTCGGTACTCTGCAGCGAGGAACAAACTCGCACACCCAACTCGGAAGGCTCTGGGACCCGCTAGCCGAAAAGTACATGCATGCTGACACGGTGACACGCAGACGGCAGACCAGTCGATTCGCCCACTGTACGCGTGCGACCACCGACCGGTGACCGATCCCCACGCCCCTCCCGCGTGCGGTACGGATGGCTTGTACCGTCACGGAGTCTGGTGGGTCTGGGCTCACACGGTTTCGCAGATGCGTAGGCTGGCAATCTAGTACTAGAACGCATGTCTCCGTTGCTGTCGTACGGTCTCGATCAGGGCTCCACGGACGCGCCCAGATGGAGCGCGCGCGAGCGGGAGCTGGCTGTGCTTGTTCTCTCGCGCTGCCCTTGATGGTGTTTATTCCTACGCAGACGATGCCGGCACAGGCAGCGGATGATTGCCATTGCGCCGCGAGGGAAGTGTCAGGGTGGAGAGGTGCAACGGCGGTCAGCACAGCAATGCAAGCCAGCAAAAGCCAAATTACAGTTGTACTCCCCCCCGGATACTAAACGGAAGTCATTTAGGATAGCGACACTCTGTCTAGTCTGACATGTTGACTTGCAATTTTGGTAAAACTATCTCATTTGAAATAGTGAAAGTTACATGTTTTGGAAGTACATGTTGTCGATGAATGTAGCCTTTCATATACTCCCTCCGTTCTAAAATGTAAGATATTTTGCTTTATTCTAAGTCAAAGTAGTCTAACTTTGACCAAATTTATAGAGAAAAAGATTAACATCTAACACATCAAATAAGTAAATTATGAAAATATATTTCATAATATATCTACTTATTCTCATTTGATTTTCAAAATATTATTACTCTTTTCTATAAAGTTGGTTAAACTTGTACTACTTTGACTTAGTACAAACCAAAATACTTTACATTTCTGGACGGAGGGAGTATATTGATAAGCCAAGTTGAAAAAAGTTTGGTAAGTTAGAATCCTACAAGAAGCCATATTTGACTTCAGGCGCACAAGTTGTAAACAATGTTGTGATGTCTGGAAGGTCCGATCAAGATCCGCGTGACTGATGCACATCGACTGAAGGAAGGCCTGATTCACGCGATTAAAGAATAGTTATGCCCTTATTCTTGACCATGCAAACTTATTCCAAAAAAATCTTTATAACTCGTGGATGCAACTACAGGTCGCGCTCCTTGATTTGAGCTTAGTTTCACAAGATTGACTTGGATTTTGCTGCTTTTGCCTAAGTCAGTTTTTTCGGAGCTTAGATGTTTGTATTGTAAATAAAAGAAAAAATCCACATGGTAAGAATTTTTTTCCCATTTCTATAAGGAAAAGTTACAGCTCAAGCTAAAAACGTTTCCAAACATGCATCTAGCTTGCTCCTCTTGCTAATACAAAGGATCAAAATATAAATCATAATACAAGGGATATAGTTAAAAGAAGAGACCGTTTGGTTTAACCTTACAATGAGGCAGATCCTTAATTTCATAGAAAAAAACTGGTTCGTCGAGAGGGTCTAGAAATTCTCATGTTAATCTAAAAAAGAAGTATTTAGACCGCTGGATTTTATGAAGATCTAACGGTCTAAAATAACTCAAGAGTCCATATCAGATTAATAAATACCTAGTTTTGGATTTCGAATTAAGAAAAATTCTCACGTTAATCTAAAAGGAGAAGTATTTAGACCGATGGATTTTATGAAAATCTAACGGTCTAAAATAACTCAAGAGTCCATATCAGATTAATAAATAGCTAATTTCGGATTTAGAATTAAGAAAAAATAGAACATGATCAAATAGTCCACACCGAATATGATTAATAAATAGCTACTTTCAGATTTAAAAATTAAGAAAAATTAGGACATGATCAAAGAGTCCATGCCGAATACGATAAGCAAATAGCTAAATTTGAATTTAAAAAATTAAGAAAAATTAAAACATGATCAAAGAGTCGATGCCGAATAAGATAAATAAATAGCTAAATTTAGATTTAAAAATTAAGAAAAACTAGGACATGATAAAAAGTCCATGCCGAATACGATAAGTAAATAATAAAATTCGGAATTAAAAAAAGAAAATTAGGATTTAACCAAAGAAAATAAATCAAGAGTCCATATCAAATATGATTAATAAATAGCTATTTCTGGATTTAAAAATTAAGAAAAATTAGTACATGCTCAAAGAGTCCATGCAGAATACGATTAATAAATAACTAATTTTGGATTTAAAAATTAAGAAAAATTGGAATATGATCAAAGAGTCCATGCCAAATATGATAAGTAAATAACTAAATTCGGATTTAAAAATTTTTAAAATAATAGGTCATGATCAAAGAGTCCATGCCGAATACGATAAGTAAATAGCTAAACTTTGATTTAAAAATTAAGAAAACTTAATAAATAGTTCATTTTGTATTTTAAAATTAAGTAAAATTAGGACATGATCAAAGAGTTCATGCCGAATATGATTAATAAATAGCTAATTTTAGATTTAAAAGTTAAAAAAAAATAGGACATGGTCAAAGAGTCCATGCCGAATACGACACGTAAATAGCTAAACTCGGATTTAAAAAATTAAGCCACGATCAAAGAGTCCATGCCGAATACGATAAGTAAATAGTTAAATTTGGATTTAAAAAACTAAGGAAAATGAATAAATAGTTCATTTTGGATTTAAAAATTTAGAAAAATTAGGACATGATCACATAGTCCATGCTGAATACGATTAACAACTAGGTAATTTTAGATTTAAAAATTAAGAAATATTAGAACATGATCAAAGAGTCCATACCGAATACGATACGTAAATAGCTAAATTCGGATTTATAAATTAAGAAAAATTAGGCCATGATCAAAGAGTCCATGCCGAATACGATAAGTAAATAGCTAAATTCGGATTTAAAAAACTAAAAAAAATTAGGACACGATCAAAAAGTCCATGCCGAATACGATAAGTAAATAACAAAATTCGAAATTAAAAAAATAAGGAAATTAGGACATAATCAAAGAGTCCATGTCGAGCACAATTAGTAGATTGGTAAATTCGAAATTATAACAATAAAAAAGATTAGTATTAACACTTGATAAAAAGATTTATAGTTAGCAAAATAGCTAAATTTGAAATTACAAGGTGTGTTTTCATTATGAAAGAGTGCCAAATTACGGTATCGTGTATTGCCTATATATATTTGTAAACGTGTTTACGTGAACTTAAGTTGTTATGATGTTTGAATAAATATTTAGATGTTTAACCATAATAATGTATGAGGCATGCGGTGAAGCTACATCTGATGTATTCTGTAAAGTATTGATAATTATATCATGTTCAATTTTCCACTAGGTGTGTATGGACAAAGGGAATTGCCTTTCGTTTTCTTTTTGTCAATGAAAAGATGAATCTTTAAACAATCTGGTATTCTAAAAGCTAATGAATAAAAATGTTATTTGCACATTGTTAACAGAAAAAGTTATTGTATTACTGAGTTTCTAATGAAGGAAGTCTGGGATGAGACGTGCAAATTCTTTCAGCTTTAGAAATTCTCACATCAACCTATAAAAGAAAAGAATTTACACTGTTGTCAAATATGACTAATTGATATATATATATATATTCAAATTTTAAAAATAACGAAATCAGCCATGACAGAGAGAGAGAGATCTATGCCTTAAAAATTAGCACACTATAGCGGCTGAGACTAATTTTAAATTTTAGATGATATCTAAGAAAAGATGCATCATGAGGAGAGTACCAGTGTGATATAGAAACAAGCAACACGAAAGTCAATATTTGCAATACCCACCCATACATTTCAAGTTGCAAGTAGTGTTTAAAAAGAGGGAATGACATGCACTGTTGGGTGTTAGGGATGTATCTATGATGACCGAGGCATAGCAGGCAAAACTCTTTGAGAGCAGAAGTAGGAGAAAGGAGACGATTATATCTCGCCAGCTGTAATTATGAATTTTTAGAGCCCATGCATGGTTCGTGTCCGAAAAAAGGTGAAGCAATGCATGAAAATATAGAAGCATGTATGCATGGAGCTATAGCAAATAGAGATGGGAAAAAAAGAAAGGAGATTATTTATTTTTGTTGGTATACACTGAATCACTGACCCACGTCTTCTTCTGAAAATCTAAGGATAATTTATCATGTATGATATTTAAAACTCTCAAAAAATTTTACATCTCAAGTAAAAGTTTAAAAATATATTTATATAAAAGAAGTAAATCTTTATATTTCTTTTGAGAAAATATATATTTTGTATAAGGTATTTCCTTTTCTCCAAAATTTTCATTCAAAAACGAGATATGGTTGATGAAAAAAGAAGTATAGATTAGATGAAAAGAATCTAGATGATATCTAGGCCATCTAGAAAATTATTTCTAATAACATCATTAAAAAAAACTATTGACATCCAATTTTTAAAATAAAAAAAAATAAAAAACTAGCAACCCGCGCTATTTGCGCGGGGTACCTTGCTAGTTATATATGGGTTGATGGTGGCCATAATCGTGTGTCATTTGTCACATTGATACGACACTAGGCTTCTTAGTCAACGTTCAACTTTAGATTTCTTTTTTTTTGAGAGAAAAATAACTTGTGAAATGAATCTGTCGCATAAATTTTGTCATTTGTCGCGTTGATTCAGCATTGCATTAGCTCGTATCAGATAACTTTCTAGCTCATTTACTGATCGAACTTTTGTTCCTGCGACGCATTACCTTTTCTTCCATCCTTATCGTTTCCCCTGTTTGATCAATGTACAGTAGTTTCTACAAGAAACTTTCAACCCCGTCGACTACAGTTTGGTCTTAGTATTTAACCACATACTTTCCTAGAAAGAACCAGCAGATTGTATCATTGTACAAATACTACATACTACGACTATTGGAACAGCAGGAATACAGGACAAATCGCGATCAGGGCGAAGGTTAATGTCGTCTAATAGCATACCAGATTTCCAGCAGTATCCGCGTCAGCACCATTTGTGCACGACGTACGTACTCCGTGCGATGCTCCAACACGTCATCAATTCGTGGAAAGCGAGTTCAGTCACTGCTGGTGACCAAATCGATCGGCTGCCAATTGTTTAGCCTCATTGTTTATAGCAGCCGTGAGGCCATGACCGACCGACGACGACGACGAGCCTGGTCAGTTCGCTTGGTGCCATCTACAGTACCCATGTCCATCTTGTATTTGTTTAGGACTCTGCAATGTACTACTATGTTGACTGCATGCCCTCCGGAGATTTTCAGCCTTGACTACGCACATCGCACACGCGCAGGGTCTCGTTTCTCGGGCCGACAATCTCGCGCCAGTGGCAACGTCGTCTACGCAGCCACATGCTGTCGAGCTGTTCGGACAGGAACGGATTACTCAGCCAGTTGGCAATTTGGCATTTGTGAGTTTGTACACTATGTTGATTGATTGAGGAGGCAGATGATGTTCCGCCGCCAGGAGCGAAAAAGTCTGCCATTAATCAAGTTGTTCTTCTTAAAAAGTCTGTGGTTAAACTGAGCACGAACTGATGACAGGCGAATGCCGGAATTACACATCAGCATCGAGCATTCGAGCAGCAATCCGACGCCTCCCTGTTTTCTTGGACGCCCAGCGCCGGCGGTTGAATCCTTCCTCGAGGTCGTGCTATGCGAGCGATCCCTGCGAGCTCAGTGCGGGTCCAAACCTAACATTAATTATTACGCCACAAGCCGCCACTAGAGCCGCCGCCGCTTGGACCGGCGTAACTGCGTCGACACGCCGGCGATGCTAATTCCCGGCGTCAGCATCCATCACCTGGACGCTCCGTCGCACGAAACTGCTAGCTAGTGCGGCAACCTTTTCTTCGCCCCAATGGTGGAGCCGGTTTAATAACCTGCGGCAAATCCAACGTGATGTTCTGATTAGCGAAAGCGAGCACGGCCAGCCGGGCGTCGCGGCAGCACCCTCCACGGACGGCACCAGCTAATTCGACTCGGTAGCCGGGAGGAGGTAGGGCCGGAGGAATCGAGGCCATGACCATGAGCGCGAGCTGCCGAGGACGACACATTCAAAGTCAGCATGGCCCCAGGCCACATGCTCGCCATTACGGTCGCGCACTAGCATTCTGATAGGATAAGTCTTATCCTGTTGGTCTTTACAGTCCTCGACATGGTGGTCTTGCTACCCTAATCAAGACAGTATCTACCAGGACAATATTTAATATTTTAGACTAGCTTTTAGGACAGCATCTAGGACAACATCTTAGACTAGCTTTTAGAACAGCATCTAGGACAGCATCTTAGACTAAGCATCACTAACTTTTAGACTATCATCTTAGACTAGCATCTTGGCATATTCTTGGTTGTCTTGGCCAGTTATAAATATGTAACCCCAACTCCTCGGGTTGGCATGGCATTGTGTGAGAAGTAAACCAGAAAATTACCCTAACTCCTAGTGTCATCCTCTCGATGAGAGTAAAAGTTTCGATTCTAACAACTGGTATCAGAGCCGTTCTTTTTTGCAGCCTGAACATTTCATGTTCCTCTCCCCCTCACGTCTCCTTTCGCTCTCAGCCAGCAGCAGCAACACCTGTTGTTTCTGCTCACCTCTCCTCCCCTGCACAGACAAGCAGCAGCAGCACGTCTGAGGCAACCTCCTCCCTACGCAGCAGCCCCCATTAGCACGCCATGTCCGAAGGTCAGTCTCAGCGCTCGGTCGCCTCGAGTGCGCGGCACCGGCAGGAGGCCGAGGTCGCCGCGGCAGAGAAGCGCGGGCGAGCGGCGGCGGCAACTACAGCGACGGCGGCAAGGGCGGCAAGGTTGGCAGCGGCGGAGCTTGCAGCAGCAAGGGCGGAGGTGGAGGCAATGACAGCGGCAGATGCGGCGGCGGCAACAGCAGCGGAGCTCGAGGTTCTGCGCGGCAGCAGCTCCGGTAGCTCTGCCTCCGCGCGACGGCGGCACCGATATGGATCTCGGGCTAGCAAGGGAAACAACTCACGAGCGGGCGAGGCTGTGGGCAGCTGCGCACCCCCACGGGGGTGGTGGCGACGGCCCAGATGGGCGCGGACGCACCGGCGGCGCTCCAGGTGGCGGCAGGCGCGGCGGCGGCAGCCCAGACAAGCGCGGACACGCCGGTGGAGCCCCAAGCGGGGGCGCGCACGACGGCGGTGCTCCCGGCGACGGCGGCCGGGTCGACAAAGAGCGCGGCCCTCACAGGCAGCGCGGCTCTCCCTCCCCAGACCGGCGCCATGGCTACCATGGCGTCCAGGCGGTGGTCAGAGACCTTGGTCCCGGTGGTGGGTGGCCTACCCTCACCAAGACCAACTACGTCGAGCGGGCCGCGGTCATGAGGGTGAGGCTCCAGGTGCGGCACATGTGGGAGGCAGTCCAGTACGGCGATGTCAACTTCGATGAAGATTGACGGGCACTGGATGCTCTCATCGCTGCAGTCCTGATCGAGATGCAATTCACGCTTTCCAAGAAGCGGACCGCCAAGGACGCCTGGGACGCCATCGCTGCGGCACGCATCGGCAACGACCGCGCCCGCAAGTCCACACTGCAGGCACTTCGTAAGGAGTGGGAGAACCTGGCCTTCAAGCCAGGTGAGGACATTGATGACTTTGCTCTCCGTCTCAACACTCTGCTGTAGAAGATGGTGCAGTACAGCAACGATACCTACGACGAGGAGAGAGCTATCGAGAAGCTCTTTCGCTGCGTCCCCGAGAAGTACAGGAAGATCGTTTGCTCGATCGAGTCTCTGCTGGACCTCTCTACGATGACGATCGACAGCGATGAGCCACAGCCTCTCTCGGGGCCTATCACCATTGGCGGGAAACTCCATCTCACTTGAGAGCAGTGGGAGGCATCCCAGGGTGGCGGGAGGAAGGGGGAGTCCTCTTCCTCGACAGGCGGCCGCAAGCGCGGCAAGCCGCGCAAGGCGTGTGGAGGCGCCCAGGCCGGGGCGCGAGGACGTACCAAGGGTGGCGCTCGTGGAGGCGCCTAGGGCGACGTCTCTGGCGCAACACTCTGCTGTAGAAGATGGTGCAGTACAGCAACGATACCTACGACGAGGAGAGAGCTATCGAGAAGCTCTTTCGCTGCGTCCCCGAGAAGTACAGGCAGATCGTTTGCTCGATCGAGTCTCTGCTGGACCTCTCTACGATGACGATCGACAGCGATGAGCCACAGCCTCTCTCGGGGCCTATCACCATTGGCGGGAAACTCCATCTCACTTGAGAGCAGTGGGAGGCATCCCAGGGTGGCGGGAGGAAGGGGGAGTCCTCTTCCTCGACAGGCGGCCGCAAGCGCGGCAAGCCGCGCAAGGCGTGTGGAGGCGCCCAGGCCGGGGCGCGAGGACGTACCAAGGGTGGCGCTCGTGGAGGCGCCTAGGGCGACGTCTCTGGCGCACGCAAGCCGGCACGAGACGACACCTGCCGTAACTGCGGCGGGGTTGGTCATTGGGCCTGGAACTGTCGACAGCCACGACACGGCCAGGACCACGTCGCACAGGTGGAAGAGGAGGAGTCGGCTCTCCTTCTGGCCCATGCAAGCATCGAGTTACCTCCAGCGGCATCGGCCGCAGTAGCTCTCCTCCACCTTGACAAGTCGAGGGCACACGCCTTTCTCGGTGACGCATCCAACAACGACAAGATTGATGGGTGGTGCCTCGACACCGTCGCCACCCATCACATGACCGGTCGGCAGCAGTTCTTCTCTGAGCTTGACTCCAGCATCCGAGGCTCCGTCAAGTTTGGGGACGCCTGCAGCGTAGAGATCAAGGGTGTCTGCTCCATCATCTTCACCGTCGGGTCTGGTGAGCACAGGCTGCTCACCGGAGTCTACTACATCCCCGCATTGAGGAACTCTATCATCAGCTTGGGACAGCTGGATGAGAACGGTTCGCGCGTAACGATCGAGGACGGAGTCATGAGGATTTGGGATCGCCATCGTCGCCTTCTTGCCAAGGTAACCAGAGGCGCGAATTCACTCTACATCCTTAAGCTGCAGGTGGCACAACCTCTCTGCCTCGCCGCTCGCCGGGACGACGAAGCGTGGCAGTGGCACGAGCGCTTCGGGCACCTTCACTTCGAGGCCCTAAAGCGGCTCAGTGACACGGAGATGGTGCGAGGCCTGCCATGCCTCGACCACGTGGAGTAGTTCTGCGACGTCTACGTGATGACGAAGCAGAGGCGGCTCCCCTTTCCCCAGCAGACAAGCTTCCGAGCCAAGGAGCGGCTCGAGCTCATGCACGGGGACTTGTGTGGCCTGGTGACACCGGCCACACCAGGAGGACGATGTTATTTCCTGCTGCTCGTCGACGACCTCTCCCGCTACATGTGGGTGATGGTCCTCGACAGCAAGGGAGAGGCTGCGGACGCCATCAGGCGCGTGCAGGCTGCTGCGGAGGCGGAGTGCGGCCGCAAGCTACGCGTGCTGCGCACCGACAACGGCGGTGAATTCACGGTGGCTGAATTCGCGTCGTACTACGCTGATGAGGGCATTCAGCGCCACTACTCCGCGCCGTATAGCCCGCAGCAGAACGGCGTCGTCGAGCAGCGCAACCAGACGCTTGTGGAGATGGTTCGGGCCCTCCTCAAACAGAGGGGGATGTCGGCTGTCTTCTGGGGAGAGGTGGTTGTGATAGCTGTCTACATCCTCAACCGCTCGCCGACCAAGGCCCTCGATGGCAGGACACCGTACGAGGCTTGGCATGGGTGCAAGCCGACGGTCTCCCACCTGCGGGTCTTCGGCTGCCTCGCGTTCGCCAAGGAGCTTGGCCACATCGGCAAGCTCGATGATAGGAGCACTCCAGGGGTGTTCATCGGCTACGCGGAGGGCTCGAAGGCCTACTGCATTCTCGACCCATAGACACAGCGTGTGCGCACGGCGCACGACGTAGTGTTCGACGAACGGCGAGGATGGACATTGGACAAGACGGTGGATGACGGCTCGACACCGACGTACGAAGACTTCACTGTCGAGTACGTCCACTTCGAGGGAGCTGGGGGAGTAGGCAACTCCTCCTCACCGAGCGTGCCTACCCCAGTCCCCGAGTCTCCACCGACTCCGGCGCCTGCTACTTCGGCAGCGGTACACTCTCGAGCCACGACTTCGACTGCGATGAGCTCTTCGCCGATTTCACCACAGCCGGCGACCCCACGGCCTCCAGCACCACCAGCTACCCCTCCGGGCACGCCTACTCCAACACCAGCCCGTGCCGAGCATAGCCCAGTGGAGTTTGCCACTCCTCTCTCTCACGACGAGGAGCGCATCGACGCGTACCACGACGGCGAGCCGTTGCGGTACCGCACAATGGAAGACCTTCTCGGCGACCAGCCGGTTCCAGGACTGGTGCCTCACGACCTGGAGGCGCAGTTGCACCTTGCGTGCGACGACGACGAGCCTCGGTCCTTCGCAGAAGCCGAGAGACACGTGGCATGGCGTGCTGCGATGCAGTTGGAGATGGACGCGGTTGAGAAGAACCACACTTGGGAGCTTGCTGACCTTTCTCGCGGTCACCGCGCGATCACCCTTAAGTGGGTGTTCAAGCTGAAGAGGGACGAAGCCGGCGCCATCATGAAGCATAAGACCCGCTTGGTGGTACGAGGTTTCATGCAGCAGGAGGGGATCGACTTCGACGATGCCTTCGCCCCCGTGGCACGGATGGAGTCCGTGCGACTCCTCCTTGCGCTAGCTGCCCAGGAGGGCTGGCACGTTCATCACATGGATGTCAAGTCGGCGTTTCTTAACGGCAATTTGAAGGAGGAGGTCTACGTACACCAGCCGCCGGGTTTCGTGATCCCCAGCAAGGAAGGCAAGGTGCTACGCCTGCGCAAGGCTCTCTACGGCTTGCGGCAGGCACCGAGGGCATGGAATGCCAAGTTGGATTCCACGCTCAAGGGGATGGGCTTTGAGCAAAGCCCGCATGAGGCGGCCATCTACCGGCGGGGCAATGGAGGAAATGCCCTACTGGTGGGTGTCTACGTCGACGACTTGGTGATCACCGGCACCAAGGATGCGGAGGTAGCGGCGTTTAAGGAAGAGATGAAGGCCACCTTCCAGATGAGTGACCTGGGACCTCTCTTCTTCTACCTGGGGATCGAGGTGCACCAGGATGACTCTGGGATCACGCTTCGATAGACTGCCTAAGCCAAGCGCGTCGTTGAGTTGGCTGGGCTCACCGACTGCAACCCAGCTCTCACTCCGATGGAGGAGAGGTTGAAGCTGAGCCGCGACAGCACGACGGAGGAGGTGGACGCTACGCAGTACCGGCGTCTTGTGGGGAGCCTTCGCTACCTCGCCCACACACGGCCGGACTTGGCATTCTCCGTCGGCTACGTTAGTCGGTTCATGCAGCGACCGACGACGGAGCACCAGCAGGCTTTGAAGAGGATCATCCGCTACGTTGCGGGGACTCTCGACCACGGTCTCTACTACCCGAGGTGTCCTGGGGAGGCACACTTCGTCGGGTACAGCGACAGCGACCACGCCGGCGACATCGACACCAACAAGAGCACAAGCGGGATCCTCTTCTTCCTCGGCAAGTGCCTCGTTAGCTGGCAATCAGTCAAGCAGCAGGTGGTGGCCCTGTCCAGCTGCGAGGCTGAGTACATAGCGGCCTCCACCGCTTCGACTCAGGCGCTCTGGCTCGCTCGACTGCTCGGTGATCTTCTCGGAAGAGACACTGAAGCGGTAGAACTCACGGTGGACAGCAAGTCCGCTCTAGCCCTGGCAAAGAACCCCGTTTTCCATGAACGGAGCAAGCACATCCGGGTGAGGTACCACTTTATCCGAGGCTGCTTGGAGGAAGGGAGCATCAAGGCGAGCTACATCAACATCAAGGACCAGCTTGCGGACCTGCTCACCAAACCCCTTGGGAGGATCAAGTTTTTTGAGCTTTGTTCCCGGACCAGGATGGTCCAACTTTCCCACAAGACGACGCACAAGACTTAGGGGGAGAATGATGGGATAAGTCTTTATACTGTTGGTATTTGTATCTTCGGCATGGTAGTCTTGCTACCCCAACCAGAATAACATCTATCAGGACAGCATTTAGCATCTTAGACTAGCTTTTAGAACAGCATCTTAGACTAGCTTTTAGGACAACATTTAGGACAACATCTTAGACTAAACATCACTAGCTTTTAGACTAGCATCTTAGACTAGCTTCTTGGCATATGCTTAGCTGTTTTGGCCAGCTATAAATATGTAACCCCAATCCCTCGAGTTGGTATGGCATTATGTGAACTTGTAGTGTCATCCTCTCCTCTCGATAAGAGTATAACACATTCGTATCAGTCCTTTCACGGAAGCTTCCGGCCGCGCACCTCGTTGTTCCTTGCGCGCGGTTGCTCCCGCTCTACTATAAATTGGCGGCCACTCCGCTCCTCGGAGATCACCAGAAGCCGCAAGCTCTCATACCAAGGCTCCCTCCCAGCACCCCAACCAAGGCACAGCGTCTGATCGAGCGCGTGCTCAGCTCACAGCGCTCTGTTTCGCTGCTCGCTCCCCCTTAACAGCTCGTTGCGGCCGGTCCTCAGGAAACCCGACCGAGGCCAAATGGGTGGCGGCAGCGGTGAGCTCCTCTCGAGGATCGCCGCCGGCGACGGCCACGGCGAGAACTCGTCCTATTTCGACGGGTGGAAGGCCTACGACATGAACCCTTTCGACCTGCACCACAACCCCGACGGCGTCATCCAGATGGGCCTCGCCGAGAACCAAGTACATACTCCTATATATGCTTTTAAGTACCTTTCCATATACTGCATGCGCGCACTCCAGCGTCCTGCTTGTCGATCGAATGCCCACATAAACTGATCATGCTCGCTGCAGCTGTCGCTGGACCTGATCGAGGAGTGGAGCATCAACCACCCGGAGGCGTCCATCTGCACGGCGCAGGGCGCCTCGCAGTTCCGGAGGATAGCCAACTTCCAGAACTACCACGGCCTGCCGGAGTTCAGAGAGGTAAGCGCTTCTTGGCCTTTCATCAGAACCGACGATAGATGAGGCTGCTGCTGCTGCTGTCCAATGGCGATCGCGAAAGCGACGGAGCAGCTAGCGGCCGGCCGGTCGCCTTCCTGACAGATCACTGCTAACCGCAATGTGATCCCGACGTTTAATCAATTTGGTTGGCTGCAGGCGATGGCCAAGTTCATGGGGCAGGTAAGGGGCGGGAAGGTGACGTTTGACCCCGACCGCGTCGTGATGAGCGGCGGGGCCACCGGCGCGCAGGACACGCTCGCCTTCTGCCTCGCCGACCCCGGCGACGCCTACCTCGTGCCCACGCCGTACTACCCAGCGTATGTCCTTATTACATCCTGCTTGCCAAAATTAAATTTGATCGCAACCTCTCATGTCTTAGTTAGACTCGAAAATTTGTCAAACGTAGAAATTTCGAGTGTCAACTGGTAAAATTCTAGCCTCTTCACCTTTTTCCTGTTTGGGAAACGTTTCAAAATTGACATCAGGAACCTCTAAAGTCTAAAGTAGCTTTTCTCCCATAATCAAGTCAAAATAAGATCTTAGTTGCTGAGTTGCCGCCAACAAGTTGGATCAGGCAGTCTAGTCACGCAAGGAACGCCTGCACGTTGCTCTCAACTCTTCTCGCACGGTCTGGTCCATGCGACTATCCATGCACATGTTTACATCGCTGACCTTGCTGCCTGGAGTGCCAAGTCGTCACGCAACGTAAAGCATCCATGCAACATGCACGACGTTGCCAGAGGTTGTTTCTCGTCCTCTCGAGTCCTGATGGACGCATCATTTTTGGTTTGTATGATGATCACAGTTTCGACCGCGACTGCTGCTGGAGGTCAGGGATCAAGCTGCTGCCGATCGAGTGCCACAGCTCCAACAACTTCGCGCTCACCAGGGAGGCGCTCGTCGCGGCGTACGACAGCGCGCGGAGCCAGGGCATCCGCGTCAAGGGCATCCTCGTCACCAACCCCTCCAACCCGCTGGGCACCATCATGGGCCGCGGCACGCTGGCGATGCTCGCCGAGTTCGCCACGGAGCACCGCGTCCACCTCATCTGCGACGAGATCTACGCCGGCTCCGTGTTCGCCAAGCCGGAGTTCGTGAGCATCGCCGAGGTCGTGGAGCGCGACGTCCCCGGCTGCGACAGGGACCTCATCCACATCGCCTACAGCCTCTCCAAGGACTTCGGCCTCCCGGGCTTCCGCGTCGGCATCATCTACTCCTACAACGACGCCGTCGTGGCCTGCGCGCGCAAGATGTCCAGCTTCGGCCTCGTCTCCTCCCAGACGCAGTACTTCCTGGCGAGGATGCTCTCGGACCGCGAGTTCATGGCCCGCTTCCTGGCGGAGAGCGCGCGGCGGCTGGCGGCGCGGCACGAGCGCTTCACCTCGGGCCTCCGCGACGTCGGCATCAGCTGCCTGCCCGGCAACGCGGGGCTCTTCTCGTGGATGGACCTGCGGAGCATGCTCCGGGACAAGACGCCCGAGGCGGAGCTGGAGCTGTGGCGGGTGATCATCCACAAGGTGAAGCTCAACGTGTCGCCCGGCACGTCGTTCCACTGCGGCGAGCCCGGGTGGTTCCGCGTCTGCCACGCCAACATGGACGACCAGACCATGGAGGTCGCCCTCGACCGCATCCGCAGCTTCGTGCAGCAAGAGCACAAGGCCAAGGCCAAGCGATGGGCCGCCAGGGGGCCCCTCCGCCTCAGCTTGCCGCGCCGGGGTGGCGCCGCCGCCGCTTCGCACCTCGCGCTCTCCAGCCCACTGGCGTTGATGTCGCCGCAGTCACCCATGGTTCACGCTAGCTAATCACCGAGCATTCGGCAAGGGACGGTTGGCAAGGGGTGCGCCGTACATCTGTGCGTGCATCCATTTTTGCAATCACATGGCTAAGTGCAAGCTAGCCTACTATGTGATTGTTTGCCAGGAGAGTACCCAGGCATGCAGGGGCGTAGCTAGTTTTTACATAGACGTTGTACAGGCGTCGGGTATTGGTAAGCAGGACGCATTTGTCCTCGAGTTTTTCGTATATATGGTTTGGTTTGACGTTATAGATGACAGAATAATGATCGGAACTGGTAATAATTGAGTCCTCCCGATCAAATGTTGTAAACTTGTGACGACCACGGAAATAACACAAGTGTGTATAATAGATCATTTTGCAAATTATAAGTTATCCATCGAATTACCCCTACATGATTTCTTGAATTTAATTTTGTGTACGTGCGCTTTGAATTTGCAAGATTCATTTCGATAAAAAAAAGTTCTACTCAGAATAAGATTGTCCGAATCCCATTCAAAATTTAGTTGCAGACACTCGTTCACAAACTTGTGCTTGTGCTGTTGTGCACAAGATAGCAAATTATTTTAAATCCATATAAATATTATTATACTTTATGGACAAATTTACACCCAACATCTCATCTAAATTGCTTATATTTATTCTCATTGATATGAATAATAATTTAGAAACATGTATACAAGATATTTTGGGTTATTCGCTTTCATAATGGGGGATACCGCCGAAGGATGCTAGACCAGCTGGTCGAAGCACTCCGGCGGCACCCCACAGCTGGTCTGGGGTTCGAACCCCGCGTGAGGCGAATTTCAACATGTGGGTAAAAAAATCCCCCTTGCTGGCGCGGCCAGGATTCGGGGGATTTTCTCGATCAGGAAGTCGGTTGCTTCTTCTTAATGGAAAAGGGTTGGGACCGTCATACCCCAGCCGGTCGAGTATAATGGGGGATGCCAGTAATTTAGATGTAGATCTTTTAGGGGGTTAGATTAGTTTACTTTATTTTATATAATGGTGTTTATGTGTAATTTAGCTGCAAATATATGTGTTAATTTGTTTTTTTATAACATTAGATGTGAATAGTTTTTATGCAGATGTATCGGTTACTTTAAGTTACTTTTCAAAATAGCAAATTAAAGGTGGGTAATAAATCGGATGCAGAGTTAGGTGGTTGTTTTAGGTTACTTTGTTATAGAGGTGGATAATTTGAAGTAAATTTTGATCCATACTTTTGTCAAGCCTACAAACTTGATGGCCGATTGTTTTGCTTTTTTTGGGCAAATCTCTAGAACTTTTCTACTCTTTTTACCATGTCTTGTGAGGATTAACATGCAGACTCTAGAAGGAAGTAAAAGTAAGAATGAATAGAAATATAACATTGCTTGAAAATGAACTTATGAATGTAACTTTATGCCTTATCTCTCTTTATCATATCAGACTAATCACCTGGATAATCAAATCATGAGTACTAGAAATCTAGTACGTAAGCATTTGGTGTGTAGTCGGTGTAGGAATGAGGTCATAGCTGATCCTTGAATAGATAGTGACATGAACGCTCTCATGGTTAATCAACATTTCCCAACGACAAAAAGGTAAAATAAAGTGCGATTCTCGATCTTGTTATCTGCAGGTCAGCCTTCAAAGTTTTGAAAGTTTTTTTTCCGATAGGTCACAGTTTTGAAAGTTGCGCACGAGTGGTCCATGGACAAATACTCATAGACTTTGGCTTTAGACTTTTTTTACAGGTTTTGTGTTCCAAGCAGCATCAGGTCAATAATAACGCATGCTTTTTGACGCCTAGCACATGTTCATGTCTACAACGTACTAGTTCAAATTCCTAAGTTCTTAGTATACAACACGAGTGAACACCACTTTAATTAAACTAGAACATAATTTTTTGAGGTGGATAGAAAACCATACTCACTGTTGCCACCTATCCTACATACTTGGAACCAAATGTTTCTTTGCCACTCATCTTGCGCCTTTGCACGCTCACCAGATAAAGTATTAATAATTGAATGCGTGAATGTAAAGAAGGGAGATTGAATATGTGATTACATATTTATATTTTATACTCCATTTTGATGATGCATTGACATGAGAAGCTACGGGTAATGATGTAGGATTTATTGCTAACGTGCAGCGGTGCAGGGTGGGGAACAAAATTTACCAGCTCGGTAACTTTAGAGTTCAAATGAACACGCATATACCAGAGCAAAATCCTAATCCAAGAAGAGACGTGCTGGGCTCTGTTGGACTTGCATTGGACCGACTAAACGTGCACCACAACAAAAACAAGAGAAAAGAAAAGGCCCTTTCCGGCTTCCTTCTCCCAGCGCAAAGGCCGAAGCAGAGCCCTTCTCAAACTACTCGCGCTGACATCTCGGCCTTCTGAGATACACTACCGGATAGGCAGGCGGCAGCTGTACACCACTCGTCCCGGACTCAGGCCACGGACAGCGACCGCCGGAACCTGCGAGCCCGGGCAGCCGCGCTTAAGGGAAAATGACGGCGCTCACGACCACCTCCACCACCACCTCCGCCACGCTCCCTTCGGTTCCCAGGCCGCCACCCCGTCACCCCGTCGCCCGCCTGCGCCTCCGCCCCCGCCGCCGCGCCCTGCTCCGCTGCGACGCGGTGTCCGAGCTCGCCCCGGCCGCCTCAGCTGCCTACGGCGTACTCCTCCTTGGCGGCGGCGTCTTCGCATGTACTGCGCGGTCGCCTTGCTAGCGTGCCTGCTCTGGCCTGTTGAGTTGATTTTTGACTTTATTATTTTACCACTGAGCTTCTACTTTCTGGTGTTCAGATGCGAGGTCGGGGAGTAAAGGCTCCATCTACGGAGGGTTGGCTGGATCTGCACTTATGGGCATTGTGAGTGGACCTCGATTGCTCTCTAGATTTCCCCAGCATTGCCTTTCATTTGTTTAGAAGAGTCTACTTTGTAGATTACATATCACATGCCCTGTGATTGTGTCATGATTCCTACTAGAACAGTTATGCTGAGTCGGCTATGACAATTGTTCTTAGACCAAATTGCAGACAGAATTTTTGATTCTTGGTTGGTTGGGAGCACTAGTGGGTTTGAAGTCGTCGGTTGAACGGCAATGTTGCTCAAGTCTTCGACAGTATCTTATTGCTAGGTGTGGCAAAGGACTTCCAAGCCCTCTAGTTTATTCTGAGGGTAGCAGATGGTCAGATTGTCTTGCTTTCCGCTTTTCATTTGCGGGAAGTGGTTAATTCCATCACTGGTACTAATGTAGTGTAGGCAATCTGTTAGAGCATATGGATTTAGGAAATCTAATGACATAACAACGACTACTCAAATGAACATTAGTAGATATATTCTTAGGAAGAGATTATAAAAGAAATGTGCCCAATCTTAACAGTAGGCAATTTTCCAGACGGCAATCTTCCTGTGGAACAGTAACCACTAACCAGGTGGAATTATGACTCTGATGCTTGGGATGGAATTCGTAAAAATGTCTTGGGAATGTTACTTTGCCGTGAACTATCATAATCATTCAATTTGCAACACCCACCAAATTGATCATGGAAAGAGGAATAATGAGACTGCTTTTTAATTTTCTTCTTCTTAGAAAGAACTACACAGAATCTTAACAATAGACAGGTTTCTAGAGGGCATATCATTCCTGTGGAAACGGTAGCCAGAATTCCTGTAGAAATACATGGCCAAGTTCAAAATTCCATGTTTGATACAGATTAGGACTCTGATGCCTGAGGATGTATGGGATGGAATTCATAAAAGAAAAGGTCTTGGAATCACTTTCCGATGAACTATTCATCATTCCATTTGCAATGCTACATTGCTACTACTACTTGAAATTGGGATATTGAATCGGATTCGTTGGCAGTTTTCATCAGTTTTTCCAGTTCTAAATCCTATTATGCCAATATGCTATCATGCACATTGTTTGCTTGGTGGAGTCTTTCCTACACCATTTCTGGATTAAAGACTGAAAAATAAGTAAATTACGAATGCAATGTGTATGAAAAATATGTACTCTTGTGCTTTTTTCACATATCCAATTCTATGCTAACTACTGAAACCATGAGCTTTATTTACGAGATTGAGAATCTCAGAACTAATAGCCCCACTGTTTGCATTTGCAGGCAGACGCTCATTGAATTTCATGACTAATTTATTTTAACGAGACCATATGGTTAACATTTTTTTTGCAGGCCTATTATCTGATGCAATCACCTGAGACGAAGGCAGCAGGTGATGCTGTTGGATTTGGATCCGCCTTTCTATTTGCGTGCGTGTTTGGTATGTTTCACCTTTCTCGCGCCTTATTTCTCTCGTGGAACTCAGATGTGATACAGAGAAGTCAAACCATCCACCCCCTCCTGACTTGCTTCTGACTTCCAGGTATCAGGTTGTACAATAGCCGTAAACTGGTGCCGTCTGGCCTTCTCCTCGCCCTTTCTCTTGGTGCCTTGGGTACTTTCTACTCCGCTTACCTGCAAGACAAGGTGTAAACCAATTTGGTTTAGTAGCTTATGAATTCTGTACCATCTGAAGCTTCCTTGAAGGTTAGCTGGCTCGTTTAGATGTACAACTACGGATCTACTGTCGGTGCACCTTCCTCCGCTGTAGCCCTAATAAAGAGCATTCAGAGTTCTCTATGAGTCACCTGCCGGTGATTAGCTTGTCTAAGGCTTTCAGTCATCAGTGTGCTGATTGCAACGTCTTCCATGGGCCGGCTGAATGCCGGAGAGCTTCTGAATTCAGTCCGTCACTGCCTACGTCGGTGCAGGCGCAAAGTACAGAAACGTTTGGTTGGCTTGGTCCACGCACTGCTGACAAACGTAGTACATGCACAATTGTTCTGTTGGCGACGGAGGTTGGACATAACCACTATCATGTACTGTTTGCATCCGACGGTGCATCATTGGTCTCCAACAAGAACCAGGAACTCCGTACGAAGTAGCTTGTGGAAATACGAGGACACGTATCTGCCAAATTGGCTGTTTGCTCGGCATGTATCCCAACCAGAATCAAGCATGATTAGGGAGCAGGCAGGTATGGAAGAGACATTTGGAAAGATAGTTGGTGCCCCTTGTCGTTCATCTTATCTGGTGGCGCCGTTCGCACCTTGTCCCATCTCGGGCCGCTTACTTCGCTTGTTCGTCCAGCTTTGCGTCTGTTGATGTTGGTATTGTGCAATGATGTACGTGCATTATTGAGGAAACGAATAATTCGAGTAGTATTCTGTCACAGCAGCAGGGCGCACGTTACGTACAGTAGTAGGTGCCTGCTGCTCATCTGGCAACAAAGTCTGGCGACGTATAGTTACAGGGTTCCCGTGGCCCTGCAGGAGCAGGTTCAGACAGTGTTCATCCATGAGCATGACCACTGTGCGCATGTGCTGGGCTCAAACCAAACAGGGGAAAGCAAGTAATTCCATTTCAAAAAAAAAACAGCAAGCATTTCATGGAGACAGATGAATTGAAGTCGTGCACCGTGCACGGTGCACATTGCAGCAAAGGTGGCGGGCTGGCTTGCCGCCAGCCCGGTGTAGAGTGATTGGGACGAGGCGGGCTCAATCTTGCAGCCCCAACGGCCCCGGCCACGCAGCGTCTGTTCCCCTGGGCCCAGGTCCAGGCCCGTACATTTCTATTCTCCGCGTCGGCAGTCGGCATCAAGCCATCAACCACCGCCTGGCTCCAGGCCTCCAGGCTCCGGCCCTGTGTGTGAAGAAACAGATACCCTCCTACTCCGACGTGGCTACGTCCACGTCGAGGTCCCCGTGCGGCCGTTTTCTCGCTAGCTGCTGTAGCGCACCCCACTTCTTCCCTGGCTCCGTGTTCACGTTACCGTGGGATCGCATTAGTTCCACACCTACTTGTCGACGAAATTAGGCTGGGAAATTCATGGAACAACCTGTGGACGGCGGTGAAGCTCTGGCACTTTCAGGAGGGCAAGCGAAGATGCAGAGAAGGACGCCATGGAGGTCGCGCATTGATGGCTCATGCTGCCTCTGATTTGGCATTGGCAGGCTCGCCCTCCTCCCCTCCCGGCTCCCAGGCTCCTTCCTCCCGTTCCCGTGCGTCACTTCAATCCACAAGCCCACCAGGCTACCATTGCACCGTCGCCACCACCATAACTCAATGCACGGGGCCCTCCATTGCCAGCCATCCAACCACCGCCGCCGCTCCCTGCCGCAGGCTCGCAGCCGGAAGCGCCTTTCCGCCTCGCCTCCGGCCTGCTTCCAGTTCCCGCAACCGGCCACGGCCCACGGGTTTCGCGGCATGACCTCCCGCGCGTGTCGGCTAGTCTGCGCGCGCGGGATAAACGACACCGGCATTCACGGGATCGCTTATCTATCTCGAATGCTTGGGGAATATCGGAGGCCGAACGGAACAGAACTGAGACACTGGAGGAGCATTATAACAAACAAATCGGAAGAACATCCGCGGTAGATTCGCGGTACGGTCAGGTGGCATCTAGCGACCGTTTCTTGCAAGCAATCTAGCTACAATGTAAGCGTCAGCGCCACACCCGCGGCAGCGGGGCCGGTCGGCGGCGCGGCGGCGTCGGCGCCTTCGGCCGCGGCCGCGGCGGGGTCTGCCTGGCGGCGGGCCCGCGGGGGGCGGTCTTGGCGGAGAACGCCTCGTCCCAGATCTCGGTGAAGGCCCGGAGGATGGCGTCGTGGTGGTGCGGCGCGTTGAGCGCCAGGAAGTGGCGGAGCAGCTCGCGGAGCTCGTCGCCTGTCGCGATCCGGTTCTCCACGACCATGTTCACCATGGAGCGCCGGAAGTCGCTCAGCGGGTCGTCCGACTGCTTCGCCACCGCCACGGTCCCGTCCAGCCTGCCGCCGCCGCCGCCGCCGTCGCGGCTCTTCGCTTTCCGGTGCTTAGGGGCCGCCGCCTGCGATGTCGGTGGAATGCTGGCGTCTTCTTTCTTGCCGCCTTTGTCCGTGCTCTTCGCCTTAAGCGGCTGCTCCGGCGGCAATGGCAATGGTGGAGGTGGAGGTGGCGGTGGCGCATGCTTGGAGTGGACCTCTACAGCTTGTCTGTCGGCTCTGTCCAAGTTCTTCGCCTTCCGGTGCTGCTGCGTCGTCTGAAGCTGGAAAGAAGTCGGCGGCGGCCTCGGCGGAGAGAAGTTCCCCTGGCCTTCTTTGCTGTCGCCGCCGCTGTGCGCAGCTCGTTGCTTCACTGGCCGCGCCGGTACCGGCGGTGGAGGTGGCGACAAGCAGTCCTTGCTGGTGCTCTTCCGGCCCCACGACACGACGCTCTGCTCGAGCTCGTTGAGCTGGCGCAGCAGGCCGGAGAAGCTCGGCGTGGCCGCGGAGCCCTCCCGCTGCTTGCAGTCCACCTCCTCGCCGGCATCCCCGTCGGCGTCCTCCCACAGGAAGGACGACGACGAGGCGGAGGGCACCGTGAGCGTGCCCGTGGACCCGGACGCCGAGGACGGGTGGTGCGGCCCCGTCCTTGCCCTGGGCCACGACGCGGTCGTCGCCGTGGACGTGTCCGTGGCGGTGGCGGAGGAGTAGGGCGACGCGGACGTCGACGCCGCCGCCACCGCCACGGCCTTGGCGTCACTGCAGCCGCACCCGAGCGCGAACCCGCCGCCGAGGCGCTTCCTGGCACCGGCGCCGGGGCTCATCCCTCCCGCATGCACCGTACGCGCGCGCCCGTGTCGCGCTCGCGGCTCACAGGAATCTCGGACGGTGGCCACCGGCCGCCGGGGGGCCTTATATGCGGAGACGTTTGGCTGGTAGCCCCCGTGAGGTGGGTTAATGTAAAGCGACGACGATGCTGGTGGGCAAAGCTGGTTCAGGCCATTGGAATGGGACTGGTTGCGTTGATGTGAAAAACCCAACAATATTCCTCTAAAAATTCTTGATTTTTTTAAAAAAGTGTCTCTGAACACTGTTTAAACGGACATCGAATCAACTGTGCTCGCGGAGCAGTGAACAGTACAAGAGGAGTGTAGAACTGACGTCCGGGCGGGCCGTTGCTTGGATTTATCCTCATTAACATTTGCAGCCAGTGGACAGTATCCTCCGGCGCCATAGCTTGATGGATACACGGGAACTACTAGTGAATAATACCCGCCCGCATGTGCAATCATACACGCTACTACGCTAGGCGCCGCTGGGGGAGCTTCGACGAGGTCCCGGGAGCGGCGAGGATGGAAGCTAGATCGGCCGGCGTGCACGTTCGGATATCGATCCATTGGCGGCGCTTGTGAGATTGGGATCGGAGGAAACGGGTTTTTTTTAGCTCCAGCGGCCGTGATCCGATGGTTCCTTCGGATAGAGGGGTGAGCTGCGAGTTCCGAGGTGCTTGTCCACATCGGGAGAGCCGGCAGCGGTAGCCTAGCCATGGCCATGCGCTCGGCTGGATTTCGGATTTCTGCAGGTCTCGCCCGGGCATTCTCATGTGCCGCGGGCCTGATCGAATGATCCAAAAGCGTGAAGAGCCTAGGATCATATCGGGCTCACATGGGGGCGTAGACTTGGGCAGTAAACGGGTCGCCACGAGTCTCGTTACCTGAGTCAGACTACTAAACTGGTGCCCGTATGGTATCCACTAATCATGTAGGAGTAGGTCCCAAATATGGCTTGAAACGAATCTCACTCGGATCATCTGATGGGGGCGTGACTGAGCAAGCATCGTTCTCGTGACAGTGCAATAGAGGTGGCCCGATATCATGCATCGGACAATTAGGACTGCTCTCTGCATGACTGCATGTATTCCACACAAAATCGTGCCTCTAGCTCATCCACATATTTGCTCATGAGCAGATAAAATGCTTGTCAGACTGGAACTGCAAACTAAAGGTTCATGAGCAGAATCTGAAGTTATGAACATGTCTCGTCTCGAAGGCATCTCATCTCGGTTATTGATTCAAAACTCTGTGCCAAAAGCCACCATCGTCGAGTTTCCGACTTTCCGTGGCCTGCGCATCCAGGTTCTCCTTATCCGTCGCCCACTACAGTTACGCTCGTATCCATGCCTGCATTTTTCTCCCGTAAGGGTACCCACAGTGAAGCCGGGGCCTATCGCTGCCACGTCTCCATCGAAGCCTCGAACATGTGGGACCCATTTTTGAATATAATATGACAATGAGCATTGATGGCTTGGGTTGGTTACCGGAATCGGCGAGCATCCATGTAAATAAGTAACAGTATTCTATTAACGCAGCCGGACGAGCATCGATGCCTGCTCATTCCTCGGTGCTTGCTTTTCGAAACAGAGCATCGGTAGCTGCAGTGGGAAATTCGATGCTTGAAACAAGAAAGAGAAAAATGAAGCATCGTTTTTATACCACACTGTTGGGTGCTCTAACCTGCCACCGGCGCCCCCGAATTTGTGAACATGCATGATGACTTGATAGGGGATCAGCTTTGGGAAGAGGGAACACTAGCCTGCTGCCGTGGGCATAATTATTCCGGGGAGAGGCAGCCACCTGCTGCCCTGCAAATCATGGCGTCCAACTGCCGATGTGATGCGCCGATTGATCCCGTCCCGCCCGGACGTGCACACCACTGTATAACAGTGAGGACGGCTCCAGGTTGGTGCGTTTCGGACTGTGCTCTGCGCCCGTATCACGGTACCACGAGTGACTCGGTCCTCGGTACATCATCCATGAGCACATTAGCCCGTGACCACTCGCACCACACAGCCGACGTGATGAGTGATGACCACCAGTTCTCTCGTGTTGTCGTGCATCCCTGGAGCTGGAGCATCTGCGATGACACAATGAGCAGTTGAGCACTCTTGCTGTCGTCACCACTCTGGGCCTATTGCTTTCCTCTGGGCCGCACGCGCACGATTAATCGCGGACTTTTTGTCCGCGAGGCCTCATGGGCCATGGATAGACCTCAAAGGCCCAAACACATTGCGCGGCGCGGGCGAATTTGGTTAACCGGGCCAAAGCGCCCGCCACTTTGATGGGCCGGTACAGAACCGGAATCCGCGGGGACCGGGCGGGACAGAGGCCACCGCTTCACTCCCCGCTCCGCCCAGCGGCCACCGCATCCAACCGCCGGTCATGGCCCAGACTCCGGCGCGCGCCGCCTCCGCCGTGCGGCTCTTCGACGCGCACTGCCACCTCCAGGACCCCCGCGTCGCGGCCGTCGCGCCCGCCCTCATACGCGCCGCCGCCGCATCCGGCGTCGCCCGCTTCGCGGTCAACGGCACCTCCGAGGTGCGCCCTCCGCTCCCACTCCAACCACCTCGTGTACGGGGACATGAGCGTAGATGGCTCCCTGCTGACCGCTCCCCTAATTTTATGCGCGCGCAGAAGGACTGGCACCTGGTGAAGCGGATGGCCGAGGATCACCCCGCCGCCGTCCCCTGCTTCGGCCTGCACCCATGGTGAGGATCGACGGTCCCTGCCTGCCTCTCGCGTAGCTTTGCTGATTTCGCTATCTGGTTGCTTGACTGTGGTAGGTGGGTCCCCGAGAGGTCGCCGGATTGGATGGATTCGCTCCGGCGGTTCTTCGCTGAAACCCCGGAGGCGGCTGTTGGGGAGGTGAGCTTTTCCTCCGTCCAAAATTCCCAATCCGCTAGCTCCTGTTAAACTGTTATTAAGTGTTTCGCGGGAAATTGAATTGCGGTAATTGTATGGACCTTTGGGTTGTTCTAAGCTGCAAAATAAGGCTTCCGTACCTCAGGTGATTTGTCAGATTCAGGAGTTGGATACATTGTCTTGACACATCTAGGCCCTCTTGTTACTTCAGTTCTGTATGACTGTATAGGGCCCCTGGCCCTCCTCATCTGCTCTAAGATGTGCATTATTATTACCTTTTACTCTTGTGTCATGAAATTATATCCTGTCATATGTTTTCTACTAATGCAGATTGGTCTGGACAAAGGCTCACATGGAAGAACCATCGACTTCGGAGAACAGGTCTGTACCCAGCAATAGCATGGACCCTGCACCTCTTGTTGCATGCTTATGTATGAGCTTTGTCAGGAGGTTCGGTCATATGGTGATCATTGCTATTTCAGCGATTGGTGCCCTGCTTTTAGTTGTTTGTACACAAATGTACCCTATTAAAGTTTTATATCCATAAGTCCATAACAGCAGCAAAGCAATCTTACCACAGGTTGAAGTGTTCCGGCGACAACTTGAACTTGCTAAGGAATTGGAGAGACCTGTTTCTGTTCATTGTGTGCGGGCGTTTGGTGATCTTCTGGAAATCCTGAAGTAAGACATGTTATTTGTTCTCTTTTATTACAATTTATGCCCGGTTTGAAATTCTTAATTTGCTTTGCTCATATGGCACTCACCGATTTGTATATGAGGGACATGGTGATTCTGTTACAAAGAAAACCAGTGCTGTTATAGTCCTGCTTATCTTAGACACAAATGCCTTAGTGAGATGCCATGTAACAGCTTGTTGCTATTGTTAACAAACATGCTTTGTTGTGTTAACATTTTGATTTCCAGGCAAACTGGACCTTTCCCAGCAGGAGTGTTGTTACATTCATATCTGGGATCTGCAGAAATGGTGTTTGGCCTTGCAAATTTAGGCTGTTACTTGTCATTGTCTGGCTTCTTGACAGGCATGAAATCCAGTAAAGCGAAGCAAATGCTGAAGTCAGTAAGTAGGCTGATTGTATACTAATGATATTTCATCCCAGAAGCGTTTACCAGTGAACAACTTTTGTTTTTCTAGATACCCTTGGATAGAATTCTTTTAGAGACAGATGGACCTGATGCATTGCCGAAATTGGACAATGTTTCTGTATCACCAGTCCCTGTGCACAGTTCTGATGCACATACTGAAAAGCATCACAAAGATTCAGAGTCACAGGCCGCTACCGCATCGAATGGGTCCTTGAACCACCCAGAAATATCCATATCGTAAGTGTTTTTTTTTTTATCTTGGATGCACTTGACTGAAATTTTCTTCTCCTGAAGATTGTCCTGATTTCTTTCTTTTTATGTGTTCGTGTGCTTTTCCAACAATAAATATCTTGGAGCCTTGGAGGGCGTACCCATTGCAGAGAGCTCCCGCTCTGTGCGGGGTCTGGGGAAGGGGTGTCAGTGGCAAGCCTTACCCTCGCCTGTGCAATGCGAGGAAACTGCGACTCGAACCCGGGACCTTCCGGTCACAGGCGGTAACTCTACCGCTTGCACCAGGCCCGCCCTTCATCTTGGAGCCTTGGAGGCTAAAGCAAAAAACCAAAAGACAAATATACAACAAAATATGCTTGTTCTCCTTCCCGTGTGTGATTTGAAAAGCATAATTGTATATTAGTATAGTACTGAGGTCCTTTTGTTAAAGTTTCTTAAGCAGTTCACTGCCAATTACCTGTTCCATTGAGCATTCCATCTTCAGAAAAGGCTTGTTTACTTCATATTTAATAATAAATGGATGAGAAAATGCTTCTAACAAACTGTGGGTTACCTAATTTTCCAGGTTTTGAAGTATGTGGCATCACTGCTTGAAATGCCTGAGGCAGAACTGGCAGAGCTGAGTTACAAGAATGCGACCAAGCTGTTTTGTTATCCTGGCTCCAAAGTTCACCTTGAAACAGGAGATATCTGATGGGGTTCGCCGCTACCTTACTCACTGGTCAGCAAATCTGGAACCCTGTTTTTTTCTCCCCTCCTGAATGCTTGTGTACCGGATTGTAGGGACTCCCAGAAAAATGTATACATGAAATGGCTGTACATGACTATTAATATTAGTGTAATAAAGTGGATGTTGAGTGAAAGCAGTGCAACTGCTATGCTGCAAGGATTTTTCTCTATGCGATTTTTGATTGATGAATAATTAGCAACAAGACATCCAAATCAGTGGTAGCCTACCCCTATGAGCAACTCCGAGAGACTGAGCCGGCAAATCCTCGAGATTGACGAAGTCACCACAGGCGCCTCGTTGTGGACGAGAACGTTGCCTACCACTAAAAGCACAACGCCGTTAAATCCTAGAAAATTCGTTTCTACGGGAAGTCGAAGCCAGGACCTCAGGTGCTAATGAGACTATTGTAACCACTAGGCTACGTAACCTTTTGCGGTTATTATTTTGTTTGATGGCTGTCATGCTGACTAGCAAGTACAATTTGCTCGGCAAGAGATGAGAACCTGTCACTAGGATTGTAGCGGACATTTCGTACCAAGCAAATTCCTTTCGCAGCATCAGTCGGTCGTTGCAAGCGAGTGTCGTTCAGGCATTCACCGACCCTGACCGTTCATTTCTGTATGATGCCATGCTTACTGGACAAGTTGGTGCTTCAGACTGCACACTCACCGAAGGACGCATCCTTTTTTATCCTAGGATAAGCTCAGATTAGCCAATCAATCCACCCTGTTCCAGTTCCAATAGCTTAGTCTTATCGTTAATCCACTGGAGCATCATGCCATCATCCAACTCCCTGATGCAATGCTCATTCCAAAACAGCGAAAGCTGGCCTAGTGGAAACCCTCCCTAGCCTATCCGGTGAGAAATATCAACAGCCGGGCCCCAAGGCCACATAATGCACGTCCACTTCTCGACGGGACGCCGACCAATGGGTCACGATTGGGCGGCTGGCACACGCCCGCGCTAAGACTTTAGAAGCAGCTATAGCACAAACAAATCTGCCGAAAGGTCGCACTCGCCGGAGCAACCGGGCGAAGAACCGAACAAGAAACCATATCATGTCGATGCTTTCCCGCTCTAGCTAGCGGCTAAGCAAGAACACGTGCTTCTGCAACGAACAGATTAACCAGAGGTAGCATACTTTCTGCGCATGTAAGCATATATATATATATACATATATATAAATATGTGCATCCGATTACAAAATTGTGAAGAAGCAACAATGAAACTACAGGGTGCTCTGATCAAGCATCTACATACAAGCAAGTGCGGAAGCAACTGAGCTCTGAGCATGAGCATCGGTCATGCGCAAAAAGTGCGCGCAGGCGCAGCTAGCTAAGCTGACGTATACGCGGCGGCGCCAGGCGGCGGCGGCGGCGCGTGGCGGCCGCACGGGCCGGAGGCGAGGAGGGAGAGCCAGGCCAGGATGGGCGTGCCGAGGAGGACGAGCCCCGCGGGCACCATCCAGAGCCGCGCGTGCGCCGGGTGGAACGCCAGCGCCCACCACACCAGCAGCGCCGCGCCGCCGAGCCCCACCGCGACGAGGCCCGCGGCCGCGGCGGACAGCCACGACCACGGCGACGCCGCCCGCCGCAGGGCGGCCGCGTCGGCGGCGCCGCGCGCGGCTTCGGGGTGGTCCGGCGTCTTCTCTGGCCGCCCCGCGGCCGCCGCGGGCTCCATGGTGGAGTAGCTGGTGCGGTGGAGAGCCGACACGCGGCCGGGTCTCCAAGCTTCGTGTGCACATATATAGCCGGCCCCGCGCCGCGTGAGCTGCACCGGCGGCGGCCGTGCTGTTGGTCAGGCTCGTAATACTGTATCAGATGTGCGCACTGCTTTGCACTGGTTCTCCATCTTTTTTCTTTTTAGTTATCAAAAAAAATGGCGCATCGTGCGCTTCTGTAGTAGCACTCGTTGGTCAGGATTGCGACGGCGACGCACCGTACGTTCGACTACCGGGACGTTCAACGAGAGCGACTCGATCGCCTGAGAAGGCGGCTGTTTCTTTCTTTCCGCTTGCTTACGGTCAGTAATCTTTCCACGATTCAGAAAAGGAGAGAAAGGCAGAAGAAGCTGGGAACCTGGGTTCCTAGAAATCGCAGTCCCTCCAAGCGTGTCAGCATGTTTTTGTTTCCTAGTCTAGCGTGGGCGCTTTGGACTACTCGAAACAAATTGACCATTGAACATGTTTTTCCTAACAGTGCTATTCAGACATTTCATGTGAGTTTGGCTTTTATGCAGCGATGGATCCCTCTGTTGAAAGCTTCTGAACGCGACAAGACAAGGGAGCTGACGGATCACCTGAAGACCTGGGCGATGGGTTTCGCTCCGTCGTCGATCTCGGTCACCGATATTGGCGCCTTTTGATGATCTTGTTTACTTTTATTTATTTCTGCCTTAGTGGCTTTTGCTGCAGTGTAAACTGGCGTCCCCAGTAAACTCGTTTGTACCGTTATGGCTTTCAATGTAAAGCAGAGTTCGCTCTTTAAAAAAGGTAATGACTTCTTAGCAGGCGGCCGTATTGTTATCGATCGGAACGGCCAGCTACATCCACCGGGCCCAGCATCCAACAAGCATTAATTGGGGTTGAATCCTGGCGTCCGCGGACCTCCGCCCGACCCACCCACGCCTCGCATTCCCCTTCCTTGGCTGATCCGCCGCCGCAAGCATCGAGCCACTCTGCCTCTGCCTCCTCTTCTCGCCGCCATTCCCATCCCACCGCACTCCCAGATCTCCCCCATCCCCCCACGCCTCCCTCTCGCGTCGCCACAATGGTCGACGAGACCTTGGACCCGCCGTCGGACGCGGCTCCGTCCCCGTCCCCTGCCCCAGCGACGCCGCCGCCTCCTCCCGCCGCCGCCCCCGCGGCGCTGCTCTGCCCGTGGCGGGGGGCATTCGAGCACGGCCTCCTGCCCACCCCAAGCTCATCTTCCTTCCGCGGCGGGCCCCGACGGGCACGTGGGCGCCGCGGCGCTGGTGGAGGCGCTGCAGATCCCGCAGGAGCAGGCTGCGCTCGCGCTCGGCACGCTCGCGGCTGTGCACCCCGCCGAAGACCCCGCGCTCGGGGACGGCGCTGGGAACGCTGCAGGCGCGGACATCTGCGATGTGCTGCTCTTCCTCTACATCCAGTCCTACAAGCGCCTCGTCCCGCAGAGCGCGCACAAGGACTCGCCCGCCGTCGTGGACGTCTGGCCCTCCACATCCGCGTTCGATGGGTACCTCTCAGCGCTCTCCCCAATCCAGGTTAGGATCAACCGGCCCCGTTCATTTGATCGCTATTCTTTTTTTTTTTCAAAAAAGGACCTGTGCTGCTCGTAGGATTGCGAAGTGAATGCGCGTAGTTTATGCATAACGAAATGTGTTTCGCGTTTATCTATAGCGTGTCATCTCAGAGAGATGGTGCCACTGTACCCAGCTATAACTATACCTAGAATTCCGTTAACATATTCATTGACTAGGATTCCGTTAACATATTCATTGACTGCTGAAATTGTTCTATACTGAAGACCTGCATTTTCCTAGTCCCAATGGCATGCTGTGTGTCATAGAAACCTAGTACAATCAAATTGCTGTTACAACCACCTGTCATGAGTGATGGTGATGGGGATCCACCATAGGACTATCTCCATCCCGTTCTCATTTGAAGCTGCTGTAGAAAGCGTCAGATTGAGGCTGGTGACATACTTCACTAAACATTTATATCATCTCTCCAGCAACCTGCAATTGAATCCTTTGAGCTTATTATCAATCAAGAGCTTGTGAATCTTTAATCATCGGCAAGAAATATTGTGACTGCAGACTTGTGTGGTGGATAAAATTTTGTGAAAGAACTTGGGAACAGTGCAAACATGTCCCTAACCTTGTTTCCGGGTGCAATCAGCTCAACAGTCCACCTCAAATTTTGGAACAACAAAGAGATTTTGTTCCTTTGGTCTGTGTGCGGTTTTGCTACAATATCCGGCTCCCTCATGAAGTGCTTTACATTGGACAGACTGCCCATCTCCAAGCTCATCTTCCCGGAGGGTACGCTGGCGCAGACCCTCGCCCAGCTCATGGAGAAGCTCGCCGCCGCGGCCCCCGGCGGGTGTGCGGGCGCTGCAGATCCCGGCGGAGCAGGGGGTGCTCGCGCTCGGCATGCTCGCGGCCATGCTCCCTCCCGAGGACCCCGCGCTCGGGGACGACGCTGGGGAGGCCGCGGCCGCGGACCGTCCACCTCTGTGTTCGATGGGATACAGGTCAGGATCAACCGGTCCTGATCATTCGATCGCGTTTTCATGAAGGACCATGCTGCTCGTTGGATTGCTAAGTGAATGCGAGTAGTTGATGCAGAATAAAATGTTCTGGTTTATCTAGGCAACTTAATGCATTTATCTAGGCAATAATGCGTTAAGAACAAGGCAAATTCAGTGCATTTATTTGGGAAATTCTTCTGATTTCTTATATGCAACTCAATACATGTGCTTTAATGTGTTAAGAACAAGGCAAACTCATGACATGTTCTCTGAGTTTTCCTTGTTTATTTACCATCAGGCAATAATGTGTTCATAATAAGGTAGAATAATGCAAGTCTTTAGGCAATTATCTCTTATTGAAAGGATCTTGATGTCGCCTAGAGGGGGTGAATAGGCGCACCTACAAATTTTCACTCAAATTGCAGCGGATTAAGTTCACTGTCTGCCAAACTCGGAACATCCGGGTTTGCAAATCCGGAACTTCCGGATTTGCACAGGACAGTGGTGGGTGAACTCAGAACTTTCGAGTTTTACAACTCGTAACTTCCGGGTACACAGAGCAGAGTGAACACAAATAATCAAGTGCGAGTAAATGAATACAAGTTCAAACCCCAGTTGGTGAGAAGGTTCTGTGAAGCTTCTTGAGCAGATTCACAAAGTCCCTGCACACAAAAACACTACCAACCGAGTAGATCAACCATATCACAAATATAGAAATATAACAAGGGTGACACAATGATTTGTTTTACCGAAGTTCGGATTCACTGCTTGCTACCACAGCTGCTACCAAAGCACAGTGAATCCTACTCTCCGTTGAGGAACTCTTTAGGAACATGTGTCTATTTCACCTCACTTCCACCGAGTTGGATCTTCTTCCAACCACTTCCCTACTTCACTAAGTTTGCTTCTTCCCTTGCTGAGGTGAAGCACGACTTGCACAAATTTCCCGCGACTCACCACACGATTGGAGCTCACCGGGCAACACCTAGCCGTGTAGGAGCCAAAACTCCAAGAGTAACAAATGCAAATCACACGATTTCGGCTAAACTCAAGTGTTCAAGGTTTGTTGTGCTCTCTAGTGCTCTCAAGCAATTACTCACTCAAACCCAACTCAAGGATATTACATATATTACACAATCTCACAAAGAGAGGTTGAGGAGAGCTCAATTTGGCTACCAAGCTTTCTTAGGACGACCAGCAAGCTTCTAAAAGTGCCTGGAACAGCAGCCCACCAAGGAGGGGACTCAAGGGTATAAATAGCTGGATCCAAAGAAACTAGCCGTTATGTAACAGTTAGAATCCGGAACTTCCGGATCCCAATATCCGGAACCTCCGGATGTTCAAACCAACTAGCCGTTAGTGCCACGTGTACCAAATCCGGAACTTCCGGATTTCCCCTGGCAAATCAGACAAACGTGCACGTGAGGCTCCATGTTTCTCTCTCAAATTACTTAGGTTACTTGAGCACTGAGACTAAACCAAAACACAATGTGATGCATCCCTCTTAATAGTACGGCATACCTATACTCAAGATCAAAGATAGATTACATTTCAATCACTTGAGCTTCTCAAGAATGTATCATGCCGTGCCTTGATCTTTCATAATCTGAGGAGTGCATTCACTTTTATCTCTCTATTTTGAGCACATCTTTCTTGAGCTAGTGACTTTGAACCTTTGTTTATGAATGAAATTAGTTCAAATCACCATCTTAACAATATGATTCTTGAAAGATTGATACTTGCTGCTATGAACACCATATATGACCAAGATTCTTCAAGTTGAATTCAAGAAAAGTTCTTTCACCCTAACGTTGGTTCCTCGGCGCAACCCTATTGCCCTTCTCCAAACTTAGTCCCTCGAAACACAATCTCAAATTCCAACTCTTCATCCTTGCGCCATATAGAGCTTCATAAAGTTTGTATCACAATTAAAACATCTATGAAAACTAATCTACATAATTCTTTTCAACTTGTATCTTCTATTGATGAATTGCCTATTTCTTCACAAGAATTCCTTTCTAGTGCTATGACCTTGTCAACAAGTTTCATTTGGATATGAGAATAAATTGTTGTCATTAAACACATGACTCAATCCATGTGATACTCATGCTTATCAATATCATCACTTTAATCATGATTTAGTCACAAGTCTTGTCATATGAGCCCTTTTATCTTTGCTTTCAATATTTTTCATCACATATAGTCCATTGATATAATAATCAATTCCTGCTCATACACTCAACAAGATCATTAGTTCTTTAATCGTAGTGTCATTCAATTCACTAAAACCCACTAGGGGCCTAGATGCACTTTCACTTATGCATCACTGTTTTTTCCACTATACTACAAGTTCTCTAATCAAATCATTTTTATTCTAACTATATTGCAGCTATCCAGCAGTAAAGGAGGAAGAGGGGGATTAAAGCTGTGTGGATCATGTATTGAGTTTCTGCCCCCGTCGTCCAACCATGGAAAAATACAGTGGATTTTGTATGTATTTTCAGTACTCTTTTGAAATAGCACGAATTTCTACTGTTATTATGTGTGTGTCTGCAATATGCTATCCATCTTTATATCTATCACAAGCTATTGATGCAGAGGAATCACATTTAAATGGCTAAAGTGCTAAACCAACGGAGCTATGCAAATTTAATTGACTCTGCACTCTTAGAGATTGTATTCTTGTTCTACACATTTTCAGCTTTTTTAAAATATATTTTAGAATTGCTAACCACTAGTATTCTGCACACTAGTCATAGGAACATAGTTTTTTCTGTCACAGGTCATTGGTCTCTGTAATGTAACTTGCAATGTAGCAATTCATCACTCCAATTAGTTTTAACCAGTATTTAAGTTCATTATTGCCTAGATAAATGCATTGCTGTCCAAGAGAGTTAACACTGATTTTTTCAGATTGTCTACGCAGATTCTCTAGCTGTTCAAAATGTACAAGTTCCTGCCACCATGCCAAGGATTGCTGCATGGACAAGGAAGATGTTGGATGAGGTCATCAAGCAGGACACGAATCGTGATGGTTCATTTGGCAGACTCAAGGTATTTTTTCTGGGGAAAGCTAGAACATCTGCTCTGACCTTATTTTGGTTTTTAAGCATTGCTCAAACCATTAGCCACTTTTTTTTTCAGCTCAAACCATCGGCACTTTCAGCCGTGTAGGATTCCCCTTTCCAAATGGACGACATATATAGCTTTGTATCATCAAAAGCACCAAGAGATATGGCACCAGAGGTATGTCCAAATGTCTCTCCTCCCTTTTTTTTTGCGCTCACAATCCAACATTTTAGTGTTTTTAGTGTTCTAGTGAAAGCATTTTTTTAAAATATGAACTAGCAAATTACTGCATTTTGGCTGACATTTCTTCTGTTTTTCATAGCTAAGTTGTCCTTTTTTTGTTTTATTTCTAATGCAGAAGAAGAGGAAAATGTGTGAAGCTGTGAGGAAAATTCTTGGCGGCGTCACATAGGTGTTAGGTATATTTATTCAACCCATAACCATAAGTATTTTGCCCCCCCCCCCCCCCCCCCCCCCACCCCACCCCCCACCAGCAACCTGGGCAGCGCCAACATTTTGCTGCGTTTGATGTTTTTTGTCATGCAAACTGGGAACTGCAGGGGTTGGTTGAGTGCAATAGGAAGGATTTGCATCAACTCCATCTATGAAATCATAATTAAATTTTGGGCGAGGCTCATTCAAATCCATGGTGCCTGCATGCCACATTTTGTTAAAAAGCACATTAGCATCTATCATATCCCACATTTCAGGCAACAATGTGTATACTAGCTGGCAAATAGAATACTTTTGCACAAGCATTTTTTAAAGACATTATATCTGGATCAAAAAGACTAACATGCAGGCAATATTGCATTTACAAAAGAGCAAAATAGAGTACACAACCCAAGCATTCCCCCAACCACAATCAGTAAGCTAACATGCTGATGTTTTCATCTCAGTTTTTATGCAGATATTTTTCTCCCGTAACAAAAGCTAACATGCTGGGGTGTAGATGAAAGGAACAGGCCGAGGTCAGGTAAGGACGCAAGGTGGGCACAACATTAAGCAGATTTGGCATCTAAAAGCAGATATGCTTGTGGTCATTTTTTTTTTCTTTTTTTACCCCCAAATCTACTATGTTCAGCTCTAGGTTCTTATAGAAAGAAGCTCAAGTAAATTTGTGTACGTATAGATCTATGCAGATCCCAAGCAGATTTATGCAGGAACTCTAGACACAAGATAAAGCATCTAAAAGTACTTCTGTGCACACGTACCCTTCTTTTGGCTCTAGTTTTGCTTTTTCTTTGCTTCAATCTTTTCTCGCCGTTGTTGACATGTTTTGTTGAGCAACCTTGCTTATTGACAGCGTCTCGCCAGGCAGCGATGGGCCGAAGGCGGCATCCGGAAGGATCTGCATTTTTTCTATTTGTGTGGGCATTTTATTGGGGGAGCAAAGGCAGGTGAAGCTGTCTCGCGGATGCTCTATTCTGCTTTTTGGTTTTGGCGGGGCGGGCGGAAGGCAGGTGGGGACTAGCTGGTTGCCGCCAAAGCACCCCACGCGGTCGGGCATTACCAGATTAGGAAGGCTAATCCTTTTATTTTAAAAATAGTAAGGCCGTACCGATGGATAGTTTTACGGCCGGATAGTAAGGCCGTACCGATGGATAGTTTTACGGCCGGCCGTAGGTTAGCTGGATCCTAAGACAAGAAGCTGCACTTGGAGAAAACAAAGCAAAGGTCACACTCTCCAAGCTAACGACGCGCATCACATGGAACCGGTTGACCCGTTTGCATCTGCACCCGGTCCAAGCCTACGGAGAACTGAGCAAGACAGACGAAGCTACGGCAAGCAGGAGAAGCCTCTGAAACACTGAACCGGCTTGCACGGCGGCGACGCGGCGTCGGGTGCCAGACCGTAGATATCACTTGTGCTCGTACTGGAACAGCTCGCGGATGTTGATGCGGCGTCCCCGTCGAGGAGCTTGCCGGCGACGACGAGGTTGGCGGCCTCCGTCGGGTGGAACGCGTCCCAGAACACGTACTTGGAGCGGTCACTGCATAGCGATGAGCTGGAGTTGGCGATGCCGATGCACAGGAACGGAGGGAAGCTGCCGCCGCAGCACGGGTCCAGCGCGTTGTCGAAACCTGGCGGCGTCAAAGAACTAAAAGATTTGGTTTACCACAAGCGATTCATTGTATGTTCATCAGTAGCAGCAGGAGGTATGCCGTTCGGAGTTCTGAAATCTGAAGCACTGAATTTTGCAGGAAGTAGCAGCAGCAAGGAAGGAAAGCGTACCATACTGTTGGTAGTCCTGAATGATCTCCATGACGATATCGTACGTGCTTGCGTACACCAATTTACTCTCCGGATCCATTTCCTGGTTCATCTTTTCGACCATCCTCTTCAGTTTCTTGTTGTAACCTTCAGTGACTCGATTCGCAGATGATGAACACTCCCCTGCAGGCATGAAATCCAGCGCACGAACGTACGGTATACAGCCGAGCGGCCCGACATCGGACACGACAAACTTCCTAGCCCCCAGTTCATTCAGCCTCTTCATTTAAAAAAGGGAAATAGAGATCAGCTTGAAATAAGAGAAGTCGATAAAAAAAATAAACTGCAGTTGATGTAGAACCTTCAGATAAAATGTCAGATTGGAAACCAACGCATCCTGAAAGGATGAAGGATCAGGCTTCTCTCGTCCAAAGAACGGCACTGAAGGTGAAAGATACTCTAAGATATCATTGGATCCCGCTGCTATAACGAAGAGCGCCTTCTTGAAGAAATCAGTAGCAGCTTCTTCGCCCATGGTCTCCAGTATCTGTGCTTTGGTCTTTTCAAAGTAGCCGATTTGCTGTCGTAGAGGAATCCTTCCAATCTACAATGATGAATCATATATAAGAGATAAATATTGAAAAATATATATAAATAACAGCTATGCAACTAATGAATTGGCGTACATAAAAAGAACCAGTATCGTCAAATATGCCAGAAGATCCAGAGCCATAGTTGATCCCACTGCTCGCCATTGCAGCACTTGAATTTGGGGCCAAGTAGGGTGGAGCAAGAGATTTCTGCCCCAAGGCTTCACCTGATAGCGTATTACCTGAAGATGTTAAATCGAGTTTGCAATCACAGTTACACATGAACTCACACTTGTCATTACCCATGATATCTGCAATGGTCATCCCATTTGTGAACCTTCCGGTTGGCTCACCACCAGAGATTGCGAAATCGACTCCGTACGGTGGCGCATTGGCCTTGGAAAGGGTCACAAGATAGTCATTGTTGCCTGCGTCGACAAGGGAGTCTCCAAAGATGAAGAGAGCATGAGGCACTACTGCAGATGAAGGAACAACAAGCAGCAGTGCGGCAATGAGGACACAGGACCTGTAGATGGCACGGGACAGAGTCATCTTATGTTTGTGCGCGTTGCAAACTCGCGAGGCAACTCTCTGAAGTTGCATATATTCACATGCACCTGACATTGTCATGCTTCTTGTGTGTGCATACGTCGCCTGTGACAGCCTGCACACGCTGATGTACATTTTGACATGGTCATTGGCATGACTGCTTCAGCAAAGAGAAGACAAGCATCAAAACGGTTCGGATGCACTGACGCAGCACCTTGCAGTCTCAATAATCCAAGAATGCAGTTAGACATTCCTATCATTTTTTTTTGTTCATTTGATGAATGCATGCCTACTCAAAAAGAGGATATGCAGAAATTTACGCAACAGTTTACTGACAGTTGTTGTACTGACTGATAATGTTACAACATATCAGCTAGTTTATAAGACGCCATCAAGAGATGACTAACGTTTCAGGTATACAGCACAGAGCCACGGAGCTTGACTTCAGTGTGGCTTTCTTCACTTGGTAGAAGCCAGATGCTACTTCTCCAGACGCTTTCGTCAGAAGTAAACGGCGATAATATACACCAGGTAGCCTCAATTTTGTAATACCTAACAAGCTAACCGCTAATCGGTTTTACTCACACAAACTAGGGGAATGGCTGATTGCTACACACAAAGGTGAAAGCAGTGGCATTTACCAACTACATAGTACATACAATATCGTCATCGGATCATACCCAGGCTTGTCTTGCTTCTCTGGGTGCATCAAAGGCCACATCTGCAGACTTCTTCATGGACCTACTCAATTGAAACACAGGATGCCTGCAAAGCCTCTCAACCCCTTTCCTAAAACTAAATCTATCGAACAAGCCTTCTGCATTTCTGTTACCAAATTCTCTTCCAGAACCGCTGACTCGGTTATTCAAATCTCTGCCAAGAGAGGAAACATCACTGTGGCTTTTCTTGTGGTCCATGTCAATTCCAAACTTCTTTGGCTCATTGGAACGGCTCTGTGAGTCATGATGGAGAGCTTTATCAGCTCCAAGGACTTGAACAGGAGTGGCCTTATCAATCATGGGAAAATCAAAGTCTTTCTGACTGGAAAGAACTGAAGGTTTCTCCAAATGCTCTGACATCTGAGGTTCATCTTGGTCATTTGGGGAACCAGAGCATGATTGCAATGCCTGAACTGCTCCAGCTGCCTCCTTCCGTTCCTTTAAAGTCTTCAAGATTAAAGACTTGAGGAAATTCATCACCTGAACTGCATGTATCAGGGCGGTTAACGGATCGGCCATCTGGAAGAGAAGTACCAAATGATTAGTGCATGCACTTTGTGAGATCTGCAGATAAAGTAAGAGGCACTGCTGGTAACCTGAGTCATATTGGGTGCAAAAACCATCGCGATGTTTCGGGCATTCATCTTGTTGTGGCTTTCATGCTCTACAACATCGGCCATCAGATTGATAGCCCAATCAAGTAGTGCTGCTTCCACTGGTGGTAGCATCGAAGCAAGGAGGGCACACTCCTCTTCCGTGTTGCAGTGCATTACTTGTTCTGGTGTCAATGCGTCCAAGACTCCTGCAGGAAGTTCCCGAAACCATGCCTACAAGAAGGCAACACAGAGATTATGGAATGGGGTACAACAAAATACGGAAGCAACATGAATATCTGACAAGTAACGACTCATTTTCCACAAAATATATCTGCATCAATCATGCAACTTTTTTTCCTTGAAACAACTTCATCTTTACTTTCCTAACTCCTAAGTCCTAGCAGCTTGATATTTCATAACACTGAAGGTGCTGTCTGCCATTCTACATGTTTGACTGTCAGTTTCAGGTCTTCCTCAATCTCAAAAGGTAAAGAAAGAGTTCACGCTGCAGATAAATGGTAAATTGGTGAGTCAACAATACCTTTATCAATCCAGCAAGGCAGTGCAAGTCAACTTCATCTGGAACCACTCCACTGTTTAATTGGTCCCTGACATCGACTTCCTCGCTGTTTTCTGCATTAATCCTGAAAATCCCTTCAATCTAAGATAAAAGTGAACACATGTAAGCATTCAAACAGGTTTTGAATACTGACATTCTAATTTTAAATTTATTATTTAGGCTGGCTATACCTTAAGTCCGTCACGTATATATAACTTCCTCTGCATCATTAACAGTATTGTGGGCACACTGTTCCCTCTTTGATCATATGAACATTGCAGAGAGGTAGGTGAAACCCCAAATACACTGACACTGCATGTAGAATTTGACGAAGAAAAAAGTTAGAAAACTGGCACAAATAATGAACGGGGACACCATGCTTAAGGTTATGATGTAGACTTTCAAGTCAACATTACAGTTAAACACCACATCATCAGCCGCCATTAGTTAAGGAAAAGGAGGGCAACACACCAAGGAAAATGTCCATAATCCCTAGCTCAACAGAATAAGTCAACTGAACAAAATCCTGATTTGATGTCAATAACATAAATATTCTATGCGAATGTTATTGGCAAAATGGAAGGAGCGAAACATCAGAGAGCATATCTGATGCAAGTACAAATGGACCTACTTCCAAAATAGAAGAAAGGTTGGAAGATTCCATATTAGTTGCTTGCTTGCCCATGCGGCCATGCTGCCCAACAGGCCAACCAACTCAGACAGCCTTGTTGCTTCAAGCTCAAGCACATGGGCAAATCAAGTTTGGCAACAAAAGCCACTTATGGGAGACCCTTAGCTATGTAAGTATTTCCTATAATTAATTAATTTCGTAAGAGCAAATCCAGCAATAGCACCTAAATCAGACCCTCCAAATGCTAAATGGGGCTGCATCTATTATTTTCTAGAGGCTTCTAAATTTGCTTCAACTCCAGTAATAACCCTCAATTCTAACTTATAATAGAGGGCTCCCTAGAGATCCCTGAGCAATAGAGGGTGGAGGAGGAAATTTGAAGGCCTCCCCAAAATAGAGGGCCTAGTAGAGGATCTGCTGGAGTGCATCTTTTTTATTTCACCCTCTAAATTTAAGATAAGGAGCTATTTAGAGGGTCTGCTGGAGTTGCTCTAAGCCTCCATTTATCTTCAGAGTCTGATCTGTGCAGAGCAGAGTAATTAATCCAAAATAACAAAATTCTCACTTGTACTTCCTGAAACAGAAAACAACAACATGTAGTACTTTAAAAGTACCACCTGTCGCCTGTCGTCTCTATTCACGAGATCAACTTGTTCAGTTACAACTAATTAATTCAAACCCTGAACTAATCCCCTTATTACCACTCCGGATCATTTCCAGAGGCAGAGGCAGAGCAGAGCAGAACACAGCTTACTCCCATCAACTTGCTTAGGAGTGTTCGTGGTGTCCGAAATTCCAGCGATGTACGATAACTGAATTTGGGCGCACTAAGAACATGGAGCACATATTTCACGCAGCACGTTTGAGCAACGCCCAATTCACAAAAAACTACAATTCCTTTACGGAAGAAGTTCACAAATCCACAGCGAAAGGAAAATCGAAGAGGTACCCAACGCTTAATCATTCACGCGGCGCGGTAGCGAGCTCACCTGGCGCTGGGCGTGCGCCGCGGCACGTCGGGCTCGAGGTCGGCGGGGAGGCCGAGGAAGCCGCCGAAGCGGTCGAAGGTGACGTGGGAGACGTGCCGCACGTCCGTGGGTCGCCCAATCTCGATCCCCCTCTCCCCCTCCTTGTCCTCGTCGTCCTCGTCATCGTCCCCGACGGCGCCGGCGCTGCACATGACTAGCGACCTCCGCAGCGCCCCGACCACCGCGCCCACCAGCCCTCCCCCCGCTCCCCCTCCCCTCCCCGCCCGCAGCATCGTCATCGGCGACGAGGCCGTCCCCTCGCTCTCCATGTCGTCGTCGTACTCTTCCTCCTCGTCCTCGCACTCTTCCTCTTCGTCGTCGTCCTCCTCGTCGGAGCGCGGCGGGGAGATCTGGAGCCCGAACCGCATCTGGAACGCCGCCATGGCGCGACGGCTTTGTTCCCGTTGGGGGGCGCTCGGCAGGCGGGAGCGAGAGGCTGGCGGTGGCTGCCCCGAGTGGTTTTTGGCCAGGTCGCCGTTGCTTGCCTCGCGGTTTATATACCCGGACCCGGCTTCAAACGACTCCGCACTAATCCCCCTGCCTGGTTGATTGATTAACCCCACGTTGTTACTGCCTCCTCGCTTTGCCGTGGCTGATTTTGAAATGCGCGGATCGGAGGAAAGCGGGCGGGGTGGTTGGGTCGTGGCGCGATTAATTAAAAAAAAACCTGGGCGTTGGTTAGTGGAGCGGAGTGGGGTGGGGCGGGATGGGCCGGTGGGGAGCAGCGCGCGTGGGCTGGCCAATGGCCACCCGGCTCTGACTCTGGCCGCGGCCGATCTGCTGGTGTGCGCGTGGTGCGGCGGCGGCTGGTGTGCCTGCGGCTGGCTGCGCGCGTGTGCGCTGCGCGGCGCGCGAGGAGATCTTTACAGCCTGGGTTCGGCGGACGCCAGTTGCTGGTTGCGGCCAGGGACTTTAGCCGCCACCACGTGCGGTCTCGCGCGCGGCGGGTGGGGGAGGGGCAGGACAGGAGTGGCGGAGCACACGGCGGCGGGATCGCGTACGCGCGCGCCGGTTCCGGTGTCGGGGCCGACCGGCCCCGGCGGGGAGTGAAGTCGCGGGCGGGGCGCCGTGGTACGGCGCGGTTGCCGCGGGTAAATGCGGCGGTCGGGTCGGGGGCTCGGGAGTTATCCCTCTGCGTACGGTGAGGGATCGGCAGGCCCATTTCCTGGCGCCCGGTCGGGGGAGACCAAGGAAGGGATCGAATCACATGGTTATGCTTTCCCTCCCGTGTTCGAGGAAAAGGGCAGGTGCAAAGGCTGGCCTTTTCCGTGCCGGAGACACCACCGTCCACCGGCCGTCCGGGCGCTTCCGTAGAACCGAAGACCAGCTTGCCGGCCGCGACGCATGTCGGGCCAAAAGCCAAGTACTCTCTGGCACGTACCGTACGCGCATAGTTATTCCGGTACTGTACGATCGGTCGTCTCCAGTTCTCCGTACGCGGAGTGGAGGACCGGTGCGCTGGCGCCAGCCGGCCGGCCACTCTACGACGGCGAGGTCGAACCGTCGAGATGCCCGGCTACGGCGGCTAGGAGACACGTCGATGGCGTAGATCCATCGGCGACGTGTGTGTGTGTGTGTGTGTGTGTGTGGAGCAGTAATTGTGCGTGCTGCTTGCTTTGTGTAAAAGGCAAATCTCTGGACCACCCTGCGTTTTGGGCTTCTCCGGGCAGCTCGTGTTCACGGTGGTTTTAATTTGCGTACTCGCGCTTGCAGTTGTTGCCTTGCATGCCTAGCGCACAGCATGCATGGACCATAATTTGCTAGCAGCAGGCCTCATTATATTTTGCAGCGTCTTTGTAAGTAAGCAAGGCATTACTGCAGAGTCAGTCGCCAACATGTAAATGTAATCATCGCTCACCTCTTCCATAATTAGCACCTGCTGCTCCTAATATGTAGACGGTGCATGGAAGCATCATCAGTTGCTCTCTCGATCGCTCTCACGTGATGTGCTACTCTACACCATTCCTCCTAATATAAACACCAAATTTTGGTAGCATCGCGCTCTCAGGAAAAGCTAGCTAACAGCTCCATCTTTTTCGTTCAAAAATTCAGGTAAATCACAACAAAGGACAGGTCGCTGGTATTTTCTTTCTTTCTTTCTTTCTTTCCCTTTTACGCCCGAGAGACTGACATCGCAGCTCACCGTACCCATGCATGCACATGCACGCATGCCGGCCTGCTAGGCGCTGTGTTGTCGTCGTACCTACGTGGAGGTGGCGTGTCAATTGCCTTCTGTTACGCGGTGCCACCTCGACAAGACAGCTCTAGAATCCACATAGTACTAGTACTAGCGACATGTAGAGATGATCGATGGCTCCTGATCACATCATCTCTTTGTTTGCTTATTAGACGCAACACAAGCAGGGCGGCTAGCTGCTGAGGCCACGCATTTTACTTGGGTTTCAAGCATGGCATGCCGGCCGGTGGATCGATCGGCCGGTCGAGCTCAAGGATTCCATGCTTTTCTGCGATCCATCACCTTCCCTCACCTGCACGTCGTCTGTTAGGGCATCGCTTTTGGGCAAAGGAAGGGGGCGATCGATGCTGGCTACGTGTTCGGTTTGCCATGTTTTTTGCGATTCGTCGCCTCCGATCCTCGCGATATCAGCTGTCAAGTTTCTCCTAATCGACAGTGATACGCTGGCAGCAGCTAGGGCCTAGGTTTGCTGTGGAGCTGTGTATGTGAACATAGAGAAATTCGGTCGTCGAGCTGCTGATCGATATATGCATGCACAACCGCAATAATCCATGCAACCAACAAATAGCCGATCGATCTGTTCGAAGGAAACTGGTACCTGTTGCTGCCTTGCTTGGGAACGAAATGAACTAGGTCAAATGCTATGCAAAATTTGCAAACGTCATGGAGACAAAACCTGTACACGTGTGGTCCGAGTGTCCTTATTAGTAGCCCGTTGGTCACACCAAATTTTCTGGGCACCTGATACGTTTGTACACGTACAGCGTAGCTGGACAGAAAACCGGGAGGCAAGAGACACGCCCCTTTCGCCTGACGTGTGTGGTAGGTCAGAAAAAACATTGTTGTGACACGATTGCATGCAGTTTATCATAATTCAATCAAGCAGGCAATGTAGCTGGGGCTCATGAGGATAGGAAGGAAAAACACACCCGGTCCGGACGTCTGGATCGGATGATGATTGAGTTAGGAGGTAATCCACCATTTCGAAACCCAAGTGGACGAGCACCCAGGAAAAAGGGAGTGAGTGAGGAAGAAATTAAAGCTTCAAGCACCCAACGCCTACGTGCTACCTGAAGATGATGTGCACCCAAACGCGCGAGCCAAAAAGGCAGGCTAGATAGTGCGGCGTTGCTTCGCCCACAAACATGTCGATCGATCTCGGTTCTTGGTGCACGGCGCTTTCTCCGATTTTGACAGGCGGCGAGGAGCTACCTTTGGCGGTCTCGTCGGTTCGGTGGCCACTCCCAACGGCAACTGGACCGACGCAGAGCTGCAGGAGCAGCAAGCGTTGCAGACTTGCATTGCTTGCAGAACCCATGCTGCCTCGGGCGACGACGTCAGAGAGACGTTGCGTTGCTTGGTTGCTGCTTGATGTGAGATCAAAGGTGGCGTTATCCTCGTCTCTTAAAGAAAAGGATGGTGCACTGTTGTCCTTCATCAGTGGAGCACTTAATAGTTTGACGGATTATGGGATGACGTGCGATCCTTTTTTACGTGGGTGCGGCCGTGTGGGTGTTTCGGCACTGTTGCAAATTAGACACTTTCGCACTTCTATGCATTGGGAGCAGAACGGCACTGACAATTGTGCGTTTTGGATTTTTTTTTACTTTATCGTAGTGGAATAGGATATTGTTGTGTGTGTTGGTTAGGTCAGAAACTGGTAACTTATCATACACAAAAGCAGTCAGACAGACGTACGGACACCAGTCTTCCGCCATTACCCCAGTTACAGTTGGCTATGAGGTAAGCATGATATAGTAGTTTCCTGTACTGAACCCTCTGCCATTACACTACTTCTCAGTGTTTCGATAGTTACAGTCAAGGAACCAATCATCTGAGGTTGGAGAGCTATTGTTTTGCCTGCCCATTTGCTGTGACTGAGTTTAAAGACTGAAACTCATATGAGTTAACAAAATTGATACAAGTAACAGGTTCTGGAGCAAAATAAAAATGGCAACCGAGACTTGAAACTTGTTCAGTTCGTCGCTCCTACACACAACAAATAATGCTCCTTAGTTCAGCATTCAGCATGCAAGCAAGGTTTATAAAATAGCTACATAACGAAACTCTCAGGGCCCAACACTCATCGCCATCTGGTCTACCATTGAGACCGATAACTTACGTTCCATCCACGATTTGCTTTAGATTTTCGCAGGGTGTTACTATCTAGAAATCATGACTGAAAATTCACAGAAGTAGACTCGAACAGTTGCATATACAAATTTCCTTAGAATACTTACTTGAATAGAAAGATGGCCATTTTTCCATGAAGATAAACATTTACATAATTCAAATTATATCTACATGCTGGTGGACACTTAAGACACAGTGATCTACAGCTACCACCGAACATGATTTGTAAGGCTAAACTCTAGTAATGGGCAGCTAACGTTTCAAGGAGTAGCTCTTCCCACTAAAAGCTTGGAACTTGGGCTCGTCCTTCTTCGGGGGTTCCTCCTCTTTAGCAGGAGCCTGTTACAGTAGTTTAACAGAAATCAGCATCTGTTCATATTATATCAAATCCTGAGAATGCATTGCCAACTGAGCATGCTGTCAAACCCAGTGTTGTGTTGTGCTCCGCACAGAGAACTTTCACCATGCTGGTCGCAGTCCTCAGCAAGCACGCAAAGCTGAGCAGCATGCTATAGCTCAGATATTTCCATACCTCATCATAAGCATGCCTATGGTACTGACTATAGTGAACTGTTGCACAACTTCTGAAGGAGCCCCACCACTGTGTCAAACCTTTGGATTATCTCATTGTGCTTAGTTAGATTCATCTCCTCCATTAGGTTTAGCCGTTCTTGCATCTGTTGCTCCAAATGATTTTGTTTCTGAAGAAACATAGTGTCCAGCTTGCGACACTGATATGAGAGTGATTTTTCCATCTCATTCTGCCTGGCAAGTATATCAGCTTTGTGACGGAGAAGCACTTCCTGAAATTTGGGAGCCAATTCAAACTTGTCCTTTGTCAACTGTTCCTGCTCCACTGGTTTCTGGACAACTTGAAGTGCTGCTATCACTTCAGCCATCTGTTGCTTCACTGCCTCATCCAGCTTACCCAATCCACGCTGCAGGAAAAAAAAGGAAAGAAAACAACCATGCCATCAGGAGGCAAGAGGCAAGAAAAGAAGCAATGCGTCTACTGTTTAGTAATCCAGATAATCATTTTTTATCTTGCATTTAATACTGTGTCATGCAAAAGGTAATCAAGAGTAACATGTTTTTGCCAAACAACAATAATCTTGGAGATGGCAGAATGAATTTAGAATTAAACAATATAATGGCATAATATAAGTCGCATGAAGCTCACGAAGGGCATTTCATAGAATTTAACCGCAGTCATCACAAGACACTAGGCACACAGGTAGCCGAACCCTCTGCTGACTTGCAGCATTATCTAGTTTCTACCTAGGTCATTAGCTTCACTCCATTCATTTTCCCTGGGTTGTCTCCAACTATTCCCACCTCTGAACCGGTCTTGTCATAGCATTCATCCTAATTAAATGTTTGTTATTAACAAGTTTCACAAGGAAACATAGAAAGGTAAACACATTTTGTTTGAAGTATCTTGCCTTACCTCATTCCTTTTCTCCAGTTAAGTTTTCTTTTGTTAGTTCCTTCTCAGAGCAGATCTTGTCATTGTCATAATTCAATGCTCATTAGTACAGGGTTCCACAAGCGAAACATAAATGTACCAACTTATTTGAGGTAGCAGCTGAAGAGAAGCCTCTACCTTGGTATTATTATTTATCTTGTTCCTTTGCTTGTCCTTATTAACTAGTTCCTTCTCAGAAGGATTCTTGTCATCAGATTCATCAAATATCAATTTAGTAGCAGTGCTGCCCCTGGTTATAGTGCATAAGAGCGCATTAGCTTCTCAGCAAAGGAAACTGATTTTGCAGATAAAACTTGTACATAACGAGGAAACAATAATATCTGTGCAATAAAAGGATTGTGTTGTTTTGCATACCCTGTGGACCCTTCCACAGCAGAACATTCCTCACATATTCTGATCATAGCTCCAAAGGTACGATTCCTGGTATAGACACTGCTTACAAATGGACCGTCATTCTCACTGCATATTTTCCTCAGCAACTGACACATCATCTTTGCCTCCTTTGTGGTGGCCTAGAAATTAGTTCGCAAACAACGCGGAGTTCATAAATACAAATATCAAAGAAATATCACTACAGATTAAGTAGGTAACTGTTATGACCGGCCTGCAGTACTCCAGGCGCGGCAGGAGTTCATCGTCTAGTAGCTAAAGATAGAAACTTAGAGTCCTAGGTTGCTGGAAAATCCCTAGAATTAGGAGAGTCCTTATCTAGTTCGGTTAGAGTCCTTATCTAACTCGGTTAGGCCATTGGCTATATATTTATTTGTAATTGCTGGACAAGAGGCAAGCAGAAATAGATTGTTTCGGCTTCCTGAAGGAAGCCGGGAGTCCCAGCCCTAATCGCCTCCTCCTGCCTCTTCCTGTGCGCCAGCACCCAGCGCGACCACGGCGCCCCGACGCCGTGTGTCGCTCACGCCCCGCCCTCCAATCTCTCACCGCTACGATCTCCGACCAACAAGAAACAGAGGATAGTTACCTATCAACCTGGTATCAGCGTTCTCGGTTCCGATGTCGGCCTCGTTGCCCACCTCCACCGTTCCGCCGCCGAACCCCGCCGCCCCTGCGCCGCTGCCCGATCCGCGGCCGCCGCAGCATGTCCTAGCCGCGGGTTCCCTGCCGCTCGTCCACGAGTCCTTGCTGCCCATGGCCGCAGGGACGTCGTCCGCCGCCATAGGCGTTCTGTCGAACGCGGATTTGACGGCCGCGGTGCTCGACCTTGGCAAGATGATGGCCGGGATCCACGCGCTTATGTTGGGGCCGCACGGACAGCAGCTGCACCCACTGCCGCCGGCCCCACAGCAGCCCCTGCCGCCGCCGTCCATGTCGCAGCAACTTCCGCCGCCGCCGCCCCTGTCCTCGGCCGCCCAGTCCAGCTATGGGCTGCCGCCCGCCGCCACGTCGACTACCTCAACGCCAACACCGTCGATTTCTGCCGGGGGTGTGCCGATCCAACACATCGTTTTTCCCCCCTCGCCATCGCCACCTGCCGCCTTGGCTCTCGGCACCTTCGGTCCCGCTCTACACCGCGCCGGCGTGTTCTGCAGCCCTGGCGCCCGACAGCGCCCCGCGTCTCGGCCATGGGGGCGCCCCTGCTCCGGACGCCCTCTATGGCGGTGTCGACGGGCCGCTCGTGCACGGCTCCTGGCCGCGGCACTCCGTCCCTCCTGCGCCCGCGACATTCGACTCGATCGACTTCCAGCCCAAGAGCTACAAACTCGACTTCACGACGTTTGACGGCTCCGACGATCCACTGATCTGGCTCACACATTGTGAGCAGTTTTTTTGGGGCCAGCGCACACCGGCGGCGCAGCGCACGTGGATGGCCGCGTATCACCTCACGGGCGCCGCCCAAACGTGGTACTACGCTCTCCTGCAAGATGAGGGCGTGCCTTCCTGGGAGCGCTTCAAGGAGCTTTGCCGCCTTCGCTTCGGGCCGGCTATCTATGGCTCGCGGTTGGCAGAGTTGGGCCGCCTGCCATTTCACTCCACGGTCCAGGAGTTTGCGGACCGTTTCCAGAGGATACTCGCGCACTCCAGGGACCTGTCTCCGCGCCAGAAGGCGGAGCTGTTTGTAGGCGGTCTTCCGGAACATCTCCGGGTGGACGTCGCGCTTCGCGACCCACCCGACCTCCAGACAGCGATGTTCCTCGCCCGTGCTTTTGAGAGCCGCGCCACGGCCACGACCGCCGTCCTCCAGCAGCGTGGCGCTCGCACTCCTCCACGGCCGGGCTTTCCTTCACGCCCTCAGGGAACGGCCGTAACCCCTGCCGGTACCCCGGTCGCCCAGGCGCCAGCAGCAGCGACCACGGCACCAGCTACAACGGCCGCTCCGTCCTCACCCGCTCCGCCACCAGCGAGGCTGTTTCGCCGTCTGTCGCCGGCCGAGATGCAAGCGCGCCGTCGCCAGGGCCTCTGTTACAACTGTGACGAGCAGTATGTGCGCGGACATGTGTGCCCTCGCCTATTCTACTTGGAGGCCGACGACTTCATCGTTGACGACGGGGCGTCAGTGGGAGTAGTTCTTCCCGAGGACCAGGCCGTCGACGAAGCCGCACACACTCACGCTCTTGTGGTCTCCTTGCACGCTCTTGCAGGTATCCGGACCTACCACACGATGCTCCTTCCAGTGACGGTCAAGGGCGAGCGCCTCCTCGCCTTGTTGGACACCGGCTCCACCCACACGTTCTTACAGGGCGCGGCCATGCGCAGCCTGGGGCTTGCTCCACGGGGGGGCGATCACCTCCGAGTCACGGTCGCCAGTGGCGAGCGCGTGCCGTGCGACGGTATCGCCCGCGACGTTCCCGTCATCATCAGCGGGGCGGCTTTCTCCCTTACCTGCGTCGGCCTCGCGCTGGGCTGTTTCAACTTCATCCTGGGCATCGATTTCCTCGGCACGTTGGGCCCCCTCACCTGGGACTTCGAGGGGCTCACCGTGTCCTTCCTGCAGGACGGCCGCCGCGTCAAATGGCAGTGTGTGGGCGCCCCCGGCGCGCCCTCCCAGCAGGGCTCGTTGGCCGCGGTCGCCACGGACCCGCAACAGCCGTTGCTGGACGAGCTTCTTCTCCAGCACGGCGCTGTCTTCGACATACCACGGGGCCTCCCTCCATCCCGCCCCTACGACCACCGCATCCACCTCCTGCCGGGACCGCACCGGTGGCTGTGCGGCCGTACAGATACCCGCAGCTACAGAAGGACGAGTTGGAGCGGCAATGCGCCGCTATGCTAGAGCAGGGCATCATTCGCCCCAGTACTTCGCCGTTCTCCGCTCCGGTGCTGCTCGTCAAAAAGGCTGACGGATCATGGCGTTTCTGCATCGACTACCGCGCGCTCAACGACCGCACGTCCAAGGACAAGTTCCCGATCCGGGTGGTTGACGAGCTCCTCGATGAGCTCCATGGGGCGACGTACTTCACCAAGCTTGACCTCCGCTCCGGGTACCACCAGGTGCGGATGCACCCGGCGGACGTCGAGAAGACCACCTTCCGCACTCACCACGGCCACTTCGAGTTACTGGTGATGCCGTTTGGGCTCGCTAACGCCCCGGCAACTTTCCAAGCTTTGATGAACGATGTGCTCCGCCCGTTTCTCCGCAGGTTCGTGCTGGTTTTCTTTGACGACATTCTCATCTACAGCTCGTCGTGGTCCGAGCACCTCCAGCATATGGGTCTCGTCTTCACCGCCTTGCACGCCCACGGCCTCTTCCTCAAGAGGTCGAAGTGCTCATTCGGGACCCTTTCCGTCACGTACCTGGGCCACGTCATCTCCGCCGACGGAGTCGCTATGGACAGCGACAAGGTGACCGCGGTCGCCTCCTGGCCGACACCCCGCTCCCCACGTGGGGTGCGTGGCTTCCTGGGGCTCGCAGGCTACTACCGGAAGTTTATCCGCGACTTTGGCGCCATTGCGGTGCCCCTCACGCGCCTCCTACGAAAGGAGGCATTCGTCTGGACAGCAGAGGCGGACGACGCCTTCGCTGCCCTGAAGCGGGCACTATCTTCGGCGCCTGTTCTCCAGATGCCGGACTTCGACCGCGGGTTCGTGGTCGACTGCGACGCCTCCGGCGCCGGCTTCGGCGCCGTTCTGCATCAGGGGGCCGGGCCCCTGGCCTTCTTCAGTCGACCATTCGCCGCGCGCCATATCAAGTTGGCGGCGTACGAGCGCGAGCTCATCGGGCTGGTGCAAGCAGTCCGCCACTGGCTCCCGTACCTGTGGGGGCGTCGGTTTCTCGTCCGCACCGACCACTACAGCTTGAAGTTTCTCCTGGACCAACGGTTGTCCACTGTGCCCCAACACCAGTGGATCAGCAAGTTGTTCGGGTTCGACTTCACCGTCGAATACCGTCCTGGCCGGCTCAACTCAGCCGGCGACGCACTGTCTCGCCGCGACGAGGAGGCTGCGGCGTCATGCGCTCTGTCGGGACCCTCCTTCGACCTCTTCACCGACATCCGTCGGGCCACGACGACCGATCCGGTCAGCCGCGACTTGCTGCAGCAGCTGGCCACCGCATCCTTGGACGCGTCGTGGGCTGCCGCAGATGGGTTCCTCCTCCACGGCAAGCGTATCTATGTTCCGGCTGTCAGCGACCTCCGCGACCAGGTGGTGGCCCTTGGTCACTCGGCAGGGCATGAGGGGGTCCAGAAAACCCTTGTGCGCCTCCGCGGTGACTTCTACATTCCCGGCGACCGGCAGCTCGTGCAGGCCTTTGTCCGCACCTGCGACGTCTGTCAACGCAACAAGACGCCGACCACACAGCCGGCCGGTCTCCTGCAGCCCTTAGACGTGCCGTCTCAGGTGTGGGCCGATATCGCCATGGACTTCATCGAGGGGCTTCCCAAGGTGCAGGGCAAATCTGTGATCCTGACGGTGGTGGATCGCTTCTCGAAGTATGCTCACTTCATCGCCCTGAGCCACCCGTACACCGCCGCTTCGGTTGCTCGCGCCTTCTTCGAGGGCATCGTGCGCCTACACGGTTTCCCGACCTCCATCGTCAGCGACCGCGATCCGGTTTTCACCAGTAACATGTGGCGTGATCTTTTCAAGTGTGCAGGTGTGAAACTTCGTCTCAGCACGGCCTTTCACCCTCAGACGGACGGCCAGTCCGAGGTCGTCAACAAGGTGATAGCAATGTATGGTCGAACTCCTTGTGCACGCAGCACGGCCAACTCCGCGCTTCGGGCGACGCCGTTTGAGGTGGTGTATGGTCGCTCCCCGCCTTCGCTACTACCACACCAGGAGGGAGTGGCGACGACAGAGGCGGTGGACACCATGCTGCGCGACCGTGACGCCTTTCTGGTAGAGGTTCGCGAGCGTCTTCTCCAAGCGCAGCAGTACGCAAAGCGGCATCACGACGAGCACCATCGCGCGGTGGAGTTCGACGTCGGGGCATGGGTGCTCCTCCGACTGCTACACCGTCCCACCCATGCCCTTGCCTCGCCGTCGAAGGGCAAGCTGCGCCCACGCTACGTCGGGCCATTTCAGATCGTCGAGCGCATCGGCCGGGTCGCCTACCGCCTCCAGCTTCCAGCAGAGGCGCGTCTCCATGATGTTTTCCATGTGGGGCTGCTGAAGCCCTACCACTACGACGGTACCCCTCCGGCAGCCCCCGCAGTGCTCCCACCGGTCCAGGATGGGCGCCTCTTGCCGGCACCCGAGCGAGTGCTGCGTGCACAGCTCCGTCGTGGGGATTGGCATCTCCTCGTCAAGTGGCAAGGGCTCTCCGACGATGATGCAACGTGGGAACCCCTCCAGGATTTCAAGTCCCTTTACCCCAATGTCCAGCTCGAGGACGAGCTGTTTGCCGAGGCGGGGAGAGATGTTATGACCGGCCTGCAGTACTCCAGGCGCGGCAGGAGTTCATCGTCTAGTAGCTAAAGATAGAAACTTAGAGTCCTAGGTTGCTGGAAAATCCCTAGAATTAGGAGAATCCTTATCTAGTTCGGTTAGAGTCCTTATCTAGCTCGGTTAGGCCATTGGCTATATATTTATTTGTAATTGCTGGACAAGAGGCAAGCAGAAATAGATTGTTTCGGCTTCCTGAAGGAAGCCGGGAGTCCCAGCCCTAATCGCCTCCTCCTGCCTCTTCCTGTGCGCCAGCACCCAGCGCGACCACGGCGCCCCGACGCCGTGCGTCGCTCACGCCCCGCCCTCCAATCTCTCACCGCTACGATCTCCGACCAACAAGAAACAGAGGACAGTTACCTATCAGTAACAGTTTGTGTTGGTAGAGGCAAAGCTTGTACCATCATGGTGGCAGCAGCAGCAAAACATTCAGGTCCTTTGTAGGTCAAGAATCTGAAGGCCGTCTTCCGAATCTTGGAGCAGAGCATGATGTCGGATTTCATTCCAGTCTCACACATCAGCAACACGCACAGCCTCCACCATGATACACTTGAAACCATGGCTTGCAATAGGCACAATAGAGTTCATAAACTTCAATGAACAATATATCTATAGATTAAGGAGGCAGTCTGGCTTCATTTGTGAGCAGGGACGGACACACCTTCAAGGCAATAATGGGGGGACGATATCCAGATAATTCCGTGTTAGTTATTTGATCGGCACAGTTGGTGAGCTCGTCATGCAGGCCGATCTCATCAACATTGTAATCTTGATCATGGTGCTTCAGCAGACGCAAAAGTTGAACTTCCTTACTAATACACTTGATACCACCATTTCGAAGTTCGTGCAAATAGTAATTAGATTACAAAATCAGTCTCAGATAGTAAAAGCTAAGCGGGACAGCAAGGTTTTGGAGAGAGGCACAAAGTCAGAGGCAGGAGGATACCCAGTTGAACAGGGTTGCCAGGTAGTTCCCATCATCTCCGTTGAGATTGGGACCAGCAGCAGCATTGCCTTCCACTTGATGTGCCAATACTTCAGGAGAATTGCGCTCATAATATTCCTGGAGGTAAGTCTTGTATAGGACCAAGAATTCAAACGAGTGTACGGCAGTATCAAATCCCATCCCCAAGCTCTTTCCAAAAGTTCTGCACAGGACAGCAAGATATTAGAAGCACACAAAATTGGTGATTAATTACCTAAGAAGAACTAGATATGACATCATAACAATAATCGTAATAAAGAAATAAAAGCTAGAGGAAAGGGAAGGGGAAAGGGATAGAGCAACAAAAGAAACCACAGAGGTAAAATAATTGGATCACAAATCACAAGTGGAATGCATGGTTATCAATTTACTCCGATTCCACATTTCCAAGAGAGGATAAGTAAAGGGAGATAGACCTGGAAATTTAACTATCTCCAACGGTGGTGGTGTCGGACGATGACCATTCTTTCTGCATTGTTCACCTAGAACAGCAAATACAGTCATCCTCTCCTCGGCAGTTTCTTGCAAGTGGGCTACATAAGCTTTGAATCTGGCTTCCATCTGCTTTTTTCTTGGAGGGCATTGTGGTGGTAGAGGGGGCGGGTAAGTCGTTCTTGATGTTGGTCTTGTGAACCCCCTCAGGCATCTTCCCCTTCATCAAGTCTGTAATGGTCTGGCGGGTCAGGTTCAGCAGCCCCTTGATGTCCAGGTAGTTTGCAGCCTGTCAAGGCAAAACATATAGTCAGATATTTTCCTCAAATATGTATTTTAAGCACTGAAAATGAAACATCAATCTGGTCAAACAATAACCTGCATGGAAATCAATCACAAATAGATGGGGTGCGTAGATAGATGCATACATTCAAGTAACCAAGAGTCTAAATGTATCTGAGTATATTTCAGTTCCTTAGTTGCTAGCATATGAGCATCAGATCTCATCAAAATATATGGTTAGAAAAATATCATGGTCTAAAAAACATTATGATCCCAGAGTCTATGGGTTTATCCTAGATGCAAAAATATAATCCTACCACCACCTAGAAAGTCTTAACAGCTAGACAAAATATGAATCAATTCTAGGGCTCCATAGCCAAGCATAAGTCATGTAAAATAGTTTCAGTATTTCCTTTTTCTCTATGGATGTATAAAGAATGGTGAAATCAGGTAGCAGTCATTTCAGATACCTTTAGCATCAAACAAACTATTTTCAAGATATGGTATCAATTCCTACCTCAGTACTAGGCTACAAGTGAGTCAACTATTACCAGTTCCACAGTTCTTAAATTAAGACATTCATAGTTTCATACCAAGCCTACAAACAGGCCATTATCAATTTATCATTTCCATTTGACCTTAACCTTCCCAGCTATCAGCTAAAATGATACAACAGGTGTGAAGGAAAACATTAAGAGATATCACATTGCATCAGAATCACGCCAAGAAAAACTGTACCCAACCAAAAATTTAAACCAGATCTCAAGGACTCCTTAAAAGCAATAATGTAAGATGCACAAATTATTCATCACTAGGACAATTTATGGTTCATTAAGTATACCGTATATGCATATGATTTAAGCCAACTCAAGATAACATAAGATGCACCAAACCCCGCAGCTACCTACTTACAGGGTGCAAATCTGACGAGCACAAGATTCATCACTTCTAATGTGAAGCTATGAAATGTTACGGAACTAAGCCCTAACCATGACAGTTACAGTTGACAAGCCGATCAACCAAAGTAACAGTTTGCACTATAAACCATACAAATAGCAATAGATGCACTCTGAGTCTCTGAGACAACATAGCAACAGCATACCTGGTACCCATAATTAGGGTATCTGAAATAAACTAATCACACGTTTTCATTTCAATCTACTTTAGTAACCCACACTACCATTATTAAAAAAAAACATACTACCAAATGTGAAATCCACGGGACCCAAAAGTATCCAACTGAGAATATTTCCAGGAGCGATCATAAGGCAGATACCACCCTAATTATCACCTATCAAGGTATTGCAATAGTCATACCAAAAAAAAAACTGACAAATTTTGACCTAACCAACGCCGGATGGGTAGCAAATGCTCCATCACAATGGTATGACAGCACAAAAGAAATCACTGCTGCGCAGCATCTCAGCAAGTACAATCCAGGGGAATCAACAGTTCCGACAGAAATCCAACCTGACGATATTTCACAAACCAAACCAAGCACCCGATCTGGCCACCAACCATCCAACGGACGCACAATCAGGTCAGGGTACTTCCGTCGGGGGGAGGGGGTGCGGGGGAGGAGGGTTTACCAGGACGAGATCCAAGAGGGTGTCCTGCTCGACATTGACGAAGTCTGTGTCGAAGATCTTGAGCTCATCCTCGGTGGGCTTGATGGTGGCGCCGGACGCGTCGCACGGGCCGGTCGGCTCGGCGTGCTTATTGCAGTACTCGATGACCTTGGCGAGGATGTGGGAGTTTACGTTGGGGAGCGGGATGCTCTTGGCGGCGCAGCCGCCCTCGATCAATTTCTGGAGGGTCACCGACTGCATCGCCACCGACTCCTTCAACTCGAACTCCTTGTTGTCGCTGCTGCGGAGAATCAGCATCTTCTCCGCCTTCTCAGCCACCGCCATCGATCCGCTCGCCGGGAGGGAGGCGTGATGGTCGTGGTGTGCTGCGTGTTCACTTCCCCCCTCGGATGTACTCTAGATGGATCTGCTCTAGGAGAGCAGTCGCCGTTTTTCGAATTCTAGGTGCGGGAATCGCAAGGGTTTTAGGCGGCGAAGCAGGAGGAAGAGCACGCCGCCGCCGCAGGTTGGAAAGGAGACGGGTGCGCAGCCCACAACGTTACTCCAGCAAAAAATTTACTTCTTCTGCGCACAGATTGTGTTCCATAAATCGTTGTCTTCCCCGGTAATCCAGCACCCATCCTTTCCGGATCCTGACAGCAAGATTTTACTCCTCCTCTGCAGAGTTGCAGAGCAAATTTACGCCCTGCACTGGCTGTGGTCTGGTCTCCGACCGTTCTTTCAGCCGGCCACATGGCAAGTACATTCTACTCGTGGCAGCAGCAGTCCTGGCGCTCTACCTTCTCGGTGAAATGTGCGAGCAAATGCAGCGTCTCCTCTCCTGGCTTGCCTCGGCTTGTTGCTGGGTGCCGGTTGATGGCGAGTAGGTAGCGCTAGCCCCATGCCTGCCGGCTGCCGGGCCTTCCTCCGTTTCTTTATTTACCGCTACACATCACGTGCTACCTGTTCGGGGCTTCAGGGTCTACCGGATCCGTCCAAGCCGCATTGCTACGCGCTAGGCGCGCCTGTCTGTGATGGGCTGATGGCGATGCCAATCCGGTTGACAAGATGCCATGGGTTGTATTCTCCCCATGTCCTCCTGGCCTCGAAAGCTTCGAGCCCTCGTCAGAAACGCCTTTAAAGACCACGTGGCGTTGGCATCTCGAGCCCCAAGCAAGTCTACTGGCTTGCAGACACCGGAATCGTCGTGCGTGCCAGTCGCCGTTGCCTTCTCGCTTGACCCATCACCCATTGGGCTCATGACTGACAGACCATGGAGTGCTCTGGTGATGTTCAGTTTGGGGAACGCCACACCATGAACATTCAGGGCCTATACTGGTCAAGAAACAAGCTTGCAGCATTTCAAATGGAAAAATTGATCTTGCGCTGTTGCACATTTCAGATGCCCATGTCCTACCTAAAAAGAGGCGACGAGATTCCATGCGCCTTTTACGCCCACGATGATTGATGATCCACGCACGTACTGCCAACAATCCCGTGCGCCCATCGGATTTAAGGTTCCTCCCAATGTGAGGACAGTATTTAGTGGCTCAACCCAAGTACAGTACAGGGGGATCAAGATCTCTCACCAGGCAGCAGCTGCCCGGCAAGCGTGGGGTAATGCAGAAATAATGCCACGGAATCCTAATTCTATTGCAGCCACTTGCCAGTACAACGTTCCAAAGCATTCAATCCAGACAAAACAACAGGTAATCAGGTAATCATGCAGAGAACAGAACAAGCTAACGGTCATGAGCCTCATCCATCCATTCACTGAACCAATCGGAATAACAAAATACAGACAAATGTACAGCACATGGCACAAAAGGTTTTGTTGCTGCTCTTGGTGAAACGAGATTAAAGACAGGATCCCAGGAAGCCAAGCAGGCCCCTACACGAAATCAATCGCTAGAGAGAGTACAGGGTCGTGGTACAGATCGGTGGCCAGGAGGCGACAGCCATGTCCTGCATCAGTAGCCGTTGCCGATGCGCGGCAGGGGAACCCCACATGCGCAGCACCACGACATGCATGGCGTGGCAGGAGCATCGGACCGTGCCGCCGGGCACCAGTGCGCGGCACATGGTTCCTTGGCTCCCCGCCTCTCCTAACCACGAGATTAGGACGCCCAACGGCTACTTCCGCCATGGGCGGGCCACGGCCTCCTCCACTCCTTGCATGGCGGGAAATGGTTCCGCACCCCACGAGTCAGTTTGACCGTCGACGAGGGCACGCCGGCCGGCGGCTTAGCTGAGACTAGCACTAATCTGAACTAATTAAGGAAATCAATAGCGGGGAAAAATGGAAAGCTACTGAATTGAATCTGACAGGTGGCGGTGCCGGCGGAGGGGCGCCGGGGAGCTACTACGCCGGCGACGGCTGGGAGGTGGGGTCGGCGGAGGACGGGATGTCCGGGCCGACGCGGCAGCCCTCCAGCATGAACACCACGTCGCCCATGGCCGGGCGGTCCAACGGGTCGGACGCGGTGCAGAGCAGCCCGACCTTGATGCCCAGCAGGAACTCCTCCCACTCGGAGGACTCCGGGTCCAGCTCCAGCAGGCCCGGCTCCAGAAGCTCCGCCACCGCGCCGCGCTGCAGCTGCCGCTTCACCCACTTCACGATGTCCTCCTCCTCCCCGGCGAACATGCCGGGGCGCCGCCCGGTGAGGAGCTCCAGCAGCACGATGCCGAAGCTGTACACGTCGCCTTCCCTCGTGGCCTGCCCGGCGGCAGCCGCGTCGGGGGCGACATAGCCGAGCGAGCCCACTGGCGTTGCAGCTGATGTTGATGCGGCGGCGGCTGCCGCGGCGGCACCCGCGGTCACGACCATCGTCTCCAGGCCGAAGTCAGACAGGTGCGGCTCGAAGTCGGCATCGAAGAGGATGTTATGTGGCTTGACGTCGCCGTGCACGACGCCGGACTGGTGCAAGAACGCGAGGCCGCGGGAGACACCAAGCGCGATGAGGTGCCTCATTGGCCAGTTGAGGATGTGTCCGTCTTGGTGGGATGCTTCCTGGAGCAATGTGGCAAGGTTGCCGTTGGGCATGTAGTCATAGACCAGCAGGCGAACATCAGGCGGCGGCCCTGCGTAGTAGCCACGGAGCACAGTGAGGTTCCTGTGCTTCACCTTGCCGAGAGACTCGGCCTCTTTTCTGAATGAGCCCTCCTCAATTATCACAGCACCATCGGCAGAGGTGGATGGAAGCCGCAAAATGGCCAGCACGGTGCCATCACTGTAACAAGCCTTGAACACGAGACCATGGCGGCCTCGGCTGAGCACATTCTCCTCGTCGAACTGCCGCGTCGCCTCAACCGTGTCAGCATAGGTGATCCTTGAGTTGAACATGATCAGTTTCGGCTGGCTAACACCATTCTCCGTGCTTGTGCCACTCGACCCGCTGCCACGTCCAGGGCTGCGTCTCCTCTTCTTGACACCATCACGGCTCTCAATGAACCGACGCCTCCATCGCAGCGAGCTGAACACGCAGCAACAACAGAACAGCCCGAGGAGCAGCACTGCAGCAGCCACAATTCCAATTAGCAGAACCAGGCGCTGCACCTTCTGTCGCCTCCTGCGCCGCCGGTACTCACCACATTCGCTCTCCAATGGCGGACCGCACAAATCTGAGTTTGAAGCATATGCTGAAGGAGAGCCAAAGCGGGAGCCGAGCATTGCCGGTATCTCACCAGTAAGCTCATTGTGTGACACATTGAATGATACAAGGCCTGGAATCTGAGCCAATGAAGCAGGGATGCTGCCTGTAAGATTGTTGGATGACAGGTCAAGTGTCTGCAGCTTCGAGAGGTTGGCAAGAGAGGCCGGTATGTCACCGCCAATATGATTGTCATCAAGCTTGAGAAGCGCAAGTGACGAGCAGTTGGAAATCTCTGGTGGTATCTTGCCCGAAAGCTGATTGTAGCTGAGGTCAAGCTCCTCCAATTCACCAAGCCGTGAGAGGTCACTCGGGATGGAGCCAGTCAACTGGTTGCCACTGAGCTCAAGCACAGTGAGGTTGGAACAATTGGCAAGCTCAGCAGGAAGCTCCCCAGAAATGCGGTTGTGCGAGGCTGATAGCACTTGAAGCGATGGCAGGTACCCATATGTTGCCGGGATCGACCCAGTGAAAGAGTTGTCGGAGAGATTGAGATGCCGCAGGCTCCAAAGACTGCTGAATCCTTCAGGAACATCCCCAGAGAACGAGTTGGCGGCAAACGACACATATTGCAGCTGTGGCAAGCCGAAAAGCTCTGCCGGGACATTGCCAGAGAGGTTCTTCTGACCAGAGAGGTCAATAGTTCGCAGGTTCTGCAGGTTGCCAATGGTTGATGGAATGCGGCCAGAGAAGGCATTGCCACTCAAATTCAAACTCTGAAGAGCAGACAGATTACCAATGGCCGAAGGGATCTCTCCGGTGAGGTTGTTCTCAGACAGGTCCAGGAACGTCAGGTTTCCCAGCTGGAAGAGCTCACCAGAAAGGCCACCAGTGAGTCTGTTCCTCGGTATGGACAATGCCTCCAGCCACGACAGATTCCCCAAGCTCGTCGGAATCTGGCCGGAGAAAGTGTTGCCACCGAGATAGACCTCTCTGAGCCACGGGAGACCGCCAAGAGCTGATGGCACCTCGCCGGAGAAGTGGTTGTCCTCGAGATCAAGCACCTGGAGTGCGCCGCATCTGCCAATGTCTGCAGGCACGGCGCCAGTGAAAGCATTGCCGCCAAGGCGCAGCTCCAGCAGTGCGGTGAGCTGCCCGACCACCGGCGGCAACTCGCCGGTGAATGCATTGCCGGAGAGGTCGAGCAGCGTCAGTCCCCCCGCCCCGGCGAGCCAGGTCGGGAACGGACCACCCAGCTTGTTGGCACCCAGGTCCACCACCTGGAGATCCGAGGCGAGCCCTCCCGGCACGTCCACCTGGGAGAACTCGTTGCCGCCGAGCTGCACGATGCGCAGCGACGAGTTCCTCTGGCTGCCGAACGCGGCGGCCGGGATGGCGCCGGTGAGCTGGTTCCGCGACACCGAGAGAATCTGCAGCGTGGGTATCGCGGCGACCGCGGACGGCAAGATGCCGCGGAGCGAGTTCCCCTGCAGGCTGAGGTGGAGCAGCGCCGAGCAGTTGGCCAGCGCCGCAGGGATGGTCCCCTCGAGGAGGTTCCCGTCGAGCCAGAGGTAATGCAGGTTCTGCAAGGCGCCCAGCGACGCCGGCACGGTGCCCCGGAGCCGGTTGAAGGATAGGTTCAGGAACTGGAGGCTCGGCGCCGAGGCGCTAATGCTCGCCGGGATGGTGCCGGAGAAGGCATTGGAGGAGAGGTCAAGGTACTTCAAGGTGGGGGGAAACGAAGCGGGGACGGGGCCGGACAGGAGGTTACCGGACACGTCGAAGGTATCGAGGTTGGTGAGGTTGGCGAGGAAGGACTGGGGAATGGGGCCGGAGAGCGAGTTGAACTGGAGGAAGACGGCGCGAAGCGAGGTGACGCGGGCCAGCGTCGCCGGGATGGCGCCGGAGAGGTCGTTGGAGCGGAGGCTGAGCCGCTCGAGGTACGGCAGCGAGCCGAGCTCCGGCGAGATGGGGCCCGAGAGGCGGAGCCGCGGGAGCTGCAGCTCGACGACGCGCCCGCCGCCGCCGCCGGGCGCGCACGCGACGCCGCGCCAGGAGCAGGGCGCCGAGGGCGACGCCGCGTCCCACCCGGACATGGCGCCGTAGGGGTCGCGCACCCCGCGGCGGAACGCGAGGAGCGCGTCGATCTCCGCCCGCACCCCGGCCGTCCGCGCCACCGGCGGCGCAGGGGGCGGCTGCGCCTGCGCCGCGGCCAGCGCGAGCATGAGCAGCAGGAACAGCGACCGCGACGGCGGCATCGCGGGCGCCAGGGAGGGAATGCAGGGGGGGGGGGGGGGGGAGTGCCGCCCCCCTTTTCTCGCGGTCTTGTCAACTTTGGCGGCCGCGGCGGCGTCTAGGCTCTCATGGAGGGGACGGGGAGTGCGCGAGGGGTGGGAGCGAGAGAGGAGAGCGTTCGCGCTTGCAGGGCGGAAGAGGAGGGAGAGAAGAGAGCGAGAAAAAGGAGGGGTTCGGTCGAGAGGTTTTGGACGGGTTTGGGTGGCGTTCGAGGCCGTTTTTTACTCCGGTGTGCGTTTTCTGGGCAGCCTTTTTTGTTTTCTTCCCCCCGCCTCTCTCCTCTCAAGCTCAAGGCTCTCTCTCCTCTCTCAAATGGCGTTAAAGCTGGAGGAGAGAGAGAGACTACTACTGTGCTACTCCTTGGCTAGTGCAATGTTAACGTTAAACTCGCTTTTAGTGCGGGGGACAGGCTGTCACAGTGAAGGCCCTTTTTACTGGGGACGGACGCTGACGGAGCTGGCCGGCGCCGCGGACGCCGACGAGCGGGGCCCGCGGGAAAGCTGGAGGCGCGGTGTCAGCGACGCCGTGCGGGTGGGGCCGGCGTGTCTGCGCCGCACGGGTCGGAGGACGGAGATTAGTGAGGTCTAGCTGGGTGTTTAGGAGCGTGGGTTTGAGCTGAGCTGCAGCACGGGCATGCTGCCTCTGCTTCGTGCTTGCCTGCCCGCCCAATGTTGCCTTGCCGTGGCTTGCCGATTGCCGTCCATGCCAGATCCATGGTTGCTGCCAACCTTTCGTGTTAACACACCTATATGCATGCAGGATGATGTCTGGAACAGTGCGTGTGAATAATTGTCCAGGTTTTTTTTGAACCGGAAACTGTCAATCTTGGTGATGGACAGCTCTATCCGCAGGCCGGAGAGAGACCGATGGCGATGGGACTGCATTTACCGGACTCTTTGGAGCCGGTTTCACTTTCATCTCGAGGAGGAAAGGTCAAGAGGTGGAGGGATTCAAACAGAACAGTCTTTTGTTTCTACAGTAAAACACACGACAGTTTGTAAAGTGAGAAAAAAAGAACAGCACTTTTATGCCATTTTTCGGCTTGTGTTCTCTTTCTTGCGTCCTTTTCTCAGCCTGCATTGTTTTTGTTTATGCGAGTTTTCTCTGCCAGCGTTTGAATGGCACGGTGAGCCGGAGACAACAACGGGAGTAGTCCCGTAAGAGTAACACTGAAATGGTACCTGTCGAGATGCTTCAATATAGAAGCCGTGAACAGTACACCCTGCTGAACCGGCCAGGCTTGCCACATACTACCACCCCGTATCAATTCAGCAATGAATCGCCAGATGCCAACCGTCCGCGACGCTCGCCTCAGAGCACCATGCTCCTGACCACCCCTGTTGCCAGCTTCAGCTCTAGCAGTGAAAATGCTGGCTCGGTGTCTCCATCATCAGAGAGCCCAACGGCTCAAGCAACCATTCGACCCAAATGCATACCTGGATGAACAAGTGAACAACCAAGGCCGTGTTTGGTTCCACAGTAAATCCGAACATTTCACCACTAAGTATTAAATATGGATAACTGACAAAATCCATTTCATAACCCCGGGGGAAATTGCGAGACAAATCTTTTAGATCTATTTGGACTATGATTAGAAATATCGTGCTACAGTAAATAATCTCTAATGATGGATTAATTAGGCTTAATACATTCGTCTCGCGATTTTCAGTCCATCCGTGTAATTAGTTTTATAATTAGATCATATTTAATCCTTCTGATCTTCTGTTAAAAATTGCTACATTAAATTCCATCCATAAAATTTCACAATCTAAGGACGCAACAATTCTCTCTCTATATTCTCCCACTCCCATTGGATCTGGATTCTGGAGCACACGAGCACGGAGCACAGACGGAGATGGCGTCAGCACACGCTTTACAGTTTACGCAGCGCGATACCATCATACAATACGGGTTCCTCCCATTCCGTGCGCGCGTCAAATCCGTCGCCCCCATGCTTCAGATTTGACCCTCTTTTTCTGGGGACCCCTTTTTTTCGCCGGAGTAGTAGCGAGCAGCAGATGGAATGGCGTGCTCCGCTGCTTGCAGGTAGTACTGCTACTGCCGTCGCAGTACGCTCGCAAGGTCTCGTTTAGATGACAAGTTTTTGAAAAGAAATTTTTTCATATTTTAAATATTAAATATAGACTAATTAAAAAATTAATTGCAGATTTTATTCGTAAATCACGAGACGAATCTAATAAGTCTAATAATTTTGTCATTAGCATATGTTTATTGTAGCAATACTATATCAATTTATTATCTAATCATGGTCTAATTAGGTTTATTAGATTAATTTACGGTCCATTTGTGTAATACGATTTCTTTTTTAACTACATTTAATACACCATGTATGTATCTAAATATTGATGTGTAAAAATTTTAACGGAGAACTAAACCAGACCCAAATCTCCCGCTGGACCCACCCGATTCTATCAGCCGCATCAGACTCCAAAGTTATGAAGGCACGTGGGCGTAATCTGGTGGTACCATGGCGTGCAGCTCGGCCTGAGTTAAGTAGCGCAGCACGGGGACGGGAGCAGTAGAATACTATCGCCCTGCCTATCCCGTTACGGCGAGATGAGATCGTGAGAAGCCAAGCTTAACGGCCTTCTAGTCAGCGCATGTGCACGCCACCGTAGATTGCGAGCGAGCAAAATCCGTCCTTCTTTTCGCCCGGATCTTTCGCAAGAAGATTGTGTAGGTTGCCTACGATGATGCTTCAGAGCTAAATTAAACGGAGCACAGGTTGATTTCAAGACCCCGTCTTACTACATTCAAAACTAATACTACTGCCGTGCTTCACGACCTCGGATGTGATGGCCAAGTTGTTTTTTCACCCCACGAGGCAACGAGCTCCCTGCTCGAGGTGAAAAACGCAACGGTGAATTTGGGGTCTTCATGGTAAAAAGGTACAGTAATTGCCACTTGCCAGCACCGGCGTCTTGCCGGCTTGGCGGCTTCGGCTAGCACCACACACACAACCAGACGATTTCCTGGTCCGTACTGCCACACCGCGGGACTCCAATAATTCACCAAACGGCCATATGGGGCGCCACCTGCCACTGTTTCAGCTGACACTGGTCAATGGAGCACGAGCACCAGCGAAGCCGTGTCAGCTTTACTGCTCAATCGTCGCCGTGCCGGGTGCTCCGCTCCGGCTGCTCCGGCGGTCCTCCCCGCGCCCCTCTCTGCATGCGAGACCATTTCGGTAAAAACTGCAGCGTGCCTGAATGGGGCCTGTGGTTCTTGAAAGATTGGCAAGCAATATTCAACACGCCCTCCCGGCCGGAACATTACTGGTCTCCACCAGCCCTTGTTCAGTTATTCCATGGAGATGGAGAGTTGCCACCCATACTGCGCAACGCAGTAGTACTGAACCACTGAAGCATGGTGCTGGAGTGCTGGATAGTATCACCGCTAGATCCAAGTGTGCCAAAGCTGGACAGGGCATCACCAGTAGCAGTAGGAGGTGTTCTTCCTTAGACATTGTTATGTCAATCCCGGAATGGAGGGGCCGGGATTGAGGGGTCAATTCGCTTACTAGTTACTTTCGAAAGTTGTTTTGGACAAAATTTGGATCAAATATTGGGAATATAAATCATGAATAACTTTTAAGTTGTTGAGTTTTAAAATATAAAAAATTATATGAATAGATTTGTCTTGAAAAATACTTTCATAAAAATATAAATATATCACTTTGCGATAAATATTTTTATAAAAATAAGAAGTTAAAGTTACGCTTTGGAGATAGTGTCGCTATCCAAAACGACTTCATTTTCAAGTATGGAGGGAGTACAACCGAGGAGGAAATAACTGAACAATCTCTAAAGATTTTGCAGAATACCAGCACTACTCGTACAGAGTTTATAGGAAATTGTAGGATACAGGTAGGAGCTAATCCGGGGTCAGCAATGATGGTGAGGTCATGATCGGACTCATGATTGATGAGCTAGTTCACGACAGTGATACGCCATTTCGACGTAGTATACAATTGTCAGTGACAAGGACGTGCTCCTGTACTGATCTCTAATCCCTTCCGGAGAACAACAATAAATGTGAGCTTGTGGACGGACACGCGTGTTTGCACGCACGCAAGCATAACAGAGCTCACGCCATCGGAACCTCCTGGCCGGAGGGATCGGTCTCACACGCTCCAGGTGGACGCCTCGCGTGCCCATTCATTTCTGAAGCGCCGGCTACCTTCCAAAATCCATAGACGAAACGCAGATGAGCGGGAAAACAAGATGACGAGAGCGCGACGGAGCAGGGAGGACGAGCCCAAAGAAAGTCATGGTCGCTTTCCTGAAAAGAAGAGGTTTTGGTGGCATTTGGCTCGTCATTTGGCGACACGCTGAGGATGAAGACTAGCGCCCGTGGTGGCATGGCCGGCCATGACTTGGCCTGTTCGCACATGCAGAGCTATCAAGTGTCGTACCCATCAAGCACTTCTCCGAGTCAAATGCTAACACTTTCATTTTTTAGTGAAGAACAAAAGGGAGTTGGTATAGGTTTCAGGGTTTGTCTACACGGGCGGCATCCAAAATTCTGGTAATCGGGACTGAACTGCGTACGGACAGTTTCGTCCATACGCATCGGAGTGCTCAACATTCGTTTCTTCTTCCCGCCTTCCAAGGCACTATCTATAGTAAATGGGTTTGTGAATTGTGATGGAGACCTGGGCGGCACATCCCGCTGAATTCGGCCGAGCTGAATCATCTGATTCCTTTATGACTCTGCTCATGAAATTCAGGTGTCTGTCCGCGGCCACATTTCGCTATCTCCCCACGTCCTCATACAATGATACAATTCCCTTCCAGTTCAGCAACGTCACTCCGCACACTCACCAGCCTCCTATAAACAAAATGTGCAGTGCCCTACGCAAACGAACAGGCGCTAGCAGCTCGCCGATAAAACGGCGCCGGGTGAGGTTTCTTCGGAGTTCGATGTATGATGATGCCCGGGCAGCCCCCACCACCTGAAGCGAAAGGGGAGCTCTCATGGTGTCTGCTCGCCGGTTGGATCGAGCAGCCGGGCTAGTGGCCTAGCGGCACACGCCATGATGCCGTCCAGTTTCAGGGCGTCCCCGGACCCGGGCAAAAAAAAAAACCAGAATTATGCTAAGGACTGCACTAAACAAGACCTAAAGGAGACTCAATGCAGGCGATGTGGACGAACACATGTCCCGATTGGGAGGATTAGCCGGGCAAGGACAAGGAGCGTGTCCCCTCTCGCGGATCCCTGGAAGTGCTTTCTGACCAAACTGCCAAAGATTCCGGCCCAGGTGAGAAGAATGAGTGCTGTAGGTTGGTGGCAGTTTGCTCACGGCCTCACTTTCATCAGAGAATGGCTTCTTTTGCCGGTGCCAAAGGCATAGCCTTTGCTTAATGCTTTTGTCATCATGCAGGACTTTGTAGAGGATAGTGACTTTGATTACTGTGGTTCATGAGTGTACTTATATAGAAGTTAAAAGTTAAAACGGGGAATAAAAAGGAAGGGCTAAGTAGCTTGGTGACATCATAGGACTCATCGCACTCGAGAATCTTCAGAAATTAAAGTTAAGTGCGTTTGCCAACATAACTGTCCAACGACTAGTGCTAGTTTCTACAGTTATTTCCTATCTAATGGCTTCTATGAAGCTTGATATCTCTCAGTCTGATGAATCATGCTGCCAACTCTTAGATAACATCAGCAACAAATTGTGGTAATTCTTTACATAAAAATATTATCAACAAGGCTCCCCTGACATTGGATGATCGCACTGAAGTAACCACCCATGATCATTAAAAATTAGTTAGGTAGATGATTATCCTTTCGGCCTAATGCCATTCCGGTTTATCTAAGATCAAACAAGTCTCATTGATGGACCCCCGCTGTATAGCTTTCAAAAAAAAAGGCCTTCTTAGTAGAGATTCAAACACCATACAGAACTTAAACCTAAGATCAAACAAGTCTCATTGATGGACATGAAAGGCCAAGGATTTAGCAAAGTATTCAGATCGATGATGATGAACAATAATATCATTTTTCTAACTCTCCGCTAGACATTCACAACTTGAGAAGTCCTTGATTCTGGAAGAACTTTATTTGCAATGCTAAAAAATGTTAACCAATAATACTGCACATCAAATATCTGTGTATTTTAATCTACATACACAAATATCATTATAAGTACAATCAGAGTGATTGAAACTACTTAAGAAAAACAATACAGTACTTCAATTTCTACACTGTCACATTTACATGAATATGTGTTGCACGTCAGACTTGTGCAAGCTGATGAAAACAAACAGAACATGTTTTCCGCATTTCCTAGACACATCTAGCATACAAATGGAATGATTGCATAGCGAGAGCGAGGGTAATCTTCAAATTTCTGAAGATACCATTTATGAGTTTGTTTCGCTGCAAAGGACAAGTTTGTTATCTGCACAAAAAAGGAGTGTCAGTTCAGTTTGCTGTAATGAAAGAGAAAGACACTGAAAGGAACCATATTCACAAGTTGCTTGGATTCTGAACACCAAAAGTGAAAAATGTCACAAAGAAGCCTACCACAAAAAGGTACTGGAACCACACCGAAATGTCTGATCCACCGCTAGCTATCAACATGCCCAAATATATTACCTATATACCAAAATATCACCAAATGTTAATAACGTACTGATTTCAAACCCATAGCTCAGTGCACTATTTGGATAGAAGCAAGAACAGCAAAACGTTTGACACCAACATCATTTAGATATTTGAAAATGGTGAAATAAATTGCGTTCTTAAGATAATACTAAATTGTTATCATCTTTAAGTTGTATACAAAATGTGTGCATTCCCTTGTATGGCAATCCTAAAGAGAATCTTTACTGCAGTAGAATCTAGGTTAGCGAGGAGCGTGCATATTTGATTAGAAATCTGTCATTACATCAAATAGAGTTGCAGTGTAAACCTAAAACAAATCTAGCATATCCAGCAGGAAATTCCCCCATTTGATACCCGCCCTCATCCACCAATAGGGAACCCATCCCAGGCTCCCAGATCCTATAAGTTCAGAAAATGGAAAAAATATTTTATTGGTTAGCCTACTCTCACTTGGCATCATTATTTTAGCACTTTGATGGGATTTTTCATGTTCACCACTATGTGCAATATTCTGAATATTCATGAAGGGAGTAGGAACTCACTAGTTCAGCAAGGTAATGAGGGCAAGACACCCGACTAAACCAGTCACCACATGGAATTACATATTCATCAGAATCTTTGTGTTCACGCAATGATCCCTGTAAAAAACACAGAAGCAATGGAACCCAAAGCATAAATAACTCCGCAAAATTGTCTCACAGCAGTTTATATATGTTTATTAATATCTAATAACATTCATCTTTACGCTAACCAATTATTCTTTGCGATTTCAACATTGGCATATTTTCTACATATCCACTGCTTAGATTGTGCAGATCTGCAACAAAAAAATAACACTGTATTTAGGGTTCTACATGTGAAAAGTGAATACATACAAGAATTGCATGGCAGCGGATCTGATGGAGCGAGCCCCAGATGAAAATAACAGCACCGATCCACTGGCACCACCCCAAATTTAGAAGAGGCTTCAAGAGATGTGATGGGTCAATTACTAGATCTGGCATCCTTGCTCGACCCTTTACTATAAACTCAGCTATTTGATATCGAAGATACTGTATTGCTTCAGGAAGAGAAGAACTAGCAAGCGACAAAGGAGCAGCCACATAGTAGCTGGCAGGAAAAAAGTGAACAGTTTGTCATTTCAAAAGGCCAATGCAATAAAAAAGAAAAAGCCACTCGATGAGACTTGATCAAAGAAATCCTTAACTAACTTTGCCACAGTTTGTGTAATCCTCTAGGCAATATCACCATTACAACAAGGTCGATAACATCAAGTATTACTCAAAAGAGAGCCACCAATAGATCATGACCCATATGAGTTGCAATTAGCAGCAATGCGTTAGGTTATTTTATTTGCCATTTGGTTATGTCAGGTGAAGGCTAATTCATCTGCTAAGCATTGTACTGCTGATTCATCCTGTTTACCTGCGTGTTTTCTAGATAACATGTGCACAAGCTGCCACAATGTAAAGAACAACTATCATAACAAGATCTTTTAGCACAGGCATGTGAATTAATGACAAAGCATGACAGGAACAAAATGAAGAAATATATAGTCAAGTTGGCATGACTTAGCAAGATTTACGTGATATAAATCATGAAAATGGAGAAAGTCAAACGAAAAAGCATGATGAAACTTACAAAAGACCCGTCAGATATCCCACGATGTGCATCCGAGCCGAAGGGCTGTAGTGGAACACATGTTCGGTCTCATACAGGCGTCTCAGAACCTGAATTTCCATCAGTATAAGAACAAATACAGTCCGCCAGACACGATATTTGTGTTCCCTGGGGCGTGATGACCAGAAACTTGCCAAAGAGAATGAATTGGAACTTCCGACAAGATGGCTAGCAATCGTGGAGTAACTCGATGACTCCGGCACCAATGGTGTCATTTTCATGTATGCATAGAACCATATTGCAAGTAGCAAGGTTGTCGTCACAACCACACCCACCACGTAAAAATGCAAGAAGAATTTTTGTGGAACAGTGAACTTCTGCACTTTCGGAGAAGAATTATAGGTTTGAGTTTCTGAGAGTAGCAAAAATTTGATATTCAAAATAAAATGCTCAAGAAAATTTAGTGTTAATCTCGCTGAATCACAGTTGACAATATGCAGTATCATTTTTTTTGTCATGGAACTCATTCGGCATGTGGTTTTAATATAGTCAAACTATAATGACTAAACCTCAAAATTGACATAAGAATCGCATTGCTAGTGAACAGATGCTAATAACCATGCTTTTGAAGCCCATGTCTTAGGTGTTATCCCTAATTAACAGATCACAAATTGTAGAATACAGAAACTCCTCAAAATAAACCACATTGGGTCAAATTTTATCAGTTTTACAGTACTATCCTATAACAGTCACGTTCTAGCAGTAGGAGCTTAGTAATTTTACAAGCCAATACCACCAAATATAATCAAAGCGATCTACATCAGCTCGAAATTCTACCAGATGTGATCTGTTATCCTGCAACAAAGCTGCTCTGTAGTAGTAGGGGCATGGTAATTTACAGGTCAAAGGCACCACCTCTAACCAAATGTGCATGAGCTCCCGTGATTTCTGACTACAAAAATTCCCATTCCCATGATACCCCGTAACAAAGTTATTCGAAGTTCAGAAGAACCTTATTTGTCGACACAGCAAAATAGCTTCTAGAGTTCAAACTAATCCACGATTAACCATCCACGCTTCTGTCTAAACCACTCTATAACAGATAGGGAATCAAAGTGAACACTAGGCGAAACGTGAATCGCCAGCAATCTTACCGCCTTGGAGGACGAGGACGCGGAGGATGCCCTGGCGGTCTTGCCGCGGGAGGAGAAGGCGCAAAGCAGCTGGTGGAGGAGGCGCCCGCCGGCGGAGGCGGGGATCGGCAGCGCGGCGGCGGCGATGGGGAGGATGGCCGCGACCCAGGCGAGGCAGAGGAGGGGCTGGAGCGCGGGCCCGCCTCCCGTCTCCATTCGAACGCCGCCACGCAGCGCGGGGCGGCGGAGACTGGCGCGCACGCGCGCAGGCGGGGGGCTCCGGAGGCGGCGACGCGGCGCGGCGGAGGCAGGGACCCGTGCGGCCGTGGGGAGGGGGTTTGGGTTTGTGCTTGGAGTAGGGAGGAGGCAAGCGAATCTGGAGGACGCACGCACGCACGCACGCAACTCTGGTGCGTTTCCTTCCCGTGGCGGGGAGGTTTAGCGCATTTTAAGATGGGTTCCTTCTGGAAACGGGCATGGAAGGCGTTCGTGATGCATTACTTGATCAGCTCTTCGCTTCTGGCAGAATCACAGCATGTTAATGCCAAGTTCAAAATTGCCATCGGACGCTTGATCCACCATCTTGATGTTCCATCATCGGGTAAGTAACAAGTCGGAGCTCGCTGGAAACGCTACGCGGCTGCTTTGGTGCACCGCAGCACAGAGTGGCGTTTCGCTTTCTTCGCGCTGCACGTGTCAGAGCGAACAGATGGGAGCGGAAGCTGGACGAATCCAGGTTGGTCACGTCGTTCGCGCTAGGCTCAGCGAACTGATATGATGTGGTGCAGGGGACACGAGAGCTGGTCCCTATCATTAGCAACTGGGTGGCAGGCTTACGGTTGAGTCGCTCCGCAATTATATTTGTAGCTACACGTGACACCATCATCAGCAGGCAGGTCATTTCACTACAGGTAACGTGTTGGTTCTCCAATTAATTCTTGGTTGGCTATGCGAGGTTCAATTTTCACACCTTATTGTATCCACTGAATTTTGCTGCAGGATTTAACGCTTCCTTGAAAAACCAAGAGGCAGGCTTAGGAGTTCTCTTTACAATCATATGGGTTATGCTTCTCGGTCCCTTCAGATTAGAGCCAAATTCTATGACATCTCTCCCTTGCATGCAGAGGCGTATAGCCTCCTTTTAGCTATCATGTTGTGCTCTGGAAGTGTGAAGTAGTGCGTCCACGGGACCAGGTGCAAATGGGAATATAACTTAGGAGAATGGCTTTTGTCCAAATGATAGTTGGTTTATCACCATTCACCATCGAAGATAAGCCTTCCATCCTATAGAGTTAGGATAGATGTAGTGTGCCTGTTGAAGGATTCAATTTCCAATAGCATGAGAAATTTGGTATTTTCATCACTAGGTTGTATACAACACATAATGTATTTTTCTTCCCAATTTAACTGCTTGTAATGCAGCAACTGAAGCAAGTGTTTCTTAATATGATCTTTTTGACTATCACAACTAATTTAATCTATAACCACAAATATAACATGCCAAGTGCATTTGGAGTGACTGAAGCTACCTGAGGTCATGTATCTTCTGCTCCGGATTGGGAATATCTTTGATAGACTTAGGCCTGTTTAGTTCCCAAAAATTTTCCAGCATTACAGTAATTTCGAACATTTGACCACTAATTAATAGTATTAGATGTGGATAATTGACAAAACCCATTCCATAACCCCCGGGTGAAATTGCGAGACGAATCTTTTAAGCCTATTTGGACCATGATTGGACAATGTCGTGCTACAGTAAACAAGCTGTTGACGCCAGATTTTGACACGTATTGAATCGGCGTCAGGAGGAGAAGGTTGGCCGATGAAGCGGATCTGAAAGCTACAGTAAGGAATCGGCCGATCGGGGTAACAGTTGAAAATCGGCCGATTGGTGGCGCAGCCTATGCCAACAGGATAGGATTATTCCAGAAGATCCTAGTCAAAAGCTGGTCAACACGGCATGCTAAGTCGGCCGAAAAGCAATTGAATAGGTCCTGATTGGATTAGGAAACGGCGGCGGAAGATTCTGCGGGAGTCCGTTTCCTTTTAAAGTTATTATAGATATAGTAGTTTTCCTGTTTTAAATAAGGTTGTAACAAGTCGTAATCGACCAGGAGTCCTAGTTTCAGGGTATAAATAGGAGTCGCTAGGGTTTTGCAAAAAAACAATCAAATCAAATCAATCAACAAAACACTTCTACTTTTTACCAGTACTTTACTTCTCAAGTCGGCGACTTCGCCAATATTTTCTTCTTCTACGAGTTCGTACGGATTGGCAGGGCTACATCAACCTGATCTCCGGCCAATTGGTAGGTTCCGCTTATCGAATAATATCTGAGCTTTAACTACGGGCGCATCGCTGTGATTTCGTTTGGATTTATTCACAAGTTATCGATATTTACTGGAATTGCAAGTTTTACCTGTTATTCTAGTATTATCACCAGTTATCCAGCTTGAGATCAGGGTAATCGGCTTCGTCATCATTCTCCCTCGATTCATCGCCATATAGCCGATTAGATCTGTTTCAAGTGTTGCTTCTATAGTAATTGTTTAGATTGCTCCAGCAGTCCTCTTTACAATTACTATACGATCATCAGCTGACCCATAGCCAATCATCTCTACAGCAAATCGGCCGATTTACCGCCGACGCGCTCCTCAGGACAGATCGGAAATCCAGCCGATCGACGTGCTTGGAGTTTAATATTCTATTTCCTTGTCAATCAACAGGTCAGATTGACTGGCACGCCGCGCGAACCGCACCAGGGCGATAACCCGAACAGGAGCTAAGCAGATTCTCCCGGGTCGTGTGTCCGACGCTGAAGACCCATCGGCCGATTCCTACCCGGCCGATTTTAGCGCCAACACAAGCTCTAATGATGGATTAATTAGGCGTAATAGATTCGTCCTACAATTTCCCGTCCATTCGTATAATTAGTTTTATAATTAATCTATATTTAATACTCGTAATTAGTGTTGAAAAAATTCCAAAAATTTTTTGCCAAAAAATTTTGGCAACTAAACGGACCCTTAGCTATTTTCTAGAGATATGACTAGCATACATATGGAATGAGTGCAGAGGGAGAACAAGGGTAATCTTCAAAATTATGAAGGTGCCATTTATGAGTTTGTATCGCAGAAAACTTCAAGTTTCTTATCTGCAAAAAAATGTTAGATCAGCATGCTCCAATGAAGGATACTAAAAGGTACAGTAATCACAAGTTGGTTGGATTCTAAACAAAAATGAAGAAAATAAATACAATTAAGCATACCATAAAAAGAAGCATGAACCACATTGAAATGTTTGATCCACCACTAACTATCAAGAATCCGAAATATATTACCTATAGGCCAAAACAGAAGATGTTAATAACACATTGATTTTAACCATCATCTATATATTTGATAACGGTGAAATAAAACATGCTTCTAAGATAATATTGTATTTTATTATCTTTGAGCATGTGCAGAATGTATATGTTCTGTTACATGACTAACTAACGGCTACTAAAGAGAGAAGTACATGCCAAAGATCTAATGTTAACACAATGTCTGCCATTATATTAAATAGAGCCAGCATAAACCAAAACTAAAAAAAAAATCAGGCATAATGCTACCCCGATCCGCCAAGAGATGATGGAAGGCGTTCGTGATGCATTAACTTCGTCCAAACCTAGCCGATGACTATTTGATCAGCTCTTCGCTTCTGGCAGAATCACAGCATGTTAATGCCAAGTTCAAAATTGCCATCTGACGCTTGATCCACCATCTGATGTCCCCATTATCGGATAAGTAACAAGTCGGAGCTCGCTGGAAACGCTAAGCGGCTGCTTGGTGCACCGCAGCACGGCGTATCTTCGTTGCGTTCCTGCAGGCACCACCACCCAGATACTGCAAAACCATGAAGCCTGCAAGAACAGCGCCTAGAAGATACGCCTAATGCAGACGTTGGCTTCATGGTTTTGCAGTATGAGACCATATTACTGATGCTCTCCGCCGGGAGCACACAAAACAGTCAAACATGCTATCTTTTGTCCATTTGCATTGGTCTTTTTTCGATGTAGTGTATAAACGTATGTATGTCGAGCATGCTCGCCTCTCCACTCAAATATTAGTAAGAAAATTTGTGCATTTAATAGCCTAAGCATGTAGTTGTTGCTTTCGATCTTGTTTGAATTTAATTGTTTTTAGTGAAATTTTAATTAGGACCTAATTCAAATTCATACCCCGCCTGGGCAAAGTTGGGCCGAGCCCAACACGGACAGCACCCACCCATATCTTCCTTCCTATCTATATGTTTCTCTCTCAAAAAAAATTATATGTTTCTCTCTTGCTCGTCAGCGCAAGTGCAGAGCAAGCTAGCTCGCGTGTGCCTCACCGTCATGCCCACACGGGGCCGTGTTGAGCTTCTTTGGCGCCAAGAAGCTGCCCTCGCCTGCCACTTGCCCCTCCCTATTCGTGCGACCCAAGCCATGGGACACACGCCAAGCTGCGAGCAAGCAGGGTAAGGTTACGGGTGAGGTCGAGGCCTCGAGGGTGACTTGTTCCTTAGCCACACCAGTCACCCTCGACCTCTCTGCCCTTCTTTCGTTCCATGAACCGCTGAGGAAAAAAAATCATCACGTTGCCCTTTTGTTCTACTCCAGCCGTCATCACCAACTGCATCAAGCGCAGCGCAGCATATCCATCCATCTCATCTTCACCTTTTAGAAAAGGAAAATTTCCCGGCTTATCCATTTCTTCTTCTTGTTGTTGTATTGGCTTTGCTACCAAACTAACCAGCAAAACAGAGAACAAAATGCACATCCATCACCAAGGCACCAAGCCAACCATTTGTTCCCTCGCCCTCAAAAAAAAAAAACCATTTGTTCCCTCAGACTGGCGGAGCAGTCGGACGACTTCTTCTTTTTCATATCCTGTCTAGGCGTCACCACCCTCGCCCCTCGGCTCTGTGTTCTGCTCTAGAGCTTCGTTCCATCTTGTCCGTAAACTTTCACTGTCCAGTGGGTCCAGGCAGACCGGGCGTGGATCCGGACGGAGTTGGACTCGGTCCACTGTAGACAGGGGTTCTTAAGTCGGTGGCACCAGATGAAGATGGCCCACTTCGAGTGCCTCTTCCCTCCACCGAGCGCCCCGAAAAATTCAAACGGACGGAGATGCGGCGCTCGAATGTGAATCGACGGACGTAACTGCGCAAGCCCCGGCCTCGCTCCTCCCATCCTCTGCCGCTTCCTTCCAGGGGAAGCTATAAAACCACCCTCTTCCGGTCCCGTCCCGTTACGCCCCATCACCACCATTCGCCCCCACGCCTCACCGGAGAGAAGCCCGCCTCCGCCGCTCACCACCAATCGCCCCACGCCTCACCAGAGAGAAGCCCGCGCTCCGCCGCCATGGGCCCGGGGCGCACCGTGTCCTCGCTGAAAGGCGCGAAGATGCTGAAGCGTACAGTCGGCCATTGTATGGGGATCAAGGTCGCCGTCAAGGGGGCCAAGTCGATTGGGGAGGTCAAGGGGATGCTGAGGATCCTGAGGGGGCTGATGGACACGAAGGGGTGGGATGTCAAGGGGATCGACGGCCTCGAGCACCTGAAGCAGATCCACGACAACATTAGCGTCGCGAACAAAATCCTCACCGACATCCTCCGCTTCACCGCCCCCGACTTCAACCCGGCCGACGCTGCGCCACCCTCCTCCGGCTCTACCGGCCGCGCCGCATCCGACAGCCTCCGTTCTGCCCCCTCCGGCGTCCGCACCGGTCGCCGCGCTACTCCCCAGTCGGCGGTCATCTCCCCGGTGCCCACGCCAGCGCCTCCGCGAACGTCTTCAACATCGCCGAGTTCGCCAGGCGTCTGCGCGACTCCGGGAGCGTACTTCGCGATCTCCCCCTCGGCAGTCCGAGAGTGCGACTGTCTGTGTCGCTTCTCGGCGTGCGGATCAACGAGGCAGGGCGCGCGTTGATGACAGAGGGGAGTGCTACTCCTGCTCTCCGAGTCCAACTGCAGCTCGCCAAAGAGAAGCTGTATCAGGTTTGGGATCAGACTGTTGAGTTTTAGTGACTCTTCTATACTGTTACTCTTGGGGTACATGTTGAGGATGGCCTTCTAAATAGTTAGGAGCTGTGCATTGATAAGGAATACAGATAGCAGCATCGATATAGATGATGTAATTGGCGGGATAGGTGAATGCTAAAGGGGTAAGAAAACAATTTGTGTGGTTTCCGAAACTGTTGAAAGGAGTTCAGTCTTCAGTGGATCATAAACAATGGTTGAAGTTCTTCTAATCAGTCATGAAGCCAAAGACTGAATGAAGTTGAGGACCTACTGCACTCTTGAGCTACATGATGCAGTTTACTCTTTAATGGTTGCTTTTACTACTGCACTCTTGAGCTTGGTAAGGTGCAATCAATTTGTGTTTTCTTCACAGTTTTCCCAGTGCATATTTTTGTCTGAAACCCTTGGCCCCTAGCATCTCTAGCAAGTCCATGACGCAAGTATATTTGCATTCTGTTGACTACTTTGTGCAGATAAGATGTGTACTGAGTATTTTTCTTTTGTCAACAATGGAAATAGGTCTGTTCTTCAGGTAGGCATCCATCATTGATAGCAGAACCCCATATTTTCGTGTGCCCCGCTACCATCAACTGTAATTCATGGCCTGATCCTTTTGTGAAATCTTCATCGGAAATTACATTTTCTGAATTGATGAGAGACCTGTCGCTCAGGACCGACCTTCTCAGCGTCCGCTTGCCGAAATATGGCCGCTGATGCATCCAGGTGTTGTCTTAGGCCATTTCTGCTGCGGCTTTGGTGGATCCCTCTCTTGTGTTGTTTGTAGTGGTCAATTCGCCTCAAATTGTAGTGGTCAATTCATGGTGGATTCGAGGCGATTTAATAGGTTTTAGTCTGTTTTTAGTTCTCTATCAGATCTGGTTCCATGGGGTTTTGATTTTTTTTTTCCATAGCCTAGCGGTTTCGAATCTGTTTTCTATACCTGATTTGGGAAGAGGAGAGGGTGCCCTGATGAAATGGTTGTTCTTCTCGAGAGACCAAACAGCCGATTAGATTTGACATTTATATATGAACTAGACAAATCTAATTGGAAGGAGGAGGGAGGTGAGGGGTATTATCCTCCTTTTTCTCCTTTCTGAACGATCTGCTCTGAATGTGTTGGTGTCTATTATTTTGAGATTTTATTAGGCATATATACATATGATTTAGGTTGTTGACTAATCCATCTTCTTCATAAGTTGCAGAAGTGTACTAGTGTTTAGTGCTTGATTTTTTTAGTGGTGTTAGCTCATTAGGATTTACCATTGTCCTTTTGCATGTAATAGCTCAAGGCTTGTAAGGTTAAGTTCTGTCTAGACTAAATCGGAGCAGCATCTGAATCCAAATGGAGAGTAATTCTCATAGGAAGAGGTGTTTTGTACTGCTGATGATATTTTTAATTCACTATGTAATGGCTAATCATAAACCGTATATTATATCTTGAATGAAAAAAATGGAGGTGGTAGGTTGGTTGCTTATCCTTGGTGCTTTGTGGCATAGGTTTGTTGGGTTTATGCATTGGATTGTGTATCCAGCTGCTCTAGACTACAGTGTCTTTCTACAGTCAATTTCTCATCTGATTGGCATGTTGTCGTTTTCGTGCTTGCGTGTGCGCTATTGTCGATTTCACTGATTGTCGTTTTTGTTGGGGTTTAGATACACTAGTTGTTGTATTTGCAGGGCTAGAAACCTGATGATAGGTTAAGCTGGCATTGCTGCGACCCTGTTTCATCATGTGCCATTCTGATATGCAATTCTTTTCTAGCCCTAAAATTTCTGCAGATTCGCGGGCATATATGGCTTGGTTGGATTAAATTTTTATTTTTTACTGCTCGATTAATGTGTTGTTGCCTAGTTTGTTTAGGGTTATTTGCCAATGTGACTGCTCCCATTCCTTCTTATTTTCAGAGATTGACAGGGTCCTACTGCTATTTGATAGAATAACACTATGATTTCGTTGTTTAACTTTCCGAGATTACCAGGTAACTCTAGTAGATTACACAATACCCCTTCCTTGAATTTTCTCTATGATAACACAATCTTTACAATAACTGCATTTGTTTATATGATATGTCGCCCCTTCCTTAAATTTAGACTGATGATGTCACTGTCAGTTTAGTGTGTTTATACTGTAACCAAACAAATACTGGCAGCATCTTTTGCATTTTGGATATATGATATGATACAATACCCCTTGATTGAATTTACACTCACATTGGCATCGTCAGTTCAGTGTGTCTATACTGTAATAAAAATAAAATTCTAGTAGGTTTTGCATTTTTTGGCTTTGTGTACAGTGCCCCTTGCTTGAATTTACACTGACAATCTCACTGCCAGTTTATTGTGTTGGCGCTGTAATAAAAAAATACTAACAATATTTTATTTTTGTATTTGGACTACTAGTATGTAATAGATAGATAGCAATTTCTGCCTAAACAACAGTGTCAGCTTGTATTTATGGTCTATGCAATGCATAGAATTACCACCTTGCATGCTACCATATAACTAATTTTCCAGTTCTTTTTATGTAGTATTTAACTACTTATACACCTAGCTTAAGGTTTTTCATGATTCATGCCTTCGTCATTAAGGTAAATGTTGTCATTATGTATCCTTATATTATTTACAAGGTATGTTGAATTCGGCACACCCATATAATTTTGTAGGATGTTGAACCTACTGAAGAATTGTGCTGCTGATGGCTACATGACTATGTTCCCTTGTGTTGCCAACTATTTCAGTTTGGGTATGGCCCAGTTCGGAATGTGGTTCTATGCCCCTTGCGAAGATGGCTAGTAGAACACTAATGAGAAAATTCCCTATTTAACACTGAGAAAATAAGTCGTTTCTTTCTTGACACTGAAAAAATTTTCATTTTCTATTTGACACCGACTTCAACTTTCGTTCCCAAATTGGCACTCTGTTACATTTTCCATCCATTCACTGTTAAATGTCATGCGGAAAGACCATTTTGCCCTTCCTAGATGTGGGCCCCACCGCTTCTTCCTTTTCTCTTTCCTCCCTCTCTTCCTCTCCTCCGACGTCGCTAGTGGGCGTCCCCCCCCCCCCCCCCCCCCCCCCGCCGGCGGTCAACACAGGAGGCGGCGGCGGCGGCGGCCCACTTCGCGGCGAGGGAGACGCCGGCGGCGGCGCTAGGGGCCGCGGGCACGTCGCTGGTGGGGGCCTTAATGACGAAGGGGCGGGCGTGCCGACGGGGAGCTCGTCGCGGGGGTGGGGGCCTCAATCGGCGCCGAGGTCGGAGGAGGCATCGCGGGGGCCTGCGCGGGCAGAGACACCGGCGTCGGGGTCGGGGGAGGGGTCGCCGGCGGGGGGGACGCCCTGGGGGCCGGCATTGGGGTGGCGGCCGGGGCCTGGGCCCCTCCCCGTTGCCCACCAGCGACGTCTCCCATGCCTGAGCGCGCGGTGGGCGGCGGCGGTCCACTTGGCGGCGGGGGAGACGCCGGCGGCGGCACTGGGGGCCGCGGGCATGTCGCTGGTGGGCGACGGGGAGGGGCCCATGGGGGCGGGCACCGGCGGGGAGCTCGTCGCGGGGGTGGGGGCCTCAACCGGCGCCGGGGCCGGAGGAGGCATCGTGGGGGCCTGCGCGGGCGGAGACACCGGCGCCGGGGTCGGGGGAGGGGTCGCCGGCGGGGGGGGGGGGGGGGGGGGGGGGGACGCCCTGGGAACGCGTCCGTGGGCTCGAGGAACGGGTTGTCGCCGAGCGCGAGCACGGAGAGGTCCGGCATCGCGGCGAGCGAGGCCCACGGGAACGCGCCGGAGAAGCGGGTGGAGGAGACGTTGAGCTTGCGGAGCTTGGTGAGCGACGAGAGGTCCGGGATCGCGCCTTCGAAGCCGTTGAACGTGAGTTCTCCCGCGAGCGAGTTCTCCCGCAGGGACAACGTGGCCAGGGACGGCAGGGCGGCGCAGAGGTCGGCGAAGGGCACGGACGCCGCGGAGAGGTTCAGGCCCGACAGGGAGACGCCGGTGATGACGCGGCCGCCGGCGCCGCCGCACGTGACGCCGGCGAAGGCGCAGGGGTCGGCCGCGGCGGCATCCCACGTGGCGAAGAAGGGCGCGGCCGCGGGCGGGACGGTGAGGGCGCGCTTGAAGGAGACGAGCGCATCCACCTCGGCCGCCGCGGCGGCGCCGGTGGCGATGGCGGCGAGGAAGAGGAGGAGGAGGGGGAGGGCATGGGCGGGCGACATGGCGCCGGGCGTGGTGTGGAGGGGGAGGACGTCGATCCGGTTCCTCCTGTTGACCGCCGGCGCCGCGGCCGCCGCTGCCGCCTCCTGTTGACCGCCGGCGGGTGGGACGCCCACCATCGACGTCGGAGGAGAGGAAGAGAGGGAGGAAAGAGAAAAGGAAGAAGTGGTGGGGCCCACATCTGGGAAGGGCAAAATGGTCTTTCCGCATGACATTTAACAGTGAATGGATGGAAAATGTAACAGAGTGCCAATTTGGGAATGAAAGTTGAAGTCGGTGTCAAATAGAGAACGAAATTTTTTTCAGTGTCAAGAAAGGAACGACTTATTTTCTCAGTGTCAAATAGGGAATTTTCTCAACACTAATATGTATAGGGTTATTCATGTGACCAATTCCATTTTGGGATCTGGGAATTAGAAGCTTGCTATGGTTCATTGTGAAGAATTCGTCCTGGCCCCTTCATCAGTTAAAGATGCTGTGAAACTTCATGGCAAGTGCTAGGACTTTGAATATGGTCGAGTTGGATACAGCTGTATCAATGATATCTTCCCTTCTATTTCTGTTGTTGATAGCCGCTTAGTGGAGGATTCTCCTTTTGTCTCTGAAATTGCCCTTGCAAACAATGAAATGATGGTTGTCAAATATGATGATATTAAACTTTTCTGTGTTTTCGTGGATGAACTAATGTCAGATGATACCCCCTGCTATTTTTTTTCTGGGTGTTTGCACCATTCTTCCTGCATACATATGCTCATAGCTTCACATACAGTACATCTGAAATGATTTGACAGTGATAATGTCACTGTCAGTTTAGTGTTATTGATGTGTAAAAGAAATCTAGTTTTAGTGTTTCTGGTATTACTGACGCTACACAAAAATTACCAACCCTAATTTTCTGATTTGACATTAGCATGACTGTCATCCATACTGATCATGTGAGAACTGTCGTGCATAGCCTGATTTTTTTTTATGAAGCATGTGGTGTGAAGTCACATATGTGTGCATGCGAAGATTTTTGTTCACAGCTGCATCTTTCACCATGAAAAAAAAAATCAGATATTGTGTTGTCCGATTGTCAGATATAGTTAGATCAGATCATTGCATCAGATCTCTGATTGACAGTCTGAAAATTAGGTGTCAAGAGGTGCCCCAAAACACTCGATTCTTGCTGTCATGGTTTTTCAGGTGTTTCGAGATATTCTGACACCCGAGTGCCAATGGGTGGAGAAACACCCGGGTGCGCAATGGACAGTCTCCCTCCTCCATGGTGTTAACTGCACCTGCGTTGGAGGCAGGCGGCCACGGCAGCAGACCCGCCAGGCACACCTGCATCCGAGCTGCTCGCGAGTAGGAAACGGAAGCGCCACGGGTCGCCGTTACTCCAGGCGCCGGCCACGGTTTCCTGTCGCCGGCCGGGAAGCAGGCCGCCCTCGCCACGGCTCCAGACGCGCGCCGCGCCGCCGCGCGATTCGGGCAGCCACCCAGCTGTGCCACCAGGCACCAGCCCATCAAGGTCCACAGAGACCTTCCTGACTGCATGAGGCTCACGGTGCACGCCTGGCTCTGGCAGCTCGAGCTCGACTCGACACGGCGGCCAAGATGTTTGTGGTTGATCATGGACAAAATTGATTGGAGGATGGTTCGCTGGCTCGCTGCTTGATGGAAGCGCCACGCGCGCCAGTGGTTTTCGCTGGACACGCCAAGGACACAGCCGCCGCGCTCGGCTGGGGGCCTGCCGGCCTGGGGCCAATCCCATTTCTGGCATACGAGGTTTAGAATAATTTAGATCCACCCTGATCATGCCACTGTGAGATGAGATGAGCGGCCTGGAGTCTTGGCGTTTACAATTACGGGCCATTGCTGCCTTCAACCGGGCACTGAGACTCGAATAGCAACGGGTTCGATGGAAAGACAGCAGCAAACCTTGGTCTGAACTGCCTCTCCCAAGGAACACGGTTGAACACGAATTATTCAGACTCCGCACCTTTTGTCAATGTGGTGCCGCGGAGAGGATGGTGGAGTGGCGGAAGATGCGCATGATCAAGAACAGAGTATCCGCAGGTAGGTGCCGAGGAAGCAGGTGGGGCCTAGTCATCCATAATTAAGGAATCCAACAGCCCCCTTGGTAATAAAAGAAAAAAGAAAAAGAAAAGGAACCCAGCCCCGCTGAATAGGCAGCAGATCCGTAGGTGTGAGGGGGAAAAAAAAGAGAGCTGCTGGACACTCCCGTGTCACATCTACTGTAACTAGTATTTCCCCTCTGACCTCCTCACGCCTTGTTGCTGTGTTGAGCCGTTCTGGTTCGAATCGAACTCTTGAGCGCACGCGAGCTCTGAGTCGGTATATGTGAGACGGGATGTGTCGCGGACTGATAGATCTAGTCCGGCTTGGAGAGGAGGGAGGGAGAGAAAGATAACTAGATAAGGGCGAACGAAGGTTGACTCTGATCCCTGCCGCTTTTGTGTCCTCGACACAACATTCAAGAAATCATGGGGCTTCTGTTGCTGAATCGGTTCATGTCCATGCAGAGGGAGCGGAAGCGTCGCCGGCAAATCCAAGGACGTCGTAAGCCGCCTCTTACCCTACCTCTTTCCGTCTCTCTGTTATTCATCTCTGCTAGGCCTTGTTTATGGTTGAAATCTACTGCCTGTTCTATGTACTATTATGCCCCATGGTTCTATGCGACGAGCTCTGTTGTTGCTTATGGTATCTTTTACTTGTGATTCCTCTGATTCTTTTCCAGAGAAAAAAATAATCAGTTTTCTGAAACGGGAGGAAACTTATTCATTTAGATGATGTAAACTGGATATCCGATACTTATTTTACCAAACAAACTTATTTTGGTGGACGTCAAATCACCAAGATTGCTCCTTTTTATGTACAGTGTAACGAGCTTCACTTGTATTTAACTGTTGTTGTTTACAGCTTTACATGTGAATCTGGACCCTTAAAAAAACATGTGAATCTGCTCGTAGAAATAATATTTTGGGAGGAAGCTTCATGGGCAAAAAGGATTTAATGGTCGAGTAATAATACTTGCATATAATGGTTGAAGACTCAAATACTGCAGTGAACATTGCATGATTTTAGTGTGGTTGAAGTGCTCTGTGCTACCATGCCAAGGTAGCAGAATGAAGGTGCACGGGAAAGGATATTGACCCCATTGGCTGATTGCCTCCTCCATCATGTATTTGGGGAGATTGCAATGTTTCTGCTGAAAGTTTTTTCCCTTGATTTGAAACAAGCTGTTTTTTTATTAAATAGGTTTTATTCTTACAAAAAGTGGATAACAGATACAAATTGGATGCAATTGAGCATTTATGCTTGAGTTGGTAGTTTTGTTCTGTTAAATCATTCACTGATCACTACCAATCTACCATGCATGATTTGCCGCAGATGGATCGATTGATTCAGGGGCACGAAAAAAGAAGTCTCTCTGCCAAGAAGACGAACATTCCCGGTGCTGTAAAAGACCAAGGAATCCAGGGCCAAATCTTCCTGAGGTAAGAGAAAAACATCACTATGATTGAACTGTTCAGATTAGTTAAAATATGCTTTGTTAAATATTGTTTCTGATTCTCTCCTGGGTTGACTCATTTGTTGCATGCTATTGTACAGAGCACATGAAACAAATATCATTGACTACAGTAGGCTTACTTCAAGTATTGATAGATAGGTTATTAAGGAATTTGGGATGGGGTTGGGGTTTGTGGCTCATTTTGTACAGATTTGAACATATCACATGGAATAAAATTGTACTCCATATGGTCTCATTGTTTTTTCCCCTAATTGAAGAAATTCTTTCTGTGAGAATCCCAATTGCCTACTATTATTTCATGCTTGTGAAGGATATCTTGTGTCATATACATTCCCTAATGCCACTGCGAGATGCTGCTCATGCTGCTTGTGTATCTCACACGTTTCTATCTTCTTGGAGATGCTATCCCAAGCTCACGTTCACTAAGAAAACACTGGGTTTGAAGCGAAATGCCCGCAGAAGGCGTGATATAGCAAGGGATTTAACTAGTACAGTTGATCGTATTCTGAAAAATCACACAGGTGTTGGTCTAAAAGGACTCAGGCTTGAAGTCCCTGATTATTGCAATGTCAAAAGTTATATCAATAGTTGGCTTAATATTGCTATCACACTTGGCGTTGAAGAAGTCTCCCTTATAGTGCCGTCAAACTACAACTTCCCATGCTCACTTTTATTTGATGGGCGTGGAAAGTCAATTCGGGATATTTACCTCACCAACTGTGCCTTTCATCCCATGGTTGGTATCAGTTGCTTGAGAAACCTGACAAAGCTGCATCTGTGTCGCGTGGGCATCACCGGGGATGAGTTAGGGTGTCTTCTTTCTGGTTCTTCTGCTTTGGAGCGATTGGAACTCAGGTATTGCAGTGAGCTAGTCTGCCTGAAGATACCATTCTGCCTAGAACGTCTCAGCTTCCTGATGGTGTCTGAATGCAAAATATTGCTGCAATGATAGAGAGCGAAGCCACAAACCTCTCCACTTTTCACTTCAGTGGTGACCTAGTACAACTCTCACTTGGAGACTTATTGCAATTGAAGCACTTAGATGTGGGGTTTTCAACCAAGATTAGCTCTTGCGGTTATGCTATTACCAAGCTTCCTTCCATTGCACCATATCTTGAAACTTACCATATCTTCGTTCAGCGAGGTATGTAGCTTAAGATTATTAGATATCAGTGATATGAGATGAATTGCTCTGCATCATTAATTGATCGATTTGAGATATCTCTATGCAGTGGGTTAACCATCCAGTTGTAGCTAATAAATTCTTCCATCTGAAGTACTTGGAGATTTATCTTATTGGTAGTTGTTCTGGGGCCTTTACACCAGCCTATGATTATTTGTCCTTGGTTTCGTTTCTGGATGTTTCTCCTGTCTTGGAGACTTTTATCCTGAGTGTGGTGGAGCCGTTAATTTAAGTGAGGTATTGATCCTTTGTAGGTACAACAAGATAACATGAAGCATGATTCAGTTTTTGAGTATGCCTCATATATGAGGCAGATGCCTGAACACAAGCACGAGAGGCTCAAGAATGTGCTGATAATTGGCTTCTGCTCCGCAACGAGCATGGTTGAATTAACATGTCATATCCTCGAAAACGCGTCGTCACTTGAAAGTCTCACATTGGATACTGTATGTGATGAAGAGGATGGTGATAACGTTGGAAGGTGTTCTGTCCGCAAAACTGGTACATGCGGCCCGCTAACTAGGCATATGATCTTGGAAGCACATAAGGCGCTCGAGGCTGTCAGAAGATTCATCATTTGCAAAGTTCCTTCCACGGTTAAGTTAGATGTTCGGGAACTTTGCGGCCGGTGCCATTATATTGAACTCTAGGGATCAGGTTATCATTACAGTAGTTATCCAATGTTTAACTACTCGGTGTTGCTAATGTTTTCTTGAACTGTTTCTTGTTTAGGCCATATGCTTTATTTATCAGTTCATGACAACTTTTGTTAATTCACCACAATTTTTTCATGCCAAGTGCGGGGTTTATGAACATCTGCGTGACGCAGCACGCTATTTATTAGGTTCTGTGGGCTGGGCAGTAAACAGACGTGGTTACAAACTTGGGAGTAGGAAAACCACTACTTGCATGAGACATAGTAGGGTAACTCATTCTCCCTCCAACCTAAATTATTAGTTGTTTTGGCTTTTCAAAATTTATAGATTTTGCTATGCACCTATAAATAATATATATACATAGCATAAACTATGAATCTAGAAAAAACTAAAAACAAGTCATAATTTAGGATGAAGAGACGAAGAGAGTAGATAAATAGAAAGCAGGCACCCAACCAATTCCTGGGGCGGCGGAGTGGAGGAAGTTCTCCCCAGAAAAGAGCTCTGGGACGCCGAGAGCATGCTTGCTCGGTGACTGGGCCTAATTTATTCGTCAAAACATTTTGGCTCAATTCGTCAAAACCAAGTCCTCGTTTCCTCGGGGGTCCGAGAGGAGCCCAACCAGAAGCGGCCCGCGGACTCGATTCCACTTGTGAAAAAGCAGAGGCGCGCACGCGCACTCGACCCTGCGAACTTTGCTTCGAACGAAACTCCGCTAGCTGGCTGGATGGAGGCACGCAGCGCGGCAATCCGGGCTCTCAAAATTTTAAATCGCGCGGCCGTCCAAATTTTGATTTCCCGGTGCGATATCCGCGGGGGAACGGCGAGGCGACCGCGCTCCGTTGTTTCAACTTCGACGCTCGCGACGTGATTCGTGGCCCGTGGCGACGCATTCCCCATTCCACCTCGACGTGCATCGGGCGAATCCTTCTCCGCGCGCGGGAACGGGGCACACCACGATGAGCACACGCAAATATCGCATCATCAACCCGTTCCCTGAACTCGGGGGTCCTGCAAGATAACGCGGCGGACTCGAACAGCTTGATCCTCTGCCGCCTCAGGTTGTGAGGCCGTAGCAACCACCGTCGCGGCGGCACATGCCTGTCACTACGATTCCCACGCTAAATTACAAAATGTGGGCGCACTTTACATGGAGGAACAGCAGCGTACGCAACGATTGTGCGGTGGCGCTCTCTTTCACCTTTATCCACGAACCAACCCCATCAATTTTTCACTTTACAGAACACAACCAAAATCACACTGCAAAGCAACGGAACCTCGCAACACCTGCACAAAATGATTTCAGGCACAAGAGCATCCATCGAAGCTACTCCATCAAGATTGCAAGATGGGCTGCATTCAGAGATCAAAAAGTTCAGGAAACAACAGACAAATTCAGTGCCAATGGTCATTCCCCCAAGGTAAACAAGATAATCAGAAAATCAGAACATAGGACGTTCCAAACCAAACAATTCAGGGCACATACTACAATGAGCAAAATCAGATAAACGAGTTAATTCGGAACAAGAATGTTCAGATTCCAGGCGAACTGCAAGTTCATTTCATATATAAGAGAGCGAGATACATCTCCATCACAAGAAACCTAACCGTCTGTTACACTAACACCGACCTGGATAGATTGAACTTGCCTAACACAACACGGGATCAGAGGCTTGAGGCACGCACTTCTTTTGTACAACTCCTAGGAATAACCACACCACAATCAGAGCTACGACCTATGGAACCATCTCATGCGGCGACCTTCCGGGCCTTCTTGGAGGCGGGGGACTTGACGGTCTTGGGCTTGGCCTTCGCCTTCGCCGCGGGGGCCTTCTTCGGCTTCGCCACGACCTTCTTCTCCGGCGCCTTGCGCTTGGTCCCGGCAGCGGCGGCCGGGGTCTTCTTGGGCTTGCCGGCGGCGGCAGCGCTCTTCTTCGGCTTCGCGGCGGCCTTGGCCGGCTTGGCAGGGGCGGGCTTGGCAGCAGCGGGCTTGGCCTTGGGAGCCTCCTTCTTGGCGGCGTCGGAGAGCTTGTAGGAGGCCTTGACCTTGACGAGCTTGCCCTTGGCGGCGAACCCGCGGAGCTGGATGGAGAGCATCTTCTTGTAGTTGGCCGGCAGCGACGGGCCGTGCTTGTCCTCCATGTACTTGGCGATGGCGTGCGAGCTCGAGCCGGTCCTCTCCTTGAGCGCCGTGATCGCCTCCTTGATCATCTGCACGGAACAAACCAAATCCCGATCAGCCCCAATCCCCACGGAACAACCCCAATCAAAGATGAAACCAGACGGTGAACGGCAAGGCTTACCTCGAAGTATGGCGGGTGGGAGGCGCCGGCGGCCGCGGCCTTGGGCTTGGCGGCGGCGGGCTTCGGCTTCGGCGCCGCGGCGGTCTTGGCAGGGCGGGACGCGGGCTTGGCGAGGGCAGGCATCGTGGCGAGCGGGATCTCGAAGGGCAGAGGATTCTCTATAAACGGCAGCTGGGTGTGCTGGTCCGGTTCCGAAGCGATAGCTCTGAATGGATAGATTCTCCTGGACCGGGTCGCCCCAATTTATAGGCTGGGGAGGGAGCGATCCGGCGGGAGGGGCGTTCAGCGTCCTGATTGGCTGGAGGGGTGGTGCCACGGATCGCGATCCGCGAGAGGGGGGCTGGGCGCATTGGGGCCGTCGGATGGAGGGGGCGGCGCGGGCGCGGGGGCCGGTGTGCGCCGCGCGACGCCCGCAGCGGGAAATGGGATTTCTACCTAGCAACAAAACCGCGCGGACAGGTCTCGGTGGAACCCGTGCACGGTAGACCGGTGAGTTGGTGGCGCTGCTCGTTGGGACGTGCGGGTTTGGTGTTGGAGTGGCCTCCCGGTGTCGTGTGAAGCGGGTGCAGGAGAGAACTGGGGGGCGTGGATTTGCGCGTGGTTTCAGGCCTTGGGTTCCCAATCCGGATACGGGTGTGCGTGGACTTTTCGGGAAAATTCGAATTTCAGTGAGTTGGGATTACCGGAATGCCCTTGGGCCGCCTCATCGTGTCGGACCCGTGAGTTGGCCCACCCAAATTAGCACTGTGCAGGCCTAGAAATGCCATGTGAAAATGTATTGGATTGTAGAAAATAGCCCAGCATGGAGATGAAGGACGAAACGAATTTCTGGCAGGTTTAAACGTCTGCGGTTTTCGTTGTCATGTTAATTCACAGTAATTATTAGTTAGATTGAATCTAGCAAAACGAACGAGTGGATTTTCTTCAAGGGCTGTTCGCAAAATAAGGCCGCGCAAAGTAGCTAATTTTATATAGAAGAACTCGTGTACAATACAAATTATTTTTATTTTTATTTTCATTTATCAAAAAAATTATTTTTATTTTCAACCACTATCTGCCTTCCAAACCCAATCCTAACATCACTCCAGCCACACGCTCAAAGCAACGTGTTTTTCAAGTCCATTGTATCTCCTGAAGAGCTTACTCCCGCTATTTCAAATTATATATTATTTTAGATTTTCTAGATACATAATATATATCTAAATATATAGCAAATATCTATATATATGATGTTTAGGGCATGCCTGGCGATATCATATAATGTGAGCGGCTCAAACTACGTGATTGGGCGAATAGCAATAATTTGTCTCCGAAACCTTGATCTCGGTTGTTTGTCTTCAGCTATAGTTTTATTCGAACATAGGATTGCTTAATCACAAATCGATTAGGGCATCCCATCTCGCTGAAACCTTTTAGTGTCCTCTCTGAATGTTGCCATTGCCTTCTCATCGCGTGCGTGGTGTCTTTGCCATGCACTTCGGGAGAAAACTCTTATAGAAGATATTTATCTCATTCTAGACACGCCTTTCGCTATTTACACGTCGTTTGACCACCATGCGGCATTTTGATTGCTTCCACACAACTTGCATAATGACTTGTTTAATGATACGGAGCTACATACCGGACCTCTTCTAGATGTAAGACGTAGCTCTTTAATTTTTTTAAAAAGAGATCAACTCGGCTTTTCTTGAAAGCAATAATGTTCCATTTAACCAAAATAAACGCAAGCTAAGCTATTTATAGGGTAAGAGCAGCTAGATTTCAACAATGTCCGAGACAACAATATCACTGGGCTTGAAGTTGTTGAGCCACTGCTTCATCTTCACCCCTAGCTTTCGCGGCCTCTGCCTGATCACCATCACTCAGTAGCAGCTGCCATTTCTGCACAAAAGCAACACCAGAGCGGATCACATCCAAAGAGCTTTTGAAAAATGATCTTTCGATCACCATTTTGTTTCTAGTTTTCCAAATAGCCCAAGCCACCCCTACAAAAATGAAGAGAGCCAATCCTCTTGACAACCATGCACCTTTAGTTAACCTCCCCGACATGAGGTCACTAGTGTCGCGAGGACAACCAGCCCACCCAAAAGCATCCCTCACACAGCTCCAGGTAAACCAAGCCAAAGAGCACCCAAAGAAAACATGCGAAGTGTTTTCAACACTACCGCACAAGCAGCAGTGGATATCCCCTTTCCACCCTCTTTTTTTTAGCAAGGCTGCAACCTGCAGTTTGTTATGCTTCTTTTGCCAAAGAAAAACCTTAATTTTTAGAGGGAGCTTGGATTTCCACACATCTTCAGATTTAGGTATGCACACACCCCTGTATGTGACAAACCTGTATAGGGATTTAGTGATGAAGGATTTAGAATTATATAAGGCCCAGGTCACCTCATCTCTATCATCCTCGTCCATCTCAACTTCCTGAAGAAGGCTGTAAAGCTCAGTCCAGCTCTCTTCCTCCCTTGGAGACAAGCTTCTTCTGAAGTTAACCGCCCAACCATCACTATTGAAGCAATCAGACACCAACACAGTAGGATCTTCACAGGTCAGCAAACTGAGTTTTGAAAGGCGATTGATTAACTTTTTTTTAATTGAGGCTAACTCCATTTTCTTTTCTTAAACCGGAAATACCAGATCCTACTACTACAAGTAACCGGGAACGGGGAACCAGTCCTCTTCTGAACCCTGGTTCGTGTCCATAGCTGTGAGCAGTAGGGGGTTACCTTTGCTGCGCCGCTAGCATCCTGCACGCCCCAGCACATCAACTGCCTCGGGGCTCCGGCAGCTTCACTGGAGCTCCGTCTTGTACAATCCTGCGTTTCATTAGATTAACTGAACGTCTGAACCGCGACGTTGCAAGTTCACACCGTTCGGTTCTTGGGGGATCGGAAGAAGCAAATCAATTCCCGATCTCCCCAATGCAAAATCGTATGTTCCGTATCCGCTCCAGTCTCGACCACCGAAGGGGCCTCGTGCTCAATCCCCTTCTGCTGCTGCCTCCGCCACAGAGATTCCACTTTCCATAAGATGACGGACGCCGGCGGCCGGCCGCGCCACGCGCCCATGCCGGCGGCGTGCGTGCACTGCAGCTGATGGCGGCTGTGGGCTGTGGCTGGTGTTGGTTTTGTTGTAGTAGGCTGGGCCCCTCCGTTCGGAAACCGACATGCCGCTCGGATGGGCTGGGCCAGTCCGCGCCATGTAAAACTACACGTGCTCAATCCGTCCCTGTTTGGGCTGGACCGCCGGTCACGTCGTCGACGCACGCCAGGCCGTTAAAAAACCGAGCCCAGCGCCGGTGTCAACACACAGGTGGTCACTTCAGTCCGCATCAGCGAAAGGGCATGTAGCTACTCGATATAGCGTTCGACTCCTCGCGGAAACGAATTTTTTAATTTAACAGCGTTATGCTTTCAGTTGTAGGCGACGTTCCCGTCGACAGCGAGACGCTCTCTCAGAGATGCTCATATAAGTACGTTACATACGTGTATTTATAAAAGTGAGTGTGTGTGCGTGTTGTTAGCGTACGTGTACTGTGTTTCTGAAAAAACTTCACGCCGCATCAAAACCTGTCTGGTGTCTCCCCGGAGAAACACGGCGCTGCCGATGGCTAACCCGGGCGCCCGTCTCGTCGGCTGGAAGGAGGCCCCCGCACCGGGCTTGGGGTCGGCGTCGCGGCTAGCACAGGTCTGGTACCTGTCTGAAGTCTCGTCGCGCCGCGGTCGCCCCGCACAGGTCTGGTACCTGTCTGAAGTCTCGTCTTCCTTCTGCCATTTGTTCAGTTTAATCTATGTATTGCCGTGCGTTCGGCATGCTCGAAAGGCCATCTGAAGGGGCTAATATAGACGATTATGGTATGAGTTGCAGCGTTAATCTCATTCTTCAATTCGCTTGCCTAGCCCGTCGGCTCACTTCTGCAATAAGAAAATTGCAAATCCATTTTCTCAAGAATAGTTGGCTTGTTTCGTTTGCAAAATATCGCTTGATCCATTGATGTACGAATCCATTTTCTCAAGAATAGTTGGCTTGTTTCGTTTGCAAAATATCGCTTGATCCATTGATGTACGAATATCAATTAGCTTCACAGAGATAGATCATTGGATTTCGGTTAGCCGGATTTGGGTGGTGGAGAATTGGAGGCCAACGATAGGCAATTCTGGACTCGAACCGTTTTCGCCATTGCCTTATGCGCCTCTAGTGACTTCGTTGGTAGGGACTAGAATGCTTTACCGGTCCTAGTAGTTCACACTTCCTTTGTTCTAGATGACACTTTTCTCTGCGGACATTCTGCATTTAGCCTACAATATAGACCCTCCTACCACAGATACATGTTATTTTGGACTTATATGACATTGTATCTGAATGCAACCAATTTCTCAAAAACTCAACAAATTGTAATTGTAAGAACCACTTTCAGAAAAAAATCTAATTGTATGTTTTTCATGCTTCCTGTCTAAATTTTTAAAGATACCATGGTAGCCAAAGTCCCAGCAGTTTGACTGTATTTGCGACCAAAGGGAGTACAGAGCTTGCCTAAAGTTTTCTTTTGGCGTCTCTGTACTGCTTACGATATTTAATAACCTTGTTTGCTTTTTGAAGGAGTGGCCTTCAGTTTTTAATTCACTTAATCTGCAATTCTGCATTCTCCTTACTTCCAAACATAACCTCTCTAACACATTGTTACTTGTGCAGGACTGGCAGAGGGAAGTTTCAAGTGGCAGCCATCATTCTAGATGACTATCTTCCAATGCAAAGTACTGAAGTGAAAAATCGGTAACTTGTTCAGTTCAAAAGGAGTGCTGACATTCTTTGGTTCCTTAATTAATTTATTTGATGTAGATTTTCTTACATTTTCAGCTTGATACCACTGGGTAAGCTGTCAATTATGTGTGAAATTGGCCCGTATATATCGATTTAACAATAGTCAAGTCTCTTCTGTACCAGATACTGAACTAATAAATTATTTTATGGGTATGTTTGCACTTCTATTTTGAACTTGTACTGTTGAAACATTACGATGTTGTGAAAAAGAAATCCATCAATACCAATCGCCAATTAAAACTGGAAGACAACTTTCCCATACCATGATATGACTTCTGTAATTAATCCGTTGAGTTGTTAAGTTAGCTTTAAGAAAGGTATATTGCTCATTTCAATTAAGCTTTGAAGTCATGCCATGGCTCATTTTGATCTTACATAGTGCCGACATGCTTTTTGAATGATGATAAGTTTGGCACTCTTATCAGATATTTTTTAATTAATTGAGAAACACAATATGTTCTTGTTATTTTTCATGAAGCCAATCCTGTGAAATTAACCTAATTATGGTGTATCACACCCTGTCTCTGTAAGTTGGCAATTTATAGAGAAATAGCGTAGTCAATATACCTCTCTAAACAAAACTCGACCCCAGGGAGAGACGTCCATGGGCATTTGCTAAGAGTCAAGAAAAGGCCAAACATTGGGTCTTACCTGGAGGACAATGATGCCTTTTTTTCCCGTGAGATTGAGGGTTCAAGCCTTGCTAGGGTCACTCTGATCTTTAGTACCCGCCACTATGCTATACAAGCGCATCTCAAATGTGAACTTTTATCTGGACAGTGTATCTAAATAGCTATATACTCGATACGATGGTTCTTTTATTGAACTTGTGTTCATCTTTTTAGGGAATTTGAGTGGTATGGTCCTGCATGTTCTTTATTTTGTAATAGCCTTCTATTAGATCTTTGCATTACTCACTCTGGTCCAAGGTGAGGTATGCTATTTTTTTTAATTGGACCACTCTTTCTCTCTTAATATAAAGATACGCAGCTCTCCTGCCTGTTCGATATAAAAAAAAAAGGAATTTGAGTTCAGTCATCTTAATGAAGTCATTCTATACAATCTCTGGTGACTGCAACTGGTATTTTTATGTTTGGTGATTTTAACTTAGTAACCAATAAGAGATATGTCTTTGGTACAGGACATCAACAGGCGACATCACAAGTCTAAGACTAATCACAGCAGTCAAAACTCCCTATTTGCCAGATGGAAGATTCGATCTCGAAGCGTATGATTCTTTGATAAACATGCAGATAGAGGGTGGTGCTGAAGGTGTAATAGTTGGTGGAACAACAGGAGAGGGTCACCTTATGAGCTGGGATGAGCACATCGTGCTCATTGGTCGTACTGTTAACTGCTTCGGCACTAGAATTAAAGTGATAGGTAACACGGGAAGTAACTCAACTAGAGAGGCTGTTCACGCAACAGAGCAGGGATTCGCTGTTGGCATGCATGCTGCTCTCCACATCAATCCTTACTACGGGAAGACCTCAACTGAAGGATTGATCTCTCATTTCAAGGCTGTACTTCCGATGGGTCCAACTATAATTTATAATGTGCCATCAAGGAGTGGCCACGATATTACCCCTGAAATTATTGAGACAATTTCAGGATACTCAAACCTGGCGGGTGTGAAAGAATGTGTTGGACACGAGAGGGTTAAGTGCTATACTGACAAGGGTATTACAATATGGAGCGGCAACGATGACGAATGCCATGATTCTAGGTGGAAATATGGTGCTACTGGAGTCATTTCCGTAGCAAGCAACCTTGTTCCTGGTCTCATGTGCAGCCTCATGTATGAAGGTGAGAATGCAGTGCTAAATGAGAAGCTGTTGCCTTTGATGAAATGGTTATTTTGCCAGCCAAATCCCATCGCTCTCAACACTGCTCTGGCTCAGCTTGGGGTGGCAAGGCCCGTTTTCAGATTGCCGTATGTTCCCCTTCCTCTTGAGAAGAGGATTGAGTTTGTCCGGATTGTTGAAGCTATTGGACGGGGAAACTTTGTGGGGCAGCAAGAGGCACGGGTTCTCGATGATGATGATTTTGTTTTGATCAGTAGGTATTAGTAAGTGACCTTTGATACTCGTAAGAATTTTGATGAATAAGTGCCGTGTCACGAGGATTTTCATACTTTTAACGAATAAAACTGTCTCATGGTATGAATGCTGATTTGGCATATACTATTATTACAGTTTCCGTTGATCTAGGTATAATAGTATATATGGTGGCTTGTATTTCAAGCAATCCTAGAGACAGATCCTTGCTATGTACTTTAACCATCACTACTATTATTACATATCATTACTTCTATACTTGCGAAAAAACATCCCTTATAGCTTAATGATCCCAGCTCCTGGTAACGAGCGTCTTTTTAATAATAACTTCCCCTATTCTGTTTTCTCCTCTTCCTCCTTGTCCGCCGAGTTGCTCTTGGTGATGGAGGACACGAGGGAGAGCGGCGCCTGCTTGGCCCATCGCTTGATGTCGTGCACCCTCTTGCTGGTCCTCTTCCCTTTGCCGCTCGGCTTCACGGCCCCGTTCTGCCGGTCCTTGGTGATGGCGATGGCCAGGTCGTTGGGGAAGAGCGACCGCCAGATGAACGCGTGCAGGAGCGTCGACACGAGCAGCAGCGACACCATCGTCGTCGACATGAGGGAGAGGCTCAGCGCGAGGGCCCTGCTCGCGAAGCACGGCTCGGCCTCGGCGTACTTGACGGTGGCCAGCGACGCCGTCGTCATGGGGAATGTGTACGACCACCACGCCAGGGAGAACCTGCAGTAGCATGCATCCATATATAGCTAGTGATCAGTTGGGTGGTCGTCGCGGCGACGAGCAATCGAATCGGAAGAAGATCGACGGCTACTCACCGGAACCCGCGGAAGAAGTTGATGCGCACGACGAGGGACAGGTACAGGAAGATGGCCATGAAGAAGAAGGTGCGCGCCACGGCGTCGAAGCTGCCGTAGATCGCGGCCCAGGCGAGGCTCGCGGCGGACGGCGTGGCGATGAACATGGAGTACACCGGGTGCAGCTCCTTGGGCAGCGCCTCATTGGTGGGCAGCCGCTGGTACAGCGTCACGAACACGACGATGTAGTGCGCGACCCCGATGGCCCAGAGGAACTTGCCGGCCTCCGCCCACCCGACCCTCGCCGCCAGGATGGCCCCGACGAAGTTGCCCACCACCGAGAGGTGGGACGACGGGTTGGCCACCTTGCACAGCCGCCGCTTGCCGCCGGAGAGCCACTGCCCGTAGATCTTGAGCTCGAGCGCGAAGAGCGGCAGGACGAAGGCGCACCACACGGCCGGGTGCGGCCGCTCCGGCGCGTAGGCGCGGGGCAGGCCGATGGTGATGAACATGGCCGCGATCCACGGCGCGAAGAAGAAGTTGACGCGGACCGGGTGGAAGTACTCGCGCCGGATGGCCTCGAAGTAGAAGACGCACTTGAGCGCGTAGGTGACGGACGTCGCGACGAGCACGGCGACGGCGAGCAGCCACAGCGCGACGTTGATCATGGGCGTCACGTGCAGGAAGCGCATCGCCGGGCTCGCCGCCAGCGAGCCCCACAGGATGGCCTGGCTGCCGAGGCCCAGGCACACACCGAAGCAGCCGATCGGGAACCGCAGCAGGAACGGCCACACCTCGTCCTTGGGCAGCAGGATGTCCTCGTAATCCTACAGAAACGACACGTTTTGTTCAAGTGTCAGCCGACGTGCGTGCGTGCATAAACGCCGTGTGCTGTGCGTGTCGTGGCAATACTTACGCGGACTTCGTCGAGCTCGGGGCCGCGGAGCGCGGCGAAGTAGCGGCCGGCGGGGACGCTCTTGTTGAGCGGGTCCTCCGCCGGCCTGCCGACGGACTGGTCCTCGACGTGCGTCGGCAGTTCGAGGTCGGACTCCCTGATCCTAGTCGGCAGCAGCGAGTTCTGCTTGCTTAGCGTCGACTTGGTCCGGAACATGCTGAAATCGCCGCGGCGCGCCGCGCCGTCGCCGCCGGCCGCGCCAAGGGCACCGCTGTGGTTGAGCACCCCGAGGCTCCTGCCGCTGCGCGGGAGGGCGCGCTGGCCCCTGCCGCCACCGTTCCTGCCCCCTCTGTCCATGCCCAGCACCGTCACGCCGCTGCCGAGGGAGACCTGCCGGCTAAAGGCGCGCTGCATCGGCGGCGGCCTGCGCTCGCCACGGACGTTGAGCGGCCCGCTCATCGCCGTCTGTCTCGCGTCCTCGGGCGGGGCCGCGCAGAAGTCATCCGCGTGTTGGCCCGTCGAAGACGACGAAGGGTCGGCCGCCATTTCTGCAGCTACGGGATCTCAGCCGCTGCTCCCAACAACGAGATCAGGGCAAAGAAGATCGTGTTCGTGCCGCGCCCATATATGCTCGATCGATCGCGGCAGTGTGTCAACGTGGGCGGTGCTTTCACGTGCACCGGCGGGCGCCACCGCGTGCATGCGTGGAGATGGCCAGGGCGGGCGAAGCCATTGCTGTCCAAGTGGTTGGTCGATGGGGAGGAGATGGATCGCTGCTGGCCGTGCCTTTTGCTCGAAAGGAAGACGCCAATGGCGAGGTCACGAGATGTGGAATCCATTGGCTGTGATCTGCCCCCACGGTGCAGGTCATGAAATCTTTGAAAAGCTGAGCCCTTGTAACCGTGATGTTCGAAAGCCAGAGGTCGACAAGAGCCGACGACCGCTAGTTTACTGCCCGAGTGCCCGAGGTTGGCATTGGGCAAGAAGCTCACGGGCATGTTGCCATTGCCAGCTTGTCATGCAAGCGCCCATGGTGGATTCGAGACACACGTACGCAAGTCTGACTTAGCACAGGGACAGTAGATGATTCAGGAGTCGAGGACTCCAGGCGTACCAGGAATGTGTTCAGCTGGGCCTGGTGGGCTCAATGGAGTCACTGGAATGTGTTCTGACATGAAGCAAAAACATGAACACGGAATAAAGACATCTCGCACCACAAGAGTTTACATGCGCACAACAGAATTGTGAAAAACTGGGTGAACCACCTGTTATTGATATGAGGTAAATATACCATAAAAAATCATGTGAATCTCAGCATACAATCTCAGTCATCTTGCAGCATTTCTGAATGAAGATGCATGCACGTAGTGCTGCAGTATTTGTAGTTGTATCGGTGGAATGGCACCTTGCCAGCCAAGGAAGTGAAACAGCACGAACAAGAACTGTCGTCTGGCGCTGCCTTCTGCACGGAGTTAGCTGCTGCTGCTGCACCTGATGTGCCCGCGGATTGAGCAGCCAGGGCCACGAGTCTTCTCTCTGCCGCCGCCGCTCTCTTCTCTCTTTCTACCGCTAGCTTCCTTTGTCGTTCCTCCTGATTAAAGTTCATTAAGGAATAAATGTATATGTGCAGTTTGAAATAGATGTTGCTATACAATTTTCCATGCGTGAAATGATCGTACCTCCTTTGCAATAAGGATCTGCTGCGGCGTCTGATGCTTTGCTTTAAGGCCTGGCACAGTAGTAGTTCTGTTGGCCATTTGGCCCAACGAAGTTTGGGATTGTGATGCTTGAGCCTACATTTCGATAGGACAAAAGAGAGCAATAAGAAGCTAAATGAAAAATGTTTTCAAAGGCAATCTAATGACTCGAGCAGTAATGTTCACCAGCCAATTACTAACAAGATACTGAAATCATGAACAAACACCAGCAAGCATGGATGACATTTGGGGCAACAAACTCATTGTACCCACAACATTAAACGATAATAAACCAAGTATTGAACTCATGAGCAACTGGGATAAATTGGATTTATACAGCTATATGTACTCCTAGTAATTCAGAAATGAGTAAAGAGTACTAACCTTCGCCTTTTCTTTTTCCTTCTCCTTCTCCTCCTTTTCTCTTGCTTTCTTTAACTTCTTCAATTCTTTCGCACGCGCTTTCTTCTTGGCATCCTTCTCTGCCTATAGTACAAAGGCAGGGTCAATATACACACAATTGTGTCAAAAGAAAAAAACAAACACACAACTATGTTCTGTTCATTCATTTGATGAATTGTTCATAAATTCTTATAAATGCATGAGGAGCTGAGAACAAGATTTTATTTTTTTCTGGGGCAGGTAAAACTCACCTGTTTTGCAGCTTGTGATTCTTCCATTTCCTTTGTCAGTGCACTAGGCACATCTGCAGCATGCCAATCCCATTTGTCAAGGTTGAGAGCCATAAATCTTCTGAATGTATTTCTAACTTCCTTATCCGGAGCCAGCAAGTAAGGAGTCTTTCCCCTTGCATCTTTGATGCAAGGATCCAAACCCTGCTCAAGTAACTCCAGAGTCAGCTGTGCATTGCCAGATTTTGCTGCCTCGTGAAGAGGGGTTGTTTCTTTCTTAGATGATAGTATGGTTGCTTCTTCATTTTTGACTTCTTCATTTTTGTTCAACAACTCCAAACTGACAGATAAGTTAGAAATAGATTCCTCAGAGTCCACAGCCACTTCCTTCTTTTTCCCTTCGCTTTCTTCAACACTTGTCACACTTTCACCATGGGGTAAGGTTTCATCTGTAGTTGAACATTCCATCTCATAATGGAGCTGTGTCAGGTTACTGTATACCCGCTTAGCTTCCTTCAAGGTGGGCCGATGAACAGTCAAGGGAACTGAGCGAATATCACAAGCCTGAATTACCGACTGGGTCTTATCCCCATCAAAGAGCATCTGGCGGTTCTTTGATGGAGCGTGTATAAAGGCACAAACACAGGAGTCAAAGTATGACTTCCACGAAACAATTAACTCTTGAACTTCCTGTAATAAGGCAACGAAAAAAGAAAGACACTTACAAAATAAAGCAATGTGAAAACTAAACTGTAATCGGCTGCTAAAACTCAACGAGAACCAAAAGGAATGTTTGTCCTGAAATTTATAGCACACCTTTCTCAATGCTGCTTCATTATAGCGTCGAAGAGAAGAGCCTGCTGAGTGCGCAACTTTGCCAGTAGCATCTTTTCCAGATTGCCTCTTTCCAGCCTTTGCTCTTACGACATACCTTCAAAAACAAATAGACAAACAAGAATCATTTATCATCAACATGAAGAAAGCAAAGCAAAGCCAATAAAAGGTATGTTCAACAAACAAACAAATCCATCTGATTTCATCAACCAAAAAGTTAAAACTATGCCACCTCAGCAAAGGAAATACATTATGCAATAAAGACATGGAGCACAGAAAAGGCAGTAGGAAACTTCTGTTGATAACAGGATTCACAATTATATTTGCATTGGCAAAGATGCATTTCATGAAAAGGGAATGTTTCTCAATCGAAGCCCTAAGTTCTACTTGTGTTTATAGTTTATGCAACACTAATGGAAATGTCTACCGGCGCAATGGAATGCTGTTGTAACCTGAGATTACAAGGTTATTCTAAAGTGAAGGATGAAGGACTTGCAGAAAATTCATGAATATATATGGCTCACAAGTTCTTATGCACAAGAGTTGGAATTGGCAATATTACCTATGAAATGTTTTATGAGCTACGACGGAATTACCGTCAAAAACACATCCAGCAAAATGTCCACCACTTGTTAGTAGAACAATCCTCAAATGTGACGCATCACGAGGTTCACATGTCAAACGCTTGACCCTATTTATCATCTCATCCTCTTGTACACAAGATGCACTTTCCATCTGACCAGACTTGCAATCAATAAATGGTTCTTCATGTTCTTTCAACAGTATGCATCTCCAGATAGAAATCGTGTCACCTGATTGACACCGAAAATAAAGTTTCTTCCTGAATTCTTCCTTGCCTTTAACTGAGAGTCCACGCTCTGATGCAGGTCCATTTTCTAGTTCATCCTCCGATCCAGATACGCTGGATATCTCCAAATCGTCAAACAGGGAATCAGAATCTGCTTTGTCCAGGTCCTCTTCCTTTATAATAGTTTTACCAGCAATGCTCAACTTAACCTGATGGGGATGACAAAAAAAAATAGAAGCAAGAGGATCAATAATGAGACACGAGTATGGCATTTAGACATTGAGAATGGTATTTTGGACAGAACCAGACCAAATAGTAATTGGATCATATGGAAAAAAAACAGAAGGACATATATTCCTTCTTTTTATCCAAAGTTCTATGAAAGAAAGTAACTGCTTATTTTCAGAGCATGCGAGAAACCGACAATTAGACAAAAATAACATCTTCCACAACACAATGCAGTCCGACAGAGCAATGTGAAACTGAGCCTTCAGAGTTTCTGATGCTCCATTATGTGGTTTAGGAGTTTCAGTAGAATAGCAATACTCTTTTTGTGGGGCATGATTAGATTTCCCTATGTGCCATTGCATAATGTGACGAATTAAGAGATTGACCCTCATAAGTTGTTCTTCTCCAATAAGTAAGCAAGCCAATCAACTCCACAGCACAGCAAACTTAATTGAATGTTCCAGCAACAAAGCTACTTGAAAATGCCTACCATGATCAGCACAGCTGCTATAGAAATTTCTAGCCTATTTCATCACATCCATCATCATAAATTACATATTCCAACAATCAATTACAATTCAAAAGTGAAAGATACTTGGTCCAGTTAAGTGTAGGAAGCAGATACGTTGAGGCGGTGTAGGTCGGACTTGAAGTGCTCGCGCTGCTCCTGCAGCGATTCAAACTCCGCAGCGCAGGTGTTGCACGTCCACCTGAAACCTACAGCCTCTGACGGTTGCTGCTGCTGCTGAGTCGTCGGCGGTGGCCGGGAGGGCTCGGACGGTTCCGCCACGGAGGGGGCCGTGGAGGGATGAGCCCGGAGGAGGACTGTTGAATCGAAGAACTCAGACCGAAGGTCGAATAGCGACCGAGGAGGCCTCTTCTCCGGCGAGGCCGCCGCCATCTGGGAGGATGAGGCGGCGGCGGCGGGTATGCGTGGATCCGACGTTCCGTGCGGCGCGTGCGGTTTGTCTTCTCGAGTTGCTGGTTCCTGGTTGTGATTTGTGGGAGGAGGAGGCACGGCAGAACACCGTTAGATCAGAGATCCACGCCCGGAACAACTCCTTGTTTGTTCATGTTTTGTTCCGCCCTTTTGGTACTTAGTTTTTTTTAAAAAAAAAGGAATCTTCTTTATAGAACAAGAAAATTCAAAATCTCACTATGTCTGCATTAGTTATGCTCATTAGTTCACTTTATATTACCATCAGAATAGCACTCAACGGTCAACATCTTCCCTGAATCAGTGTTGCCCGAGGTACCTAGCTTAAATTACCTAGTTGCATCATATTCTAGTTTGCTTATTCAGTACTCATTTCGTTTTAAAATGTAGGAGGTTTTGCTTGTTCTAAGTTTAAGTTATTTAACTTTAATATTTTTTTAATAAATACTCTCTCTAGCTCTTGCTTAGGTCTTATTTAGTTCCCTGTGTAAAATTTTTGAAATGTAATATTTTCATATTTGAAGTATTAAACATAGACTAATTAAAAAACTAATTGCAGATTTCGTCAGTAAACCACGGGACGAATCTAATAAGCCTAATTAGTTCGGCATTAGCATATATTTACTGCAGCAATACTGTAGCAAATTTATTATCTAATCACGGCCTAATTAGACTCATTAGATTCGTCTCGCGATTTATAGTCCATTTGTGTAATACGATTTTTTTCAATTACATTTAGTACATCATGCATGTGTCCAAATATTGATGTGATTGATGTGTAAAAATTTTGACGAACAAGGACTTAGTTGATTGACTTAGAGATGTAATAGGCTGTTTACATCACTACCTGAGTACCAAATGCGTGTATTTAGTGTGATCATGAGGGATAGATAAAAGTAATGTCATATAAATCATAGGATGAACTCGCAATGGATTGCTAATCTAGGATTAGGCGTCTTTAAAACCAAGTATCGAATAATATATCGGATCTAAACTTTTAAAAACAAATATATTAATATTGGGTTTAAACATCATTAGTTCATAGTTCCATATCTGTATCTGGAACTCATGTTTTTCAACTGATCCTCCATATTTCAATGAGCTGGATATCATAATTCAATTATGCTCTGTGATATGTGGAATGGCATTGAAATTCCTAGATCCTTGCTCCCTCTGTACTCGAAAAGAAAGTCATTTTGGACGAGAGTTGGGTCAAATATTGGAGATATAAATTATAAATAACTTTTAAGTTGTCGAGTTTCAAAATAAAAACTATATAAATAGATTTGTCTTGAAAAATATTTTTATAAAAAATATAAATATATCACTTTGCGATAAATATTTTTATAAAAATAAGAAGTCAAAGTTAAGCTTTGGAGACCGTGTCGCTATCCAAAATAACTTTCTTTTTGAGCATGGAAGGAGTATTAATTAGCCAAAGCGTGCAGAGTTAGCCATTTTGACCGCCTAACTTTAGCAAGCGAAGGCAAAGCCAATTGGATTTTGTACATGAACGTGACAGTGTATTATTGAATCTCCAGCCACTCTACAGTGCACGCAGCACCGCGACACAACTGATCGAGGCTGGGGTAAGCACCACCCAGTACTCCGCCGAGTCGCCTCCCACAGGCAACTAAGCCTCTCACTTTGATATGAAATACGGGACACAATCACAATTCATAGCGGAGCATACAAACAGAACAGACGAAACCCATAAACGGCATTCTATCGCACCTTTTTTTTTTGAGCGTGCATTCTATCGCACCTTGACAAACGAGGAGCGGTAAAAGAAAAGAAAACAAAACGTTCAGCCTGTGTTTGTTACCGAGGGGGACGTGGGCTCTAGTTAGTGGTGAAGCCCATGAAGGGTGTGGGCCTATGAGGCCCATGAAGGGTGGGCCTACGACCACCTCCGGCACTCGGAGAAAACTCTTTTTTTTCGTTTTATCATCAATCAATCAAAACTGCTAAAAAGAGGACGATCAAACCGCTAGATCAATTCGTTGTTAGAACACCATTTCGCACGTGGTTATGAGTGTGTTTTGTTGCGAAAGGGCATATAGTGGTTATATGAGCTTCAATAGCACCTGAGTTGCTAGATTTGACTCCATGTGGAAGCGAATTTTTTATGATTTAACGGCGTTGTGCTTTCAGTGTTAGGCGACGTTCCCATCGATAGCAAGACGTCTGTGATGATTTCGTCAATCTCGAGGATTTGCCGGCTCGGTCTCTCGAAGATGATCATAGGAGTAGGGTTGCGTGCATTTATAGGGGTAAGTGTGCGTGCATATTGTGAGCGTCTACGTCTTATACTGTATTTCAAAAAAGAAAAAAATAAGTGTGTTTTGTTCCGCGTAGGAAACGGCTTCTTTGGAGCGAGGGCATGTGAAAAAGGGTGGGGAAGCGGCGCCATTTCGCTGGCTACATGATCGAGCATGGAAATCATGTGTTTTGCTTTTGCCTTCCCGCTCAACATGCCAAATGATGGCGTACAAGCGTAGGTACAACGCGGTGTGGATCTACGCGAGGAGTGAGCTGACCAAACAATGGGCTGCCCTGCGCTACAAGTAGTACAACAACTCCTCACTTTCTCTTTGTTGCAAGACCATGAAAGGAAAAATCCCAGTCAAACATACTCTACACGTAGCATCAGAGGAGGACAGGCCATCGGCTCTGCATCGTACTAGTAGCACAGTTCTTTGGCCCTGCTTGCTGGTACCAAAGACTCCTACATTTGTGCCAAAAGACCAGCGGTATGAATTTTCGGCGATTCAATTGATGTACCTTTTGGCAATATTTTTTTCAAAAGGAAAACCCCACCACACCGGTATCACTAAATGCACCAAATTTTTGGATAGCTTCTTTGTAAAACGAATCTGCATAACCTGTACGGCTAGTCTACTCCTCGTGCTCCACTCCATACCACCCCAGCACGCGAGTCACCCCGCCCCACCACAGAAAATCATCACAGCAATCGAAGCACCAGCGCTTGCACAGACTTTAGTGCCCCACACCCTGTCACCAGCGCCGCTTCACCCCGAACCTTAACCCAGGGTCAAAACCCAACCCAACACAAACCCAACGTCTCTGTAGTTGTACTCAACCCCGAAAGGCCGAAACTGCAAAACCCACGCGGCCACGCCCCCAAACAAAACGGCCACGCTAAACGCCCTCCCCTCATTTATCCCCCACGCTGCCCGTCCTTCTCCGGTTTCTCCCCTTGTCCTCAACCCAGCAGCAGCAGCCCCGCCACCGCGGCGCCATGGCCGCCGCCCCCCACCACCACCGCGGCCACCTCGTCCTCCTCGTGCTCTCCCTCGCTGCGGCATTCGCCGCCGCCGCGGACTCCTCCTCCCACAACATCACGGCGGTCCTCGACGGCCGATCGGAGTACACGCTGTACAACAGCTACCTTTCCGAGACCAAGGTGTGCGACGAGATCAACAGCGAGCACACGGTCACCGTCCTCGTCCTCACCAACGGCGCCATGTCCTCGCTCGTCGCCAACCTCTCCCTCGCCAACATCAAGAACGCGCTCCGCATGCTCACCCTCCTCGACTACTTCGACGAGAAGAAGCTGCACTCCCTCGACTCCGGCTCCGAGCTCACCACCTCTCTCTACCAGAAGACCGGTCAGGCCGCCGGCAACATGGGCCACGTCAACATCACCGACCTCCGCGGCGGCAAAGTCGGCTTCGCCTCCGCCGCGCCCGGCGCCAAGTTCCAGTCCACCTACACCAAGCGCGTCGACACGCAGCCGTCCACCCTCTCCGTCCTCGAGGTCTCCGACCCCATCACCTTCCCGGGCCTATTCGGCTCCCCGTCGGCATCCTCGGTCAACCTCACGGACATCCTCGACAAGGCCGGCTGCAAGCAGTTCGCGCGCCTCATCGTGTCGTCCGGGGTCGTCAAGACGTACCAGGCCGCCATGGACAAGGCGCTCACGCTGCTCGCGCCCAACGACGACGCCTTCAAGGCCAAGGGCCTGCCCGATCTGAGCAAGCTCTCCAGCGCCGACCTCGTCACGCTGCTGCAGTACCACGCGCTGCCGCAGTACGCGCCCAAGGCGTCGCTCAAGGTCGCCAAGGGCGACATCCCGACCCTGGCCTCCACCGGCGCGGGGAAGTACGACCTCTCCGTTGTCTCCAGCGGCGACGACGTGTCGCTGGACACCGGCTTGGGCAAGTCCCGCGTCGCGTCCACCGTGCTCGACGACACCCCGACGGTCATCCTCACGGTGGACAACTTGCTGCTCCCGTCCGAGCTATTCGGCGGCGCGCCGTCCCCCGCGCCAGCGCCCGGACCGGCCGCCGACGTGCCCGCCTCGGCCCCGGCTCCCGAAACATCTGCGCCCGCGCCGTCTCCCAAGGCCGCCGGCAAGAAGAAGAAGAAGGCCAAGTCCCCTTCGCACTCCCCGCCCGCGCCCCCGGCGGACTCGCCCGACCTGGCCCCCGCCGACGCGCCGGAGGGTGACGCCGCGGATAAGGTCGACTCGAAGAAGAACGGCGCCGGCGCAGCGGCCGTGAGCTTCGCGGCCACGGTGGCCTTCGTCGTCCTGGCCGTCGCGGCCTCCTTGTGAGCGGCAGGTGTTCGACGCCGAGCCCCGCGTACTTCTCTCTCTGAGCATGCGTGATCTGACGCAATGCAATCTGTTGTTGCTCGTGAGTTCTTGTGGGCTCCATTGATGATTTGATATGCTCATCAGGTGTTTCTCCTCCCTGGTTTGCTGGTTGGTAGGTAGTAGAAGTAAGATTTATTAGGATTTGGTCCTCCACTTCTCAGGTGGAGACGGGGAGCTCGGAACTGTCATTTGAGGTTGATTTGTTCTTCCTACTGTCCTCCTGTGCTCCTTCCATCTGCATTCTGCTTGTGACTATCCGTGCAGCTTCCTGTAGCTTCTTGCAATTACTTGTGATTCTTTGTTCGCCCGGCGAAGACTAATGTGGCAGGGGATGACACTGATCTGGCTAATTTTTGTTAGCACTAGGATTTGGACCGTTCCTGATGGAATGTAGGGACCACGAAAGCACGCAGGCAGGCAGGCACAAATTGTGACCCGTATTAATTCAACTGTTAAACTTGGGAGGCCCAGTCATTTTCATCAGGAGTCTTCAGTCTTTCTTATGGAGGACTTTTTTTTTTGCATTTTTCACTTTCATTTACGGATTTACCTCATGAAGGAGGAGGATCGGAATGCTTCGCAGCTTTCAGTTTTCACCTTCTACCGCCTACGCACGCAAATGACAGTAACTGCCCATGGTGCATCATGTGACTCTGCGGTCTGCGCTGAGCCCTGGAACCATGGACGTGGCCGTGGTCCCCCTGGGCGGAGAGGAGCCCCGAGCACGCACGCCCAGGGAAACCGAAAGCGACCGCTCGAACCTCACATAGGCCTTGGCGGTACCCGGGGATGGCTGCATTGTGTCTCGGTTTCGTCGCCTTTTTTGCCGAGCTTTTTGGCAGGCAGGCGATGCTTGCCTTGCCTCTGCGGCGCGCCGTCCGTCTGCTCCCTGTTGGCTGGAGCGCCGCGTCTCCTTCCTCTCCCCGAGAATTCCCTCGTCTTCATTTGACCCGTCCCGTTCCCGGAAGCGGAGTGGCCGCTGGTTTTCTGCGACGGTGGCGTAAGCCTACGGCAGAGCTCTCCCTGTTGCTTTGCCCTTTGCGAGACGCCACGCACCGGCGGGGCTTTGCTACGCGTCCCGTCTCGACGCCTGAACACGCTCCTCAGAGCAGCCCAACAAACGGTCCACCTTGTGAGCCCTCGTCAGTTCGTCCCCCTGCTCCATGTCCCGGTGTCCCCTTAGGGCAATCCCGTAATCTGGGAACGTCAGCAACCGCTGGAAGCGCATGTCCGTGCGTCGGTGACTCTGTTGTGTGGGCTCACTAACATGTGTTTGTTTTTCTGCGGTAGATCTTGAAGAATTTTGACCTCCTGAGCAGGTCAGCGTTGGAGTACTAGTTAAGAGCAAAGGCAACAGTTACGCCGGCGCGAGGGTGTTTCCCGCTCTCAGCAGAGCAGCCGAGCTCCTGGTGGTGGGCCCCACAACAGTTTAATGCTGCGCGCGGATCTGCAGGAGAGACGCGGAAGCCGGGGTGGCGGCCCCACGCTGCCGTTTCGCGAACCGCTCGCTTCTTCTCTCTCCTACCTTCTGTCTTCCACATTGGCATTTCATCTGTTACTCATCATCCATAATACTTGCTGTTAGAAACTTCTAGAAGTTCCGGTTAAATAAATATTGCATGTGTCCCTATACAAGTGCAGAGAGAAGAGAGGTCAAATCGAGCATAACTCAGAGAGTAGAGGCCCAGGACAAAACTTCTACTAAGGATTTGACACTTGCATCTGAGCTTGTCTTTGTTTGTCAGGTGAATTAACCTACCAGTGAAATGAAAAACAACCGGTGTCGGGTCATTCAACGTGACAGCAACTTAAAAAACAGATACCTTAGAGCACGCAAGAATAGCCCACTTCAACTCACCACTTGAGCCCCCTTAAGAAGGCAGGTGAATAGTGTGAGACTGTGAGTTGCATCGCTTCAACTGATCAAAACTTCTGCCTTACAAAGTTTACAATTTTATCTGAACATGCACACTTGCATACGACAGTAACTTAACTTTTTAATAATGGGAAAGAGTACCCAGCCTTGATCTCATAAGAGGCTACAACCAATTATTACAAAGTCTGCAGATCTTCCGTCTGCAAAGACACTAGTAAGAGTAAATGAAAAGCGACAAAGCTAACTAAAAGTTTGATGAAGTCGCTTATTAAGAGCAAATCCTATTACTAAACCTCCATCCATGGTTGGCAAAAATCTGCATGGCCAAAACCTCCATAGTTTGACACACTTTCAGTAATGTCTTCTTGTCTTCGTCACGCGTTTATAGTTGTTCCTAGAATCTGAGCCAATGGGTGCCTCGGTAAAGTACCTGCATATAAATTTTGGTTGGAGATTTGTCAACGACCATATCATTCCTACTAAGCTAGATAGCCAGCATAAAACAGATACTCCTACTAACAATTGTCTTTTAACTTGGTTCCAACCCTTCTAGGCCAATTACCAAACATATGAGTAATGCTATAAGGTGGATTTAAGTCTAAGGCAAACTGTACAGCTCTCCATAGGAACTGAGCTACATGGCAATAAAAAAAAGGACGTTGAATAGTTTCATCACCAGAGCAAAAGCAACACTGTTTATTACCATGCCAATTCCGTCATGCTAGATTGTTTTTAGTAAGAGTAACACCTCTCTTTAGATACCACATAAATATTTTAATCCTAAGTGGCATTTTTAATTTCCACAGATGATTATCGAATTGTACATTATCATTGCTAATAAGTACATTATACATTGAGCTAACGGTAAACATACCCGCTTGGTTCAGATTTCATTGAAAAACTTCAGCATTATTATTCAAACGAACATGACTGATGCGAGCGACCATATCATGCCACAAAGTAAGGAGATGACCTGTCAAAGTTCTTCTAAAGGATACATTGAGAGGTACTCTATCAAAAATTATTGCTACAGTCGCATGTTTTTTCCGCACAATATTAAAAAGGGTAGAATATTGCTCTCTAAGTGTACGATTGCCTAACCATTCCCAAGATCTTATTTGATTACCATCATAGTTCAGGAACGTATCTTTAACTTTTATGAGACCGGTCCAAAAGTGGAAATCCCCTGGTTTCTTTTCCACTTGAGAAATAGTCTTTGTTTCTTAATAAATTTTGCCAAATGCCCTCTTCGTTGATTAGTTTAAACAACCATTTGCTTAACAAGCATCTATTTAGTATATCAAGGTTTTTAATGCCGAACCCCCCCCCCCCCCCCCCAATTTCTTGTGGCTGGCATAGAATACTCCATTTGGCTAATCGATATTTCTTTTTATGTTCGTCAGATTGCCAAAAGAACCTTGATCGGTAGTAATCCAATTTTTCAAGTACCCCTTTCAGGACTTCAAAAAAGTAACATAAACATGGCTGCACTTGTTAAGACAGAATTAATTAGGACCAATCGTCCTCCTACTGACATGTGATTCCCTTTCCAACTACTAAGTTTTCTCTCAAACTTCTCCTCAATAATCCGCCAGTTTGAATTGCTAAACTTTCTAAAATGCATTGGAATGCCAAGATATCTAAAAGAATACTTCCCTGGCAGCCAAATAGTTGCGAATATTGTTGTTCCATCTCTTTAGTTTGTCCAAAACAGAATATTTTACTCTTGTTGAAGTTATTTTAAGATCTGATAATTGCTTAAAAGCATACAATAACGTCTTCATGTTAGTTGCTTTTTTAATATCGTGGTCCATAAAAAATTAGTATCGTCAGCATGGTGCAAGATAGATAAGCCGCCATCCACGAGACGAGGAACAATCCTCGAAATCTGACCCTCATCCTTAGCTGTGTTTATAACTTAACTGCAAGCTCACCATGCAATCTCATGCAGGTGCGCTAATTTCATACTCTGCGGCCGGCCTGCAAGTGTGCTACTGTAGGTGACTCGGTTGTCGGTAACTACGCTGCACGCAATGATGTGGACGTAGAAAGGGAGGTCCAGGCTTGATAAAAGAAAAAGGAAAAGAAAGGGAGGTCCGCGCGTCCAGCGTTGGAGCACAGGGGAAACACAGAGAGGCGCAAGTGCGCCACCGCGCCACTGTCACTCTGGCACTCTGCAGTGCCGTTGGGCTTTTCACCGCGGTCACTGACCATCGTGCGCGCGCCACCAGGGCCTCGTTGTCTAGATAAAAAATTTTACATCTAAAAATTTTACATCAAATATTTACGATACATGTACGGTATATTAAACGGAGATATAAAAAATCTATCACAGTATATTAAACGGAGATATAAAAAATTGGATGTATTTTGCGAGACGAATCAATGAGTCTAATTGGTCCGTAATTAGATAATGTTTTGCTACAGTAAATATGTGTTAATGATAGATTAATTAGGCTTAATAAATTCGTCTTGCAATTTGGTGAATTCCATAATTAGTTTTTTAATTAGTCTATCATTAATACTTCAAATGTGTGCTGACATTCTTCAAAAACTTTACAGCGTTGAATCTAAACAACGCCTAGATAGTGGTGGACTGATGACAAATGATAAATTCCCTGAATGCCATTTAAAATTTTACTCATCTCTTGCATGCCATCCCAATATATAATTTTTGTGTCTATAACATGTGAGTCCAGTGGCATTCAAGGGATGATTTTGGTGGACTGATGAGAAACCGTATTTGGCAAAGGCAGCATGTCACTTTTGAGCGTGCGGGAAGGGGGAAGATCATTGCCCGCTCGGAAAGGAGGCGTTATGGGCGTTGCTGTTGCCTTGCAGGGTTGCAGGTGAGAGACTTTGCGAGGGAATGGATGAGCCATTTGCAGTTTTCTACTGTACTGCCCAATTGGTAGTGCTGCAACTGCTGAAAGCCAGTGTGGTGGTGCCTTTTCTTCTGTTGAACCCAATCGTGGCCTGATGATTTTGACCTTTTGCTTCTTGACAGATAAAAGGCAGGCCCAGTATGCAGCCCATTAAGAGGTTAAGGGCCCGTGCAGATGTCTTGTTTGGTTAGCCGTGTAGTTGTCTCGATAAGAGGCCCAAAGTGGAATGGAAAGCAGAATTTTTGGGCCCAAATTGATGTCATAGATTTCTCTTCAGCGAGCACTATAGGCCCAAGAATAACTGGGCACCCGGAAGTCCCGGCAAAGAAAAAAAAAGAAAACGTAACGAGGGTGCTTTCTCTTAAACAAGAAAATATAAAAGAAACTCTGCACGAAAGAAAGAAGATAAAAGAAACTGAAGAAATGAAATGTGGGTATTTAGCAGAAATTCCACGCTTAACGGTAAGAGATCGTCGTTGAGCTTTAAGAAAACGTTGTTGGCCATTATGTCCTTTAATTCAGCACGGACTCGGATATCGCAGAAACTCAGAGGTCAGGGTACACTGCGTACGAGTCAGCTCGAGCTTTTTTTAAGCAGAGACCCGGACCCTTCGAACTTTGTCAAACAAGACCTTCTTCAGCTATACTATACGGTTCACGTGCATGACAGACACACTCTGCGTATTATGTGTATCGACCACGAAGTGATTAGATGATTAGACCAGTTCATTTTTTTTCGCATATAGACGTGCCGAGCTTTATTAATTATTAGGGAGCTCTTCTTGGCTTCTTGCATTGCATGTCAGCACGTCCCATTCTTACATTCACAGACTTTTTAAAAAGGGAAAAAAAGGCACATTCGGTTGTCTCCATACTGTCTCGAACCGTTGAAGATTCTCAGCTGGATGCAGTCTGGTAAATGTTCCAAACCACCGTCTTACCACGGTTATACTATACGGGGCAATTTTTATTGATCTGCACCAATTGATTGCCTTTCCCTGTTCCATTTCGTGCCAGCTTGCCAGCTGCAAGAAATAAAACGAGCCTCAGAGATTGTTGGGCTCCATGGTAACATGCCGAGATCAGATCGAGAAGCCAATCAGAAATATATCTATATTTATCTGAAATATTGAGCACAACTAAACTATACATTCCCGGGTCAAATTTGCTACTATAACAAGAATCTAATCTGGCGCAGCCCGTCAACTGCTCGCAAACTTCAACATTTACGGTGCTCCCCATATGCAGCAGGTCAAACGCATGCAACTCACACTGAGTCTTCGTACACGAATTTTTACTCTCTCTGATTCTGTTGTAACGCAAGTAAATTTACAGCTAGAGCCGCTTTACCACAACTTCTTCGAGGCTACCCGCGGTAACCTTTTTTCGCGCGATCGAAATTCTTCACACGAAAGAATTCAGAATGGAAAAAAAAACTGCGAAAAGTATGATCAGTTTGGTCCCACAGCAGCAGCTGAGATCACGTCGTCCGCCATCTCGGGCGCTGCTCGGCGACCCGCCGCAGCATGCCGTCGACCATGACGTCCACGGCGTCCTCCATGCCGCCGCCGAGCCCCTCCCCCCCGTCGGCCGCGGCGTACACCAGCCTCGGGATCATCTCCACCACGCGCTCCCGCATCAGCCGCACCCGCGGCTCCGGGATGGCCGCCAGCACGCCGCGCACCGTGAGGTTCCCCGCGCGGAGCTTCTCGCGGTCGATGAACACGGACCACTCCGCCTCGCGCCCGTCGCCCACGGGCAGGTACCACCCGTACTGGCGGTACGCGCTCCGCCGCCAGAACAGCACGGGGACAGCGCCGGCCACCATGCAGTCGAACAGGGAGCGGCGCGTGAAGCTGTCCCCGCGCGGCTGCAGGCAGAACCTGGCGCCCATGAAGAGCTCCATGACGAGCGCGTTGTTCCTGATGCACCTGCCCTCGGCGCAGTCCAGCGCGCCGCACGCGGCGGCGCCGGCCGCCTGGCACTCCCCCAGCAGCAGCGCGCGGAAGTCGCCCCTGATGGCCGACCGCGGCGCGCCGGCGAAGGCGAAGAGCATGGGCCGAGGGCGCCGCGCGACGTGCCGCTGCCACGCGCGCACGTCGGCGGCGGCGCGCGGGTGGAACCCGGTCGGGTACGGGACGCCGACGTCCATGTCGTCCCAGGGGTCCCGCTCGATGACGAGGCGGGTGATGTTGGTCACCCCGGGCATGGTGAGGAAGCTGCCGCCCCAGGCGTCGTCCGACGTGCGGCGGAAGTCCCACGTGATGCGGCCCAGCGCGATGAAGTGGTCCCAGCCGCGGGAGCGCCGGTACCACGGTTGCGCGTGGAGCCACGAGAGCAGAGAAGCGCAGTCCCTGTCCCTGTCGGCGCCCGTGGCGTTGGCCGCCCACAGGTGGCGTCCCACGGCGAGCCCGGCGTAGAAGGGCACGAAGAATGCCGCGGCGCGCGCTGGGTCCGCCGTGCGGCAGCGGTGCGAGAGCAGGCGGCGGTGGACGATGTGCTCCAGCGCGAACTGGTCGGAGGCGTACCACGACCCGAGCAGCTCCCGCGGCAGGAGCGACGACAGGTTGGTACCCCCCGCTGGGAGCCCGAGCCCGTCGTTGGCGAGGTAAGGGCACAGCGAGTACATCGGCGCGAGCTTGTCGCACATCCGCAGGAGGTCCTCGTTGAAGGCCGCGGGGAGGTCGTAGACGTACACCAGCCCGCCGCCGCAGCTCGAGTCATTCCCGTCCCGGCGCGCCGGTGCCGATGCCAGCAGCGGCACGGCGGCCGGGGTGTCGGCGTCGGCCGAGGAGGAGGCCGGGGCGGGAGGGGGCCGCACGGCGCGGAAGGAGAGGAAGATGAGGAGCTGGAGGGCGAAGAAGGCGAGCATGAGGAGCAACACGGGCCGCGGGCGGCGGGCGGCCGGATTCGGATGCTCGGGGCGGTACGACGCCATGAGGGCGGCGGCCCCGGCGGGGGCGAGCCGATCCAGAGCTTAGCTAGAGTGAGGGGGGATCGCGCGTCGGTGTGGGGGCCGGCGATTTGGTGGGGGGCGATCCGCGTGCCTGGCGGCACGGCGGCGCGGGGACCAGAACGTGCGGCGCAGTATGGCGGAGGCGGGGGATTGGGGGAGGATGGAACTGGAGATCGTGATGCTTGGGGGGGACTGTTGTCTTTTGGCAGTAAACAAGTTTGGAAACGGGAAAGAACAGCGGCGGCTTTCGGTCACGGTTGGCTCGGCGATGCAATGGATGGGTGTGGGGGGAGGGAAGAATGTGTGCGCCCATGAGACTTGAGGTACACTCCAGCACAATGGCCTTTGTGATTGAGCACATACCGACGACTCCACTTCGAGTTCGAGTTCTTTCTCCGGTAAATGCCGGCACAAACCACCGTGTCTAAAATCGAACCATCGTGCACGCACGAGCACAAATGAAGCACGACAGCGGATCCTGAACTAATTTGAAGCCTAGGCAAAGGTTGCATACTCTCTTCCGTGATCTGGTGGATGATCCTGTCTTGCGTATACCAGTGCCGCAACGTAGATGGGATCAAGGTGGGCTGGACGGTTCTGCCCATTGTGGTCGCCCCGCGCAGCTGCTGCCCTTTTAGTGTTGGATCAGCAAGCGCTTCAACTCATTTCATACAGCCACGAATGCACAGTTTGTGGGTAATCACCATCTAACTAGCAACGGTAGGACTGAAACCCCTGGCCGTATTACTACGGCAACGAAGGCACCAAAAATGCCAGGTGTCGGCGTGTCATCATTAAGCGGCTCTTTCGGCATTTGGCTAACTGTATTTTTTTTTAAAGGAAGCATTTGGCTAACTGTAACTATGGACCAATATGCATAGACTAAAGGAATAGACCAAAAATGCCGGATGTCGGCGTGTCATCATTAAGCGGCTCTTTCCTAGACTAAAAGCTAGCCTAGGTCGCCCAGCCAGCTTTTCTCAAATGGGCCAACTTTTTTCGAATGGGCCAATTTCGGCCTAGCCTGTGCGAAACAAGAGGAATACGTTCTTTGAGCTTCCTTCTCGGAGTCCATTTTGCCCGAGGAGCTATTACGAGGTCATAGGAAGACTAAAGCATGTGCTGTGGCCTTGTCTTGCATTGCATGCCATGAAAAGAATACAACAAAATGTCAAAACATCTGTATGGTTCAGCATCGGGTGTAGATTCGGGGAAGTTAGGGTAACTCCAATGAAACTTTCAAATTTAAACTTCTATTCCTCTAAACGAGGATCTCTCATCTAGATTTCAGCCCCCTATTTCCTTTGCACTCCAACCGAACTCTCATATACCTCCTTACATCTTATGCACCTCTTTCTTTCTTTATTGATATCATGTAACTAGCAATCTAAGCATTATATATGCAAACGGTGTTTATTACCAACAATAATTTTATGAATGACTATATTTCATACTACTAATTTTTGAATGAAATTATTTATAATCATTAGTCTTTTTAATAATTGGCAGCAAGCGACTATTTGAATAACGATAACATTTGCAATTACTATATTTCAAACTGCAATATCTTTCACCTCTTTTCACCTCTATATATACAGGCTCATTCACCTCATTTACAATAACCATATTTAATAGTTATTTTTTAATTCGTACATACAATTGATAATGAAACATTGTAAAAAATAAAAATAAAAATTGCCAACGCCTGCTATATCTTCCTGGTGGCCCCTCCTTTCTGTCGCTGCCCCCTTCTATCTGCTCGACGCCGCCGCCCCTCATCTCCTCTTTTCATCTGCTGGTGGCTGGGGCGGGCCACCGCGGCTCCCCGGCAGTGTGGGGGCTGGGCTGCTGCCGCCGCTCCGGGTCAGCGCGGCCCCTCGCGGACGCAGCCTGCGGCGTGGCCCCTCGCAGGACGCGGCCAGCGGTGCGGGCGGGGATGCGGAGCCGCGTGCTGCCGGCCGCAGCGGCGCGTGCTGGCTGGCCGGAAAGGGAGGACGCGGCAGCGCCGGTGGCTCGGCGCAAGGGCAGTTAGCTAGGGCGGGGCGAGCTGGCCGGCCGGAAAGGGAGGACACGATAGCGCGGACGGATCTGCGAGGTTCCATTCCTATCTGTCTCAATCGACTACGCGTGCTTTGCGTCTGGTTCAGAGATGTCCATGGATGCGTGGGAGCAGCGGCCGTTGGCGCCGTAGGCCGGATGAGGGGTCCCGACGGAGCTCCCACACGTGAGAGTCGAGAGGGAAAAAGGAGGGTCTCTCATCCATCGGGTGCCGGATGAGAGCTCGGTTGTTGAAGGTTTTTCACTGCTGAACTCTCAAAATCAAGATGAGAGACCGGATGAGGTATCTATTGGAGTTGCCCTAAAAAGATGCCGATAAAAGAACTCTCGACTGAGCCACCGAGGCACGGCACACACGTTTAAGTGTGGGAATCGGAACGAGGCGAATGCGAGTTCACCTTTCCGCTCCTCTGTTTTCTCGGCGCGACATCTCGGCTGGACTCGGTTATGATTTCGTCGTGGTAGTACAGTACCCCGCGCCGCCGCCGCCACCGGCTTTCGACGTCAGCAGGGCAAGGTCACTGATCGCCTACGGCCTACCGCTTGGGGCATCTCCGTCTGCGGCCATGAGATTGCGTGCGATTGTTCGTCCGACGTCAGTGTGACACTGGTTGCTCCTCCGTTGCAAACTTGCAAATTGCACTGGACATCCGACTTGTGACAGGACAGCAGCATAGCAGTTTAGGATTCGCTTGGCATAACTTAATTTTCACCTAAAATTAGGTCTGGTGAAGCAGAGAACAGTTTCTCTGGTGAAGCTAAAGCAACTGAAACTCCAATTTTATAGTTTCACCCCTATTTCATTTTCTCGAAGTTTCACGGATTAGAAACTACTGCAAATTTATTTCTTTAGCATAGCTTTACAAGAAGATATTTTTAAAGCTTCTCAGAGAGCTATACTAAAACAGCCCTTAATAAGCTTGGCTATAAACCAAGACAACTCATCAATAGATAAGCTTAAGCGACCAAGCCTGCAACAATTAGTCTATTCACTCATTACTACGTATATTTTTTATTAGTATGTTGGGTTCCATGCAGGTAGTATTTCTCGAGAGAAAATGCATCGAGGGTAGAGCTGGTGGATGGATGAACATAGGTGGAACCCAGCTCGAGCTTCGGAGAGCGTGTTCAGCTCAGCGCTGCATGTAGCGACTAATTTCTTCTCTCTCCCCTTTTCTCACCCTTCCACCTAGGATTGCGCTAAGTTGTCTTGACTATAAGACAAGATGAGGTGTATTACTGTATCTGCTCTTACTGATGGATGCAGAAGTTCCATTCGCGTTCTAACTGTGTTTCAATCAGTAGGATGCAACAGCTTCAACACAAATTAAAAAGGTTCAGTTCTCGCAAAACTGACAGTTTTTGTGTTCCATACGAAGATCGAGAGCTCTGCAACAATCTGCACGACTTATCAAAAGAGAAAGCAACAATCTGCACTGCAGTGCTACCCAGGCCCCCCAAGCTTCGTGGTAATCAAAAAGATCTCATAGCACCACATGATCTCGGAAAAACTGTTTATCTGACATGGTTAATAACCAAGCACAGTAGCAAGTTTGCATTATGACCACTCCGTTGGAGTACCAAAACCCTGCACCTCGGCACCTCCTGCCGGCTTTGATCATTTACTATTAGTAATCTTGCATCTATAATCTATTTCATCCACGGTCATCAGCTAACAGCAGCTACCGATCGTACACGTTGCTTCAGATCCACTCTTACGGGGCTCCCTGCCGGGGCTGCCTCCATATGGCATCCTTGCATTTTTCTGCCTTCCCCTCGGTGTGGATCTGAAGCACTACTGTCTGTACACTGCACAGTCCGTTTCTGCCACCACTGCACTTCCACACTCCTTTCACACGCGAGCCACCCCAATGCCCGAGTCACCGGCATCGCCGGCCCAGCCCCCCTCGCAGCCGGGATCGCCGCTCGATGCCGCCGCTCCGCCCCCGGTGCCGGCGCTGCTGCGAGGGTCCGTGCTGCTCCTCGCCTTCCTCGTCCTCCAGCTCGTGCTCTTCTGGTCCCTCCTCGGCTCCCCCGCCAGCTCCCGCTTCCTCCCGGCGCCGGGCCGGAGGAACACCACCTGGCCCAATGGCGCGGTCGACGCCGGCGCGTGCGAGGCGGGGCTCGTCTACGTCTACGACCTCCCGCCGGAGTTCAACCACGACCTCGTCGACGACTGCGAGAGCCTGTGGCCCTGGTACTCGTTCTGCCCCTACCTAACCAACGGCGGCTTCGGCAAGGCGGCGGCCACGCTGCCCGTCTTCTTCAACGTCACGCGGAACGTGTCGTTGCACAGCTGGTACAACACCGACCAGTTCCAGCTCGAGGTCATCGTCCACCGGCGCCTCCTCTCCCACCGGTGCCGCACCACCGACCCGTCGCAGGCCACCGCGTTCTACGTGCCGTTCTACGTCGGCCTGGACGTCGGCAGCCACCTGTGGGGGGATAACTCCACCGCCGCCGACCGCGACAGGGCGGGGTTGCGGCTGCTCCGGTGGCTCAAGAACCAGACGTCGTTCCAGAGGTCCAGCGGGTGGGATCACTTCATCACGCTGGGGCGCATCACGTGGGACTTCCGCCGGTACGGCGACGACGGGTGGGGCACCAACTTCGTGGTCCTGCGGGGGATGGCCAACGTCACCCGCCTCGCCATCGAGGCCGACACGCTGGACCCCATGGACGTCGGCGTCCCGTACCCGACGGGCTTCCACCCCCGCGCCGCTGCCGACGTGCGCGCGTGGCAGCGGCACGTGCTCTCCCGCAAGCGCAGCAAGCTCTTCGGGTTCGCCGGCGCGCCGCGCTCCGGGTTCCGGGGCGACTTCCGGGGGGTGCTGCTGGAGGAGTGCGAGGACGCCGGGAGCGAGCGCTGCCGTTCCGTGGACTGCCGCGGCACGCGGTGCACCGACAACGGCGCGGCGGTGCTGGAGCTGTTCCTGGACTCGAGGTTCTGCCTGCAGCCGCGCGGGGACAGCTTCACGCGGCGGTCCATGTTCGACTGCATGGTGGCCGGCGCCGTGCCGGTGCTCTTCTGGCGGCGGACCGCGTACGACCAGTACCGGTGGTACCTGCCGCCGGGGCCGCGCGGCGACAAGGGGGAGTGGTCCGTGTTCATCGACCGGCAGGCGCTGCGCGTGGGCAGCGTGAGCGTGCGCGACGTGCTGGAGGGTATCAGCGAGCGGCGGGTGCGGCGGATGCAGGAGCGTGTGGTGGAGATGATCCCGCGGCTCGTGTACGCATCGTCGTCCGACGGGCTCGGCGGCGGCATGGAGGACGCGCTGGATGTGGCGCTGGGCGGCGTGCTGGAGCGGATCCGACGGCGCCGGGGGAGCATCGCGCGTCAAGGTCAGTCGCATTTGCATCGGTTCTCGGCTTCTCGCTGCCCCTGATATGCGCGCCAGCATTCCGATCATTTCACCTTTTCCCGAACGTTTTAACAGAGCATCCGGCAGGCTAATTCGCCGCTCGGCGTGTCGGTGTAGAATCGATGGCGGCGCCGCCTCCTTCTGACGGGCAAAATGGATCGGCAGCGGCGATCGGTCGAGGCGCTGCCGGCAAAAACCAAGGGCCCCCAGCTTCGTCGTACATAAAAACCGTCACTCCCGAAGCATCGGCATCAATAAGCAAGACCTTGCAGAAATCTTGAACTAAAACCGAAGACCTCGAGGCGTCTATTTTAAAAATGGATCGAAGCATCGATTGATTTCTGCTGCATCTTGGATCACGGAGAGCTGAACAAGCATGGCCCCCGCCGGGATCAACAATCGTAGAGAGCCAGAGAGTGAGATCGAGGGAAGGGGGACCTGGTTCCTGTGGAACGGGTAGCCGGGGGAAGCGCCGCTTGCTGGTAGGCCAGGGTTTAAGATAATGGTTAGTAGCATGTTGTTTACTGCTAGACTACCGTGGTGGATGCGCCGGTGTTAATTGCAGTTGACCAAACGGGGTGGATTCGCCTCAGGATCTAGAAGGTGGGCCATGGGCGGACTAAACGGCGATGAAGTTTTGTACTAGGCCTGACACGAATTTTGTTGAAAACTATACCTGGCACAAATTGTACACTGGCAAATCGTCCTGGTGCTTGCGCATTGCGATTGTCATGTATTCCACATTGGAAAGTATGCATTCGTATTAATGCATTTATCTATTGGACAGTGTAATTCCTTATTTCATATTAAAATATTTGCAATCCTTTAAGTGCCACGTGTCACTGATAGTGGGCAAATAAGTGATTAAGGAAATTGTAACTGCAGCAAAGAGATTTATCCATTGGACACCCAATATATATATTTTTTAAAACTAGCAAAATTACCTCAATACCACTCACCCAATTCTACTTTGCATTTTTAACACTCCTTGCTTTTGCTCGTCCAAGTACATTCTCTTGTGTTCTGTTTCTCCCTTATGCACGTGCAGACTGCAGGTCGCCTAAGACAGAGTTCATGTCCCTCCATGTGATGCCTGACCGAGTTCGGTACAGTGGTAATAGGCACCGCAACTTAACCATTCGCCGATAAGGGGAGCACTGATTGTTACCGTAGATGATGCAGCAGTACTGTTCACTATCTACAGTACACCCCTACTTGTTACTGTAGCATCGAGCCCGGATCGTTTGCTGGCGGATTCGTGGTATGCCAAGGTGTTTTGAGGTTATTATGGGTTCGATCCGGGTTCGATCCCCTGGCCCGGATCCGGCGCCGGCGAGGCCAGATCCGGCAGGGGTGGGTCTAGATCCGGCAGTGCGGAACCCTGCCTTCACCACCTCCGGGCCGTGCACAGGAGCTCCAGCGCGGCCAGCGCACGCTCCGCCGTCGACCCCGCCGGACCGGACGCCGCCGCCACCTCCACGGCCGCCGACGCCGCGGTCTCCCTGTTCCCCTCCTCCAGCAGCACGATGAGGAGCACCTTCGCGGGGAGCCTCGCGGTCGCCGGCTGCCGCACCGCGGCGACCACCCCCACCGGCACCGGCCTCACCGACGCGTCCATCTCCCTCTGGACCTCCCGCAGCGCCACCACCACGTCCCCCGCCAAGCAGCGCGTCCTCGGTGCCCGCTCCGCTTGCCGACGCCGACGAGGGACGATGACGGCCTGGCCTTCGTACGCGCCCGCTGGAGCTGCCGCTGCGGCGGCAAGGGCGTCGACGCCGCCGCTTCCACGACGGGCGACGCGAACGCATCAGCGCAGGCCGTGCCCGTCGCCTGCCACCTGCATGAGCGCAGCCGGCAACAGCACCGGCGGCGGTGGCCCCGCCGGTGTCGGGGACAACAGCGGGGCGCCCATTTGCATCGGCGCAGGGCGGCCACCAGCATGCGCGCGGCCGGCAGCAGCTCCGGCGGCGGCGCCCCAGCCGGCGTCGGCGACAACCGCAGGACGTCCATCCGCATCGGCGCAGGGCGGCAACCAGCATGCGCGCGGCCGGCGACAGCACCGGCGGCGGTGCCCCTGCCGGCGTCGGGGCGTCCATCCGCGCGTTCCATCTAATTTTTGTATAGAAAGTCTAGCTGTATGCATCTTTCATGGAAGCATGTTCTTGATTGGATCCATTTTTTCTTTTTTCCTTTTTTTTTCTTATGTGCCTCAGTGCTTGCATCGCTACGTCGGGGACAGCCACCGCGGCAGGAGCCCTTCCTGTTCTTCACTCTCGTTCTTGGTTCTTGGTTTCGTTAGCTGTTTGAACCAATGATTTCCTTTGCAATCCGTTCCTGTTTATGCTGTTTGTTCTTTGCATTAGAGATGGACTTCAGTATTGAACACAGGTTGTAGATCATGTGTATGGTATTTGTAGAATGATCTTCGTGCTTTTTTCCTCCAAAGTTCATGCATGTTCTTGATTGGATCCGAAGTTCTCATGTAGAAGCATGTTCTTGATTGGATCCATTTTTTTTCCTTTTTTATATATGTGCTTGTACCCGCGTTCACGAGTTCTCAAGGCTACTGCTTCATTCTCTTCCCTCTCCTTGGCTTCTTGTTTATTTTTGTTTCGTGGATTGATTTCTTTGGAAAAATCTTCCATGTCCTGTTCATTACAGATATGGGTTCGTGTGGCTTCATTGCGAAGAGCACTGGTTCCATATATTTTTGGATGTAGGAATTGTACAGCAATTTCTTTTGATATGTTAAGCTTTAATTGTACATTAAATTTTTAGTATTTATGGGGTGGGAAAAATTTATTTCATTGGATGTAGGAGTTGAACAGCAATTTCTTTTGATATGTTTATGGGGCGGGAAAAAATTATTTCAGTTGAACAAGATGGTACATGATTTTTTCTATTCTAATATTGCAGTAAAATTTAAAAAAAGAGTACATGCAGGTAGACCTGCAAAGTTGGGCTGCAGGTACACCGTGGTACTTATTTCATTTGATATGTATAATATCATAATTACTACTGTTGCAGTCGCATTTTAGAGTGACTTGGTTCAACACCGAAGAACAGTTGATACCCAGCGGTACTTGGATATAATGAACTCTATTGATCCGGTGCCATGATTTGATTTTAGGTATATTTTATCTTTCTGTACATGGGAGAGAAGATAACTATAGATAACGGTGCTACTTTTAAATTTAAATGGGTACCTGTGCTGTACCGAAGAGTACAACTACTACTAGTAGTGTACCAAGCCTCCAACAACTGCAAAATATCTACACCACCGAAGACGAGAAACGAATAAAATATCACTTAGTGGAGGTGTCAGGCTCCAATCGTGGTAAAAAACTACTGGCATCGCGGTACAGTAGTGGGCTAGGTTCGCACGGCTCAATGCGCCTTTATGTCAGTTCGAGCTGGGGATAGTAACTTTACGTCCACATCAATCTGAGTCCGTTGGCAGGGGCGGTCCACATACGGTGCAGGAAAAACAGAATACATCTCTTATACACATAGCTCAGAACGGTCAGATCCAAGATGTAGCGTCAGGATAAGTTCCATCACAGCTCCGTGGCGTACAGATCAAGAGCTCGTTTGGTAGGGCTACACGAGCGGCTTGAAAACCGGCTCCGACCGCAACCCTGCCAAACTGGGTGCTCCGTAACCGGCTCCAGCTCCAACCTCCCTAAAAATACGGTGAACACTTCGCGCGAGCCGGAGCCAAAAATCCTGGCTTCATCCGGCTCCGCCTGACACTTTCCCAGCCCTGCTAGGGTCCGCTGGTCGGCGCCCGGGATGGCGCAGAGGAGCACGAAGGCCATGCCGACGCCGCACACGAAGGCAGCAAGATCCCCGCGCCGGCTATGGCGAAGGCGCGGCGGCCGCTGCGGCCCACGGAGCGGAGGTCGAGCTCGAGCCCCACGAGGAAGAGGAAGAAGAGGATGGTGGGAGCTCGCGGTGGCGACAGCCTGAGGCGCGGTGGGCCATGGAGGGAGGGAGGCCGGGTGGTGGCGAGAGGAGGCCGGTGGGATCTCACCGCGGTGTACAGATCAATTTTCGGAAGAAGAAGAAGAGAGACAGAGGATCATAACTAATCAGAGGAAGTTCTTATATTTTAGATTTTGAGTGAGCACTTCGGACTATACAAGAATTAATATGACGGCTGCTGAACCCCACCGCCCCACGTTTAGTTTAAGGGATGTAAAATTTTAACGTGTAACATTGGATACTGTGGCATACATTTGAAGTATTAAACGTAGACTAATAACAAAATTAAATAATCCGCGAGAGATGAAGGTATATTAATTCATAATTAGCGGTTTATTATCGTAGCATGACTGTTGTAAATTATGGATTAAATAGACTTTTTTAGATTCGTATCGCGAATTACAACCCATTTACAAATAGATTTTATTTAATCCTCCTAAATGGTAATATTTTATTTGATGTGACGGCATATAAAGTTTTTGCACCCCACTGTATTCTCAAACCCGACTTTTTTTAATAGGAAATATTGGACCACCAGACAACGGGACATGCGCGGTTGACCTTTTGGCACAAGGCTTAGCCGCCCGCCCCCCATCTCATCGCCGCCGGAGCGACGCGCGCACGTAGAGCGGGCCGTCCATTTTGAGCGTCAGCATAGGCCGGTAGCCCACCGTGGCGTCAGCATCCCACATCTCGAATCTGAAGAGGTGGAGCAGCACGGCCGCGAAGATCTTCATCTGCCTGTACGCGAACTCCTTCCCCAAGCAGATGCGAGGCCCCGCCTGTAATTGTTCGTAACAAGCAAGAGGCCAAGCACGTCACATGCTGCGGTTACTCAAGGGGACGCTGCGAATGGTCCCAGTTGTTTGTTGAAGAGGATTAAGGAGATCAGACCGAGTGTGGCAGCTCATCACCTGGAAAGCCGTGAACTTGAAGGGGCTCTCCGGGACGAACACGCCGTCGTCGTCGAGCCACCTCTCCGGCCTGAACTCCTCGGCGTCCGGGCCCCACAGGAACTTCATCCTGCCCATGGGGTACGGCTGGTAGTTCACCATGTCCCCTTTGTTCACTGCGTAGCCGTCCGGCAACGTGTCGTCCGAGAAGCAGTACTTCACATCCTGTAGTTGATAACATAGCAGACCCCCCAAAAAAATCAGAGACCGTCAGGCGAATTATGGGTCACGGCCTGCGGTGCTAGGAAGGTACCAATTGTTCGGGTCAGCTTACCATGGGCACGGCCGGGTAGAGCCGGAGAGTCTCCGTCAGCGTGGCGTGCAGGTAGTGCATCTTGCCGATGGCGTCCTCGGTCAGGCACGTGACGAGCTCCTGCGCGCCGGCGTCGCGGTCGCCCGCGGCGGTGGCGGCGCGCACCTCCTCCGCGATCTTTTCCTGGATGCGCTGGTTCCTGCAGAGCACGTAGAGGAACCAGGAGAGAGTCCCCGCCGTGGTGTCGCGGCCGGCGATAACGAAGTTGAGGATGATGTCCCGCAGGTACTTGTTGTCGAAGCACCCGGGATCTCGCTCCCGCTCGAGCAGGAACCTCGACAGGATGTCCTCTTTCTTGGCCTGCCACAGAGAAATGTCACCGTGTCAGAAAATCGTAGGAGCGACCGTGAGTCGAGCGAAGGGGCTCACGAATTCTTGATGGTTTCTGCCCATCTGCTCGATCTTCCTGTCGATGACGGCGTACACGAAGTCGTTGATGGTGCGGACCGAGCGCTTCATGGCCGCCTCCGACGAGATGCTGAAGAACCTCTTGACCTTCCAGAACAGGTCGAAGAAGCGGTACAGCACCTGCTCGCTGGCGTCGTCGAAGGCCCTGGCGAACGCCGCGCCCTCCTTGCTGCACCCGGACAGGGAGCCAAGGTTGACCCCGAAACCAATCTTGAAGATGGAGTCCAGCGTCGACCGCATCAGCAGGTCCGCGATATCCACCCTCTCCCCGTCGTCCCGCGCCGCGGCACCCACGATGGCCGCGAGCTCCGCGGCCGTGTCGCGGAACACGGCGCTGCTGTAGTCGCGCAGCACCCGGGTGGAGAACTCGTGGCTAGCGACCTTCCGCTGGTGCCGCCACTTGGGGCTGTCGACGTTGAAGATGCCGTCGCCGAGGAGGTCCTCCAGCACGTCGTGCGTCATCACCCCCTTGCCGTAGTTGGCGAAGTTGGTCTTGAGGATGTACTCCACGTTGGCAGGCTCGACGGTGTAAACGTAGTTGCAGGTCGGGGTGAGCATGCGAAAGGTGTGGTACCTGCGGGCGAGCTCGGTTTGGAACTCCACCAGGCGGCCGAAGTTGAGCAGCTGGTGCAGCACGGTGCCGGCCACCGGCGGGTACTTCCGGTTCTTGCCGCCGGCGCGGCGCCGGCGCGCGAGGTAGAGCGCGAGGAGGAGGAGCAAGGATAGCGTGAGCATCGCAGGCCGGCTCAGCGGCGAGTCCATGCCCGGCGGTGAGCACTTCTGTTGTCCCGGTGCGAGGTGGGTGGCAGCCGTGCGTGGTTGCGTGTGGTGTGGTCTTGCCTCCCGCGGAACAAGTGGATGTACCTTTGGGTTAAAACGACAGCACCTTTGGGTTTTTTCTGTGGTGGGCATCAGTACTGGATAGCGGCGTGTGACAGCGATCCGCCAACTCACGCTTTGTCTCCATCCTCGACGACCTATACATATCGCGATCATATCTCTCGGCTGTGGAACTTAAATTTATGATCTTATCATCAAAAATATTTTTTTGGCAAAATTATTACTTCGCAATCTTGCACACTGATCTTATCTAGAACAACTTCGGCCGCCGGTGATGTTGCGGGTTGAGGGCCGCCGGAATCCGCGCATGGAATCGCGACGCCGTCCTCGAGAACGAGTCGCCGATGGCGCCGCGCTCGGGCGGATAGCCATTAGCCGCATTGCCCTGGCGAGTCCCGAGCGGCCCAGCGACTGCTTCCGCGGGCGCATCCCGCGCGTACAGTCACGACGCCGTCTGCTAGAAAGAACAAGTCACAGATGACGCCACGCTCCGGCAGGCGGCCGCTAGCATCCTAGAACGAGATTTTATTCTTCTCTTTTTTAGACCAAAGACCCTTTGGCCCTGCTTTGATTGAAAGCAAAGATGGTTTGCTGGGCGTACCAGCTTACAATAAAGGTTCACGGAGACGCTAAAACCTGGGAAAAGAAGTATCAGCAGGCTCGAAAAAAACTACACTCTAAAACAGTCCCTCTTAACTAGCTGAAACGCGTAGAGCGAAAAGTCTAAGAACGCCAGCTAAACCAGAAAAAGAAAAACGGATACCAGCAAAAGGGTACACTGGCTAGCAGCAACAAGAAGGTCGAAAACGAGAAGAGCCACACTCTATAAGCATTCTCTAACACAAACAGAAGCAGAAGTTGCAGAGACGCCACCAACATCCCCTGGGCGATTACCATCTTCAGACTTCAGGTTGCAAAGACAGCTGTTTTGTTTTCAGCAACTTGATGCCTTCCTCCACCCGGAGACGTTCCTCCCTGGCGCTCAGTATCACCCATTTCTGCATAAATGATATAAAGCGAAACAAACCTGAATCAGGAGAAGAGATTACTACATTATTAAACACAAAGTCATTCCTAATCAACCACACTCCAAGTAAGACTACCGAAAAGAAGCGTAAGAAAGTTTTTAAGTTTTCTGGGCGCCTCTCCAATCACCCCCTCTTGGAAATCAGCAACACTGATTGGGGTGGACGGCCAATTAAAAGTATCTCGACACACACACCAAAGGAATTGAGCTAAGAAACATTGAAATATGATGTGATCAGTTGTTTCTCTCTGCCCACAAACTTTGCATTCAATATCCCTGGGCCAATTTCTTTTAGACAATTGTTCAGCTGAAGGAATTCTGTCATTATAAACCTGCCAGACAAAGACTTTGATTTTTAGAGGAAGCTTAGCTCTCCATACATCCATCATCCATCTATTTTTGAAGCCAGTAAAGGTCAGCTCTTTACGAGGATAGCGATCTACCAACTCACGTGTCAGTGTGCAGCTTTGTCTCCATCCTTGACTACCTATATATATCGCGATCATATCTCTCGGCTGTGGAACTTAAATATATGATCTTATCGTCAAAAATATTTTTTGCAAAATTATTACTTTCCTTTCTCGTTTCTCAAATACGACAAAAATCTTGCAAAGATATTTTTTCTAGATTAAGAAAAGCGTTCCAATCTTTTACAACTAGCAATTAGGCAACAGTCTACCTTCCACTTTCAATTCGACGGATGAACATCCAAACACAATTGCATGTGCTTTGAAAGAAATCTACAAAACTGGAGGCTTACAAAGGTAGATTACTATGTAAATGGTCATCTGGATTTTCTGAAATCAAAGTCCATCGCACGACCTTGAGAAAATGTTATGTATTTTATCACAATTATACATATTACCAAAGTATTTTCGATAACCAACCATAACGAACTGTATGATTTTAGATATTAATAGCATGCTGAGATTTTTTGGATATCTAATATCTCTGTGCATCTATAAAGCATTTTTTTCTGGGATAAAATTGGTGGTGTAACTCTATACTATACCCCACAAGCCGCGATGCTTATGATATATGGTAAAAGGCCGTCATGGGCCAGCTAGAGCTAAAAACACGAACACGACCCTGGAGCTCTAATTAGGCCCATAAGGCTGCCCGCACCGGGGGCCTCTATCCCATCCTCCAGTATCAGGATAGAGGAAAAATAGCTGCACCGGGGCCCTCTATCGCATCCGCTACCGAAGCGGAGCAACCCACGTCTGCTATTTCCAGCGGACGGGGAGGGTCCGCTATAGCGGTAGACGTGGCGCGGCCTGCGCACCCCTCGTCTCCCTCCCTCCTCCACCTCGCCGCCTTAGCCGCGCCGCCCTTTTCCTCCCTCCCTACGGGGCCTGCTGCAGGGCACCGCCATCGTGCACAGCAGCTCGGCGCTGCTGCCACGGCCGCGCACGGCTCCGCGCTTCGCCGGCCCTGTGCCCCACCGTCCTGCTCCACCACCGCTGCTCCGTGTCGCCGCCGCAGCTTCGCATCGCGCTCCGCCGTCGCAGATCCGCGCCGCAGCTCCGCATCCTTTCAGTCTAAAATCCGACCATTAATCCTCCATGGATTCCAAATCCCCCGTGCTGGAAGCTCTCCCACCTTTCTAACTCCTTCCACAACCCCTGAGACCCGACCCCCCCCCCCCCCCCACCTCACCGGGAATCGGGGACTCCCTGGCCGCCGACCATCAGTGACGTCCAAGATCCACCTCCACGCCGCCGGCTCACCTCGGCCTCCCTCCGAGCTATGTACAAAAATCGAAGCCCCGTGGCTCCCCGATGCTCATACTCGCTTTACATCCGCGCGTTCGCCGGTGTACTCGCCGAAACGCCGCCATGCCGCCGCTCCGAGCCGCCTGTGCCGCCGCGGGAGCGCCGTGAGCCGCCCTGCGCAGGGCCCTGGTGCGCCGGCCTCCTCCGAGCCGTTTGGCCGCGGGCACCCTGTCTTGCCGCCAGCCGGCCGAGCGCCGGCGGGAATGGCAGCGCCACCACAGCGCCGGCCATGGCCAAGGACCTGGACATGGCGTGCGTGTGCCCAGGCAGCCCCCTCCCACTGACCAGTGGGGCCCGCTGGTTAGGGAGAGGGAGTGGGCACGGTGGAGAAGGGAGGAGATAGGAGAAAAAAGAAAAGGAGAGAAAAGAAAAGGTGAGGATAAAGTAGACGGTAGTTGGAGATGGTTTGAATAAAATATAATATAGTTGGTATAGAGTATGAGATATAGAGTATGATAGTTGTAGAAAAAATTAATATAAATGAGAGAATCTTGATGATTAGGTAAGAATATTTATTTTAGAGAATGGAAATAGAGTACGAAAGACTGAGCACTGTATAGGCAGTATACATTGTGGCCATGTGCAGCTCGACCGTTGATGCGGTGGCGTGCATTCCTAGCTCACTTGCCAGCCAAGGCGCATTGAATTGAAGCCATGTATGCTACTATATATCAAAGAAAAGCCAAATTAATACTCTCTCAGTTTCAAATTATATTTTAATTAAACTTTGTTGTAAATCAAGGTTATATAACCAAGTTTATAAAAATATAATATACTAATTCAATGTACTGGTAGTTTCTATAAACTTGGTAAGAATCAGAAGTTAAGTTAAAACAAAAAGTAATTGTGGACTACAATTTGGACCATAGGGGAGCACGCACCTTGGTAGCTGTCTAGGGTGTGCACACGGTACACGAGAAAGTTTCAGTTGTGAACAAAGCATCTGTTATTTAGTCGTGAACAAAGAAGTAGGGTATTCGTTTTAAATTATAGATCGTTTTCGTATTTCTAGGTGTACAATACTACTATATATCTAGATATAATATATATTTATGTGCATAATAAAAATTATTTTTTAAAGGGAATCTTTATTAATCTTAGACAATTACATCAATGCAATGCAATCATACTAAGATCCAACCCGGCCTCTGCGTAAGGATGCACACAACCCCTAAAAATTAAAGACAAAAGAACGACATGACAAATAAATCATGACGCAACAAACTACAACAAGTGACTTCATTTTCAGTCCCTTCACAACCATAGCAACACCTGGAATGCAAATCAGGCTCCCAAAGATAACGCCTCCAACGAGGAAACGGCATGCACATGCACTGTCATTACAGTGACCCAACCAATTAAGGTCAGATCATACGTTTTCACCCTAGAGAGAGCAAATTTTTCTGAATCCAAACAATGCCTTCAGCAAGGCCACTGCCTGGTACAACCAGTTAAGGTTAGACCTGGGAATTTCTTTCCGGAGTCGAGGAATCGGTAACGAACCTGGTACCCCAAAGACGAAGTCACTCAGTGCTACTTCCCCCTTCTTACCAAGCCAATGCTACCATACACGCCAGACTTGGCCAACTTCGATCGGCCACGAACTCCATGACTTGCAAACCATCTGTAGCCCTGTCTCCCGCGATTACCATGCTGCAAAGTAGCTAATAGGTACGCGTACATGATCCACCAGATCCATGTACGGATGGAATGCATCTTCGGAGTAAGAGATTCCGTGAATTGAAGCCAAGAAGACTCAAGTCTCTGGAACTATATGGAAGACATGAACGAAAATTGAAGATTTCGTCGCCAGAAGTAGTCGCAACCGCCGAACCAGTCGAAGAAAACCCGAAGCTAGCCTCTTTGTCGCCGAAGCCGGAAGCCCACCCGACGGAAAGCAGTAGGAGCCCGACCTGGCAACGACGGATCCACTCAACGAGCCAGATCCGCACAACAGGCAGCAAGGCCCCGGCGACCAAGCCACCCCAACCGGGAGCCGCCGCATCCCCGCAGCGGGCTGCCATCACCGCCCAACAAGACCTCCGACGCCCGATGCAGTGGCCGAAATAATAGGATCTCAGAAGAGCGCTTATCTAATCGCCCACAATAATAATCTCTTAGCAAAAATTATACATCTAAAAATACCGAAACATCCTACAATTTAAAATATAATTTGGAACGAAAGGAGTAGCTATTATAATTCGCTGCCTCGCTGTACTACCAAGAGGAGTAAGAATCCTTGTGCAGGGATCAAACACATTTTAGGTTTTAGGTTGGTAAAGGATACCATTGCGCACCACGCTTGCTCAAGTTTCAACCCGGTGCCAATACGAAATTCTGAAGGACAGATCTCTTCAGTAATATTTAAAAGTTTTTAAGAATTTCATAACCAAAAAAAGGAAGAAATGCTGCTCACATTTGGTTTTGTCCCCCAATGAGCACTGAGGATTGTACAACAATTAATGCCGATAATTTTATTTGCGTAGATCAGCTTGCTAAACTTCTCATAAAATAATTTCAGTATAATATGTACTACAACTAATGAGCTCCACGTAAACAAGCAAAAATATGGCATCCTGCTTTACAATGTAAAGAGAATGGGGACATACATACTCAAAGTCACAAACGTGCCTGACCTCTTTGCATCAGGCACATGACACATCATCGCCGGAGCGACGCACGGACGTGCAGCGGGCAGTCCATTTTGAGAGTGAGCATAGCCCGGTAACCCACGGTGGCGTTGGCATCCCACAACTCAAATCTGAAGAGGTAGAGAAGCACAGCCATGAAGACCTTCATCTGCCTGTACGCGAATTCCTTTCCCAGACAGACGCGAGGCCCCGCCTGCGCAACAGACAACAGGTTTAACATGCCACGTGGATAAACATGTCACATGCTCATATGTTATGGTTGGTCAAGGACACGACACTGCAGATGGTCGTAGTTGGAATGAAAAAGATCACGGGCAAGCTGAATGAAAGATTTCACCTGGAAAGCCGTGAATTTGAAGGAGCTCTCGGGGACGAAGACACTGGCGCCGTCGAGCCACCTCTCCGGCCTGAACTCCTCGGCGTCCGCGCCCCACAGGAACTCCATCCTGCCCATGGGGAACGGCTGGTAGTGCACCATGTCCCCTTCGTTGACAGCGTAGCCGTCCGGCAACGTGTCGTCCGAGAAGCAGCACTTCGCATCCTGCAACAGGAGCAGCCCCACAACGAAATCATCAATCAATCGAGGAGTCCTGCCGTGAGGTGTGAAACCTTCTATCGTGGAACATGCCGAGCTCCAGAGTCCAGATCTAACTCACGACGGGCGCGGGGGGGGGGGGGGGGGGGGGGGGGGGGGGTGGGTGGTGGTAGAGCCGGAGAGTCTCCGTCAGCGCCGCGTGCAGGTAGTGCATCTTGCTGATGGCGTCCTCGGTCAGGCTCGCGGCGAGCTCCTGGGCGCCGACGTCGCGGTCTCCCGTGGCGGCGGCGCGTACCTCCTGCGCGATCCGGTCCTGGACGGCCTCGTTCCTGCAGAGCACGTAAAGGAACCAGACCAGAGTGCCCGCCGTGGTGTCGCGGCCGGCGATCACGAAGTTGAGGATGATGTCCCGGAGGTACTTGTTGTCGAAGCACCCGGGGTCTCGCTCCCTCTCGAGCAGAAACCTCGACAAGATGTCCTCTTTATTGGCCTGCCGGAGAGAAACATCACCGTGTCAGAACTCAGAAAATCGTAGGAGCGCGCGCGCGTCCACCATGGCGAGGCTGCAGAGAGCTCACGAATTCCTGTTGGTCTCTTCCCATCTGCACTATCTTCCTGTCGATGACGGCGTAGACAAAGTCATTGACAATGCCGAGCGAGCGCTTCATGGCCGCTTCCGACGAGAGGTTGAGGAACCTCTTGGCCTTCCAGAACGGGTCCAAGAAGCGGTGAAGCACCTGCTCGCTGGCGTCGTCGAACGCCCTGGCGAACGCCGCGCCCTCATCGCTGGATCCGGACAGCACGCCCAGGCTGACCCCGAACCCGACCTTGAAGATGGAGTCCAGCGTCGAGCGCATCAGCAGGTCCGAAACGTCAAGCCTCTCCCCGGCGCCCCGCGCCGCGGCGGCCACGATGCCCGCGAGCTCGGCGGCCGTGTCGCGGAACACGGCGCTGCTGTAGTCGCGCAGCACCCGCGTGGAGAACTCGTGGCTGGCGACCTTCCGCTGGAGCCGCCACTTGGCGCCGTCCACGTTGAAGATGCCGTCGCCGAGGAGGTCCTCGGCGAGGCCGTGCAGCGTGCTCCCCTTGCCGTAGTTGGCGAAGTTGGTCTTGAGGATGTACTCCACGTTGGTGCGCTCGACGGTGTAGACGTAGTTGCAGGCCGGGGTGAGCATGCGGAAGGTGCGGTACCTGCGGGCGAGCTCCGTTTGGTACTCCACCAGGCGGCCGAAGTTGAGCAGCTGGTGCAGCACGGTGCCGGCCACCGGCGGGTACTTCCGGTTCTTGCCGGCGCCGCGGCGCCGGCGCGCGAGGTAGAGCGCTAGTAGTAGGAGGAGAACAAGGGACGGGGCGAGCAGCGCGGGGTGGCTCGGTGGCGAGTCCATGCCCGGCGGTGAGCGCTGGCGTCTCGGTGCGAGGCGGCTGGGAGCCGTGAGCGCCTGAGCGGCTGGATGCCTGGATGCACAGGGGGAGTTTGCTGCGCACTCGATTAAAAAAATCACTTGCGGTGAATGGACACGACAAAATATCGGATCAGGTAAGATAGTCAAACACGGTGTCTGAAATTTGGGGTGTTTGGTTTCTAGCACACTTTGCCACACCTAAGTCCCTCACTCCATCACCGCTGACTAGTTTGGATTGGAGTTGCAGAGAGACCTTTTGAAACGAGCACATCATGGAACATTTTTTTTTTGAAAATTCACATCAGGTAACATCACACGTCGTGGCTTTGTCTTCACACTTGCCCATCATTCCTCGTCGTCTTGTTCCTGGAACTACAATCACTCCGTCAGGACGCAGTTGGTGAATTTTATCGCACATCTCGCATCCTTCTGAAATCAGCAAGTTTCTCGTTCCAACTTGTCTGGAACATTGTGAGCACCATGGCGACCTTTCAACGGGCCGCCGCCGCTGATCTCCAACAGCCCAATTTCTTATTTGTGAAAATCCTTTCTCCCAGGTTTTCCGATTTTAAAATGTATAGACTGCTGTCTTATGACTTTTATACGTATGGTTTTTTCGAACTTCTTCTCATTATAATTTTCAGAACATTTTGTCTGCAACTATTTATCAGCAAAGATTCACACTTCTCACACAATGACACAATTTGTAGTATAACTTCTTCAGCCATCACGTGAAGCCACCTAGAATGCTAAGTGGACACTCTAGAAAATTAGAGAAGTCCTAAAAATTCTCATAAAAATCAGAAACATCTGGCCATCAATCCGACAAATCTAATCATAGTAGTCATTGGATCTATTATCTTTTCCATTAAATTACCCGCATCTGCCATTACAAAAATATATGCTAGAGTAACGTCCTAAATATTATCTAAATTATCCACCTCTACCATTGTAAAATATAATCTAAAATAACCCTCTAAATATGTATCTAAATGACCTACCTTTGCCATTATAAAAAGTAATCTAAAGTAACTTCTAATCTTCTTCATATAATAAGTTACCCACCTATATTATTATAAAAATAATGTAAATAAACCTCTAAATTTAAAATTCTTTTCTGGCGATCTACATTATTTTGAGTGTTTTTGTTACTTCGAATGATAAATTATCCTCAAATTTTCGGAAGAGGATTTAGGTGGATGGTTCGATGTATACCTGCAGAAGTGACAATTTTCTTTATTTTTTTATCAACCCACCGAGATTGGCCTCAGGCCGCGTGAGCCTAGGGCCAGGTGTCCCTTCTCGGTCGCCGCCTGGGGCCGCGAGCGCTTCCTATCGCCGGGGCCACGAGCGCCTCGCCTCCTCTTCCGACTGCTGCGAGCAGCCTCGATCTAGCATTTCGAATGGATGAATTTGGGGAACAAGGAACCAGATGACCGGCGATAGGATAGATTACAGAGGCGTACAATCGGGATAACGGATAAATTTTAACGGTGTGATAGTGAGATTTGACTGTGCAGTGATGGAAATGGCATATAAGGGAATAGAAATTAGAATTGATGACAATGAAGGGAATCTCTAATTTTAAATAGCAATAAAGGGATTATTATAACTTTTATTGGCATACAAGAAATTTTCTCTAATAACTATCCATACCTCCGCATCGGCAGAGGCCACTTCTCCCATTACGTGGTAAACAGCGCCGCAGAGGTTTGAACTTCTGGTATCAGGCACGACGGCACGACGGCCACCTCATCGCCGCGGCGAAGCACGAACGTAGAGCGGCCCGTTCATTTTGAGTGTGAGCATAGGCCGGTAGCCCACGGTGGCTTTGGCATCCCACATCTCAAATCTGAAGAGGTAGAGAAGCACGGCCGCGAAGATTTTCATCTGCCTGTACGCGAACTCTTTTCCCAAGCAGATGCGAGTATGTAGATTGAGCAATCGAACCAGACGACAAAGATGTAAATACAGTTTGGTCCCAGTCACATGGCGAAATGGTGTCAGAATGCACACCTGGAAAGCCGTGAACTTGAAGGGGCTCTCGGGGACGAAGACGCCATCGTCGTCGAGCCACCTCTCCGGCCTGAACTCCTCGGCGTCCGCGCCCCACAGGAAATCCATCCTGCCCATGGCGTACGGCTGGTAGTTCACCATGTCCCCTTTCTTCACAGCGTATCCGTCCGGCAGCGTGTCGTCCGACAAGCAGCACCTGGCATCCTGCAACAGCAATCAGTAGCCACCAACGAATTGAAATCCATCACCCGCCAATCGTGTCATGGCACTGCCAACTTACGACGGGTATGGCGGGGTACAGCCGGAGGGTCTCCGTCAGCGCTGCGTGCAGGTACTGCATCTTGCTGATGGCGTCCTCCGTCAGGCTCGCGGCGAACTCCTGGGCGCCGACGTCGCGGTCGCCCGTGGTGGCGGCGCGTACCTCCTCCGCGATCCGGTCCTGGACGGCCTCGTTCCTGCAGAGCACGTAGAGGAACCAGGCCAGAGTGCCCGCCGTGGTGTCGCGGCCGGCGATCACGAAGTTGAGGATGATGTCCCGCAGGTACTTGTTGTCGAAGCAGCCGGGGTCTTGCTCCCTCTCGAGCAGAAACCTCGACAAGATGTCCTCTTTCTTGGCCTGCAGGGGAGAAACACCGTCCTGCTGTCAGAACCTGCATCTACTTCTTCCATGCACCCAGCATATATTCTGTGAAGTCTTTGGGCTCACGAATTCTTGCTGGTCTCTGCCCATCTGCTCAATCTTCCTGTCGATGACGGCGTACACGAAGTCGTTGATGGTGCGGACGGAGCGCTTCATTTCCGCCTCCGACAAGACGTTGAGGAGCCGCTTGACCTTCCATAGCGGGTCGATGAAGCGGTACAGCACCTGCTCGCTGGCGTCGTCGAACGCCCTGGCGAACGCCGCGCCCTCCTCGCTGCTGGACCCGAACACGGCGCCCAGGCTGACCCCGAACCCGACCTGGAAGATGGACTCCAGCGCGGACCGCATCAGCAGGTCGTGCACGTCCACCTTCTCCTCCCCGGCGGCGGCGGCCACGATGGCGGCGAGCTCGGCGGCCGTGTCGCGGAACACGGCGCTGCTGTAGTCGCGCAGCACCCGGGTGGAGAACTCGTGGCTGGCGACCTTCCGCTGGTGCCGCCACCTGGCGCCGTCCACGTTGAAGATGCCGTCGCCGAGGAGGTCCTCCATCACGTCGTGCATCATCGCCCCCTTGCCGTAGTTGGCGAAGTTGGCCTTGAGGACGTACTCCACGTTGGCGGGGTCGCCGGTGTAGACGTCGTTGCAGGCCGGGGTGAGCACGCGGAAGGTGCGGTGCCTGCGCGAGTGCTCGGTGTGGTACTCCATCAGGCGGTGGTAGTTGAGCAGCTGGTGCAGGATGGTGCCGGCCACGGGCGGGTACTTCCGGCTCGTGCCGTCGCCGCGGCGCCGGCGCGCGACATAGAGCGCTAGCACCAGGGCAAGCGACAGGACGAGTAGCGCGGTGAGGCTCAGCAGTGGCGAGTCCAGTCCCATTCTCGGCGGCGAGCGCTGGTGTCTCGGCGCGAGACACGGCTTGTTTGGGTCTTGCGCGCGGTCTGCAGGGAAGTGGATGCACTCTGGACTCTGGAGCTTGTGTGTTTCTGTGACCATCGCCATCGACAGGATGACCTGGAGCTGATCCTTATACATACGCGTCACGTCCTTGTCTATTGTCTTACACCGTTGATATCCAGCGCCGTACCGGAATTCTTGGTCACATTATTCTTCGTCCTTTTCCACCCTAATACTGTCTCTGAAAAATCCGAAATCGTGCACTGTTGACGATGGTATTTGTTCTGCATGACACAATAAACATGTGGTTTCCTTGGTAAGTGGTTTCCTTGGTAAGGAAGGGTGGCGCGCCGTAGGGTGTCCTAGGCCCAAAGGCGTTGAATTTTTTTTTGGGAAGAGTGTTGAATTTAGACGTACGGCTATGAGCATTTTGAAATAATCGGGTAATGTCTGACTAATCTAGATTTATTTTGAATTATACGGAAATAAATACTCCAGTCGTGCGTATCTTATTGGTTTAAAATAAAGTCTGCAGCCTAGAAAAAAGTATGCATATATCAGTTGACCCTTTTCTGAGGTGGCCACACCCTCGTCCCAGGTGGCAACGGAAGAAATCGAGACAACAATTGGAGCAAGCGCACCATGGAGGAGAGAGAGAGGAATCGCATCTAATCTTTGCTCCAATTCCTCTCGACTAAAAATTATTGAACGGACCCACCAGCAGTTTGCTACTCGTGAGAGAAAAGGGTGGGAGAAAGTGCGCTATGGGGCCCACACCACTGGAGAAGGGGGAGTTGGTTTTGAGAAAATCACGATCTCAGCCTACGTGGTCCGTGTTTTCTAGGTGCACCGCACTAATTGCTGGAGAAAGCCTCATTTAACATTAGCTCAGACCCAACTCTTTATCAGCCACCTCAAAACGCAGGGGGCAGACTCATATATACCCCAACGAGAGGATGCGACCAAACTAGCTTGTCTTTTAATTTTAGTATTAGTAGTTTGGGCCTTATAGAATGTATTAGTCACCATTTTTTAATGAGGAGTACGAGGCTTCATTGCTAGTTGGGTTGCGTTTGTGGGATCAACCCATGGGCCTGTGTCTTCCGGCGCTGTTCCAAGCAACGCGTGGCAGTGTAGTCTAGTCAAAAGAATACTGTGGGCAAGCCCACGCGCGTGCTCCCCGAGGAGATGTACAAAAGAAAGTTTTGAAGTAAATAATTTCGTAATTTTCCACTGAAATATCTAAATCAAATTCAGATTGCACCATTGAACTTTTTTATGTTGAAATCTTTAAAATAAGATCCTATAGGGTGTGTTTGATTGGGCTGCGGCTTTTGGAAAAGCTATTGTAAATGCGATTTTTGGAAAAGCTGCTATGAGCTGTGATTTTTAGAAAAATCCGTTTGGTTGGGCAGTTGTGGCTTTTGAGAAAACTATTAGACGGACCCACGTGTTATGCACAACCCTCCTCACTCAACTCTCTCCCTCCCTCACTAACGAGCGGACCCCACATGTCATCATCTTCTTCTTTCCCCCACGCCGTTCTCCCTGGAGGTCCCGAACGCAGCGCGGCTCGTGGCGCCCACGCGCGGCGGAGCTCGTCCTCGAGGTCGCGGCTGAGCTTGCCCTCCGGGTGGCGGCTCTCGCGCGCGGCAGAGCTCGCCCTCAGGGCCACGGCGCTCTCCCGCGAGTAGAGGAACGCGAAGAGCGCGACAGACGTGGCGTCGATGCCCTTGCCCCCCGCCCCAATTCCTCTTCTCCCTCCTCCTTCTGCCATTACCGACGATTTGTCGTCCACTGCACATCTCCGATCGATTCGCCACATCTATAGCTTCGCCTCGATGACCCGAAGCTCCGCCGCCACTCGCCCGCCGCTGTCCCTCGCCGTGCCGAGCTCCCGACGACTGCACCAGCCCGCCTCAGCCGCCGACCCGAGATGAAGGAGGTCGGGGACCTGCTGCTGCGCCTCGCGCGGGAGGACCGGAGGAGGAGAGAGTGGGCGGCGCGGCCACCGGCATGGCTGACCGGCCGGCGCGTCGGATCCCTGTGCGCCGCCGGTGTGCGAGGGAGGAACGAGCGAGAGAGTTCACGGGAAGAAAAGAAACGAAGCGGTACACCACTTACCAATGGCAGTGTGGGTAATTTTCTTGAAGAGTTGGGTCACAGATGGTGAAAGCATGGTGTGAGCTGCTTTCAAAAATACACTAGATGGAAGCAGGTTCTGGTTGCGACTTCTCATGGCAGCCAAATCCTTTGGTTGAGCTATTGGCTTTTGAGGTAAAAATCATAGCCAAAAGCCCAACCAAAAGCACCCTATATTTAAATAACTTTTAAGGTGTAATATTTTTTCATCTGAATGTAGTCAAGTGTAGTCTTATTTTTTTTAAAAATCTCATCGTTAGAAATACCGTGATGCAATCAGAATTTAATTTGGATGGTTGATTCTGGACACTTGGGTTTTACACGGAACCCCATGCACCAAGGAATCATGAGCAGTGAAGGAGAGAAGGCTTTTGTAGTGCCTCATGCGCGCGACCTCGATTATTTGCGCTATCTTCCGCGTTACCCTCCGAGGATGGTCGCCGAAAGCTTCTCCAGCGAGAATGTTCCTAGTTCCTCTCTTTCCAAATTTCACCAGCGGCTAGTAAAAACTAGGATGAACTGCGCACTTCGCCGCGCCCATAGAGGGTTGGAGGCTGCCTGCGTGATTACGTTTGTTTGATGTCTCCTTTTTTTTTGTTCCGGTCCTCCGGATGAAATACCCTTGTTGGAATGTGAGGCAGTGTTCGTGCAATACAACTTCCAAGCACACACCAAGGTTAAGGAATTAGTAAGTATGCACATGAATTATTCTCAGGAAACAAAATACAAATGGCTTTGATATGCACGGGGTCATTGCTTGATCCCTTGATAATAGAAAAAGGGAGATGCACGTTGTTTGATAGGTACATCCAAATTTAGAAATTATATCTGAAGCTGTATCTTGGAGTCCACGCCATTGTATTTTAGGGTCCACCTACATGTTGTTTAACTGCATGCACCGGGCAAACACCACTGTAGGAATGATAGTTTCCCCTACAAAGATGAAAAGATTATTTCCAATATTCATAAATCGACCAAAAGAGCAATATCAATCGAAACAGTTCAAATCAGTAAGGACAATATGAAACTTTCTTTGCTTGTTTGGCGCAAAGGACAAATGCCTGTTGCCATGGTAACAAAACATTTTGTTCGTTAAGCATGCACCGTATGAAAGTTTAAGAAATGAAATTGAATCACACACTGAGTATTACACAAGGAGTTCATATGAATAACCAAGTACTCAACTGGAGATCTCTGCAACGAAGCATGTATGCAAATGGGAAAAGGGGGGCTTACCTGGAAAAACAAATGACACAATAATTTGGTATGCAATAACCAGATAACCATCATGTGACAATTTGAAATGGAAATTTGAAGGACAATATATAAATTAAAAGGGAGCATCGTCAAGAAAGAAAGGAAAATATATTGAAGGTACAGTTACTCTGTCAAATTTCTATGACTATCCTAGTGGATATTGGTTCGCTAGTGTCCACACGGTCTCAGGGAGAAAGTAAAACCATCTTTGTATTAGCTCAGCAACTGCTCAGTTACGATGATGCGACGAATAATAATGCATCAAACCAAGGATACCAAGGCAGGTCTACATGCAGACATGCAGCTCAGGTTTAAAGTTTGTGTTGTCTGCATGGAATTTTAATTCAACACTAACGTGATGAATGGTCACATGGATAAGATGCAAACGCACTCAACAAATTGTGGTGGATAAATTCCAGATCCCAATTCACAATACTAACTAAAATTAGTCACATTCATTAAAAGAGGAATAATGTCAAGGTATTATAGGGACAATAAACGAACTGAATTGCACCTGTTGTCCACAATGTCAGATCTACTTCATGTGTAAGGACATGCAGTGGCGAAGGAAAACAACCCAAAAAGAACGACAGCAGGTTCTCACTTAACACCGCAATGAGGACATTAGAAGGTAACACTTGTTAAAAAAATAGGGGGCTAAAACACCAAGGCGATTAAGGGCTGAAACCTAGTGTGGTGTGTGCATCTCAGGTAGGATTTGTTTCCCGTACTGCGGCTTCACCAGATCGAAAATTGCATGTCCATGGAGATTGCTCATTAATTGGTTTAGGGACACATGTCACTGTAATAGCGAGGACCAAAAAGCAACAATGAGTTTAATTCATACTACTTCTGTTGTGTAAAGCTGAAAAACAGCAAGAAAAGACTATATACAACTGAACTTGGCCATCCAAATGTGACAAGGTACATGAATTTTTAGTCAATATATATAAGCAAACAGGAAGAGGAGCTAACCTAACTTACAGTAGCTAATAAGAGACAACCGACACCAAAGGTTGCTAGTTAGGCTTATGAATTAGCCCCCCATAAAGAGAAGAAAACTAACCTATCATATTATCTTAGCAATTCTTGGCAGACTATGAGGTCATTTCAATCCTAAATAAATATATATCCCATTATAGTGATGCAGCTAGCTCTTAAAAGAAAAAAAATTATGTGAACTTAATGTTTTGTAGCCTTGTTGATCCAGGCATACAGCAGTTGTATGTTTGGATCTGGTCCTGCTTTCAGTAGAAGGCAAAACAATATAGCTGAGAAATATGAAATATAGAAGATGCTTAATTTAATTATCCCGAGCATATTAGATATTATATTATTATATAATTAATATCTCTTTCATGGTTATTTTTGGACATTTGTATAATTAAAATCCTCTCCATTTCACTGAAAGGGATCATGAGCACGACCAATTGCTGCAACAGAAGCAATCATGCAAAAGCGATGAGGAAAGAAAAATAAGCAGGGTCTAAATAGTATCACCATTATGCAGGCCAGGGTTGAATAATGACAGCAGATTTCAGAATAATGATTCTATTTTTGCATATTAGTACCTATAAGGTATGTGATGTGCTCAGGAAACGGATTGCAACAACACACGGAAACATCAAAAGGTAAAAATTTGTGAAATCTGAGAGAAAAGGACTGTACAGGAAGCAACACTTGTAGAAGAATTCAGTAAGTTGAGAGGAAATCGCCGATTTTTCTCCCTCTGTGGATGAAGGACACGCACCTAGAACTAATTCATCACCGCTTAATGTACTCTAATCTATCCCCTTTCAACAAATTAGAGCTTAGCTACTATCATTTAGGAGAGCAACATGGGTTAGGGGAAGCACGAAAGAGGAAGACCGGGAGCCCTCTCACTGGATCAGGCTCGAAGGCGACGCCGGGAGCCGGGTGTCGGTGGAGAGTACCTTTTGGAGGGAAGGAGTACCACAACAGCCCCGTGAAACTCACTTCAGATGTTCAAGTAAATACTTTTCTATTGCATAGGAATCTGCTCCATCAGTTACACTTATAGAGGTATTTATAGGGGAGGTTACACCTACCCTGAACACAATTACACATTTGTACACCCTAACGGCTATATTACAGGAATATCTTAGAGGCATCTTGTAATTTCACCCCTACCCGGCCTTTACAGCTCATCACCTTCATCTCCTTCAGCTAGCCTTCGGCCCTCTTCTCCCGAAGATGCGCTGAAGGCATCGGTCTTTCAACCCGGCGGGGCCTTTAGGATCCCGGGGCTTCGGTGATGAGACCCTTCGGGGATCTCATAGCTTCGGTCCTGTGGCCCTTCGGTCTTTGTGGGGTCCCTGAGCTTGGGATCTTCTTCGGTGATATGGCACTTCGGCGGGATCCGAAGGTGGTGTCCTATGCCTCCCTTAAATTCAGTCTCGGCAAATTGATCCGTGCAGCCGCTGAGGTGGTGCAGCCTAGCAACACTGCGAATCCATAATCGAGGAGCACTAGCACCAACGGAGGCAGCTAAAGTCAATCCCAAGAGGCTCGGAGCATCGGACGAGGTGAACATGAGGGGGAAACCGTAGCTTACCGAGGAAGGTGAAGAGGAACAGCCAACCCGAGGAAAGGCGGCCGGCGAGACGCCGAGGCAGCATCGATGGAAGGGGCGGTTCCTACATGGGCCAACGGCGGGAGGGCAAAACATCGAGGAGGCATCGACGACGCGGACGGAGGCGAAGCCCAACAACAGTAGGCCGTAGAACAAACGGGCCAAGACGGAAGCAGATTGCGATATGGTATCCAAGAAAAAAGGAGAACAAACAGGCCACGTCAGCGGTAAAGAAAAAGTTAGACACGCAAAGATACACACGTCAGGACGGTTAAAACGGAGAGTTGCTCCCGTTGCTCGGATTTCTTCGTACATAAGAGTTTACATATTAGTAAGCCTCCGAGGTCAGCAATTTGAACAATGGCTCCCTTCCGCGAGATATGTCCAAATTTGTGCGTAGGGAAACTATCATGGAATCTTCATGGTGGACATCGTTCATGTAAACATACTCCGACGGCAAAGTGTAAAAAACAACCTTGAGAACAACGGAAAGAATAGGAGAGAAGTTCGTGGGCCATCTGCCTGGGAAGATTCTCGGCCCATAATGAAGAATTCTATGGCCCATCGACGAGTTAGTAGCTAGCTGGAGCATGCGGGCGCATTGGACCGAAACTATACTTCCTGACCGAGATTCACGGCCCATAGAACAACAGGCTTTATTTCTTCACGTCACTGTCAATGTGGCAGCGCGTGCTCCCACCCGTTCAAACAAGTCAAAACGCCACCGAGACCGAAGAGTTCCTGACACGCACACGGCTGCCGGACGTGCCAAAGTAGTGGCCGCGACACGATCAGGCCCCGCTCGTCGTCGTCCTCAGTCGCTGCAGCGTTCGGCGTGTCGGCGGGGGCGAAGCCTGTGGATCCGGCGCCCACATGTGATGGCCGCAGGCCGCTACACTGTGCTGTGCACTGGGCCACTGGCGATTTTCCGGCAGGGGAGGTGCGGCGCCTGGCCGATCATGGAGCGGCCAAGGCGATCGCATTCAAGGGCGCGCGGCCGGCCATCCGGTGGCGCCTTTAAAGCCGGGATCCATCGGAGCAGTAGGTTGATGCAGCGACCGTGTCAGAGGCGCGAGTGGAGGAGACAGCGGGCGCGGCTACGGATGCACGCCGGCGGGCGGCGAGACCCCGCTGGATGGCCGGCCGTTGCGTCGCGTGCCCGGCCGCCTCCGTTGTCCATGTATACCACGGCAGGGAGCGTGTGTTAGTGATGTGATGCCACCTTCTGACGTCGTGTTATGGGGCATCAGGGCATGGCACTTGTTAAGGTGTCTTCAATTGCGAATTGTGGGAAAAGAGGGAGGAGTTTTCACTTTTCAGTTGCGAATTGTGCGTGCCTTTTTGGCACGGTTCAAGAATGGTTTATGTTGCATTTCGCAGGTTCAAATCCACGGTCGCTGGCACTGAGCCTCCTCTCCCAGACGCAGCAACTCCATGGGACGCTCACGCTCAGACGCTGTAACTCGCAGGCCTAACGGTCACTGGCAGGCATAGTAGCAGGATGCCAGTGAGCCAGAACGTGCAGAGTGGCAGCAGAACCGCAGAGAGCCAGAGACGACGACGTCCCATGGCCCCGAGCCGCGAGGAGTGCCGCGCGCCCATGCGCCCGCCGGCAGCTGCGCGCCTATCATCGGCGCTTCCGGCAACGTACGGACACGGTGAACACCGGCTCCGACGCCGAGCGAAAAGACGAGGTGAAAGCGAGCGCGCACGGGCACGGGTTCCGAGCCAGCACGTTGGCCGCTTGGCAATGGCAGTGACCGCCGGGCCCCCGCCGCGTCGTCGCGGCCTGTGACACGAGTACCTGACGACGTGCTGGTCACGCTGGAACCAAACGGTGCTTCGGATGCTTTCGCCTATCGAGACACCAGCGGGTGGTGTGCCGGTGACGTCGTCGTCCGGGGGAACAACGCCGCCTGCGTGGCCCGTAGTTTGCTCGAGGGATAAGATAAGAACGACGGCACCAAAGGGCTCGGGGGGCAAACCTGGCATTTTGTTTTGGTGTGGGCTTGTGATATTTCCAGCTCTACAAAATTTACACTTGAGAAAAAATGTAGTGTGAACATACCTTTTTTAATTAGTGTACATTTTTAAGCAATGCAGCATTTCCCCTCCATACAAATTTAGTTGCTAAATTGGCTAATGCTAGCTTGGGCCCTGCATGAAAACGTGCATTGGCCGATGGTCAATGGTCCATCTTGGCCAATTATTATTGACTGCCCACATGAGTAGTAAGTACATTGCAAATATGCAAAAATGGATGACTAACAAAAATACGCAACTGCAACCTGTATGTTAAATCATGGGATTAATAAGGTCCTGAAGATGATTGCTCATAGTTCTATCAAGATCAGAGTGCGACATCCCCCTGCTAGGCTATGTCCACAGAAACGGGGACACACCCAGGGTGGCGCAACCGCAACAGAGAAATAAATCCTTTTGTGTGACACAATCAATCAGATTCACAAACCGTCTGTTATGTCCCTGTTGTTCATGCGTTTCTTCAACTGTCTTCAGCTCAGCTCATCCCTTAAACCATTCCCGTATCGTCCAATCAGCAGAATTAATCCAACATTTTCATGCAACCTCGATGGGTCCCCCACGACAGGCTCCATGGCTTGACTCCTCGCAAGGCTAGAAGGAAAGCTCAAGAAGGCAGGCAGGCATTTCTCTCTGCAACGCAAAGCAGAAGCAGCAGCGCCTTCGCTCCAGATTTCCGTATTCCTCGTACGACCCGCTCACATTTGATGCAAGCGTACGTACCCGCTGCCATTAGCAACGTTCTTCTCTTTGATTAGCTGGCGTCACCGTCGCCGGCGATCTTCTCCGACTCCACTCCCCGTACGCTGCGTCACTGACGTTAACAGTGGCTAGCAGCCTAGCACATGAATTGTTTTCACGAACCGGAGCAACCGTCTACGGTGATGAAATCAATGCGATTCAGCCGCCTGTAAAGCGGAGCGCCATGTGCCGATGCGCCGTTCAGATCGGATCCACCGCTTCCATTTTTCCCCTTTCTCGAATCTAACCTTTTTTTTAAAAGAAATTCTCGAATCTAACCTTGCAGGAGGAAGAAGAACGCAAGGGTCAATGGCCCACATATAAAATATCTCCAAGGGAAGGGAGTAATAATGGCGGAATGTCATGAGCGCACCTAACAGCGGCTCTCGGAATTTACAAGCCCCCACCGCACACCCGAGTGAATTCACTTCAATGAGGAGGACGCCGGGGCCAGCAACCACCACCGTCTTACCCTCCACCTCTCTTCACTCGCCATTCCTCTGCTCCCCTCCGCAGTCCACAGTCCACACAACGCAGCTTGCTCCACTGTCAGAGCATGCAAGCTAGGAGCCTAGGACACTGTTAGAGCAGCGGCGTACATAAGGCAGGGCCGCAGGCTTCTCCACATTGCTGTCCTGAAGTGTGCCTCCATCCATCTCGGTCATCTTCGGCTCGTCCTGTCTTCCATGGGTTTTAGCAGCGCGAGATGGAGGGCTCTGCCGCTGTGCCTAGCTCTCGTGGCTCTACAAGCATGCCTCTCGGCGTGCGCGGCGGAGGCGGCGCCCAAGACATACATCGTTCAGATGGCGGCGTCTGAGATGCCGAGCTCGTTCGATTTCCACCACGAATGGTACGCCTCCACCGTGAAATCCGCGAGTTCTGTGCAGCTGGAAGGCGAGGAGGACAACCCGTACGCGAGGATTGTCTACAACTACGAGACGGCGTTCCATGGCTTCGCGGCGAGGCTGGACGAGGACGAGGCCGAGCGGATGGCCGAGGCGGACGGCGTGGTGACCGTGCTCCCGGAGACGGTCCTGCAGCTGCACACCACCCGGAGTCCCGACTTCCTGGGCATCAGCCCGGAGATCAGCAACAGCATCTGGTCCGCGGGCCTCGCCGACCACGACGTCGTCGTGGGCGTGCTCGACACCGGCATATGGCCCGAGAGCCCCAGCTTCAGCGACAAGGGCCTCGGCCCCGTGCCGGCCAAGTGGAAGGGCATGTGCCAGACGGGGCGCGGCTTCACCGCGGCCAACTGCAACCGCAAGGTCATCGGCGCGCGCATCTTCTACAACGGCTACGAGGCCTCGTCGGGGCCCATCAACGAGACCACGGAGCTCAAGTCCCCGCGGGACCAGGACGGCCACGGCACCCACACCGCCGCCACCGCCGCGGGCGCTCCCGTGCCGGACGCCAACCTCTTCGGCTACGCCCACGGCGTCGCCCGCGGCATGGCGCCCCGCGCACGCGTCGCGGCGTACAAGGTGTGCTGGGCGGGCGGCTGCTTCAGCTCCGACATCCTGGCGGCCGTCGACCGCGCCGTCGCGGACGGCGTCGACGTGCTCTCCATCTCGCTCGGCGGCGGCACCTCCCCCTACTACCGCGACAGCCTGGCCATCGCGTCGTTCGGCGCCATGCAGATGGGCGTGTTCGTCGCCTGCTCGGGCGGCAACGCCGGCCCGGACCCCATAAGCCTCACCAACCTGTCGCCGTGGATAACCACGGTGGGCGCGAGCACCATGGACCGAGACTTCCCGGCCACGGTGACGCTCGGCAATGGTGCAAACATCACCGGCGTTTCGCTTTACAAAGGCCGGCGAAATCTCTCATCCCAGGAGCAGTACCCGTTGGTGTACATGGGCGGCAACTCGAGCATCCCGGACCCCAGGTCTCTGTGCCTGGAGGGGACTCTGCAGCCGCAAGAAGTCGCTGGAAAGATTGTGATTTGCGACCGCGGCATTAGTCCCCGGGTGCAGAAGGGTCAGGTTGTCAAGAACGCCGGCGGCATGGGCATGATTCTCGCCAACACTCCAACGAACGGCGAGGAGCTTGTCGCCGACAGCCACCTGCTGCCTGCAGTGGCCGTTGGGGAGTCCGAAGGCATCGCCGCCAAGAAGTACAGCAAAAGCGCCCCGAAACCAACCGCGACGCTCAGCTTCGACGGAACCAAGCTTGGGATCCGCCCATCGCCGGTAGTTGCCGCGTTCTCCTCCCGGGGACCGAACTTCCTCACCCTGGAGATCCTCAAGCCGGATGTCATCGCGCCCGGCGTGAACATCTTGGCGGCATGGAGCGGCGACGCCAGCCCGTCGAGCTTGTCCACCGACCGCCGCCGCGTCGGGTTCAACATCCTCTCGGGGACGTCCATGTCGTGCCCGCACGTCGCCGGCGTAGCCGCGCTGATCAAGGCCAGCCACCCGGACTGGAGCCCCGCGAAGATCAAGTCCGCGCTGATGACCACCGCCTACGTCCACGACAACACGTACCGGTCGCTGAAGGACGCGGCCACCGGCAAGGCGTCCACGCCGTTCGATCACGGAGCCGGGCACATACACCCGCTGCGCGCTCTCAACCCTGGCCTAGTCTACGACATCGGCCCGGACGACTACCTGGAGTTTCTCTGCGTGGAGAACCTGACGCCGATGCAGCTCAGGGCCTTCACCAAGAACTCGAGCAAGACATGCAAGCGCACCTTCAGCTCGCCGGGTGACCTGAACTACCCGGCCATCTCCGCCATCTTCGCCGAGCAGCCGTCTGCAGCGGTGACGGTGCGCCGCACCGTGACGAACGTCGGCCCTCCGTCTTCGACATACCATGTGAAGGTCTCTGAGTTCAAAGGCGCCGACATTGTCGTCGAACCGAGCACCCTGCACTTCACAAGCTCGAATCAGAAGTTGACCTACAAGGTGACGATGACAACCAAGGCTGCGCAGAAGACGCCGGAGTTCGGAGCGCTGTCCTGGAGTGACGGCGTCCACATCGTCCGGAGCCCCCTCGTCATCACATGGCTGCCACCAATGTGAGCTTGGTTTGTGCATGAGCATTTAGTCAAGCAATGGAGCAGGGACCTCGGCGGCCAGGGTAATCAAGCCACATATCGGTTGTGTAGCAGCAAAACAAGAAGTCCACTAACCGACGCAAACACTGTCAAGCTCCAGGGAAAACAGACTTTATTCCTCAATGTTGTATTCATGCTTATTCCAAATGTTCAGTTGCTGGTTTGATTGTTCTACATTAATGTGTGTACAACAACATATGCAAGCAAATAGTATGGAAAATTCGCTGGTAGCAGGTTTAACTTGATTCCCAGATGGTGACACCATCACAGGTGCAGAGCTTCTTGTAGTTCTCTCCTACACCGGCACTTCGTGCAATCACGGCTGCTGCAATGCCAGGGTCTGATCTGTCCTCCGTTGCATACAATGCGACCGAGCGGCCAATCAAGTCAACAACTCTCAATTTCTCTTTTGATCCTGAGAAATGGGCTTCCCCGTTGTCTCCAGCTTCTAGTGTTCCCAGGTCACCAAGAGCCTGCTTCAGGAAAGCATAAAATCAGAGGTTCCCATTTCCGATTTGAAAGGGAAGGATAATGCTTTCATCTTTGAAACCATGTTCCTTCAAATAATTTTCTTGAATATCACGTTTTGATCCGGGTTCCTACTGACATGTTTTCACTGTTGAAACTAATAGAAAATGAAACGGGTGACCCAGTTCCTACCATTTTGAAAGACTGATCACTCAGTGAAATTCAGCATTTTTTAAACCTCTACATAACATACCCATCCATCAATTGGCAGCCGCTGCTTATGTTTCATAAAGATGTGCCCTTTGTAAAATTTATGCTATGCAAATCTAGTGTAACAGATGCAAGCAATAAAAGGGGGCCCACTGGTGAGGTGGACTACAGTTGCTCCATTCCAAATCTGCTATCTTCGGACAACACATGTGATGCAGCAAAGAAAAAAAACAAGCCAGGCCAGTGTCTTGCTCATATTTTCCGGAACTATTTGGTTTGGTGAATTTGGTCGTGTATTTAAGACACAATGAATGCTTTGTAGTAGAGTAGATCGGTAGATCAGGGGGGAGCTGCAGAGGGAACATGAATAACAAATCTAGTAGCGGTAAATCACTATGGTTGGTTGTTTCATAAATAGTGACCACATAGAAATATCGTGGCTCATGGGGTCATGGTCATAAGTGCGCGGAAATGTTTGTCTCCATAAGCATATGCTTCAAACCATAAAACAAGCTAACCTATTTAATTTGGCAGAATTTTGCTTTGTATTTATGCAACAATGATGAATGTCTATAGAAGGTCACAAGGGACTGTAAATGAAACAGACATAAGAGAATTTGTGTGAGATACAGGCATATAGTAGCAGGTCACTATAACAACTGTGATAGGCTATTACATGCAATGGATGCAACTCTGAAAGCGCAAGTAATGCAAAGTATAAAGAAATCTAAAAAATAAACCATCCACTCTGAAGTTGCTTGCCTTTGTAGTATTAATCATGATAAAAGATAAAATGATTATACGAAGCTAAATTATCCCATTCTATATATATCAAAACAACATAAGAGAATCCCTTTGCCTCTGCAATCACCAACATGTTACTATTTGTAACTCATTTTATGACCGCGTTGATGGTTTCAAGCGTCAGAATATTACCTTATCAGCTTCATAATCTGGTGGCTTATATACTTTGCCAGTGCTTTCTGCCCCTCTTGTCAAATCCCCAAACTCATTTATCGACCATCCATGTTTACCAGGCGATAAACCACTAAAGGTGGCTTCAACTCTAGCCAACTCCATGTTAACTTGGGCCAGACGAACAACACCGAATACAACCGGCCCTTTAAACTCAGCTACAGCAGCGGAAACTAAGAAATCTGCAATGTTAGGGGCACAGAATTAGTCCTCATTGTACAAAATTATGAAGCACATTAGCAAAATATAACAAGCAAGCAATCCAAAGACAGTCTTCAAAGTATGTGCCAATTTAAAACTGGTGGTCCATCAAACAATTAAATGAGCTCAATAAGACCTGGTGCGGCTTAGAAGCATTTCATCATCAAGACATAAATACTTTTTAGATAAAGGAATATTTTAATATTCCGGCCTCTAAAAGACATAAAGACTACAGTAGCATTTTAAAGGTATTCACAATTTCCATGCATCTCCTAATATGAAAGAGAGGACACGTGCACAAGAGACATTAAAGCCCAGTGCTACAAAATTCTACATGCCGTAGGAAGTAGCCAGTATCATGATTCACCCACCACTGATCTCTACACTTACCATAATGAACATCTAATTCAATATCACATGATTTGAGGACTAATACCAGCAAATATCCAAGCTAATCTGAAATAATTTTGATAAAAAGGGCGTGCTGAATATATAAACTAGCACAAACCATTTGGGTTCCCTTGTCCAATCAGACGTGCATCTCGGCCTGTTTGATGCAGGGCATCTAACATTGTCTTCACTGGAAGAGACCCAAGAACCCTGACAACTTGGTTAGGCAAGTCCACTTCAATGTTTTTTATTCCTGCAGCAAAAGGCGATCTTCATAAACCAAACAGAAATGGTTGAAAGAGAAAGTATGCTCAAAGTTTCATTCATTCAATAGAGAATGAAATAACATGACCCTATACCTTCAAGAGTTTGCAGCTTGTTTTTCACAGCAGTAACACAGCCCTCACATTTCATGTCCACCATGAATTCCGTCTTCAGATCATATAAGGGCACACGATTATTATACAAATCTTTTCATTGAGAAATTTAAAAATATCTCGAGAAAATGCATAAGGTGAACCACAACTTAATGTTTCTGTTAAAATAGCATGCAAAGAAACAAAAGCCACAATAGTCTGTTGAGCCAGAAAGACTGCAGATTGCCTAATTCATAAAAACAATATTGCAGCCTTGTCTTTCTAGATTGCATTCAAGTTAAATATACTGTACATCAGAACTCGAGATTACTTAAGATAATGCTAAAAATCCACTCCTGAAAAAGGTCTAACTCATGGACCTCATGAAGCATCCCCATGTCAAGAAATTCCTATCCTACCTTGAGCAGAACCTAGGCTTGTCCTTTCAGAATGGAACAAGCACACTTTGGGGTAGGCTTCAGGACTACAGAACCTAGTTCGTGAGAAAATAATCTAATATTATGATTACATCACCCTTAAGCGCAACGAGCTTAGGTTGCTAGGAGGAAATCACAGTGTATTTTAGTGGTTCATGCTAAGTACTGGCTCTCCGTGAATATGACAGAGCGTCTCAAGCGATTTAGGACTGATACCTAGTGCCATCTTGATAGTTTATCACATGTCCAAGCAAAATACAAGCATTTGGATGAATTATGCTGCCTACCACCTGACCTTCATACTCAAATTTCGTCTCCCTCTATACAAGTCATGTAAAACTAAAACTACTCATCGGTTCTAACTGTCCTAATATACTTCATATTTAAACTGATTGCCCCTCTCTAAGAATCAGAATTTTTCTGAAGATGAGATGGTGGCTCCTTCCAATCCTCCCATTGGTTCCATATATGCTGGGTTTAGTTATCCCCTTAAAGGTATTTTCTAGCAACAGGAGTAAATGAAATGAAAGATAGATTCATTACTGCGCGATGCACCAAATATCTTGATGCGATATGAAAACAAACATGACATTTAGAACAACATCTGCAGGTGCATCCAAAATGCATTGGTGCAACCCATCTTGTAAACAGCTAGATCAGATGGTGGCGCTAATACCCATTAGTGGATTACAAGCTCTACAAAGTGCAAAATACCCATCAACCACAAGGAGAAGGACAATCTAGTCAGCCAATTAGGCCACTTACAGCAATCAGACAACTCAACATATCAGTATATCACCATACCACTCGACCAAGTGGCAACTATTTAAACCTAGATTGAAAATTCATGTATTCAATTGCCCACTTCTCATGCACCAATTCAACCCAGTACCTAATCATGAAAAACTAATTGAGGTTCTCGCGAATACCTCCCTGCCTAAGTACTATCGGAGGTCAAAAACTAAAGGGCCTAGTGAAGTCAGGGTGCACCTACCGTGAGCTCCGGAAGTGCCGAGTCCTGCAACGGCAACACAACAGAACACCACACACAAGGTCAGACAAGTCGCAGAGCTCAGGAGAGGCGACAAAATTACTGGCGACGACGCGAGCAAGGGACCAAACCTTATCGGGCGCCGAGAGATCGGCCGTGGCCGCGGCGGCGGTTGCCATCGGAGGCACGGCGTTGGGCGCGCGCCCGTAGGTCGAGGAGGCGGAGGCGGAGAGGAAGGAGGCAGGCAGAGGGAAGCGGAGCTTGGAGGTGGAGGGGCCGGAGGAGGAGAGGGCGTAGGCTGCGGCAGCTGCTGCGGGCACAGCGGAGGCGGCGGCGAAGGCCCTCAGGAAGCCCACCATCCTGCGTCACGCTGCGCCCCTAGCTTTTTGAGCCTCTTCCGGTGTCTTCTGCTTCCCGCGGCGGTGCAAGTGGGGTTGGTTGGACGGAATCGGGGTTTGTTGACTGTGATGCTGCTGGTTTTCGTTCTGATCTTGAACTTGGCTGCTCTTGCCAGATTTCATTTCGTTTCAGGATTTCAGAGAACCGCAGGTTGCCAAGTTGCGGTTGTTTGTTCTCTCGAGCGGCCTCGAGAAACATCATCGGCGGCGACAGCTTATCCAGCCACGGCCCAGTACAAGGCCCATTTATTCGCATTGGTCCAAAGATTGCATCAGCCCAAACATACGCAGGCCCGCGCACCACACCAAATCGCGCTGCGTGGCCCAGATGGCCCGTTAGGCCTACCCAAGATCGCTCAGAACTGCACTGGAAGGGCGTTTTATTTAAGAGACCTCGCGTAATCGCGTTTACTGTTTGTTATAAGCTCTGAATAGAGGACGGCCTAAAGGCTACAACAGTCCGTCCCCCACACCGTCCTCTTCTTCCGTCGATCCAACGCCGTTCCTCCCCAACGTCTCCTCCTACATCACCCTCGTGGCCTCGTCCATCCTCGCCTACTGTGCGTGGCTAGGTAGGACTGTAGGAGGGTCCCCTGATCGAGTAATGGTGATCTTTTCTGGGAAGTGCCTGTAAGTTTAATTTGCTGCATTCTTCTCAGAGATGGTGTGGGACTGTGGGGTAACTTGAAGGCAATATGAGTGCAAGTTTCTAGCTTGATTCATCTCAAATGATAGCTCATTACTATCTACTAGTTCTGCACCTCTTTGACGAGACTTCTTTAATGGCCTCAAATTCCATAGCTTAGGTATGATATGGTCGTGGACTGCCACTTGCAAATCTCCCTTATCCAAATCTCACTTATACTATTTTTAGTGGTGTGGTGCCTCTGTTTGGTTATTGTCAGGACATGATTATTGCGGCATTGTTGGTTATGACACTTGAATGACAAAGCTACACAGACTCGAGTTCAGTCACTCTGAAAAGAAAAGGCAACTCAATCCATTGGGCATCATTTTATTTTATTCACAAAAAAAATCCATTGGGCATCATCTCCTTCAGCAAGCAATCTGGTTACAAGTTCAGGTAAAACTGTAACAAGAATGCAGAATTTTGATACTGAATTATGGTCTTGCTAAATTGACAAGCCAACATTGCCAAATCAATGATTATGGGTAATTGGGGAACCAATTAGATAACCATGTTAGATCTTTCTGTTCTGAGCAAGAATACATGATCTGAAGCTTGGATGCAGATTTCACCGATAAAAAATAGTACTACATAATAAGACACAGCATGATACAGTTTCAGAGTTCCGACAATATGTGCAACCTATCAGAATCACACTATCAACACTGAATACAGCATTGCGTACTGCAATACTACTAATACTTCATGTGCTGGTGCCGCTAACTTGGATGACAGGATTACAGTTTTATCCCCTCTTTTCCTCCTTCAGCTTTCAATCTCTCACTCTGGATTTTGAGGCCCATGTACCTGCCAAGTTTGAGACATAATCATTCATTGGAAGATCGGTAGATTCGACCTAAAAACGCAGCCTTGGAGACAGAATCAGTACCACTAGGACCTGCATGGAGAGTGCTCAAAGTGTACCAGATAAAACATCACAGGTGTAAGCGCGAGGGATTACCTGCCGAGCATCATGACGGTGGCCTGCGGGTTGGTTCCCGGCGAGGCGTTGAAAGTGGAGCCGTCGATGACGCGCAGCGCGTCGACGCCGAGCACTCGGTACTCGGTGTCGACGACCCTGCCGACCTGGCACCCGCCGTGGTAGTGCCAGATGGTCATGACGGTGTCCCTGCAGAACTGTTCCAGCGACGTGGTGTCGTTGTCGTGCCGGGGCAGCAGGTTCACCGGGAACCCGGTCGACATGTTGAGCAGCGTCTCCATGGAGAAGCTGGGGTACGTGAAGTCCTCGAAGGCCTTGGATTGGATGACGCGCTCGATGACCGACAGGCCGGCCACGCAGCGGCGGAGGTCCTCGGGGTGCGAGAAGTAGTTGAACGTCACCGACGGGTTGTCGTCGGGGTTGCGGTTGCGGAGCTCGAGGTGGCCCGTGGAAGCGGGCCGAGGATCTTCTCCAGGATGAAGCCGCCGCGGAAGGCCGAGTCTTCGAGCTGCCTCATCGTCTCCGCCGCGCGCGCGATGGCCTCCGGCGTGCGCTGCTTCGGGGGCACAGTGGCCAGCTGCCCCGTCTGCAAGAACGGCAGTTGTCGGAAAGCTGCGAGCCTGCCACTGGGCACGGACTTGAGACTCGGCGAAGCATCAACGTGGCAAGAACCTTACCTGTGGAGAGAACATGCCGAAGTTGCGGGCCGAGGCCGAGTGCCTGGCCCCGCTGGAGCCCTCGATGTAACTCCCGACCTGGGTGATGCCGACGACCTGGATGAGCGAGATCTCGACCGGGGAAGGCGACGGCACGTATATGGCGTTCATGGGGTTGTCGGACATCCCCTGGCCGACCTCAGGTTGGTCGTGGACGAGGGTGATGCCGAACGACCTGAGGTGGTCGGCTGGGCCGACGCCGCTGAGCATCAGCAGCTGGGAGCTGCCCAGGGCGCCTGCCGATAGGATGATCTCGTTGCCGCGGCGGGCGTTGAGGTACGCCTTGTGTATCCGCCCCTTGGAGTCGTGGAATACCACGCCGCGCGCCACTGGACGTCTCCCCGCTGGCGCCAAAAGAAGTCACCGCCAGTCAGCTCTGTGTAAATTTAATGTCCGCGAACATTTTGCTCGAGTTCTGACCTCTGACATTGAACAAGATCTTGGCGACTCTGGCCCAGAGCAGCACGTCGATCCCGTCGGCGCGCGCGTACCTCAGCAGGTCCGCGGCCGTGTGCCGGCGCCCGTCGGCGTCGAAGATGGATCCGCCGACCTTGGTCCCGTCGAGGTGGTCGAACGTGAAGCCGTTGTCCGGCGTGATCCCGGACTCGAGCAGCCCGGCCTGCAGCGCGGCCTGCCAAGGGCCCAGCTCCGGGTGGAACGCCACCACGTCCTCCACCCACCGGTACGCCGCCCCGGTGGCCTCCAGGTCCCAGCCGGCGCCGCGCAGGTAGTCGTCGTCGGCCCGCGTGTAGAAGCCGGCGTTGATGCAGCTGCCGCCGCCCAGCACCCGCGGGCGCGAGTTGATGACGCCGTCCTCGGACACGAAGCGCTGCACTGGGGAGCCCGGGGAGGTGTCGGCCAGCGTGTCCGTGAAGCGGGTCATGTCCTCGACGCGCTCGTCGCCGTAGGGCGAGCCGCCGCGCTCCAGCAGGAGCACCCGGAAGCGCTCCGACAGCGTGGCCGCCAGCGGGCGGCCGGCCGTGCCGCCGCCCACGATGATGTAGTCGTAGTAGGACACGTTCGCCGCCTGCGTCGCGTCCTTCATGAACGCCCCGTACTGCATTGTATTTATTTTTGCACGTACTGCATTGTATTTATTTTTGCACGTATCAGCGCATCCATCTCAGCATTCGATCGGTTTAGTATCATGGATTAATAAAGACTTGGGAAATGGAGAACAATGTCAGGCGAGCAAGAAGATGATCACCTTGTAGTGAGCTGCACAACAATGCGAAGAAGGTTGCGGCGACAAAGGTGACCAGCTCTCGCGCGAAGAGCTGACTGGCAGCCATTGTCGGGAGGCCCTCTGAGCTATGATCGGGTAGACTTCGTGTGGCTCAATACTGAGACTTTGCGTGCCTTTATATAAGGGAGCAGATGGCAGATTACTAAGGTAGATGAGTGTTGCATGGGTTAATTGGCGCTGACCACTGGCTACTTGGTTGTTGCCTGTTGGCTGTCATCAGGCCGTGGCTCTCAGGGAGCAGTACTGCAGTGAGGCACGTTCAAATCACCGTGCATCTTGTAAAGCTTGTGAGAGATCGGATTGGTCTCTTCGGCTCAACAACAACCAAAATGCCACACACCAAAGTTGTCTCCACGAGCCTTTCGCATTTGTTTAGCATGGGAGCCAAAATGCCATGTAGGCTGGTACACTTCGACACCAAACCAGGTTAAAAGATCGCCAGGCACAGACGAGGTCAAACGTCCACCGGTGGCGCCATCATTTTCTTTCTGTTTGCAGCAGCGCAGGCCACCAGCGCCGGAGTCGTGGCCGAGACAAAATCGCCCTCGCCTCCAGGCTCGCTCCAGGCTTGCCGCCGGCTCACTCGCTCGCTGCGCGCGCGCTCACGTTTGACCACGTCCAGGACGACGGCCACCGGCACGCCGTGCGCGTGAGGAAAGAAGAGGGGTACGCTCGGTAGTAGGTCGCGGCAAGGCTGGACCCTGCCGCCGGAACGGCCGGTGACTTCACCTTCGGATCGCACGGCCGTCGCCCACGGTGGCGCCCGGCCGTGCCGTGCCGGAGCGGACGCGGACGCTTTTGCTTCAGATGAAATCCACCGCGGCACCGCCCTTTCAGTTCTGGCGAGTCCTGGGCGAGTAGCAGCCATAAATCTTTACAGGATGAATCTTTACATAATGCACTGATTGAATACAATAAATGTTACAAATACACTTCATTCAATGTTTACAAACCATGCTTGAACAAATATGCAAACCCATGCATGAATCGTTTTAACAAGGATCATTGTTGTATAGCTAAACAAGGGAATAAACATGCCTCTTCAGTAGAGCGTGTTGTAAGTGTAGAGTGTTGCAGCGATGGAGACTATGCAGATCACAAGAGGTGGCAGAAGAGTGACGTTGAGGAGGAGGTCCGTGCCTAGGTAACCTGCTGCGGTAATCGTGGCATCTGCAATTACACGGGCCAAAGTCCCAGCCTCTGTTGAGAGGAGTCCACCATTGTAGGTCCCTCGGGAAAGCCTTGACGACATTACTCGTGAAAGCAAGGACAGATTCACTCCTGCATTGCTCGATATTAGTAGTTGCATGACAGATAAATCAGCAGCATATGATTGATTTAGATGTTGCTGTACATAATGCTTTGAGATGGGCGCACTGAACATAAACAAACATACATACCTTCAAGTACCTCAGCAAATACAAATGTGATGAGAGCTGAAATGACATATTGCGGAATGGAGTAGTGAGGTGTGAAGCGAAAACTCATGATTATACCAATGAGAACCATGACTTCAGATGCCAATAAAATTTGCCTGCAAATGAGAAGGACCAGATCAGCAAGCAGCAGCTGTTCATTAATTATGATTTACGATCTAATGTTCTGAAAGTAAAATGATTTCGAATCTGATCTGATCATATGCAAAGAATGTGAGCAGACAAAATTTTAAGTCCAAAATCAAAACAGAACAATGGGTAATGCATCTGTAGAGCATGTCCCAATTAAGAAAGGAAAAACAATGTATAAAGAAGACAGGATTTTTCCTGCAGTATGTTTTCTTAAGAGCACAAAGCTTACCTGTCCTCAAACAAATTTGTAATGTAGCTTCCAACAATGGCATTTACTGGAAGAACCGTTAATCCAAGGATCGCTAGAAAGATAGCCACAGCACTTGTAGACCAGCTAAAATAGTATGTAGTGACAACGCTTGACTCAGAGAGTAAAATTTCCATAGCGTACTTGAGCATAAAGTATATCAATAGCTGGGCCTGACAAATAACCACTCTTGTAAAGATATGAAAAGGCAAGTGCAGAAGAAGGTAGATCCAACAAAGATTGAAAGATAACAAAAGCAACTGAGCATGTAATGGTCCGAATAAAGGGGTAAACACTGATGGGAGCTTTTCATATGGGCTCAGACGCTCAGTTCATTCAACATGGTGTGTCAATAGTACAGCTGTTTTGAGGCAAAATAGTATTATAGTTATACATTTACATACGCTTGTATGTCATGCGGATGTACATTCTAGTAACTAGAATGCATTTACCAATTACCATTATTAACATTAAGACACTATTTTCTTAAATTATACAGTTAATTACCTAACTTCCTTCATAAAAGAACCCTATATAGACTGTTCTCTTCTTTCTTTTGATATTGGAACGAAGAACAATACAAAAGAATTTTGATAATTGGGAGGGGAGAGGAAATAAACCTTCACGGATGGAGTCAGCAATCTGTATGCTGAAGCAATTGATGTTGCAGGTTCATGAGAGTTTTCCGAGGCTACTTCATTATCATCATTATCCTCCGAGTTCTCATCCTGCCTTCGTTCTGTACCTATAAGCAATGGTTGAGCTAAACCTTCCTCCAAGTTACCGTTTCCTTGGTGACCTATTTTTGTAGGGAAATAAATATCAAATCAGAGTAGTTCCTGGTAATGGTAAAAACACCGATAGTGGCAGCTTACACATCCTAATAGTACAACAAGGTTAGATTCAGGCATAATTCATGAAATCAAACAAAACATGTTGCTGTTTCAGTGGGTTGAGAATTTACTGGATTCTGACGGCTGTTCACTGACAACAGTTTTAGTAAAGTGTTCTGGCTCCTTGAATGTAAGCCACAGCCACAGCAAATAAATAAGCCAAGCAATGCACATGACCCATCCAGGTAATGTGCTCTGATTAAAATTGAGCGAGTATATCTTGAATTTTGTCTGGAGAAAACCAGCAAGAGCAGGGCCACATGCCATGCCAAGAGCACTAGCACTAACGAATCCGGCAGAGGCTTGTAGCCTCATCTTGAGAGGCACACAGTCACTGATATAGCGACGATTCACTGCTCTTGCAGAACCTAACCTGCACATTTCATTTCACCAGTTCAATCACAGAGGCACCTTAAAAGACATCAAGAAATTACCACATTTCAAATCCTTTATCTCTTTGTAAGCTAGAAAGCTTCCATTTTGTTTGTATGTAGTAATATATTCTAGAATATGCCCTTAGCTTATGGGTCCTCAACCTACATATTTACCATGATAGTACTTTTCACTCAGATCACTGCTAGATTACAATGGTGAAACATAAATGAAGTGACACAGAGGAGTGAATAAGAAAATTTCATACCCGCATAGTAGTCGCCCAATCAGGAGAACTATTAGTGAATTCAGATCATATGCCAATGCATATAGCAGGTTTCCGAGAAACAGCATAATACTACTGAATACAAGAGGCCTGAAGTAGGACCTATTTGACCAGGCACTGAAGTAGACTGAGGAGAACACTTGAGCGACTGCCATTGATCCTATAATTATACCACAGACGGTTGCAGCTGCCCCAAGGCTTACTGCATAGTCATCTGCAGTCGGCACAATGATATATGTATTCACCATGTAAAGGAACGTGTTCACTAGATTAAGCATTAGAGACATGAAATGGTAGTTCTGGTCATCAACATGATCCTCCGACCCGCTTTGTGCATCTTCCTGGACAATAAGTGAGTGTTGGCCCAAAAATTGCAAAAAATTCGTGGCATGCATAAGTTTCTGTACTGCGCGGTTTACTTGGTCTATAACAGGGTCCTGAATAAAAAGTAAATGTCCAAAAGTCAGAGGTCAGAAAGGGCACCTCTCATTTTAGAAACTTATCAGAGAGAGTTTTGAACCGAGAATGGGAGAGTGAAGATATGATACCTTCAAGGTAACAGCTGGATGATCATAGATGGATACAAAGCTTCCTTCATGGTGTTGCAGATATTCAAGGTTGCGCGACAATGCACCTACTACAGCTACAATTCCCTGCGTTGTGGGGTGCATGACAAATAAAAGGCTGTGCTAAATTACCTGCCACAAACAACGGTCCTAAAAATGCATAATACAAGAAAATTACCACTTGCTTAAAGACTTGCTGAAGCTGAGAATAAGGGTGGTTTGCACGAGTAGTTACATAATAATCTGTAAACTTGTAGCCGAAGCGCTTATCAAATTTCTTTAGTATCTTCCGTATACCAGTAGCATTCATATCGATAAAGCGGAGAAGCTTTATAAGATCAAACCCAACTTCTCTGTATGCATCACGTAGCTGAGAAACTTGTGATATATCATACTGTTCTAGAAGAGCAGTGCGTTGTTCTCCCAATTCCTCAATCCTACTGGCAAGATGGCCTTGTTGTTGTAGCAGAAAAAGTACGATCCTTTCAATCTGGAACAAAGGAACAAACGTGCATTTTAGCCCACAACCAAGACAATTTATGCCATTTCTCTAAGACCCTTATGTTTGTTGTATGGCACGCAAGTGACTACTGATAAAATGAACATGATGCTCAAAACCTTCTGTTTACAGTTATTTCAAGAGAAAGCTTTCATTGTATACCTGGTCATCAAGAATCCTTGAAAACTCTTTAAGAACGCGTTCACGATCTTTCCCACCATGTTGGGTCTGTTCAACATATTGCTTTAACATTTTCTTCATCAATTTGTAATTGATGTAGTATCTAGCAGAAGGAAGACCAAAACTGATAAGATTTCTACTAAATGGTTAGTTGGTTACAGGCAAAGAAACTAGCTTGCATTAGCGGGTATTGACCTCATCATTATAGAGCAACCTTGCAATTGGATAGCTGCTCTTTTTTTATATGGAACAGATATATTTTGTTTCATTTAAAAATCAAACCAGATCACATAGTAGGGACAGCCATAAGGCGGTAATTAGTTTGGTGTATCAATTTATATTAGTGGGGCATAAATGAAAATGAAAAGGAACTAGTCCATTTTACAATCCCAAACAATCCACATAGCCCTTTCAACAAAAAATCAGCTAGATGTACTCCACGAAACTATTTCAATTTGTTCAATCTCCTCATCACAGCTGACTTTTAAGTTCAAATTATACAGTGACATAAATGTTAGAGAGATACATTAAGATTTTTTTCATGATTATTCTCATAGGTTAGGAGCATATAATACTAAATTAACTCTAAAGATACAACATTGCATGAAAATTAATGATGAAAACTTTGTAAAATATTTTTTTTTTCTAACTCAGGATATATGTACTTTATCTCTTCACAAAATTTGAACTTAAAACACAACTTGTAAGTGAGGAAACAGTAAAGGAAAATATCATTAGTTGGGTAGATTGGACCAAAAGAAAAGTCATACCCTTTCCATTCTTCTACTTGATCTACCATCAACTTCTTTCCAAAATTAACCATCTTGCCGCTTCAATAGCTGTTTCTGAACCTGAAGGTAAAGAATTAGATGACATGGCACAGAACAAAAAATATGCAGTATGATTTACACCATAATGCTATTTTAGCATATGTCCTTTTGACTTCATGAAAGCTACCTTTTTGCAATTATTGATCGGTAAGCCTGCTTATATGCTTCTATCGAGCTGGTGGTTGCCTTGCAGTACAACGATAGGAAAGACACCGATGTAAGACTATGGTTTAGCCAATCATTCTGTGCGCGGTCACACAGTTCAGCCTGCTTAATAAAAACAAAAAAAACAAATAATGGTTGCTGATCGCATTTAACGTCGATGTCCGGTAGTTTTCTAATCAATAATGCCGTGCACAAGAGTCTAAGCCATCATCAACGAGTATCTTCTGACGATAGATTGCAAGGAGAGCTAAAATAATACGGACGCCGTTGTAGACCGAGTACGGTAAAATGATTTTCAGTCGGTCAATGGAATTCCTATAATATTTGGGGGATCAGTTTACAGTCGCATCGCACGCGCCCAACTCAAGTGGGGCACCTGAACACAGCACAAAATTTTGGCTTCTCAGTCGAAGATTAACGATGCTTTCCCTATTAAAACGCTCGAAAGTTTAGCCCGAACAATCGAGATCTCAAACCTTCCAGTTGGGGTCCTACCTTTCAACACTGACCAATGGCCGCCCGAGGTGTCTGCCACCCCAGTCCCCACATGTGGGGGGCGGTGCCGGAGACATCTGCAGCCAGCCGAGCAGAGGCCCTCTCCGGAGCACGCCGATGCGGGGCGGAGAGCCGGCCACGGCGTCGCTTGCGACTTGCGAGGGAGGGGAGCGGTTCTCGCCCAGCCCCGAGGCGCCGCGTAATCCGCTGACGCATTGGGACGGAGGCGCGTGGGAGGGTAGCCGTAGCCCCATGCCCCGCGCCGAGGCACGGCAGCGACCGGCGATCAAGGAGAGGGACTGGTTCCGACTGCCGAAGTGGAACGACGACGAACGGTCGAAGTGGAACGGGAGGCGCTGGTCCGTTGTCCAGATCGGACGGCTGGACCCACGAGCGCGGAAGAATCAACGGCGGACTGATGAGAAATTTGCAAATGAATACTCGCCAGGCCAGTGTAATTTTGATTTCCCCTTATGTTATCAACAAAACTCAAAAACATCACCAGCATTAACAGCTCGGAGCTATCACCGGAGCTGGAACCGGTTGGTGCTTGTGCGTCCTTGTGAATCTGCAACGATTCTGACTCGACCTGAAGCTGGATCCATATTGCTCTAGTGAAGTGAAGGGCCCAATCGCAATCGCAACGTTTGATGTCCATATTAATCGAAGATGAGTTAAACATTGTGACATTGAGAGCTCGAAATCGATGGGTCCTGGCCCTGTCCCGTGGGACCAGAGAGAAGGAAAGATTTTTTTGAACTTAAAAGAGAGAAGGAAAGATGACCGAGATCTGGAAGGGACGTAGGAGTAGGTTTTAACTAGCCAAACGTGCCAATAATCGTGGCAACCGCGTAACAAAAGGACAACTCGGACGACAAAACTCTATGCAAGAGTGGCACAAATCAATCAGAGATAATATTAACAGTTGAGGTAAAGATAAAAATGCGCAGACGGATCAACATCAGTAGTAATTGACTGGTCACCAAGTTGATAAGCCAGCTGGTAGCAAACGAGACGGAGCCGGCATCTGACGTGGCAACAAAATCATGGTCGCTTTGGCCTTTGTCAGAGAAGCCCCCGTCTAGGACACGGAAGCCTCTAGGAGGCTACTCTGGTTAGAGAACTTGAACAACTTGTCCTTTAGAACTGGAGTAGCGACTTGTCTTTTAGAACTGGAGTAGCGACTTCGCCCTCTTCTTGTCTTGAGCGATTGTTTTGAGTTGACAAAAAGGCAAGGTATGTTCTCTTCCTCCTTATATTAGGAGGACCTCTGCGAGTTTGTTGGGATAAGGAAAGTTCATGGCGGTGGAAAGGAACAGATCATGGGGATTGAACGCTCAAAGCAGAAGAGAGTTGGATAGTGAAGGAATGCAAAGCAAATTGTTTTTGCTTGTCAGTTTTCAGAAGCAACGGCCAAATTATGAAATCAGTTTTCACAGGCTCAGAGAGCTCGCTCTCGTCTAGCATCTCTGATATCTCTGTGAAAGCTCACATGCCTGACGAGACGAGCAGAGACAGCGCGGTGGAAGATGCAGCAACGCGGAGCGCCATGAGCATTGAACAGCAAGCAAAGCATACAGCGAAGGAAACGAATCGAGCAACTCACCGTGATTAATTGCCTTCAACCTCTCCCTTCACTTTTCTTGGCAATTACGCTTTCCCCCGGCGATACAATTAGATGAACATCAGCAAACACGAGCACGCCGCCTGTACGGGAGGCGCCAAACCTGCAACCAAGCACCTTCTGCAGCAGAGAGATTCAGGATTTAGGACACAGGAACACGATCTACGAACAAGAAACTCATCCGTGTGTCAGTTTGCGCAACTATGCCTGGAGCGGGTAGGTGGCACGCGCGGAGGGCGGAAGACGCGGCCGGGCGGAGGTGTGCAATGGCGCGCGCAGCTGCCTGTCTGTCGTGCTGCTGGGCAAGGCAGGAGGCGGGCGGGCGGAAACCCGCCGGGAGAATCGTATTTATAGCGCCGCACACTGCAGCGTGGGGAGGCGGAGGCGGAGGTGAGGCGAGGGAGGAAGAAGAGACAAGTGGAATTCGCTCCAAAAACTTGCGGCGGAGGGAGATGTGTTCGCGTGGTGCGGGTGCGGGAGATTCGACCTGGATCCGTTTTTCTTTTAAATAATTAATGGCAGGAGCGCTGCCACATCATATTAGAACAAGAAAAAGTTCAGATCTTACAAGACAGATATTACGTAAATCGAAAGATCTTGCTCTAGAAAATATAGAAGGTAACATAATCTAGTACTAATATAATATAATATTATTATTTTATATATTACTAATAAAATAAAACTGAGAGGGCGACAGTACGTCGGGTGCGATGTCGTCCCTCGGACCTTCGTTAGGCCAGGTGCGACTGTCGTCCGTCTGATCCGATCGCGCGCTACGCCCGGAAACGTCGGCGCCTCCGCAGCACGATAGGAAACGCAGACGCGGAAACCAATCTGCACCCGATTGCACGGGAGCCTGCTGCGCGGATCGTCAGGCCGCGCTCCCGTCCGTACATCGCTGCGACCTGGGACCTGCTGCGCGGATCGTCAGCGAGCGCTCCCGTCCGTGGTTCCGGCGACCTCGGGCTTCTTCCGTGACGTCGGCGAACTCGGGATCCTCAGCGCGGCCTGCTGCGCGGATCCTGAGCGCCGCCGTATAGCCGGCGCCCCGCCCGATCGCACAGGAGACCTGCTGCGCAGATCGTCAGGCCGCGCTCCCCAACGTGGTTCCGTGGCTTCGGCGCTCCCTGTCCTGGTGGTTCCGTGTACCCGGCGCTCCGGCGGCGACCACGTGCGAACGACATTGCTCTGCCTGGGTTCCGTGGCGGCGGCGAGCTTCAGCGCCACCGTGTAGCCGGCGCTCCGGCGGCGACACGGCGTTGCTCTGCCTGGGTTCCGTGGCGGCGGCGAGCTTCAGTGCCGCCGTGTAGCCGGCGCTCCGGCGGCGACCACCTGTGAACGACGTTGCTCTGCCTGCTGCGGGGCCGTATACCTCGTTAGGCCGGGTGCATTGTACCAGCCGGGCGACCGAGCATTCGTCATCTCTTGCAGCGCAGTCGGCGCAGGTGCTGCATCCCAGGTTAGGGCTTTTGTCGGCGTAAAGTTTTTTCACGTGCACAAGTGGCCACAGCAGGGGATCCTCCTGCAGCGTCGGGTGCGACTTGATCAAGCACCGTTAAGTTGCAGGGGGCCGGCGTCAAGCTCCCTACCGTCGCCGGTGAGTTGGTCCTGCGTTTTAAAGTCGCCATACATGGCGTCCAGCCAGAAAAGCAGTGCTAGGGTGCCGCTTGGAGACGTGACCAATGTTCATGATCAAGGTAAACATGCAGACCTGATCAGGGTGCCATTGGTATGATACCGATTGGCAGTGTATATAATGGATACCGTTGTTTATAGGTACCCATTCATCGGCGGGCGTTGATGCTAAAGAGCTAAAAAAACAGAGACAGAGGGAACGTGCAAGTGCTTTGACAGCAGAACAAAGGGATGCACAGAATAAACGGAGAAGAGAGAACTATGCCATCAAACGAATGCAGTCTCAGAGCAGTCATAATTTCACTCTAGAACCAGGTAACTGCAAGACCATCATGGTATATATTTTTTTTTACTCACGCTCCATTGTTTGTTATCCACGCTAACCCCAGATTGTGATGGGTGTAAATTCAAGTTCGTGACGCCAGCGGAGATCCCACTACTATCTTGTCCAGTGCGCTAGGTCAACCTAAATGTGTTTTGTCAGAGGATCAAAGGGCCGCAAGAAATAAGCGGCGAAGAGAAAACTATGCCAGGAAACGAATGCAATCAAATAACAGTGAGCAATGGGGGGTTGGTACGGAAAATGCATATGAAGGTTGGCATCACCACCCATTTGTTCACCACTTTATGCGACCATCCCATTTTGCTGATTAAATGTTTCTTTACAGCAGGCTACAACCCTGGTAGCACCCATGTATCATCAAGGCGACAATGACGACATGACCGATACACAAGATGGACTTGATCTTGATGATGATACCGATTGGCTACATAGGAATCACACATACGAACGAGAAAGCCCTGCACATGTGGGTACAGAAACAATGACGGCAGGTAAGCGGTCGTTGAGGTCGCAGACCCAAGTGCAATTACTGTTACTCGCGCCAAAATAACTTGATATATTGTACTTTCTCAAGAACTTCCTGGCGTTGGAGATTCCGCTGCCGTCTTGACCAATGTGGATGCCTATGCTACGCCAGGTTAGTGATTTTATCTATACTTTGCAGAGTTACTGGTACATTATGTTGGAGCACTACTTGGGTTTTGTTGGATGCACGTATCAACGGTACCTACTAATGCAGAATGCGTCAATCGGAATGAACGTAGACGTGAAAGAGATAGATCCCGAAGGGCCTCAATGACGTCCGAACAAAGGGACTTAATCAATCAACGACATCATGAGGCGTATCGTGCGAAGAAACAGGAGGATCCTGAGGCCTGAGGCCATGGAAAAGATGAAGATAAGGAACAGAGCACCAGCACGGGTGGAAGGGAAGAAAGAATCAAAAAGGAAAATTAAAGAATTCCGTGCCAAAAACTTACATAGTGACTCCATTGCCATGCTGAACCCAGCTTTCATTCCTGAGCTAATTTTCCCTGACGCCAGCTCACCACAATTGTTCTCAGAAGACTATGCAGTTCCAGTCTTCCATGGCTCGCCTATCTTTGTTCATGCACCTGATTCGCAGCTGGACGAGGATGGTACACCTTCGACAGCCGACGGCCATAGTCCACATAGGCATAATGTATCTCCAGGAGAGAGGCATACATTGCTATCCCGTCGAAACCTCCGCTTTGAAAGAACTATTGGGAGAAATACAACTGGTGTCGGGGCGGTAGAAGGGGACGACCAACGTATGCCAAAGGCGGCGGCCATTGACCAAGGTAATGACCCATACCGTACTGTTTTGAGGCCGATACATGTGGCCACTATATCCATCATTAAAACAACTAATGGATGCATTCACCCCCTCTTACTTTCAGAAATGGAATTCAACTCTGGATACCCTGGATGTGTGACCCAGTGCCAAACCCAAGCCTCAGTAGATGTCAATGGTATGCATTTTATCACCGTTAATTTGCCTCCTCATGAAACTGTACACGAGTACGTATCTATTAACATATATTATTTGCATACAGGAACTACTAAACTGACGACCGGTCATGGAAATGAAGGACATGCATACCATTCGATTATTGAAGACGGTACTTTTCCCGAGCTTTTATCATTGGTAACATTTATTTAACCCATTCATGACCTAACGATAAATCACTGCAGATTGCGATCAGGACGTCGTGTTTTCGGAGGATGAGGATGAGGACGAGGGCTATCTTTTCCCAGGTCACGGTGAGTGGATGTAAGCACATATTTTTTTATCCCTTATGGTGCATCGTATACTAAATACTTTTTTGTTGTTCTTTCTGAAACAGACGAAGAGCATGACGACTCGTGTGCCGATGAAATTGATACTGATGAGCAGGATGAGACAGGTGTTGATCCCTATGGCAAGGTCTATGAGAACGTGCCCACAGAAACCCACATGTTGAAACCAGTTGAGAACTGTGAGCATTGCAACGCGAAGAAGTTCGAGTTTGAACCGCCAGTATTTTGCTGTAGGGGTGGGAAAATTCACCTAGACACTGCTGAAACACCTCCTGAGCTCATGAGGTTGTGGTCTAGCTCGGATGTTGATGCTAGACACTTCTGTGCTAATATCAGATTCTTCAATGGACACTTCTCATTCACCTCATTATACTGCCACCTGGATCGGCTGACTACCAATATGAGGAATAGTGGTGTGTACACATTTCGTGCTCACGACCAGATTTACCACAACATAAGGTCATTTGGTAAGGAAGATGGCACCAAAACTAGGCATCTTGAGCTGTACTTTTATGATGATGATCCGTCTCTTGATCACCGGTACCGTAGAGGTTATCCAGATGTTAGTCGGCATCCTACGTGGTAATCCTTACTCCCAACATCTTAGAACAATGGGTCACTTTGACAAGTTGGACGATTATCATGTCGCCTTGAATCTTGACCAGAGGCTTGATCAGAGAACGTACAATGTGCAGATCACATCTGAGGTAGCAGCCATTTGGATTGAGGGCAGTGAGTGATGAGGGCAATTCGAGCATAGTGTTATGCTCCACGGGAAGGACAGGTCTATACATGGAATTCGGTCATACCATGGGTGCTATGATGCATTGTCGTACCCTTTATTCTTCCCGAGAGGTGAACTTGGGTGGCATAATTGCATTCCTAAAGTAGGTGTTACTATGGAAGAAGTCAATGCCGCTATGGAGATCCGGAAATGACGTGTATTGAGCAATGGTGATGATGACCAAGGTAAATTCAATTCACACAATCATTTTGGTCGCGTGATATAATGTTGGATGTTAATTTTTTGTCATGTTGGTGCATTTGCAGGCCATGCTGGATATTGTTGTGTATTCGTGCACGATTATTATTGTTACAAGTTTCAAATGCGTCCGGACATATTTAATCCAATATTATTTGGCAAGAGGCTTTTTCAGCAGTTTGCTGTTGACACATATATGAAGATTGAGAGTTCACGCTTGGATTTCATCCATAACAACCAGGACAGTTTACGGGCTGATCTATACCAAGGTCTGGTTGACAGTTTGCAAGCTGGCGAGGCACGAGCTGATGCAGTTGGCAAGCGTACTGTGTTGGCTACATCATTCATCGGGGGCCCTCGCGATATGAGGTGTCGATATATGGATGCAATGGCTTTGGTGAGGAAATATGGTAAACCTGATATATTCCTTACAATGACCTGCAATCCTAATTGGGATGAGATAAAAAAAACGAGCTATATCCCGGTCAGGCAGCACAGGACCGGCCAGATCTCGTTGCGCGGGTGTTTCGGACAAAGCTTGAAGAGTTGAAGAGGAGGTTAATGAAAAAGGATATACTCGGAAAAGTTCGGGCCTACGTGTATGTGGTGGAATTTCAAAAGCGGGGTTTTCCTCATGCACATTTCTTGCTGATTATGCAGAGGGTGTACAAGCTCAGGTGCCCAGAACAGTATGACCGCCTTATTTCAGCAGAGCTACCAAATAGGAAGAAGTACCCAGTGCTGTACAAAATGGTGACGAAGCATATAATGCATGGGCCATGCGGCTCGTTGAATCCCAACTGCCCTTGTACAAAGGGTCGAACTTCATGCAAGAACCGTTACCCCCGCCCTTTCTGCAATGCTACTTCGCAGGGCAAGGATTCATACCCTATTTATAGGCGTCGTGATGATGGCTGAAAGGAAAGAGTCAAAGGGCATGAGCTGGACAATCAGTGCGTCGTTCCATACAACCCATACTTGTTGCGTACATTCAGCTATCACATAACGTCGAGGCTTGTGGCAACATTAAATCAGTCAAATACCTATTCAAGTACGTGTACAAGGGGCATGATCGGGCAAGCGTTGCGGTCAGAGAGTCTAACAAGGTCGACGATAAAGGGAATGTTGATGAAATCCAACAGTATCGAGATGCTCGATGGGTCACTCCGCTAGAAGCATTATGGAGGATATACGGATTTGAGTTGAGTAAAAATCACCCACCTGTTCAGCAGCTCCAGTTCCATTTACCGGACATGCACATGGTGTCATTGCACTAGCGTCAGAAGATTGAGACCGTTGTCAATCGTCCAGGTGCTGATGAGTCAATGCTAACAGCATACTTTGCAGCAAACAGACAACATGAATGGGCTCATCGCATATTGTACCGTGATTTCCCCGAATTCTTCACGTGGCAATCAAATGGTAAATTCTGGCAACCAAGAAAGAATGCCACAGCTTCACAAATTGGTAGAGTCATCTCTGCTCATCCTGCAGAAGGAGAACGATACTATTTGCGCGTCCTCCTAAATCACGTGTCTGGCTCGACCTCATATGATCACCTGAAGACTGTTGATGGTGTGGTCCAACCTTCTTTTCGTGAAGCGGCAGAGAAAAGGGGTCTGATTGAAGAGGACATCACACTGGATGAGTGCCTTTCAGAAGCTTCTTTATTCCAGATGCCATCCTCATTACGTCGGCTATTTGCAAATATATTAGTATTTTGTGAGCCGAGCGATGTGTTCGCACTGTGGCAAAAATACTTTGATGCAATGTACGAAGACTACAAGTGCAATTGCACATCACATGCTATTGTTGAGCAGACAGTTTTGATCGATATTAGAAATATGCTCCAGTCAATGGGTAAGGATATAAAGTCATTTCCTCTTCCAGAGATCGACGACAGGTATGATGAGGCTAATGGCATCCCTCGGGAGATATATGAGGAGGCAAACATTGAGGCTAATAATGATGATGTAGCTCTGCTGGAATCACTTAATACTGAGCAAAGAGATGCTTACAGTGAGATTATGGCCGCTGTTGATACTAACCAGGGCGGTTTGTTCTTTGTCGATGGGCTTGGGGGAACTGGCAAGACGTATCTTTATAGGGCCTTACTCGCTAACTTACGCAAAGAGGACAAAATTGCCATTGCAACAACTACTTCTGGTGTAGCAGCATCCATAATGCCCGGTGGGAGGACAACTCACTCTCGTTTCAAGATACCCCTGACATTGAAGATGGTGGTTGTTGTAGTTTTACTAAACAGAGTGGTACTGCAAAATTGTTACGGGCCGCGTCTCTTATAATCTGGGATGAGGCTTCTATGACTAAGAGACAAGCGGTGGAAGCACTGGACAATAGCCTACGAGATATAATGGATCGCCCCAACCTTCCGTTTGGTGGGAAGACTATTGTTTTTGGTGGAGATTTCAGACAAGTTCTTCCAGCTGTGAGGAAAGGGTCCAGGGCACAGATAGTTGATTCTTCGTTGCGGAGGTCATACCTTTGGGAATACATGCGTCATTTAAAGCTGGTACGCAACATGAGGGTGCAGAGTGACCCATGGTTTGCAGATTATCTAATGCGCATCGGTGGAGGTACGGAGCCTGTTAATGGTGATGATGAAGTTCGTCTTCCGGATGAAATTTGTGTGCCATATAGTGGTGGGGGCAAATCACTTGATTCATTGATTGAATGCATCTTTCCAAACCTTGATGAAAATATGGAAAACAAAGACTACATCACTTCTAGAGCAATATTATCTACACGTAATGATTGGGTGGATAGGATTAATATGAAGATGATTGGTACTTTTCAAGGTGGGAGATGGTATATCATAGTTTTGATTCAGCGATAGATGACCCAAATAACTACTATCCATCAGAGTTCCTAAACACACTGAGCCCCAATGGTTTGCCTCCCCATGTGTTGAAGCTTAAGATCGGATGTCCCGTCATACTGCTTAGGAATATTGCCCTGCAAATGGATTGTGTAATGGCACAAGATTGGTGGTCCGAGGTTTCCAAAGAAACACCATAGATGCAGAAATTGTGTTGGGACAACATGCTGGAAAGCGGATTTTCCTACCTCGGATAGCTTTATGCCCATCCGATGATGAGATGTTCCCATTCCAGTTTAAGAAAAAACAGTTTCCTATAAGGCTTAGTTTTGCAATGACGGTGAACAAGTCACAGGGGCAGACTATTCCAAATGTAGGTGTGTACCTCCCCGAGCCAGTGTTCTCTCATGGTCAGTTGTATGTTGCAATATCTAGAGCTACGGCCCGCGCCAACATTCGGATGCTCGTGGTTCCACCTAATGCTGAGGCGGATGAGGAAAGCGAAAAAAGTAAAGAGAAGAAAAAAAGGATAAAAAGAGAGATACGCTGGTTGTGCCCGACAATAAGAAAAAATGTCCAGGTAGTGACGGTACACGTACGAAGAATATTGTTTATAAGGAGGTACTAACGCGGTAGACAAGGTAATACTTTTTCTATTAAAATTAAAATCCTTCATTTATGGTGGGTGATATTAATATTTAGATTTAATTTAACCTTAATATCTCAGATTCACTGGACATGATAAAATTTCAGTTTAGTCACATTTGAATCTCCTGTTGCTACCGTGTCGTAATTTAACTGCATGCAGTCCAATGTTACAACTACTAATATCATACGAATTTCTGTGTCAGGCTCCTATTTTGCGTTTGTTTCAACATCAGTACCCTCATGATCTCTCCTATTGATGAGGAGTACTTCCAGATTGGGACCAGGGATGAGATCAACCTTGCTCAAAGAACCTGTGAAGAGCTGTCATCAGTATATTATTTTGTTAAAATGTATGGGAGAAGGGTGTATTATATTTGTTTATTTACGCAAGTGCCTACTGTAATTTTATTTGTTCACGCCCGCCATCTTCGCCTCCCGGCGGCGACCTATCCCTCCGTCGTCCCCCCAGCCGCTCATGAACCGGGGCACGCCGGGGAGACCTCAACCTGTCAGGAACGCCTAGCCGCCAGCGGAAGCTGTGCCTGACCGGCCACTCCTCCTCAACCGAGTCGTCAGGGATTCCACTAACATCGCTCTCGTAGCTCTGCCAAGAAGGACTCGGTGGCAGTGGTGTGTAATCCACCACCCGATCGACGTGGAGAATGACCTCGTAATCCAGCATCCCAGCAGGGCCATTACGCAGTTCCGGTAGCTCCATGTTCCCAATCCTTGCAAAGTGATCGTTGTGGTGCACATCGGAGACCTCGATAGGTTCCTCCAAGCTGAGCAGTCCCTCGATGGCGATGCTATCTGGGTCAGCAGTCCAACCCCAAACACACAAGCAAGCCTTCTCATCTTTAGTGGTTGTCTCAGTGTTGATGAGCTCAACAAAAGTAGGGGCTTGAAACAACCGGCTTGAAACTTCAACACTCGCAGCATGAGCAGGAATCCCCTCGATGCAAACACGTACCCGGTAGTGGAGCTTGCTCGCCGAGGTCGCGCCGCTTTGCCGCGTCCACGGCATGATGTGCAGCCTCCTCGGCCCCGCGGTGAGAAGCTCCCGACCCAGTGCTGCATTCCGCAACTCAGGCCGCTCAAAGCGAAGGAGGAAGGTCGCATCCTTCAGCTTGGTGACGCCCAACAGGTGCTCCGGGATGCGAAACTGCCGAAGAACATCCCGGCGCACCTGGTCGCAGGTGAGCCGCACGCGTGCATCCAGCTGCACGCCCACCAGCGAGTGAAGAGTGTGTTGGAATTGATCTTGGCTTAGTCAAAATGGACCTAATCCTAAAGGGGCTAACTGCGCATGAGAATAGGACCACGTTGGACCAAATATTGCCTATGATCAGTGGGCCCATCCAACTGCTAAGAGGCCAGGTCTCAGGCCACCACGAGCTATAAGAAGGGGGCAGCCACTCCTTTTCCGTGAGAGAAAAAATTAGATAGTGCCTAAACAAAACCTCTGATCAGGTTAGCTCGCGAAATGGCACTGAAGACCTCCGCCGTTTCCCGTCTACGTTTCGTCACGCCTGCATCGAGCAGGCGCGGGTCGTCAGCGCCTCTAAGAGGGTCTACAGATCGAGAAGTAAGTGATTAAGTTCTAATTAATTGAGTTTATTAGGTGTTCATGTAATTAGACTATAAGATTCTGCTTATCAGTTAGTATTTTATCCAACATTTGGCATCAAGAGCCATGTTAGTCTAATCATGAACCCTGAAATTAATTTCTACTCGTCAATGTGCATTAGATCTGTGCAGTAAGTTTCTATTTTTTTCGGTTTATTCATGTTTTAATATAGATCCATTAGTTCTAAGGGACCTCGCATGAATAAACATTAGATCCGAGAGATAGAAAGAGGAATGAGTAGAGATTAATCAGATCTGAGAAGAACCCACCCGGAAACCCATAAGATCCGAAATTCCCGGAATAAGAAAACAAAAAAAAAGGCGCGGCCATGGGGGACCGCGGAAGCGGGCCACCTCCATGGCCGTCGTGAAGGCGCCAGAAACGGCGTGCCGCCGCGGCCCCCCAGGGCGGCGCTCCGCTGTGGGCACTGGTGGCCCGAGCGCCGGCAGCCGCCTCTGGCCCGCCCAAGCACCAGCAGCGCCCGACGCGGCCGGCCCCGAGGCGCGGCCGCCCGAGGCGCGTCGGCGCCCGACGCGCTGCATCGCCCGAGGCGCGGCGGCCCCCACCGCCGGCGGCCACCACTGGCCGGCGCCCGACGCCCGACGCGACCCCGAGGCGCGGCGGCGCCCTGAGGGGCGGCGGCGCGAGCCCAAGCCAGCGGCACCATGAGGGGTGGCGGGCGGCCCGAGCCAGCGGCGCCATGAGGAGAGTGGCCGACGGCTTGAAGAAAGGAGGTGGAGGGAAAAATGAGTTAGGGTTAGGGTTTTCAGTCTCCCAATGAGCATATATACCTCCGAAATCTAAGCTCAGCCGTCGGATCTAGGTTTTGACGATCCGACGGTCGAGATTGAGCCGCGTGGGGAGGGGCGGGTGCCCGAGTTGGGCCGCTTTGGCGGCCCACTCGTGCGCTGCTGGGCCGGCGGCCCAGGCGGGTGGGAGGGGAGGGCGGCGCGGCTGGGCCGGTTTGGCGGCCCGCCCGTCAGTTTGTGGGCCAAGAGCCCAATAAGATTTAAGCCCTTTTCCTTTTCCGTTTTATTTTCAGTTTATTATTTTCTGAGTTGATTTTCAGCATACTTCCCTCTTAAGAAATTTTAATTTGGGTATTATTATGCCAAAAATTATAAATAAAATATGAGTTGCTATTCTGAGCAAATGAAACCAACGTGAATTTTATTCAGAATTGCTTAGTTTTATTTTGAGCATTTAATTAAATTCTGACCAACGTTGATTTTAATTAATTGCCATGAGATGCTTAGTTTTATTTATGTTATTTTGCTTCTGCCCAACAGTGATGCAAAATTAAGTTTTCCGCTGCATTATTTCAGCTAAGTCATTTTGCTTCTGCCCAACGGTAATGCAAAATTAAGTTTCCGCTACATTATTCATACTAAGTAATTTTGCTTCGGTCCAATGGCTATGCAAAATTGAGTTTTCTATTGAGTTATTGATGCTATGAAATTTTGTTAAAAGGTGATGCAAAATTTGATTCATGAGATTTCCTTTTAATTTTTTTATTTTGCTCCCGCCCAACGGTGCTGCAAAATTTAAGTTGATGTTAAGGTGCTCTATTTAATATAAGTTAATGTTAAAAAAGGGGCCACACTAAGTGAGTTTTAAATTTTATGCATTATTAGAATCTAAGTATCCTATTCTAATTTTTTCGCTTCCGCATTAAGACTCTGTTATGATTAAGTTTGTTCTAACCAAAATGGACCAATAAGAAATTTTTGGTTGGAGAAATTTTGGTTAGAAATAACATTATGTCATTCTTGGGATTTTCTAATAACACCTTTATAAGTAATGGTAAGGTGTGCTCCAAATAAGTGATGATAATGTGAGTTTTAAGTTTCTCTAATTGGGACGGAACCAACGAGAAGTTCTGATTAGATATCAAATGTCATTCCCAAGAACCCATGATGGCTCATGTTTTAGACAATAAGAAAAGTCGTTAGTAATCATCTGTCATCTTAATTAGTGAACTAAACCTTTTCATAGGTAGTTCATGAGTCAGACCATCATTAGCTATGATTTTTCCTTCGTTTCTGCCCAACGGTGATGCGAAGTAGAATTATTAAGCTTGGCGACAACATGATATATATCTAACATATATGGTTTTCTATCATAGTAGATTGTTATTCGCGTTTTATTGTGGATATCAACATAGTTAAGTAATATCCCATTCAGTCACAAGTTTTCGGCTAATTTCAGTACCCTATAAGCAATATTGAATAAGATCACTATTCATACACACAAATTTAACTCTTATTAGATAAGGTTTCAGAAATTTAGAATGATGAAGATAATTCAACAATTTTCTCATCGGTTGAATGGCTAATAGAGCAACTTGGTTAAAATAAGTATACCTTTTGGGAGAAATCCATAAGTCAAATTTTTTTAAAGAACATTTAGCATGGATTAGGACTTTTGAGTCCACTCCCTAAGTAGTTGCTTTTAAAGTATAGTAGACAATGATCTAGTTCAGAGAAAAGAGTTGTGTGTTTAAGTAAATGAGTTGGCTGAGTCTAAGATGAATTACTATTGCCAACATAATTATAAGATGAAGTGGAGTATAAGGATCATAAGAGATCATCGAATTGTGGCATACCTCCATTATTGATGAGTTTTGTTCCACTTATAGCTAAAGGGTATTGTATAAAGAGTACCGCTCAGGAAGTAGAAACTTTATAAGTATTTTATCTCGCATGATAGAGTAGGATTAAGACTATTGCCTCCTCACGACCTCACTTATTATCTGTTTCTAATAGAGTCAAAATAGTGAATTATTGTGGGTTCATATTCAAAATGTGACTCTAAAAGAAAACTTACGAAGGAGCTTCAGCTTATGCTCATGGTAGATGAGGCAAAAGAATATCCATAAGATTAAGGGATTGAATAAGAGAAAGTTGACGACACTAAAATAGTGGTACATAAGTATTGTAAGAAAGTATTGAGTAATAGTATCTAATTTCAGTACATTGGTTCTTAAGGATATAATTAATTATGCACATGAGTATGAGTTTTCATTGGCAAAGTCTTGGTCATTAGTGCATTGATAAGAATCCAACGAATTATTTGTCATATGCTTAGCCTAAATCTATGTCCCTTGAGGATATGTTAGGATCTGAGGGTTATGTTAATTTCTTTGGATCTGGGGGAGCAATTCACATAAAGTTCTCTGACAATAATTAGTTGGGACATTAGAATCCTATAAAAGTTTGAGTTCGTTTCAATCATGAGGCACAAATTGAGAAAGTGAAATCTAGAATGTGCGTTTTGAGTAAAGTTGGCAGCCTTATGAGCATGTTGTCGACATTTCCTTAGGAATAATGAAAATAATCTAAGATAAGTCCTGTGATAAGTCTTAGAGTTACACATAGACAAACGGATAATGTTGAAAGTTGATATAAGTTCTTTCATCAGCATTAAGGCATGACTTCATCCACGAATCCATTAATGAGAGTTGATCAAAACGTGGATCACTTTACCGATCAATTCACATTTTGAGGGGGAGATTAGAACGTCTCATCAAGATAGAGATGGTGATTGCCCCATCATTCTGAAGATAAGAATTATAGTTGGAAATTTAAAGCATAAACACATGTATTTTAGATGGTGCTACAGAAAATAAGTATACTCTGATAAGATGCCACCAAATTATAAACCCCTATGCATGTGTATTCATTAAAATCATAAGCTTCCAACTTGAGATGGTACTATTATATTTCAATTACGTACATGTCAGATAGATATTTCTTGGTCAAGCAAGGTCTAAGTAGATTGGTGGGAATAGAAATAATAATTCCACATGAGACAATCACCCAAAACTAAATGCCTAATGGATTTCCTAACCGAGTCAAAACAGTGGATCATAAGGGTTCACATGAGCAATAGTGACTCTAAGAAAGGAAATATTGCTACTCATGATAAGTGACTATCATAATTCAAGGAATTGAGCTTAACACTTGTTGCTCATTATTTTCAAGAGCCATGAGTATCTATATTATGGTACATAAATTTTAGAGGGATATTGCATAATGTTCGTTAATATCTTTTCCTTCGGTAATTCATATTATCTCGATAATGTTCATTATGTCTTCGAATAATAAGATCCATCGAGATAGGTCCAAAGATTTACTAAGTCTGAATCGAAGAAAGTATTAAGTTTGACTCAAGAGGCATGTAGTGACAGAGGTGAAAGCTATAATAATTTTGTCATTCTTGATGTTTGAGTAAAGGGCAATAAGTTTACCTAAGTTTATTGAGAGCCCTTAATGTTTAAAACCGGGATTTTGGCATAAATTAATCTAGGATTGGACCCCTAGTAAACTTCTAATAAAAGCTTTGCATTATTTGCATAGCACTAAGGCATTATATGCTCACGAATTAAGAATCTGATAGCCATAAGATTGTTGGTTGTTCAGGTGCTAATTGTACGAGAAGTGTCGAAATTAGAAATTCCACATAAGTCTTCACTCTTGCTCGAGTCTGGGGGGCTGTATTGTGGAAGGCTTCAACCAAGCTCGCTAAGGAATAAGTGATATTTCAACTTAGTCATGACATATTTTTGATCCTATCAAAAATTAAAAAATTAAGGAATAAGTTTTCAGCATGACATCAGTTTGAGTTATCAGACAATTTTCCTTAGATTAAGAAATTGATCCCGGAATCACCATAAGAAGTGCAATTTAGTTTTGAGTAACATGTCTAGTGGTATTGCCAAACACATGATATTGTGAAAGAAAGATCCAGAATCATATATAGTATAATGTTTAAGCTCATGCTCTAATGACGTAAGTCGATGCTCAGCATATAAGTGTTAAGGGTTGAACATCATTCAGGCTATATTTTCTAATTAAAGGGTTGTGTCAATTTGTGCCGGCTTTATGAGTTGTGACGACCTGTGATTTTAGGATAATTGAGATCTCAAATCCGTGATTCTGAACACATGTTCTTTTCTTATTACTAAGTGCGCATGATGAAGTTGAAAACAATTTGCACATAAGGACCATAAGTAAGTTGGTCATCTCCTATAGTATCTAAGTGATTAGAGTAGGATGACGTATCGTGGGCAATGAAGTTGCAATGGTGTTTATTGACTGTTGTGATGTGTTACCTCGTATGTTTTTCTACCACAAATGGAACTTAAGATAAGCCTTACGATCAAGGGGAAGAATGTTGGAATTGATCTTGGCTTAGTCAAAATGGACCTAATCCTAAAGGGGCTAACTGCCTATGAGAATAGGACCACGTTGGACCCAGCATTGCCTATGATCAGTGGGTCCATCCAACTGCTAAGAGGCCAGGTCCCAGGCCACCACGAGCTATAAGAAGGGGGCAGCCACTCCTTTTCTGTGAGAGAAAAAATTAGATAATACCTAAATAAAATCTCTGATCAGGTTAGCTCGCGAAATGGCACTGAAGACCTCCGCCGTTTTCCGTCTACGTTTCGTCACGCCTGCATCGAGCAAGCGCAGGTCGTCAGCGCCTCTAAGAGGGTCTACAGATCGAGAAGTAAGTGATTAAGTTCTAATTAATTGAGTTTATTAGGTGTTCATATAATTAGACTATAGGATTCTGCTTATCGGTCAGTCTTTTATCCTATCCAACAGAGTGATCTCCCGCTCGGCGTCCCGGACCTCAGCCGTGCGGCCAGCACACGCGGTCACCTTTGCCGGCCGTCTCTCCGGCTCCCAGGAATGAACTCCATCACCCTCGCCGCCTCCGTCTCCTGACGCTTCACCCCACCAGCCGTCTTCACCTTCACCCACTGCGCCTCCCCAGCCGCCGCCCGGGGAGAGCCCTTGCAGGAACGAGCTTTGTGCCCGGATTTAGAGCACAGAATGCACTTTGGCGGATCTCTGCACTGCGCAATGCGGTGGTCGCGCGCGAAGCAGTGAAGCAGCGGTTCTCCGCCCTCGCTCGCAGCAGCTGGAGCAGGTTTCCGTCCGGTGATGGACGAGGACCCAGGCGCTCTTTGACGCTCACACGTTTCCCAGCTCGGTCATGAATGCGCTCCGCCGGTCTAGCACCCAAGCGAGCCCAAACCGTAGACCTGGCGCCCCTCTCCTTGCGCCTCTCCACACTCCACCCAAGCTCACCTGACCCTGCCGCAGCCGCGTTGAAGCGAGGCTTAAAGGTCCTGACGCCGACGAGTGCATCCCGGTAGGAAACCCGGAATGCAGCAGGCTTGACAACGACCGAACGGGGCCGCAGGCCCCCCTCCTGCCCTCCATCACTCCTCACCCGGGATCTCGCCTCCGGAGCACCGTCCGCCTTCAATGCAGGGACCGCCGGACTGTACTCCCCCTCCGGTTCCGAGCAGTAGTCGGGTTCCAGCGCATCTTCCACGTCCCCTCGTGAAAGTCCAGCTGCACCCCCCCCCCCCCCCCCCCCCCGCCCCCCAACGCCCCGAACCTGAGGGCAGCTGTCCGCCGCCGGTTGGTCACCGGCCGGCGATTGAAGTGGTGGTGGATGTGCCGCCGGTTGGTCACCGGCCGGCGAGTGAGGTGGTGTTGGGTGCGCCATTAGCGAGTCGCCAGCCGGCATGGTCACTCCGTGACTTGGATGCGTGCGTGGCTGCGTCGGTCGGTCAGTTGCCCAGGGTTCCACCCGGCTTCGCCCTCGCTAGCCTCCTGGGCCCTGGCAGCTGTCTGTTAGTAGTGATTTTTGAAAAAAAGAAAGAACACTTTACTCCGCCACTGAAGTCCGGGTAACTTATCAAATGCAAAATCATCTGTTCAGCCTTTTCAAAGGCGTACACTCAGATCGGTAATCAGCACCAAGGAACTTGGCATGCAGCAACCAGCCAAGTGGACATCCATGAGGCACGAGGAAATTAAACACGTCGACGTCGTCCTTCTGCTAGCTCGACCAGAAAACCGCGGTGGCGTCGTGCTCTCTCTCGCTCGCGCTCGCGCGGAGTACGTGGGGGATTCGATCCGGACTACGGCGTCCCGGATTGGTGCTGCCCCGGCCGTGTCAGTGGCCAGGGTTTACCCGGCTTCTTCGCATCCTGGCTGGCATTTGTCCCGCTTGCAATTTCTTGGCGTCAGGAGTCTTCTCGCTCGCCTCTCAATTCCCAGGAGAGTTACCGAAGCAAACCTAATTGTTGAAGGAGACGAGTTCGCTTCAGACTTTGCTTTTAGCGGCAGTTCTATTTCTGACAAGCCGGAAGAACGCTGAAAACACAAGCGCCTCCGCCTTCTTATTTTCTTCAATCTTGACAGCAGCAACAAAAAAGATTTTCGTTGATCATATGAGCATTCGGTTTCTCGGGAAATTGTGGACGAAGTTTCGGGAGCGATTTTTTCCCCCCATCGGTCGCGAGACTCGGGTAAGTTCATGCGATGGCGATGCAGATGGTCCTGGATCTTGTGGTTTTCCCGGACAGCTATAGCTCTTACATCTTACAACGGTGCTGTTTGGATTTCCTCCGATTAAAGTTTAGCTTGCTAAGGTTTATAGCTTTTCTTTAGCAAAACTAAAGGTTAGGTTATTAAACTTTAGCAGAGGCTGTTTAGATCTTCTTACTAAACTCTTGTAAGTGACCATGCTACCCTTCATTTAATTCTCCGCTCCACCCCCAAGACTATTAATTCCAGAGGTAATTTTGACTTTCATCACTTTTAGCAGGATTTAGTAATCCTTAACTTGCCAAAGGCTAAAACACTTTTGGAGCTCCAACTAAAATTTAGCGAAATTTTAATTGGGCCTGTTTGGATCCAAATTTGCTTAACTTTAGCAAGGGGATCCAAACAGGCCCAACGTACGGCAGTGCACGCCGTATTGCACATGCATGTCGTAATGGTGCACATCGAAATTTGGAATCCCAGGCTATCTAGTAGTAGCCTGGGTATTCGGGTAATTCGGGAAATTCGGGTCGGGTAAATCGAGTAGTGAAAAATTCGAGTAATAAGAATTGCTACCCAAAATTTATCCGAAAAATGAAATACTCGAAAATTCAGGTTCGGCTATCGGATAATCCCATTTACCCGATGTTTAATTGCATTCAGATTTCAGGCTCCTTGCCCTCTCGGTGCTAGTCACCGGCGGCTAGGGAACTCGAGCATGGCGGGGGGTCCTAGGCCATGCGGGGCGCGCGATGCGAGCAGCTGGCCGGGCTGGGGGCCGGCTGGGATTTGGGACGCGGCTGGCGAGGCAAGGGCTAGGGGGGAGGAGTGCTGCGCTGTGCAGCTGCCGCGCGGGGCGAGGAGTGAAGCCGCGAGGGTGCTCGCGCTGCGGCCGGCCGCGCTGGTAGAAGGCAGCGAAGGGTGAGCCAGCGAGGCCGCGAGGGGCACTGGACGGAGGCCGGCTGCGGCCTGCAGGCAGCCGCACGCTGGGTGCCTTGGTCAGCTCGGCCGACGGCGGAGTGCTGGTGGGGGTGGGTCAGGTGTGTGCGAACGGCCGCGTGCCTGTGTGGATGTGGTGGCTCTAGGTTTTTCAAGATGCGGCTGGCTAGCTGGGCCTGAGACTGTGATGGGCCTTGTGAACTTGGGCCCCTGAGGGAATTTCGGGTATTTTGGGATTTTCGGATACCGGAAGTATGGACCCAAATTCAGGTTTCACGACGTCACACCCGAAAGAGCGATCGGGTATTTTAGGTTCGGGTATTTCGAGAGCGGGTTTGGGTATTTCCGGTTCCGTGTTCGGGTTCGGGAAATTTTAGCCAGGCCTAGCTAGTAGTAGCGTTCACAGGCATGCTACTAGCTGGACATGGACTGCTGGTCGTCAGCTGCTGTCCAGATCTTTTTCGCATTTCATTTTTGGCGAATTCGCAGCGGCCAAATCCTACCTTGCATCTCGCGGAGCAGCCAGGTAACAAATCATGGCTCACGACAGACCAGAAACATGGCACGTCCCTCTCGCTGCTAGAGCCTAGCTAGATGGCCCCACATCCACCTCCCAACTACCGCAGTTCCCCCAAAGGACAGATCCAGGACAGGGACAAGAGATTCTTGTTCCGCAAACGACGACGGATTGAAACAATTTTGTCCGTATACAAAATTTTCTTTATTCTCTTTTTTAGCAGAAGTAATTAGTTTTTTTCCTCATCATCTTCTTCTTGCGTATTCGCCGATCGACACCTGGTAAATATAGTCCAGATACATGATGGATCGACCGATTATCTGGCTGGCAGCTGCTTTCAGTCTTGAGTTTGACACAAAGAAAAGAACAAAAACGTGTGCACAGAGACGATGATCTTTAGAAAACGTACATGTTACTATGATACTAGTAGTAGGTAGCACTAGCATCAGTTGCATGGAATCAAGAACCCTGTTGTTTGCCACTTTTCTTACGGAGGTCAGGCCACATACTGATGCTTGAAAAGAGCTGAGCTTCTCTTTGGAAATACTCCTACCAAATGAGATTGTATGTGCTCACTCGTTGTCCCGACAAATAGGACAAGCTAACTTTTCATCAGGGATTTTTGTGTTGTGTGGTTTTGTTTGTTGTTCGATTGTACTAAATCCATAATGGGTTGAGATCACTCTAGTTCCACTTTCATCATGCAGGTACGCAGGGGCGGAGCCAGAAACTAAACTTAAGGGAGGCCAAGCCAAACCAAATTAAACTAATAGGTAAGTTACGATATTAGCATCCATAAAAAGCTAAGTTATGATACAGTTTTTTACTAGATAGTGACTAAGTGCGGGCTGCGAACGTGAGAAGCAATGGAGTGCTTCCACACACACTTATGCAGAAAGCGCTGTCTCGTGACACGGTTCAAAATAGATCAAATAATAGTTACATCAGAAGTATATACATCATGATAATACCTAACTATATTTTAGTACAGTATGAATAACCATATTTCATCGATGTCAACGGATGGTAAAAAAATAAATTGAGTATTTTTGCCGTGTTTATTCCCTATCATTTTAGCTCATAAATACATAGAATTTGCTATGACATTTAAATCAACCAAGCTCGATTTAAATGATGAGAAGTCCTAATTGCTAGTAAAATAAGACCTAAATGATCATCGATCAACTAGTGATTAAGTAAATTGGAATTTATTTGTATGTATCATTAGGGGGGGCCATGGCCCCTGCCAGCCCCCCCTTGGCTCCGCCAGTGCAGGTACGTTTCTTTTTCTTTTGAAACTGCAGGTATGACGTCACTAATAACTCTGTAACTGCAAACACAAAATTTTCAACTGTTTAAGACGTACGGTAAGTTTTTTTTAGAGAAAAGGGGGGTTCCCCGTTTACTTCCATAGGAAACAAACGTCACAAGCGTTTACAGCAGTTAAGCAAAGCGTATTCTAAGTGCGCCCGCTAAGCAAAGTCAAGGTTCTCGGACGCCTGAACAACAGGCAGCTCAAACACTGTTTCCACGCCAGAGTCTAATGAAACGGTTATCTCCCCCAAGCTCTAGTCCAGCGCATCCGGCGAAGCCGACGTGGTCCAGCCGATCTGCAGGGCTTGTCTTGCCTTTGTCTCCAGTCTTAGCACGAACTCTTCTAGTTGCAACCCTTCCTGATCCTTGCACAAACAACTCCATCTTCTCAGCATTCCGGCTGCTTTGCGTATCGCCATCCTCACGTCCATCCAAACCTGTCCCTGAAAACACATTATTTCTCAGTTTCCAAATACTCCAAAGGATAGCCGAGGTACACATATTGATTATAGCATGTCTTTTCCTGCTAATCCACCATTTAGCAATGAAGGTGAAATCAGATTCAATGTAAGTGTCAAGGTTGTCCGCCAATGAGACCCAAATCTCTTTGGCAACACAGCATTCAAAGAAAATATGGTTCACAGTTTCAGGCTCATTACAAAATAAGCATGTTTTGTCAGACAAAGTTTTCCTCTTACTCAAGTTGTCTCTAGTGAGTAATTTGTTATTGCTAAGGAGCCAAAGGAACACCTGCACTCTGGGTGGGATCTTTAAGCCCCACACCGCCGGGGAGTGAACAGGCTGTATACCTCTGAAGCTCACCACCGCATACAAAGATTGCACAAAATCAATTCCAGAGGAGTTAAAGCTCCAAATAATTGTGTCACATTCATCACTGAAGGTGATCGATTCAGGGATGTTACAAAGTTCATGCCAAAGGTCCATGGCTCTAGCAGAGACAGTTCTTCTGAAGGTGAATTTCAGGTTTAGGCCATCCCATGCCTCTGCTATAGTCACTCCCTTCTCATTCACAATATTGTATAGGGGCCAGAATTGGATGGCTAAGCTGGAGCTACCAAACCACTGTTCCTCCCAGAACCTTATGGTTCTACCATCACCAATTTTCCACGAGTATCCCATTTTGGCTGCTTTAGATGCCCACAGGACACCTTTCCAAAAAGGTGAAGCCTCAATTTCTGGGCAGCAGAACAAGTTGGGGTCTTTAGTTCTATATTTACTATCCACTATTTTCCTCCACAAGGAGTCTTCTGACCTATGATATCTGGCTATCCAAGAAGCCAGCAAGCACATATTCAGAAGCTGCAGATCAGGAATACCTAAGCCACCATGCTCTTTTTTCTGTGCAATCATTTGCCAATTAGCTAAATGGTATTTCCTATCCCCCTCCTGGTCATTCCAGAAAAAATGAGCCATTTGGTGTTAATAGCCTCAATAGCCCACTTGGGGAATTTGATAACCAACATCAGGTAAATTGGGATACTAGCCAAACTGGATTTCAGCAAGGTAAGCCTTCCCCCATAAGAGAGAAGTTTACCTTTCCATCCAGCTACCCTCTTCATCACCTTGTCCACTACAGGTTGGATATCCTCTCTTCTAAGTTTTTGACAGTGGAGAGGGATCCCCAGGTACTTAAAGGGAAATTCCCCTTTTTTACAGCAAAACAGCCTGGTAAACTGATTAATCTCCTCCTCCTCCATACCCACATACATCAAGTCACTTTTCTCATGGTTAATCTTCATTCCAGAGAGTTGCTCATAGCAAGCCAAGATCCATTTGAAGTGTTGGGCCTTGACTAAGTTACTCTCAAGAAATAAGATGGTGTCATCTGCATATTGCAAGTTGATCACCCCTCTATCTGTCTCATTAGATAGCAGACCAGAGATAAGGTTTTGTTCTGCTGCTTTCATAAGCATTCTTGTAAACACATCAGTAACCAGGTTGAACAAGAGGGGGGACAAAGGGTCTCCTTGCCTCAGCCCTTTCCCTGTCTGGAAATAACTGCCATCCTCATCATTGATTTTAACACACAGAGAGCCATTTCTCACTATGTTATTAATCCAACAAATCCATTTTGGGCTAAAGCCCCTAGAATGTAACATCTCCTCCAGGAACTCCCAGCTCACTCTATCATAAGCCTTCTCGTAATCTAACTTAAGGATAATACCACTATCCCCTCCACTCACCACCTCATGAATAGTTTCATGGGCAGCAACTACACTCTCTAGAATGAACCTTCCTTGAATGAAGGTTGTCTGGTTAGAAGCAATTAGTCTATCATAGATCTTCACCAATCTGTTGTTCAGCACCTTAGAGAAGATTTTAAAGCTGCCATTTAGCAGGCTGATAGGTCTGAACTTCTTAAGATTCCTGGCATCTGGTTCCTTAGGAATCAAGATAATGGTGGCATAGTTAAGTCTAGTCAAGTTCAAATCTCCCTTCTCAAAGCTATTAAACATGGCCATAAGGTCCACTTTAATAATTTCCCAGAATGGCTGGTAAAAGAAAAACGGAAAACCATCCGGTCCAGGGGCTCCATCAGAGTAGGACTCAAAAACTGCCTTTTTCACCTCCTCCATAGTAAAAGAGGACTCTAACTCTAAGTTCTCCTCTGCAGTGACCATGTCACTATTGCTCCAGAAATTATCCAACAGCTGGACACTTAACTTGGGTTCAAACCAAAAGAGATTCTTGTAAAAGTCAACCACCAGTTTCAGCATATCCTTATTATCTTCTACACAGCCTACTGGTCCCTCTAAGGAAGTAATAGCTTTTTTCCTTCTTCTCTAGTTGGCAACAGCATGAAAATAGGCTGTGTTGTTATCACCTTCTTTCACCTCTCTCTCCCTGGATCTCTGCCTTGCTTCAATCTCTTCAATTCTCCAAATATTATCTAGCTTATCCATCGCCTCCCTCATCACCTCTCTCTCTTGCTCAAGCAAGGATCCATTCTCATACTTTCTATCAAGCTGATCAAAATGGTCCATCAAGTGTTGTTTCTCTTTCCTAACCACTTCCTTCACATTGATGGCCCACCCCTTCACCTTTTTCATCAGAAGTCTAATTTTAAACTGCCAATTGTCTAAGTGGTTAGTGTGATAGCTAGGAGTATTTCAAGCTTTACTCACAACATCCCTCAAGTCATTCCTTTCAAGCCACCACTTTTCAAATCTAAAAGGGCTTGGTTTCATCACTTGGTTTAAGCCAAAATTGATGATTAAGGGGACATGGTCACTTCCGGCCCTCGAAACAACTTTGATGTTTACTAAAGGATACTGCTGCTCAAAAGCAGTATTTATGAACACCCTATCAAGAGTAGCCATAATTGGTTGTTCTTGGTTGTTAACCCAAGTATAGGATCTTGTGGGGTTTTTCAGCTCTAAGAGCCC